>CM076184.1:71158891-73558891 GCA_038277355.1 Encarsia formosa
AAAATGATCCCCCAAGGTGCTACAACCTCATAACGCCGAGCTCGCGAGTTTTTGTCAGAAATGAATAAATAAATAAATGATCCTCCAAGCTGCTACAACCCCATAACGCCGAGCTCGCGAGGCTTTTTTAAAATAAATAAATAAATGATCTACCCAAGCTGCTACAACCCCATAACACCGAGCTCGCGAGTTTTTTTTATAAATAAATGAATAAATGGTCCCCCAAGCTGCTACAACCCCATAACGCCGAGATCGCGAGGCTTTTTTTAAAATAAATAAATAAATGATCCCCCAAGCTGCTACAACCCAATAACACCGAGCTCGCGAGGCTTTTTTTTAAAATAAATAAATAAATGATCTCCCAAGCTGCTACAACCCCATAACACCGAGCTCGCGAGGCTTTTTTTTAAATAAATAAATAAATGATCTCCGAAGCTGCTACAACCCCATAACGCCGAGCTCAAGAGTTTTTTTCATGGATAAATAAATGAATAAATAATCCCCCAAGCTGCTACAACCCCGTAACGCCGAGCTCGCGAGGCTTTTTTTAAAATAACTGAATAAATGGTCCTCCAAGCTGCTACAACCCCATAACGCCGAGCTCGCGAGTTTTTTTTTATAAATAAATGAATAAATGGTCCCCCAAGCTGCTACAACCCCATAACGCCGAGATCGCGAGTTTTTTTTATAAATAAATGAATAAATGGTCCCCCAAGGTGCTACAACCTCATAACGCCGAGCTCGCGAGGCTTTTTTTTAAATAAATAAATAAATGATCTCCCAAGCTCGAGAGTTTTTTTCAGAAATGAATAAATAAATAAATGATCCCCCAAGCTGCTACAACCCAATAACGCCGAGCTCACGAGGCTTTTTTAAAAATAAATAAATAAATGATCACCCAAGCTGCTACAACCCCATAACACCCAGCTCGCGAGGCTCTTTTTTAAAAAAATAAATAAATGATCTCCGATGCTGCTACAACCCCATAATGCCGAGCTCAAGAGTTTTTTTCATGGATAAATAAATGAATAAATAATCGCTCAAGCTGCTACAACCCCGTAACGCCGAGCTCGCGAGGCTTTTTTTTAAATAACTGAATAAATGGTCCTCTAAGCTGCTACAACCCCATAACGCCGAGCTCGCGAGGCTTCTTTTAAAATAAATAAACGAATGATCCTTCAAGCTGCTACAACCAAATAACGCCGAGCACGCGAGATTTTTTCATGAATGAATTAATGAATAAATAATCCCCCAAGCTGCTACAACCCTATAACGCTGAGCTCGCGAGTTTTTTTTATAAATAAATAAATAAAAAATCACCCAAGCTGCTACCACCCCATAACACCGAGCTCACGAGTTTTTTTTAAAATAAATAAATGATCTCCCAAGCTGTTACAACCTCATAACACCGAGCTCGCGAGGCTTTTTTTTAAATAAATAAATAAATGATCTCCCAAGCTGCTACAACCCCATAACGCCAAGCTCACAAGTATTTTTCATAGATAAATAAATGAATAAATAATCCCCCAAGCTGCTACAACCCTGTAACGCCGAGCTCACGTGGCTTTTTTTTAAATAACTGAATAAATGGTCCTCAAAGCTGCTACAACCCCATAACGCCGAGCTCGCGAGTTATTTTTTATAAATAAATGAATAAATGGTCCCCCAAGCTGCTACAACCCCATTACGCCGAGCTCGCGAGGCTTTTTTTAAAATAAATAAATAAATGGTCCCCTAAGCTGCTACAACCCCAATAACGCCAAGCTCACGAGTTTTTTTCATGAATAAATAAATGAATAAATAATCCCCTAAGCTCCTCCAACCCCATAACGCCAAGCTCGCGAGGCTTTTTTTTAAATAAATAAATAAATGGTCCCCTAAGCTGCTACAACCCCATAACGCCGAGCTCGCGAGTTTTTTTCATGAATAAATAAATGAATAAATAATCCCCCAAGCTGCTACAACCCTATAACGCCGAGCTCGCGAGTTTTTTTTATAAATAAATAAATAAATAAATAATCACCCAAGCTGCTACAACCCCATAACACCGAGCTCGCGAGTTTTTATTATAAATAAATGAATAAATGGTCCCCCAAGCTGCTACAACCAAATAACGCCGAGCTCACGAGTTTTTTTCATGAATAAATAAATGAATGAATAATCCTCCAAGCTGCTACAACCCTATAACGCCGAGCTCGCGAGTTTTTTTTTTAAATAAATAAATAAATAAATAATCACCCAAGCTGCTACAACCCCATAACACCGAGCTCGCGAGTTTTTATTATAAATAAATGAATAAATGGTCCCCCAAGCTGCTACAACCCCATAACGCTGAGCTCGTGAGTTTTTTTTATAAATAAATAAATAAAGGATCCCCCAAGCTGTTAGAACCCCATATCGCCGAGCTTGCGAGGCTTTTTTTAAAATAAATAAATAAATGATCTCCCAAGCTGCTACAACCCCATAACGCCGAGCTCACGAGTTTTTTTCATGGATACATAAATGAATAAATAATCCCCAAAGCTCCTGCAACCGCATAACACCGAGCTCGCGAGTTTTTATTATAAATAAATGAATAAATGGTCCCCCAAGCTGCTACAACCAAATAACGCCGAGCTCACGAGTTTTTTTCATGAATAAATAAATGAATAAATAATCCCCCAAGCTGCTACAACCCAATAACGCCGAGCTCGTGAGTTTTTTTTATAAATAAATAAATAAATAAATAATCCCCTAAGCTCCTCCAACCCCATAACGCCGAGCTCGTGAGGCTTTTTTTTAAATAAATAAATAAATGGTCCCCTAAGCTGCTACAACCCCATATCGCCGAGCTCGCGAGTTTTTATTATAAATAAATGAATAAATGGTCCCCCAAGCTGCTACAACCAAATAACGCCGAGCTCACGAGTTTTTTTCATGAATAAATAAATGAATAAATAATCCCCCAAGCTGCTACAACCCAATAACGCCGAGCTCGTGAGTTTTTTTTATAAATAAATAAATAAATAAATAATCCCCTAAGCTCCTCCAACCCCATAACGCTGAGCTCGTGAGTTTTTTTTATAAATAAATAAATAAAGGATCCCCCAAGCTGTTAGAACCCCATATCGCCGAGCTCGCGAGGCTTTTTTTAAAATAAATAAATAAATGATCTCCCAAGCTGCTACAACCCCATAACGCCGAGCTCGCGAGTTTTTTTCATGAATAAATAAATGAATAAATAATCCCCCAAGCTGCTACAACCCTATAACGCAGAGCTCGCGAGTTTTTTTTATAAATAAATAAATAAATAAATAATCACCCAAGCTCCTCCAACCCCATAACGCCGAGCTCGCGAGGCTTTTTTTTAAATAAATAAATAAATGGTCCCCTAAGCTGCTACAACCAAATAACGCCGAGCTCACGAGTTTTTTTCATGAATAAATAAATGAATGAATAATCCCCCAAGCTGCTACAACCCTATAACGCCGAGCTCGCGAGTTTATTTATAAATAAATAAATAAATAAATAATCACCCAAGCTGCTACAACCCCATAACACCGAGCTCGCGAGTTTTTATTATAAATAAATGAATAAATGGTCCCCCAAGCTGCTACAACCAAATAACGCCGAGCTCACGAGTTTTTTTCATGAATAAATAAATGAATGAATAATCCTCCAAGCTGCTACAACCCTATAACGCCGAGCTCGCGAGTTTTTTTTTTAAATAAATAAATAAATAAATAATCACCCAAGCTGCTACAACCAAATAACACCGAGCTCGCGAGTTTTTATTATAAATAAATGAATAAATGGTCCCCCAAGCTGCTACAACCCCATAACGCTGAGCTCGTGAGTTTTTTTTATAAATAAATAAATAAAGGATCCCCCAAGCTGTTAGAACCCCATATCGCCGAGCTCGCGAGGCTTTTTTTAAAATAAATAAATAAATGATCTCCCAAGCTGCTACAACCCCATAACGCCGAGCTCACGAGTTTTTTTCATGGATACATAAATGAATAAATAATCCCCAAAGCTCCTGCAACCGCATAACACCGAGCTCGCGAGTTTTTATTATAAATAAATGAATAAATGGTCCCCCAAGCTGCTACAACCAAATAACGCCGAGCTCACGAGTTTTTTTCATGAATAAATAAATGAATAAATAATCCCCCAAGCTGCTACAACCCAATAACGCCGAGCTCGTGAGTTTTTTTTATAAATAAATAAATAAATAAATAATCCCCTAAGCTCCTCCAACCCCATAACGCCGAGCTCGCGAGGCTTTTTTTTAAATAAATAAATAAATGGTCCCCTAAGCTGCTACAACCCCATAACGCCGAGCTCGCGAGTTTTTTTCATGAATAAATAAATGAATAAATAATCCCCCAAGCTGCTACAACCCTATAACGCAGAGCTCGCGAGTTTTTTTTATAAATAAATAAATAAATAAATAATCACCCAAGCTCCTCCAACCCCATAACGCCGAGCTCGCGAGGCTTTTTTTTAAATAAATAAATAAATGGTCCCCTAAGCTGCTACAACCAAATAACGCCGAGCTCACGAGTTTTTTTCATGAATAAATAAATGAATAAATAATCCCCTAAGCTCCTCCAACCCCATAACGCCGAGCTCGCGAGTTTTTATTATAAATAAATGAATAAATGGTCCCCCAAGCTGCTACAACCCCATAACGCTGAGCTCGTGAGTTTTTTTTATAAATAAATAAATAAAGGATCCCCCAAGCTGTTAGAACCCCATATCGCCGAGCTCGCGAGGCTTTTTTTAAAATAAATAAATAAATGATCTCCCAAGCTGCTACAACCCCATAACGCCGAGCTCACGAGTTTTTTTCATGGATACATAAATGAATAAATAATCCCCAAAGCTCCTGCAACCGCATAACACCGAGCTCGCGAGTTTTTATTATAAATAAAAACTCGCGTTAAATTAATTCATTCATGAATTTATTTATTTTTATTATAAATAAATGAATAAATGGTCCCCCAAGCTGCTACAACCAAATAACGCTGAGCTCACGAGTTTTTTTTATAAATAAATGAATAAATGGTCCCCCAAGGTGCTACAACCTCATAACGCCAAGCTCGCGAGGCTTTTTTTTAAATAAATAAATAAATGATCCCCCAAGCTGCTACAACCCTATAACGCTGACCTCGCAAGTTTTTTTTATGAATAAATAAATAAATGATCTCCCAAGCTGCTAGAACCCCATATCGCCGAGCCCGCGAGGCTTTTTTAAAATAAATAAACGAATGATCCCCCAAGCTGCTACAACCAAATAACGCCGAGCTCACGAGTTTTTTTCATGAATAAATAAATGAATAAATAATCCCCCAAGCTGGTACAACCCTATAACGCCGAGCTCGCGAGTTTTTTTTACAAATAAATAAATGAATGAATAATCCCCCAAGCTGCTACAACCCCATAACGCCGAGCTCGTGAGGCTTTTTTTTAAATAAATAAATAAATGGTCCCCTAAGCTGCTACAACCCCATATCGCCGAGCTCGCGAGTTTTTATTATAAATAAATGAATAAATGGTCCCCCAAGCTGCTACAACCAAATAACGCCGAGCTCACGAGTTTTTTTCATGAATAAATAAATGAATAAATAATCCCCCAAGCTGCTACAACCCAATAACGCCGAGCTCGTGAGTTTTTTTTATAAATAAATAAATAAATAAATAATCCCCTAAGCTCCTCCAACCCCATAACGCTGAGCTCGTGAGTTTTTTTTATAAATAAATAAATAAAGGATCCCCCAAGCTGTTAGAACCCCATATCGCCGAGCTCGCGAGGCTTTTTTTAAAATAAATAAATAAATGATCTCCCAAGCTGCTACAACCCCATAACGCCGAGCTCGCGAGTTTTTTTCATGAATAAATAAATGAATAAATAATCCCCCAAGCTGCTACAACCCTATAACGCAGAGCTCGCGAGTTTTTTTTATAAATAAATAAATAAATAAATAATCACCCAAGCTCCTCCAACCCCATAACGCCGAGCTCGCGAGGCTTTTTTTTAAATAAATAAATAAATGGTCCCCTAAGCTGCTACAACCAAATAACGCCGAGCTCACGAGTTTTTTTCATGAATAAATAAATGAATGAATAATCCCCCAAGCTGCTACAACCCTATAACGCCGAGCTCGCGAGTTTATTTATAAATAAATAAATAAATAAATAATCACCCAAGCTGCTACAACCCCATAACACCGAGCTCGCGAGTTTTTATTATAAATAAATGAATAAATGGTCCCCCAAGCTGCTACAACCAAATAACGCCGAGCTCACGAGTTTTTTTCATGAATAAATAAATGAATGAATAATCCTCCAAGCTGCTACAACCCTATAACGCCGAGCTCGCGAGTTTTTTTTTTAAATAAATAAATAAATAAATAATCACCCAAGCTGCTACAACCAAATAACACCGAGCTCGCGAGTTTTTATTATAAATAAATGAATAAATGGTCCCCCAAGCTGCTACAACCCCATAACGCTGAGCTCGTGAGTTTTTTTTATAAATAAATAAATAAAGGATCCCCCAAGCTGTTAGAACCCCATATCGCCGAGCTCGCGAGGCTTTTTTTAAAATAAATAAATAAATGATCTCCCAAGCTGCTACAACCCCATAACGCCGAGCTCACGAGTTTTTTTCATGGATACATAAATGAATAAATAATCCCCAAAGCTCCTGCAACCGCATAACACCGAGCTCGCGAGTTTTTATTATAAATAAATGAATAAATGGTCCCCCAAGCTGCTACAACCAAATAACGCCGAGCTCACGAGTTTTTTTCATGAATAAATAAATGAATAAATAATCCCCCAAGCTGCTACAACCCAATAACGCCGAGCTCGTGAGTTTTTTTTATAAATAAATAAATAAATAAATAATCCCCTAAGCTCCTCCAACCCCATAACGCCGAGCTCGCGAGGCTTTTTTTTAAATAAATAAATAAATGGTCCCCTAAGCTGCTACAACCCCATAACGCCGAGCTCGCGAGTTTTTTTCATGAATAAATAAATGAATAAATAATCCCCCAAGCTGCTACAACCCTATAACGCAGAGCTCGCGAGTTTTTTTTATAAATAAATAAATAAATAAATAATCACCCAAGCTCCTCCAACCCCATAACGCCGAGCTCGCGAGGCTTTTTTTTAAATAAATAAATAAATGGTCCCCTAAGCTGCTACAACCAAATAACGCCGAGCTCACGAGTTTTTTTCATGAATAAATAAATGAATAAATAATCCCCTAAGCTCCTCCAACCCCATAACGCCGAGCTCGCGAGTTTTTATTATAAATAAATGAATAAATGGTCCCCCAAGCTGCTACAACCCCATAACGCTGAGCTCGTGAGTTTTTTTTATAAATAAATAAATAAAGGATCCCCCAAGCTGTTAGAACCCCATATCGCCGAGCTCGCGAGGCTTTTTTTAAAATAAATAAATAAATGATCTCCCAAGCTGCTACAACCCCATAACGCCGAGCTCACGAGTTTTTTTCATGGATACATAAATGAATAAATAATCCCCAAAGCTCCTGCAACCGCATAACACCGAGCTCGCGAGTTTTTATTATAAATAAAAACTCGCGTTAAATTAATTCATTCATGAATTTATTTATTTTTATTATAAATAAATGAATAAATGGTCCCCCAAGCTGCTACAACCAAATAACGCTGAGCTCACGAGTTTTTTTTATAAATAAATGAATAAATGGTCCCCCAAGGTGCTACAACCTCATAACGCCAAGCTCGCGAGGCTTTTTTTTAAATAAATAAATAAATGATCCCCCAAGCTGCTACAACCCTATAACGCTGACCTCGCAAGTTTTTTTTATGAATAAAGAAATAAATGATCTCCCAAGCTGCTAGAACCCCATATCGCCGAGCCCGCGAGGCTTTTTTAAAATAAATAAACGAATGATCCCCCAAGCTGCTACAACCAAATAACGCCGAGCTCACGAGTTTTTTTCATGAATAAATAAATGAATAAATAATCCCCCAAGCTGGTACAACCCTATAACGCCGAGCTCGCGAGTTTTTTTTACAAATAAATAAA
This sequence comes from Encarsia formosa, assembly GCA_038277355.1. NCBI lineage: Eukaryota > Metazoa > Arthropoda > Insecta > Hymenoptera > Aphelinidae > Encarsia > Encarsia formosa. The sequence goes on from CM076184.1 coordinate 71,166,956, forward strand.
TGAATGAATAATCCCCCAAGCTGCTACAACCCCATAACGCCGAGCTCGCGAGTTTTTTTTATAAATAAATAAATAAATAAATAATCCCCCAAGCTGCGAAAACCCCATAACGCTGAGCTCACGAGTCTTTTTTATAAATAAATGAATAAATTGTCCCCCAAGCTGCTACAACCCCATAACGCCGAGCTCACGAGGCTTTTTTTTAAATAAATAAATAAATGATTCCCCAAGCTGCTACAACCCCATAACGCCGAGCTCGAGAGTTTTTTTCAGAAATGAATAAATAAATAAATGATCCCCCAAGCTGCTACAACCCAATAACGCCGAGCTCGCGAGGTTTTTTTTAAAATAAATAAATAAATGATCTCCGATGCTGCTACAACCCCATAGTGCCGAGCTCGCGAGGTTTTTTTTTAATATATAAATAAATAAATGATCCCCCAAGGTGCTACAACCTCATAACGCCGAGCTCGCGAGTTTTTTTTTATAAATAAATAAAGAAATGATCCCCCAAGCTGCTAGAATCCCATAACGCTGAACTCGCGAGGATTTTTTTGAATAAATAAACGAATGATCCCCCAAGCTGCTACTACCAAATAACGCCGAGCTCGCGAGTTTTTTTTTATAAATAAATAAAGAAATGATCCCCAAAGCTGCTAGAACCCCATAACGCCGAGCTCGCGAGGTTTTTTTTATATATAAATCAAGAAATGATCCCCCAAGCTGCTAGAACCCCATAACGCCGAGCTCGCGAGGTTTTTTTTATATATAAATAAATAAATGATCCCCCAAGGTGCTGCAACCTCATAACGCCGAGCTCGCGAGTTTTTTTTATAAATAAATAAATAAATTAATCATCCCCCAAGCTGCTTCAACCCCATAACGCCGAGCTCGCGAGTTTTTTATATAAATAAATGAATAAATGGTCCCTCAAGCTGCTACAACCCCATAACGCCGAGACCGCGAGTTTTTTTCATAAATGAATAAATTAATAAATAATCCCCCAAGCTGCTACAACCCCATAACGCCGAGCTCACGAGGCTTTTTTTTAAATAAATAAATAAATGATTCCCCAAGCTGCTACAACCCCATAACGCCGATCTCGCGAGGCTTTTTTTTAAATAAATAAATAAATCATCTCCCAAGCTGCTACAACCCCATAACACCGAGCTCGCGAGTTTTTTTTAAAATAAACAAAATAAATGATCTCCCAAGCTGCTACAACCCCATATGGCCGAGCTCGCGAGTTTTTTTTATAAATAAATAAATAAATTAATCATCCCCCAAGCTGCTTCAACCCCATAACGCCGAGCTCGCGTTTTTTTTTTATAAATAAATAAATAATCCCCCATGCTGCTACAACCCCATAACACCGAGCTCGCGAGGTTTTTTTTATATATAAATAAATAAATGATCCCCCAAGGTGCTACAACCTCATAACGCCGAGCTCGCGATTTTTTTTCAGAAATGAATAGATAAATAAATGATCCCCCAAGCTGCTACAACCCATTAACGCCGAGCTCGCAAGGCTTTTTTTAAAATAAATAAATAAATGATCTCCCAAGCTGCTACAACCCCATAACACCGAGCTCGCGAGGCTTTTTCTTAAATAAATAAATAAATCATCTCCCAAGCTGCTACAACCCCATAACACCGAGCTCGCGAGTTTTTTTTATAAATAAATGAATAAATGGTCCCCCAAGCTGCTACAACCCCATAACACCGAGCTCGCGAGTTTTTTATATGAATAAATGAATAAATGGTCCCTCAAGCTGCTACAACCCCATAACCCCGAGATCGCGAGTTTTTTTCAGAAATGAATAAATTAATAAATAATCCCCCAAGCTGCTACAACCCCATAACGCCGAGCTCACGAGGCTTTTTTTTAAATAAATAAATAAATGATTCCCCAAGCTGCTACAACCCCATAACGCCGAGCTCACGAGGCTTTTTTTTAAATAAATAAATAAATGATTCCCCAAGCTGCAACAACCCCATAACGCCGAGCTCGAGAGTTTTTTTCAGAAATGAATAAATAATAAAATGATCCCCCAAGCTGCTACAACCCAATAACGCCGAGCTCGCGAGTTTTTTTCAGAAATGAATAAATTAATAAATAATCCCCCAAGCTGCTACAACTCCATAACGCCGAGCTCACGAGGCTTTTTTTTAAATAAATAAATAAATGATTCCCCAAGCTGCAACAACCCCATAACGCCGAGCTCGAGAGTTTTTTTCAGAAATGAATAAATAATAAAATGATCCCCCAAGCTGCTACAACCCAATAACGCCGAGCTCGCGAGGTTTTTTTTTAAATAAATAAATAAATGATCTCCCAAGCTCGAGAGTTTTTTTCAGAAATGAATAAATAAATAAATGATCCCCCAAGCTGCTACAACCCAATAACGCCGAGGTCGCGAGGCTTTTTTTTTAAATAAATAAATAAATGATCTCCCAAGCTGCTACAACTCCATAACACCGAGGTCGCGAGGCTTTTTTTTAAATAAATAAATAAATGATCTCCGAAGCTGCTACAACCCCATAACGCCGAACTCGCGAGTTTTTTTATAAATAAATGAATAAATGGTCCCCCAAGCTGCTACAACCCCATAACACCGAGCTCGCGAGTTTTTTATATGAATAAATGAATAAATGGTCCCTCAAGCTGCTACAACCCCATAACGCAGAGATCGCGAGTTTTTTTCAGAAATGAATAAATTAATAAATAATCCCCCAAGCTGCTACAACCCCATAACGCCGAGCTCACGAGGCTTTTTTTTAAATAAATAAATAAATGATTCCTCAAGCTGCTACAACCCCATAACGCCGAGCTCGAGAGTTTTTTTCAGAAATGAATAAATAATAAAATGATCCCCCAAGCTGCTACAACCCAATAACGCCGAGCTCGCGAGGTTTTTTTTTAAATAAATAAATAAATGATCTCCCAAGCTCGAGAGTTTTTTTCAGAAATGAATAAATAAATAAATGATCCCCCAAGTTGCTACAACCCAATAACGCCGAGCTCGCGAGGCTTTTTTTTTAAATAAATAAATAAATGATCTCCCAAGCTGCTACAACTCCATAACACCGAGCTCACGAGGCTTTTTTTTAAATAAATAAATAAATGATCTCCGAAGCTGCTACAACCCCATAACGCCGAGCTCAAGAGTTTTTTTCATGGATAAATAAATGAATAAATAATCCTCCAAGCTGTTACAACCCCATAACGCCGAGCTCGCGAGTTTTTTTTTATAATTACATGAATAAATGGTCCCCCAAGCTGCTACATCCCCATAACGCCGAGATCGCGAGTTTTTTTTATAAATAAATGAATAAATGGTCCCCCAAGGTGCTACAACCTCATAACGCCGAGCTCGCGAGGCTTTTTTTTAAATAAATAAATAAATGATCCCCCAAGCTGCTACAACCCCATAACGCCGAGCTCGCGAGGCTTTTTTTTAAATAAATGAATAAATGGTTCCCCAAGCTGCTACAACCTCATAACGCCGAGCTCGCGAGTTTTTTTTTTATAAATAAATAAAGAAATGATCCCCCAAGCTGCTAGAACCCCATAACGCCGAGCTCACGAGTTTTTTTTATAAATAAATAAAGAAAAAATCACCCAAGCTGCTACAACCCCATAACACCGAGCTCACGAGTTTTTTTTCAAATAAATAAATAAATGATCTCCCAAGCTGCTACAACCCCATAACGCCGAGCTCACGAGTATTTTTTTTAAATAAATAAATAAATGGTCCCCCAAGCTGCTACAACCCCATAACACCGAGCTCACGAGTTTTTTATATAAATAAATGAATAAACCGTCCCCCAAGCTGCTACAACCCCATAACGCCGAGATCGCGAGTTTTTTTCAGAAATGAATAAATAAATAAATAATCCCCCAAGCTGCTACAACCCCATAACGCCGAGCTCACGAGGCTTTTTTTTAAAGAAATAAATAAATGATTCCCCAAGCTGCTACAACCCCATAACACCGAGCTCGCGAGTTTTTTATATAAATAAATGAATAAATCGTCCCCCAAGCTGCTACAACCCCATAACGCCGAGATCGCGAGTTTTTTTCAGAAATGAACAAATAAATAAATAATCCCCCAAGCTGCTACAACCCCATAACGCCGAGCTCACGAGGCTTTTTTTTAAATAAATAAATGAATGATTCCCCAAGCTGCTACAACCCCATAACGCCGAGCTCGAGAGTTTTTTTCAGGAATGAATAAATAAATAAATGATCCCCCAAGCTGCTACAACCCAATAACGCCGAGCTCGCGAGGTTTTTTTTAAAATAAATAAATAAATGATCTCCCAAGCTGCTACAACCCCATAACACCGAGCTCGCGAGGCTTTTTTTTAAATAAATAAATAAATGATCTCCCAAGCTCGAGAGTTTTTTTCAGAAATGAATAAATAAATAAATGATCCCCCAAGCTGCTACAACCCAATAACGCCGAGCTCACGAGGCTTTTTTTAAAATAAATAAATAAATGATCACCCAAGCTGCTACAACCCCATAACACCGAGCTCGCGAGGCTTTTTTTTAAATAAATAAATGATCTCCGATGCTGCTACAACCCCATAATGCCGAGCTCAAGAGTTTTTTTCATGGATAAATAAATGAATAAATAATCCCCCAAGCTGCTACAACCCCGTAACGCCGAGCTCGCGTGGCTTTTTTTTAAATAACTGAATAAATGGTCCTCCAAGCTGCTACAACCCCATAACGCCGAGCTCGCGAGGCTTCTTTTAAAATAAATAAACGAATGATCCTTCAAGCTGCTACAACCAAATAACGCCGAGCACGCGAGATTTTTTCATGAATGAATTAATGAATAAATAATCCCCCAAGCTGCTACAACCCTATAACGCTGAGCTCGCGAGTTTTTTTTATAAATAAATAAATAAAAAATCACCCAAGCTGCTACAACCCCATAACACCGAGCTCACGAGTTTTTTTTAAAATAAATAAATAAATGATCTCCCAAGCTGTTACAACCTCATAACACCGAGCTCGCGAGGCTTTTTTTTAAATAAATAAATAAATGATCTCCCAAGCTGCTACAACCCCATATAGCCGAGCTCACGAGTATTTTTCATGGATAAATAAATGAATAAATAATCCCCCAAGCTGCTACAACCCCGTAACGCCGAGCTCGCGAGGCTTCTTTTAAAATAAATAAACGAATGATCCTTCAAGCTGCTACAACCAAATAACGCCGAGCACGCGAGATTTTTTCATGAATGAATTAATGAATAAATAATCCCCCAAGCTGCTACAACCCTATAACGCTGAGCTCGCGAGTTTTTTTTATAAATAAATAAATAAAAAATCACCCAAGCTGCTACAACCCCATAACACCGAGCTCACGAGTTTTTTTTAAAATAAATAAATAAATGATCTCCCAAGCTGTTACAACCTCATAACACCGAGCTCGCGAGGCTTTTTTTTAAATAAATAAATAAATGATCTCCCAAGCTGCTACAACCCCATATAGCCGAGCTCACGAGTATTTTTCATGGATAAATAAATGAATAAATAATCCCCCAAGCTGCTACAACCCCGTAACGCCGAGCTCGCGTGGCTTTTTTTTAATTAACTGAATAAATGGTCCTCAAAGCTGCTACAACCCCATAACGCCGAGCTCGCGAGTTTTTTTTTATAAATAAATGAATAAATGGTCCCCCAAGCTGCTACAACCCCATAACGCCGAGATCGCGAGTTTTTTTATAAATAAATGAATAAATGGTCCCCCAAGGTGCTACAACCTCATAACGCCGAGCTCGCGAGGCTTTTTTTTAAATAAATAATTAAATGATTCCCCAAGCTGCTACAACCCCATAACGCCGAGCTCGCGAGGCTTTTTTTTAAATAAATGAATAAATGGTACCCCAAGCTGCTACAACCTCATAACGCCGAGCTCGCGAGTTTTTTTTTATAAATAAATAAAGAAATGATCCCCCAAGCTGCTACAACCCCATAACGCCGAGCTCGCGAGGCTTTTTTTGAATAAATAAACGAATGATCCCCCAAGCTGCTACTACCAAATAACGCCGAGCTCGCGAGTTTTTTTTTATAAATAAATAAAGAAATGATCCCCCAAGCTGCTAGAACCCCATAACGCCGAGCTCGCGAGGTTTTTTTTATATATAAATCAAGAAATGATCCCCCAAGCTGCTAGAACCCCATAACGCCGAGCTCGCGAGGTTTTTTTTATATATAAATAAATAAATGATCCCCCAAGGTGCTGCAACCTCATAACGCCGAGCTCGCGAGTTTTTTTCAGAAATGAATAAATAAATAAATGATCCTCCAAGCTGCTACAACCCTTTCACGCCGAGCTCGCGAGTTTTTTTTATAAATAAATAAATGAATAATCACCCAAGCTGCTACAACCCCATAACACCGAGCTCGCGAGTTTTTTTTAAAATAAACAAAATAAATGATCTCCCAAGCTGCTACAACCACATATGGCCGAGCTCGCGAGTTTTTTTTATAAATAAATAAATAAATTAATCATCCCCCAAGCTGCTTCAACCCCATAACGCCGAGCTTGCGAGTTTTTTATATAAATAAATGAATAAATGGTCCCTCAAGCTGCTACAACCCCATAACGCCGAGACCGCGAGTTTTTTTCATAAATGAATAAATTAATAAATAATCCCCCAAGCTGCTACAACCCCATAACGCCGAGCTCACGAGGCTTTTTTTTAAATAAATAAATAAATGATTCCCCAAGCTGCTACAACCCCATAACGCCGATCTCGCGAGGCTTTTTTTTAAATAAATAAATAAATCATCTCCCAAGCTGCTACAACCCCATAACACCGAGCTCGCGAGTTTTTTTTATAAATAAATGAATAAATGATCCCCTAAGCTGCTACAACTCCATAACACCGAGCTCGCGAGTTTTTTATATAAATAAATGAATAAATGATCCCCTAAGCTGCTACAACTCCATAACACCGAGCTCGCGAGTTTTTTATATAAATGAATGAATAAATGGTCCCTCAAGCTGCTACAACCCCATGACGCCGAGATCGCGAGTTTTTTTCAGAAATGAATAAATTAATAAATAATCCCCCAAGCGCCTACAACCACATAACGCCGAGCTCGCGAGGCTTTTTTTTAAGATAAATAAATGAATGATCCCCCAAGCTGCTACAACCCCATAACACCGAGCTCGCGAGGCTTTCTTTTAAATAAATAAATAAATGATCTCCCAAGCTGCTATAACCCCATAACGCCGAGCTCGCGAGGCTTTTTTTTAAGATAAATAAATGAATGATCCCCCAAGCTGCTACAACCCCATATGGCCGAGCTCGCGAGTTTTTTTTATAAATAAATAAATAAATTAATCATCCCCCAAGCTGCTTCAACCCCATAACGCCGAGCTCGCGAGTTTTTTTTATAAATAAATAAATAATCCCCCATGCTGCTACAACCTCATAACACCGAGCTCGCGAGGTTTTTTTTATATATAAATAAATAAATGATCCCCCAAGGTGCTACAACCTCATAACGCCGAGCTCGCGATTTTTTTTCAGAAATGAATAAATAAATAAATGATCTCCCGAGCTGCTACAACCCATTAACGCCGAGCTCGCAAGGCTTTTTTTAAAATAAATAAATAAATGATCTCCCAAGCTGCTACAACCCCATAACACCGAGCTCGCGAGGCTTTTTTTTAAATAAATAAATAAATCATCTCCCAAGCTGCTACAACCCCATAACACCGAGCTCACGAGTTTTTTTTATAAATAAATGAATAAATGGTCCCTCAAGCTGCTACAACCCCATAACACCGAGCTCGCGAGTTTTTCATATAAATGAATGAATAAATGGTCCCTCAAGCTGCTACAACCTCATAACGCCGAGATCGCGAGTTTTTTTCAGAAATGAATAAATTAATAAATAATCCACCAAGCTGCTACAACCCCATAACGCCGAGCTCGCGAGTTTTTTTTATATATAAATAAATGAATGATCCCACAAGGTGCTCTAACCCCATAACGCCGAGCTCGAGAGTTTTTTTCAGAAATGAATAAATAATAAAATGATCCCCCAAGCTGCTACAACCCAATAACGCCGAGCTCGCGAGGCTTTTTTGAAAATAAATAAATGAATGATCCCCCAAGCTGCTACAACCCCATATCGCCGAGCTCGCGAGTTTTTTTTATAAATAAATAAATAAATTAATCATCCCCCAAGCTGCTACAACCCTATAACACCGAGCTCACGAGGCTTTTTTTTAAGATAAATAAATGAATGATCCCCCAAGTTGCTACAACCCCATATCGCCGAGCTCGCGAGTTTTTTTTATAAATAAATAAATAAATTAATCATCCCCCAAGCTGCTACAACCCCATAACGCCGAGCTCGCGAGTTTTTTTCAGAAATGAATAAATAAATAAATAATCCCCCAAGCTGCTACAACCCCATTACGCCGAGCTCGCGAGGCTTTTTTTGAAATAAATAAATAAATGGTTCCCCAAGCTGCTATAACCCCATAACGCCGAGCTCGAGAGTTTTTTTCAGAAATGAATAAATAAATAAATGATCCCCCAAGCTGCTACAACCCAATAACGCCGAGCTCGCGAGGCTTTTTTTAAAATAAATAAATAAATCATCTCCCAAGCTGCTACAACCCCATAATACCGAGCTCGCGAGTTTTTTTTATAAATAAATGAATAAATGGTCCCCCAAGCTGCTACAACCCCATAACACCGAGCTCGCGAGTTTTTTATATAAATAAATAAATAAATGGTTCCCCAAGCTGCTATAACCCCATAACGCCGAGCTCGAGAGTTTTTTTCAGAAATGAATAAATAAATAAATAATCCCCCAAGCTGCTACAACCCCATAACGCCGAGCTCACGAGGCTTTTTTTTAAATAAATAAATAAATGATTCCCCAAGCTGCTACAACCCCATAACGCCGAGCTCGAGAGTTTTTTTCAGAAATGAATAAATAATTAAATGATCCCCCAAGCTGCTACAACCCAATAACGCCGAGCTCGCGAGGCTTTTTTTAAAATAAATAAATGAATGATCTCCCAAGCTGCTACAACCCCATAACACCGTGCTCGCGAGACTTTTTTTTAAATAAATAAATAAATGATCTACCAAGCTGCTACATCCCCATAACGCCGAGCTCACGAGTTTTTTTCATGGATAAATAAATGAATAAATAATCCCCCAAGCTGCTACAACCCCGTAACGCCGAGCTCGCGAGGCTTTTTTTCAAATAACTGAATAAATGGTCCTCCAAGCTGCTACAACCCCGTAACGCCGAGCTCGCGAGTTTTTTTTTTTAAATAAATAAATAAATGACCCCCCAAGCTGCTAGAACCCCATAACGCCGAGCTCGCGAGGCTTTTTTTAAAATAAATAAACGAATGATCCTTCAAGCTGCTACAACCAAATAACGCCGAGCACGCGAGATTTTTTCATGAATGAATTAATGAATAAATAATCCCCCAAGCTGCTACAACCCCATAACACCGAGCTCGCGAGTTTTTTTTATAAATAAATAAATAAATAATCACCCAAGCTGCTACAACCTCATAACACCGAGCTCGCGAGGCTTTTTTTAAAATAAATAAATAAATGATCTCCCAAGCTGCTACAACCCCATAACGCCGAGCTCACGAGTATTTTTCATGGATAAATAAATGAATAAATAATCCCCCAAGCTGCTACAACCCCGTAACGCCGAGCTCACGTGGCTTTTTTTTAAATAACTGAATAAATGGTCCTCAAAGCTGCTACAACCCCATAACGCCGAGCTCGCGAGTTTTTTTTTATAAATAAATGAATAAATGGTCCCCCAAGCTGCTACAACCCCATAACGCCAAGCTCGCGAGTTTTTTTTATAAATAAATAAATAAATAAATAATCCCCCAATTCCATTTATACAATTTACGATTTGGTGGGCCCTATGAAAAAGGGTCCTCATTTGAAAAAAAAAACGAAGTTTTGGTCCAAAGGGGCCAAGATAAGGGGCTCGGACCCTTTTTCATAGGGCCCACTAAATCGTAAATTGTATTTCAGGAAACTTGTACATTACATGCGCTATACAAAAAATGCATTGTTTTATCAATTTAAATATTAGCCAAAACGCGTTTTTTTGAATTTTTTTAAAAACTCTACATAGCTGTAACTTTGACAATTTTGAAGATTTTTAATCGCTTTAAGAAAAGAATTGAAGGTCTTGAACATACAAATTGATTGCCATCAAGGGAACGTTCACAAACCACGTGGCCCAAACAGGGGGGGAGGGGGGGCGATTAAAAGGCTACGAAAGGTTACGTGGGGGGTAGGGCTGTTGATTCAGAAAGGCACGTGGTTTTTAAAGTGCATGAATCAATGTTTCGATTCATAATATTTTACTGTTGAACGTTAAAACCGAATCTGTGCCTGTCATCTGATTTGCGCCTGCGTGGCCGTGGGCAAGTAATAACGCGTCAAAGTTTTGTTTTGACTGGCCCGTACGTGCTTCATTATCACCGTGTGTAGGTAGCTTCCGTAGTTCATGGTTCTCCGCAGTCTGCAGCTGTTTTGTGATCAGCTATCTCCCAAGCCTTGAACCCCCAAAACCCTGAGCGCCCGAGGTCAGCAAAAAAACTGGTCGGCTATTCCCCAAGCTCTAAACCTTTAAGACCCTGAGTGCCCGAGTTCAACAAAAAAACATATCGGCTATCCCCCAAGCTCTAAACCCTCAAAACCCTGGGTGCCCGATTTAAATTATTCCAAAAACATGAGTGCATTTTAATTAACGAAATAAATAATCTGATCAGTTTTTTTTGTTGAACTCGGGCGCCAAGGGTTTTGGGGGTTTAGAGCTTGGGGGATAGCTAATCGGTTTATTTATTGAACTTGACGCCCAGGGTTTTGGGGGTTTAGAGCTTGGGGGATAGCTGATCAGAGAATTCATTGAACTCTACGTCCAGGGTTTTGGGGGTTTAGAGCTTGGGGGATAGCTGTTCAGACAATTCATTGAACTCTACGTCCAGGGTTTTGGGGGTTTAGAGCTTGGGGGATAGCTGATCAGACAATTCATTGAACTCTACGTCCAGGGTTTTGGGGGTTCAGAGCTTGGGGGATAATTAACCAGTCTATTTATTGAACTCAATGTTTTTTTTGTTTTTTTTTTTAGACGTCAGTTTTATTGGGGGCGGGGGGGGGGGGTGGACCTCAGGACACTTCCTTGCTGAAAGGAGTTGTTGCGCCCCTGGTATTAAATCATTAACTTAAAAAATAATGTTTTTAAAAAACTAATAGTATACATATTTACAATTTGAAATCGTAAAAAAACCACGTGACTTTAGGGGGAGGGGGGTCGAAAATTTGATATAAATACTACGTTGATCTTCATGGGAGGGAGGGCCCTTCAAAAACTTCGAAAAAATGACCACGTGGTTTATGAACGTTCCCCAACCCAAAAAAAATATATGAAGGTTATATAAAAAAATATAACCTCACTAAATGGCAGCTGTTTGAATATGTCTAAAAATCGTCAAAATCGAAAATTTTATCAATTTCAGCGTTTGTAACCGCACTTGCATGAAAATAATTATTCTAAAAAGATCAAAAAATTTTTCAAAAAGCTTATTGAAAAACAAAAATTTTGCTAGGTCAACCGTAAAAATCGGATAAAAACTCTATTTTTGGCGAGTATTTGAAGCTAGGATAATAAATAGGCTTAAAATAACTCTAAAAAAGGCTTATTTTTTTATTTCAAATGGCTGTCATTCGGGTTCTACAGCATATTTTAAGTTTAAATTTTTGCAAAGCTCCTAAATATAATTATATTTTAACATACGAAAAAATTAGGAAAATCGGTTGACCTCGTGCTCACGGTTTTGCTGAAAGATGTTGGAATGACCCATATATATTTTTGTTCTATCATTTTAGAACGAGTGTTTATTAATTATTATTCACATTTTATAATCAGTCTATGGTATATATGGCCAAAGAATAGCTTTTGTTTAGTTAATAAATTTTTCTTGAACCTATAAAGACACAATTCTGTTTTTTTTTTTTTTTTTTTTTTTTTTTTTTGTACCTTTTCTTTTTACACAGTGTTGAATGCAATGACTTTATTTTTACGTTAAACGAACATAAAATATTTATACCTGCAAACTTTATCATTATTGTCTTATTCAATTTTCATGTTATTTAAACTTTTTTTATTAATTTTTGATTTTAAATATTATTATGATATATTAAAAAAAATAAAATTATTAAATGATATTGTAAGTATAATGTCAATTTATTTTAAAATGAAATCAAGCATCTCATTTTTATTTTTTAATCAACTAATCTTATTAACTTTCAATTATAGAAACATAATAATCTGGTTTTTCTTGGAAAAATATTGTATTTCAACAAATAAATATCCGAACAGACCTACTTTTAACGGACCAGCACGTGAAACGGCCTGAAGGTAGCCGCAGGGTGCCAAAATACTCCCACAACACTTGAACATAGCCACTGGGTGCCCATAAAAATAAGTCGAAACCAACACTGATTCAGATCAGCGAATAGCGATTAGCGATTAGGCCTGCCAGTCTTGGTATCGAGATTCTTCACATGGGGACAAAGCATTCCCTTCATTTTATACTTTTTCGACTAAGCGTACACTTCAAGTTGTTCAGCGGGCGAGCGCGGAGTTCAAAAATTAAAAACCTAGAGCTAAATATCCCCAAAACTCTACAACCCGATAACGCAGTGCATTTTGGTTTTTTTTATAATAAAATAACTAATTAATAAATAAACAAAAAATCCCCCAAACTCTTAAACCCCAATACCCAGGGCGTCCGAGTTTTTTTTTAAAAATAAATAATAAATAAATAAACAAATAATTTTCCAAGCTCTTAAACCACAAAACCCTGGGCGTCCGAGTTTTTTTTTAAAATAAATAATGAATAAATAAATAAACAAATAATCCTCCAAGCTCTCAAACCACACAACCCTGGGCATCCAAGTTTTTTTAAAAATAAATAATAAATAAATAAATGAACAAATAATCCCCCAAGCTCTTAAACCACAAAACCCTGGTTGTCCGAGTTTTTTTAAAAATAAATAATAAATGAATAAATAAACAAATAATCCCATAAGCTCTAAAACCACAAAGCCCAGAGCACCCCCAATTTTTTTCAAATCAATCAATAAATAAACAAACAAATAATCCTAAAGCTAGAAAATCAAAAACAAGGGCATGCAAGCTTTTATATATTCAACCAATTAATTAATAAAACAAAAATCCTCTAACCTTTAAATCTACAGTAACTCTGGGGTTCTGTTGGGAATATGCGGCTCGCTGAGTCTCTGACTCTATCTCTCTCTTGGTTGCCGAAAGTGGGCCTTCGGTCCGAGGGCGGCGCTGCTAATCGAGCAGGCTGCCGAGTCAGTCTATTGTGAGTTCCCATGCCGAGAGCATTCTATTCTTGTACTGCACGAGCTTACTTGAATAAACTCTACGATCAATTAGACATCACTTGTATTTATTTATTACCACCTTTCCGTCAGGTTATTGTGCTCAGCACGCTTCCGCTGTGCAACCTCGGGAAAGAGTGAAAACCGACAGTTTCATAAAACTGAAGCACGCCGAGAAAAGGAGGACTTGTACGAGCGCCTTTTTCTTTTCGTTCTTTTATATACCGTACGTGTAGTGAAGTGCTGCGATAACCGAGCGAAGAAAACATGTCCGACCAGGTCGACAGAAGTTATACTCCCCCAGGGACTCCGCCAAGCACGGACCAACCGATCAGACCAGGTGTGCAAAATACATTCGAGGAAGCCCTGTCAAGCCCGAACGAGACCGATGGAAAAATTGAGGATAAAGGTAGGAGTCATATTACTCATTATCGTGTCCGGGTCGTTGTGTTTTTTTTCAACGTGGATTTATGCACGCACGTGATCATTGATTCTGAGTTTTTTTTTTTTTTTTATAAAGCCAGTGCGGGTAGGCTTGTTTGTTCTTCTTTTATGCCGAGACCGGTTGGTGTGGGAGGACGACGGCGGAAATTGGTGAAAAATCGCGTGCCTAGGGAAGGCTGACAATCTCGCGGGAGAATTCAGAAAGTACGAAAGCACGCCGGTGCAGGCATCTGCAATTCTCCGAACTCGGCCGGTTCTCCGAAAGAGAGAAGGGGGGAGTGCGTGCGCGCGCTCTCGCCGGCTGCTCCGTATCGTGATTTTCATGGCTCGCTGTAGGCGGCGCGGGGCGAGTATCTCCGATCGGCTCTGCGGCCCACGAGCCGCATGTGCGTGTGATTTTTCGACCGATTTAATAACCGACGCTCAAGTTTACGCGAACGCGGGTGACGATCCGCCAAGCATTGACTGTGAGAAATATATGCCGGATGGAATGGGAATTCTACGACATTGTAGATATTTTCTTTTAGGCTGAGAGCTATATATGAACATCGATGTGACTGACCGAGATTTCGCCGAAATTTTATTTCAGCTCTTTGAAATTTATGCATGCATAGGGACACCGAATGATGGTTTTTTTTTGAATTGTAGATGTAGCAGCCTTTTATTGGTTTGTCGAACGTCGCAGGCGGGAGATATTAAAGCTGGTGAGGCCCGACCGAAGACTCTTCATTGGGTGGAATGAAGGACGCCTACTCTATTTTTCTGACTTCTTGCAGGGAGGAAACGATATGGCCGAACGTAAATCAAACAGCGATGTTTGTCCCTCTTCTGAGGATAATATGTGTGGGAGTGAGAGATTGTAAACACAGGCCGGAATTCCATGTTTGTTTAGTGAAATTGCATTTTAGTTTTCGTGGCTAGGGGCATTCAGATAATTCTAGATACGCGTGTTAAATTATCTCAGGTCAATGCAAGCCTAAGACCGATGATTCCCGAATAAGATGGAGAGTATTACACGCATGCAGATGATGGACGAAGTTCGATCTATTGTCTCGCTTGAAGGTATTTAACTTCTCCAAGGTTTTTTTTTCTGATTTTGGCCTGAAGTATTTTGTTTTTAGTATTTACTCATGCATGCTGTTTAATTGCAGTGCGTTAATAATGCGTGTATGGGTGTGTCAGTGATCGCACCTGAAGTTCAGGGCAAATACTGTCACAACTCTGGAATTTACTAATTGATATTTTGAATTTTTCAGTGATCCTTTGACTGGAAGAAGCCGATCGAGAGCTCCTGCTTAGGATGCTGTGTAGGTCGGATCGCTACGAGATTGACCTCGAACAATACCTTGACATCCCCGATGTGGAGCTGGGTAATTCGGAAACCTCCGTGAATCAACCGAATGATATCCGGGAGTCAACCGACCAAGAAGTAAATTCCGGAGCTAATCAAGGGGAACCATCGAAGGAGAATGTTGAACCACCGATTGAACCAGTGATCAGTCAAATGGGAGGAGCTCCATCAAACTGCTCTCCCGGTGAATCTGAAACCCCACCGAACGAAAACGGGTTATCTCCTCCGGCCGATCCAGAACAATCGGTTACTGCTCCGACTGCTGCTTCGAGTGCGCCTGCTAGCCAGAATGCCGAAATCGATCCAGGTAAAAAGAAACCTCGAATCTTAAATGAAAGCCGCGGAAATTTTCTGAACGATCCGAAAGTTCTCCGGAATAATTTTACAAATCGCATAGTTTCGAAATTTAAAATCAGAAACAGACCGTACCCGAAAGTAGAGAAATTATGTAAATTCAATAATGACAAAACTGACGAAAAATGGAACGGCACCGGTGCAAATAAATTTTGTATGATCGAACGAAAAACATTATTGAAAATTTAAATAATACCGAAAGTGGTGAATCCGGAAAACTAACTGAAGGTTATATTACAGGAGTACAGGCAATTCTGAACGCATTCTCCAGATTGGAGAAGAAAGTTGATGGGCTGAGAAATCGCATCCTTCACTTGGAAGGGGCTCAGATAGCAGCTGAAGAGCAAATAATGGCCCCTGAAGACCGTCCAGGGTCCAGTGGTTCCCGAAATTCGAGACCGCCGGCCACCACACCGCAACTCGGTCAACCCCAAAGACCGTCGGCAAATAAACGACCACCGACTGCACCTGAGCCGAGGCAAGGCTACGATGTAAATCATCAGAGACGACCGACGGCACCGAATGTGAACTCACCTGCACCACCAAACCGACAGAACCCGAACCGACAGGTAAATAAAGAGAATTTAGCCCATAAACATGTCCTAAGTGGGCAAGATGGCAACAGTTGTGAAAATAACAATGTCCCAAAAACCGGGAATAATCAAAATGATTTGGACCGAGACTCTCTCATTCAGAGAGTAACCGAACAACTCCGATTCGAGATGTTGAGCAAAGCCAGAGACAACCGGCGTGATTATAAACTGACCGCAGAGATTAAGTTCGAGTACTTCATGGACTTTCTCGAATCCGAACTCCGAGCGAGGGGTCTCCTACACGTCATTGACTCCTCGGTCAAGCCATGTATTGATCTGAGCGACAGTGCGAAAACCGACATGAAATTTAAAGTCCGTGACATATTAATTAACCGACTAGACAAGTGCTATCACAGCAAGGTGTCCCATATCAAGGACCCGGTTGAACTCCTTGCTAAGGTTAAAGAAATTAAACTGAGCGAAACAAACCTGACTTCCGTAGCGGTACCGAGAAAATTGTATAACCTTAGGTTCGATACCTCTAAGGAATCTGCATCTCAATTTTGGGACAGATTTGAAGCACTGGTTAGAGTATGTGATAACACGGAAGAAAATTCCCTCATAACCGAGAGTGAAAAACGGGACATTTTTTATAATGCCATCTTGCCTGTTGTGCCTCAACTGCAAGTGACTAACTTTGCATTAAAATCATCTAAAGGACAATTCATGACGTACGATGAATTGAAAACCTTTTTATTGCAGGCTGAAGCTGAAGGACAATTTAGAAACCGTAGGCCACCGCAAGCTTTCAGAGCCGAACGCCAGAGACAACCGACCGACCTAAGCCAAGTTGAGTGCTACAACTGCGCTACGAAAGGGCACTTTTCTTCAGCCTGTCCCTGGCCGGAGGATTATCAAAGGTGCTTCGACTGCGAAAAAGTTGTGCCCCACAAGTCTAAGGATTGTCCGGAGCCGAGGAAGCATCTGAATGGAAATCCTAACCGGTATGTAGAGAATTATTCAGGAAATAACTCGCGGGGGAATAAAAGAAAGTCTAGTGGCCACGGTAAACCAAACGATAGCAAAAGGGCGAAATTCTCAAATTATCGGGGTGGTAAAAACGGACGAGGTCGTGGTGGTGGCGATCGCGGCGGTCGAGGTCGTGGTCGCAGACATGGTGGTGGGAACGGAGGAAAAACGCAGGGAGAGTCAGGCAACAATAACACCGGGAAAAACCAAGGTAAGACTCTTTTTGCTGCCTGCGCGAATAATACAACTTATTTTGAACCGAGTGACCCAAACTCGCCAACGTGTGAGCGTATTATTAAATTCATAGCTGATTCGGGCGTGACCGAACATATGACCAATTCCAGATTGGCTTTTACAAGCTTTGATGAGAGTCAACAGGGTTTTATTAAATGCGCTAATAAAGATTCTGACGTGAAATTAAAAATGGGAGTTGGGACAATAAGTATTGTTGGGTCGAAACGGAATAAGGCAATGATTTTAGATAAAGTTATGTGCGTGAGAGACTTGTCAGAAAACTTATTGTCGCTTCGAAGATTCGTGGATTCGGGTCTAAACGTGTTTTTAAACAACCGAAGTATAAATATTTATGACCCGATTTCTAGAGAAACTTTAATCTCCGGCATTTACGAAAAGCCATATTGGGTTATTGAAATTAAACCGAACGATATCGGCAGATTTGGGCAAAATAGCCAAATCGAGGGTAGTAACGCCTATCTGTCTTGCTCAGAAAACAACGGACCTCCACGATATTTTACGCGAAGTGTAGCTGCACAGAATAACCCAATTTTAACTCAAGTAACCGAAAGTGAATCAGACATTCAAAACCCGAGCATCTTAGCTGTTACCGACGAGATCCCAAACTCTCCCGATGAGAAAATCATAACCGACAGCGTGTCCGACGAGAATATAGGACAAACCGAGTCAGTAAGCGACACAGAGAAATTAAGGTTGAGCTTTTCAGACTTCGACAGTAGCGTAGGAAAGCGATTGATCCATCTATCTAAAAACCTGGATAACGGTATTCCGGTTGACAATGATGGCTCGAAATTTTACGAAACCGGTGTGAAAATGAGTGAAGGCATGATGTGGCACGTCATACCTCTCTAAAGTATCTGACATCAGTGCAGAAAAAATTTCCCGAAAATGAAAAACTGAAGGATGTAAAATTCGATGAGTCAATAAAGGACTGTGCCATATGCATGATCTCAAAATTTAACAAACTTCCGTTTTATACTTTGAGAACCCGAGTGAATAAACCGTTACAAGTACTTCATTCCGATCTTATGGGAGTAATAAATCC
The DNA here is from genome assembly GCA_038277355.1 of Encarsia formosa. Taxonomy (NCBI): domain Eukaryota; kingdom Metazoa; phylum Arthropoda; class Insecta; order Hymenoptera; family Aphelinidae; genus Encarsia; species Encarsia formosa. Next base: position 71,185,419 of record CM076184.1, read on the forward strand.
TCCGTCTTATCCGGGTGGATATAAATTCATCGTAACGTGTATGGATGACTACTCCAGATTGGCAATGGCCTACTGTGTGAAAGCGAAGTCTGAAACCAGAGCGTGTATCGAAAACTTTGTAAAGAGCACGAGAAACCTGCTGGGTTATGACGCAAAGGTCTGTTACTTGTGAACCGACAAAGGCACCTAAGGTATAAGGGGCTACAGCTGAAGTGCTCGACAAACTTGGAGCCAAGCTCCAAGTAGCATGTCCCGCGACGCCTGAGCATAACGGGATGCCCGAACGTTTGAATGCCACCTTAGCTAAAAAGGTGAGATCGTTTATGTTTGATTCCAAACTGCCCGAAAATATGTGGGATCTGGCAGTCGGAGCTGCTATATACTGTTACAACCGAACTCCTCATCGCGGTATAAATATGGAAACACCATTACAAAGGTTCGTCCCGGAAATTAAAATTGACCTGAACCAACTAAAACGTTTTGGCTGTGTAGCTTTCATGAAGATCATGAATAAAGTTGGTCCCAAGTTTCGTCCTGAGGGGCAGCGTGTAATTCTCGTGGGCTACCGACCTACTGGCTATGTATTGTTAAAACCAGAAGAAGGAAAATTTTATGAGAGTCAGTATGTTCGTTTCTGCGAAAAACTAGTCTACGGGGACCTATTCAGTAAAGAAAGTATAAAGAACTGGATCGCTCCGGAAGAAAATGTCGATAAAACTAAATGGTTTTTGGTATTTGAAAAGGAACCCACCGAAACCGAACTTAACTCCTTAAAAACCGGAGGGAGAGCCTTCTCGAAAAAGAGGTCAGCCCCGAAAGATTGCGCTCTCGGGAGCGAGAGGCATGGAAAACTGCCGTAGATGAAGAATTAAACTCCATGAATAAAAATCGTGTGAGGGATATCGTGGACCGACCGAAAATAACTAAGGACGGGAAAAGTCCAAACATTCTAGATGCTCGATGGGTGTTGAAGAAAAAAGTTGACGCAAATGGGAAAGTTAAGTTTAAGGCCAGACTTGTCATAAGGGGTTTCAAGGATTTGAACTCTGTAACGGGGTATTTCTTATGAAAAGGGCCTCCCTTAAATAATTAACGGAGTTTCCCAGGCCCTCCCGTTACAAGAAAATTTCTCACAAAAACTCTCGGGGAAAACTCCTTAATCTGGGGTCAGGGTTTCCACGGAGAGAAAACCTCCGGGAATGGTTGGTGAGCTAGAGAGAGAAGAAATAAATTATAATACGAAATTTAGGTTATTTTCATTTTATTCTTGTCTACGGAAAATCAAAAAAAAATCAAGTCTACAATTACAAAAAATAAATTTTAATTTGAGAACAAAGGAAATAAACAAAACTATTAAGTAGTCTACAAAATGGCGGGTAACGATGCCGCGCCAAGAAAATCTCGATCGAATTTATAAAACTTTCAATAATATCCAAATAGAATTTTCATTCCGCGTACAATACACAAATTTCTGGAAAACCATGCTTTATAAAATTTTCAATGAAATAAATCAAAAAAAAACCTTACAAAAATTCCAGAAAATTCTCTGATTGCCCCAAAATGGCTACTCTCTGGTTTTTTTTTTTAACTCTCGGTATAAGAGATAACCCAAAGTTCGATTTCTTCTCGTACCTAGCTGTAAAATAAAGAAAACAAAAAAATTGTCTACAAACTCGACTAAAGAAAATAGGAAAAGGGGAACTTAGAAAAAATCTACTCAAAGAAACTAAAAAAAATCACACTCTCAAAAACACTACCTCACACCGTGGCTACTGAGAACAGAGTGACGCTCTCCGCGTCTCTCTGACTCGACTTCCTTCTTCACCATCCCCTCCAAACACTCTCAGCCAATCAACACAAATTAATCTAACCAAGCCTCATTCACACTCGAGGAACCGTCATATGTCCACCAATCAGACACATTCACGCCACAACACCCAATCACGCTCCCGTCTACAATCTTCCGGTGGCGAACGCCACGCCACCTATACTACGCGCGAAAATCCAAAAAAAATTAAAGTAACGCACACGAGGCATTCACTACTCTAACTTATATCTAACTTAACTCGCGCACATACTCTCTCTCTCTCTCTCCCCTACACGCACTCATTGTCCGCGCAACGCACAAAAACAAAAAAAAATAAACTACACTCACGCCCGCGTCTACTGTGTTGAGTATGCGCGCACGCGCCTGTCGACACAGTTGCGTCGTCTGCCGACACGCGCGGCGCACCTCCTCCGTCGCCGAAAACTCCCCGACGGAGAATCGGAACCCGTGTGTGGTGTATGTGTGTGTACATGCGCGACCTAGGCCGGGAGAGCCTTCCCGGGTGGTGAACATATTTGTGTTTGTATGTGTCGTACGCGCGCCATGTGCTCGTGTTGCTACAGCAGCGTTCAGCCGACGGCGACCATCGCTACGTGGTCGGCTTCTGCTGCGCGAGAAAGCGGCATGGTTATCACCTGGGAAAGTAAACAAACAAATTAATTATTTCACTGTTTCCCAGGTGACCTGACACTGCCAGGTAAGAAAAATAATTTACGAGGGATTCACTCCCTCGCAACTCCCCCCTGCCAAGCCGAAACATACCCGTTATGTTTCGCCTGACAAAACACCTGGCAATGTCCAGTCACCTCTGGAAACCACAAACAACAAGATGGGTGGTATACTCACTACTCAGTCTACCCAATTTTCCTCACAATGGTCTACTCATCTACAGTCCAGTCGTCTACATATTGTCTACAAAAAAAAATAATAACAAAAAAAAAATAATAATAATATAAGTCTACAAAAAAATTTCTTTCTTACTCGAGTCGCCGACGTTTCAGTCGCTCGTTCTCCCGCCAGACCTGACGAATAATGTCGGGCCTGACATCGTCCGGGAGCCGTTGAGCCATGAGCAATATCTCCATGGCACTCAATACTCTGGGCTCAACCGGATTCATCGGCTCCAGGCGATGCCGGACCGAAACGTCGACAAGGTCGGCCGGAGAAGGAGCGACCGGAACCTCGACGACCTTCACAAGCTCGTCCCCGTTGCCGTCCCGGGCGCGTTTCCTTGAAACCGTTTTGTCAACCGCTGGCCCCGAACCCTGCACGGCCCCCCCCCCCCCCCCCCCAGAACAACCCCGGCCGCAGAGTCCGGCGTGTCCCACCGAGTCCTTCTTTTGGCTCGGGACATGGCCGCAAACTGATCGACGGGGAGGACCGCCCTCGCTTCGCTGCGTTCCCGATTACGCAGGCGTAATCGGTACGCTAAACTACAGCGAGGGCACTCCCCCACCCGAACACCCCTGCGACCGCAGTTATCGCAGAAGGGCCCTACCAGGTAACGGGGGCAGCGGCGAGTCTCATGACTCAGGGACCAGCACCCGAAACAACAATTGGGGGGTGGGTCTATGTGGGGTCGGTGGCCACGATAGCCAGACCCCCGAACAATCGACCCTCGAGCTTGGCTGGAAGGCCTCGATTAAAAAAAGGTAGGCACCCGTTGGGGGGCGGGTCGTCGACGTCCATCCGAGTAGGAGTCCTAGTCACCTCCGCGGTCTCTGTGGCAGTCGAAGCTGGCACGGAGGTCGCGGGAGCGACCGGACTCGAACCTTGAACGGTACGCTTGACGGCCCCCCGCCCCACGGGAACCTGGGGCTGCTCGTCCGTCATCGTCGTGGTCGTCGGGGTCTCGTCTACGGTAGGTAGGGTCGCTGGGGAAGGAGCGCGTCACCAAATGTTGCAGATTTACTGCTTTATTAATTTTATTTTGTTGCCGGATTAAAAGCTGGTAGGGGAGGGTTGTCAAATAAACGTTGAGACAGACTTAATTTGATACCAACAGTGTTAATTTATTTATTTTAACACAGCACTCTATTTACAACAATATTCAAATAATTCAAAATTACAATAAGTGAGTTTATACAGGTTAATAAAAGTTATTTTAATGCAAAAAAACTGAGAGGTGAGAATATTATAGTTTGAGTGGAGAATTTCCACTCTTAATTTTCATGTAAAGAAAATTAATTAATTAATTTGAGAAACACCTAGTCAAAACTCTTTATGGACTTGATTATATTAATTAAAGCCATAAACACAAGTTTTGTTTGAGTATAGTTGAGATAAACAAGGCAACAGAAATGGCCTTGAAAGGAGAGAGAGAGAGAGATGCCCAAGAGAAATTAAAGCAGCAGCAGAGAATGACCTTGAACAGAATAGAAAAGAAAATGGCTGCTTGTAAGACAGCACAAAGAAAGGAGAGAGAGAGCAAGAGAATGCACAGTAAATTTTATTGATTTTCTGGCTGCTAAATGACAATGAGAAGCACCGGTAAATTATTGTTACCGGTGCTGTGCAAGAATACCTGAGGAAGCCTAGGATGATCTCCTTGCTGAGCTGCTAACCCAAGAATTGAAGTGAATCAAGCCGATCGAATTCAAGATGAGATGTCTCCAGAGTTGACTACCACCAGGTGAATTATTTGTTGAGATGACTGTGCAGATGAGACCACTGCGTTGATGATGAGAAAGAGTCGAGAGAAATGCCAAGCGAAAAGAACCCAAGAGATAACACAAAATGGCGAAAGAAACGTCTATTCACGAGCGTTGCCGAGAAGAGAACGGCGGTGGAGAGTGGCGGGGAGAAGGGTAGGACCCCCCCGAGACGTAATCGTCTAGTGTGAGGTGTCGCCGGGGGTTGTTCTTCTTCTTCTTCTTCTTCTTCCTTCACGGCGCCGTCTCTTCCGCCTCTCGTTGTGCCTCCTCCCTCAGGTCGTCCTCGTAACCTGCCGGGTAGATATTGAGGCCCGCGTAGGCCATCGGGACTCCGTTGGTCACCGTCGGTGAGACAGTGGCCTGGTGCGGGATCTCGTCCCAAGGAATGAGCGAGTCGTTGGGCCCACTGGACGGGGGTGCCTCTTCCACGAACTCCATGGTTTCACCCCCTTCTGGCAAAACCCGGCCCGCGTTCCGCCGCTCGTAAGCCACGAGCTCTTCCTCGGCAGGGCGGCTCTCGGCTAACGGGTCGAAACCCCCACCCATTTCAGCGACCACCTCGTCTACGACCGGCCATGGTCCTTGATCCTCCTCCTGTAGGAGGAGAACCTCCACCCCATGGAGGGCTTAATTAAACGACGAAGCCTCCCTGCTCTCGTCCAAGGAAAGGGGGCCGAGGTCCACTGGCCGGTCACCTGGCGGGGCAATCACCGTTGGTGTTGGGGTTTCTTCACCCTCGGGGGCCTGGCGCATCTCCGCCGGTAAGGAGGCCAAACACTCTTCGGCCACGAGCTCGTCCAACATGTCGTGGTAGTTGTCCGCGAACATTTTGAAGAGCTCCTCTGGCCAGTCGTCCGGTGAGCTGACTGCTTCCGCCATCCTGTGAACAAGTTTTACAACCAACAAATTAAGAATAAGTCTACAATTCATTCTGATTCTTACCTTCCCCGGACTACACAGGACAACACAGTCTACTACTTTACGGACTTTACGTCAACCTGATATCCCTAACCTAAAAATAAAATAAAAGAAAATAATACCCAGACGACACAAGGTTAGTCTACACATACCTGAAAGAAAAAAGAAAACACAAGTATACCTGCGACTCACAGGATCTATGGGAATTTGGAAGTATGCCTATCCTAAGTCTATCCTACATATATACCTGCATTTCCGCAACTTGTCTAACACCGTGTCTACACTGGGTAAGGCATACGCGTCCTTGCGAGATACCTTATTTACATCTCTGCAGTCGATGCAAAACCTGCTATCTCCATCACCTTTCTGAGGCAAAGTTTCCTTGGCTAGGTCTTCTATCAGTCCTTCCTCTCCTGGTGTTTCCTTCACCACTGCACATTCTGCCATTAAGGTTACACCGTACTCTCCATCAGCCCTCGTGAACTGGTGCCGTATGCCACTTGAACGACTTTTCCAGGAGCCATCCACATAGTCACAACAAATCTCAAACGCTTGGATGAAGTCTTGTCCCAGTATTATGTCGTTAGAGATGCCTTTCACTGCTCTGGGCGAAATCTTCTTGACTCGGCCATCTATACTTATCATCAGATCTAACTGGCCTAATACTGTGAGATAGTCATTACCCACTTGTTTGAGACTTGTAGCGCAAGGTTTTAGTTTCTCTCGAAAATGCTCAGCTACCGACTCCCCCACAATAGACACCGTGGCACCAGTGTCGTGTAAGGCTTGGAATGGTTTCCCATTCAATAAGACCTTGAAGAAAAACCTGTTATCTCTCACTAAACCACTTACTTCATCGTCTACTTCCTCAACTGGGCTTCGAACAGTTCCACCCCCCCCCCCCTTGACGTGAACTAGTCTGAAAACCTTCAGCTTGTTCACTCACACTTCCAGTAGGGGCTTTGTAAAACCTTCGATTCGGAGACCAGTCGATTTGTTCCACAAATTTCTGCATTGCAACATTTATCTGTGTTAGTTGCTCATCGCTTATATTATCCCCACTTGCCAACCTTTCAATCAATTGTCCTATCTCTTCCTCATTAACCTCTAAATCACCTTCCTTCCCCGTTTCCACATCTTCCACTTCATCCCTTTGTCCACACTCAACGCCGATTTCACCACTAATTTCACCAGCTTTTTCACCTGTAGTTACTTTTGTCTTGTCTACTTTGTCGCTAATACTTTCGTTTACCTCCTTGTAAACGATTTCTGTAGGATTTTCGCAAAACTTTTCACTTGTAGTTACTCCTGACCTCGTTACTCTACTGCTAATACTCATGTCTACCTCCTTGTCTACATTTTCTTTGGCATTTTCACAGGTCCTTTCACTTTCGGCTACTCCTACTTCTGCTACTTTATTACCATGATTATTCTCTTTCTGCGTTGGTGTTAGTTCTTCCTCACTCCATTTTATCCCACTCTTACTCTTAGGAATTGCTCCTGTTCTCCTGGCCTTAAAATCATTCACCACTTTCCACACATCCCATTTTTCACTCTCCCCACTCTCACTTTCTGTCTCCCTAAACTCCTCTACCTCCTCACTTTCCTCCTCACCCGTCCAATCTTCCTCCCACATTTCTTCCACCTGTTGTTCCACGTCCACCTCCTTCTCCCCGTCTACTTCATTACTGTTGTCTACTGTTGTTGTGGCCCCTGTTTGTTGTTTGGAAGTGTTGGGCCACCCGACGCTCCCGCCTTGGCGTTTTCCAGCAAGGCTAACAACTTTGAGCAATTTCCACAGTTTCTCACTGTAACACCCTTTGCACCACAAACTTGACAACTTGTTGCCTGGGCATTCAATGGGCAACTATTTGCAAAATGTCCAGTCTGTCTGCATTTATAGCAGCCTAGATCTGGGCATTCCCAAATCCGATGACCAGGTCTACCACAACTACGACAGTTACCCATCGGTCTACCTTCACTTTGAGTTTGTTGTTGTCGTGATTGTTGTTGTTGAGTTTGTCTATTTTCTCGTTCTAATTGTTGTCTAGCTTGCTGGGGTTGTTGGTCTAGTTGTTGTTGTATTTGTATTTGAGGTCCTAGTTGTGGTGGCCTCATTTGTTGTTGTCTATTTCCGTTTTGTTGGTTATACCGGTTGTTACTTAACTGGTTATTTTGTACCTGAATACCTGCTACTTCATTCTCCTGACTTTGAGTCGGACTGTCTATGCTTTTTCTCTTCTTATCTTTCTTTTTCGCATTCTTTCCTTCGCCACTAACCATCGCCACTTCATTTACTGCAGCCACTTTGCTTTTTGTGCTCGTAAATGGCGCTATAGGTATTCTGCATTTGTCTTTGGTTGGTGGTCCTACAAATCTGTTACAATCCTCTCTCTGTCTTTCATATTTTCTTCCGTAGTGTTCCAAATCGTCTACCGTGTCTACCCTTTTGTTGTCCAAGTACCATTTGTATTCAGGTTGCAACCTTCTTCTTATTATCTCTATCTGTTCGTCGTCTTCCAAAGGACGTTTTAAGTATTTAAATAGGACGCCCACACAAGTGATGTAATTTGCGATCGTTTCTCCTTTGCCTTGAGTCCTATTCCTTATTTCATCCATAATCTCATACTGTGAGTATTGGCCAATAAAGTTCCTCTGGAACGACTTTTTAAACTCATGCCACGTTTCAATCTTCAAAATCGCCGTATCGTACCACCTTAACGCACGATCTTCCATTACACTCGCTACTGCGTTTATTATCTGAGTGTCCGACATGTTGCTATTCCGTCTACACCTGTCTAGTTTGTTTAGGAACTGTTCTGGGTTTTCCTTCGCCTCATCCCCTGAGAATTGTAAATTCCAGTCCTTTAATATTCTCACACAATTGATATTGTCAGACTGTGTATACCCGTGTCTACGATGTCTTACCGGTGATCGGCTGTCTGATGATGAAGTACTGCGATTTCGTCTTGAGACATGTCTATACTCTCTCGAACCGGATCTACTACGATAATTTCGTCTACGTCTACTATGTCCTCTATCACATCTATGGCCTCCGATCCACGACCCATGACGACGTTCCTCCGATGAAGAAAACGATCGGTGTCGATGGCCTCGTAGTCTACTATTGACTCTTCTATGACTCCTTTCTCGTGACGATGAATCTCTTCTCTTAATGCTGGATGGAGATCCGTGACGATTATGTCGAGTCGCAGAAGTTCGCAGTTTACCACGATATGAATGCTTCTGTTTTAATTCTTTGGGCCTCGATCTTCGATATCTTCTGTCTAGAGAACTGTGATCATGTTCCCGAGATTTAATGTTGCCATGACGTCTCTCCCGCTTTTTTTAACTCTCGGTATAAGAGATAACCCAAAGTTCGATTTCTTCTCGTACCTAGCTGTAAAATAAAGAAAACAAAAAAATTGTCTACAAACTCGACTAAAGAAAATAGGAAAAGGGGAACTTAGAAAAAATCTACTTAAAGAAACTAAAAAAAATCACACTCTCAAAAACACTACCTCACACCGTGGCTACTGAGAACAGAGTGACGCTCCCCGCGTCTCTCTGACTCGACTTCCTTCTTCACCATCCCCTCCAAACACTCTCAGCCAATCAACACAAATTAATCTAACCAAGCCTCATTCACACTCGAGGAACAGTCATATGTCCACCAATCAGACACATTCACGCCACAACACCCAATCACGCTCCCGTCTACAATCTTCCGGTGGCGATCGCCACGCCACCTATACTACGCGCGAAAATCCAAAAAAAATTAAAGTAACGCTCACGAGGCATTCACTACTCTAACTTTATTCCTCGCGCACATACTCTCTCTCTCTCTCCCCTACACGCACACAATGTCCGCGCAACGCACAAGAACAAAAAAAAATAAACTACACTCACGCCCGCGTCTACTGTGTTGAGTATGCGCGCACGCGCCTGTCGACGCAGTTGCGTCGTCTGTCGACACGCGCCGCGCACCTCCTCCGTCGCCGAAAACTCCCCGACGGAGAATCGGAACCCGTGTGTGGTGTATGTGTGTGTACATGCGCGACCTAGGCCGGGAGAGCCTTCCCGGGTGGTGAACATATGTGTGTTTGTATGTGTCGTGCGCGCGCCATGTGCTCGTGTTGCTACAGCAGCGTTCAGCCGACGGCGACCGTCGCCACGTGGTCAGCTTCTGCTGCGCGAGAAAGCAGCATGGTTATCACCTGGGAAAGTAAACAAACAAATTAATTATTTCACTGTTTCCCAGGTGACCTGACACTGCCAGGTAAGAAAAATAATTTACGAGGGATTCACTCCCTCGCAACTCTTATGAGTTATCTGAAACGTATGCACCTGTATCTCGTTTGTCCTTAGTTAGACCGGTGATTGCAATCGCAAATCACTACGATTTAGAAATGTGTCAACTAGACGTTAAAACCGCCTTTTTGAACGCTCCGCTGAATGATGAAATCTATATCGGAATACCCGACGGAGTCGCCATCGATGGCAATGCCAGACTGACTAAGGTTTGCAAATTGAACCGCGCGCTGTACGGACTGAAAATTAGCCCGAAAAGATGGAACGAGACGTTCTCCGAGACTGCAAGGAAGTGTGGTTTAAAGGCGAGCGACCGAGAGCCCTGCTTGTTCACATGGAGAAAGGGCGATAAGTTCTTGATTCTTTTGCTATATGTCGACGACATGATAATAATTAGCAACGACCCCGATAAATTAAATGAAGTAAAAAAATGAAACTTCGAACTGAATTTAAAATGACCGACTTGGGAGAACCGAAAGTATTTTTGGGTATTGACATACGCCGAAACCGACAGGAAAGAATTATTCAACTGAGCCAAGTAGGTTATGTTGAGCGAATGCTTAGAAGATTCGGTTTTTCTGAAATGAGACCGCTATCTACTCCCATGGTCACAAATCAAGTATTAAACCGTGCCTGCCGAGCCAGAGAAGAAGATGAAAATACGACACCCTCATCATCAAATAAAAACCGAGTGAACGTGCCGTATTGCGAAGCGGTGGGCTGCCTACTATATTTGGCTTATTCAACTCGCCGACATCTCATACGCCGTGAACGTTTTGAGTAGACACCAAATTAACCCAACCGAGGAAGACTGGGAAATGGTTAAGCGAGTCTTTGCATACCTTATCCAAATGAAAAATTATTGTTTGAATTATACCTCTAAGAAAGAGGGACTTGAAGTGTTTTCTGACGCTAGTTTCGCTGACTGCAAGGGTTCTTTGACCACTTGCGGATTTGTCGCGAAACTCTATGGCGATCCCGTAGTTTGGCGAACGCATAAACAACCGTATGTTGCTCTGTCCACCTGCCAGGCAGAATACGTGGCAATGAGCGAAGCGTGCCAAGAAACGATTGGCTTAGATAACTCACTTCAACTAATTTTTGATCGATCTTTCTCCCCGATAACTGTTTGGTGTGATAACACTGCTGCTGAATCATGCGCAAAAACCGAAGGAAACAACCGACTGAGACATATGACTGAAGTGCGTGAACATTATGTCAAAGAATGCGTGAAACGTAAACTGATTGAAATTTGCTGGATAGGAACCGGGGAGCAAATCGCAGACGTATTTACTAAGCCACTAGCTTTCGAGCCCCACGAGAAGTTCACTAGAGCTATTATGAATATTGAAACTGAATGAATTTTATATATTTAATCTGAAATTTTTATTCCAGGGACCAATACCAAAGGGACTGATTGAAATCCCGAACGGAGCGGTGCAAGATAGATCTTAAATATTTCAAATGTATTATTCTATAACCTTATTTTTATTCTTATCTATGATGTAAAACCGAGTGATCGAGATCCGTTGAGACTCATTAGCCGGGAGGGAGTGTTGGGAATATGCGGCTCGCTGAGTCTCTGACTCTATCTCTCTCTCTCGGTTGCCGAAAGCGGGCCTTCGGTCCGAAGGCGGCGCTGCTAATCGAGCAGGCCACCGAGTCAGTCTATTGTGAGTTCCCGCGCCGAGAGCATTCTATTCTTGTACTGCACGAGCTTGCTTGAACAAACTCTACGATCAATTAGACATCACTTGTATTTATTTATTACCACCTTCCGGTCAGGTTCTGATATAAATTATTGAGAAATACAGAAACAAGTCCTGCAGACGCATAGCGCTATTGTTGTTTGAAATAGCATGGAGGATAATCTATTTGTTTGCTTATTACTTATTCATGAAACAAATCAGATCGCTTGGTTTATTCATTTATTTTTTTTTTTTCAACAAAACTCAGACGGGCAGGGTTGTGCGGTTTTAGAGCTTGAAGGATTATTTGCTTATTTTTTTGATGATCAATTATAAAAAACTCGAATACCCAGGGTTTCGTGGATTTAGAGCTGTGATGATTATTTGGTTATTTATTTAATAGTTAATTATAAAAAAACTCGGACGGCCTGAATTTTTTCGTTTAGTACCTTGGGGAATTATTTGTTTATTTATTTATTATTTATTTATAAATAAACTCGGACCCCAGGGTTTTGTAGTTTAAGAGCTTGGGGGATTATTTGTTTATTTATTTATTTATTATTTATTTAAAAAAAAACTCGGACGCTCAGGGTCTTGTGCTTTAAGAGCTTGGGGGATTTTTTGTTTATTTATTTATTCGTTTTTTCTTAAAACTCGGACACCCAGGGTTTTGGGGTTTAAGAGCTTGGGGGATTATTTATTTATTTATTTATTTATTATTTATTTAAAAAAAAACTCGGATGCCCAGGGTTTTGTGGTTTAAGTGCTGGGGGGATTGTTAGTTTATTTATTTATTCGTCATTTTTCTAAAAAAACTTGGACGTCCAGGGTTTTGTCGTTTAAGAGCTTGGGGGATTATTTGTTTATTTATTTATTATTCATTTAAAAAAAAACTCGGACGCCCAGGGTTTTGGGGTTTAAGAGCTTGGGGGATTATTTGTTTATTTAATTATTATTTATTTAAAAAAAAACTCGAACGTTCAGGGTATTGGGGTTTAGGAGCTTGGGGGATTTTTTGTTTATTTATTAATTAGTTTTTTTATTATAAAAAAAAACCCAAATGCACTACGTTATCGGGTTGTAGAGTTTTGGGGATAATTAGTTCTAGGTTTTTAATTTTTGAATTCGCGCTCGCCCGCCGAACAACTTGAAGTGTACGCTTGGTCGAAAAAGTATACAATGAAGGGAACGCTTTGTCCCCATGTGAAGAATCTCGATACCAAGACTGTGGCTGCACATAAAAAAAAGCATGGGGCACATGCGCCTGTGCGTGTGCGTGTATGTTTTCGTGCTTTTGTTGCTCCGATGATTAAAATCAGGTTAGGGGTATCATTCGTTGTTTAAAAATCCGTACATAAACTTACATTTTTTCACCATGTTAATATTTAAAGGGCGTTCCTAGTTTAGTAAAAAATCAAATGCTAAGTACCGCCCGCTCACTGAGAACTTGCAACGGCAAGGCTACACGGTCGTAGGGGAAGCGTTCGTCGTCGGCGCCCTTGGCGGCTGGGACCCAGGCAACGAGCGGGTCATGGGACTTCTCAACATCAGCCCATTTTATGTGCGGATGATGAGGAGGCTCATGATCAGCGACACTGTTAAATGGTCCTGGAATATTTATGTAGAGCACCCGTCAGGGGTCAGGCAATTTTGACTTTATTCTTGCGTAGTTTGTTTTATTATTTGTTATATTGTTATTTTGTTTGATTTAGCCCGGCCCCACCAAAGCGCGTCCTTTATTCTTTTGTTGTACGTAGCGTTTTTGTCCTATTCTGCATTGTATTGTTACTGATTGATATTTCTTTTATGCTGTGCATACGAATTTTACACTTATTACCTGCTATGTTGATTACTGCACAGCAGTCTTATTTATTTGCCTACTTATTTAGTGTGAATCAGTTGCTTGGCAATTACCTGACTGTGATCCCCGATATTGACTGTGATCACTTTATTGTAAATATTTGACTGAGAATATATATGTAATATATTTGTATAAATATTATTACGTCACTATCCGGACATTTCATATACATGATCGGCACTATCCGGACATTTCGACACTATCCGGACAGTCAGGATAGTGTTCGGTCCCATTTTTTCCGAGACTAAATAAAAATGAGTTCCAGGAATTGGGTGATGGGTTATTTGGGATAGGTTATTTTGGTTGAACCGCGCAAACCTAGAAAATTTTTTTATTGATGGGTTATTTTGGAAAAAAAAAATAAAAAAAGATGGGTTATTTTGGTTTTTTTGAGTACGTGGGTGGATTGCGTGTGATTTGCGTTTAAAGAGGGTGTATTATTGCTTTATTTATATATGTATGTAGTTATAGCAATTGTAAGACTGACATTATTTTGTTGACGTATTGTCAAATATATAGAACAATGGTCTGGGTGATGAGACTGATAGAGATTTGACAGCAACTTATCTGTTATGAAAAAATTGTAAGATCTAACTGAGTGCCTAGTGCGAATGAACTATTTAATCTTGAGAGAATACATTAGCAACACACACACGTAAATACATTATTTGTACCCTCCTTCGGGGGGGGGGGGGAGTTATCTTTAATAAATAAATCAATTTCAAATAAAAATCAAATGATTATTAAAAATATATTGTTTAGTGAAAAATAAATGTGTACTCTTGTGAAGAGATATAAAAATAGAGACTCATTTCAAGTTTATGTGCGATGTTTTGTCAAGTTGTTAAAATCAAAATTGAATTAATTTTTGAAAAATACTCTTTTTTATCAAGCAGAATTTTATTTCTGTGTATTGTTCATTATTCGAAAAAATAAATCAGTGCATTATTTTTTACTAAAATAAAAAACTCAACTTAAATTCAGACTTAATTGAAATTTTTATTTTCTGATTGTCGATACCTTGCGAAAACATTTGGAAAATTTTTGACTTATTTATAAAAATAGTTTTAAAGCTTAACTTTCACCTAAAAAATCTATCAAGACTTTCACTTTTTTATCGGCCTGGCTGAATCAAATAGTAATGAGTTGTAAAAAATTCAATAAACAACTCAAAACTCGATAAAAATGATTTCTAGCTTTAGAATACTAAATTTTAGCAAATACGCTTTATTAAGGTATTTTATTGCACAAAGCTTTTATTATTGCATTATATCTTAATGTTATAATAGATTTTAAGTATCAAAAAGAATTTTTAGATAATCCAAAGCATCATTTTTGGAGGATTGTGGAGATTTTTGGATCTCGTATCAAGGATTATTTTTTATGATCACAAGATGAATCCTTTTCAAATTTGCCATAATTATTTAAAATTAGTAATACTACAATTACCTAAAAAATTTTTCAAAACGAGGAATTACTTGTTTAGCTAAAAGTTAACATTTGCCCTTGAAAAAAAATTTGAAGAACTAGTTTAAAATAGCTAAAGTAGCAGTTACTTCATAAGCTTTTAATTATATTACTTAATTCAAATTTTACTGTTAAATGATGATTTAAATAAAGTTAAAAATGAATGAATATATTTATTTATATATTTATTTATTTATTGAATATGTACAAAGGCGTAAGCCCAGTTAAAAGTTACAAAAAAGATTTGGTGGCGCTGTACCATACAGATATAACAAACTTAATAGTAGTTAACATACAAGGAGAGTAACAATTATAAAATTAAAATAAAAGAAAAAAAACATAGTAATATTATTTTGAGTTCAATACAAAAACAGATTCTCGCATTTTGGCTTTGAATGAGGGCAGTGATATGCCGATAACATCATAAACTGACATATGTTGATTAAACAAACGACTAGATCTATTCATTATTGATCTGTTTGACGCAAAGTCGTTAATATAATTCAGAAGTAGGGAATTATTTTTAGGTCGTAGGATTCGAGATGGAATATTAAATTGTATCAGACCAAGCAGTTCAGGGGAGTCGATCAAGTTATTAATAATACTAAATAGAAACAAAGCGTCTTGATATTTTCTGAAAGACTCAAGTGAACATACTTTGAAATCATTCATAATTCTCTGGAAGTCATGCTCACTCAAATGCATTGGTTGGTCGGTTTTATATGAGAGTTATACTTCATACATACTTATTCGAAGATAATGTAGTACCGGGACTCACCGACAGATGACGCCACGTTTAGAGTTTCCAAATAAAAACCGAAACTCCATGTCTATCCCCCATCTACTGTCGACGAGTCATTCGTTTCTTAGCGCCAGGTGACGCCGCATCCTTACAATATGAAACGCGCTGATATTAGGGCAGCCTTGAACGAAAGGTTGAAAAAATGCGAAGAACGCATGAAACAAACCTTTCAGATGATGGACGATTTGGAAAATCTTCCACTGGAGGTAGAGGAAAATCCTCAACAATCAGAAGTGGATTTAACTTATGAGGGTAAGAACAATGTAGTATAGGTATTCTTTGTTTCAGGTCAAGATAGCCGTTGCTATCTCCGATCCAAATCGGGATTGGATTGACTTAAATAGGCTCTTACTTCTAGGGCAGATGTTCAGTCAAGAACTGAACACAATTGCCACTATTAAATTATGCTGTATCTCGATCCTTGAGATAAGATCGAATGCAAATAAAATAATTGCCATTATGACAAATTTTTTTCCGTTTTCTTACATGTGGGTAACATGATGCAATCTTTGTATTCGCAGATATCCAACAACAAGAAAAGCTCGAAATGCCGGAGGAGTCGGAGATAGAGCAACAAACAAAGGAGAGTGAGAAGGTAGAAGAATTGGAGGATGATGAGGAAGATGAAGAGCTTTTTGAAATTCATATGGGAAAGAAAACTCGAGATGAAAAACAAGACTTACGTATGAGCAAAAACCTTGCAGAGCGTATTGAAGCCTGGGTAAAGTAAGGTTTATTCGAGGTCGATGAGTTAAAGAACCTCTTAAATGAGACACCGAGAAAAGGTCGGGTCTATTTATAAGCTTCTGAAATTAATAAGGAAATAAATCCTCATGATATGTCTATACAACAAAATTAGAGATAAATTCCTGGTGGAATACTACAATATTGCAGGGTCCTCGTTGACTGCATCAGCGGTGGCCTTGACGATGGTGGTGCAAGACAAAAAACATCCTTGTGATTCGGACGAGTTAATGGAATGTTTGAGCAACAGCGTCAAACTACAAAGCGCACTACTAAATAAGATCTCTAGATCCAGAAGATTCCACATCTCCAAAACGCACCAAGCGGACCCCAAGGTGCAAAAGATGCTCCTAGAGAGAGAATCAACAAGATTATTGTTTGGGGACAATTTGAAGGCGGCTATTGATGAAACCAAGGCTTTGGCAAAAACACACAAGGAGCTTAACATCAAACCTAAGAGTCACCAGAAGGAAGGAACAGCCCGCAGGGGACCTGGAAATTTAAATGTCAGAGGCTTGGTAGTCAAAGGGGAGGAGAGACGATCGGGCCTAAGAGATCAGAACTCCAAACCATACTTCTCCAAAAATCAGAAAGATCATCAGCCGACAAAGAAGTTCTATACTTAAGCACAGCCACACCGGAGCCGAAATTGATTCATCAAAATAAGGTAATGTGTGTCGGTAGGCTAAAATTTTTCTCTCATAACTGGGAAAGCATTACCTCTGATCCTTTTATATTGAATATCGTAAAGGGGTATGAAATTCAATTTATGCATCCGGTGACACAGACTGGAAACATACCCAGCTATGAATTTTCAAATTCGGAAAAGGCTAAGATGCTGAAAGCAATAGAGAAATTTTTGTCTTTTTCTGCAGTCAGAAAATGCTTACCTTTACAGGACCGATTTGTATCTCCGGTTTTTCTGGTACCAAAACCAGATGGATCAGATAGGTTTATTCTTAATCTGAAGGAGTTTAATAATTTTGTCTGTAAAGAGCATTTCAAAATGGAGGATCTGAGATCCGCATTAAATTTGTTAGATAGGGATGATTACATGTGCAGACTAGATTTGAAAGATGCGTATTTGCTAGTCCCTATTGCTGAAAAACATAAAAATTTTCTTCACTTTAAATTTTTAAATCAGCTCTATGAGTTCAATGCCTTACCTTTTGGCCTTTCATCAGCCCCATTTGTCTTCACCAAATTGGGTAAGGTAATAGCAAGTTACCTTAGAGAAAGAGGAGTCAGAATGATTGTATATCTAGATGACTTCCTAATCCTTGGCTCTTCGGTGGAGGAATGTTCCTGGGGGGTCAACCTGGCTATATCCTTACTTACTTCTTTAGGCTTCCTAATAAATTGGGAGAAGAGTATAATTAAACCTGTGAGAATCTGTAAATTCTTGGGCATGGTCATAAACTCAGAGCAAATGACATTAGAACTACCTAAGAATAAGAGAAATAAAATAAGAGACCTAATCAAGTCATCTTTAAAAGCAAAGGCCATGAGCAAACTGAAGCTGGAGAAATTAACTGGTGTCCTAGTTGCAGCCTGCCCAGCAGTGGCGTACGGTTGGTTGTTCTGTAAGCAGTTTGAGATACTGAAGTGGCGTGCAGGCAAAAGCAGTGATGATCCAGACAAAATTATCTCATTGTCCGAAGGATTATGGATCTAGAGTGGTGGCAGGAACAAATAATGGTCGCAAAAAATAAAATAAGATCTGATACCTATTATCTAGAAATTTTCACGGATTCCTCGACGACAGGATGGGGAGCAACCTGCAAAGACCAGAAAGCCTCAGGTCGATGGAGCGAAGCTGAATCAAGAAGGCATATTAACTTCTTGGAAATTAAGGCAGCCTTCTTGGGTCTGAAATGTTTTGCTGGTGAACTGCGAGATAAACAAATCCTGCTGAGAATCGACAACATCACTGCTCTGGCGTATTTGAACAAAATGGGGGGGAAAAAATTTCATCTACTCAACAACTTAACCAAGGAAATTTGGAGCTGGTGTCAAAAAAGACAACTCTGATTGTTTGCTGAATACGTTGCTTCCAAAGATAATCCTGCTGACTAAGGGTCCAGAATCACTAATATCGATACTGAGTGGGAACTAGCAAATTACGCCTTTCAAGAAATCTGCAACAAATTTGGTGTTCCATCCATAGAACTTTTTGCCTCTAGAGTAAATTCTAAATGCCTTAGATATTGTGCATGGGACAGAGATCCAGAGGCATTTATTATAAATTCTTTTACACTAAGTTGGAAAGAGGAGTTATGGTATGCTTTCCCCCTTTTGCATTAATTACTAAAGTTTTAAAAAAAGTTAAAAAGGAAGGAACCACAGCAATCCTTGTAGTTCCTTACTGGACTTCACAGGCCTGGTTTCCTGACTTTAAAAACCTAATAATCTCTGATTTGATTATCTTTGAACCATCAACTAATCTATTAATTTCACCATGTAGGAAACTCAATCACCCTCTGGCACAAAAACTTTCCCTGGCTTGCGCTGTTGTCTCAGGGAGACGTATAAGAAAAAGGGCTTGGAGGCAGACACAATAGATATCATGCTCTCTTCGATAGCAGCAAGTTCAATAAAACAGTATAATACTTACCTGAGATATTGGTGGAATTTTTATTTACAATCCTCATATGATCCTTTCTGCGCCAAGGAAAGCGTGGTCTTGAGCTGCCTCTGCAGACGCTTTCAGGAAGAGGGCTCATATCAAACTCTCAATTCGCTCAGGTCAGCCATCCACCAAATTAACAGCGGAGCAGAAGACAGCAAAAACTTCAGG
This sequence comes from Encarsia formosa, assembly GCA_038277355.1. Lineage (NCBI taxonomy): Eukaryota > Metazoa > Arthropoda > Insecta > Hymenoptera > Aphelinidae > Encarsia > Encarsia formosa. The sequence goes on from CM076184.1 coordinate 71,204,489, forward strand.
AGATTTTTTAAGGCAATTTACAAACTACGACCCACTGCACCTAAATACAACTCTACTTGGGATATTGGCATGGTTCTGGATAAAATTAAGGAGTGGGGTAGCACACAATCCCTGAGTCTTCGCAGGCTAACTCTAAAGCTTGTCATGCTCTTGGTCTTAGGATCCGCTTTCAGGATACAAACCTTACAACTAATTAAACTGGATGGTATCATTATAAAGAATGATAAGGGAGTAGAAATAAGGGTCAAGAGTCTCATCAAGACTTCCAAGCATGGGGCAGTGCAACCATCAGCATTTTCCCCTTTCTTTAATAATTCTGAGCTGTGCATAGCTAAAACCATAATTTATTACAAGAAGAGCACTGAAACCATAAAGAAACAGGAAAAACAGTTTCTGATATCCTTTTCCAAACCACACAAGGCAGTGGGACAACAAACTATAAGCAGATGGTTGAGATTAGTGATGAATGAAGCAGGTGTTGAACAAGAATTCACTGGATACAGCACTAAACATGCAGCAGTGTCCAAGGCCTATCAAGAAGGTCTCAGTGTGAATATCATTAATAATGTAGCTAGCTGGTCACAAAACAGTCAAGTGCTCGCCAAATTTTACAACAAACCCATCGCAGGGAAGAGTTTTGCTCAAGCGGTGTTTTCTGAGTGATTAAAATGATTTTGATATCTTAATTATTTAACTAAGAATTTTTTATTTTTCTTCTTTGGTCTGGTTTTTTGTTTCCTTTGGATCTTGCTTATTATCTCAATCTGAGATTATTGTATGAAAAGACCTTGTAAAGCAATAAATGTATTTGAGGAATAGACATATAGTGTTGATTGGAGTACTCTCCGTGTAGTTTATTTAGATTTAATGTCAACTCTAAACATCTACATTATCTTCGAACAAGTATGTATGAAGTATAATTTATGATTAAACGAACTTACCTGTAAGTGAAGTTCGATCATAGTTATACGAATATACTTGTTCGACGATAGAAAATTCCCACCCTATAGGAAGGAAAGAAAAATGTTTTCCTGATTTTCCCCAACCCTGTTTACTCTAAACTAAATGACTCGTCGACAGTAGATGGGGGCGAGAGGGGGATAGACATGGAGTTTCGGTTTTTATTTGGAAACTCTAAACGTGGCGTCATCTGGCGGTGAGTCCCAGTACTACATTATCTTCGAACAAGTATATTCGTATATCTATGATCGAACTTCACTTACAGGTAAGTTCGTTTAGTCATAAAAAATCTAAGAAATCTATGTTGAACAGATTCTATGGTTTTGATAAAGAGACCAAATATGAGAAGCATACAAAAGAATTGGTCTAACAAGAGATATATATAATGAAAGAAGAGTGTTTGGATTACAAAACTTTCTTGATTGGCGAAAAATAAATCCTAGTAGCGATGAAGCACGAACAACAATGTAATTTAAGTGAGCTTTGAATTTCAGATGATTATCAAAAAAAACACCAAGATCCTTAACTATATACACACGTTCAAGAACTTGACCACAAAGAGTGTAGTTGTGGCGGGTGTAGACTTTCTTGTAGAAAGTAATAATATTACGTTTATTCAATGAGAAATTCAGGCTATTCAAATTACACCAACGTTCAATATTAAATAAATCATGCTGAACTTTGTCTGCATCTTCCGGGTTTCTTATGGCCAAGAAAATTTTCAGATCATCAGCATATAATAAAATGAAACAGAAGAGAACAACTCTGATGAGATCATTAATAAAGACGTTAAATAAGAGGGGGAACCCTGTGGAACACCAGAAGATGCGACGTATTCATTCGATACAAAATCATTAATTTTCACAGCTAATTTTCGCTCGTGTAAGTAGGACTCGGTCCATCTGAGCAGAAGGCCACAAATACCGTAACAACTAAGTTTTTTCAACAGGAGAGAATGGTTCACAGTATCAAAAGCTGTCCTAAAGTCAGTGTAGATCCAATCCACTTGAAAGCCAGAATCCAATTGCTGCACAATATATTCAGTATAAATAGCTAAATTGAAGACTGTAGAACAAGATGGCATGAAGCTATGCTGAAAATTAGAAATAATCCGTTTCAAAAATAAAAAAAGATATTCATTAACTAAACAATCAAACAATTTAGCAATTGGCCTGTAATTTGTAACATCTTGTCGACTCCTTTTTTTAAAAACAGAAGTAATGAATGAAGATTTCCATAAAGTGGGAAATAATCCAGATAATAATGAATCATTAAATAGAACGGAGCAACGGATGTATCAGCACATTAGTAAGCTTCTAAATGAAAATGACTGGAATGCCATCTGGACCAGTTCCTAATTTATTATACAGATCTTCGAGACCTCTCTTAACATCTGCCTTAGTCAGTATAATATTACAAAGAGAGTGAGACGTCACGTCGATATCACAGTCAAAATCACTCAAAGTACCATGATTAAAAACTAAACTGAAGTGATGAGCAAAGTGATGAGCAAGAGATCTGCGATATCTTTCCCATGATTGGCCACTCTGTCACCCAAAAACATGGAGTCTGGAAAACCAGCTGACGAATTCTCATTGTTAACGAATCTCCAAAATTTTTTAAAGTCGGAGCAAAAATGGTTTTCCGTGGATAATAAATAATTATTATATATTACTTTAGATAGTCTTTTACATAATGTACACTGTTTAGTAAATTCAACACTGGAGATTCAGTATCTTTAATCATCTTGAATCTCCAGTGGAGATATCGCTGAAGCTTTGCATTTTTGATTAGTTCCAGAGTAAACCATGACGGGAAACCAGATGATGAGTAATGAGCCAATAGAATATGTCGCAAGGTCAGCTCAGCGATTTTACAATAAAATTCATGAAGCTTCTGATCGACAGAGTTGTCATCAGAAAAGAAGTCATCCCAGTCAATACTCACTAGCTCATCACTCAGCGGCTGGTAATCCCCTCGTCTGAAATCGAATTGTGTAACATCATATTGCAGGGTATCAAAATGTACATCAGTGAATGAAAGATTGTAAGGAGGGTGAGAAGAGTCAATTTTACATAACGGATCGTCAGAGATATTGCAATCAAAACATACAATACAGTAAAACCTCCCAAATTGACCACCTCTCTATATTGACCACCTGCCTAATTTGACCACTTTTACATGGAACCGAAAAATTTATGTATAAATGGATAGGAAAATTTTTCTCTATATTGACCACCTCTCTATCATGACCACCTCCGTAAGTTGACCACTTTTGCCCCGCCCCAATGTATAGAATTCAATAAGAATGAACCTCTTTAAGTTGACCATCAAACTTTAGTTTAAACTAATTTTCTGTACCTGACCGTATACCTGAAAATGAGGGGCGGAGCGGGAGCAGTTGGTCATTCTCATCGGAGCGCAGTCGGTAGTCGTCCCTTTAGAGTTGAGAGAGAGACGTTCAGTATTAATGTGGCCATCAGTGTTCAAGCAACTCCAAAGTAAAGTTCATATTTTTTCAGTCTCTTTTTTCCACAGAGAGAAATATAACGAGGAATTTTAGTGCATTTGGTTTTCTTTTTTTTAACTAACATCATGGTGAGAAAACATAATGAGTTATGAGTTAATAGTTGACTATTGCCCAAAAAAAGGAAGTATTGGACTTGTATAATAAAGGACTGAGCCAGAGGAAAATAGCTGCAACTTTTGATATACGTAAAACGATATTATAAGGTATATTAACATTAAAAAAAATGAGAAATCTATTTTAGCTGTATGGGATAATAATTGCAGTGACAATAGAAAAAGGAAGGCAAGGGCTACTGATTCAGAAGTAATTGACAATAAAGTTTTTTATTTTTTTCTCAATGTCAAGCCAATAATATTGTTGTCACAGGTCCACTGCTTCAAACAAAAGCTAAAGCAATTGGAGATTTCTATGACATTGAAAATTTTCATGCAAGTAATGGTTGGTTTCAAAAATTTTTGACTAGAAACAATATTTCTTTGAAGCCGTTGAGTGGTGAATCAGCAGACGTTGATCTCCAGGTGGTAGAGGATTGGAAGAAAAAGTTGCCCGAAGCACTCGCAGGCTATTCTCCTGAAAATATATTTAATGCCGATGAATCCGGATTTTTCTACAGACAGATGCAGAGGAAAAGTTACGTGCACAAAAGTGATCCATGCAAAGGATTAAAACTGTCTAAAGAACGGTTAAGTGTTTTATTTTGTTGTAGTGTAACGGGTGAAAAGCTGAAGCTCTTATCATCGGTAATGCCGAGAAACCTCGAATTTTTAAGAAAAACCGAGTAAATATTAACCACCTTCCTTGTACGTGGCGTGCAAATAAAAAAGCATGGATGACCTCTAAGATTTTTGATGATTGGCTATTGTCTTTGAATCGACAAATGAAGATGCAAAAAAGAAATATCTTATTACTCGTTGATAACGCAACAAGCCATAAAACATCCAAAAACTTAAGTAATGTTTTGGTTAAATTTTTGCCACCAAATCTTACATCAGAAATTCAACTTCTGGATCAAGGTATTAAACGAGCCATCAAAGCAAGATACAGGAAAAAGATGCTCCAACATTTAGTATCTTTGATTGAAGACCCTGATTTTTCAGGTGACATTCACAAATCCGTAAATGTTTTGGATGCTCTTAGGTGGATTGAAAGCGCATGGCAAGAAATAACTGAAAATACAATTACCAAATGTTTTTTATATGTGGGTTTCCAGGACCAGGTGTAGAACTTTAAGTGGATGAAGATAATGGTGTTGCAAATTTACTTAATAAGGGGGGGGGTAGGGTCTGGCAATTTTTGACAAATCGAATTTTTTTTTTTTTTTTTTCTTATAGTAAAACATTTTAAGAATGCTGTGTTAAAATTTCTAAGGGTTTGGAGCGAAACTCACAAAGTTACAGAGTTTTAAGTCTGGGGCCTTCGAGCGGAGCAGGTCGAGGCAGCTGCCCCTCCCCGCATGCTCTACGCCGAAGGCCCCTGCTAAGTCGGTCTTTGTAATCCCCTAAGACCCTTTTGTAAAAAGGGAGGGGCAGTGAACCCAGGTAGAGTACAGTAGTGATCAAAATTATAAGGCACCCCCTGAAATTCGCCTGTTTCAAGTTAATATTTTGACTTTGTGCATGCCTGCACGTGTTTAAATATTTTAGTATTCATCTCTAAAATTTTTTTTGTTCAAAACAAGTTCCGTACTTGAAAAAAAAACGTTTACTTTATATTAATTCGTCTTTCCAATCAATTTTTATCCTCTTTTAAGCTTAAAATGACTTTTTTTAAAAAACAGCTAAATTTAGTTCTTTTATGATCTAGATAGTGTTCTGTAAAATTTCTATAAACACCTAAGTGAATAATATTTTTTTTTTCGCGTTTCTCCGATGTTCAAGTTCATCGAAAAAAATTTTCAAGCTGATTAATAGTAAAATTTCAAGCCACAAAGAAAAAATACATTTTTTTAAACTTGAAAAAACATTGATTTTTTGTACTTTTACATTGTTTTTCGCTCAAATTTGCTTTTTTTTATTAATTTGGGAGGTAAAAATTATATTAAACTGATATTTGATGAATTTTAAACTAATTCAATTTATTATGAATCAAAATCTTACAGAGAATTTAAAAAAAATATGTTAAAAAACAGTTTTTCTAATACAGTTAAATTTCACAAAAATAACTTCAATTTGTATTTAATTGATTACAAGCAATATATTTATCGAATTGACTTTTTCATTAATTTTAATATTCAGTTAGAAGTTTCAGAGAGTTTATTCAACTTGAAGTAATTTTTCAAATTCGTAGAATTCGAATGCCAGTAGCGATAATTGTTCGATCGGTAAAGAATTTATCTACATTACCGACCAAGCCGTCATTATTGATAAATTAGTTTTTTTAAATGTTTATAAGCTTGCATAACTTTCATCATGGGAAGAAAAGCAGTTTCTGATAAAATTAAGTGGCAGATTATAGGATTGTTGAAAGGAGGAAAAACAAATTTCAAAAATATTAAAAGTTAGTAGGTGTTGCGTTCAAAACACCATTAAGACGTATGAAAGCACGAAATCCGTAAAAGTGAAAAGTGGCGCTGGCACGCCAAGAATAACAAGTAACCGGATTGATCGAATTATTATTAAAAAGGCAAAGAATAATCGTGCAGTTACAGCAAACAATATCAAAAATCAAATAAAAGAAAAACTTAATGTAAAAGGGTCTCGAGTAACAGTTAATAAACGTTTGCTTGAGAAGAACATGAAATCTACTGTCGCAACTCGAAAGCCTCTTCTAACTGCAAAAAACCAAAAAGCTAGGTATGAATGGTGCAAAGACAAGCTATCATGTACAGTTGAAAAATGGAATTTAGTTCTTTTTAGCGATGAATCTAGCTTCCAACTTTTTTCAAACAGACCAAAGCGAATAAGACGTACCAGCAGTGAAAAATACAATCCTGATTGCCTTGCTCCAAGAGTGCAGAAAGGTGGTGGATCAATTATGGTTTGGGGTTGCCTGTCAGGAAAAGGAAAAGGAGAACTTCAATTGGTGCAAGGTACAGTGAACAGCGAAAAATACATCGAGACTATGGAAAATTTTATGCTTCCATCAAAAACAAAGGTTTATGGACGTAAAAAAATTCGGTATTACCAACAAGACAACGTTCCGTGTCACAAATCAAAGAAAACGATGCAATGGTTTAATGATAATAAAATACCTATACTAGATTGGCCAGCACGTTCTCCAGATTTGAATATAATTGAGAATGCTTGGGATCAAATAGAGATAATGATCAAAGACAAACACCTGAGAAATTTGGAAGATTTAAAACGAGAGATTGCTGTAGCCTGGCAAAAATTGAGTCCGAGTTACTGTAAAAAACTTGCAGAATCTATGGTCCGAAGAGTTCGCGCTTGCTTCGAGGCTAAAGGAGGATCAACTAAGTACTAGAGAAGGGTAAACTAATTACTAAATATATAAAAAACATATTATATTAAATAATAAAAATGAATATAATAATTATTTCTAAAAATAAATTAATACTATTACTTGTAATCAATTAAATACAAATTGAAGTTATTTTTGTGAAATTTAACTGTATTAGAAAAACTGTTTTTTAACATATTTTTTTTAAATTCTCTGTAAGATTTTGATTCATAATAAATTGAATTAGTTTAAAATTCATCAAATATCAGTTTAATATAATTTTTACCTCCCAAATTAATAAAAAAAAGCAAATTTGAGCGAAAAACAATGTAAAAGTACAAAAAATCAATGTTTTTTCAAGTTTAAAAAAATGTATTTTTTCTTTGTGGCTTGAAATTTTACTATTAATCAGCTTGAAAATTTTTTTCGATAAACTTGAACATTGGAGAAACGCGAAAAAAAAATATATTATTCACTTAGGTGTTTATAGAAATTTTACAGAACACTATCTAGATCATAAAAGAACTAAATTTAGCTGTTTTTTAAAAAAAGTCATTTTAAGCTTAAAAGAGGATAAAAATTGATTGGAAAGACGAATTAATATAAAGTAAACGTCTTTTTTTCAAGTACTGAACTTGTTTTGAACAAAAAAAATTTTAGAGATGATTACTAAAATATTTAAACACGTGCAGGCATGCACAAAGTCAAAATATTAACTTGAAACAGGCGAATTTCAGGGGGTGCCTTATAATTTTGATCACTACTGTATAAGGCGGTTCTAAAGGTCTGTGTGGAAAAAAAGACGTGTCAGTTTGAGGGAGTTCGTTCACCAGAGCGGTCCGATTATTTTTCTTCTTATATTTCCGATTCGGTTTTTTTGGTTTTAAAATGGTTAGAACAAGTAAAGTGTCGAGAGAAACGCGTAAAACTGAAGGAAAAATACTTGGAAAACCAAAAAAAAGACCCAATCCGTTTAAAAATTAAAGCGCCCATGAGTACGCGAGGCTGGCGGACGAAACTCGCATAATGAAAGCCGACTCCGAAAGCGCCGCTCAAACCAAAGAAGGTAGAATTCGGCGAAGACAAGGACAAAAAGATGCCCTGGACATTGCTGAAGCTGCTGGTGACTTACTTTATGGAGCTGGAATAGATGATTCAGTGTAAGTTGTAAATCAAATAGTTTTTTCTTCACTTTTTTCGTACTGAAAACTTCAAACGCGTTTTTCTCGAAACACTATTTTTCAAAGTCGGTGAAAGTTCTCATTTGAAAACTACTGCACCGATCTTTCTAGAATTAAACATACGTCTTTAATGCATAAAAAACCCGCCCCCTAGTGAGTTACTTTTTTTTTTTTTTTTTTTTTTGGCCGAGTTTTAGCCATAAAATGGCCGGTTTTGGTTACCAAAAAACAGTGTTTTGGCTTCAAAACGTCGCCAAAACTTCAAAATTGAAAAAAAATGAAATTGATCCTACTAGGCGGCGAGAAAAACTAATATATTAACTAAATCTACTTTATTTTTTGATTTCAGAGGAACCGTTCGCGAGTTACAGCCTTCACTGCAACTCATATTTTTTTCGAAGCGCCTTGTTTGGTTGGCTCCCATTGCCTCAATTTTTAATATTTTGATCTGAAATTTTGACAGAATGTTCTTTGAATGTTGTATGATATGTATATAAATTCTTATTAAATTATAATAAACAGGAGCTTCACTATAAATCATCGAAAAATCATCATTTTTTGACCGCTCAGACCCTACCCCCCCCCCCCCCTTACGGTCGAGTCTCTTCCAGAAAATTTACAGCGAGATCTGTTAACGCCTGATCAAATGTTAGACATTGATTCTGATTTTATCACTCATGAGGACGCGTTCAAGTCAGCTGATGAAGTTTTTGAGTCAACTTTATTAGAAAAAACATTATCAGATGCCAAACAATCCAGTGACGAAAATGATATTGAAGAGATCAAAATATTAACAAATAAAGAAGCTTTGGACAATATCAAACAATTAATAAGTTTTTCTCATGTGAATCAACCTCAAATGTTGGAGAAATTGTATCAACTCGAATCATACTTGGAACAAGCCGTATTTTCATCCAAAATATCGATGCAAAAAAAAATTGAAGATTTTTTTAAACGTGTGTAAAATACATACATACTCTATAATTAATATTATTAAAGCGTTAATATAGTTAAAGCAATGTGTAATTTAAAAAAAATTTAGATCAAATATCTTACTATATTATAAAGTAGTTTTTTCTCTCTCACGCCCCCCATTTGCTTTGTAAAATAGTGCTTAACTAACCGTAAAAGTGAACTGAAATATGCTTATTTCTATGTGTTTTGAATTCCCCTATAATTTTCCAATCGCGCCCCCCCCCCACGACCTTTTTTTACCCACGCCCCCCATTTTTGATATATGTTATCACTTTTACTTATACCTTCTATTTTTGATATATGTTATTGCTTATGTAATTATAGAAATTTAAAAAGTTACTATTGAAATACTAAAAAAAACTTATATTTCATAAAATAAAAATAACAAAATAATAGCAGTAATCAAAATATATAAAACAGTTAAAAAAATATATTTTTATAATTTTTTCAAGTAAGTAAAAATTCACTATTATTGCACAATATTTAAAAAGTGCATTCAATACGTCACTCCACCAGTAGGCACAATGATACGTACAAAGGTATGCACTAATGTAAGTACACGGATACGCACACGGATTGATACAAGTTTAGGCAAGAGGGTAAGCACAGAAGTGGACACGAGAGTAGATACGGATTTGGTATAAGAAAGGTAGAGATAGTACTTACAAGAATAGGCACAGCAGTAGAAATAAGACTAGGTACACGGATATACACAAGGGCGGGGAAGAGAGTAGGTACAAGGGTATGTGCAGGAGTAGACACAAAATTAAGCACGTTGGTAGGTTCAGGATTAAAACATTAAGTAGAAAAAAAGTTAAGAACAGAGTAAGCACAGTAGAACCAAGAAATATAAGAACAATAAAAAATGATTCAGTAGAAAATTAAGTAGAAAAAAGGGAAGTTATAAGGAAAGAAACCAGTGCATCTATAGAAGGTTCAACAGTATGAACAAGTGTAAGGAAGGCACAAGTATAAGAACAATAGTTATACTACCAGAATTTATACATCTCTGTTCTCTCATTCTCCCATTCAAAGTTTTATAAAAATCGGTGAATTAGTTTTAACGCCAATTTCTTGACGAAATTCGCAAAAAATTGCTAAAAATCTGCCGAAAAGGGTTTTGTACTACTGACTTAGTACAAGGATATGAGTAATTGTATGCACGTGAGTAGGTACAGTGGTAGTCAGAGTTACGAGGGTATGTACACGAGTTTAACAAACATAAAAACAAAGATATGCACAATAGTAAATACAAGGATAACTACAAAAGCACAAAACAATAGTAGCTACCAGGGTAGCCACAATTGTAGACACAATGGTAAGCACTAGCATAAAAATCTGGGGGTGGCGAGAGGAGCGAGCAGGGGGGTACCCTCCCCTACTCTTCTCCCACGCTCTCCCCATGCCATCCAGAAAAGTGCTTAACTAACCGTAAAAGTGTACCGAAATATGCTTATTTCTATGTGTTTTAATTTTTCCTATAATTTTCTGATGGGAAGTATTAAAATGCACGGGAAATAAAATCATTTGCCCGGGATGTGGGTCGCACAGGAAAATAAATACTTTTGCACGGAAAAATAAATACATTTGCACGGGAAAATAAATACTTTTGCATGGGAAAAAAAATACTTTTGCACGGTTTAATTGAAGAGTGTTTACCTATCAAGCCTAGAAACAAAAAACCACGTGCTCTTTCACTAAGCACCTCTCCACCCATTTTATGATTGAGCTCAGTTCAACTTACAGTGTCGCCTGAGTCGACGAGTAAAGCAAAGAGCCAAAAGATGACTGGTGAGTGAACGTATTTTGAAACTTCTGAGGACTCATCTGAAGAAGAAAATTCATCTGAAGTGATCCAGCCGACTAAAAAAATATGCAGGCGACCAACATGAGTGTCGCTTTTACGTCATAAATACCCATCAGCAACAGAGCCAGAAAGTGCTGTAAAGTTAAAGAAAGTTTGGAAAATATCTTCAACGAAAATGGTGGCAGAAGGAAAATGAGTTGAATATCGGTGCACAAAGGAAATTTATAGAGTGTCTGAGTGCCCAGCGTGCTTGTACCTACTATATCATTATTCAGATACTTGCGTGTTCTTGTACGAAACGGAAGAGGAGGACGAACATAAAAATATTGAAACTACACGAGGCTTATCATCAGAAATTAAGGCTTTTGTAAAAGATAAATATGCAGATAGTATTAAAAAGCCAAATGCACTACTAAATCTCATTCGTAAAAATCAGATGATAGAACCTGCAAAAGAAAAACTTGTTGCATTTCTAAGATCAATCCGAAGTGATAAAGGCACTCCTTCCGTATTGGCCACAGATCTTAGAGCTTGGTGCAAAGAGCGCACCGAAGTTTCGGATGATGAAGATGTACCATACGAAGTTGATTTCCACATTTTTGCAGAATCTTTTGATTTAGAACAACAGGATTTGAAAATAATTTTATCAACGCTTAGATTGTTAGCATTGGCCAGGAAATTCATGAGATAATGCACTACAGATGCAACCCACAACCTGATTTACGAAATAAAAAAAGGTTTACTAATGTATTAATCTTTTATAAAAAATATCGTTAATTTCAATTACAGTTGTATAATGTTCAATAAAACAAATTTTTTGCTTGATTTTTGTTGAGTTTTGCTCCCAATTCTTTTTCCCGTGCAAGATCAATTCTATTGCCGTTTAATACATTTTTTTCCCGTGCAATGTTAATCCTACTCCCCTTCAATATATTTTTTTTCCCGTTTAATACATTTAACTTCCGCTCAAGAATTTTTTCCCGTGCATTTATTTTCTTTCTCGTTTAATCACTTATTTTTCCGTGCAAATGTCTTTTTTCCCGTGAATTTGACCTAAAATTTCCGGTGCGTTTGCTTTTTTTCCCGTGCTTATAAATCACACCATTTTCTAATCACCCCCCCCACGCCCTTTTTTTTTTACTCACGCCCCCCATTTTTGACATATGTTATCGGTTTCTACCCACACCGCCAATTTTTAATACAAGTTATCAGCTATGTAACTATAGAAATTTAAAAAGTAACTACGAAACATTAAAAAAATTAACTAATATCCTAAGATAAAAGAGAGAACCCAAAAAGAATAACAGCATTTTATTCGTGATGTGATTGGTTGAAGAACAAAATTTAAAATTTGAATTTTTATTTTTTATTTGTATATTGCAATTCAATTAAAACATCTAGAGAATAAGGCTTTTTCATAGCAGACGACTTAGATTTATCGTAGTGAACCCAAAACGATATTTTGTAGTTTTATTTAATTTTCAATGAATTTTTTAGCTTTTTGTAAAAGTTAGGCTTACACTCTGTTAATTATTCTATTATTCTGACAAGTTTATTATAGTGAAATTTAAGTTGTTTTTACTTCAGAGCTGATAAAAAAATTCTTGTTGTACATCCTGGGTCATACACCCCGCGTTAAAAGTTATTCACATTTTTTGAACTTTAAAACTTCTCGCATTCATTTTTACCAAGATTATTTAGGTTTTTAAGATTTTTAGATTGTATTGAAAAATTTTTTTTACATTAACGCTGTAAAGCCGACAGAATTGGAATTTTTTTTTAATCGGCAAACAGTAGGTTATGGATTATCGTCTGCTATGAAAAAGCCTTATAGATTTGATAAAAAAAATAATTATGTAATTAAGTGTTCGAAATTATTCGATAAAAATCATGAAAATAATAATTATTAGTATACAAACTGAAACAAAACCAATGAATCTATAACAACAAAAGTTTAAATGGATATTAACTCTGAACGTCTCGCAAAGGTAAAGGGTATATATAACTTATTGTAGATTAATTTAGATGAAGCTTCGACAAAATTTGTTTTAGATAATATCATACAATTGCACGTGCGCTTCACTTAAAGAGCTTCAAGGTTTGGCAAGAGGGTAGGTACATGGGTAGATTCAAAAGTGTATAAGTCTTTACCTACAAAGGTTTGTATAGGATCGAAAACAATAGTATAAAAGATGATAGTTTCAGGGTTAGATGTTGAGAAAAAAAAAAGAAGTACAACATACGTTCAAAGTTACAAATTGAAGTATGTTAATAATAACAAAGTGAAAGAGGCTACACATGGCTGGAAACTGGTGTCGTAAGATAAACTTCGATACTAATCAAGTGCTACGGGGAGATCGGGAGCTTGAGCACAAGCTCCCGGCATTCTCTCTCTCGTCAGCTGGGCTCCGAGCGGATCGTGGCGATCGGCCGGAGCTAAACCCGAGTGTGCAGCGAAACGAGGAGAGAGACGGCCGGGAGCCTGATTCCCCTCCCCTCCCCTGCTCAGCTGAGTGGCGCTGGCGGTGACCACCAGCGACCGAGCCTCGCGAGGCAGTCTTTGTTCGTCACGCTAAAAGATACCGCGTAATCTTACCGAGTGGAGAGATTCTCACCGGCGTCCGGGAGTCGAGAACATTCTTTTTCCTCATCTTAGTGAGTTCTTGGAGTGCTGTACCGGTGACCTGAGCCTACCACGAGCCATCGGTTTTCTCCGCCGTCCGGGGGATCGACTAGACGAGGATCATCGGCCTTCTGCTGCTGCGACGAGCCGCTGGCGATACGCTAAGGTAGTTTTAATTCCTTCCCGGTGCTCCCCCCCGTGTGCGGTGTGCAAGGCCTGGATCAGCGGATCCGGCCGGTGTGTGGCCTACGGGCTTGCCTTCTTGGGCCTCGCGTCGGCATTTGTCGACTCGCCCGTGTAGGCACTTAAATAAATTAGTTAACTCTACATATTCTTTTTATCATTTAATTGTACGATTTTACCTCTCTCTCCGTAAACTTTACTCTCTTTCCTGTGCTTTTTTTCTCTCTTCTTCCCTTAGGGCGCGGCCTATTAGGGCTGATCGACCGCGACGAGTCGCGGCCGAGGACGGCAAGGCAGTAGCAGCGGGGCAGCAGTGCAGCAGGCTTCTCGCAGGCAGTTCTCCAGCCTGCAAATTTAATTACGAGCTAGCCGGGACGGGAATCAGGGCACATCGGAAACACTGGCCCGTTCCCGAGTGCAGATTTTTCTTTCATTTTTTTTAGGTTCTTGGGCGTTGGCCGACGGGACCTCGGGGCTGGCTTTGCGTGGCCTTGTCCCCCAGGTACACCGTTGCACAAGATAGGTTGATTGGGACAGACCTACGTAGAAAAAGCGTTGATAACAACTGTAAAAGGATGTAGGAAATATTTGTCAAAAAAGTTGAAGATCTGTGTGGGCAAAATTGTATGAAGATGATTAGTTTCACGATTGTAATTACAAAAAAAATTTGAGAAGAACAATAGAAAAGATAGTTTTTACAAAGATGAGAACAAAGATTCAGAGTTAGAGACCGAAGCATGAAAAAAAGAAAAAACAACAGCAAACACCAAAATTAAAGCAAGTAGATTCATGTGAAAGAGATAGGAACAATATTAAGCAAAAATGTACATATAACCGTAGCTTCAAAGTTACAAATGTAATGACAAGTCCAGGTACGGGAATAAATACAATGTAGTTACCACAGGGGTATGTATCATTTGATAGAATGGAAATTTCGCCGTCGGAAATTTCGCCGTGTCATATAACATGGTGCTCTCCAGACATGGTGCCCCACGTTTTATTTAGGTAGATTGACCGTCATGGTTACGGCGCAAGATTGAAAGCTGAATAACAGAAACCGTTGCAAATAAAAAATGAATAAATAAATAAATAAATAAACAGCTGAAATCTAAGTCCCAATAACGCTGGGGAGAGAGATAAATAAATAATTTTTTATAAACAATTACATAAACCGACAAGCTATGAACCCCCATAACGCTGGGGAGAGCCATAAATAAATTATTTTTTATAAACAATTACATAAGCCGACAAGCTCTAAACCCCCATAACGCTAGGGAGAGCGATAAATAAATTATTTTTTATAAACAGTTAAATAATCAGCGCAGCTATTAACCCCCAACACGCTGGGGAGAGCGATAAATATATTTTTTTTATAAACAATTAAATAAACCGACAAGCTATAAACCCCCATAACGCTGGGGAGAGCGATAAATAAATTACTTTTTATAAACAATTAAATAAACCGGAAAGCTCTTAACCCCCATAACGCTGGGGAAAGAGATAAATAAATTATTATTAATGAACAATTAAATAAACCGACAAGCTATAAACCCCCATAACGCTGGGGAGAGCGATAAATAGTTTTTTTTTATAAACAATTAAATATACCGAGAAGCTCTAAACCCCCATAACGCTGGGGAGAGCGATACATAAATTATTATTTATAAACAATTAAATAAACCGACAAGCTCTAAACCCAAATAACGCTGGCGAGAGCGATAAATAAATTATTTTTTATAAACAATTAAATAAACCGGAAAGCTCTTAACCCCCATAAAGCTGGGGAAAGAGATAAATAAATTATTATTTATAAACAATCAAATAAACCGACAAGCTCTAAACCCTCAAACCGCTGGGGAGAGCGATAAATAATTTTTTTTTTTTTAACAATTAAAGAAACCGACAAGCTCTAAACCCAAATAACGCTGGGGAGAGCGATAAATAAATTATTTTTTATAAACAATTAAATAAACTGGAAAGCTCTTAACCCCCATAACGCTGGGGAGTGAGATAAATAAATTATTATTTATAAACAATCAAATAAACCGACAAGCTCTAAACCCTCAAACCGCTGGGGAGAGCGATAAATAATTTTTTTTTTTTTAACAATTAAGGAAACAGACAAGTACTAAACCCTCATAACGCTGGGGAGAGCGATAAATAAACTCTTTTTTATAAACAATTAAATAAACCCACAAGCTCTAAACCCTCATAACGCTGGGGAGAGCGATAAATAAATTATTCTTTATATACAATTAAATAAACCGACAAGCTTTAGACCCCCATAACGCTGGGGAGTGCGATAAATAATTTTTTTTTATAAACAATTAAATAAACCGACAAGCTCTAAGCCCCCATAACGCTGGGCGCCTGAGTTCAAGAAAAAAACTAATCGGCCCTGCTCCAAGCTTTAAACCCCCAAAAACGGGACACCCGAGTTCAACAAAAAAGCTGATTGGCTACCCCCCCAAGCTCTAAGCCCCCAAAATCCTGGGCGCCCAAGTTCAACAAAAGAGCAGATAGGCTACGCCCCAAGCTCTAAGCCCCCAAGCTCTAAGCCCCCATAACCCTGGGCCTGCGAGTTCAACAGAAAAGCTTATCAGTTGGGGGTTTAGAGCTTGGGGGATAGCCGATTAGTTCATTTGTTGAAATCGCGAGCCCAGGGGTGGGGGTATATTTCCCCTTTTCGTGACGGACGAAACTTTTTTGCTTTGAAAACGAAACTTTGAAAAAAATTTTTGCTGACGAAAAATTTTTTTCGTCGACAAAACATTTTTGACGTGAAAAACGTCTACGTGATGTCAAATACTTTCACAAGATAATTTTTGAATTTTGATGACTTGAAAAGCAGATTGAGGATCAATAACAAGTTAAATTAAAATAAATTAATTTATAAATATTATCATTTCACTAAAATCGTTTTTTAATATTATTTAAATATCAATCGATGCTATAAGCAAAAAATTTTAATTATCTATGGCTATTGGAACAATTCGATACAAGCTTTCTATTTACTACAGTTAAATAGCCGTAGATAATTAAAATTTTTTACTAAACATGTTAAAAATAGTTCGAATAAATGAATTCCTTCATGATAGCATAGTTATACAATTTCAAAAATTTGCTAGTGCACTTTAAGTCCATGCAATATAGCTCACATGGTCAAGTGTTCACTTGCAAAGTATGTATGTAAACGCAATGTACCGAATACATTTGAGGAGGCAATAAACTCCAAAGACGTGAAAGAGTGGAAAAAGGCTATGGATTCTGAAATCGGAAGCCTAATGAAAAATGAAACATGGGAGATTGTTGATAAGCCTAAGGGCAAAAGAGTGATTGATGTGAAATGGGTGCATAAGAGAAAGAATGATGGTAGCTTTAAAGCCCGATTAGTAGTGAGGGGTTTTCAACAGAATGAACACCCTGAAAATGTTTACTCCCCCGCGGGAAGAATGCAAACATTAAAAATATTGTTAAGTTATTGTGTGGAAAATGGTTTGTTGATTGAACAAATGGACGTTGAAACAGCGTTTCTAAATGGTGCAGTGAAATCGGAAGTGTATATCAGTGAACCAGAAGGTTATGAAACCAGTGAGAATAAAGTGTGCAAATTATTGAAAGCTCTTTATGGTTTGCCTGAAAGCCCAAGAGCTTGGTATGATTGCTTTAATGAATCCATTGTAAAACTAGGCTTTGTAAGAAGTAAATACGATTTTTGTCTTTATGTAAACAATGCTGGCAAAGATACAATATATATTTTAATTTTTGTGGATGATCTTTTAATTTGTTGCAGGGATATGAGTAAGATTAAGGAGGTAAAATCAAGTTTAATGAAAAGATTTTGTATGAAAGACTTAGGTAAAGTCAGTAACTATATCGGTATAGATATAGATTATAATGTTGCAAAAGGTAGAATGACTTTGAGTCAGACAAAATATATTGAATCTTTGGCCGCAAAATATAACTTTGAGAATGATAGATTGTATGATACGCCCATGGAGGCGAATTTGAAGTTAGAAAAAGCACGAGAGATTGATGAGAGAATTAAATTTCGAAATTTAATTGGTGACTTATTATATATAAGCACAGGTACAAGACCTGATATTTCATATTGTGTTAATTATTTGAGCAGATGTCAGAGTTGTTATGATAAGACACATTTTAAATACGCGATGCGAGTGTTGAAATATTTATACAAGACGAAAGATTTAAAATTAACTTATATGAATAGAAAAGCAAAAACCGAAATTTTAGATTGTATGGTCGATTCTGATTATGCAGGTGATAATATTGATCGAAGATCGACAAGCGGTTATTTAATCAGATTTTACGGAAATGTAATTTTTTGGCGAACACACAAGCAAAGTACCGTAACAAAGTGTTCAACTTTTGCAGAATACACTGCGATGTCGAAAACAGTAACGGAAATTTTGTTTATTAAAAACTTGCTAAACGAGTCATTTGATGCGAGAATTATAAAACCGATTAAAATGTATGAAGATAATTCAGGCGCGGTGGCAGTTGGTAAATTCGGAGATTTTACCAAGAATTCAAAACACATTGAATTGCAATACCACTATGTAAACGAAAATTATAAGAAAGGTGTTATTGATATTATTAAGATAGATTCGGAAAATAATTTAGCCGATACATTGACTAAAAGTCAAAATGGACCAAAATTTGTTGAAAACCGCGAAGCATTAAATTTAGTTTGAATGATTGAACTTTGTAAATATAGATTGTAAGTTAATTTGATTGAAGTATGATGTGTGAAATGAAATGTTGTAAATTCAAGGAGGCGTGTTGTAATATATTGAATTCACAACATTGTAGACGCACCCAGAGTGTGGATGGTCTGTGTGCGTGCGTGTGCTGCAGCAGCAGCAGTAGAGTCGCGCGGTAGTCGTCGAGGAGTACAGATGTCGTAATGTAAAAGCCATGAGGCTAAGTAGCTCAGCCGGAGCTTGTTTATTATTTATTACTTTAATAAACCATTTATTATTTATTATTAAACAAGTATCTGTATTTATTGATCAACGGAATCCTCGATTATTTAACAGTAGTATAAATAATTCATTATTGTTATCAATAACTTTTAAGTAATTAATTCATAAGAATATTTTTGAATTTTTTTTTTTTTTTTAAATAAGTGCAGTAAAAAAAGAGTACACAGAGAGAAGAGTCGGAGATCCGTTTACGAAATTGGAACATAACCTGCTTGTGTTTCTAGGTTTGCGCGGTCAACCAAAATAACCCATCTCAAATAACCCATCACCCCATTCCTGGAACTCATTTTTATTTGGTCTCGGAAAAAATGGGACCGAACACTATCCTGACTGTCCGGATAGTGTCGAAATGTCCGGATAGTGCCGATCGTGTATATGAAATGTCCGGATAATGCATAATATGTATATTTATAAATATATATAAACTTTCGAATGACACTTGTCTGATTTTTTAATATTAATAAACAACGACAATAGAATTTTTATTTTAAAAAAAACGTATCTCGGCATCTATAAGCCGTAATAGACTTTTTAATAACTTCAAATTTGCGGGAAAATACCAGCATTCGAACTGTCAAAACTAAAAATTCAAAAAATAATTTCCGAGCAACCAGCTTATTTGTTTATAAGCTAAAAAAACACCCTTTTTTTAACAGTAAAATTAACAAATAATTTTTCGAAAAATCGACTGCTCATTTATGGAAATGGCTACTACTGGTTCTAAACAGTCCATTAAAACTTTAAAAAATATAAAAAGTTCATCGGAAAGTTTGTAATTTGTTGTTAAAAAAAGCTTTTTCGTATAAACAAATAGCTGTCACTCAGAAATGAATTAACGTTAAGAGCTCGTTGGGGTCTCTTTTTTTTTGTCTTTAAAAAACCTTCAATTTAAAACAATGAAATCTAATAAAACGTTGTTTTCCTAATAAATATAAACAATTGTAAAAATGGACATTTTTGACAGTTTTTTCTAATTTTAAAGAAATCTAATTAACATAATGAATTTTTTTTCTAAAATTATGACTTTTGCTTGAATTTTAAAAAAACACTCGAAATTAAATTTTTTCATACTATTATTGTTTATAACTCGGCTCTGAAGTAAAACTTACTCTGGATAATTGAGGGAAATTGTTCTTTTCAATCCGATTCACGTGAAAAACTGGGTCCGGTTCATTCTCGTATTTTTTCATAATTCAGCCTCTTTTTCGACCCATTGATTGGACTATTAGGAGTTTAAAATTTCAGACTTACAATTTCATGACATATTTGCACCAGAGCAGCGTCATTAGGTATACTTACAGAATTATTTATTTCATGCTTAAGTTAACTAAAATGCACATTTATTTTTGAAATAGTTCCACTCAGGCTCCCAAGGTTTTTGGGGTTAAAACCTTACGGGATAAATGATAGCCAATCAGTATTTTGTTGAACTCGGGTGCCCAGGGTTTTGGGGGCTTAGAGCTTGGGGGGTAGCCAATCAGTTTTTTGTTCAACTCGGGCGCCCAGGGTTTTGGGAGCCTAGAGCTTGGGGGGTAGCCAACCAGTTTTTTTTCTTGAACTCGGCCACCCAGAGTTTTGTGGGCTTGGAGCTTGGGGGGTAGCCAATCAGTATTTTGTTGAACTCGAGCGCCCAGGGTTTTAAGGGCTTAGAGAATTGCAATCCTTTTTTTTAAACATTTTATAACTTAATGTAACGTTTCATCCCCCACTCTGCAGCTCGTTGGGGTTGTTCCCGATGATAAAATGACCCGGAAGTTTTTGTGTGACTCAGATGCTTGATAATCAATATCTTGACGAAAAAAAATCCGGGAGAGTTGCAATCCTTTTTTTTTTAATATTTTATGATTTTATTCAACGTTTCATACCTTTCTCTGCGGCTCATTGGGGTAGTTCCCGATGATAAAACGACCCGAAAAATTTTGTGCGATTTAGATGCTTGACGTAAAAAAATCCGGGAGAATAGCACTACTTGTTTTTAGACGATTTTTTCATATACTTCATCGTTCACTTTTCAAAAATTTTTTTGCAATAACAATCGTTTATAACAATTTTTTACAACAAAGCGGGACTTTTTCACAAAGTACTCCACCAAACGAAGAGAACGACTCCCGGATGTTTACTCTACTCCTAAAATTCTAGGGGATATTAATTTTTGAAAATGGACCTTTGATTTGGCTCTCTGTTGCACTGTCAACTACGAGTAAAACTTCCTGGGAGAATTGATCTGGTTACCTGGTAGTCGACCTGGTGCTACTCTGGGTAAAATCTACTATCCCACCTTCAACTACGAGTAAAACTTCCTGGGGAAAACGTCCTGGTTACCTGGTAGTCGACCTAATGCTACCTGGGGTTAAATCTACTATCCTACCTTCAACTACGAGTAGAACTTCCTGGAGAAAACGTCCCGGTTACCGGGTGGTCGACCTGGTGATACCTGGGGTAAGATCAACTATCCCACCGTCAACTACGAGTAAAACTTCCTGAGGAAATTGATCTGGTGACCTGGTAGTCGACCTGGTGTTACCTGGGGTGAAATCTACCATCCCACCTTTAACTACGAGTAAAACTTCCTGGGCAAGAAGTCCCTGTTACCCAGTAGTCGACCTGGTGCTACCTAGGGCGAAATCTACTATCCTACCTTCAACTACGAGTAAAACTTCCTGGGGAAAACGTCCCGGTTACCTGGTAGTCGACCTGGTGCTACCTGGGGTGAGATCTACTATCCTACCTTCAACTACGAGTAAAACTTCCTGGGGCAAACGTCCCAGTTACCTGGTGATTGACCTGGTGCTAGCTGAGGTAAGATGCACTATCCCACCGTCAACTGCGAGCGAAACTTCCTGGGCAAATCCTCTCTAAGGCGTAAGTATCACCAAGTGCACCAGGTGTCCGCCCTGATCCCTCTGGAATCAAAACTTCCTGGCGAAATCCTCTCTAAGGCGTAAGTATCAACAGGTGCACCAGGTGTCCGCCCTGACCTATCCAGAGTCGAAACTTTCTGGGGAAATCATCTCCGATGTGCAACTATCGCCAAGTGCACCAAGTATCCGCCCTGATCCCTCCGGAGTCAAAACTCCCTGGGGAAATCATCTCTAAGGCGTAATTATCACCAGTTGACCACCCTAACTCCTTTGGAGTCGAAACTTCCTGGGAAAATCATCTCTAAGGCGTACGTAGCACCAGGGGCATCAGGTGTCCGCCCTAACTCCTTCGGAGTCGAAACTTCTTGGGGAAATCATTTCCAAGGCGTAAGTGTCACCAGATGCACCAGGTGCCCGCCCTGATGCCTCCGGAGTCGAAACTTCCTGGGAAAATCATCTCCAAGGCGCAAGTATCACCAGGTGCACCAGGTGTCCGCCCTGACCCATCCGGAGTCGAAACTTCCTGGGGAAGTCATCTTCAAGGTGTACGTATTACCAGGTGTACCAGATGTCTGTCTTGACCCCTTCGTTTTCGAAACCGTTAAAATGCCTAGGATTTCGCCGAGGATTTCACCAAGGATTTCACTGTTAAAATTCACCGAGGATTTCACCGCAAAAAGCGAGGAACTCACCGATGAATTCACCGATGAATTCATCGCTGATATTACCGAGGATACTTGCAATGGGGCGTACAGTGCATTAGCCTTGAAATTTTATAAAAATAGTGAAAAAATAATGAAACTATGAAGTAAAACTATAGTGCAAGTTGGTATGGAGAATTCGATCAGAACCCTTACATCGAGCTCTACACAATATTTCTTATTTGAAAGATTATAAAAATAAAATCTCTCGGCGAGGTTTCACACCTTGACCATCAAATCTTTGGCAACCGTATAAAAAATCTTTTTAAATTTTTTAACATGGTTCCGATAAAATTCAGCAAAAAATTATTTTGCAAAAGTTTTTTTTTAACTGGAAACAAAAAATTTGGGAAATAAAATACATCTTCAAAAAGCTCAACTGAGCAGGGCCGTATCAAGTAAGGGCACCTCGAGCAAGAGAGTATTTTTTACCTCTGAATTTATAAAAATAAGAGCTTAAATAAACATATTTCAGACTTTTTTGGCGTTTACATTTGAATTTTATCAATTGCAGTTTCATTAGTATATTTATCGTAAAAACTAGAAAAAATGAAATTCATTTTGCAATTTTTTTTTTTTTTTACCAATCAAAGTCTTTCAAATGTGGATATACATGTAGACTTTTAGGAGAGATTTAGAAACAGGATCCCTTATTTTTTACTCTCCTCTGCTTACACATGCTTCTGAGTTCACAATTTTTTTTAATTTTTAAGTCGTCTAAATACGCTACAGAATTACTCACATCTGTATATTTTTCATCTTTCTTAATATCTGATTATACGATATGAATTTAAGAATTTTTTAAGAGTTTGCTTTCATTCCTGGAGCAAATTGAGAAGTTTTTTAATCAAGTACATTTATTTATGTATTAGAAGAAGCTTTAAATAACTAAAAAACTTGAATTGTAACTTATAATTTGAATTAAAATATTAATTAAAATATTTATAATCATTCTTTTACATAACTGTTTCTTTATTTTATCAAAATCATATATTATCTCAAATATGATATGTGTATAATAGTATCATAATAAACATTTTATTCATAGTATATTTAAAGTTAAATCTGTTTAGTTAAGATAAATATTTTTTACAAAATTTTTTCATGCTACCGTAATGGAGCCTATATTTCCTAAATTAGCGTTACGTAATTTATGAGTAACCCCCAAATATTATTTCCTTTACACCAAAATATTTAGTTTTTTAACGAAAGAAAAAGAATCAATTTTTCATGAGGATATGTATTGAAATTGTAAGTTTTTCAACTTATATTTCTTTCCATCAGTCCCCAATCTGAATTTTTTTTCTGAAAACAAAAACTTCGCTTTCTTGAAATTTTAAAAATATTGACCTTAAAAAGTCTCATAAAAACCTCAATAAGTAAAATAGTACTTACATTAATTTAGAAAAGGCTTTGATAAAATTTTCATGTTCTCTTATGAGTCAAAATTAATTTTTTATTTTTCAAAAACAAAAAAAATAATTAAATAATGTGCGCGCATGCACGCTGAGAGACGTTAGTAAATTAAAGTTTTAAAGTGCGGCTTAGAAAGTAATTCTGCATAAAAATTACTCATAACGATAAGCACTCACAGATCGTCAGCTCAGAGTAAGAAGGTTCCACCTCAGAAACCCAAGATAATATGATTCCATCTCAGAAATCGAGGGTAAAAAGGTCCCATCTCATGGCTGGCTTGACGTTTGAATAAATTAATAATATTGAATTTTTTTCTCAAGCACATTTCAATTTTATAGTTTATTATTATTTCAAAAATTAAATGAATAAACGTCGGTAACTGTTGGCAGTGGATTAATTATCCAACACAGTCAACAGCTCTTATGCTGCAGCAGCAGCAGGAGACTCAGAGCGCCTGCGCGGCAGGCGCTTGGTAAGTCCCCAGCCCGCAAAGGGCAGTTAGAGTATGGCTGCCAAGGCTAACGCATGTGTAGGGATCGCTATCCCAGAGTTGAGTACTATATAATAAATATGAGTTTACCGAGATCACCGTAGCTTTATTGTGTTAACCCCTTACCTCCCCGTGCCTAAATTAATCTGCTGTCAACAAGTCATGGGCTCCAGCATCGTGTTTTCTTGTGTGTACTTTTGGGCACGTGACGAGAGGTTAGGAAAAAGCCGGTTAACTCGCGCACGCGGTTTTGCTGCACTCACCGAAACAGCTCATTTTTTACGTTCTGTGTTTGTGCTATACTGATAAAATCTGAAGTTTTTTATTCAAGAAAAAAAAGAGTGATTTTATCAGCTGGCACGAGAGGGGGTAACTTTGTCGTTTTGTTTACGAAGACAAGAGGACCGCCGAGTGCATTTTGATCGACTTCAAGATGGACGGTGGGAGGATTGGAGGCTCAATTGAAGTTTTTTTACAATGAAAAGTAAGTTTTTTTTTGTAATCAGAAAGAAAAGAAAGAGAGTGTGCATGTAGGGAGACTTCGAGTGGGGAGGGAGTTTGGGGCCGAGAGAGAGAGAGAGAGAAAGAGAGAGGACGCGCTGGCGCGTGAGAATGCAGATGCATGCTGCAGCCTGCACGCTACGCCGAATAGGGGAGGTAATTCCTGGAACGGAATAAGTCCAAGCGCGTTCGGGATTTTATTGAGTACAATCACTGCAGAGTCAGATGTTTTTAGGTGCGTATATATATACGATCGTTTCTTTCTTTTTCAGCACAAATTTAGCCATGCTATTTGTGTTGATTTTTTTTCTCTTTTTCTTTCGGTTTCCTATTTAGGTGATTATCAGCTGTGCTACAAGTCACTTGATTATCTCTCTCTCTTACTTGATAATTTTCTTACTTTGCGCGTGCGGATAGTTTTTAGCTAGGGGCGCTGACTTTTTACAGATGTAAGATTTTTCACGCTCGAGATTATTCGTTTCTCTTCACATGCTGTGCTGGTTGAGAAATTGGATTTTCTTTAAAGATTGGCTGACCACCGATTGTTTTTCAGATTTGAGGAGTGAATTTTTAGTGAATTCTTTTTTTAGTAAATCTTCGTGATTTTCTGGGAATTTTTTTCTGAGTGAGTTTTTTATTTTTGAGAATTTCTTAACGTTTTTTTTCAAATTTAAATTCACTGGGTTTTATTGAGGATTTCTGTTCAGAGGAATTTATTGAGTGAGAGAAAACTTTCAGGGAATTTTGTGAGTTGAGAGAATCATTCTATCTGGATTATTTAGTGATTATCAGCTGTGCTGGTCACTGATTTCTTTTGGAATGATGTTTTCAAAGTTTCTTTTGAAATCTTTGATTTGGGAGATTTGTTTTTGAGTTTTATACTCGATTTTTTGTTTATTTTTCAAAATTTTTCTGAGTCCTTAAGTTTTCTTGAAAATATCCGTTTCGAAATTTTGATTTTGAATTTTTTGAGTTTTCTGTTCCTTTGAATTTTTTTTTAACAGTCTCGGTTTTTTTTCACTCTTTGAATTTTTCGAAAAGGTTTGCAAATTTTTTTCAAGTTTTGAAATTCTTTTAAGAATTCTATTGAGTTGTGAGTATACTGAGGTTTGCATGAGTTTTTTTGAGGAATTTTAGAGCATTTTAAGAAATCTGAAGAGCGTGATAAATCTGAAAAAATATAGGTTTGGTATGAGGATTAATGCATGTGTGCCTGAGGATTGAAGTTGATCGTGAGGTTTGAGTTTACGAGTTGTTTTGCTAAAGGAGCGAGGAGATGGTGAGAGCGCTATTTCTTAAAATTTTTCAAAACTAACGATAAACTTTTTTCTCATAAAGCATCTGTTTGCTTTGTTTGGGCATTCGTTGTAGAGAATCACTGTGTGCTGTAAACGCTCGATCGGCCTTTCCGTACATCGTGTGGTTGATTAGGACCGCGCATATAAACGAAAGGTGTGCAAGCAACACGTGATGGTTTTTGAAAACCTTTGTCTAAAATTGAAATGTGCTCGTTCTTAAGCTGTGTCAGTACAAGTGAATTTTAATTTAAAAGACCCTGATGAAGTAATTAAATGTTTGTTATATAGAGGCGGGGAGGTGACAAACCCCAATACACCAGACAAGGCATTACGAGCTGGTGCTGCTGAGATGTGGTGCGCCATTGGACAACTTTCAAGCAGGATGAGCCAGTCCTTGAGTCGAGTAAAGAGGACATGATAGCCAATAGCATAATCAGGACAAATATCAAAAGGGTAAATCATCAGGTGTGGCACAACCTGGTGTTGATCCGATGGCCTGGGATCAAGGTTGTATAATATTAATTATATTTTACAACCACATGCAAAAGAATTTTTCCTTGTAATTAAAATTGAGTTTGTGTGAGGTAGTGGTACCACACATTGAAATCGAGAGTGAGGCTTAAATATTCAAGTGAGGTAACCTTTAATTGCAGAGTAAAAGGAAAGAATCCTGAGGACACAGAAAGAAATGGAGGAAGTTAATCAGAGCTGAGATACTTGGAGGCAATAAAGGCTGAGTAAAGGCTCATCTCAGCTGCTAATGCAGGGTTAACGGTCACTGGTCAGTCTGACCCAGCCACCTCGACACCGAAAATTGATTGAGGTGGTTAATCCAAATGCGAGTGAATTTGCTCAAACCAAACCATCTCCATGTCCTCAACAACAACAACAACAACAACAACAACAACAATGTCATTAATTGTTATGACGTCAGCTATGCCCGCAGAGCTATCCATAAATATCCCTAAGAGAAGAGCTCAGCTTCTATGGACGAGGAGAATGAATTTGTGTGCACATCGGCTCCGGCACCAAGAACGTGACGAGTACATCACCCCTGACACCTAGTCTAAACGGTGGGTCTATTCCAGGCTCTCCTAGTTTTAGGATAGTGTTAGACGAACAGACTTGGAGGTTATGTCAGAACTTGAGGCTACTGAAGGCAAACTTCGAGTACACATCGAGGGTCAAGTCTGATCTCGCCACGATTTTGGATGATGCCACGAAGTTGCAATACGAATTTTTTTATTCCTTTTCTATCTTTCGCCTTTTTACCCCGAAACCTTAACCGTAACTCGCCTAACGATAATTCAAATTTGAAGCATGAGTGAGATGATTAATGTAAATAATCTTTTCATCATAGGTGCGCCATAAGTTCATTTCTCGTCCCTCTAAGTAGGGGCGAAACCTTGGGACGAAGGAACTATCTTTCGGCGCATGCTTATGGATGAAAAATACATTACACACCTTGGGGCGCATACGCACTAGGGCACCTTCGCCCCTAGATGTGTAATATACTAATGACTGCCCATCACGACCATGATAAGGTGAATAAAAGTATCTCGTTTTTTTCGTGATTATCAGCTGTGCTGGTCACTTAATAACCGTATGATACTTTATAGTACTCCTGGTCACTCTAACCTCAAAATCAAATCTTTGATGCGTGTTTTCGGTTACTCGTACTATAAAATAGTATATAGCACTGGTGCAGCACGTCACCAGGGCTCTTTAAAGACCTCGTGCTCCGCTTCGCTACGCACTCGGGTCCTTAAAACCGACCTGGTGACGATGCTGCACCCGTACTATAATATACTATTAATTGAGAACCGAGTCGAGGATAAAACAATTATTTTGAGCAATTGTCTTGTAAATCAAGGCAAATGTAAAAATCCTGAGATTTTTTCTAACAAGGAGAGGACCAGACATTTGGGTCATGGATTTGGCTAAAACTTGGTATATGGGCTCCAAATATGCCAAAAAGAAATCTCCGAGCGTCAGTTTCTCTGAATGGGCCTTTTAAAGTCATGTTCCCTCTACACCCCATGTTAAAAAATCAGCATTTTATCAGCATTTTTCAATAAAAAGCGGTTTTGACCTGATTTAAAAAAAAAATATTGCTCAGACCCTATTACACTTACAGAATTCCGGAACCTCGCATTTTTTTCGTCTTTCCAAGTACTTTCTAGAAAAAATTATAAGGGATTTTTTTTTATGTATTAGACCATGTAAAATTGAGATATTTAAAATGAAAAAATGACGAAAAACATCTTGAGTATTATTGAGGCACTTAATTTTAGTGAGAATGCGAACAGTCAAATGAGTTTTTGTTCGATGCTGATACATGTGCTACCAAGCACATTGTAAACGCAAACATTACATTGTAAAACTTTGAGAAGTTCAGAGGCGAGGTAGTTTTTGCGAACAAACACGAGGCAGCAATTTAAACTTGAATGCGGAAACAAGTTGATTGTTTGAGATTTTATATGCAAGGCTTTTTGAAAAACATTTATTGATTATCAGCTGTGCTGGTCACTAAATGATTTTCTATAGAAAAGTTTTTTGAAAGTTTTGAGGTTTTAGATATTTTTGAGGATTTCGATAAGGCAGAACTGGGTTTCTTTTATTGACATTTTTAGATGTCTACGATAGAGAAACGAGAATGCGAGGAAGGTCAATTTTTGCCACACTTAATTGGTAATTTTCTCGACCAGTCACAGAATGGAGTTGAGGATCTTGATGCAAAATTCAGGAGGGAGCTTCACAGCTCATTATCGAGTCGTAGAATTCTGAGACTGGGAGGGAGAATGGAGATAAATCTTCACAAGGTGGGAAAATTGAAAAATGCTTGGATTGAGAGTTGGGTAATTCGTTTCTTGGCATCTTGCTTTGAACACGAGTAACCTTCATGGCATGAGTAAACTAGAAGAGGTAATTTGCAATTGAGTAAGCACATAATCCAAGCGAAGCCAGAAAACTAGATGTAATAATCTTAAGGCTTGCGAGGTCAGGTCACTCGTTGTGAAAAGTGAAAATATCTGAATTGAGATGCTAGAGTATTTGAGGAAGTTGAAATTGAGGACACTATCAGTGACTGTGAAACTTGCGGGTTAACAAAGATATAGAGATTGTTATTTGGTGAGGTTAGAATGAGAGCTAAAAGGCATCAAAATTGATTTGCACGAATACCATGGGTTAGACAAAAGCTGCTTTGTACCCTAGTGACACCTGTGCGGTCATAAGTTTTTAACGATTATTCCAAGTTTGCTAAAACTTATTCTGTAAAGTATAAGAGCAATTCTGGAATGGGTCTTGAGAGATTTTTGAGAATTACGAGTAACCATGTCGGTGAAAGCAGGAGTGCATGTTTCATAAGAGCTGACAGAGGCACTGAGTTTGAGGGTAAATTCAAGATAGTTGATGATGAGTGAGCGGATAGCGACTTTTCACGTGAACATAAAACGCAAAGAACGGCATAGCCAAGAGTTTTATTCAGACTTTGCAGGACGAAAAGTGCTTTATGGTTAGACTCTGGTGACCTATGAGTATAGGGTTTCAGGCAGCTAAGGTAGCTGTTGATGAATATAACAGTACACCAGGAGAGAGGTTTGAGTTTGAGTTTCCACCAATAAGATCATCGAATACACGATCATCAGCCTGAAAATCGGTCGACACAATCTATTCCTGGTGGCTCTGTACGCAAACAACGAGGCGGACTCTTCCTTCTGCGACGAACTTAGGATGCTTTTCAAAAAGCTTGGGCTACACTCCGAGGACAACTTTTTCATTATAGCCGGGGACTTCAACGCCCGCCACACAGCCTGGGGAGACTCAAGCACCAGTAGGAAAGGAACTCTGCTCCGAAGATGGCTTGAAGATGAGGGCCTCGGATACAAAGTGAGGTTGATCCCCCCCTCTGTATCCACGTTCCCGTCAAGCGGCTCGTTCATCGACCTATGTCTGCTTGACCACCGGCTCAAGCCGTCGGACCTGGCCGGAGACAAGCTCAAGCTGGTCGATTACAATAGCGACTATCGCGCGATCGATCTCACCGTTGACCTTTAATCGGTCATCTTGAAACGCGACCCTACTCACACGTACATGTTTGCGTACAAGAAAACTCAGTGGAAGAGGTTCGAAAGAAATCCAGCCCACCGATACACGAGCTCCGTCCCTGCTAACGTCAACCTTAGCAACGACGAGATAGTTTACCACCTGGACCACATGAAGGAAGCCATTCGTGTAGAGATAGCCATCTCCGTACCTAGACATAGGCTGCGCGACAGCGTGCTCGCGTACGTCAACGGCAGAATAAAATTCCTTCACAGGGACAAGTCAACCTTAGTCTCCTGCCTGAACCGACTGTTTAACTACAGAGGATACGCCCCCGATGCAGCCCACAGAATCGCCGACCTGAAACTCCTGATCGGTTTAATCTACGAGCAACTGAGGGCGGAATACAGGACTGCCTACTCCAAATACTGGGACAGCCAGAAGAAACAGATAGATCACAGGAGGCACGATAAATTTTTCCCTGTCATAAATCGCCTCTTCCGCCCTAAGGGCAGCCCCGGAGTCGAATGCATCGAAGTGAAAGCGGCGGACTTGCAAATCCTCAGGCGGGCAGGCATCGACATTACCTCAACCCCGACATCTGATGGAGTCGTGGAAATCCGCGCTCTGGTTGACGTTCTCAACACGATGGGCACGTACTTCGAGAAGATCAATTCGCCCCGCCACACCGACGTTGATACCGCGCACCGGTTGATACCCAGGTCTCCACCCTCTCGTCAATCTTCTAGCACAACCATGCCTCTAAAGACACGGTTACCATCTTTGACGACAATAACTTGGCAACGGGGCCCAGGCAGATAGAAGGCGCATCGACTTCACCACCATGACCAAGGTACACCTCATCTTCAAGGCTCTTCCGAACAAGACTTCATGAGTACCGGACAACATCCCCCCGCTTGTGTTCAAGCATATTCCGGGTAGCATGATCCGTGACTATACGATCATTTTTAATAACTGCTTGAACAACAGATTCTACCCGGAATCTTTGAAGGAAGCCAGAGTTTTTCCGATCCTGAAGAAGAACAAACCCCGCACGCAAGTCTCGAGCTTCAGGCCGATCAGCCTCACCCCAGCGGACAGCAAGGCCTTCGAGATGGTCATCAGCCAGACTCTAATGAGGATAGTCTGGGAGAAAAAGATCATCCAGTTGAACCAATTCGGCTTCTGCCCTCAACTGTCCACGGTTCATGGCACAAGGTGCTGGACGATGTCAACGCTCACCTGAACAAAGGTCAAATGGTCGGAGCATGTCTCATAGACCTCGAGAAGGCTTTCGACTCAGTTCGGATCCATCGCCTCCTCTTTACTTTATGGAAACTCGGCTTTCCAACCGATCTCGTCCAGCTGGTCTGGTCCATGACATAGGATCGCTCGTTCACCATGTGGGACGGCGAGAACTCCTCGTCGCTGAAATCCCTCATCGAGGAAGGCCTTATGCAAGGGACGGTCCTGTCTCCCGTGCTGTTCATCATTTTCATAGCCGCGCTGCTTATGCTATACGGCATGAACGTAACCGAGGGGATCTACTCGGTCGCATACGCAGACGACTTCATCGTCATGATCGCCGGTAAGAACCCTGACACCATCTGGGACAAGCTAGAGCGCCAGGTCAACAACGTCAACGGCTACTACACAGCGTGGAATCTCAGGATCAACCCATCCAAGTGCGAGACAATTCTGTTCCACCACCCACTGAGATTTATCAGCTCCAGCATCAGGCCAGGAATAAAGAATTTCCGCATCTCGATAATGCAGGATGAAACCCG
The DNA here is from genome assembly GCA_038277355.1 of Encarsia formosa. Taxonomy (NCBI): domain Eukaryota; kingdom Metazoa; phylum Arthropoda; class Insecta; order Hymenoptera; family Aphelinidae; genus Encarsia; species Encarsia formosa. The sequence goes on from CM076184.1 coordinate 71,236,254, forward strand.
ACACGTGGTCGAACACAAAAAGTGCGTCAAATACCAAGGCGTACACCTGGACTACCTGTTCAGACTCAACTTCCATATGATCGAGCAGCTAAACAGAGCGAAGAACTCATTCCAAGCATACAGCAAGTTGTTCTTCGACAGGTCCCTGGCGCCGAAAGCCAAACTAATCTGTTACCTGCTACTCATTCGACCTCTACTGTCGTATGGTGCTCCAATCCTATGGAACGCGAGATCCGGAAATTCGAGAGGACCTGCATCCGAGCCTGTCTCCACATCTATGGGAAGGCAGACTCGAAGCATTTCATCAGCAGGAAAATACTGTACGAACGGGCAGATATACCGAGGATTGACACCTTTCTACTGGGGCTCACCCGGGACTACTACGCCGTGTACATACTACTACTGTACATTGAAATGGATACTCGTCGATGCACCGAGGAAGCCGACTCGGGATATCTCCCACCACATGCCTTCACCTTCTTCGACAGGCTAGGATGCATCCAGGATGCCAACAACGTCCCGATATTATACCACTTTGGCCACCACCTTTCTAATAAGAGAATTTCACCTGCCAAAATCAAGGACCCACAAAACCACCGCTACTCGAAAGTACTCCCCTCCAGAGACATCTTGAGGAAGTACAAGTTTGGGAGAAAGTACTGGTGGCTGGCCTCCAACAGCCAAACGAGGGACAAGCAAAGACGGAGAGCGCGCAGAATACGCGCCCGCCACACCCGCTGATAACTCCACCACTGGAAGCACCAACGTCGCAGACGCCCACGCCGTCCTGCAGCCATCAACTTCACGCCGCCCCTAGTACAACCTTGTTGTACAACCCGCTCCAGCTCTGTAAACTTTACGTTTTTATCAAGCCTCCAGTGTCGCCTTAACATAGTCCGACCCTTTTCTTTTTTTTTTCATATATCTATATCGAGTGATTATCTGTAGACAGGTTTTTCTTTCTCACTAAACCTTTTTTCCTGTCACGAACCTACGCCCTAAGGCACTTCTGACAAAACGTCTTTGCCAACCAATACTCATTGAGATGCTAAACCGCTGGAACCCCGTGGATCTTGGACTCAGTTACTCTCCGGAGCCATACGTCCATTTAAATTATACTTTGCTAGGTTTTTTTTAGTGTATAATTTGCGCCTATTTATGTAAAACTCTGCATGATATATTATGCAAATAAATACTTAAAAAAAAAAAAAAAAAAAAGTTTGAGTTTCCACCAAGGGCAATTAAAGTTGTTTTTGTCTGCTGCAGGATTAATTGCTATGTTTAATTGCACCTATCCACACAATAATTCATTATCTCCAGAAATGTGAGATTTAATGAAAAATTAACATTTAGAGGTTTTAGAGGAAGAGTTGGATCTTGAAGAGGATGAGTTAAAGTTAGTATTCTTAGCCAGTACAAACAAAGATCTAACTTCAAAGATCTAACGTCTTAATATCAGAGAGGAACTGAGTTCGATGAGCGAAAACAATATGTGAGATTTGGTTGACAGGTCTGAGATTGAGAGCGAATTTCTGAGAGAGTTCGAGTTGAGTAAGACATACGCTCCTGTCTCAGTAATTGTCTTGGTCCGGGCTGCATTGTCTTCATGGGTTTAGAGCTTAGGGGATTAGTTATTATTTACTTTCATTTTTTAAATAATTAAACTCGGACGCCCAGGGTTTTGTGGGTTCAATGCTTAGGAGATTATTTATTTATTCACTTTCATTTTTTAAATAATTAAACTCGGACGCCCACGGCTTTTTGGGTTTACAGCTTGGAGATTATTTATTTATTTATTTGTAATAATAATATTTAAAAATTTAACTTGGACGCCCAGGGTTTTGAGGGTTTAAAGCTTGGGGGATTATTTATTTTTTTTCATAAGAATTTATTTAAAAATTTAACTTGGACGTCCATGGTATTGAGGGATTAAAGCTAGAGGGATTATTTATTTATTCATGATAGTAATATTTAAAAATTAAACTCGGACGCCGAGGGTTCCGTCATTTTAGAGCTTTAGGGATTATTTATTTATTTGTAATAATAATATTCAAAAATTTAACTTGGACGCCCAGGGTTTTGGAGTTTTAAGGCTTGGGGGATTATTTATTTTTTATGATAATACTATTTAAAAATTAAACTCGGACGCCCAGGGTTTCGTGGGTTTACAGCTTGGAGGATTATTCATTTATTTGTAATAATAATATTTAAAAATTCAACTCGGACACCCAGGGTTTCATGGGTTCAGAGCTTGGGAGATTATTTAATTATTTATAATAATAATATTTAATAATTAAACTTGGACGCCCAAAGTTTTGTGGGTTAAACGTTTGGGGGATTATTTATTTTTTTATATTTTTTTCATAAATTAAACTCGGACGCCCAGGGTTTCATGGGTTTAGAGCTTAGGGGATTATTTATTATTTACTTTCATTTTTTAAATAATTAAACTCGGACGCCCAGGGTATTGTGGGTTCAATGTTTAGGAGATTATTTATTTATTCACTTTCATTTTTTAAATAATTAAACTCTTACGCCCAGGGTTTCGTGGGTTTAGAGCTTGGGGGATAATTTATTTATTAAGATATTTAAATGGGGTACCCAGGGTATTGTGGGTTTGAAGCTTGGGGGGATTATTTATTTATTTAAAAATTTAACTTGGCCACCTAGGGTATATATTATCTTGTGTATGACCTAACAAACCTATTTTTTTCGCGAAAAAGTATGAAACTCAAAGTATACAACCTGAAGTTGACGCTTGGTCGAAATTATAAACTATGAAGGGAACGCTTTGTCCCCATGTGAAGAATCTCGTTTCCAAGACTGCGCACATGTCTCAGAGGTTACGATCGATATTTTGTTTTTCTTGATTGTATAGATGGAGGAGCTTTTTCAGAGTTTTTTACACATTTTAATTCTCGATAACTAAAAATCTGATTAAAAAAAACCTATACTCATATATATTTTCGGAATCAGCGTAAAATAATGAATCGGAAAATATAATTATCTCAGTTGGGGCAATAAAGTTGAATCACGGTGTATATATATCTCAAGCACCTGATTTACCCCGTAAAAACTTAAAGCAGCTGGACATAAATCACAATTACAAAGTGACATCTGTAAACAAGACGACAACAAAATATGGACGCAAAGTTTTGGCTACCTTTGAAAACGAATTGGCTATTTATCTGCCTCAAAAAATTTCGGGTGCTCTGACCAAGCACAATTTCTTTTGGGAAAAAAAGCAAGATAATGTAGAAAAGGAAAAATTTTATGCCACCTACATGGTCAATTTTCAGTTCGATTTTACTTTCAATGACTAAGTGTGAAAAAGTAAAAGTTTTGTAATGAAATGTAAATGTAATGAAATAATGTAAACATTCAATAAATGGAATAAAAGTTAAAAAATATATACTTCACTTGTTTTTAAATATCCTTCTACGGACTTGAATCATTTTTATCAGGATTAAAAGTTGTAATGGGGTATTTCTAGAGAAAAGGGCCTCCCTTAAATAATTAACGGAGTTTCCCGGGCCCTCCCATTACAAGAAAAATTCACACACAAAAAACTCGGGGAAAACTCCTTAAACTCTGGGGTAGGGTTCACGTGAAAAGAAAACCTCCGGGACTGGTCGGTGAGCTAGAGAAAGAAGAAATAAATTATTGCAAAAATCTTGGTTGAATTTGATTTTATTCTTGTCTATGAAAAATCAGGTCTACAATTACAAAAAATAAATTTTAATTTGAGAACAAAGGAAAATAACTATAATTTAGTCTACAGAATGGCTGAACGACGCGCCAAGAAAGAAAAATCGAATTTATAAAAGACACTTTCAATAATATACAAACAAAAATTTCATTTAGCGTACCGATATCCAACAATTCCAGAAAAACATGCTTTATAAAATTTTTCAGTAGACTAAAACAAAAACCTTACGTTTACAAAAAAATTCCCAGGTCTCAAAAAATGGCCACCGTTTGAAATACTTTATTTTTGGAAATTGGGTTTCCAACTCTCAATAACCGGAACAAATATAACCCAAGTTTATTCGGATTTGGTTGACCACCTAGCTGTAAAGAAACAAAAAAAAAATGTCTACACCATTAAAAAAAAACTACTGGAAAAATAAACTTCAAAAGAAAAGAAAGTCTACAAATTAGAAAACTTAGAACAAAGGAAATATCACTCTCTCAAAAAAAACACAACCTTCTACTTCGGCTACAGAGAACAGAATGACGCTTTCCCGCGTCTCTCTAACTCAACTTCCTTCCTCATCATCCCTTCCCAACACTCTCAGCCAATCAACACTAATTTATTCCATCAAGTTTCATTCACACTTGAGGAACAGTAATGTGTCCACCAATCAAATACATTCACGCCATAATATCCAATCACACTCACGTCTACAAAGTACCGGTGGCGATCGCCACGCCACCTATACTACGCGCGAACATTCAAAAGAGTAGAAAAAAAATAACGCACACGAGACTCTCACAGCTCTAACTCTGTCCCTTGCGCACATACTCTCTCTCTCGTTCTTCCCTACACGCACACATTGTCCACGCCACGTGCAAACTACAACAAAAAAAAAATAAAGCCACACTCACGCCCGCGTCTACTGTGTTGAGTGTGCGCGCACGCGCCTGCCGACACGTGCCGCGCACCTCCTCCGTCGTCGGAAACTCCCGGACGGAGAACCGGGACATGTGTGCTGTGTGTGTATGTGTACGCGCGCGACCTAGGCCGGGATAGCCTTTCCGGATGGTGGTTATGTGTGTGTGTGTGTCGTGGGCCCGCGCTGCTGTGGCAGGATTCAGTTTACGGCGGCCGTCGCCACGTGGTTGGCCTCAGCTGCGCGTTAACACGGCATGGTTATCACCTGGAAAAAGTAAACAAACAACTTATTTATTTCACTGTTTCTCAGGTGACTTGACACTGCCAGGTAAGAAAAATAATTAACGAGGGATTCACTCCCTCGCAACTCCCCCCTGCCAAGCCAAAACATACCCGTTATGTTTCGCCTGACAAAACACCTGACAATGTCCAGTCACCTCTGGAAACCACAAACAACAAGATTGGTGGTACACTCACTGCTCAGTCTACCCAATTTTCCTCATAATGGTCTACTCATCTACAGTCCAGTCGTCTATCTTTCGTCTACAAGTCAGTCGTCAACACAACAAAAAAAAAATAACACCAAAAAAATAATAAAAAAAATCAATAAAATAAAATAATTTTAAAGTCTACACAAAAAATTTTTATTCGAGTCGCCGACGTTTCAGTTGCTCGTTCTCCCGCCAGTCTCGTGGCTCAGAGACCAGCACCCGAAACAACAATTGGGGGGTGGGTCTATGTGGGGGTCTGTGGCCACAACAGCTAGGCCCCCAAACAATCGACCCTCGAGCTTGGCTGGAAGGCCTCGATTATAAACCGGAAGGTATCCATGGGGGTTTGGACCCTCGACGTCCGTCCGAGTAGGAGCTCTAGTCACCTCCGCGGTCTCCATGGCTGTCGAAACTGGCACGGAGGTCGCAGGAGCGACCGGACTCGAACGTCCGTGATCGTCGTAGTCGTCGGGGTCGCCTCTACGGCTGGTACGATCACTGGGGGAGGAGCGCGAGGTGAAGAGCGACGGAGAGAATAGTCGGACCCCCCCGATACGTAATCGTCTAATGTAAGCTGTCGTCGGGGGTTGTTCTTCTTCTTCTTCTTCTTCTTCTTCTTTCTTCTCGGCGCTTCTTCTTACCTCTCCCTTTGTGCCTCCTCCCTCAGGTCGTCCTCGTAGCCAGCCGGATAAGTATTGAGGTCAGAGTAGGCCACCGGGACTCCATCGATCACCGTCGACGACACAAGCGGTTGTTCCTGGATTTCGTCCCACGGGATGGGCGAACCACCGGGTAGGTTGGAGGGAGGGGCCTCCTCTATAAACTCCATGGTCCCACCTCCCTTGGGCAAGACCCTGCCCGCATTCCTTCGCTCGTGGGCCACAAGTTCTTCCTCGGCGGCGCGGCTGTCGGCTAACGGGTCGAAACCCCCACCCGTTTCAGCGACCACCTTGTCTACGACCTGCCATGGTCCTTGATCCTCCTCCTGTAGAAGTAGAACCTCCACCCCATGGAGCACTTCGTTAAACGACGAAGCCTCCCTGCTCTCGTCCAAGGAGAGGGGGCCGAGGTCCACTGGCAGGTCACCTGGCGGGGCAATCACCGTTGGTGTTGAGGTCTCTTCACCCTCGGGGGCCTGGCACATCTCCGCCGGTAAGGAGGCAAAACACTCTTCGGCCACGAGCTCGTCCAACATGTCGTGGTAGTTATCTTCCACGAACATGTTGGAGAGCTCCTCTGGCCAGTCATCCACTGAGCTGACTGCTTCCGCCATCCTGTGAACAAGTTTTACAACCAACAAAATAAGAATAAGTCTAAAATTCATTTTGATCCTTACCTTCCCCGGACTACACAGGACATTACAGTCTACTACTTTACGGACTTTACGTTGACCTGATATCCCTAACCTAGAAATAAAATAAAAGAAAATAATACCCAGACGACACAAGGTTAGTCTACACATACCTGAAAGGAAAAAGAAAACACAAGTATACCTGCGACTCACAGGATCCATGGGAATTTGGAAGTACGCCTGTCTTAAGTCTATCTTACACATACACCTGGCTTTCCGCAAATTGTCTAACACCGTGTCTACACTGGGTAAGGCACACGCGTCCTTGCGAGATACCTTATTGACTCCTTCTGTCAGCTCTATCCGATGCTGCATGAGGGTAGTGAATACCTTAAATTCTTCTGGTGGAGGCAAAATTTTCTTGGCTAGATCTTCTATCTGTCGTTTCTCTCTCGGTGTTTCCTTCACCTCTGCACATTCTGCAATTAGAGTTTCACCATTCTCTCCATCAGCCCTCGTGAATTTGTGACAAATTCCACTAGAACCACTCTTCCATGTACCAGCCGCGTAATCACAACGAATCTTAAAGGCTTGAATGAAATCTTGGCCCAAGATGATGTCATTGGTGATACCTTTCACCGCTCTGGGTGAAATTTTCTCTATCCTGCCATCTATATTTATCTTCAGATCTAACTGACCCAACACTGTGAGGTAGTCATTACCCACTTGTTTGAGACTTGTAGCGCAAGGTTTTAGTTTCTCTCGAAAATGCTCAGCTACCGACTCCCCCACAATAGAAACCGTGGCACCAGTGTCGTGTAAGGCTTGGAATGGTTTCCCATCCAACAAAATCTTGAAGAAAAACCTGTTATCTCTCACCAGACCACTTACTTCATCGTCTACTTCCTCAACTGGGCTTTGCACAGTTCCACCCCCCCCCCTTGACGTGAACTAGTCTGAAAACCTTCAGCTTGTTCACTCACCCTTCCTGTAGGGACTTTGTGAAACCTTCGTTTCGGAGACCAGTCGATTTGTTCCACGAATTTCTGCATGGCAGCATTTATCTGTGTCAGTTTCTCATCACTTATATCATCCCCACTTGCCAACCTTTCAATCAACTGTCCCATCTCTTCCTCATCAACCTCTATATCACCTTCCCTCGTCTACCTTTTCCACCTCATCCAGTTGTCTACACTCAACGCCGATTTCACCATTAATTTCACCCGCTTTTTCACCTGTAGTTACTTTTGTCTTGCTTACTCGGTCGCTAATACTTTCGTTTACCTCCCTGTATACGATTTCTTTAGGCTTTTCACAAGACTTTTCACTTGTAGTTACTCCAGACCTCGTTACTCTACTGCTAATACTCATGTTTACACCCTTGACTACATTTTCTTCGGCATTTTCACAGGTCCTTTCACTTTCGGTTACTCCTACTTCTGCTACTTTATTCATATGATTACTTTCTTTATGCATTGGTGTTAGTTTTTCCTCACTCAATTTTATTCCACTCTTATTTTTAGGAATTGCTCCTGTCTTCCTGGCTTTAAAATCATTCACCACTTTCCAAACATCCCATTTTTCACTCTCATCACTCTGACTTTCTGTCTCCCTAAACTCCTCTACTTTCTCACTTTCTTCCTCATCCGTCCAATCTTCTTTCCACATCTCTTCCACCTGTTGTTCCACACCCATCTCTCTGTCTACCTCATTACTGATGTCTACTGTTGTTGTGGCCCCTGTTTGTTGTTTGGGAGTGTTGAGCCACCCGACGCTCCCGCCTTGGCGTTTCCCAGCAAGGCTAACAGTTTTGAACAATTTCCACAGTTTCTCACTGCAACACCCTTTGCACCACAAACTTGACAACTCGTTGCCTGGGCAATCAATGGGCAACTATTTGCAAAATGTCCAGTCTGTCTGCATTTATAGCAGCATAGATCTGGGCATTCTCAAATCCGATTACCAGGTCCTCCACAATTACGACAGTTGCCCATTGGTCTTCCTTCACCTTGAGTCTGTTGTTGTCGTAATTGTTGTTGTCGATATGGTGGCCTCATTTGTTGTTGTCTATTTCCGTTTTGTTGGATAAAATGGTTATTCGGCCAGCTATTTTGATTGTTGACGTTGTTCTGTCTATTTTGCCAGTTTGGTTGTTTACCTAACTGGTTACTTTGCACCTGAATACCTGCTACTTCATTTTTCTGTCCTTGAATTGGGCTGTCTACGTTTTTGTTCTTTTTGTTTTTCTTTTTCGCTTTCTTATTCTCGCCACTCACCGCCGCGACTTCATTTACTGCAGCCACTTTGCTTTTCGTGCTCGTAAATGCTGCTATAGGTATCCGGCATTTGTCTATGGTTGGTGGTCCTACAAATCTGTTACAATTCTCCTTCTGTCTTTCGTATATTCTTTCGTAGTGTTCCAAATCGTCTACCGTGTCTACTCTTTTGTTATCCAAGTACCACTTGTATTCAGGCTGCAACCCTCTTCTTATTATGTCTATCTGTTCGTCTTCCTCCAGAGGACGCTTTAAATGTTTAAATAGGACTCCCAGATAAGTTATGTAATTCGAGATTGTTTCTCCTTTTCCTTGAGTCCTATTTCTTATCTCATCCATGACCTCATACTGTGAGTATTGGCCAATAAAGTTTCTCTGGAACGCCTTTTTGAACTCATGCTTCGTTTCAATCTTCAAAATCGCCGTTTCGTACCATCTCAGGGCCCGATCGTCCATCACACTCGCTACTGCGTTTATTATTCGAGTGTCCGACATGTTACTATTCCGTCTACACCTGTCTAGCTTGTTAAGGAATTGTTCTGTGTTTTCTTTCCCCTCATCTCCTGAGAATTTTAAATTCTAATCTTTTAAGATTCTCACACAATTGATATTGCCAGACTGTGTATACCCGTGTCTACGATGTCTTACTGGTGATCGGCTGTCTGACGATGAACTGCTGTGATTTCGTCTTGAGACGTGTCTATATTCTCTCGAACTGGATCTACTGCGATAATTTCGTCTACGTCTACTATGTTCTCTATCACATCTATGGCCTCGGATCCACGACCCCTGACGGCGTTCCTCAGATGAAGAATACGATCGGTGTCGATGGCCTCGCAGTCTACAATTGACTCTTCTATGACTCCGTTCTCGTGACGATGAATCCCTTCTCTTACGAGACGGGGATCCGTGATGATTGTGTCGATTTACGTAAGTTCGTAGTTTACTACGATGTGAATTGATCTTTGATCTTTTCTTTCTAGAGAACTGTGATCGAGTTCCCGAGATTTAACGTTGACGTGACGTCTTTCCCGTGATGTAGATTTATATCTCTTATGACCTGGTTTCGATTTCTAGTGGTTTTCCCTCGATGAGGTTCTATAACGTTCTTCACGATGATGATGGAGACGGCTCATTCTTTCTACCACGATGAACCTTGTTTGACTTGTTACTCTCGTGCTGTCTAGTTATCTCATCTTCGTTTGTATCGCTACCACTACTTGTATATCGTTTGTTTTGCTTTCTTTCATTGTCCAGTTTCTTTTCTAACTTTTTCATTTCTTCCTGTCTTCCTTCTGTTTTTCTGTTCTTAGAACTTCTCTTGATTAGCCATTTTCTAAGTAGTTCTATCTTAGTATCATCCGAATCTCCACTCTCATAGTTATTCTTTGACTCATTATTATCTCCACCATTCAATTTACTCTCTTCTTTTCTTCGGTCCATTAACCTTTCCATATGTCTACTCGTGTCTACTTCTTGTTTTCTCAGACCCAAGTTTAATTGTTTGTTTTCCCCTGCCGAGTGGACACCATGTGAAGGAGACATAAACAAGTTTTCCATTACCAGAGGTGGTTGAATTATAGTTTTTCTCAAACCCGTTTCATTTATTTTCTTGTTTGTGCTATCGTTCTCTGGATTTGAATAACTTGTCTTTGATTCTTGTTCTTCAATGTTAGGTGTCTTATTCACTACTAACTGTTCCTGTGTCCTCACCACATACATTTTACTTTCTTTCTTTTCTTTCACTGTCTACAATTAATCTTGAATCTGAGAAACAACAAAAAAAAATATTTTATGTCTGCACTTAATCTTGAACCTGAAAAGAAAATTATCACTGTCTACAGTTTTCTTCAACAACTAAAAAAAAAAAAAAAACACTGTCTACCACTCTTGACCTGAAAATAAATTATCACTGTCTACAATACTCTTGAACACTGAAAAAACAAAAAAAATTATCACTGTCTACAATACTCTTGAACCTGAAAATAATTTATCACTGTCTACCATTTTCTTCAACCACACAAGAAAAAATTTTCACTATCTACAATAAGTCTTGATTCTTCGCTTTCAGTAGCCGTTATATTTATTTATTTATTTTTTCCTATACTACAAATAAATCTTCCTGTTAATATCAAAAAAAAAAAATAAATAATATATTCTAGTTGGACACTAGCCAACAATTAAATTATATGAATCACATAAATATTCCCAAATATCCATCACCAAATGTTAATCCATAAATTCTCACTCCTAACTCAAAAAAAAAATTCTAAGTTCTAACGCCAAAAATTTCCTAAGTCCAACTTTTCGAAATTTTTCAATGTTCCACCTATGAAAAATTCTACTAAGTCCAACTTTCGCAAAAGAAAAAAAATTCTAAGTTCTAACGCCGAAAATTTCCTAAGTCCAACTTGACGAAATTTTTCAATGTTCCACCAATGAAAAAGAAAGTAACTTTCTTAAGAAATACCCCTTTTTCTTAAGAAATACCCCATTACAAATGGCGCCCGAACATATTTTTTTTTGCTAATTTTTTTTTTAATAAAAATTAAACTGCGGAAAGGTGGTGAGCGGAGAAGAAATATTTTATTTCTTTGCGGTTGAGATTTTTTTTTTTGGTTTTGATTGAGAGTATTTTTATCGTTTTTTTTTCTTTCTTTTGAGAACAAAAGAGTTAGGAAAATTTTTCGAGATTTGGACTCAGAGTTTTTATTTGTGAACTGGCAATAAGAAAAATTTCGGAAAGTAAACTTAGAAAAATTTTGTAGACAGGTTAGGAACTAAGAATAATTCGGAAAGTGGGACTTAGAAAATTTTTCAGCGATTGAACTTAGAGAATTTTTTTTCTTTTCTCTGTGATAGAACTTAGAAAATTTTTTTTTCTTTCATGAAAGTTGGACTTGGTAGAATTTTTCATAGGTAGAACATTGAAAAATTTTGAAAAGTTGGACTTAGGAAATTTTCGGCGTTAGATTTTAGAATTTTTTTTTTTTGAGTTAGGAGTGAGAATTTATGGATTAACATTTGGTGATGGATATTTAGGAATATTTATGTGATTTTTATAATTTCATTGTTGGCTAGTGCCCGACAGAATATGATGATTTAATTGTTGACTAGTGTCCAACTAAAATATTTTATTTAATTTTTTTTTGGATCTTAACAGGAAGATTTATTTGTAGTATAAAAAAAATATATATATATATATAAATAAATAAAAATAACGGCTACTGAAAAGCGAAGAATCAAGACTTATTGTAGACAGTGATAATTTTTTTTGTTTTTTCAGTGTTCAAGAGTATTGTAGACAGTGATAATTTATTTTCAGGTCAAGAGTGGTAGACAGTGAATTTTTTTTTAGTTGTTGAAGAAAACTGTAGACAGTGATAATTTTCTTTTCAGGTTCAAGATTAAGTATATACATAAAATATTTTTTTTTTGTTGTTTCTCAGATTCAAGATTAATTGTAGACAGTGAAAGAAAAGAAAGAAAGTAAAATGTATGTGGTGAGGACACAGGAACAGTCAGTAGTGAATGAGACACCTAACAATGAAGAACAAGAATCAAAGACAAGCTATTCAAATCCAGAGAACGATGGCACAAACAAGAAAATAAATGAAACGGGTTTGAGAAAAACCATAATTCAACCACCTCTGGAAATGGAAAACTTGTTTATGTCTCCTTCACATGGTGTCCACTCGGCAGGGAAAAACAAACAATTAAACTTAGGTTTGAGAAAACAAGAAGTAGACACGAGTAGACACATGAAAAAGTCAATGGACCGAAGAAAAGAAGAGAGTAAATTGATTGGTGGATATGGTAATGAGTCAGAGAAAAACTATGAGAGTGGAGATTCAGGTGATAGTAGGATAGAGAAACGAAGAAAACGGCTAGTAAAGAGAAGTACTTGAAATGGAAAAATGGAAAGTAGACAGGAAGAGATGAAAAAATTCGGAAAAGAAAAGAAACTGTATAATGAAAGAAGACAAAACAGACTATGTACAAGTAGTGGTAGCGATACAAACGAAGATGAGATAACTAGACAGCGAGAGAGTAACAAGTTTTATAACAGTGAAAAGAATGAGTCGTCTCGTCATCGTAGACAACGATATTGATCCTCTTCTAGGGAGAACCACTACAAATCTACACCTGGTCATAAGAGATATAAATCTACATCACGGGAAAGACGTCACGTCAACGTTAAATATCGGTAGCTCGATCACAGTTCTCTAGAAAGAAGAGATCGAAGATCGAGTTCCAAAGAACTACATCATGGAAATTTACATCGTAGTAAACTACGAACTTCCGTAAATCGACACAATCATCACGGATCCCCGTCTAGTAAGAGAAGGGATTCATCGTCACGAGAACGGAGTCATAGAAGAGTCAATTGTAGACTGCGAGGCCATCGACACCGATCGTATTCTTCATCTGAGGAACGTCGTCATGGGTCATGGATCCGAAGCCATAGATGTGATAAGGAATATAGTAGACGTAGACGAAATTATCGCAGTAGATCCGGTTCGAGAGAGTATAGACATGTCTCAAGACGAAATCGCAGTATTTCATCATCAGACAGCCGATCACCAGTAAGACATCGTAGACACGGGTATACACAGTCTGGCAATATCAATTGTGTGAGAATCTTAAAAGATTGGAATTCAAAATTTTCAGGGGATGAGGGAAAAGAAAACCCAGAATAATTCCTGAACAAGCTAGACAGGTATAGACGAAATAGTAACATGTCGGATACTCAAATAATAAACGCAGTGGCGAGTGTGATGGAGGATCGTGCACTAAGATGGTACGACACGGCAATTTTGAAGATTGAAACGTGGCATGAGTTTAAAAAGGCATTCCAGAGAAACTTTATTGGCCAATACTCACAGTATGAGGTCATGGATGAGATAAGAAATAGGACTCAAGGCAAAGGAGAAACAATCTCGAATTACATAACTTGTGTGGGAGTCCTATTTAAATATTTTAAGCGCCCTCTGGAAGAAGACGAACAGATAGAGATAATAAGAAGAGGGTTGCAGCCTGAATACAAGTGATACTTAGATAATAAAAGAGTAGACTCGGTGGACGATTTGGAACACTACGGAACAAAATACGAAAGACAGAAGGAGGATTGTAACAGATTTGTAGGACCACCAACCAAAGACAAATGCCGGATACCTATAGCAACATTTACGAGCACGAAAAGCAAAGTGGCTGCAGTAAATGAAGTTGCGATGGTTAGTGGTGAGGAAAAGAAAGCGAAAAAGAAAAACAAAAAGAACAAAAACGTAGACAGCCCAATTCAAGGACAGGAAAATGAAGTAGCAGGTATTCAGGTGCAAAGTAACCAGTGTCATGTCCCAAAATCGGGACAGATCCATTTACTTAATTTGAATATACTTCACCCTTTTTTATTAACCGGGTAGGTGAATCGAATAACTGAGAGGAGGGGTTAATTGACAAAACTACAAACCCGAAAGACTACTTTGAAATTCTATTTATTTAAAAAAACCAAACCATTACAAAACGTTACACGCTACTTCCTTAGTATAATCTTACTTCTATAAAAGTTCTGGTCACTTCACAGAGAGAGAGAGAGAGAGAGTGTGACGTTGTTGTAGACTGAAGACTCCCGCTGGGCTGCTTGAGGTGGTGAATCGGTGGTTCTGCACAGTCCTGAAGGAACTTCCCGGCACTTTTCTCTAGTCGGTCACAAAGGCTGTTGTTTCCTTAAAAGTCTTTCAAAATATAGTCGTCACTACCGGAACTCTAATTTTTATTTTAACTCGCACTTATCCGAAACGGCGAATTAGGTGCTCTGATTAGTACACTCAGAATTGCCCTTAAAACGAGACTATAAATAGTCACTCAGGTTTATCTCGATTTATTTTTTATAAAGGTATCGAGACCTTGAAATCTCTAACTCTCGTGAGTCCGGTCGTGGAGATCTTCCTCGCGGAACGATGTGCGTGGGACGAGTTCTGGTACGCGACTGAATTAACCAAGTTCCCGGGCTCGCGTTTGCGGCCCTATTTATACCCCTACGCATGAGGACCCACCCTCGTAGAGGGGATCATAGACCCTCCCATGTGTGCCCGAATCTGGGGGAAAAACCAATGATTTGGCCTCTTTTCCCCGAGGGCTTGGCCTTGGCCTAATTTATTATAATATTCCTCATGTGTGGACTCCCTCTCCTACAAGTAAAGTTCGCCTAAAATATTATGGGACCCGATTCCTTGAGGCCTCATTGGGTCAATGTCACTGACCGGCGGTCGCGGGGGATTGTTTATGGCCTCCCGCCTCCTTGCCGTGACGCTCTATTGTTGGGGTCCGCTGCTGGCTTTTCCTTCACACAGCCAGGCGTCCCGTGCTGACGCGTTTCTTTTGTCCTCTCCCTCTCTTCTTTTTCCCAGCTCCTGTTCGCTTTTCCTCTCTCTCTCTTTTTCTTCTTTTTATTCTCTCTCTCTCTCTCTTATTTATACTTACTAATTTATCTTATTTAACTAATAATTGAATAATTTGTAAATAACTTAAGAATTAGCTTAAAATTATTTTAATTTTAAAAAGGGGAGCTGGTGCCGACACGACATCTCTCCTTCCCCTTCGAGATTGGAGGTTGTTTAGAAAACTCCAATCGTTTACTATAGTAAGAACTCCTTAGTATCAAAAAAATTTGCTTAATTGCTTTTATACCCCTTTTTTTTTTTTTTTTTTTTTTTTATTCTTAACTTTTACTAGAATCTAGGACGCCAAACAAGTTTATTTTATTATTATTAATTTTGTTTGAATAATGAATAATTCGATTAATTTATGATATAGACTTATTTCGTAGTACTTAAGTAGTATTAAAAATAAAAATATTATTCTATTCAAAATTTCTCTAAATTTATTTTAAAATAAGTCGTCTCGCTTAATATTTTTTTGTTTCCATTTGTTTTTAGGAATTTCTCACTTACTACGTGTTTTCTTATGTTGTAAAAAAAATTTTTGAAATACATGATATAACTCTTTTCTTTTGTTTTATGCTATAGATTTTTTGTAAAATTTTAATTCTCTACTAAAACAGTATTACTTATCTGTTCTTTTATTCATTCATTTATATAAAAGACTCGAAATTGATCAAACTCCAATTAAATTCATAATTTACTGTACCTTTTTCCAAATGACTTACTTCAAATATTATGTGAACAAAATTGTGATTAGTATTTTTTTTTTTGAATATAGGTAGTTGTAAAAGAAATCCCTTAAAATTATGTTCGCACTTTACTCAAGGATTTCTTTTCCCTCCCTTTCTCACCAAAACGACAAGGTCGCACCTACAATTTCCCTTTTTTTTTTATTCTACAGACTCCTATGCTGGTTTGGTTTTTTTTTTCTTTTTAGCTTTTTGGAAGTTATATCTTCCTGGTTATTATTATTCTCTTTTTTACAGGGAAAGACAACCCCACTCTTTTCGTTTTTCTATTATTTAACATTAGAAGCTAGAAAATTTTTGAGGACGAGAATCCTTCTTGCGACGGAGACGATTCAGTCTCCCTTGAAAAGCAGAAATCATCAATTTCAAATTATCCAGATGTTCTATCATCAATCTATATGCTTCTCTCGCAGCTTGAGCTAAGTGATAATATTCATCAAGGTATAGATGAGCTATATTAGATTGCCCCATATTGCTTAGTTTTAATAATGCCTTAGTCTTATCAATAACTGCCGAAGTTTCCCACCAAACGTCACTCTCGCTTTCAAAAACAACCCTTCTTATTTCCTTTTGCGTTTCTTCTCTCCCTAGACGCCTCCTAGTTTCTTCCCTGGTAATAGTTACCTTTGATTTGTTAAAGAAATTAATTACGGTTTCATGTTTACTCAAAATATCATCGTAATTTCTTATAATTTCGTCGAATTTTTCAAAAACAGTCCTATTTTGGTCATTGCTCATAGGTGGTATGCAAGTTTTTAACTTAATTAAATTTCCACGCACCTCTTTAATATAATATTGTCCTATATCAAAATTAAAAACTAATCTTATAACAAAAATCTTCCGCGAAGCGAATTTCAGGTAACTTTGTAAATATTAATCTAGGATTATCTAAGGCTTCGATTTCTATTAACTTGTCAGCTTTAATAGAACTCGCCTAAAGAACAAGGAGCAATAGCGACGTTTTCTGCATTCTCCTTTTTTTTTCTGTAATTTAAAAATTACTCTAATTTAATTTAGACTTAATCGTATTTTTCCCTTCAACCTTCTACCCTACTTCATGCATTAACTATTCTAATTTTTTTTTTTTTTTTTGTCTTTTTTTTTTTTATTATTTATGTGTCAATTATAAACTATCGTGTAAGTTATTAACTTTCTTGCTCAACATACGAAACTCTCAGTCTATTCGCGTGCACCGTTTTTACTTTATTGTTTCTCATTCTTATGGTCACATTTCCCTTTTTATTTGGAATATCAACAACCGTGAAAGGGCCAGTATACTGGTCCTCGAATTTATGTATCTCCCCACCTTTTAACAAATACACGGACATGCCGATTCTGAATTCTTGTGGGTTGATTTTTTTATCATAGTAATATTTAGCACGAATTTTGGAATTTATCAATTTTTCCCTAGCTATTCCTTGCACGCTATTTAATTGTTTGCAGAGACCTTCAATGTATTGGTCGTAGGTCAATACCTTTTTCCTAAGGTCGCCACGGGAATTCTCTGCGGGAGTTGTCGCTACTCGACCAAAAACAAGTTCGTGCGGCGAAAAAGAATGTGACGAGTGGTACGTCGTGTTGTACGAGAAGCAAGCTAATTCTAACATATCGCTCCAAGAATTATTTTTGTCAACGATTGTTTTAATGTATTCGCACAAACTATGATGCATTTTCTCTATACTGCCATTCGAGCTTGGCCTATACAGCGTAGTAAATTTTTGATTAAACCGAAATATTTTAGCGACTTCTTTCATCAATTTGCTGCAAAAATTTGTTCCTAGGTCCGATAATATAACCGAGGGTGCTCCAAATACACAGATAAACCTTTTTACTCGCGTTTCTGCTACTGTTGCGGCGGTCACGTCGCGTAGAGGCAGTGCTAAACTATATTTAGTGAAAGTACATTGAATCGTTAATATATTATTATAATTATCCGGCATAGGCTTAAAAGGTCCTACTATATCTATCGCGGTACAAAAAAAAGGTTCAGGAACTGACGGTGTAAGAACTAGTTCCTATTTTGTTTTTACTCTTCTTAATTTTTTTAAATTACACGTTAAACAACCTCGTATAAACTCTTGTACAGACTCCTTCAAATTTTCCCAGTAATAATTTTGCTTTAATTTTTGATAACACTTTTGTACACCTCGGTGTCCCGACATAACTGTACCATGATTTTCGCGCAATATTCGCTCTCTTTCGCTTACCGGGACGTATTCTATCAACCCTTTACATATAATAAATTTTGTTGAACATTCTTTGAAGGTGTCTGTAAAAATTTTAAGTACCTCTCCCCACAATACATTTTCAATTTCGCTACTTTCTGCTAAACTAACTGAAGCTATTTCGTACTTCGTTAATAAATCTTTCAACACATTAAGTGCATTCTTTAAATTATTTTTAATCTCTTCTGTACTCAAGAGTTCCTTCCCTCGTAATACTACCGCGAAACTGTATCTGTGTTTGCGTAAGCACGACTGTGCTCTTACTTCATGAACTTTTATTTCGCCTACATTTAAATCTTTGAAATAAGGTAACTTCTTACATTCAAATAATTGTTTAGAGCCTTCGTCACATGGTTTACCTTCCGTGGTAATGAAATATAAATAATTATCTTTTCGCATAAACAATTTTTCTCTACACTTTGCAAATAATTCCCCCTGCGCTTGGTCGCACTCGCTGTTATTAGTCGCTGGTAAGGTCTCACTCAGTCCTTCCCCAATATCTCCCGCTGTGGGACTTTCCGTTCGGAGGGGTTATATTGTTAGATTGTTTTCCTCGTTTCTACTGACGCGCTCTTTAGTATCTATTATGGGTTTGGTTACCACAGCAGGCTTTCCCGATTTATTAACCCGCCTTTCGTACGGTTTCCTACCGCGTGTTATTTTGTAATTTTTCCTGTGAATTTTTCCTGTGGCAGATCTTGTTATTATACTTATATCCCGCATCTCCGTTTCTTTAGCCAAAAATTCTCGCTCATATGTTGAATATCCTAATTCACTGCCGCGTAATACTCTGCTTACATACCCGATTGGTCTCTCGTATCCTTGAGCACCCTGCGCAAGCAATCCTCCAATCGATGCTTGAGTCGCATCGCAATAAACGTGTAAGGGCAAGTTCTCATCGAAAAACTGCAAAACCGGTTTTTCACATAATTTATTTTTAAGTGTTTCAAAAGCTTCATTAGCTGTGTCTGTCCATTCGAATTTCTTTTCTTTCTTTAACAGTTCCGTAAGTGGTTTTGCGATTTTAGAAAAATTTGGAATAAATCTACGGTAATAATTACACAACCCAAAAAAACTGCGAGTTGAGCGAATGTTATTTAGTTTCGGAAAATTTCGGACCGCTATTAATTTTGAACTGTCTGGTTGTATTCCGATTTCACTTAAATGATGACCCAAAAATATTATTTCGGTTTTTAAAAATTCACATTTTTCTGGTTTTAACTTTAAGCCCACCTCTCGGATTCTTTGTAGAAATTTTTCAATTTTTAAAATATGTTCTTCAATTGAATCAGAATAAATAATGCAGTCATCCCTATATATAAAAATTGTTTTTTTCTGCATATCGAAAAAGGCTTTATCCATAATTCTTTGAAAAGTTGCTGGTGCGTTTGATAACCGGAAAGGAGTTCTACACCATTGGAAAAATCCCGCAGCAGTCGCAAAAGCCGTTTTGTGTCTATCATCGGGGTGTAAAGGCACTTGCCAAAAACCCTGCGCTAAATCAAATTTACTATAATATTTTGCGCCCTTCACTGCATCAAAACAGTCTAATATCGAGGGGAGTCTATATTGGTCCCTCAAAGTGACCTTGTTTAACGATCTATAATCAGATACACAGCGATAAGCTTTCTTATTAGTCCCGTCTGATGGCTTAGCCACAAGAAAAATATTATTTAAATAGTTACTTGGTTCAATAATTCCATCATCTAGCATTTCTTGAACTTGGCGTTCAATTTCGCCCCTCAACGCGTGTGGTAAACGAAAAGGTTTTGAAACAATAGGTCTGTCATCTGTATTATTAATACGATGACTCAATATTTCAATAGCGCTTAATTTTTCATCTTTCAAGTGAAAACAATCAGAATATTTTTCGATCATCCCCTCCATTTTTATTTTCTCCGGCTCATTTAAGTGATCTAATTTTATTAAATTTTTAATTTTGACTGCCCGTTAATTTCCGTCTGAAATACAGGTACTTGCGTTTTCTTCTTCCCTCCGAGAATTTTCGAAAGTGAACAAATTTTTGATTTGATGATTGATAAACGGATTTTTGCTTTCATTTTTAAAAATTTCAAACGTGTTTATTTCCTCTAGACCTTCAAAATCGTCAAAATTTTCTGACTCGCTTTTTTCCCAGAGATCAATCTGCCCCACTCGTAAATTTGTCAGATCAACGCGCCGTGGTTGTTCTTCGAACTCTGCCATCTTTTTGTCTACGGGGTCGTCTTTAAAAACCCCCTGCTTGGCCTTTTCATTTAGTTCTAAAGGTAACTCGCATTCTACTCGGTTATTGCAAGCCATCACCGGGCTTTCCGCGTTGCGTAAGAAAAATTTTGCTTTTCCCATGATCAGGCTCCCATTGTTACAGGATTTATGTGGCCCTTCACTACCCTGAACGTCTTCCCTTTTTTCTTCATCATCGTTTTCTCTTTTTTCTTTGGTCGTCTCGCTTTCGACCGCATTGGTTTTCAAGTTGAACGATAAATTTTCGTCTAAATTGCATTTATTATAACCAACACCAGTACCTAGATTCTTTACAAAATTTTCTTGCTGCGTACTTTTCTCGTTTTTGAATTTATTCTCGAAATAGCTTTTTACCTTACCACTGAATTTATCCGTTTTCTCATTCCTGCCTTCGCAGACTTTTCTAATTGGTGTAAATGATTTTTCATTCTTTAAATCTATCTCATTTAGATAATTATTATTCATAAAGTTTTTATTTCACGCATACCTATTTTTTTGATTAAATTCTTGATCAAATTGTCTTTCATTTTTAGATTGGATTTGATTCTCGAAAAATAATATTTTCCCATCGCAGTTTAAGGGGGGGGGGCGGGGGGGGGGGGGGTATACCCTAAGAGGCTAAAAAAAAGGTAATTTTTGGGAATTTATATTGAAAAAACGGTTAATATTATTTAAGTCATTTATTCACCATATAATTATACAACATTTCAACTACCTTCCATAATTTTTTCAAGTAAAAATATTAATAAATAAGCCGATGCCAGTACTTTTTCGTCGACGCTTTCGCTTTTCGATTTTTTACGGTGAGGAACGCCATTTTGTTCAGGATCACCTAAAATCAATTTTGAAAAAAGATTCTGTTAGAAGACAAGTTTATCTTGGTAATAACACGAGGGTTTTTTTATTTTTTATTTTTGACGATTTGGTGGTTGTTTAAAGTGAAAAACCGTTTTTTCGACTAAAAAATCCGCCATTTTGTTGACGCCACAGCCGTAAAAATAAAAATTTTTTAAAATCCTCGTGTTAATACCTGGAAAAATATATATTAAAGAAATCCTCAAAATTTCAGAACAATCGGTGCAGCGGTCGCCGAGATATTTTCCTCACCGACTTTAAAAAGACTAGTTTTGAGAAAAACGCGTTTAAAGTTTTGAACAAGATAAAAGTAATGAAATTTTTTTATTTTTTACCTTAAAAGGAATCATCGATTCCTGCACCATAAAGCACTTCTTCTGCTGCTTCTGCTTCGTCTTCAGCTTGTTTTTCTTTCCTTCTTCGCTTAACCCTGGCATCTTCACTCTCTTTGGTAGCTTCTTTCTCAGCTTTGTCTATACGGGTTTCATCCTCGATCATTGCACGAAAACTGCTGTAACTTTCTGAGATCGACTCAGAATGACTTGAAATTTTGACACAACATTCTTGAGATGTTGTACTTTAAGAAAAAAAAAAAAAAAAAAAAACGATTTTTCAAAGTCGCCCCCCCCCTTAAACAATTATTTCCGTAATCAATTTTTGCAGAGCTTTCTCTAAAAAAATCTGTCCCCAAAACTCTTACCTGAAGATTAAAATCATCATCAACCAAATGTAATTCAATTTTTCTACCATTAAAATAAAAAGTGATTTTTCCTAGTGTTTGCACTAGCTGAGATGTTATCCCCTTTAAATAAATTATATGTGTAAAATCAATTTCAACATTCTCATTAATTTCGCTTTTCTTTACTATGCTTACCGATGCCCCCGTGTCTAACAGAAAAATAATTGGATTTTTAAACTCTTCTGCGAATAATTTAACTGTGGGGCTTGTAAGAGCTTGCGTTATGTTTATAGTCTCGATTTTGGTATTGTGCCAGTCTCTCGCCATGGAGCTGGGTTCTGGTTGGTATTTTCGCGCGTCCCCGCCTGTTCGGTGGGGGAGTGCAGGTTTTTTGAAAAGTTTTGAGCGCTTCCGCTACCTGCGTTTGTCTGATAAGTATCGCGTAGCCATTTCATACAGGTTTTAATTCCGTGGCCTTGTTTATTACAGTAAAAACACGTCATTGAGTTTGAGTTAGTGTTATAATAGGATGCCCCCCTATTTTGTGTTTGATCAAATCTTTGATTATTGTTTACGATTAAAATATTCTGATCTATTAAAATCTTGATTGCTTGAGGTGTTACGCCCATCTCTATTATAATTATTTTGATTATTTTGCCAGGCTGATGAGTGGTTATTATAATAATTGTTTGAATACCGATTCCTAGGTCTTTCATTGGGAGTAAAACCCCTTGAAGTAAAATACCGCGGGTGGTCTCGCCTGCTATATTCTCTTTCATATACCTCGTCTCGCTTCCAAGTACCGAAAGATTCTGGATCGAGTTCAGCCAATTTACGCTTTAAATTAATCACTAGTTTATCTCTTAAGTTCATATTTTCAAACATAAATTTTGCGTATCGCCAGCAGTTCATTAAATAGTGATTCATTCCGTTACAAAAACTACAAGTAGCATTATTTGTTTCTTTCTCCATAATATGTACTCTTCTTATTTCACAAGGGTTTTCGCTCCTACTCCTATATCATCGAACTGATCTAATTCTACTAATGTTCCCGCGATTTCGCGTTCCGCTTGCAGCGCTTGCTCTCGCGCTTCTTCCCAATTTTTGGGACTATTTAATCGTGATCGTAACTCCCATGAAAGGTTTTTAACAAAATACCGCAAACAGTCAGTTCTAATTTCGATTTCTGCTAAATCTTCCCCCAAATCTTTCCTTTCGCGACAAATCGCTTTTATCAACTCCCTTTCTAATGCTCTAATTTTGTTTAAAAATTGCATAAACGGTTCCCCTTTTGTGTTTCATATTTGCCAATTCCCCTGCAAGTTCAAAATACGTTCTAGTGTTCCCGTAGATCAGCATGAAAAAGTCCTCAATTTCGCGAACTGTCTTAAAATTATGATCACGCGCACATCTGAGTGCGTCGCCAAATAATCTCATGCGTATTAATTCAGCTAATTCACCTTCGGCTTCAGGGGCAACTAAATTTCTTGCTTCATAACATCCCTCTAAAAATTGTTCAATCTGAACATTTGACCCTGACCAACGTGGTACTAGCTCTATAATATCCCGCAAGGATAGACCCCTCATTTGCATTATTACTGATTCCATTCCGACGGAGGTTTTATTTTCGACCTTAACTTTTTCGTTGCTCATATTTGATAAATTTTCAATGCAACTATTAAATTCAATTGACGAAGTTGAATCAATCTCTTCAATTTGGCTATTACTATTGTTTTTATTTAATTTCTGACTAAAAGCTATTATTTTATCTTTCAAAAACTGCAGTACGTTTGGGAATTTAAAATCTTTGACTAAAGATTTTTCAAGTTCGTTCAACCCTTCCTTTTCTTTGATGAACGAATTAATTACCGTGGGTGGTAATTCTTCTGACAGACTTTCTTTAATAATTTGAACAATTAATTTTTCAGGTAAAGCCTCTTCCTCTACCTGTATCGTTTGAAAATTTAAGTTTAGTTCGAACTTCTTTAATAGTATATCGCTTGAATTTTCCGTATAGGGTGTGCTTGCGGCTATATTTCTTATTACGGGGCTTGTCTCTATTTCTAAAAGCTCGCTAATTATTTCAGAATCATCTAATTTTTCTGTCAAATTTAATACAGCTGGTTTAAGGATAGGCCTCTTGGGTGTTATTTGGCGCTCGAAAATAGTGTTCGGTTCAGATTTATCTGAAATTTCACAAAGTGTTGAAACCGACTCTACTACTTTCTCACGGTACTGTAAAAATTTATCTTTATTGTCTAACTTATCCTTTCGATTTTGGGGGTGTAAAAATGAATTTACCGGAATGTCAATATTGTATTTATCCATGGATTTAGTGAATAGCTTTTTTAAATTTTTAATTTCTCTACGTAATTGTAATATTTTAATGTCTTCCTGACCTTTCAAACTTTCTTGCTTTAATTCTTTATATTTTTGGGCGATAATCTCTTCAAGTTTATTTTTATTATTTTATATAGTACTCCCGGACTTACTAAGACTACAGTCATTAGAAGCTGCATCCATAATTCGTCATTTTCATCAAGAAATTAAATTGTTTAATCAGTTTATATAAAATTTTATATATATATTTTTTCCTTTTTCCTATAATTTATACTGCTTTAAAAATTTCACCGAATCACAGATAATAAAACTCTGTATTTTCTGGACTCATCAGACAAAATTTATTTTTTTTATCGCCTCGACTGTATGTAGGTTAGACCCTGTCAGCGCTTTGGCATATAGGTCTGAACCTCAGTCAAGTTGCAAGAGTGTTTCGCCCTTCAGAATTATTTCTCTAGCTCTTTGTGCATCGATACTTTCAATTCGTCGTAAGGGTTACTCTCTATCAGCGGACTGAAACCAAAAATTGTACAGAGTATACTAGTTACTTTTTTTTTTTTTTTTTTTTAAAAGAAAAATTCGACCTCTCACTTCGAAAATTTCTATACTAATATCTGTGATTTCTTACAGAAAAATTCTATGTCTCACTTCGAAAATTTCTATAGTAAAATCTTTACTAATTTGTTTATTATTATTATTTGAACACAATTTAATTTCTCGTAATGACCCTTTTTTTTTGTATATTTATAATTATTGATATTTTATTTATTATTGAACTTGGAAAACTTTTTTTTTCTACTTTTCTCTATTTTAGTACCGGGGAATTTTTTTTTTTTTTTACTTCAACGAAAATCGGACCGACTGAAGAAAAACCCTCGTCTCTCTATTTTTTTTTTTTTTTTTAAATATTACCTCTCTTATTTATTTAATCTCTCAGTTATTTAAATAAAACGGCCGATGCACCAGTGTCTTGTCCCAAAATCGGGACGGATCTATTTACTTAATTTGAATCTACTTCGCCCTTTTTTATTAACCGGGTAGGTGAATCGAATAACTGAGAGGAGGGGTTAATTGACAAAACTACAAACCCGAAAGACTACTTTGAAATTCTATTTATTTAAAAAAACCAAACCATTATAAAACGTTACACGCTACTTCCTTAATATAATATTACTTCTATAAAAGTTCTGGTCACTTCACAGAGAGAGAGAGAGAGAGAGAGAGAGTGTGACGTTGTTGTAGACTGAAGACTCCCGCTGGGCTGCTTGCGAAAGTTGTTAGCCTTGCTGGGAAACGCCAAGGCGGGAGCGTCGGGTGGCCCAACACTCCCAAACAACAAATAGGGGCCACAAAAACAGTAGACAGCAGTAATGAAGTAGACGGAGAGAAGGAGGTGGATGTGGAACAACAGGTGGAAGAGATGGTGAAAGAAGGTTGGACGAATGAGGAGGAAAGTGAGGAAGTAGAGGAGTTTAGGGAGACAGAAAGTGAGAGTGAGGAGAGTGAAAAATGGGATGTGTGGAAAGTGGTGAATGATTTTGAGGCCAGGAAAACAGGAGCAATTCCTAAGAGTAAGCGTGGGATAAAATGGGGTGAGGAAGAAATAACACCAATGCAGAAAGAAAGTAATCATGATATTAAAGTAGCAGAAGCAGGAGTAACCGAAAGTGAAAGGACCTGTGAAAATGCCAAAGAAAATGTAGACGAGGGTGTAGACATGGGTATTGGCAGTAGAGTATCGAGGTCTGGAGTAACTGCAAGTGAAAAGTTTTGTGAAAAGCCTAAAGAAGACGTATACAGGGAGGAAAACGAAAGTATTAGTGGCCAAGTAAACAAGACAAAAGTAACTACAGGTGAAAAAGCGGGTGAAATTAATGGTGAAATCGGCGTTAAGTGTAGACAACTGGATGAGATGGAAAAGGTAGACGAGGGGAGGGAAGGTGATATAGAGGTTGATGAGGAAGAGATAGGACAGTTGATTGAAAGGTCCTCCCCGTCGATCAGTTTGCGGCCATGTCCCGAGACAAAAGAAGGACTCGTTGGGACACGCCGGACTCTGCGGCCTGGGTTTTTCCAGGGGATGCCACACCAGGTTCGGGACCAGCGGTTGGCGGAACGGTTTCGGGGAAACGCGCCCGGGACGGCAACGGGGACGAGCTTGTGAAGGTCGTCGAGGTTCCGGTCGCTCCTTCTCCGACCGACCTCGTCGACGCTTCGGTCTGGCATCGCCTGGAGCCGATGAATCCGGTTGAGCCCAGAGTATTAAGTGCCATGGAGATATTGCTCATGGCTCAACGGCTCCCGGACGATGTCAGACCCGAGGTTATTCATCAGGTATGGCGGGAGAACGAGCGATTGAATCGTCGGTGACCCGGATAAAAAAAATTTTTTTTTTGTAGACTTATATTATTACTATTTTTTTTATTTTTTTTTATTTATTTTTTTTTGTTTTGTTGTTATTTTTTTTATTATTTGTAGACAATTTGTAGACTGACTGACTGTAGACGAATTGAGTAAATCCCAAGGAAATTGGAGTAGACTGAGCAGTGAGTATTCCACCATTTGAATATTAGTGGTTTCCAGAGGTGACTGGACGTTGCCAGGTGTTTGTCAGGCGAAACATAACAGGTATGTTTTGGCTTGGCAGGGGGGAGTTGCGAGGGAGTGAATCCCTCGTAATTTGTTTCCTACCTGGCAGTGTCGAGTCACCTGGGAAACAACCAAATTTGCCAATTTGTTTTGTTGTCTTTCCCAGGTGTTAACCGAGGCGCGTTCTCTCAGAGCAGCAGTCGACCACGTGGCGATGGTTGCCATCGATTGAACGCTGTTTCAGCAGCACGAGCACACGGCGCGCGCACGACACATACACACACACACATGTTCACCACCTGGGAAGGCTCTCCCGGCCTAGGTCGCGCATGTACACACACATACACCACACACGGGTTCCGATTCTCCGTCGGGGAGTTTTCGGTGACGGAGGAGGTGCGCGGCGCGTGTCGGCAGACGACGCAACTGCGTCGCCAGGCGCGTGCGCGCACACTCACCACAGTAGACACGGGCGTGAGTGAGATTTTATTTTTTTTGTATTGTGTACGTTGCGCGAACAATGTGTGCGTATGGGGGAGAGCGAGAGAGAGAGAGTATGTGCGCGAGGAATAAGTTAACGCGGTGAGTGCCTTGTGTGCATCATTTTTATTAATTAAGTCATTACAAATTAATTAAGGCCATTTGTAATGGGGTATTTCTTGAGAAAAGGGCCTCCCTTAAATAATTAACGGAGTTTCCCGGGCCCTCCCAATACAAGAAAAATTACACAAGAAAAACTCGGGGAAAACTCCTTAACTCCGGGGGTAGCACACTGTTTTGAGAAAAGGTACCAACTCTCAAAAATGTGCGATAGCACATAGTTGATCGATGAGTTACCACTTTGGTCTATTTTTCTTCCTTAGGTCGAGAATTATCGAGATCTGTTTCCTCCGAGTATCAGATTAACGATTGTAGGCTAGTTCCACGGGGTTTTAGGGGGCTTGATTTTTCAAAAATTTTTAATGACTGCAAGTGATTAGTTATAAAATTAACCCTTTTGCCACCCACAAAATCACTTTTTAGGGGTAGTTTTTAGAAAATAATGTAAAATTACACTAGAACAATTAATTAAAAAAAAAAAAAAAGTAACAAATAATAATTTTTTCCATCTAATAATTCATGAAAATCATCGTAAAACCATGAATTTACGGTTTTTTACCATTTCAGCCCCCTAAAACCCTCTGGAACTACCCTACAATCGTTCACTGATACACGGGGGAAACGGATCTCGATTCTTCTCGACCTAGGGAAGAAAAATCGATCAAAGTGGTAACTCATCGATCAACTATGTGCAATCGCACATTTTTGAGAGTTGGTACCTTTTCTCAGAACAGTGTGGGTAGGGTTCCCGCGGAAAGAAAACCTCCGGGACTGGTCGGTGAGCTAGAGAGAGAAGAAATAAAATATTGCAAAAAAATTTGGTTTAATTGGATTTTTATTCTTGTCTACTATTTAATAAAATTCCCGTCTACATTTACAAAATTATTCAATTTCAGAACAAAAGAAAATTTCTATAATTTTGTCTACAAAATGGCTGAACGACGCGCGAAGAAAGAAAAATCGAATTTATAAAAGACACTTTCAATAATATACAAACGAAAATTTCATTTAGCGTACTAATACCCAAAAATTCCAGAAAAACATGCTTTATAAAATTTTCAGTAGAATAATACAAAACCTTACGTTTACAAAAAAAATTCCCAGGTCTAAAAAATGGCCACTGTTTGAAATACTTTATTTCTGGAAATTGGGTTTCCAACTCTCAATAACCGGAAACAAATATAACCCAAGTTTATTCTGATTTGGTTGACCACCTAGCTGTAAAGAAACAAAAAAAATGTCTACAGCACTCAAAAAAAAACTACTGGAAAGATAAACTTAAAAAAAAAAAAGAAAGTCTACAAATTAGAAATTTAGAACAAAGAAAATATAACTCTCTCAAAAAACACAACCTTCTACTTCGGATACTGAGAACAGAATGACGCTTCCCCGCGTCTCTCTGACTCAACTTCCTTCGTCACCATCCCTTCCCAATACTCTCAACCAATCAACACTAATCTATTTCATCAAGTTTCATTCACACTTGAGGAACAGCAATGTGTCCACCAATCACACTCATTCACGCTACACAATCCAATCATACTCACGTCTACAAAGTTCCGGTGGCAATCGCCACGCCACCTATACCACGCGTGAACATTCAAAAGAACAGAAAAAAAAAGAAAAAAAAATAACGCACACGAGGCACTCACAGCTCTTACTCTATCCCTCGCGCTCATACTCTCTCTCTCGTTCTTCCCTACACGCACACATTGTCCACGCCACGTGCAAACTACAACAAAAAAAAAAAATAAAGCCTCACTCACGCCCGCGTCTACTGTGTTGAGTTTGCGCGCACGCGCCTGCCGACACGTGCCGCGCACCTCCTCCGTCGTCGGAAACTCCCAGACGGAGAACCGGGACCTGTGTGCTGTGTGTGTATGTGTACGCGCGCGACCTAGGCCGGGATAGCCTTTCCGGATGGTGGTTATGTGTGTGTGTGTGTCGTGGGCCCGCGCTGCTGTGGCAGGATTCAGTTTACGGCGGCCGTCGCCACGTGGTTGGCCTCAGCTGCGCGTTAACGCGGCATGGTTATCACCTGGAAAAAGTAAACAAACAACTTATTTATTTCACTGTTTCCCAGGTGACTTGACACTGCCAGGTAAGAAAAATAATTAACGAGGGATTCACTCCCTCGCAACTCCCCCCTGCCAAGCCGAAACATACCCGTTATGTTTCGCCTGACAAAACACCTGGCAATGTCCAGTCACCTCTGGAAACCACAAGCAACAAGATTGGTGGTATACTCACTGCTCAGTCTACCCAATTTTATTGCGGGACATGACCTGATGACAGTCACCCTTGACATTCAAACCCCCCAAGTTTTGACGAATGACTTTACTTTCAGGGACTTCAAATCTGTTGATGCTAGAGCTTTGAATCAATTTTTGCTAGGGTGTGATTGGTCAGTATTCACGGATGAAACGCAGTCGCTTAGTGAGAGGGTGGGTTGCTTGTACTCTAACCTCAACGCTGCTCTTGATATTTTTGCTCCTCTGAAAACCCTCAAACAAAGAAAGAATCGTCATCCGTGGTTTACTGCATACCACCGTGACCTATTGACTGAAAGAGACAGACTCTACAGACGTTACCGACGCTCGAGACTCGATATTGAACTACTTTTATACAGGCAAGCGCGTGATTTTGCACATGAGAGGATTGAGTCAGCGAGACTCGACTTCTATTGGCAAAGGCTTAAGAACATCACTGATCCTCAACAGCTCTGGAAGGAACTAAGGCATCTTGGTATCTCTTCCAAAGCAGACTCCAATCTGGGTAGCTTCTCGGTGGAGGATCTCAATGCTCACTTTGCCTCTGTCTCTTTTGATAATATGGCACCAGATCTCTCTCTTTTTCTGAATAACTTGGAAAAAGAGACAGATCATGGTGGCTTTGCGTTTGTGGATGTGACGGTGGACGAGATAGCACGCGTTATGTGCCAGTCGACATCCCAGGCGGTGGGCATTGACTCCCTACCGCAGAGCTTTATTCAGTCAGCCTTTTCTTCCATTGGTCCTTTCATCTGCAATATTTTTAATACTTCCCTATCCACATTGACCTTTCCTGAGCAGTGGAAGAAGTCAATAGTGATCCCTCTCAATAAGACACCCTCTCCGTCTTGTCTAAATGATTTTCGTCCTATCTCCCTGCTCAGTTTTATGTCGAAGATCCTTGAGAGACTGGTCCATGACCAGATTACTGCCTTTGTTGAATCGCAGGGTTTGATGGACGATTATCAGGCGGGCTTCAGAGCAGGGCATAGCACACAGACAGCACTATTGAAACTCACGGAAGACATTCGGGTGGGTATGGACAGAAGACAAATGACCGCGCTGTTGCTTTTTGATTTTAGTAAAGCCTTCGATTCGGTCTCGCACGTAACGTTGCTCAGGAAGCTACAGTCCTTGGGTTTTTCGCATGGGGTTTTGAGATGGGTTGCCTCTTATCTGGTTGGCCGCTCGCAAGCAGTAAGGGCAGAGGACGGCAGTTTTACTTCTTTCCGCCCCCTTAATAAGGGCGTGCCCCAGGGCTCCGTGTTGGGTCCTCTGCTCTTCCTTCTGTTTGTTGTTGACATAGCTGTAGGCCTTGGCCCTGGTGTCTTTCATGTGATTTATGCGGATGACCTGCAGATTTACGTGCGGGGCCGACTTGAGGACATTAATGCCACTCTTGGAAGACTGAGCCGGGGTGCTAAACACATTGCTGACTGGGCTGCCACTAATCAGCTGGTGTTGAATGCTGGTAAGACCAAGGCAATGATTTTTGGGACCCCGTTCTATGTCAATGCCTTTAACGATTTGGGTATTCGAGACCTGCGGTTTGGTGGCTGCTCAGTCCCGTTTGTCCCCTCTGCGCGTAGTTTGGGGGTGGTGCTGGACTCTAAGCTGAACTGGAAAGACCATGTTCGGTATGTTTGTCGTAGAGCCAACTCTCTTTTGTACCGTCTTAACTATTTCAGACGCAGCACCACCTCTGAACTGCGTAAACACCTCGTGCAGACCTTGCTTTTTCCTATTATTGACTATTGTTCACTGGTGTACTGTAATATCTCGGGTGGGCAGGATCTCATACTACAGCGTTTGCTCAATCGTGGGATCAGGTACATCTTTGGGATTAGAAAGAGTGATCACGTTACACCCTACCGACGTGAGCTTGGCTGGCTTCGAGTAGCGGGCCGCAGGGATTATTTTGCTGCCTGCTTGCTCTATAGAATCCTTCTCACAGGTACTCCCTCCTATTTGGCGAATTTGTTTGTTGAGAAGCTCAGCTCACGTCCCTTGAGAATGGCGAACCCGCATGCACTTGATTCGTTGATTGTCCCCTTTGCTCGTACGGACTGTCTGAAACGATCTTTTCATATACTGGCTACTTACTCATGGAACACACTACCCCCTCATATACGCCAATCATCATCCCTGTCCAGTTTCAAACATCTCCTCAAAACACATATTTTTACTGCTGAGGGAGAAGACTGAGTCTGGTACGCCGTTGTTAAATTGTGTACCTGTTGCACATTCATCTAACTGTTACTAATGCTATTATTATTATTATGATTATTGTTTATTACTGTTATTGTTATTTTATATTATCTATCTATATTTACATACCTTTTATATACCTTTATTTTATTTATTTTATTTTATTTTATTTTATTTTATTTTGTAATTTTAATTTTATGTATAACTTTTTCACCTTGTGTATTTTGTACAACATAATGTACAATTAATAAAATCATCAAAATCAATCAAATCAATTTTCCTCATAATGGTCTACTCATCTACAATCCAGTCGTCTACATTTCATCTACAGTCAGTCGTCTACACAAAAAAAAAATAATACCAAAAAAAATAAAAAAAATAAATAAAAGAAAAAAAAAATTAAAAAAAATAATATAAAGTCTAAAAAAAAAAATTTTATTCGAGTCGCCTACGTTTCAGTCGCTCGTTCTCCCGCCATACCTGACGAATATCCTCGGGTCTGACATCGTCCGGGAGCCGTTGAGTTATGAGTAAAATCTCCATGGCACTCAGCACTCTCGGCTCCAACGAATTCATCGGCTCCAGGCGATGCCAGACCGAAGCGTCAACAAGGTTGGCCGGAGAAGAAGCGACCGGAACCTCGATGACCTCCGCAATCTCGTTCCCACCGTTGTCCCGGGCGCGTTTCCCCGAGACCGTTCCTCCAACCACTGGCCCCGAACCGGGTGTGCCTCCCCTCGGGGACAACCCCGGTCGCAGAGCTCGGCGTGTCCCACCGAGTCCTTCTTCTGGCTCAGGACATGGCCGCAAACTGCTCGACGGGGAGGACCGCCCTCGCTTCGTTGTGTTCCCGATTACGCACGGGCAATCGGTACGCTGAACTACAACGAGGGCACTCCTCCACTCGAACACCCCTGCGACCGCAGTTGTCACAGAAAGGCTTCACGAGGTAGTGGGGGCAGCGGCGAGTCTTGTGGCTCAGAGACCAGCACCCGAAACAACAATTGGGGGATGGGTCTATGTGGGGGTCTGTGGCCACAACAGCAAGACCCCCAAACAATCGACCCTCGAGCTTGACTGGAAGGCCTCGATTATAAACCGGAAGGTATCCATGGGGGGTTGGACCGTCGACGTCCGTCCGAGTAGGAGCCCTAGTCACCTCCGCGGTCTCCATGGTAGTCGAAACTGGCACGGAGGTCGCAGGAGCGACCGGATTCGAACCTAGAATGGTACGTTTGCCGGCCCCCCGTCCCACGGGAACCCGGGGCTGTCCGTCCGCGATCGTCGTGGTCGTCGGGGTCGCCTCTACGGCTGGTACGATCACTGGGGGAGGAGCGCGAGTTGGAGAGCGGCGGAGAGAAGGGTAGGACCCCGAGACGTAATCGTCTAGTGTGAGGTGTCGTCGGGGGCTGTTCTTCTTCTTCTTCTTCTTCCTTCGCGGCGCCGTCTCTTCCATAGCCGTCGACCTTCTACGATGAGCATGATGTACCGGCACTGCTCCTTCCGTTAGTTCTATCTGATGTTGCGTGAGAGTAGTGAAACCCTGCAATTCTTCCGACGGAGACAAAATTTCCTTGGCTAGATATTCTATCCACCGTTTCTCTTCTGGTGTTTCCTTCACCTCTGCACATTCGGCAACTAGAGTTTCATTACTCTCTCCATCATCCTTCGTGAATTTTTGACAAATTCCACTAGAACCACTCTTCCATGTACCAGCCGCGTAATCACAATGAATCTCAAAGGCTTGAATGAAATCTTGGCCCAAGATGATGTCATTGGTGATACCTTTCACCGCTCTGGGTGAAATTTTCTCTATCCTGCCATCTATATTTATCTTCAGATCTAACTGACCATACACTGTGAGGTGGTCATTACCCACCTGTTTGAGACTTGTAGCGCAAGGTTTTAGTTTAGCTTGAAAATGCTCGGCTACTGACTCCCCCACAATAGACACCGTGGCACCAGTGTCGTGTAAGTCTTGAAATGGTTTCCCATCCAGCAAGATCTTGAAGAAAAACCTGTTATCTCTCACCAAACCACTTACTTCATCGTCTACTTCCTCAACTGGGCTTCGCACACTTCCACCCCCCCCCCCCCCCCCTTGACGTGAACTAGTCTGAAAACCTTCAGCTTGTTCACTCGACCTTCCTGTAGGGGCTTTGTGAAACCTTCGTTTCGGAGACCAGTCGATTTGTTCCACGAATTTCTGCATGGCAGCATTTATCTGTGTCAGTTTCTCATCACTTATATCATCCCCACTTGCCAACCTTTCAATCAACTGTCCCATCTCTTCCTCATCAACCTCTATATCACCTTCCCTCGTCTACCTTTTCCACCTCATGCAGTTGTCTACACTCAACGCCGATTTCACCATTAATTTCACCCGCTTTTTCACCTGTAGTTACTTTTGTCTTGCTTACTCGGTCGCTAATACTTTCGATTACCTCCCTGTATACGATTTCTTTAGGCTTTTCACAAAACTTTTCACTTGTAGTTACTCCTGACCTCGTTACTCTACTGCTAATACTCATGTCTACACCCTTGACTACATTTTCTTTGGCATTTTCACAGGTCCTTTCACTTTTGGTTACTCCTGCTTCTGCTACTTTATTCATATGATTACTTTCTTTATACATTGATGTTAGTTTTTCCTCACTCAATTTTATCCCACTCTTATTTTTAGGAATTGCTCCTGTCTTCCTGGCCTCAAAATCATTCACCACTTTCCACACATCCCATTTTTCACTCTCTTCACTCTCACTTCCTGTCTCCCTAAACTCCTCTACTTCCTCACTTTACTCTTCACTCGTCCAATCTTCCTCTCCCATCTCTTCCACCTTTTGTTCCACACCCATCTCTCTGTCTACCTCATTACTGATGTCTACTGTTGTTGTGGCCCCTGTTTGTTGTTTGGGAGTGTTGGGCCACCCTATGCTCCCATCTTGGCATTTCCCAGCAAGGCTAAAAACTTTGAACAATTTCCACAGTTTCTCACTGTTACACCCTTTGCCCCACAAACTTGACAACTCGTAACCTGGGCAATCAATGGGCAACTATTTGCAAAATGTCCAATCTGTCTGCATTTATAGCAGCATAGATCTGGGCATTCCCAAATTCGATGACCAGGCCCTCCACAATTACGACAGTTGCCCATTGGTCTTCCTTCACCTTGAGTCTGTTGTTGTCGTAATTGTTGTTGTTGATTTGGTGGCCTCATTTGTTGTTGTTTATTTTCGTTTTGTTGGCTATACTGGTTGTTCTGCCAGCCATTTTGGTTGTTCCCGTTGTTTTGTCTATTTTGCCAGTTTGGTTGTTTACCTAACTGGTTACTTTGCACCTAAATACCTGCTACTTCATTTTTCTGTCCTTGAATTGGGCTGTCTACGTTTTTGTTCTTTTTGTTTTTCTTTTTCGCTTTCTTATCCTCGCCACTCACCACCGCGATTATTATTATTATTATTATTATTATTATTATTATTACAATTAATTTTTTTTTTTTTTTATTTATTTATTTATTTTTTTTTTTTTTTATGATTTTTAAGATCGAACATTATTACTTAGGGTCATTCTAACTCATTGACTGCAGCCACTTTGCTTTTCATGCTCGTAAATGCTGCTATAGGTATCCGGCATTTGTCTTTGGTAGGTGGTCCTACAAATCTGTTACAATCCACTCTCTGTCTTTCGTATTTCCTTCCGTAGTGTTCCAAATCGTCTACTGTGTCTACTCTTTTGTTATCCAAGTACCACTTGTATTCAGGCTGCAACCCTCTTTTTATTATCTCTATCTGTTCGTCTTCTTCCAGAGGGCGCTTTAAATATTAAATAGGACTTTCAGACAAGTTATGTAATTCGAGATTGTTTCTCCTTTGCCTTGAGTCCTAT
Source organism: Encarsia formosa (assembly GCA_038277355.1). Taxonomy (NCBI): domain Eukaryota; kingdom Metazoa; phylum Arthropoda; class Insecta; order Hymenoptera; family Aphelinidae; genus Encarsia; species Encarsia formosa. Next base: position 71,272,014 of record CM076184.1, read on the forward strand.
TTCTTATCTCATCCATGACCTCATACTGTGAGTATTGGCCAATAAAGTTTCTCTGGAATGCCTTTTTAAACTCATGCCATGTTTCAATCTTCAAAATCGTCGTGTCGTACCATCTCAGGGCCCGATATTCCATCACACTCGCCACTGCGTTTATTATTTGAGTGTCCGACATGTTACTTTTCCGTCTACACCTGTCTAGCTTGTTCAGGAATTGTTCTGGGTTTTCTTTTCCCTCATCCCCTGAGAATTTTAAATTCCAATTTTTTAAGATTCTCACACAATTGATATTGCCAGACTGTGAATACCCGTGTCTACGATGTCTTACTGGTGATCGGCTGTCTGATGATGAAATATTTCGATTTCGTCTTGAGACATGTCTATACTCTCTCGAACCGGATCTAGTTCGATAATTTCGTCTACGTCTACTATATTCCCTATCACATCTATGGCTTCGGATCCACGACACATGACGATGTTCCTCAGATGAAGAAGACGATCGGTGTCGATGGCCTCGTAGACTACTCCTGACTCTTCTATGACTTCGTTCTCGTGACGATGAATCCCTTCTTTTATTGCTGGATGGAGATCCGTGACGATTACGTCGAGTCGCAGAAGTTCGCAGTTTACTACGATATGAATGCTTCTGCTTTAATTCTTTGGACCTCGACCTTCGATATCTTCTGTCTAGAGAACTGTGATCATGTTCCCGAAATTTAATGTTGCCATGACGTCTCTCCCGCGACGTAGATTTATATCTCTTGTAACCAGGTGTAGATTTGTAGTGGCTCTCCCTCGAGGAGGATCTATAACGTTGTCCACGATGACGATACGACTCATTCTTTTTACTGTTATGAACTTTGGTTGACCTGCTACTCCTATGCTGTCCAGTTATCTCATCGTCGTTTGTATCGCTTCCACTACTTGTATAACGTTTGTTTTGTTTTCTTTCATCGTCCAGTTTCTTTTCTTTTTCGAATCTTTTCATTTCTTCCTGCCTTCCTTCTACTTTTCTGTTCTTAGAACTTCTCTTGACTAGCCATTTTCTTCGTTGCTCTATCCTACTATCACCTGAATCTCCACTCTTATAGTTTTTCTCTGACACATTACCATATCCACCAATCAATTTACTCTCTTCAGTTCTTCGGTCCATTAACCTTTGCATGTGTTTACTCGTGTCTACTTCTTGTTTTCTCAAACCTAAATTTAATTGTTTGTTTTCCCCTGCCGAGTGGACACCATGTGAAGGAGACATAAACAAGTTTTCCATTTCCAGAGGTGGTTGAATTATGGTTTTTCTCAAACCCGTTTCATTTATTTTCTTGTTTGTGCCATCGTTCTCTGGATTTGAATAACTTGTCTTTGATTCTTGTTCTACATTGTTAGATATCTCATTCACTACTGACTGTTCCTGTGTCCTCACCACATACATTTTCCTTTCTTTCTTTTCTTTCACTGTCTACAATCAATCTTGAATCTGAGAAACAACAAAAAAAATATTTTATGTCTACACTTAATCTTGAACCTGAAAAGGAAAAAGATTCACTGTCTACTATAGTCTTGAACCCGAAAGAAAATTTCACTGTTTAACCTACTCTTGAACCTGAAAAGAAATGTCACTATTTTTTATTCTCTTCAACCACAAAAAAAATTTAATAATCACTGTCTACAATACTCTTGAACCTGAAAATAAATTATCACTGTCTACCATTTTCTTCAACCACACAAGAAAAAATTTTCACTGTCTACAATAAGTCTTGATTCTTCGCTTTCAGTAGCCGTTATATTTATTTATTTATTTCTTTCTATACTACAAATAAATCTTCCTGTTAAGATCCAAAGAAAAATAAATAATATATTCTAGTTGGACACTGTTATATGTCCCCGTGGACATATAACCGGCTCCTAATTTTGCAGACCCGGGAAGGAGTCGCGGGGAAAACCGGGGGTGAACGGCACCCCTTGTGTGACGACAGGAACGCGCGAACTACTAATTAAATAAGGTGAAAATTTTATACTAAACTCGTTACCTTGATTCTGGATCCAAACTCGCTGGTAATTGGTCGATGTGTTGTAGTCTGCTTAGTCTCTCAGACGTAGGTAAAATAGGTTCAATTACTTTATTCACTCACTGGCAAGTTACTTTTAAAATAGGCTTTATTAGGTCCAAATCAAATACACTGGGGCTACAATTATCGAATCTGATTGGTCCAAATGGGCAAATATAGTATTAGGTAATTTAATAAGTAATAGCTTAACTTTAATAAGGCTCGCGATCTTTTCGCTCTTTAATTATATTTCATACTAACTCGACGTCCGGCGCTCTTCCTCCCTGCTGCATCTAAATCCTTCCCCCGCCACCTTGATTTTTTCCCATCAAAAGTGCAGGAGCAGCATTCAGCTGCAGCTGAAATCCGAAGTGCTGACCGGACCCCTCATCCACATGCAGGCACACTCGCGCGAGAATGCACGATCGCGGATTTTTATTTAATTGTCACATAACAGCCCCCCTTTCTTAAACTGTTCACCGTCCCTGGTGAATGTAGGTATAGGGCTGGAAGTAGGTGAAGGTTAGGTAAGTTTTTTTTTTTTTTTTTTTGAACTTAGGTATAGGGCTAGAAGTAGGTATCGGTTTGGTAAGGAGGTTTTAGGTATAGGTTTGGTAAGGAGTTTTTTTTTTTTTTTTTTTTCCCAAGGTCTGAAAACGCAAGGCTTTTGGTCTGCCTCCTTCCTCTCCTTGCACGGTGAGCCCTCTTTGGGGGGGTTCTCGTCCTTCAAGCTCAGCCGCTGCAATTCTTTTTCCAATCGGAGAGTGGCCGCATAATCGTTGTTTCTCCTTTTGTCTGGTTCCTCCTTCTTTTCGTCCCATATTCGTTCCTGGGTGTGGAGTTGTCGGTGGTCCTTAATATCCAACCGAGACACTTGTATATCGCAATATTCACAATGGATTATCGGGAAAGGTTCCCGGAGCTCGCGCAAGTCACACTTCCATTGACGAGGTTTCCCTAGTCTTGCTCCGTATTCCTTTTCCATGCGTTCCCTTGCTATTAACGCCCTTGTGGGATGCCTATATTTGGCAAAAGCCAAATACAGGGGGTCTAGGTGTGCGTCTCGCTCTGGCGTGCGAATTTTCCAAAAGCGCAGCCACAAGAGGGGTCCGTAGGTTTCTAGGTCGTGGTAGACTCTTTGATGACTTCGGGCTACGGGTACACGCACGTCTAGCAATTGGGTTCCCTCGTCTACCAATCGCTGGTCGTCTTCTAAATTCTTTATTAGGGCGATGCCTTGCTGCTTTAGCTCAGGCGTTCGGAATCGGAACTTTACAAAAATGAGGGGGTCTTCTTGGTCATCCTCATTTTCGTGCTCCTCCAATAAAGTAGGGTTGACCCCTTTCAGGTATTTTCCGAGTTCTCGGACGTCGAAGGGCCGATTGATGGCTATTCCAACCTCATTTTCCCCCACCATTTCCGTTCCCAGGGCTTGTAACACAAATCGGTCCCCCTGTAGATCTTTTAACGGTCTTCGTGGTTCGCTGGGTTCGAGTTGCTCTCTTAGTCTTGAGGAGGCCATGTTTGCTGCAAGAAGGCGTTATGAATTGATTACTCTAGATGAATTGGGCTTTCCGCTTGGGGAGGGGCTGGTTATGGGTAGGAACTTGAGAGGAGGTAGGTCACGAGGTGGATAGTGGTTTCGATTATATCAAGGATGGTTAATAGAAGTCTGAAGGGTTTAGGGCTGTGACACATGCATTCCTACTCGCCGCTTTTCTTCTTTAACCCCTATATCGACCGCTTATCTACGCACATTTTATCAAATTTACCTTTTTTTTTTTTTTTTTTTTATCGTATATACATGTATATATGTGCACACACACATACATGCAGACATTCATATATACATACATATCATACATATACATATTCTTTCCTTCATATTATTATTGTTATATTTTATTATTATTATTATTATTATTATTATTATTATTATTATTATAATTAAATTTTTTTTTATTATTATTATTTTTTTTATTATTATTATTTTTTATGATTTTTAAGATCGAACATTATTGACTTAGGGTCATTCTAACTTATGCCTCTTAGACAGTTACTCATACAAACATTCCGTTTTCGCGGCCATATGCATTCATACACACTTTTATCGCGCACTAGCACGGTCTTGCCTTTAGTCACTCTATTTTGGGTCTTAGAGTCTCTAATTACACAAGTGTTTCCATCTGCATTTCCATCCTTTCTTCGGTGTTCCACGCGTTTGGGTCGGTTTGCTTCTTTGGTGTTGGCAATAGGTCTGTCGGTTTGCCTTCTAAATTTCCGGTCGTGGGCGGGTCTTTTATATCTGTGCTCTGGACCTCTCTCTCCGTCGGTGTGGTCTTTGTTGTTGGCGACACTTGGTGGTGACGCTGGTCCCAAAGCTTGACGATGTGTTCCGCCAACACATGCATTTGGCTCGGTGCTAATTCTAACGTGGTATTTGAAGGTTGTGTTGTTTCTTCCCAGAAGTCAAGGTCCATTAGGTTCGGGGACTGATTGATGATCGGTGGTGGGTGGGTCAGTCCTTGTATTAGTTGGTTAACGTAGTTGGCTTGTCTTTCACAAATTCGGTCATGATGTTGATACGTGCCGGCTCCAATCCATCGCCCACAGCTATGTTGAATAACCTCTTTGTTTTCACTCGATTTACGGTGAAACGCTGCATATTTTGCACGGTAGGGTTTTTGGCTTTATCGTAGGGCGCGTTCCGCATCTAGTGGGTCGAGGTAGCGCACATAGCCCCATACCAGCCGATTTTGCTTATTGCGCACGGTTTGGTAATATTCTAAAGGTCCGAATTGGGCGAACTCCTTGAAGAAGAGCTCATCTCGGTATTCGATGAGTATTTCCTCGGGGAGAATACAAAAGAGGCGATGGTGATCCACTCCTTCCCGTGGGTCCGTGGGTGCTTTAGGTAGCTCCGGATCGGGGGCTTGCTCGCTCCATAGGCGTGGCGTCTCGGTGATATCTTTTTTGGTTGTCTTTCCTCTAGGTTTCCTGGTGGAGTTTTTTGCTTCTTTCAACCTTCCTCCCTTTTGGGTTTCGGTGGCGGTTTGACGATTACTGATCTGACGGGTCTTGAAGGCTCCTCCGGTGGTGAGGGTGTAGTCTTGGACGGCTTTCGGGCCTTTTTCTTTTCTCATTCTTTGTTGTTTCGTCGAACTCGATCCGCGTCGCTTACATTTCGGAAGGTTATCCGACTGATGTTTCCATTGGACGTGTTGGTTTCTAAATGACCGCCTATAATGAGCCCATAACGGCGCAGTCCTCGAATGACCTCCCATAATTCCACATCTCGAGGGTGTTTCACTCGGATCATGCAGGGGTCTTGGCCGGGGCTTTCTTTCAACACTTGGTGATCCATTTTTTTTTGTTTGTTGACTCGGTGATGCTGTAATCATATTTATTAGTTAATTTGGGTCTCGGTTAACCGTTGGTCGTCATTCAGATGATGGGTGATAGGTGGGGGGGGGCTTCTAGAAATTAGGAATCAATCCAAGGTTCTTGCGTCGTAGTTTTCCTTGGAGGAGTGGATAGAACATCGTGGGGTTCTCGGTCCCCCGCTGCATTTGGGGCTTCGTTACTCGTGCTTGGGGGCTCAGTTGAGTTCTCGGTGAGCGCCCCAGTCCGTGGCCTTACCACCCGGATATACACGACTAACCCGATCATCACGGTCGTTACCATAATAAACCCGCTCAGGCTCAGTCTCGTAGTTACTATCTTATCGCCTTGTCGTTGCTCCAAACGTTTGAGCTTGTCTAATAATTCTCGCAAGGGTAACCCACGCCGGGTTTGCCACCCGTCGTCTTTAATCCCTTCATTGTTCCAATCGGCTTGCGGTAGGTTTTGGACGCCTTTGGATAATTCAGGGTATAGTTGCGAAAGGGTTAAATTGATCTCCGGATGGTAGAAAAATTCTCCCTTTTGTCGGTGAATCTCGGGGTTTGGCAGGGTAATTTTATCTGTTTTTCCTACACATTCCTGGGCTAGTTGCAAAAGTCCTAGGCCTTTCACCGAGATTATAGTTGTGTTACTGGGACAAAGAATTCGTATTTGCTCCTCCTTTGCCATGGAGAAAAGCCAGGACCCCGTCGCTTTCAGATAGCGCCATTGGTCCAAGACTTGCGGTTGGAACCGCAAATCGCACAGCTTGAGCGCCTCTGCCGAAGGTTGTAAGTACAGCGTTATCTCACAGTTTGGGGCATGGGAACTTTTCCAGATTCCTAATTTGCTGTTGCACAGATACCCGTAAACTAGGTCCAGGCACTCTTCAAAGTCGATTTGGTTGAATTTAAAGTATTGGAGCTGGTCTTCACTCACTCCCAAATATTCGTGAGAGGGTTCGATGTATGCGGTTCCATTGATTCCAGTACCAAGGGATTGTGGTGCCCCTAAGGAGTGCATTCGATGTAGTTCGTAGGCCGTGTGGTCTACTAGAGGTATATGCACATACACTAGTAGTCGGTTTCGGTTGTGCACTATCTCTACCTTCGAAATCTTGGCCACTTCATCGAGGTACCAGCATTTCTCCGGGATGGGCAGGACAAGGTTCTTAGTAGTTTGTCCAATCTCATGTTGGATCTGGGTTAGGAACTTGTTTGATATTAGTCCACCGGCAAGGTCGCCTTTCCGACCCAGGGTGATTATTTGTAAGAGTTTTGTTCGTAATTCCATTAATTGATTAAGCTGGCGACCCAGGTTTTGACCCTGCACGTACAGATCCTTGAGCACTGGGAATGTTTGCAGCTTGGTTAAGGCGGTCTCCATTCTGTCAATTTTTTGCTTTTGCATTAGGGTCTCGTTATGGAGTTCCGATAGGGCTCCGGTTACGACGTGGACCTGTTCCTTTTGTAGACTGATCAATTGTTTCTGGTCTTGTTGCATCCGGTCGATTTCTCGATGAGCTTTCTCCACGTCGTCCGCCGTAGCTAGTCCAAATAAGCTTTCGCCAAGGGATCCAATGATGCCAAATGGAGCTAGTCGCCTGATGCGTTTGGTCGATGGGTTTTCTTTTTCGGTCGTTTCTTCAGTAGTTAGGTCGTTTATTTGGTCGGTGATTTCTTGGTCCAATCCTTAGAGGGTTCGATAGGTATTGGTCAATGAGTTTAGGTCAACCAATTCTTCGCAAGGGGGATCGTCCACATGATTATGCCATCTTAGAGAGAGAGCAGCTATTCGGTCACCCACGTCGTGATTTTGAAGTAGTTCTCCACTCTCTACTGCTATTATCACCTTCCAATCTGCTTTTCGAAGATGTACCACTCCCACCTTTTCATAATATAACCCTGGGTTGTTTTGGAATTGAGTTATATTGTAGGTCGCCTCCCCCATAACTAAACGAATTCCCCACATCACAAACGTTAGATAGTTTAGCATCTGTAATCATACAAGAACCTGTTAATTATTTAGGTCGGATTCTTCGGAACCGGATGGGACGCCTATGAGTTTATCCACGTGTTTTCGAATTTTTTTTCCATTCGGCAATTCGAGAATCACGTTGTTCTTTCCCACGACCTCGACAATTTTAAGCGGCTTTTTATAGTAGCTGTCAAACTTCGAGATGCGGGGTTCGACTAGCACCCAGGCGTACCCACCCGGCTTGCCACAGAACTTTTTTCTTTTTCGGTCGTATCGGTCCTTGGTCTTAATTTTCTCGGCTATCTCTCTTTCTCCCGCGGTTAGTCTCATTTCGTCCAACCGGACTATTAGGTCGTGTAGGTAGAGGTTATAGGTCCGTAATTTTTCTTCGTTTGGTATCCTGATGGGGAACCTGGCCACCCGGCCATACACTAGTTCAAAAGGCGTGAAATTCGTGGCGGAGTGGACACTGTTATTGTACGTGAACGCCGCGAGGGCCACAAGACGATCCCAGTCATTATACTTCTCCGAATAACACCGGATAAAGTCCATGAGTGGCGCATGGCTTCTTTCCGGGCTTCCGTTCGTCTGAGGTCTATACCCTGAGGTAGTAAGACGATGTACCTTGAATAACCTCAAGAGTTCATCAACCAGAGCCGAAAGGAAGCTTTTACCTCGATCAGACAAGAGCGCTCGTGGAGCTCCAAATTGGCATATGAGATGCCTCACCAACGTGTCAGCGATGGTGGTGGCGCGTAGATCGGGGATAGGGATCGCAACAATGTACTTTGTAAGGTTACATTGCATCGTGACCACATGTTGGTTTCCCGAGGGGGTCGTCCGTAATTTGCCAACGGTGTCTATGGTCACTTTGTCGAAGGCCTCGATGGGTGTATCAGTAAGTATCAGCGCCTCTCTGGTCTTGCATCGGTTTATCTTCATTTCCCGGCAAGTACTGCATCGCCAGATATAGTCGAGCACATCGTTTCGCATGCCCTTCCAGTAATATCTCTCCCGTATTTTCTGGTAGGTCTGGTTTATTCCCTTGTGCCCCCCGGAAAGGCTATCATGCAGCTGCTTGATGATCCCCGGGCGCTGGGTGATCTCGGGCATAGCTACTGTACCAAAGCAGAGGGTGATATCAAACGGACTTTTTTCGAACACGTCTCGTAAGAGCTCTTCCAATAGACCTGGTTCCAGTTGGCTAGCCAGGTCGCCCTTTCGGGCAATTCTGAACCCGCTGAGGTTACGTTTGGACAATACGCTCTTTAGATTCTCTAAGCACCTTCTCACCGTGCTGATGTCCAATGGGTCATAGTGATGATTTTTCACAATCAATGACAGGATGTTGTGGTTCTTGTAAGGGGTGATCATAATCTGTCCCCTCCGGGGTCGCTTTCGCCTGAGTGCGTTCGGGTCGATTGCATCAAGGTCTACAAGCAGCCGACTGACAGGTCCCACCGGAACACAATCTTTTGAGAGGAAGTGAACAAGGTTGCTTCGTTTATAAGTCAAACAGTTCCTGCTTCGCACGATTTTACCTAGCGGCCGGTTAGGCTGCTTCCTCACACGGTCAGACGGGTCATCTTCTCTTGGGGTTTTCGGATTATCGGGATCCCAGCATTTACTATGGTCTGGCGGATCAGCTAGTGCCCAAGTTATTTCGGGGAGAAAAAAGGGTAGGTCCTCCTGGGCTGGCTTACTAAATTCGAGGTTCACGGGGGAGGCCGGGGCTGCTTCCTGTACAGTTTCCAGTTCGGGTATCTTGGACCATCTCACCCTTGACGCCCCAGATTGGGGGGTGCTACTCCCCTTGGGGGTGTCAGGCTTATATCTTGGGTCAACTGAAACTCCGGTCTTCGCCGGCCATTTCCCGGAAGACTCGTCTCTCCGTTCCTCTTCTCTAGCACTTTCATCTGCCTCGTCGTCAGAGTCAGGGTCCGATGCGGCCGAGATGCACCGGTTCACTTCCCAATCCGTGCGGGCTTGAGCGCTGGTTACCAGTCTCTGCACTCGTTCACTCATCACGCTGTCATCCAAAGTCTCAGCATCGTAAGGGTCGGCCTGGTTGAGCAGATCCTGCAGCTCCTCGTCGACTTCTTCCCCTTCTGAGAATCGGTCCTTGTCTCCCTGTACGGGGGTTCTCACATGTCCATCACCGTCTGAAAAATGTGCGGGCCACTTATCTTCCTCGAGGTTCGGTAATCCATACCAATTGTTGGTACGCTCGTAGTGGTCCAATAAGCTTTGGTTTAGTTTATCGCTGCTCTCTTGCAAGTCTTGCAGGTTAATGGAGTGTGATGGATCCTCGAAAATTTCCTCGCTCTCGTCCCCCACAGTCTCCGTCTCGCTAGGCGTCACTGCGCTAACTTCCGTGGCGGCGAGGTCGGGGTCGGTTTCTCGATTCTCTGGATGGTCATCTTTTTCTGAAGAAACTTCGTCGGTTGTCTCATCTCGCAGTCCGCTATCCTTCAGATCAACCACGGGGGGTCTTGAGTCTGACGTGTCCCAGTCACTCATGGGGTCCACCGTCAGAGCGCCCCAAGTTTCTTCGTCTTCTTCCGGATCGAAAGCGTCACCGTCGGCACGATCTCCGGGTTCGGCTTCGTCCCTTATTTCTTTCACGCGTGAGGGTAGTGGACTCAGTCCCGGGGCTGGGGGTAGGGAACTGCCCCTCTTTGGTGGGAGTCCTAACGGTTGTCTGGACCTCGTACGTTGGGCTATGGTACTATGGTCCAGCGGAGGCGGGTTCTTGTTTGTTTTAGATCCTACCGGTCGACCTCGACGAGGCCTTATTCCCTCGTCCACCGATTTCGCCCGCTCCCGGCGCAACGGAGTAGGGGTCAAAGAGGTCGTTTTCATGACTCCCTTTGCTTTATTTAGGGTTGGTTGTCTTGGGCCTGTTCCCGAGGTACTAGGGCGTGAATTGCCAACCATTCGTCCCGAAGGGTTTCGAACAGGCCTCTCGATTCGCTGAGCCTTATCTTGGTCTCTCTGGTTCTTATCTTCCAGGACCAGGACCTTGATCGTGGGCAGGCTGGTATTTATCTCATCTTCCGGTATTGGCCGATCTGCCGGGTTTCGTGAGAGGGCGTCGGCATTGATGTTAAGTTTTCCTGGCTTGTACTTGAAGTCGTACTCATAGTCTGTAAACTTCAGCATCCATCGTAGCATCCTTTTGCCGGGGTCTTTTTGGTTATGCATTCAGCTTAAGGGTTCGTGATCACTGACGAGCAAGAATCGCCTCCCCAGCAAATAAGTTCGGAATTTGCGGAAGGCGTACAACACCGCGACGCATTCTTTTTCGGTGGTGGTATAGTTAAGTTCCGGTCCCGTCAAGCTTCGTGACAAATAGGCGACAGGATGGTCGAAGCCATCTTTCTCCTGGCTAAGTACGGCTCCCACAGCATAGTCGCAAGCATCGGTTGTTAGGGTAAATTTTTTTATTAAAATCGGGAAACTGCAAAATAGGAGCCTCGCAAAGTTTTTGCTTTAGTAGATTAAAGCTTTGCTCTTGGGCATCGGTCCAGACGAACTTGGTATCTTTCTTCGTGAGGTCATACAAAGGCTTCGCTATTTTGCTAAAGTCTTTTATGAATCTCCGATAGTATCCGGCCAAAGCCGTGAACGACCGGATACCGGTTACATTGCGAGGTCGGGAGAAATTTTTCATGGACATGATTTTGTCAGGGTTTGGTTCACACCCCTTCTCGGACACGATGTGTCCCAGGAATCCTACCTCTCGTCGGAGGAAGAGTACTTTGTCGAGTTGTAACACCAGTTTAGCATGCCTTAATCGGTCAAACAACAGTCTCACCTTTCGCAGATGCTCGCTAAGGCTACTGGCGTATATGATGATATCATCTAGATACACCAACATCTCCACATTTTGCAGGCCCAGTAGGATGCGATCCGTTAGTCGTTGGAAGGTCGCGGGCGCGTTTTTGAGTCCCATAGGCATCTTCTTAAACTGCCAGTGTCCCGTTATTGTGGAGAACGCCGTCTTAGGTCTGTCACTGGGTTTCATGGGGATTTGATGAAACCCACTGGCTAGGTCAAAGGTAGAAAAGTATACTGAGTCACCCAATTGGTCCAGGATGTCCGCGATGTACGGCAGCGGGTATGCGTCCCCAATTGTTTTGGAATTGAGAGCTCTGAAGTCCACCACCATACGCCATCTTGGACGCCCTTGGCTGTCCCTTTTCTTGGGCAAAATCCACACAGGAGACTGGTACGGTGAGGTTGAGGGTTCTATGATGTCATCATGGAGCTTCTTCTCGATGTCCTCCCGCATCACCTCCCGGTGAATGGGTGGGTGGCGGTATTGTTTAGTATGCACAGGGATTTTGTCTTCGGTAGGTATCTCGTGTTCCACTAGATCGGTGCAGGACAATTTATCCCCGGGTAGTAAGAAAACGTCGTGATATTCTTCCACGACACGCCGCACTTGGTCCCTCTCCTCGGAGTTTAACTGCTCCGCGTTGAGCAGCTCTAACACGCACCTCACTCTCTCTCCCTCATCTGTGATTTTTTCGCCCTCAGGCTCGGTCTCTGAATCGGGATCGAACGGGGGTGCGTCGTACTCGCAGGGAATTAATTCATGGGGGTGAACCTCAATGGTCACATCTTCCTCGGTTGTATTCACTGCCAAAACCTTGCAACTCCCATTTTCACTGGTGACGAGTGGATTTCCGATGAACACTCCTGGGGTTCTGCTAAGGGCCGGTGGGTATCCTACTCCCGTATGGGCGTTGATCAAAGTAACGCTGATAACTTGGTGGCACCGTTTTTTAATTGTCCACGTGGTACTCCCTTCTTTGAGGTTCAAAGGGGCTTCCAGCTGGGTTTCCTTAGGTCCTTTCTCCTCAGCCGGGGACTCAGCCGAGCCCGTACTTACAGGGGAGGGCACTCAACCTTGTGAATTCCCTCTGGCATGGGGTGTCGTGGGTTTAAACCCCGTTCTTGGTCAACCATTTCATAACCCTCGGAGTCTAGGAAGGGTAGGGGGTTCATAACGTCACTACCTATCATTATTTTATTCTTATAATAAGATATTATGGCCTCATTCTGCTTTAAGAATACTCTAGCCAGTAGTCCGTCATACCGAATGAGGAATTGGTCTGGCATGACATGGAAAAGAGTAGGTTGGTCGCCTATTGGTATCCAGGTGATGCCTAAGGTCATTACTTCCTGGGCGGCGATTCCCACCAAGGGGATGGCCGCAGCTGTTTCTACCTGGGCATCCGAGTGGAGCGCCTGAAGTTGACGGCGGACCCCGTGTCCAGCATGAGCACCAGATGTCTTTGCTCCTGCGGGAGATATACTCGGATGTGGGTGCCCGGGTTGGGGTCTATTGCAAGCTCCGCAGCGTACGGGCAGACCGCAAGGTGGATGGTACTCCCTTGGTTTGAATTTGCATGGTCTGTGCCACCTGCGGGGGGCCTGGTTGGTTCACCACTGGCCCGGAGGGTCCTTGAGGCTGGCTCGCCACCATAGTTGGGCGAGCCTCCAGCCAGGCTGTTGGTATGGGGGATTAGGTCGTAGGTCAACGTCCTCCGCGGTTACAGGTTGACACTGCACCGGAGGCATGGCTGGGTTACGTCTCGGGGGAGGTGGCCCCGTCATCGTAGGTTGTCCCATAGGGGTATTCATCCGCGGGCCTTGTGGCCAGCCATTAGGGGGCCCATATCGGGGATATTGGTAGGTGGGCACTTTATTCTGTTGACTACGGTCAGGGTCATAAGTTTTTGGTCGGGGTGGACCAGGCGGTCGGTAATTCACTCGGTGTGGTCCGTAATTGGGATTATGCCCAGGGGGCGGTTGCCAATACCCCTGGGGGGCTTGCAGATTCGGTACCGGAGGTCGGGGGTATCGCTGTCCCTGGGGGTATTGTTGACGCGGTTGAGGTGGTCCGTTCTGCGTCTGGAACTGGGGCGGTCCTGGTTGCGTATACCGGGGTGTTTGGCTTGGGTAAGCCTGGTAGGGCTGTTGGTAATAGACCTCGTAGGCAGTCTCAGCACTCTGAGGTGGTAGTCCCTGCCATGGTTCCTCCTGCTCCTGCAGCTGGCTTTGTTCAGACCACGGGTACCACTCGCCCGCGTCCTCCCCCTCTTGCACCCATCCTACGTAGGCAGTCTGGCTCTCCGCTCCATAGCGAGAGTCTTGTCTCCGCCCGTCGGGTTGGTAGTAGTTGGATCTCTGGCGGGCATCCAAGATGATACGGGCGTCCATCCTTGACTTGAGTCGCACGGCCTCCTCATAGGCGTCTTCCAACTTGGTAGGTTTTTTGGAATCCACCCATTGGCTGAGGCTTGCGGGAAGTCCCTTGATGAAAACATCCATGGCAGCTTCGGTCAAGGGCACCATCATCTTCTCATGATATTCTTCTTTCTTCTCTTCCTTCAAAGCCGACCTGGCACACCGGAGGAGAATGTTAATCTGGTCCTTGAATCCCCCGACCGGGTCACCTTGCTTCATATGCAGGGTGTGGAGCTTATTGTTGTAATAGGCGAAGCCCTTACCGGGGGCAAAACGTTTTTTTAGGTGGCTGCATATTTCCTCCACGTCAGCAAAGTCTTGCCCCCAAGCGCAGTCTTTCGCTGCACCTCTCAGTTTGCTTAGAACAGCCCGCTTATACCCCTCCTTCTGTTCGTCGGAGACGCAGTCTGCTCCATTCCGGACATCCTGGATAAAGTCCTTGAGGGGTATATTGCTGCCGTCGTAGGTACTCAGACCCGCGATGGCATTTTGCAGGCAGAGACTGTTAGTCAATGCCAGCAATGTCGTACCCATGGTTCGGGTCAGGTCCTGCTGGCCCTGCCCGTTGGCATTTGTCCCGCCGGTCATCTCGTGGGGTCCCAAAAGACACCAGCTTAGCTGCCACTCCACTGTTCAAGGACTAGGGGTCCGGAGGAACTACCGGTGTAGGTGTTCGAGATTCGGTCTGGGTCTATCTTTAACGGTGATAGACAACTAGGTCGTCCGCATATAGGGTCAACTCGATCCGGATGATTCTTAATTCGAATCGAGTGAGCAGGAAGATCCAAAACCCAAGGGCTAGCCCTTCCTGGCTGTAGAGGCGCACTGCGCCGGCTTGGATTCAATTCCCCAGACGGGGTCGCTTTCAACGACCCTCGGTCGGAACTCCCGGTTGGGCACGAGTCAGGGAACCCACACGGTGATAGGAGAATGACGACCCCTTTTTCTTTATTTATTTATTTGACTGTGAAAGCAGGCGAGTAGAGTAGGTCAATGGTCAGACAAAAAAAACAGGGTAGCGAGTAAAAATAGGTCAAGAATTAGTCAGACGTCACACAAGGGTGGGAAGTGGTCGGATTCAGTAGCGCGCGGCTTCCTCTCTCTTTTTACTTTTTTTTTTTACTCGGTAATATTCACGATATTTTATCAAACCTACCAAATTAATTATTATTAAATATGCGTTATAATTATACTAATTATATTATCGATCATTATTAAATTAAATTAATTATAGTAATTTTTTTTTTTATTAATTATTGAACCCATCAAATTAATTAAGCACTACCTCCGATCAATATTACTAATGCTATTACTATAAAAAAAAAATTTATTTTCAAAGTAGCGATTGCCAATTGAATTTAAAGTAGCGTCTAAAGCATTTCGGTTATAGGTCGGGCGTCTCTCCGGTCAGCTCGGCGCTCGGAAGGAGAGAATGGAGTGAAACGCCGATAGGCGGACAGCGGCACAAAGAAGAAATGGCTTAGTGCTACTGCGACTCCACGGTGGGGGACTGCACGGTAGGGGGAATACGAACGGGAGAATGAAGTGAAACGGCGATTACTTGCGCGCACTTCTTCTCTCGGTCACTTGGATCTCCTCAATTTAATGTCTCCGCCTTGTCATATATTTTCTTACTCTGTAGAATCGAAATTTGAAATAGCCGAGGGAAGAATTGCAAAAAAAAATTTTTTTCTTTCTTTTTAAATTTTGAAGATCTAAAATTAAAATTAAAAGCTCGAAACAATTAAATTTGAAAAGGCTTTTATTTCTAACACTAAACTTTTACTGTAGTGATTGAAGTTCTATTATTTTATTTTTTTTTGAATAATTAAAGTTGAAAAAGAGATAAAATTGGGAAAATTGAATTCTTTAAAATTTGAATGAGCAACAAAAAAAAATTTTTTTTTTTTTTGTGTAAATTAAAATTTATGCAAAGTAATTTCTTGAGTTTATTATTAAAATCGTTACCTCTGATTTTTTTTTTTCTATTTTAAATAAGAACCTGTTCTAGCATTAAAGTCAACAACTTTGGTTGAGCTTAAAAAAAAAAATAAATTGAGAAAATTACCAAATCTGAAAGGTGAAACTGGAAATAATTGAAATTGCAATTCCAAAAATTTCCAATTTGAAAATTGAAATCGAATTTACGCACTGAAAATTTATACCCCTGGAAAAATAGGGTTTGGCCTCAAGAGTAATATTTAAAATGACCTTCAAAAATTGTAATTTGAAAAATTTGAGTCTTCGCTTTAAAAGGTTTTTCCTTTTTTCTTTTTTTTTTATTTTCTACTTATTATTATAATTATTAATTTTTTTGTTACAATTAAATTTATTTCTAGTGTAAAATTTAAACTCTGTAAGTTATAATAAAAGTGTGCATAAAATAACGCGACTAAGTATTTCTTTATACAGACAGCCGTGCAGTCACCCGATAACGATAGCCTCGCCACCGGATGGTAACTCGAGCTTTTTCGAGTTCGGGAGTTTCGTCTATATTTTTTTTTTTTTAATTAAAAATTTTTTCTTTTCGCGCACAATTTATAATTCTAATTGCTAACCTGCTTAAATACTAAACTTAAACTACAGGACGGTAGCCTACGCACTGTCCTGGCACGAGGGGAAACTTATTAGCCTAAAATAAAATTCAAAGTTCTAACTCTAATTACTCTAAAAAAATTTTCCTATTTTTTCCAATTATACTGTATAAGGTCCCAAACAAGGGGTTTGAAATTATCAAAAGAAGATTATAATTTAAAAAAATTTTTTTGAACTTTATAACATGAATATAAGTTTTACTTAAGCTTAAATGATGTGCAGCTGCACGAGCTACACTTTTTCCGTCACCGGATGTAACTCGAGACTTTTCGCGTCGTAGGATGATTTCAGTTATTCTAAATTTTTTTCTGATTCTTACGTCGCACTAAAATTATTCTAATTCGGCCTGATATAAAAATCACGCACGGTCCTATTAGAATTGATTATTTCCTAAAAAAGAAAATCACTCCGAATAAAGTTTTATGCACGAACTTAAACCTAACTTCTTTCCAACTTAAAATTACTAAAATCTTAAACTACAAGACCGTCGGGCGAGCGACTCGTCTTGGCAAAAATTCAAGCACTAAAACTAAAAAATATTTATTTATTTTTTATACTCTAAGTTTAATGCGCGCTCCGCGGGGGGCCTAACTACGCTTTCTGCTACCAATTTTGTTATATGTCCCCGTGGACATATAACCGGCTCCTAATTTTGCAGACCCGGGAAGGAGTCGCGGGGAAAACCGGGGGTGAACGGCACCTCTTGTGTGGTGACAGGAACGCGCGAACTACTAATTAAATAAGGTGAAAATTTTATACTAAACTCGTTACCTTGATTCTGGATCCAAACTCGCTGGTAATTGGTCGATGTGTTGTAGTCTGGTTAGTCTCTCAGACGTAGGTAAAATAGGTTCAATTACTTTATTCACTCACTGGCAAGTCACTTTTAAAATAGGCTTTATTAGGTTCAAATCAAATACACTGGGGCTACAATTATCGAATCTGATAGGTCCAAATGGGCAAATATAGTTTTAGGTAATTTAATAAGTAATAGCTTAACTTTAATAAGGCTCGCGATCTTTTCGCTCTTTAATTATATTTCATACTAACTCGACGTCCGGCGCTCTTCCTCCCTGCTGCATCTAAATCCTTCCCCCGCCACCTTGATTTTTTCCCATCAAAAGAGCAGGAGCAGCATTCAGCTGCAGCTGAAATCCGAAGTGCTGACCGGACCCCTCATCCACATGCACGCACACTCGCGCGAGAATGCACGATCGCGGATTTTTATTTAATTGTCACATAACAGACACTAGCCAACAATTAAATCATTCAAATCATAAAATATTTCCAAATATCCATCACCAAATGTTAATCCATAAATTCTCACTCCTAACTCAAAAAAAAAAATTCTAAGTTCTAACGCCGAAAATTTCTTAAGTCCAACTTTTCGAAATTTTTTCAATGTTCCACCTATGAAAAATTCTACTAGTCCAACTGCTGCGAAAGAAAAAAAAATTTTAAGTTCTAACGCCGAAAATTTCTTAAGTCCAACTTTTTGAAATTTTTCAATGTTCCACCTATGAAAAATTCTACTAAGTCCAACTTTCATTAAAGAAAAAAAATTTTCTAAGATCTATCACCGAGAAAAGAAAAAAAAAATTCTCCAAGTTCAATCGCTGAAAAATTTTCTAAGTCCCATTTTCCGAATTATTCTAAGTTCCTAACCTGTCTACAAAATTTTTCTAAGTTCACTTTCCGAAATTTTTCTAAGTGCCAGTTCACAAAAAAAAACTCTAAGTCCAAATCTCGAAAAATTTTCCTAACCCCTTTGTTCTCAAAAGAAAGAAAAAAAAAAAAACGATAAAAAAACTCTCAATCAAAACCGAAAAAAAAATTTCTACCACAAAGAAATAAAATATTTCTTTCCCGCTCACCACCTTTCCGCAGTTTAATTTTTATTAAAAAAAATTAACAAAAAAAAATATGTCCGGGCGCCATTTGTAATGGGGTATTTCTAGAGAAAAGGGCCTTCCTTAAATAATTAACGGAGTTTCCCGGGCCCTCCCTTTACAAGAAAAATTCACACACAAAAAACTCGGGGAAAACTCCTTAAACTCTGGGGTAGGGTTCCCGCGAAAAGAAAACCTCCGGGACTGGTCGGTGAGCTAGAGAAAGAAGAAATAAATTATTGCAAAAATCTTGGTTGAATTTGATTTTATTCTTGTCTACGAAAAATCAGGTCTACAATTACAAAAAATAAATTTTAATTTGAGAACAAAGGAAAATAACTATAATTTAGTCCACAGAATGGCTGAACGACGCACCAAGAAAGAAAAATCGAATTTATAAAAGACACTTTCAATAATATACAAACAAAAATTTCATTTAGCGTACCGATATCCAAAAATTCCAGAAAAACATGCTTTATAAAATTTTTCAGTAGACTAATACAAAAACCTTACGTTTACAAAAAAATTCCCAGGTCTCAAAAAACGGCCACCGTTTGAAATACTTTATTTTTGGAAATTGGGTTTCCAACTCTCAATAACCGGAAACAAATATAACCCAAGTTTTTTCGGATTTGGTTGACCACCTAGCTGTAAAGAAACAAAAAAAAAAATGTCTACAGCACTCAAAAAAAACTACTGGAAAAATAAACTTCAAACGAAAAGAAAGTCTACAAATCAGAAAAATTTGGAAAAAAAGAAAATATCACTCTCTCAAAAAAGACACAACCTTCTACTTTGGCTACAGAGAACAGAATGACGCTTGCCCGCGTCGCTCTGACTCAACTTCCTTCCTCATCATCCCTTCCCAACTTTCTCAGCCAGTCAACACTAATTTATTCCATCAAGTTTCATTCACACTTGAGGAACAGTAATGTGTCCACCAATCAAATACATTCACGCCATAATATCCAATCACACTCACGTCTACAAAGTTCCGGTGGCGATCGCCACGCCACCTATACTACGCGTGAACATTCAAATGAGAAGAAAAAAAATAACGCACACGAGACACTCACAGCTCTAACTCTGTCCCTCGTGCACATACTCTCTCTCTCTCGCTCTTCCCTACACGCACACATCGTCCACGCCACGCGCAAACTACAAAAAAAAATAATGCTACACTCACGCCCGCATCTACTGTTGAGTGTGCGCGCACGCGCCTGCCGACGCAGTTGCGTCGTCTGCCGACACGCGCCGCGCACCTCCTCCGTCGTCGGAAACTCCCAGACGGTACCTGTGTGCTGTGTGTGTATGTGTACGCGCGCGCCCTAGGCTGGGATAGCATTCCCGGATGGTGGTTATGTGTGTGTGTGTGTGTCGTGGGCCCGCGCTGCTGTGGCAGCATTCAGCCGACGGTGGCCGTCGCCACGTGGTCAGCCTCAGCTGCTCGTTAACGCGGCATGGTTATCACCTGGGAAAAGTAAACAAACAAGTTAATCATTTCACTGTTTCCCAGGTGACTTGACACTGCCAGGTAAGAAAAATAATTTACGAGGGATTCACTCCCTCGCAAAGTTATTATAAAAGTAAGATTGATTAGTATTAAAGTAAAATCAAAGTATTTTTCAAAGGAATAAAAATTATTAAAAAGTAAAATTTATTAATATCAAAGTATATTCAAAGTATTTTTTCAATGGATTAAATATTATTATTATTAATTTCTAATTTTTTTTGATTTCTTAAATTATTTTATTAATTTAAAAATGACCGATCCAGAACTAAATAATCTCTTGAAGAATAGAACAAGATACACATGCCGCAGCAGCAGTAGCTCCTGCAGAGTCAGCAGCAGTCACGACGTCCGAGCGCAGCCACCACAGCGACCTTTGCTTCCGCGGCGTCAGCCTCGTCGCCGTCGCCAGGAAGCCCTCCTCCTCCTTCCCGAGCACCACCTCCCGCAGCACCCACGAGCCACCGCCTCGACCGCGTCACCACACCAGGAAGCCCTCCTCCTCCTTCCAGAGTGGCCCTGAGCACCCCCTCCCGCAGCAACCGCGAGCCGCCGCCTCGACCGCGCGAGGCTGCTCGCAGCGGTGAATCATCTTTGTTTTCATTCGCCTAACCCCACTGCACTCGCGACACTCGAGGCAACATCCGCCGAGCACTGCGCCTGGCTAAGTAAATGAATCATGTTTGTTTACTTTCGCCACAGCGGTGCCATACTACTCACGTACTTAATTTTCATCAAGTTTAGTAAATTTTTGCTGCTGAGTGCACAATGTACGTACATCAATCACAATCACATCAACATAACAAAACCCCGAAATATAAAAATCCAAAGTTTTCATTTTCCCGATCATTGAGCCAGAGTTTGAGTGTATTATTCGCTTTGCTTGTTTTAAAGCTTTCCTGTTCTAATACTATCAATTTCTATCTTAAATTATTGTGAGAAGCTTACTCAAATTAAAACCAGCAGAGTGTAAATAAAACACACTATTTGCAGTTATTTCGGCTTATTTCTTATTGGTGTGTATTATATTATACTTAGGGTGAGGTCAAAGCTCATAATGTCGTAGCAGCCACTCTTTAACTTTCCTCCTTCCCACAGACACTCCCCTTTTATGAGTGGCTGCCGCACATGTATCCTTCTCAGTTGAAGCAGGTTTTCTCCAAGTAGTCGCGGCTCGGACGATCGATCTGGTGGCACGTCCAACGCTAGTTACCTCCTCCAGGCTAGATCACATTCAATGTTCGGGCTCAGAGGGATCACTCTTTCTCAGGCTGAAGCTTCGAATGCTCTCACCTTCCTTCGGTCGTTCGACTCAGATCTGTTTAAAGATTCGAGTTCCGTCCGTTTCCTGACTGAACTCTTAGGTAAGCCCCTTCTTGATATCGGCCCAGGTACTCACTTTGCCCTCGCAGTCGACCTGTGGCTGCTTCCTTTAGTGCCTGACGGGCGGCTAATCGGAGCTGACTTTAACTCCAGTGGGAGGCTTCGGCAAAATGGTCCGTTCGCTCAATCCAAGCTACCACAGGGTAAGTCGTCCATTTCTTACATTGCGTCTCGGAAAGAGATCTCGTTTCTTCGAGGAGACTGTGGCCACTCTCGCTCGCTGCGACGCAGACTGTGCATTTGACCCTTCAGTCTGTGGGTTTCGCTTACTACCTTTATTTGCTCACGGAGAGTCCGGATCTTGGCGTTGGATGTATCAAAGTCAGGAAGTGCTGGAGTTCCCTCTCTAACAAGATGGTCGTGCCTTTTATTGCTGATCTGATAATGAGCTATACTTCTGGTAACTACTGGAGTCAGTGGCGATGACCTTGTCAGAGTCAAGGAGGCTCGATTTTCCGCTTTACTCATCGTTCACCTGAAAATCTACATCACGCGATTTCTTTGACTTAGCCCTTTTTGTACGGAAAACTTATGGTCGTAACCATTTTCCCAACTTTCTCTAACGCAGTGTTCTCCCCGTTTGACAAATCGCGCTCTCTGCAATCGCGAGCTATGTTCGCTTCTTTGCTCATTCTTAACCCTTATCCTTTACTCACTCACACTCTTGTCTTCGCTTATTCTATGTGTACGTGACCCTTAGCGATCAGGGTGGCGGTTTTTGTAAGTATCGACTTTAAAAACTCCCGTCTGATTTGCATGGAAGCTGAACGAACATAACCTTCAAAAATCTTCAAAGTCGATACTTAGACCTCAAACCGCATGATGCGCACAGTAGCGCCCATAGCGAATACTTTGCTCCTTCACTCTTACTTCGCTGCTTCGCTGAACTTCGCTATCTTCGCTTCTTTGCTTAACCTAGCTCTTACTTCGCTCTCACTTCGTTTTTACTTTGCTCTTGCTTCGCTTTTACTTCGCTCTTACTTCGCTACTTTTTACCTTTTTACTCAACTTTGCTTACTTTTTTCTTTTTTTTTTTAACGAAAAAATCTTGGTTGAACCCCACTTTGGGAAGCTTACTCAAGTTAAAACCAACAGATCTCTACTATTGTATGAAATTATCAATATCATTCAATCTTTTGTCCTGACTTGTATTGAATACCATTATAATTCATAAACCGTTGCCGTAATCATCTACTATAAAAACCTTTTAGTACGCTTATAAATTCTTTTATATTTTTTTTACGTTATTTTCCAATATCTTTGAACTGCTTGAACACTAATTTCTATCCCTAATTAATTTTATAGGGGATTATTCTTAAATTCATTTTTTGATACTGCCAATCATCAGATAAATTATTTCACTTGTGTTAGAAAATAAAAACTCACTGCAATTTTTCATATCACACTTAACAGTTGAAGTTGAAATGTTCTTATTTAAAGCTTTTTCCGTAATATCTGCTATAATACAAATTTTTAAAATTTCATGTATGAAATAGAATTCTTTTACTAACATTTGTTAACCTTGCTGTATAACAGCAAGGGTCGAAAATGCCATATAAAAACAGCTCGGTGCAACAACCAGTAAGTAACTTTTTTATGAGATTAAACATTCAGTTTTTTTTTTCAGATTTGTTTAGATCTTTCAAAATTTGATTCTTTCGAATGACAATAGCTTGTATAAATTTTTGGAACACGGATTAAAAGAGAAATATGTTTCACTTTTAATTTTTAAAATTTGTATTTACCTTACAAAATCCTTCAGGCTCCGTAGCAATCTTAAGCATTCAGAACTTTTCATTAACTTCATACCGTTTTCGTACCTTTTATAAAAAAAAGCGAAAAAGAAAACTTGAAAAAAATAAATAAATAACAGTCATATTGCTTCATATATTTTAATTATATAAGGATCCGGCGTTCTAATGGCATATTTTTCAAAATTTACCTATATTAAATCCAACTTTTACTATAAAAGATAAAAATGAAGAAAAAAAATAAATGAAATAAAAAACTAAAATTATGAGTGTGGTCTACGGAGTTGTAAGCTCAAAACAAGTTTTTTTGGTTAAGAGTCTCTTTATTTTTAATGCTTAAATAACATGATACATTAGCTTTTATCTTGAATTGTATGTTAAATTTTTTTTTTTTTTTTTTTTTTTTTTTTTTTTTTTTTTACTGGAATCAACTAAAACTTTTACATTCTTCAAACTTTACAAATGATATTCCTTCAACGTTTTCCCGTAGTGGTTTTTGTATTTTTTTTCCTTAAGTAAATCATAAAGCCCAATCGGGCTTTAACGGCGATTTGGTTTTTTTTAAACCGACTGCCGTGAAAGCCTGCAGGGCTTTATATGCTTTGATTTTTGGTTTTAGATTAGGACGCTTCAAAGAAAAACTATTTTAGGATGATTATTTCATTTATATTATACATCCCGCGCGTATGCCCCGTCTACACTGGCGGTTTAACCACGTGTCGGCTAAACCTCGGCTTAAGAATTGTGCAGTTTAGACGCGGTTTAACTTGTGAAAGTGCGATTTAAGACTGATTGAAGTTGGCCACAGAACTCGGCTTCCTTAAACCGTCCAAAATGCCAACTTGATAAATGAAAAAGTATGCAACTTCAATTATATTATTATTTTTTTATTCAGCATCTCGTGTGTCATATTAAAAAATGTTTTACTTTTATATTCAGCAAAAAAAGAGAAAAGTTGTATCGTTATTAATCAATTAATTTTAATAATTTGTGATCGATACTTGTGATTAGGAGAGGTTTATTGTTTATAAATACTAAATACACAATTTTTTGCGCGATAACCAAATCAGATTAAATCGCGCATATTCTGAAAAATAGGCTTCAACATAACAAGCATACCCGTAAGTTTAAAAACAATTATTTTGATTTCTCATAATTTTGCGTACATACATGATCAACAATGCAATTGCGTTTACTAATAAGTTTAATTTTTTTAAGGTTATTATGAATGGAGTCCAAAAATCTGTTGCCCCAGCTGCTAAAAATAATAGAAGGGTCAGAGCAGCAGCATTTGATAAAATTGAGATGGAGTTGCTCAATATTTGGGCTTCTACAAATGTCCAAAACATGTTTAAAAACAAAAGACATGCTTTGGTTTATGAGTTCATTGCAAGGGAGCACAGTAAAGCTGGAAAATACTCTAGAACTTCCAGTGAGGTGCAATCTAAAATAAAGAATTGTAAGGCAAAATATTATGCAAGTAAACCAAAGTCAGGTGATCCCCCACCATCTTGGGAATCATATGATATTATGCACCACATTTTTGGACAAAAAGACAGCACAACACTGCACCATTTAGATGACAGCCTCAGTAGCACACAGAGCAGCGACTTTGAAAATAATAATGCAACTTTAAGATGAAGACTTTCTCCAAGAGATTGATTCTCAAATAGAGGCAAATACAAGTCAATCAAATTCTGAAGAAAATAGTATCCACTCGCAGCCTCCAAATGATAATGCTCTTGTTTTTGAAAGAATCAAAAGACCTCCTAGGCGTGCTCAGTCTAAGGATGCAGCTCTACTTGAAGCATTACTGGAAGGTAGAAAAATCGACGAAGAGAGATACAAAAAAATTGAAGAAAGAGAAGCCAGGGCTGAAGAGAGAGAAAAAAAATTAACCAATGACATGGGCGAATACTTTCAATTTGCTAAATTATTTATGGCTCATCAATTAAAAAAAGAAGGTTGTCCGGAGTTGAACTTAAATGCATTTTCTACAGAACAAGAACCTCATGTTAACTTTTCAAATTTTCAGTTACCCGCTAGTGTCAACGATACAAGGGGTTCTGATGTCAATAGAAGTTCTACGACTGGGACAAATTCATCTTCTTCATTTCATGCACCATCAACTCAACAAACAATAAATTCTGTTCCTTCTCTGCCATTGCTTACACCAGTAGAAAGTGTCTCTAGATCAGCACCTTTATCCAATAAAAATTTCTCTTCATTGGAATCTTCATTACAAGCAAACTTTTCTCCACCACCGTCTCCATCAAGAAGTGATGTTTCTCTATCAGGATTTTCACCAAGAGCTAACTTTTCTCCAAGAGTTTCTCCACCAAGAAGTGATTTGTCTCTGTCAGGATTTTCACCAAGAGCTGACTGGTCTCCAACATTTTCTCCATCAAGAAGTGATGGTTCTCTATCAGGATTTTCACCAAGAGCTGACTTGTCTCCAGTAGCATGTAGATCAGGAGATGATTTGTCTTCTTCAGAATTCAGATCAATGTTTGCTTCATCTCAATCACCATCGCCATCAATATTTAGCAATGATTATGCTCCTAAATTAAAAATTCCAAAGTTTTCACCCGCACCTATGAGGATTCAAGAGACTGTGACTGACACTGGATTATCCAAACAAGATAAATTGAATAAAAAACCTGTGACTTCAAAGTTTAAGTTAAAAGTAAAAATATCTGATACATTCAGTAGACAACAAAAAGTTCAAGATGTTAAAAAGAAACTATTCCCAAGTACAACAAATGAAGAGGATGAAATCAGCAAAGAGAACGCTTCAACCTTTTTATCACTAGTAGAGGAGGAATCATCTGATTCTGAGTCTCAGACGAATGACCAAAACACTCAAGATTATCAAGAGAGTAATAAAAATAAAACAAAAAATCCTTTAATGAAACGCATTGATAATCAAGAGGCTCAGACGGTCGACCAAAACACTAAAGAGCATCATGAGAGCCCCAAAGATAAGAAAAAAAGTCCATCAAGTGAACCCCTACATCATCAAGAATCCAATACGTCACCACAGACAGACCCAAACAATTTTTGGAGATTCTGGTAACAGAGTTCATCTTGCATATTTAAAATATTTAATTTATTAACAAAATTTAAAGTAGCCTCCCTTCATCAAGACTGATTAAGAGGTAAAGTAGTCAAAAACTAAGTTATGTTAGTTAAACTTTAAGAAATCTCTTGTGATCTTTTCAAAAAAGTAGTAAGCTACTTCAAAAGTTGAAATATATTTTTTTTAATAATTGCAGGTTAAGTGTACATATTAAAAAAAATTATTTTAAATATATGAGGCGTTGGATGGAAAAAGGGCGTAACCCGCATGACAGCGTATTTGAGAAAAAGGCAAAATAAGTTTAAGTTCAGGTATTTTTGTTAAAATATGTAAAATTTATGGGGTTTTTTATTTTGATATGATAGTTTCACTGCTAAGGATGATATTAAACCACATTAAACATTGATGAATCGAATATAATTGTTTAAATAAACTTAAATAGCTCGATGCAGTTACGCCCTTTTTCCGGAAATCGATATATCGTACTGATAAATTACGATATTCATTCATAAATTAATGAGAAAATAATTAAATTTAGAATCATTAAATTTGTTACTTTGAAAGTTCTTTGAAAAGCTATTAAAGCATTTTTTTTGGCAACAAGAAGATACAAACTGAAATTTTTTAGATGGGATTGATACATTTTTTTGTGTATCAACATAACCTTTACCTTCTGCTCTTTTAAACTTTTTGATATTTCTTTTCAACTTTTCAGGTTGAAGTCGTTTTTTCCTAAACTCTTCGTCTTTACTGCAACTTTCACTCGATGAAATATCCATAATATTAAAGAAAAACTACCTAAAAGCTTAAATATTTACAGCAAATGTACAGCTCAACCTCGTCCTTCACTGTCTCGATCGCATCAGCTGATCACATTGACGGCCGAGCGCTCGCGATTTCTCGCTTCCTACACGAGCGCGCGTGAAAAATAATATAAAATTCTTGTCAAATCTTCATTTATTAATCTGAGATTACACATACATATGTAAAAGTGGTCAAGGAATGCGAAAATGGTGATTTCCGGAAAAAGGGCGTAACCACCATTACGCCCTTCTTGCATCCAACGCCTCATATGTAATCCTGATATTTAAGCACAAAATAATTTCTAGTCACAAGATTCCTCATCTTTGTGTAATACTTGTCTGGTATTTATAATTAGTAAATTTTTTTAATTTCAACCTTAAATAATTAAAAATAAATCGTTTTTTTTTACCCGCTTGAGAATAGCATTTAAAGAATTTATTTAAATAATAATGTTCAATGTTAAATTATAATGTTTGTTAACAGCATAAAAAATTTTTAGATGCGAGTCAAAGTTAATTTTTAATAAAATGTAAATAGTTTAGTAGGTTGTATGTAATAAATGATATGTAAAAAAAGTTTTGTATTGAACAAATAAACTATTGTGATTAACTAAGTTACTTATTGTGATTTTAATTTTTAATTAATGTTGGGACTGATGTGAGAAACAAGCATCAGTGCTAACATATATATGTGTGTATGTGCGTCACCAGCGCTGTAAGAGCTGTTCACTTCAGTATCTGTGCTGACGCTGTACCATGCACATGTGTGTACCCCGAGGTTAAAATAAAAGTTGAGTTCCTTGAAAAACCCTGTGTCTTTTTATTTGCACCCTGTCCCTTTAGGTTATTGGCCCAGCACGCATCGCGAGTTTTTTTTTGTGGATAGAGGTGTGTTATTCAGGTGTTGTGAAGGAGCGAGAGAGAGGACAGAACTGATGCCATTTTTTTTCTTCCTCTCGCCGGTACACGTGTTGTACTTGCCGCGTCGCCGGATAACCGTGCGATTCATCTCTTTTGTTTGAGATTTGTTCTTGAGTGACGAGTAACGAGAGAGACAATTATTAAAATCAAGTTTTTTTACTACATTTTTTTCTAAAAGCGAGTTCAACGAGTGTGAAAAAAATGAGTATATATGACTATGAGAATTGGATTCGCCTGGGCGAGGAAGCTTGGCAGGAAAAGTTGCGAAAAATGTAAGTAAAAAAATTTGTTGATGTTGCATGAGTTTTGTTTTGTTTTTGTTCATCGTGTCATGTGTCAGTAATGTGAGAGAGAGAGGAACGGAGGGCGATCAACAGAGCACCGGTACTATGGTGATCGAGTGTCTTTGTTTTTTTTTCGTTTTTTTTAGGTACTAAAACGAGTTGAAGTTTGTCGCTGTGCGTGTTAATTTTTTTTCCTTTTCAATTTTTTTTGTTAGGGAAACGTGTGTTAGGCTGACATGACTTCTGGAGATTTTTTTTTTACTTTTCCTTAGGTACCTGGAAAAGAAAGAATATTTTTTCCGTTCCTGAAATCTCTGTTTTTTTATTACGGCCGCGGCTGTGCCAACCGTGGTATTTTTTTTTTCTCTCTCACTGCGTAATTTTTTTTGAAAATATTGACTGGTACCATGAGCGATGTTGAAAAGATAAATAAATTTTTATTTTGCGGACGAGAATTTATAATCGAAAAAAAAAGAAGAAAAAAAAAAGTTTTTCGAAAAAAATTTAACCACTATTACGGCTGTGCTAATGTGGGAGGGAGAAACTTTTTGAAAATTTTTTGGTTGACTACCGATTTTTTCTCTTTTTGCCGATACTTACGAGTTGTTGTTTTATTTTTCTTGTTGAATTTTTCAATCGAGTTGAGAATTTGAAAATTTGACAAATTGAGAAAAATTAATCGGAAATGTCGATTAAAAAAATTCTTGTTTACAAATGGGCATGAGTTTTTGCAGTGTTAAAAGGGTTGATTAATTGTGTTGAGCTTATTTTTTATAAGTTTTGAGTTTGTTATTCAAATTTGAAAATTTTCTTATGAGTATTAGAAATTTTTTACGAGTATTGAAATTTTTGTTTTACGAGTTTTGAGTTTTTATTTTCTCTTTCTTCTGAAAGATGGAACTGAGAATTTTCTAAACACAATTAATTTTATCCCCACGCCGTGATAAAAGAAATTTAATACGGCTGTGCTGTTAAATTTGTTTGTCAACTACGGTGGGACGAGATCGGAGGAGATCAGCGTGCATCTCCTGTGTGCGATCGCCTCTCTGTGCACCCGTGCTGCTAATAGAGGCAGCACATACATCGGAGAGACGCAGGTTGTGTACGGGGATTTTCCAAAGATCTTCGTCAGTTAAAGTGTTGATTCTGGCTGTGCGATAAAATACACTTTAACAAAATATGACCCTAAACTGAGTTGAATGTTTTTGTCATAGCGAGGAGGAAAAACGATTGGAAAGAGAAGCTGAAGCTAGGTTGCAAGCATTGCTCCAGCCTCAGGCACCGAGTTCCAGTCTGCCAAATGATCCCCAGTCTGTCACGAGTGGATCGAGTGGTCAAACTAAATTGGTCGGTCACACAAACGGGTCGGACGATTTAACACCATCTATGAGTTCAGATGAGACCAGATCTGCTACTCAAAAAGGTATTTTTTGATACATACCTATGCAAAAAATTGTTTCTAGATACATTTTTATTAGAGTTGAGTCGAGTGAGTGTAGGTACCTATAATTTAAAAAAAAACATTCAATAAACGAGTTGAGTTTAAAATAAAAATTTTTTAAAATCTAGAAACTACTGAGTCGAATTATGAGATTGTGTCTGCTGCAGAAAAGCTAAAGCACACTACGGAATCCATGGAGGTATCCAACAATCCATCAACAGGTCTAGTCATCCAAACGAGTGAGATTGAGGACCTTTTAATGGATGAGACATCAGCCCAAACACCGAATGCAACAACTACGACGACTGCAACTACAACGACTGTAGTTACGACGACTCCAAATAAGACCCCTGTGGTTGTAAATACGTCATCGACTCCAACAGCTAACGAGAGAGCCGATTTTAAGTTTTCTTCGGCTCAAGTGCTGGAAATGCTGGCCAACATCAATGATATGATGAGAACTCAGCAGAAATCGGCGGAGGTGAATCTGCAGACTGCGCGTGCACAGGCAGTATTGGTTAATGACAGTCTGATCTTGGCCAAAACGATCGAGAAGGTCATGGAATTACAACAACAGACTGCAGATTACAATTCAAAAAGTCATGAATTGCTGGAGAGAACTGAAAAGGCTGGAATCCAATGTTACTGACTCGTCTGTACGAGCAAAACTTTATAGTTTAAAAATAAGAGTTATTGAGTTTTTCAACAGGTTTGAAAATGTCATATCTGAGTATGAAAACTGCCAGGGAGCTATACCTCTTGCTGAGGTTGAAAAACGAGGGGCATTATTGCGTGCTGTTTCTGGTATCTTTCCAGAAATAACACAAGCTAATAATACTCTGGCAGTAAGTAATAAAACTGAAATCGAATATAAAGATATGAAAATTTTTTGTTTAAGGCCGAGGCGTCGAGACCAGAGTATACGAGACACGAGAACCAGTGCACTAAAGCAAATATTGCTAAAAGTGCAAATACCAATGTAATGGATATTTGTTTCCGTTGCAATAAACCGGGACACTGACGAGATGACTGTCCACTGAGAGCACAAAACTTGTCCGAAATACTTAAACAAAAACGAGAAGTTTTGGTACGAGATATTATAATAAATAGAATCGAAGATTCTTATTACAAACGAGTTGTTAACATTGCGAGTCCAAAGAAAGTCCTCGAGCAATTGAGAGAACTTAAAGGCGTGAGTAAGAACAAACCTGGTCGAGTTGGAAGAAAGAACAAATCGAAACATCATAAGAGTAAACAACATTAGTCGAGCGGAAATACCAAAGGTATGTTGCGTAGAATTTATTCACCTCATAAAATTGGCGAGTCGAGTGAGTTAATTTTTGTAGCTGATTCGGGAGCTACCGATCATATCGTGAATAATAACCTAATTTTGACAAATTTTAGGAAAACGCGAGACGAGTTAATTAGATGCGTGAATAAAAATAAGTCCGCAAACATAGAGATAGATGGTAAGAGTGACTTATCTTTAAAATCGAGTACTGTAACATAACTCAAATTAATCGTTTGTATATCTATATTGAATTATTGATTATTATTAAACAATGGGACAGTAAGTAATATAAACGAGTGTAATTGCTCGCAGGCGACAGTCTGCCGTCACACTTCTGCTCGCAAACACTGCGTACAATGTATGTATGATAAAGAAACTAATAAATAAAGATAATAAAAGTGAAATATAAACATTTCTTTTAAAAAACATAAATACCATAAAGATAGGTATTACATATTGGCGCCCAACGTACGTGGCCGAAAAGTGAAAATCGGTTGTGTTTGATGTTTTGTGCATCAAATTTGTGAATAAGGACTGTGAACACTGTTCGGTGATAAATCGCCTCCTTAAGTTAAAGGACAACGTACTCCGGATAGGACAATTCAAAGCAGTTCAACGAAAAATGCTGATTAAGGTTAGTTAAAACTATACACTTACCTTATGAATAAAAGCACAGGCTCAGACACAGATTCTAATTCAAATTTACAATCCGACGAAGAGATTGATAGATTTTACGAGGTAGACGGTATACATAAACCTTTGATAGAAATAATTAGAGATAAAAAAATTAGTCACGAGCAGCAAAAAATCGTACCACAAACTCAGACGGAAGAGATACTTTTAGAACAATTAAGAGTAATGCAGCAGGCGGTATCATCTTTACAGGCTGAAATAAATTCTTTAAAGGGAGAAAAAATTGAGCCAACGGCGCCGCTGCCACCAACGACGATTTCCACAGATTCTCATCGGTTAGTTAGAGAATTATTGATTGAAGTTAGAGTTTTTGATGGTAGTTCGAACGTTGAGTATTTTCTCGATCAATTAAGAAATGCACGGGACCAGCTAGAAAATGAAGCCGAAAGAAAGGCTCTGTTAAGAAAAGTAATAGCTTCGAGATTAATAGGAGAGGCTGCAAGAATAGGGGAAAGTACACAAGGTGCTGACTATTCAGATTTAGCTAACGCGTTGCGAGCTAGTTTTGGGCAGGCCGATTTGACATACGAGCAAATATCGGTAATTCGTAATAATACTAGACAGGGCCAGAACGAATCTATAGATAATTATGTAAAAAGATATGAAGAACTACATCGACGTGTGCAAAAATCGATCGAGCAAATAAAGATTGAATATCAAGCTGGAATTCAGTACATCGAAGAGGACTCCCATGTCCGACCCTTTATTCAATCACTGAAACCAGAGCTAGAGGTAAGGCTTTTAAATATAAACATTGACTCTCTGCGTCACGCCATGCAGGAGGCACGGGCTATTGATAAAAGACTACGCGACAACGAAGTAATCCGAAGCCGAACACAAAGAAGAGGTGAGCCATTAAATAATACAAAGAGTAAACCCAGAGACGATAATAATAAGCAAGATGATAAAAATGAAATTAAAAATAATTATGTAAGTAATAGTAGAAACGAATTAAAAAGGTGTAAATTTTGCAATAAATTGAATCACACCGAAAATGAATGTTGGAGAAAAAATCCACAGCTTTGAAATTTTCAAAGAATTCCACAGATCGACAAAGGGCCCCCACGAAAATTTCTGATGACCGACGAGAACCAGCAAGATACTACATCGGATCTGGAGGAATATATTATGACCTCTACATCCAACTTCAAGGAACAACAGGAGTTAACAAATTTCTGGTCGACACAGGAGCGCCAGAATCAATTGTAAAAAATTCAATATTAAAATTAGAAGACTGCAACCCAAAGAAAATACCACCGGGAGATAGAAGGAAATTCCAGATTGTAGATGGCCCTCACGAAATGATAGGTGAATGTACATTAAAAACTTTAGGTAGGTCGCATATTTTTCATGTAGCCATGAATGAGTTTCCTTTAAATACACATAAAGGAATTTTAGGTAAGGACTGGCTCGAAAATTATGGAGCCCTTATTGATTGTAAAAATAAAATAATTACTCTGTCTGATATAAGTAAGAAAAAACACGATTTTAAATTAAATACAGAATTGCTTACAGAAGTAGAACCAAATTCTGTTAAGCATTTGAAAGTACATACAAAACCAGGTACTCATGTGTTTTTCGGCTCTAACTGTGTCCCTGCTTTATACACAGGAGTCGAGGCTACTTTGTATTTAATGAACGACTCTTATAAGAAAATCCGTGTTTACAAGTCAGACATTTGTCATGAATATTACGAGAATGATGAGTTAGGGGTACCATGTATGCAAACTCGAAGAAAGGAAAGAAAGCAAGAGTCTCTCGTGTCGGAAATTCTAGACAATAATATACCTCAAGAAAAAAGAAAACAGATGTTGAGAAATTTGTATGAAAGTAAGAATGAAACAAAAATTTTTACAATGAAAAAGTCTGAAGATGAAAGACGCATTGAACTGTTGAAAAATAAAACAAGATTATCTCACTTGTCTGAAGATGAACAGAATGATTTGTGGGAAATTATAAAGAAATATAATGATATATTCAATTTGCCAGGTGACCCAATGCCTGTAGTAAGTGATGTAGAACATGAAATTCTACTAAAAACAGGTAAGCCAATATCTTCAAAAATTTATAGGCAACCTATTCATATACAAGAAAAAATTGATGCTCATATTAGAGAACTCGAGAGCAAAGGTTTAATACGGCCAAGTTCGTCACCTTACTCAGCAAATGTGCTGTTGGTACCAAAGAAGATGGATGCTACTGGAGAAGTAAAATGGAGGCCAGTTTTTGACTTCAGGAAGGTTAATTTTGAAACCGAGCAAGACAATTATCCTATTCCTTGTATCGAGGAAATACTTTGCTTATTGGGAAAGGCAAAATATATGAGTGCATTTGACTGTGCTAATGGATTTCATCAGGTGGCAATGAAACCAAGAGACATCCCAAAGACGGCTTTCAGTACACACAAAGGACACTGGGAGTGGTTGAGAATGCCTTTTGGACTGAAGAATGCACCAGCAACCTTTCAACGGATGGTGAATTTTAAATTGAGAGGCTTGATAGGAAAGATATGCTTCGTATACCTAGATGACATCATAGTATTCTCTTCTACGTACGAAGAACATTTGAGAAATTTGGAAATAATATTTCAAAGACTGAGAGAAACTAAATTATCTCTACAGCCAGATAAGTGTGAATATATAAAGCCGGAACTTGACTATTTAGGGCATCTCATTACACCAGAAGGTTTAAAACCTCAAGAGAAGCACGTTGAGAAGATGAAAAATTTTTCAGTTCCCAAGGGCGTGAAAGAGATAGAAAGATTTTTGGCATTGGTAAATTACTATAGAAAATTTATCCCAAAATGTGGCAAAATAACAGCCCCTCTTCATAAAATGAGAAGAAAAAATGAGAAATATGAAATCACAGATAAATAATTGAAATGTATAAAGAAACTGAAGGAAATAATAACAAGTGATCCAGTATTGAAATATCCTGATATAAAAAAACCCTTTATTTTAAATACAGATGCCTCTAATGAAGGTATTGGTTGTATATTATCGCAACTTGACGATAAAGGAGATGACCCACAGCACACCCGTGTGCTTTTGCTTCAAGGATACTGAATGCAGCTGAAAAAAGATATTCAACTACGGAGAAAGAATTTTTGGCAATAGTATGGGGATCGAAAGTTTTTAGACCCTTTTTATGGGGAAGGAAATATACAGTTTACACAGATCATAAACCGTTGGAAGGAATAATAAAAAGTCAATCCCAAGACATAACTTCAAGATATTTCAAATTTATAGAAAAATTAACTGATTATCACCCAGAGATAAAATATAAAAAAGGTAAGAAAAATCAAAACGCTGATGCTTTTTCTCGGGCATTCGTTGCAGAAGACGA
Source organism: Encarsia formosa (assembly GCA_038277355.1). Taxonomy (NCBI): domain Eukaryota; kingdom Metazoa; phylum Arthropoda; class Insecta; order Hymenoptera; family Aphelinidae; genus Encarsia; species Encarsia formosa. Next base: position 71,306,660 of record CM076184.1, read on the forward strand.
GGATGATACTCCAATCGAAGAACTGTTGGATTATATGAACGAGATGGAAGCAGATGAATCAGAATACCCAAGCTGGATAGATGAGACAGTGGATAAAGAGGCAGCTGAAGAAAATTTACCTTGTGAGAAGGAAACGACAGATGAGTCCAAATTACAACCAGAAGTGACGATTTGTGATGAATTTGAAAATGTGGGATTGAGTAAAATAAGGCTGGTAACTGAGAAAACCAGTGGTGAGCAGATTGATCGATGGGTAAATATTAATAAATTTACACTCTTCTACAAGACAAAGCGAGATTTTGAAAGAATCATAAACGCAGGTAAGAACACCATGACTATAAATGCCTCCGACATGAAGAATTTTGAAATACACTTTGAGGTAAGGAAGGAGGCTGGACTAAAAGAAAAGTCTAGAGAAATAGAAAAATACAAATTAAGAGGTGATAAAAGAATTAATGGTGCACCATATTGTGAACCAGGTGACATCATCAGTCTGTTCTCATTATTGGATGATATAGAAGATGATGAAACCATCATTGAATTAACCCACGTTCAAGATAATCAGAATGAAAATTTATTACTTGGTACATATATTTATACAAAGATGACAGAAAGAACTTTGTATATACGACAAAAATATCCAATTTATATAGATGATTTAAATACAAGAAATAACTTAATAGCAAGGGCTCACGAGCATGGGCATCAAGCTTCAAAGAAGATTGTTATGCAACTCCGCCAACAGTACGTGTGGGAGAACTTACCTAGTGATGTGGAACAATATATTAAGATATGTCAGGTATGTAACAGGCTGAAAGATAACTCTAGAAAATATAATACTCCAGGCATGAATATAGAACCGCCTAAATTTAGTAGGAAAAGGTTCTAAATATTTGTTTGGTACAATGGATAGTGCCGATGCTGAATATTATAATAAATAAATATATTTAATGCATAAAGAAGAAAATTATCTTTTAAAATTATTGCAAAAGCAAACTAAATTAGTTGCTGAAAATATTAATAGTTCATCGATTCATTTAATGAATTATGAGAAAAATATTAAAGAATTAGAAAGTTGGAGTAATAATGTAACTAGACATTTAACGAAATTAGAAGTTGATAAAATGTTAATGATATCACTGCAAAATTTTCAATTTGCACTATTTGAATATAAAGAAAGAGTAGAGACAATACATAATGCAATTGCTTTTGCAAAGTTAGGAGTAGTATTACCAACATTAGTTTTGCCAGATACTTTTTTGAAAGCTTTTAGGGAGATTGGTAAAAATGAGACGATAGATTCATTTATAAAAATTGATAAAGATCATTACGATGATCTAATTAAAGTATCCTCTTCTATAGTATATATAGAAAATGATAAGTTAGTTTTTATTATAATAACACCTATTCCTGAAAAGACCCCTTACGATATAATGAATTTTGAAGTACTACCACATAGAGAAAGTAAAACTTCTTTTAGTAAAATTTTTATTGGACAGAAAATAATATATATATATCGAAAGAGAAGATGTATTATACATATCCAAGCAATTATTGTATTGAATATAAACCAAAAATAAAATTTTGTGAAAATAAGAATCATATTACAAATTTACTTTTAGAGAAAAATTGTTATACACAATTAATATTTCAGTCAAAAATAAATAAATGTGAAAGAGTTCTATATCAGTATCACGGTAATTATATTACAAGAATGAGTGGGGAGGAAAATAATTGGATAATTTAACCCAAAGAGGAAATAAATTTTAATAAAATTATTCATTTTTCTTGCAGTCACAAGGTGATCCGTGGAGAGGAATTATAAATAAAAATAAAAAATTATTTATTTTTTAATATTGAGCAACGTTTCGTCTACTGGTTTGTAGACCTCTTCAGGCTCTGTAATTTATTTAAAACATAATTGTACAACAAACACATATCTTGATACACAATATTACAATAAAACACAATTTTTTTACCTAGTTGAAATTAGTCTTAGCTCTCGCCGAGCAAGTTGTCGTATGAAATCCAAGTACAAATTTCTAACTTATATACAAGAGTAAAGAAGGTGTGGCTAGCATAATGGTTCGATCACGTCCGTAGTAAGAATTTATGAAAATTAAAAGACTTTAAGTAAGTTTCTTAAACAGGGGTGTGTAGGCTCGACTAAGTTTCTGAGTATCCTCCCTCTTATTTATTGTATCTTTCGTGCTTCCTATAAACATCATTTCAGATATTAATCTTTTTTTATAATTATGTTCAATATCTAATATTCTGGCTTTGTCAAAATCAAACTCATGATTGTATTCTTGCTGGTGTTTACAAACTACAGCATCAGGGTCCTCACTTTTCTCATGCTCGGCAATTCTCTTACTTAAAGCTCTCTTAGTTTGGCCCACGTACGAAGCTTGACAAGATTTACATGAAAATTTGTAAACAACATTTGTCTTTTCTTTCGTATTTGTCACATCTTTACCTAATGTAATTATATCATCCAATTTATTACTAACTGCAGGAATAATTCGAAATTCTGTGTTTTTTAAAACACTTTTGCAATTCTTAATAAAAGGTTCGTAAAATGGTAATACAATTTTAATTTTGTGTATCAAGATATGTGTTTGTTGTACAATTATGTTTTAAATAAATTACAGAGCCTGAAGAGGTCTACAAACCAGTAGACGAAACGTTGCTCAATATTAAAAAATAAATAATTTTTTATTTTTATTTATAATTCCTCTGCACGGATCACCTTGCGACTGCAAGAAAAATGAATAATTTTGCTCAACAATCGAGAGAGGACGATCGAGAATTCGATCAACACTTACAATAAATTTTAATGTATTTTGTAAAAATACTCATACTTTTTTGAAAATTGATACCGATACATTACTCCAAGTAAGTAATCCTACTTGTATATTTATGTCAGATAAAATAAAGTTAACTGCATTTAATACAAGAGAAATAAAAACTAAGGTAGAATATATATATTTAAATAATACAATAGACATTGAAAGGGAATATTTAGATAAAATAAATTTTTATGGTTTGGAAAATAATTTGCATGAGAAATTAGAAGAGTTGGAGGAAATCCAAAGTAAGATAAATCAATTTAAATTTACAGAACGCACTACGACTTTAACACAAAAGATATTAAATTATTTAAGTACTGTAGGACAAACAATTTTGATAGGATTAATTTTATTCATTATTCATAAATGTAGAGCAGGGGCGCAACAACCCATGTAAGCTAGGGGGTGTCCTGATCAATTTTTTTCCTGACACCCCCTAGTATTTTCAGGGGGTGTCAACGAAATTGTACAATCCTAAATCAAGCCTTAAACCTAAATATGCCTAAGCGCCCTGGGCGCCTGAGTTCAACAAAAAAACTAATTAGTTATCTCCCAAGCTCTGAATCCCCAAATACCCTGGGCGACCGAGTTCAACAAAACAATGATCAGCTATCCCCCAAGCTCTAAACCCCCAAAACCCTGGGCGTCCGAGTTCAGCAAAAAAACTAATCAGCTATCCCCCAAGCTCTAAGCCCCCAAAACCCTGGGCGTCCGAGTTCAGCAAAAAAACTAATCAGCTATCCCCCAAGCTCTAAGCCCCCAAAACCCTGGGCGTCCGAGTTCAGCAAAAAAACTTATCGGCTATCCCCCAAGCTCTGAATCCCCAAATAGCCAGGGCGCCCGTGTTCAATAAAAAAAACTGATCAGCTATACCCCAAGCTCCAAACCCCCCAGAATCCCTGGGCACCCGAGTTCAATTGAACGAAATTTTTTTTGTTGCAACTAAAAAATTATCAACAAATTTTTTTTTCTAACTAGACAATAAAATCCACAAACTTATTGTGGAACAAAAAAAAAAAAAAAAAAAAAAACTTTTTTATGGACTTGATATTCAATTATATAAAGTACGCTTAACTTCGAGCTTAACTTATAAAATTATTCCACTCGGTAACCAGACTTTTAGGAGGTTTAGAGCTTGGGGGATAGCCGATCAGTTTTTTTGTTGAACTCGGGTGCCCAGGGTTTTGATGGTTTAGAGCTTGGGGGATAGCTGATTAGTTTTTTCGTTGAACTCGGGCGCCCAGGATATTTGGCGGCTTAGAGCTTCGGGGATAGCTGATCAGTTTTTTTTTTTTAACTCGATGCCCAGGGTTTTGCGGGTTTAGAGCTTGGGGGATAGCCGATCAGTTTTTTTGTTGAACTCGGTCGCCCAGGGTATTTGGGGATTCAGAGCTTGAGGGATAGCTGATTAGTTTTTTTGTTTAACTCGGGCGCCCAGGGTTTTGTAGGTTTAAGGCTTGAGATTTCAAATTCCGTGAACACCCCCAAGAAACTGTAGAGGGTGTCGTCTACTAGCCCAGGGGGTGTCCTGACACCTCTGCCCCCCCCCCCCCCCCCCCGTTGTTGCGCGCCTGATGTAGAGGCTTTGATTTTCTATATAATATAGTTGGAAAAATTTATCGGAAAATATGTTGTTGTAAAATAAGTTATAAAAGAAATGTAAATGTGGTACACAACCCAAATAGTCCAGTGTATATAGCTTCTTATAATTCTGGAAATCAAGGAAGTGAGAATATACCTAAAAATCCTAAAATAATATTTCGGAAAAAACTGTCTGATGAATTTTAAAAAAATGATAAACGAAAATTTTTCACTCTGAAAAATTTTCTAAGCTGGATAATAGGGGTGTAACATAACTCAAATTAATCGTTTGTATATCTATATTGAATTATTGATTATTATTAAACAATGGGACAGTAAGTGATATAAACGAGTGTAATTGCTCGCAGGCGACAGTCTGCCGTCACACTTCTGCTTGCAAACACTGCGTACAATTTATGTATAATAAAGAAACTAATAAATAAAGATAATAAAAGTGAAGTATAAACATTTCTTTTAAAAAACATAAATACCATAAAGATATGAATTACAGTACCGGGAAAACTGTAAAGTTAACTGATGTTACAGCAGCTTCAGGGGTGTCCGAAAACTTAATTTCAATTAGGCGTTTCACTGAAGCAGGTTTTTCTATCTATATGGACAGCGAGTTTCTAGACATATATGATGGGGAAGCAGGCGTGAGTTGTATGACCGGCACCTAAAAGGCTCCTAACTGGCTTGTCAAAATGGTAGTCGAGAACAAATCTACCGACAATTTTGACTGTGACGAATATGCATGCGTAGCTAGATTCACCTCACTTGATGATTTTCTCAAACAGTCGCAGAGTGATGTTTTAGATTTTGAGACAACAATTCAGGAGAGAGCTCCGAATATTGAAAACGAGTCAAACCACTCTGAGACTGGGAGGGAGAATGGAGAGAAATCTCAACAAGATGATTTGAATTCTGACTGCTTGGATTGGGAGTTACGTGGAAATCTTCTGGGTAATCGAATTTTAGATCCGAATAAATCTGAAGACCTGCTTAAACTCGAAGAGTTGGCAGATGAGAAAAAATGGCAGGCAGAAAAAAAATGGGTCGAGTAAAAGCGAGTCTGTATATCTTAAAAATCCGGTAAGTTAGATTTAGGCAGTTTATGGCATGCTCGTCTAGGCCATCCTTCCCTGAAATGTCTAAAACACCTAAAGCGTATCGTGAGTAAACTTCGAGATATTAAATTCCATAATGATATCAGTGACTGTGAAACTTGCATTTTGGCAAAAATGAAAAGACTACCTTTCAGTGAAGTAAGAACAAGAGCCAAAAGGCCGTTAAAATTGATTCATACTGATACTATGGGTCCCATAAAACCCCAGTCATATCCTGGTAGAAATAGATTTATTACCACCTTTATAGATGATTATTCGAGATTTGCGAGAATATATTCTGTTAAACATAAGAACGAGTCAGGAATATGTCTGGAGAGTTTTCTGAAAACAACGAGAAATCTTGTCGGTAAAGACGAGAAAGTTTGCTTCATAAGAGCAGATCGAGGTACTGAGTTCACTGGTGGTCAGTTTCATGAACTTATGGAAAGGGAGAAGATTGATAGTAATTTTTCTCCCGGATATACTCCACAACCCAACGGTACTGCTTAGAGATTCAATTTGACATTACAGGAAAGGATCCGAGCTTTAATGTTTGATTCAGGTCTTCCTACGAGTATGTGGATTCTAGCTGCAGAGGTAGCTGTACATATGTACAACAGAACACCACATAAGTCTGTAGATTTCGAGTTGCCTATTAGAAAGCTTGCGCCACTGGAGAAAGGTCATTTTGGTAAAATTAGGAGATTTGGTTGTATTGCGTATGCACATATACCTTATCCTGAAGGCAAAATTTCACCTCGAGCAATTAAAGCTGTATTTGTCGGATACTCAGTTAACAGCTATGTGCTGTGGCACCCTGAGTCGAGAAAATTCATTATTTCGAGAAATGTGAGATTTAACGAGAGACTCATGTACAAAGATGTGTAAAAAGGTAATAACAATAGCGAGATTAAGAATACCGAGCTAAACTTTGATGATAACCTGGCTAATGCGAGTGAAAGCGTGCAAACGCTAAATGAGAAGCAAATTGAAATTGTACCTCCACAAGTAAATCGTAAACGAGGACGACCGAGAAAAGAAATTCTGGAAAATCAGGTTAAGGAGGTTACTACCCAAAATGAATTACAAGGGGGATTTTAATGAAACCTCACAGAAAGTTTCATTAATAAGATATAAGTTCACAGCTTAATTTTTGGAGCAATTCATGGGATATTTTACGAAATATGAATAAATCAATTTTTGGCTCTTTTTACACGGTGGCTTATGGGAAAATCACATTTTTTACACTTTGACTAATGTTTTAAAACATTTCTATCAGGGAGTTTTCAATAAAAAAAATCACTAGTAGGAAGCAGTATTCACTGAATATAACTATATTTTTCTTATAAAATTTCATGGGTTATTTGCAAAGAAAAAAATACAGCAATCACTAAAAACTACGAAAATCCCGATTTTATCAGCGACATGTCTCTTCAGCTGTGACGCGCGCAGCTGTCATCTATGGTAGAGGTCTTCGCTTAAAATCATTCAAACGTCTTTTTTAACGTGAAATTCATAGTTTATGAGTATTCATCACACTTTTCGATTCATAATAAAAGTAGTTTTTAATAATTCTTGATCTAACTATCGATTATTTTTCACTGAAGTATGTTCAAAGTTAGCCTGATAGGTTGTGCGCGCGAAACAGCTGATCACGCTCTGCTACACATTACCTCTGACTCCAACTGAGCGAAATAGCCTAACTTCGACTTGACTAGTGCAGTAAGGTAGTAACCTCCTTAACGAGGAGCCTCCTGGCAAGATGAGAAATCAACCTGGCAGGAAAGCTAAAGAAGGTCGTCATTTCACGATTTATGCTCGTCCTGTTCAGGACACAAGTTTTGCATTCTTTGCCACGAGCGAGTTAAAACTGGATCAATTTCTTTTGTTTAGAGCAGTTGGACACTCCGCTGCCACAATCTCTTCTTCTTCTTCTTGAGGAATTGATTCATCTGCTTCTTCATTGTTTCCATGAAGTAATCTCTCCTCTTCCACTACTTCGTCCAACCATTCCTGAGGTACTTCAAGTTCATTATTGTCTTCACAATAATTGTGTAAAATCATGCATGCTTTAATGATAACAATCATATTTTTTAGATGTATATTTGGCCTTCTTGACAAAATCCTAAAGCAAGCTTTGAGTCTACCAAAACCATTTTCTATGGACATCCTAGCACTACCTAACCTGTAGTTATAGTTTTTTTGAGTACGAGGCATATCCAAAGTTATTCTGAAAGGTTTCATGAGCCATGTCATTAAGGGAAAAGCTGCATCTGCTATTAAGTGGTACTTGGTTTTTTCCTTCGGAGTCTTGTTTCTTTGCCTGAATATTGATGCATAGTTGCATTTGCCTGGTGCTCCATTTGACACATAGCTAATAATACATATTAATTAATTAATTATTTTATTTAATTATTACATAAGTAAACAGGTAAAAAACCAGAAATTCAAAAATCTTTGCAGATATTCAAATTTAAATTTTAAATTAATAATAATAAAAATTAAAGAAAAAATTTAGTACTTACATAAATCTGTACATATGATCCACAATAGCTAGGACATTGATGAAGTAAAAGCACTTATAATTATAATATTCTTCAGGTTGATCTCCTGGAGGTAAAACTGGTATGTGGGTACCATCCATTGCTCCAAAACAGCTATAAAACTGCCATCTCTGATAAAATCCATTGGATATTTCTTGTTTTTCTTCTTCAAACCGAGGAAAATGAATTAAAGACCCAAAGTGCAAAATAACAGCATAGCAAAATTCCATTAACAAGTATCCAACAGTGCTTTTTCCTACACCAAATAAATCTGCAACGCTCCAAAAATCCACATTTCCTTTTAAAACTGTTAGTGCAATAGCAACTCTTTTAGGAACTGGAATTGAGCGTCTAAAATTCGTGTCTTGTTTTTGTAAATAAGGTGATAAACTAGTGCACAATTTTTCAAAGGCTGCTCTTGTTAACCTAAACTTTTTAAAAAATCTTTCCTCTAAAAAAAGAATATATAGGTATACATTTTTTTATTTTGGTAAATTTTTTAATTGTACATATTGCAAATAAAATACCTGTATAATACGGTACAGTCACTTCCCAAAAATTCCCATGATTTGGGTTTAACAACTCTGGTTCGACCCAAAGGCTTCTTCTCTTTCGAACTAGCAATTGATTTAAAATTAACTCTCTTCGTTTCTGTCTTTTAATTATTATTGATCTTTCTTCTGCATACTTTAATCTTCTTTTTTTTAATAGTAAGATTAAAAACATACAACAATTGATTACTTGCAGAATATCTGAATGGTCCATTTTTGAGGTTGTAAACAAACTTCTGGCATCAACACTGATCAACACTGCCGTACTGAATAGCAGACAATACTGCAGCATCTGACTGCCATTAAAAAAAAATCAATTCTACCAACCACAAGAAATTATATTTTTATCGAATCGACAGGGGGCACGTTAACCTCCACCAAAAAAATTTTTCCACAAAATTTCTCAATTATAATTTTCTTTTTTCTTTTTCAACTTGGTCGTCGCAGAAAAAGGAAAAATTAATTTTTATTTAACGGGGCATTGAAAATCTGATTATATTTTAAGAAAAAAATTTACACGGTCAACTTCACCGCAAACCACGAAATTCGCAGTTTAGCTGGACTCGGTTTTACGGATTCGGAAGTTTAAGTATTACTTAAGCCGAGGTTTAGCCGACACGCGGTTAAACCGCCAGTGTAGACGGGGCAGGAGCTGATGATCCCCTGAGTAATTTAAAAAAAAAATTATCCCGAAAAAAGCCCGCATTGAAAAGTTATGAACGTTTCATTTTTCGAAACGCTGATTTCCTTTGGCTCACGGTAGTCAGGGGAATTCGATTTCAGTTTCGAGAATCTGGTCTCTCTGCCTGCGCTCTCTGTAGACTTAACCGGACGTGACGTATGCGGTGGGCGTGTCTATTTTTGCTGTCTCACTCTTACTGCTTACCTACAGTGGCAGACGGGGGCATGTAGGCCCGAGCCTGTAACCATGAGGCGACTGGTGGCGCTGTATCAATTAGCAGCTCCCTACAGCTGACTCGTGATCTGACTATAGCTGACTGCGGAGCCGCTGAGCAGAGCTGAGTAGAGCAGCTTGTAATGTGTTATGAGCAATAACTTTTTTATAAATAATTGATTGTCATAGAAAAAACAGTACTGAAGAACCTTATTTTCATTATATATTAAATAAGTGGTAGAATTTATAATTATTAATTTGTTTAATTTCAATAAAATAGTATGAAATAAATAATCTCTACAGTCTTTCTATAATCATCATCATCATAGATTTTTCAATTATTGTGATGTGCCCTGTGAGTTGATAATAATTGTGCTGTGGTTGTGTTGGGGACCTGATGGCTGGAGGTGCATATTGGCAATATCAAAAATAAAGTTTTTTCTGAATGAGTGTGTTTGTGTGTGTGCGCGTGTGTGTGCGTGTGCGTGTATGCGTGCGCGCGCGTGTGTGTGTGTATGCGTGTGTGCGTGCGTGCGTGCGTGCGCGTGTGTGTGTGTGTGTGTGCGCGCGTGCGTGTATGCGTGTGTGTGTGTGTCAGGTTGAACTTGCAAATTACTTTTTTATAATCCACCCAACTTTCAAATTGCAAAAGGTGTAATTGCAGCACATAATGTCATTGTCATACGCATTATCGCTTAATTTCATAGAATCATCATAGAAATGTATATGCTCTGAGCCAATACACTTGAACTGTTAAAGTTTTGTAATCCTACCCTTTTTCAAAAATAAACTTGATGTCTGAAAGTTTTGTAATCCCACCTTTTTTCTAAAATAAACTTGATGTCTGACAATGAATTTTAATTATAATTCTTACATTCACTCAGGGTGTTAATGATAAGTATATTTAAGTCAACACGAATCAATTATTAAAAATTTTTATCATTTTTGTTGTCTGTATGCAAGCTTAAGTTATGCGGCCAAAGTGATTTTACATTTTAAAATTGGTTAATTAAGAAGTACAAAAGAAATTGATAGTTTTGGGTCTAGGTATCCAGTGGACCAGAGATTATGAATTCTATTTGGCAAGGATTTTTAAAGTACGGATGAGCATTTGCTTCATTATTTTCAAAGTGGATTTAGTTTGTCCATCAATTATGTATGCAAAATGAATTCAAAAGTACTTCATAACAGTAAATTATGTCTATGATTTTTATGTGTTCTGACTAATGATAAAATTTATATAAAAGAAATTTAAACCTAAAGAACTAGATATATCCAAGTCAACATGAATCAATTATTAAAAATTTGTATCTTTTTTGTTTTTTGTAAGCAAGCTTAACCCTGCTACGAAAAATCCATTGAAGTCCATTGAAAATTTAAATGGTTTTCAATCGGTTTTTCAATCGGGACTTTTAATAGGCGTTTCGCCGATTGGTTTTGATTGGAAAAGGAATTGTTATTGAAGTCGATTAAAATCTATTGAATAATGGGATAGAAATCCATTGATTTCGATTGAAAAATTGAATGGATTCTAATGAGTATCTCAATCGGTACTTTTAATCGGCACTTGGCCGATTGGTTTCGATTGAACGATGAAGACCAATAGAAATTTATTAACTTTTAATCGATTTCAATAGAAATTAATAGATTCTTTTTACTTAATCAAGTTTAATAGATTTTAATAGATTTTAATTTTTTTAAACTAGTTTATATATGTAAAATTTTAAAAAACTATGATCTAATAATAAAATCTTTTATGTTTAAAAGATCCTAGTAGATTGCAACGAGGCAATCAGTTCAAAAATTATAGTAAAGCAGATCTTAGCTACTTGAGTATGGAAATTTTACACCAGTATATGTAATCCAAAAACGTAGACTTCAATTTTAGGTGAAGGTTACAGGTAGCCATCTAGTGGTTTGATGTTGTAAAAATCGATTGAAATCTATTGGATTCCATTGATTTTTATGGCCAAACAAATTTAAAAAATGAACCAATTTGAATGGTTTTTTCAATGGGAATGAATAGATTTTCATGAACTTCCATCTTATAATAGAGACTTAAAATTGTCGAAAATTTTAGGAGTTCAAAATGATAAATCGATTTAAATGGTTTTTTCAATGAGAATGAATAGATCTCAATGAGTTTTCTTCTCGAAGATAATTGATTGTCGAAAATTTTATGAGCTTCAAATAATAAATCAATTTGAATGGTTTTTTCAATGGGAATGAATGGATTTCAATGGACTTTCCTCCCAATGGAATTTCATTGTTGCCAATTGACCTTATCCATTATTTTCGTGGAAAAAAATCATTTCAAATGACACATTTTTAAAAGCTCATTCCAATTGGGACCATTCAAATTCATTGAGTTTAAACTAACTCTAAGGTTTCTAGTCTTCATTTTTTTATGCAGAGTTAATTTCCATTTAAAAGAAAGACCATTAAAAACCATTTATTTCCATTGAAAAAATCATTCAAATCTATTCATTATAATCGAGTTCATAAATTTGTGACTATTGATTTTCATTGAAAATAAATCTGATTTAAACCCATTTATTTCCATTGAAAAACTCATTCAAATGGATTCATCTTTTTCAAGCTCATGAAAATTTGCAACAGTTAATTTCCATTGGGAAAAAAGTTTATTGAAATCTACTCATTCCCATCGAAAAAACTGTTCAAGTCGATTCATTTTTTTTGAGCTCTTAAAATTTTTGAAAGTTAATTTCCATTGAGAAGGAATTCTATTGAAATTCATTCATTCCCATCGGCGAAAATATTCAAATAGATTCATTTTTGCTAATCTCATAAAAGTTGCGACCAGTGATTTCTATTGCGAAAAGCTACCATTGAAATCCATTTATTTCCATTGACAAAACCATTCAAATCTATTTATTTTTATTGAGCCAATAAAATTTGCGACCAGTGATTTCTATTCAGAAAAGCTACCATTGAAATCCATTCGTTTCCATTGGCAAAACCATTCAAATCTATTTATTTTTATTGAGCCAATAAAATTTGCAACCATTGATTTCTATTGAGAAAAGCTACCATTGAAATCCATTTGTTTTCATTGGCAAAACCATTCAAATCTATTTATTTTTATTGAGCCAATAAAATTTGCGACCATTGATTTCTATTGAGAAAAGGTGCCATTGAAACCCATTCGTTTGCATTGGCAAAACCATTCAAATCTATTTATTTTTATTGAGCCAATAAAATTTGCGACCATTGATTTCTATTGAGAAAAGGTGCCATTGAAACCCATTCGTTTGCATTGGCAAAACCATTCAAATCTATTTATTTTTATTGAGCCAATAAAATTTGTGACCATTGATTTCAATTGAGAAAAGGTACCATTCAAATCCATTCACTTCCATTGAAAAAACCATTGAAATCAATTAATTTCCATTGAATAAAAAAGGTCCCACAAAACTCAATTGGTATCGATTGAAAAATTTTTGTCTGTCCATTGGGACAATTCAGAACCATTAAAAACCACTGAGTTTGAATCGAACTCAATGGTTTTGAATGGATTTTTTGTAGCAGGGAAGTTATGCGGCCAAAGTGACTTTAAATTTTAAAATTGGTTAATTTTTTTTTACAAGAATTAAAAAGTACAATAGAAATAGATAGTTTTGGCTCTAGGTATCCAGTGGACCAAAAATTATGAATTCTATCTGGCATGGATTTTTAAATTACGGATGAGCATTTGCTCCATTTTTTTAAAAGTGGATTTAGTTTGTCCATCTATTATGTATGCAAAACGAATTCAAAAGTAGTTCATAACAATAAATTATGTCTATGATTTTTATGGGTTCTGGATAATGATAAAATTATATAAAAGTAATTTTAAACAGAAGAACTAGATATATCTAAGTTAACATAAACCAATCATTGAAAATTTTTATCTTTTTTAAAATTATTTTAAGGTTACAAAAGAGTATTTGCTACATTTCAATGTAAATTTACATTGAAATAAAGTTATGCAATGTACATTAAAAAATAGATAAATACTAAATTAAATTTTTTTTTACATATAAAATTGATTTCTCTAGGACTTTTATAGGTTCTGGTTTATGTCGTGGTTTCACATCAGAATGATTGAATAAATCTTAAATATTGTTAAATTATTTAGGTTTGTTAAGTTCGTGAAATGATTTATTAAGACATATTTCAACAATATTAATGATTTATTTATGGAGTTTGGTTTTTTGAACTTGTGAACAAAAAGGAAATACATTTAAATATTTACCGAACTTACGCAATAAAATCTTTAAAAAATACTTTTAAAAAAGTAATATTTACGGCGATTGGTTTTTTAAAAAGGAATCTAAATAAAAAATTATACGCTAAATATGATCTTTAAAAAATACTTTAAAAAAAGTAATATTTACGGCGATTGGTTTTTTTAAAAGGAGTCTAAATAAAAAGTTATACGCTAAATATAATAATCTTTTTTTGAAAATGAATTAATGAAAGAAGTGAAATCAAAAAATTTATTACGGACGACTTGAGGCCGAATTACTTATTATTTAAAAATAATTTCTCTTCTAAAAGATGATCATAATATGTTGAATCATCTTCAATATACGTAAAGTTAACAATTTTTCAATTATAGCACATACATGGGAAAACACATGCAAATTGCACACAATTCAAACACTTTTTGAAATTAAAATATGTTGTAATTAAGTTAGAAATCAACTAAATAACAATGTATGGCTATAGCCATACATTGTACATTGAAAAATTTGTATCAGATCTAACCTCAGATCTGACATCAGAAACTACATCAGATCTGATATCAGATCTGTCATCAGATCTGACCTAAAAATAACGATTTGAAAAAAAAAACAATTTTTTTTGTTCATACTTATTAAATTAGAAAAATTTACAACCACAAAAGTGAAATGTTATAAAAAAGGCGTTGTTACTGCCCTATTGGAACATAACCTCTTAAAAAACGTTTTTAAAAAGGAGTTCCCACAACCAAGAAACGTTTTTTTTTCGGTTGAAAAACGTTTTGAAAACCTTTTTAAATCGTGAAAAATGTCCGCTTTTGCGAAAAAAATTTTTCGATGAAATGTTTTTTAGGATACGTTTTGAAAACGTTTTTGATAAGTTTTTTCAAAACGTTCCTAAAAGGTTTTAAATGTGGTGTGAAAACTTTTTTTTTTTTTAATTGAAAAGTAGTAGTTGGAAGTATCAATTGAAAATATTATAAATTTAAAAAATGAATAAAAAATTGTTTGGAGTTTAATTTAAAAAAGAGGTTTAGATTATTATTTTTTGTAAAAAAAATAATAATAAATATCAACGGCTTCTCCATGTAAAATTTGAATCAGGAATATTACTGGATAAACAAAAAAAAACACACAAATTTAACATTTACAAATTATTACTTTCAGCAACTAATAAGTATAATTAGAATATTTACCGTACATAATGAAATAATCTAAAATTAATAAATAAAAGAACTTATATTGTTCAGTTGTTGCCACCAGCTGCTGCAGTTTCTAGCCGGGCTCGTTTCTGTGAAAAAACAAAACAAAAAATAATTTTGAAGTTAAAAGAAAATTGAATCAAAATAAGTACTTGGTCAGTTACCTTTCGTTTTTCTCTCTGAGTGCTTTGTCCTTCCCAGCTGCCCCCTTTAGCCAAAGACTGATTGAATTTTTAATTTTATCCTGTGAATAAGCAGGAAATTAGACTGCAACAGACTCTGCAAAAATTAAGAAATCAACATGTGGTAGTTAATAATTTTCAGATTTAATAAAGAAATGTCTAAGTATTATTTTGTTTTAAATTACCTTCTATTAAGCTATTGATAATTAGTTTTGAAAAAACTTTCTTTCCCTTCTGGCCAATGTAGCTGTGTACTTTTTGGCCAGCTCGAGATAAATGATTTTCCCATAATATTAAAAACCATTTTATGGCCATCGACTCCTCCGGTCCAAAGCATGAAGTCGACCTAGAAAGAAATTTTTCAATATTAGTAAGTTTGAAAAAAAGGTAAGTATTTTTTTCAATCTCATAAACTAAACAAATTTTTGAAAAATTAAAAAAATTATTGTTCTTACTTATGTTATAAGCTAATAAATCCTTCATTGGCATCTCGATCAGTTCTTCTTCAGACCAAAAGATGTTACTTTTTCTTTTTCAGCTGTAGGAAACTAAAACACAGGTAACAAAAAATTTCAATTATTATTCAGTACACTAAAAAAAGGAAAAAACTCTAAATTCAAAACATTTTTGTATTACTCAATGAACAAGAATTGTAACCAACACTTTAAAAACACATGTTGTTTGAAAATAAACTATGCAGAAATTTAACTTAAATATTGACGTTTTAAACAGCGGATTAGTGAAACCGCATGGCTCTGAATAAAATTAAGAGCAAATGCGTATTAAAATATTTTTCTAATTACCTTTTGTCGACGCTTTTGATGACTGTAAATTGGATGGCGATTCATTGTTTACCATACAAGGTCTCGCGATTGACTCCTCTTCGTTACTCGGTAACTACCTTGAAAAATTAAACTGTCCCTGTCCTTCACATTGAAGTAACTTTTTAAATGAACTTTCACTGTTTTTCATTCATTAAACAATCATCACTTACTGGCGCCCATTCCTGTTGAAATTTCTATTATCGTTGCGTGGATGAATGAATAAACGAAGTAAACTGAACTGGGTTACTTACAAAATTACTTTCAAACTGAAAAACACAAAAAACACTCAAAGTATACTATCAACAAATATTAACGTTGAATTCCAACAATGATGAGCAAAACCATCAATGTTTCCTCTGATTGGTTCTTTTTACCGATTAAACATGAAAATTCACGTGACTGTTAGAATTTTTTGTTTGTTCAGTCAATTTTACCAATAGGCTTTGTAGTTTTTTACTAAATTGTTTCATCCCAGCTGAAAAAATCCATATGGAAATCCATATGGAAATCCATGCAGTACCCCATACGGAAATCCATATCGAAATCCATATGGAATTCCATATGGTGAATTGAAACCGATTTCCATATGGATTTCCATATGGATTTTCAAAAGAAATGAATTTTTTTTTTTAATAATTTTTTTTTCTAAACTTTTTTATTATTTAATAATAATTAAAAAAAATTGATTAGCATAATTATTTTTATGCCTTTTTCCAAAATAATATTTATTATACATCTTTTCTCCTTATCCAAATTTTTTTTTTTTAATTCAATTCTTTTCATTATGATTTTATTAATATTTTAAAAATTAATATTTTACCTTCTTCATATTTTATTTTGATTATTGATAATTATTGATAGTTATATAATTTAATGTAACCAAACAGTATAATTAATTGTAATTTTTTTTCAATTTGATTAATTATTTTTTTGAAGTATAATATACTGAAAAAATTAATAATTTACACAAGTTTTTCAAGTAAAAAAATTTATTTTATTTTTCAACATGTGATTTCTAATATGTTATATAGTAATTTTATCAATGGATGACAAAAAGATCTTAGTACATGCGTATATATACAGTTAGTCGCAGAAAGTTTCTAACAAAACAATAGTTGCTTTTCTCTGTTTTTGGTGAATCCAGAGTAACCAAATTTATTCTATTAATTTTTGAAGTAGTTTATTATGCTATTGCTACCAAGTAGTCGTAGTAGTTTAGTACCAAGGTCACCGATGATGGGGGTACCTGGGGTACCTGGGGGTCATCTCCGAGAAGTATAATTTAGTTGAAAAAAATTGCAGAACTTTTAAGTCATCCCCGCAGAAATTGGCCCAAACTGTCGAAGATGACCTCCAGGTTCCTCAGGAACAACCGTCATCGGCGACCTGGGTACCTAGGTTTAAGTTGCCTCGATAAATACTCTATAACACCTCTTAAAGTCATTTCCGTAGAAATTGTTCCTAACTCTCGAAGATGACCTCCAGGTTCCCTAGGTACACCCGTTATCATCGACCTGGCTCTCCAGGTTCAAACTTCTTCCTCATATGCTGTGAAACACCCCCGAAATCTATCCTAAGTCATATCCCAAGAATTTGATTCGAATTCTCGGAGATGACCCCCAGGTACCCCGGGTAACCCCATTATCGGTGACCTTGGTACTTAGGTTCAAATTGCCTCGATAAATACTCTAGAACTTTCCTGAAAGTCATCCCCGAAGAATTTATCCCAAATTCTCGGAGATGACTCCCTCAAGTACCCCCGTCATCGGCGACCTGGAGGTCCAGGTCGATAAAGAATTACGGATTCATGTATTCTCATCCAAACCTAAACTCTCTGCAAAATTTCAGACCTCCAGGTCTTACAAGCTCCAAGTTCTAGAGCTTGGCAGTTTTGAACGTACGACGACAACGACGAAACATTGTGAGTTAAAGAAAAGCACGTAAAATTAAAAAAAAAACAATTTTTTGATTATTTATGACATAAGAGGCTATAAAATCATTAAATAATTAACTATATCCATATTTTATTCCTTTTTATAATCATCTACTTGAAAATAACGTTACGTGTGGCCACACGTGTGGCTCACACGTGTGGACATTCAACAGGGTATATATACTCATGTACTAAAATCTTTTTGTCATCCATTGATAAAATTTCTATATCACATATTAGAAATCACATGTTGAAAAATAAAATAAATTTTTTTACTTGGAAAACTTGAGTCAATTATTAATTTTTTCAGTATATTATACTTCAAAAAAATAATTAATCAAATTGAAAAAAAATCACAATTAATTATACTGTTTGGTTACATTAAATTATATAACTATCAATAATTATCAATAATCAAAATAAAATATGAAGATAGTAAAATATTAATTTTTAAAATATCAATAAAATCAAAATGAAAAGAATTGAATTAAAAAAAAAAAAATTTAGATAAGGAGAAAAGATGTACAATAAATATTATTTCGGAAAAAGGCATAAAAATAATTATGCTAATCAATTTTTTTTAAATAATTATTTAATAATAAAATAGTTTAGAAAAAAAAAGTTATTAAAAAAAAAAAAAATTCATTGCTTTTGAAAATCCATATGGAAATCCATATGGAAATCCATATGGAAATCGGTTTCAATTCACCATATGGAATTCCATATGGATTTCGATATGGATTACCGTATGGGGTACTGCATGGATTTCCATATGGATTTCCATATGGATTTTTTCAGCTGGGATGTTTAATCTGCTTAATTTTAATAGCTTAATAGAAGGTAATTTAAAACAAAATAATACTTAGACATTTCTTTATTAAATCTAAAAATTATTAACTACCACATGTTGATTTTTTAATTTTTGCAGAGTCTGTTGCAGTCTAATTTCCTGCTTATTCACAGGATAAAATTAAAAATTCGATCAGTCTTTGGCTAAAGGGGGCAGCTGGGAAGGACAAAGCACTCAGAGAGAAAAACGAAAGGTAACTGAACCAGTACTTATTTTGATTCAATTTTCTTTTAACTTCAAAATTATTTTTTGTTTTGTTTTTTCACAGAAACGAGCCCGGCTAGAAACTGCAGCAGCTGGTGGCAACAACTGAACAATTTAAGTTCTTTTATTTATTAATTTTAAATTATTTCATTATGTACGGTAAATATTCTAATTATACTTATTAGTTGCTGAAAGTAATAATTTGTAAATGTTAAATTTGTGTGTTTTTTTTTTGTTTATCCAGTAATATTCCTGATTCCCTCGCTGGGGGCCACATGACCTTGCCGCGGTGCGAGGGCTGAGCCGTGGGCCCTCCCTGTCGGCCTTGCCGGGCGTCTAAGGGGGAGGTGAATGAGTGAGGGTGAGTGGAGGATCCCTATAAACGGGCTCTCCTCATGGATGGTTGGGATCCCTATAAACGGGCTCTCCCCTGAGTGGGATGGATGATACGGCCCTTAGACTTCCGGCTTGGTCTGACTCGAGGGCTCACGGGGACTAAGAAGTGGCCTACCCAATCTAAGGTGTGAGATTACCGTGCCGAGGGATGCGTGGCACAGGGGGTGCTGTGTCTTGAACGGTTCCTCCGGGACACCGGGCCGAATCCCGGAGTACCTGAGGCCTTACCCGTCATTGGCGGTCCATGACGGGTGGACACCTTAAATCCGCCCTACTCGTGGGATCAAAATAGAGACTACAGAGAAAAAACAAAACGAGTCGATGGATACGGGCTCTGAACCGACCATCGACTCGGAGACAAACAACCCTGGGGGCTCTGACCCCAAGGTCACAGAAACCCACTCTGGGACGGTCAGTAGACCGAAATCATTGAGTGGAGCGCAGCGAAGGAAAATCCTTCGGCAAAAGGCTATAGAGGAGGGCAAACCACCTCCCAAGTTTCATAAGGGGACGAGGCAACGGAGGGGTCAGGAAGGGAAGCGGGCTAGTACTGCGTCCACTGACTCCGTCTTTGTATCGACACCCAGCATGGCTAAGAGGATGGCCTCCTCCAGCCTGGAAATACCCGAGAAGCAGGGGCTGCTGAAGCGACCTAAAGTGGACCGCAGATATGCTGCAGCTGTGTCTAACTCTCCCAGAGTGGCCCTCACTTGCGGGGACTACCTAGGAAGGGAGATGCCTGCCGATGTCTGCACGAAACTGCAGGAAGCAGTAGTCAGCAAGGTACTTGCTATCGAGGGGGAGGGGGCCTTTGTTCCCCGGTTTCTGGACTCGTTCCCCAGAAAGGGCACGTTTGTCTTCGTCTGTGCAGACGAAGCTAGCAAGACCTGGCTGGAGAGCGAGGCCACGCTACTCGACCTAGGGCAACCGAACCTAAAGGCGAGGATAGTTCTACCAGAGGAGACTAGGATCACTAAGGTGATCACCTGGCTCCCTCCGGGGGTTAAGACTGCCGAGGACCTCATCAAAGTGGTCCAAAGGCAGAACGGGTCGATCGACACGACTAGGTGGGCGATCCTGAGTAGGGCTCCTGATGGATGCCTAATTCTGGGTCTAGATGAACCATCGGTCGCGGTACTCCAGAGCCAAAACTTCCAGCTTTGGGCAGGGGTCGGCAAAGCAACCTTCAGGCTGCTAAACCGTCCCTCAAACAAGGCGGGAAGTAGCGGCTCTACGGAGAAAGCATAAATGGAGTAGCCCTCATGGCTACTTCAATACTGCGATTCTCCCAAATAAACTTGCACCATTGCAGAAGCGCCTCTGCTGTACTAGCAAGGCGCATGGCAATGGCGCATACACACATAGCCCTTATACAGGAACCCTGGTTGTACAGGGGCAAAGTGAAGGGCTTGAACAGCTGTGGGGAATTGCTCGTGGGCTCCAGCAATGGAGACGCCCGGGCTTGCATCTCCATGAAGGGTGTTAACGGTTTTTTGTTACAGGAGCTGAGTTCCCGGGACTGCACGACCGTAAGGATAGAGGTCGCGGATAAGGAGGGCCGAACGAGGAAGGCAGTCATCTCGTCCATTTACCTCCCCCACGACGAGGAAGCTCCCACAAGGAGCATGATGAAGGTGATCGAATACTGCAGCCGTAATAACCTTGATCTGATTATTGGTTGCGACGCCAACGCCCACCATGTGGCGTGGGGAAGCACCGATATTAATGATAGAGGGTCTGAGTTGCTTGAATTCATCACGGGCACACAGATGGACATTGCCAACAGAGGGAACACGCCAACCTTCGTTACTGCCAACAGAAGCGAGGTCTTGGACCTCACGCTGGCTTCAATGAACATCAAGAACTGCATACGTGGATGGAGGGTCGACAGCGAACCATCCATGTCGGACCATAGGACTATAACTTTCGGGATCGAGATAACGAGACCGTGGATCGAGCCTAAGAGGCGACCCAAAGACACCAACTGGGGCGCATACAGCAAGGAGTTGGAGGAAGCCTTGGCCCAGGTCAAAGGGAGATACGGCAATGATCTTGAGCTTGACTGGACCCTTTTCCAGGTCTATAAGGCTATGATCAGGGCCTACGAGAACAACTGCCCACTAAAGCCTGGCAAACCACTCAATGGCACTCCCTGGTGGAATAAGACACTGGAGGAGCTAAGAGTGGGAGTTAGACGGGCGTTTAACAGGGCAAAGAAGAGGAAATCCACTGAAGGCTGGAAAGTGTACAAAGACACGCTGAAGGTCTTCAAGAGGGAAATTGCGAAGGCAAAGAGAGAAAAATGGCGGGAATTCTGCACAGGCATGGAAAACCTGGCAGCCACTGCGAGGCTCGCTCGAATCCTGACCAGAGATAACAGTGCCCGTCTCCAATGTCTGAGAGACAGATTGGGCGCCTATACTGAATCGGAGGAGGACACATTAGAACTTCTCCTCAGCAGCAACTACCCCGACTTCGTCAGGGTAGATAATGATACCCCGCCCACCATATCTGGAAGGAGGGGGACAGAGAATAAAGATTGGGACACGGCTGCCAAAGTCGTGACCATGGAAAAGCTTAAATGGGCGATTGACTCCTTTGAACCGTATAAATCTGCGGGCCCTGACGGTATCTTTCCTAAGATGCTACAGGAAGGAGGTGACAAGACCCTTAGGCTACTGTTAGGTATTCTGAGGGGCTGCATCGCCACAGGGCATGTGCCAGCTTGCTGGAAGGAAACGCGGGTCTCATTTATACCGAAACCTGGTAGGAGAAGCTACAACTCGGTGAAGGACTTCAGACCTATCAGTCTGACCTCTTTCCTAATGAAGACCTTGGAAAGACTGCTGGACAACTATATCAGGCAGAATATACTGATAAACAGTCCCCTTCACCGAGCGCAGCATGCATATACCTGTGGAAAATCCACGGAATCTGCACTGCACTCAGTGGTCAATTACATTGAGGAGGCTTTTGATGCGAAGGAAACCGTAATCGGGGCCTTCGTTGACATCGAGGGTGCCTTTAACAGCACCAACAGAGCAACTATAGACAAAGCCTTGACTAAGCATGGTGTACCTTATACCATCAGAAGATGGATCAGGGGAATGCTTAGTGATAGGTGCATCTTTAGTGAGTGGAATGGCAAGACGGTTAGGGGAACCATCAGCGAGGGATGCCCGCAGGGTGGGGTCCTCTCACCACTCCTGTGGATCCTGGTCGCGGACGAACTACTGCGCTTGCTAGACGAACTCGGATTCTTCACCATCGCTTATGCGGACGACTTCGCTATACTTGTCAGGGGCAAGTTTTAAGAAGTCCTACCCGATCTTATTCGGAGGGTGTTGGAGAGGATCTGCGAATGGTGCGAGGCTAAATCTCTGGCTGTCAACACTGATAAGACGGAGATAGTCACGTTCACGAGGAAATACAAATGTAAGGTCAGTAAGAAAGTCTCCGTCAACGGGAAACTAATACCGTACGCGGAGGGTGTGAAATATCTGGGGGTATTCCTAGATAAGTAATTAAAGTGGGGACAACACCTGCAGACTCAATGCAGCAAAGTCCTAAACATATTCATGCAGTGTAGGTCAGCAATCGGGACTTCCTGGGGGCTAGAACCCCAGGTCGCCTTGTGGTTACACGAGGCGATTCTGAAACCGAAGCTTACCTATGCCGCGGTGGTATGGTGGAAAGTGACCGAAAATAAGACCTCGAGGCGTGTACTGGACCATGTTCAGGCTGTCGTCTTGAGGGGAATTTACGGGCTTAAACGAAGCACACCCACAGCCGCCATCAGGATGTTGCTGGATGTCCAAAGCCTAGACCGGGACATCAAACTGGTTGCGGCCAGGACAGCCTACAGACTGAAGTGCAGCGGGGAGTGGGTTGGAAATAGTGATGGGCATGCAACCATCCGAGGGAGAATGTTGAAGGGCGAGGTCTTTAACTCGACCCAAGACAGAATGGATAAGACTCTACTGTTTGGGCAACGTTACAAAACGAGGATACCAAACAGGGAGGAATGGAGCAACAACCAAGTGCTTGGGCATGGAGACATCTGGTTTACCGACGGATCCAAGACCAATGAAGGCACTGGCTATGGAATTTACGGACCTAGCCTTAGGGAATCCTACGGGCTCAGGGGATATAACACGGTGTTCCAGGCCGAGATGGCTGCGATAAACACGTGCGCTAACAACCTCTCTCTGGGGAACGTCAGTAAGAGACGCATCTGCATCTGCACTGACAGCCAAGCCTCCATAGAGGCCTTGGAAAACCCAGTAACAACCTCACGGTTGGTTAGGGAGGCTAAGAATACCCTTAACGCGCTGGCAAGATCTAACCAAGTAGTTATTACCTGGATACCCGGACACTCCGGGTTCAAGGGAAACGAAAGGGCAGATGAGCTTGCGAGAAGAGGGGCCTCGACAGATACACGGCCGGAGCATGGGGTGGGTGTACCGTTCTCAGAAGGCTACAGTATCCTGGAGAAGTACTCGAAGAGGCAAAGATGGGAACTCTGGGAAGAGTCCCAGAGCTACAGGTGGATCAAGGAACTGCTGGGAAGTTATATAACCGGTTGGGCCAAACTGATCACCAGGCTAGACAAACGAAGGGCTAGAGAGGTCATGGGCATTATGACCGGACACTGCAACCTTCGGTGCTACACACACAAAACACAGGGGCATAGTAACCTGTGTAGATGGTGTGAATCAGAGGAAGAGACCCCGTGCCACTTCCTATGCAAATGCCCTAACCTGGCAGGCCACCGCCTGAAATGGTTGGGAACCGGGATCCTGGATCCAGAGAGCTTTTACGGAGTGAGTGTGGACAACATACTCGCATATTGCAGGGTGTTAGGACTCACGAACACTCCAGAGGTATAGCAAGGGGGACAGGGATACAATGGTGAAAACTAAGTGTCCCTAAGCTTAGCACCCGTATGCTGTGATAATAATAATAATAAAATAATAATATTCCTGATTCAAATTTTACATGGAGAAGCCGTTGATATTTATTATTATTTTTTTTACAAAAAATAATAATCTAAACTTCTTTTTTAAATTAAACTCCAAACAATTTTTTATTCATTTTTTAAATTTATAATATTTTCAATTGATACTTCCAACTACTACTTTTCAATTTAAAAAAAAAAAAAAAAAAAAAAAAAAAACGTTTTCACACCACATTTAAAACGTTTTAGGAACTTTTTGGAAAAGCTTATCAAAAACGTTTTCAAAACGTATCCTAAAGCAAATTGAATTTGGCATTTAAAAAATTGATAAATTTTTTGTAAATAAGTACTGAAAAATTGTGGAAGCTCTTTAAAATAATATTTTATCAATTTTCAACATTGAAAAAATTTTTTCTTATTGAATTTGGAGGGTTTATAATTTCTTAAATTCAAATTACCGCTCAATTTTGGCTGAAAAAACTGTCCATGTAGTCGCACCCTAATTCCTCATTTAATTCTACAATAACTTATCTTCAGTTAAAAAACTGTTTCATATAATTTTTTTAAAATAAAGATAAAAATCATCATATTTTACAAAAGCCATATTTGATAAAAATTATTGTTTTCCTCCTTACCCATAATCATACTTGGTGTTTATGATTTTTGCCACTAAAAAAAAAAAAAACTCAACTAAAAAAAAAATATAAATTTCAAGTTAAATTTTTTAAGATGACAGTAACAATGCCTTTTTTATTACATTTCACTTTTGTGGTTGTAAATTTTTCCAATTTAATAAGTATAAACAAAAAAAAAATTGTTTTTTTTTTTTCAAATCGTTATTCTTAAATCAGATCTGATGACAGATCTGATATCAGATCTGAGGTTAGATCTGATACAAATTTTTCAGAAGAGTATACTTGACCTGTAAAAATTTAATATTCTTTGAACTAAATTATCTCGAAAAAAATCATTGATACCTGTATTTTTTAAATCATATTTTGAATGCTCAGTGTGTTTCTTAACAACATATTTTAACTTTTAATTTTAAAAAGTGTTTGAGTTGTGTGCAATTTGCATGTGTTTTCCCATGTATGTGCTATAATTGAAAAATTGTTAACTTTAAGTATATTGAAGGTGATTCAACATAATATGATCATCTTTTAGAAGAGAAATTATTTTTAAATAATAAGTAATTCGGCCTCAAGTCGTCCGTAATAAATTTTTTGATTTCACTTCTTTCATTAATTCATTTTCAAAAAAAGATTATTATATTTAGCGTACAACTTTTTATTTAGACTCCTTTTAAAAAAAACCAATCGCCGTAAATATTACTTTTTTTAAAGTATTTTTTAAAGATCATACTAAGCGTATAATTTTTTATTTAGATTCCTTTTTAAAATTATAAGATACATTAAGTTTAATAATTCAGTAAAAAAGTTTATGTTTAAAATCTCATTTCGAAATTTCACTTTTAAATTTCTTTTTCAAATTTTTTTTTTTACTTCAAAATTTCCCTGTAAACAGAGCTAATGATTTCAATCAAATATTCATTACATATACAATACCTTTATTCATAAATATTTTATAAATTTTGTTTGAAATTAAAAAATATTTCGTGTATATTTTCGAGTTACAACATAACCAAATTAAGTAAAAATCAAACAATTTAGATATCCTTTTCAAAAATATAAGACTGCCCTGCCCAATTCCAGAAAGTCTTATTTTAAAAATATAAACTATATATTCCTTGAATTTATTGTTGAGGGACCTTACTTTATGGTTTTGGTAGTTTTAGTTTTTTGCTGGATCTTTTAAAGCTGAAAAACTTTATAAGACTTTGATCAAGATTGAATTGAAAAATTTTTTAATTGTTCTGAAATTGATTTCAATTAAAATCACTTGCGTTACGAAAATATCCACAGTAAATGATAGCCATTGATATCACTAATTCGGTTGAAATTTAACCAAAAAATATTGCTTCCACATCTGAACCATCATTTTGAAAATGATGTTGACTCGCACACTGCTACCTAAAAGTCAATTAACTTAATTTTTATACAGTAATTATCATAATGTTTAAAAAAAAAAAATGCATAATCTCTTCAATTTTTTGTATAAATAAATAAAATCTTTTTTTTACTGTCAATAAAAAATTACTTACTAAAAAATTTTGTTTTTTTTTCTTTCAAAATTTGCTCTTTGATAAAGAATTATTTTCTTATGAGAAGATTGAATGCTTTTTAAAATCACTTGTACATATTAACTTAATCTTCTTCCAAATTTCGAATCCAGATCTTTTTCTTAACCTTCTGCACTTTTGGAATATATTTATTGACAAAACTCAGAGCTCGAGTAAACTGTAATGACGCTAAATCAACCGATTCTCTACGCAACAAAAATCACTTACTTAGTTTTTTACGAATGCACAGCGTGATCACGAAATGATTTAACCTCGCACATCTAACTTGTTTATTATTAAATTTCTACCAAAACACTTTGGACAGAAAATTATCCAAAATATACCTCTCTATACATCCCCTGCTACAAAAAATTCATTCATTTTCATTGAAAAGTTGAATGATTTCTAATTGACATTTCAATTAGTACTTTTAATTGACGGTTTGTCAATTGATATCTATTGGAATGAGAAGGTCAATTGAAATTCATTGGAATTTATTCAGCAATAGGCCATATAATTCATTCATTTTCATTGAAAAGTTGAATGAATTCGAATAAATATCTCAATTCGTACTTTTAATTGACAGTTTTCCAATTGGGTTCTATTGGGACGAATAGATCAATTGAATTCTATTGAAATTAATTCAGTACGAAGCCATACCTTTCTGCAAAAATCTATTGAAATCGATTGAAAGCCATTGAAAATTTCAATGGTTTTCAATCGGTACTTTTAATCAATGAATCGTCGATCAGATTTTATTGGTAATGGGATTGCCATTGAAGTCGATTGCAAACATATTCGTGTAAAAATTCCATGAAAAATCATAAAAAACTATATAATGTAGTGGCAAACAGATCTTTTAGACTTCCAAGTCGATTGCAACAGGGCAATCAGTTTAAAAACTATAGCTCAGCATATCTTAGTTACTTAATCATGAGAACCTTGCTCTGGATTATGTAATCCAAAAGCATTGACTTTATTTCTAGATAGAGATAACAGTTGGCCATCTAGCAGCGTACTATAAAAAAAAATCGATTGAAATTTATTGAAGTCTATTGGATTTTACTGGGCAAAAAATTATTCATTAGCAATAAGTTTCAATAGAAATCAATGGATTCAAATGGCAGTGGTTAGAAAAAAATGCCGCCAGGGGCGCTACTGGCAAGACCCTCCTTGTAAAATTCGGTAAATTAGTGAGAGTGTCTGACTCCAAAATATCAGCTGCTAATTGCCATATGATTTTTTTTTGAGCGTCGTAAGCAATCGAAAATAAGAGCAGAACAGATTTTATAAGTATAAATTTAAGATAAAATAAAATGAGGACCTGCTCGGTGTTTTATTGTAAAAACAGAGTAAGATTTGAGTTTCCTACAAACCAGATTATTAAAAATAAGTGGTTAGAAAGTATTAGACAGCCGAGTTTAAAACCAAAAAAAGGACAGGGACTTTGCGCGAATCATTTTAAAAAGGAGGATTTTCGCACAAAAAATACCTCTTACGGTCAGTATTTATCACTCCTAAATATTTTAAATTATAAATATAAGAATAGCATAGTAATTTCAATTAAAAATTAAAAATGATCACTAAAATTAAGTTTTCTTTAAATTGTTTGTAGGTTACGATCTCATAAAAGTGTACCTGAAAAATGATGTCTGTCCTTCGGTATTTACTTGGAGCAAAAAAAAAGATCAAGTACATGATGTTAAAAATAGTCTCAAAGAATCTCCTGTGGATAATAATATAAAATGTGATAGCCTCTCAAGTGTCTCTAGTGTGTGTGATTTTGTACAAGATATAGAATTTGATGGTTCTGTGAATAATGATATAAATCTTTTGAGTGACAACAATAGTATGCACAGTAATGATGAAGAAAGAAGTATCATAAACAATTCTGACATACGTAACAAAAAAAGACACAGAAACTACAGCTCAGATACTCAGTCAGATTTAGTAAGCTTAAATATTGATTTTCAAGAAGAGGTCATTGAGACTCCCATCGTTGAAGAAGAAATTGTTACTGCTAAAGCTGAAGGTGAACCACTCCAAGAAGAAAATATACCTTGTGAAATAACAAAAACACCATATAGAATAGAATGTTTTGTGAATAATCCTAAAGCTGTGTTGGAATTTACAGGTCTAGAAAGCTATCATAAGTTCATGACAGCTTTTACAAGTCTTGGTTTATATCAAAATTTTGGTGAAGTCCAGTATGTTTCAAATAACGGATTTGGTAAATTATCTTTGGAAAATCAATTTTTTGTAACTCTATGGAAATTGAGGAAAAACGCCACAGACTTTGAATTAGCAGTACACTTTGGAATTCATGAAAAACAAGTTAGCAACATTTGCAGGTCATGGATCTTATTTTTAAATAAACAGTGGTCTAGAATTGATATTTGGCCATGCAAGGAACTCATTCAGTTTTATATGCCGCAAAGTTTCAAGAGAGATTTTCCTAAAACTAGGGTTATTATTGATGGCACAGAGCTGAAAATTCATCGAAATAAGAACCCCATGATTCAACAGTCCAGTTTTAGCACTTACAAAAATGATAGCACTTTGAAAGCAGTTGTTGGATCTTCACCCAGTGGACTCTTTACTTTCCTTAGTGAATTGTATGGTGGCTCAACCAGTGACCGCCAAGTCATGGAAAGAAGTGATTTACAGTTAAAGTGCCAAGCAGGTGACGTTGTCATGGCCGACAAGGGATTTGCAGTACAAGATATTTTTGCTCCTCATGACATTACTGTTACAATTCCTCATTTTGTGAAGAAAGGATACTTACCACCAAATCATTTAAGAGCTGATAGAAAGTTTTCCAAATACCGTATTCACATTGAGCGTATGATTGGTCTGTTAAAAACATACAGAATACTGTACACTAAAATAAGACACAATTATGTTCATTTAGCTGAAGAAATTGTTGGAATTTGTGTTATGCTTTGCAACTTTAAGGAAAATATAATGTCAAATAAATAATAAGTGCAGTGTAGTGTATTATACTATAGTATAAAAATTAAATTGAAGATGTAAATATTATTATAAAAAAGTGTAATAAAGAAGCCAGATGGGTAATACTTTATTTAAGTAATTTTTATTTACTTCAATATTATGCATGCATAACATCATTTTACTCTAAACATATAGTTTTTTGGTTAACAGCTTTTGAAACTAATAAAATTTAGTATAACAGAATTAACTTAACCTAAATTTACTTTGAAAATAAAAATATAATCATAAAATTTATACTGAGTGAGACATATTTAACTTTGCCTTAGCTTAGATTTAATATATTAAATATATTTTTTATAAGAAACTAAATAATATTTAACAAAGTTACTTTACAATAATTGACCAGTAATAATTTCATAAGTAATTTTTTTTCTAAAATAGCTCATTTCTTGTTGATTAAAATTCAATATTTTGTTAGCACTATAATATTCAGCGAGTACACACAAGAAAACCCCACAGTCACTGCCATTGTGTTGCTTAGGATTATCAGTTACATTTGTAAAAGCCCAGTTAGTTAAATCTAAGGTTGACTTTTTTTTTTCAAAATGTTCATCCTGGAGATATTTTTTTAGTGTCATTAAACATTTAGTATTTGGACTACTGTTGCTATCGTAGTAACAAATAGAGCTCTTTCTAAAATCAACAATAGCCATACACCAGTGTGCATCTAAATGTATTGGAATCAGTACTATCTCCTTTGAGAACAAGTCAACGTGTTTGGTCCATGTCTTGACTGATCCTTGGCCACCAGAAGCAACTTTGTCGTAGAAGAAAGTGTTCATCGTATAAACTTTTGGCAGATCACTAGATTCAGCTCTTCGGCTTATGAGGTTTAAATAAAAATTGATCACTTGATCATTCAGCCAATTCAGATCAGATAAGGTCTGCAAATCTGCTCTTCTCATAGTTATTCCTAAACCTTCCACTAAAACATCATTACTTGGACCATGTAAAGCAAAATTAACTAGATCCATCATATCCTGACTTAAAGAAGGTAAAGTGGCATATTTTTTTACTAATTTAACAGAACTCTGTAAGTTTGGTGAAACAATTTGTAATTTATTTTTCAGCTTTAAGCTTTGCAGTTTACTTGGAGGAGTCAAGGTCTTGTTCGGGCAAGATGACCCATCTTCGACAAAAGCTGTACATCCTGAGTCAATCTTATCGACAAACTGATTTGAAGCAAATGAAAAAGGTAGCTTCCTTTTTAAATTATTATTTACTTTTGAGAATACTTGACTTTTTGGTTTCAAAACTGCATTGATATTTTCTTTTCCAGGATAGACTTGCTTGGTTAGCATTGTTGTAGATAATTCTGTTGGACTATTCCTCTTTAAAGCTTCAGCTTTGGCATCTTCAAAAATTTCCAGCATACTCTTATCTTCCAACTGACTTTTTTTGGTCAAAAATATATTTTGGTAATCTTTGAAGAAGTATTTGTTTAGTATTGCTGGTTTCATGTACACAAAAAAAAAAGTTCTCAATTTTTTTAGCATTTCCATAATAAAAGTATTGTCTCTGTAAACATTTATTACTTTGAGACCTTTAAAAGTAAATACTATGAAAAAGCAATGACACCGTTTGGTAACCATCATCTCCCCTTGTACCTGGAAGTAGTAACAGTGATTTTCATCTAAAGCAAGTTCATTCTTGCTGTTTCTGTAGAGATAAGGCACATTGTGTTCATCAGCAATTTCATCTTTAACACTGTAGGGACATTTAATCTCCACCACAGAATCTCTGCCCAGAAGTCCATCAGGGCTGCTACCTATATATGGGTGATGTCTCATTATAAAGAGACCACACTTTAAAACAGAACATTTATTTTCCAGGTATTCTTTTTCAAATTGTTCCAATGCAACTTTCTCATATATGCTGCCATGAACAGTTTCTTTACTTCTGAATGGTTTTGGGTCTAAACAAGATTTTAGAAAGCTTTCAGCTTTTTTTTCATCACTAATTGCACAAATGTCTTTAAACTTACTAGAAGTTAATCTTACATTTCTGTACATGTGCCATTTTTTATCCTTACTCTCACTCTGTAGAACACTTGTAGCCTCAATTCTTTCTAATTCTTCTTGCGATACATCAATAAGACTCAAGCTTTTTAGTATCTCATACTCTGTGTTATGCTGTAGGTATTGATGATCATTCAACAAGCCATACGGATTCGAAGGATATGTAGCTGCCTTAATGGACATTTTATTGTCAAAGCCTCTGCTTTTTATAACATTTAAAAAATACTGCTGATACTGTTTATCACTTTTACTGTTCACATCAGCACCTGGAGTAGTATTTACATTTTTTCTTCTTGACATCTGTCTAGCTTTCACAGGAGATCCAAAATATGGCTTTGATGGTTGATGAAAACATTGTAATTTTTGTGTTGTAGTTTCATATAAAATGATGGGATTATTTTTAGAAGCATCGATCATAGCAAGTATTGTTACAATAACATGCTTGCAGTGTGCACTTCTATTTGTACCAGCCGTACACTCACAAGAGCACTCTTGAATCTCTCCATCGGCCATGAAAGTGATGTCAACAAGATATTTCAACGACTTTTTCATCTCGGCTTTGCATAAACCTTTTACATAGTATAGATTACCTACATAAATTACTTTTATTAAATCTAATGTGCCTTATATGTTAAAAAAATTTTCAACTCTCTTACCATGTATACAATATTTAAGATAACAAAGAAACTGATTTTGATACATCTGTTTTCCTGTATCAATCTCCTGCTCAAACAAACTCAGATACCCAGTTAAATGGTCTTGAGTAACTGAAGGAATATTTGGACTATCTAGGTTTATATCTTTGTAAAGTTCAGGGGCTGGTGTTTTCAATAAATCAGGTAAGTATTCACAGTTTTCTAAATTCCCAAAGTTATTATTTTTGTCATAAGTGCACAATCTAGAATTAATTAAGTAAATTTTTGATGAGTATTAAACTAATTTCATACAAAAATTAAAATATTTTGAATTTTTTTTTTTTTTTATGCTAGCTGTTTGTTATTGTTTTTAACCTGTCGATTAATTCTGCTTTTCTAAGTCCCGTAATTCGGGCATTTCTTTTTTTACACTCTTCCCGCAATTGGGGTACAGTCATACACCCTAACTTTTCTCTAAGGTCTTCTTCTTTCATTTTTATTAAAATTAAAAACTTATTCTATTTTAAAAAGCGCGACTCGACATTTCAAAACTTACAAATCTGCATTGTCGGCTGTGGGTAAGTACTAGGAGCTTGCAGCTCGCGCAGACGCTCATACTAACTTACCGAATTTGAGAAGGAGGGTCTTGCCAGTAGCGCCCCTAGCGGCATTTTTTTCTAACCACTGCCATAGATTTTCAGCTCAATGAAAATCAATGAATTTGAATACACTTTTGGCTCAATGAAAATCAATGGATTTTTATAGACTTGTGTCTCAATGAAAATCAATGGTCGCTAATTTTATAAGCTTAAAAAAAAAATACCGATTGGAATGGTACCTTAATAGAGATGAATGGATTTTAGAAGACTTTCCGCTCAATGGAAACAATGGTCACGAATTTTATCGGCTCATAAAAACAATCGATTTAAATGGTTTTTTCCATGGATATTAATGATTTCAATGGATTCTTCACTCATTGGAAATCAATGGTTACGAATTTTTTAGACTTATAAAAACAAATCGATTTTAATGGTTTTTTTAATAGAAATAAATGGATTTTAATTGCATCTCTGCAAACCTGCTGCAAAAAATTCATTCAATTTTATTGAAACTCAATGTATTTGAATGATTTTGGATAGATTTGAATAGATTGAATGGCAGTCGAAAATTTTTTAATTTAAAACAATTGATTTCAATTCGAACTTTTTTTTTGACGACGTAATTTAATAAAATTGAATCGATTGCAATGGCGAGTTCAATAAAAATGAATTAATTTTAAAAATTTATTTTATCAATAGAATTTAATTGTCACGACTGAATAAAATTCAATCGATTTTAATGGTTTTTTCAATGAAAACTAATTGATTTCAATAGTCTTTTATTCAATTAGATTCAATAATCGTAAATTTCATGAAGGTGAAAAAATCGAACGGTTTTAATGGTTATTCCAATGAAAATCAATGGATTTTGACAAACTTTTATCCAATTAAATTCAATGATTGTGAATTTCATGAATGTCTAAAAAAACGAATTAATTTTAATGGTTATTCCAATGAAAATCAATGGATTTTGACAAACTTTTATCCAATGAAATTCAATGATCGTGAATTTCATGAAAGTCTAAAAAAACGAATTAATTTTAATGGTTATTTCAATGGAAATCAATGGATTTTAATCAACTTTTGTTCAACGAAACTCAATAATCGTGAGTTTCATGAATGTTTATAAAATCCAATCGTTTTTAATGGTTATTCCAATGAAAATCAATGGAATTTGACAAACTTTTATCCAATGAAATTCAATGATCGTGAATTTCATCAATGTCTCAAAAACTGAATCAATTTAATGGTTATTTCAACGAAAATCAATGGATTTTCATCAACTTTTGTTCAATGAAACTCAATAATCGTAAGTTTCATGAATGTTTATAAAATCCAATCGTTTTTAATAGTTATTCCAATGAAAACCAATGGATTTTGAAAAAATTTTATCTAATGAAATAAAATGATGGTGAATTTCATCAATGTCTAAAAAATCGAATCAATTTAATGGTTATTTCAACGAAAATCAATGGATTTAAATCAACTTGTCCGTTAAAACAGAGAAACAGAGAACCTAGACTACGACGAATACTCTTGTACCGCGCGAATCGTCTCGCTTGAAGATTTCTTAGACCTGTCACAGAATGACGTGTTGAATTCAGAGTCTTCAATTCCGGAAGCAGTCCCAAAGAAAGAGCCTATTACTCGCCCTTCTGAGACTGGGAGAGAGAATATGAGGGAAAACATTCAAGCAGAGACTGATTGCCAAGACTGGGATCTGGGGGAGGACTTGCTGGGCAACCGAGTACTTGACGCGAGTTCACCCGATGATCTAATCAAGATCAGTAATTTAGCAGAGACCGAAAACGTAAGACACGAACCCGAGAAATCGTTAAAATTGAGTCCGGGCATGCTTTGGCATGCACGTCTGGGCCAACCGTCGCTAGAGTATCTCAGGAAATTACAGAGAAGCGAAGAACTGCTGAAAAGTGTGGAGTTCGACGATTCAATAAAAGATTGCGAAACCTGTGTACTGGCTAAGATGAAAAGACTTCTACATACAGAGATCAGAACCAGAGCAGAGAGACCGTTAAAAACAATCCATACGGACACTATGGGCCCTATCAAACCCCCGTCTTATCCAGGCGGGAACAGGTTTATTACGGTTTTCATAGATGACCACTCAAGGTTTGCTAAGTCGTATTCGATAAAGCACAAAGACGAATCTGGGCAGTGCTTGGACAAGTTTTTGAGAACCACGAGAAACTTGGTAGGAAAGGAAGAAAAAGTCTGTTTTATCAGAGCCGACAGAGGTACAGAGTTCACAGGCGGAGAATTCCATGAAATAATGGAAAGAGAGAGAATCAACAGCAACTTCGCACCTGCGCGCTCACCACAGCTTAACGGTACGGCAGAGAGATTCAATCAAACACTCCTGGACAGGATCTGAGCTTTAATTATTGACTCTGGTCTTCCGAGTAGTATGTGGATGCTGGCAAACGATGCAGCTGTACATATGTACAATAGGACACCACACAAAGGAATTGATTTCGAATTGCCTCTGAGAAAACTTACGATCACAGAGAAAGGTCACTTTTGTAAAATTCGGAGATTCGGGTGCATAGCGTACGCACATATACCAAACCCAGAGCGGAAGTTCAGAGACAGAGCAATCAAGGCCGTGTTAGTAGGTTATTCCACTAATTGCTACGTGTTATGGCATCCACCTTCGAAAAAATTTATCAGCACGAGAAATGTTCGTTTCAATGAAAAACTGGTGTACAAAGATGTTTACGGAAGTAAACATCCTGAAGGTATCGTTGACTCAGAGCTGGACTTCGGAGAAATACAAGAAACAGAGTCAAATATCCTAGAAGAGCAGATAGTAGAGGTACAGAACAGAGAATTGCTAGAACAACGCAAAAGAGGTCGGCCAAGAAAAAGAGTTTTAACAGACACAGAGAAAGACGAAACTGAACCGTTTTAACGATTTCTCGGGGTCGTGTCTTACGTTTTCGGTTTCTGCTAAATTACTGATCTTGATTCGATCATCGGGTGAACTCGCGTCAAGTACTCTGTTGCCCAGCAAGTCCTCCTCCAGATCCCAGTCTTGGCAATCAGTCTCTGCTTGAATGTTTTTCCTCACATTCTCCCTCCCAGTCTCAGAAGGGCGAGTAATAGGCTCTTTCTCTGGGACTGCTTCTGGAATAGGAGACTCTAAATTCAACAGGTCATTCTGTGACTGGTCTAAGAAATCTTCAAGCAAGATGATTCGCGCGGTACAAGAGTATTCGTCGTAGTCTAAGTTCTTTATTTCTCTGTTTTAACCGACAAGTTGATTTAAATCCATTGATTTTCATTGAAATAACCATTAAATTGATTCAATTTTTTAGACATTGATGAAATTCACGATCATTGAATTTCATTGGATAAAAGTTTGTCAAAATCCATTGATTTTCATTGGAATAACCATTAAAACCGTTCGATTTTTTCACCTTCATGAAATTTACGATCATTGAATTTAATTGAATAAAAGACTATTGAAATCAATTAATTTTCATTGAAAAAACCATTAAAATCGATTGAATTTCATTCGGTCGAGACAATTAAATTCTATTGATAAAAGAAATTATTAAAATTAATTCATTTTTATTGAACTCGCCACAGAGATAAACAAACAACTGAGAATGGCCTTGAAAGGAGAGAGAGAGCGATAGCCGAGAGAAATGCTAATAGCATCAGCAGCAGCAGATTTGATTTTGATTTTGATTTTGATGAGTTTATTAATTGTACATTATGTTGTAAAAAATACATTAGGTGACAAAGTTATACATCAGATTAAATTACAAAATAAAATAAAATAAAATAAAATAAGATGAAGGTATATAAAAGGTATGTAAATACAGATAACATAAAATAACAATAACAGTTATAACAACAATAATCATAATAATAATAATAGCAATAGTAATAGTAAGATGAATGTGAAGGAATAGAGCAGTTCACAGATTCACTAAATCACTATATAATATTGCAACAGGTACACAATTTAACCACGGCGTACCAGACTCAGTCTTCTCCCTCAGCAGTAAGGATATGTGATTTGACGAGATGTTTGAAACTGGACAGGGATGATGATTGGCGTATATGGGGGGGTAGTGTGTTCCATGAGTAAGTAGCCAGTATATGAAAAGATCGTTTCAGACAGTCCGTGCGAGCAAAGGGGACAATCAACGAATCAAGTGCATGCGGGTTCGCCATTCTCAAAAGACGCGAGCTGAGCTTCTCAACAAACAAATTCACCAAATAGGAGGGAGTACCTGTGAGAAGGATTCTATAGAGCAAGCAGGCAGCAAAATAATCTTTGCGGCCCGCTACTCGAAGCCAGCCAAGCTCACGTCGGTAGGGTGTAACGTGATCACTCTTTCTAATCCCAAAGATGTACCTGATCCCACGATTGAGCAAACGCTGTAGTATGAGATCCTGCCCACCCGAGATATTACAGTGAACAATAGTCAATAATAGGATGACCAGTCAATAATAGGTATACCAGTGAACAATAGTCAATAATAGGATGACCAGTCAATAATAGGTATACCAGTGAACAATAGTCAATAATAGGAAAAAGCAAGGTCTGCACGAGGTGTTTACGCAGTTCAAAGGTGGTGCTGCGTCTGAAATGGTTAAGACGGTACAAAAGAGAGTTGGCTCTACGACAAACATACCGAACATGGTCTTTCCAGTTCAGCTTAGAGTCCAGCACCACCCCCAAACTACGCGCAGAGGGGACAAACGGGACTGTGCAGCCACCAAACCGCAGGTCTCGAATACCCAAATCGTTAAAGGCATTGGCATTGGACGGGTTCCCAAAAATCATTGCCTTGGTCTTACCAGCATTCAACACCAGCTGATTAGTGGCAGCCCAGTCAGCAATGTGTTCAGCACCCCGGCTCAGTCTTCCAAGAGTGGCATGAATGTCCTCAATTCGGCCCCGCACGTAAATCTGCAGGTCATCCGCATAAATCACATGAAAGACACCAGGGCCAAGGCCTAAAGCAATGTCACCAACAAACAGAAGGAAGAGTAGAGGACCCAACACGGAGCCCTGGGGCACGCCCTTATTAAGGGGGGTGGAAAGAAGTAAAACTACCGTCCTCTGCCCTTACTGCTTGCGAGCGGCCAACCAGATAAGAGGCAACCCATCTCAAAACCCTATGCGAAAAACCCAAAGACTGTAGCTTCCTGAGCAACGTGCGAGACCGAATCGAAGGCTTTACTAAAATCAAAAAGCAACAGCGCGGTCGTTTGTCTTCTGTCCATACCCACCCGAATGTCGTCCGTGAGTTTCAATAGTGCCGTCTGTGTGCTATGTCCTGCTCTAAAGCCCGCCTGATAATCGTCCATCAAACCCTGCGATTCAACAAAGGCAGTAATCTGGTCATGGTCCAGTCTCTCAAGGATCTTCGACATAAAACTAAGCAGGGAGATAGGACGAAAATCATTCAGACAAGACGGAGAGGGTGTCTTATTGAGAGGGATCACTATTGACTTCTTCCACTGCTCAGGAAAGGTCGATGTGGATAGGGAAGTATTAAAAATATTGCAGATGAAAGGACCAATGGAAGGAAAGGCTGACTGAATAAAGCTCTGCGGTAGGGAGTCAATGCCCACCGCCTGGGATGTCGACTGGCACATAACACGTGCTATCTCTTCCCCACCGTCACATCCACAAACGCAAAGCCACCATGATCTGTCTCTTTTTCCAAGTTATTCAGAAAAAGAGAGAGATCTGGTGCCATATTATCAAAAGAGACAGAGGCAAAGTGAGCATTGAGATCCTCCACCGAGAAGCTACCCAGATTGGAGTCTGCTTTGGAAGAGATACCAAGATGCCTTAGTTCCTTCCAGAGCTGTTGAGGATCAGTGATGTTCTTAAGCCTTTGCCAAAAGAAGTCGAGTCTCGCAGACTCAATCCTCTCATGTGAAAAATCACGCGATTGCCTGTATAAAAATAGTTCAATATCGAGTCTCGAGCGTCGGTAACGTCTGTAGAGTCTGTCTCTTTCAGTCAATAGGTCACTGTGGTATGCAGTGAACCACGGATGATGATTCTT
Organism: Encarsia formosa; assembly: GCA_038277355.1. Taxonomy (NCBI): domain Eukaryota; kingdom Metazoa; phylum Arthropoda; class Insecta; order Hymenoptera; family Aphelinidae; genus Encarsia; species Encarsia formosa. The sequence goes on from CM076184.1 coordinate 71,345,476, forward strand.
TCTTTGTTTGAGGGTTTTCAGAGGAGCAAAAATATCAAGAGCAGCGTTGAGGTTAGAGTACAAGCAACCCACCCTCTCACTAAGTGAATGCGTTTCATCCGTGAATACTGACCAATCACACCCAAGCAAAAATTCATTCAAAGCTCCAGCATCAACAGATTTGAAGTCCCTGAAAGTCATTCGTCAAAACTTGGGGGGTTTGAATGTCAAGAGTGACTGTCATCAGGTCATGTCCCGCAATAAAAGGTGTCTCTGTCTTCCAGTAGCTAGTCACAGTGTCCAGTGCGTCAACGAGAACCAGGTCAAGCCAAGTATCCGAGTAGGAGGTGTGATGTGTAGACCCAAATGGGACCGAAAACAGAGAATTCTCATCAATAAAATCAGGCACAAAAATCGCATCAGGCGAGTCCGAGAGCTGGTCTGCATTAAAATCACCAAGGATGACCTTACTGCGATAATCATGCATATTATCACGCAGGTCGGACACAAAGTCAGACCCTAGGACAAATGGGGCATACGGGGGCCTATACACCACACCTACAAATATGGGGTCAGTGCCTCCAAGAGGGACCTCAGCAAGAAGATACTCAGGATGACCAGGCCTACCGTTCCACTCAGTAGAAGACGAGCAGAGGCGTTTGACTGACAGAGATTGATAAACATAAAGTGCCACCCCGCCCCCCTGGTTATTACGGTCATGCCTTAGAAGATTATAACCCTCCAAAGCAACAAGCGCATCCTCAATCGAAGGACCCAAATGGGATTCAGTAACAGCGATCACGTGTATCATGGGCTGTGACAAAAGAAACAGCCTAACCTGCTCGATATGTCCCTTAAGGGAGTTAGCATTGAAATGGCAGACACGCAGCATCATGCCCTTGCCACGTATGGACCTCTGGTGTAAAGAGTGTGTAGAAGGCTGGGAGAATGATTGAGAATGAGATGAAGAAGAACTAAAAAGTAGCGGGTTGAAATAGGATGTAGTAGAGGAAGAAGTAGTTACATGTGAGGTGAGAGATGAAAGATGCGTACTGTGAAGAAGACTGAAGTAATAATATGAAAATGTAATATTACCGCGAGAGAAAAGATGTGTCAGCATACGTGTTATTACAAAAAACGATTCAAATCTTCAATGCTGGAGATGAGTGTAGGGGTGTCTCCCATCTTCCTGCGAACGTAGATTTGGCCACTGCGGATGAAGCTGATGAATCCAGAGTCAGATTGTCTCCGAAGTTACGGCATTCGAGGTATTACATGAACCAGATGAGGCTGAGTTTGTGCGCAGACGAGTGTTCGGTGCGCCGTTCAACCTAGTCCTGTCAGGCGCGGCCTGGGTGATGCAGAATGTGCAGGCTTTCGCTTGCTTACCATGCAGCATAACAGTTGCTAATTTAGCACACTGCGAATGGTAGAGCTTGCTGCAATTGTCGCAAGCGTGTAGTTTTGCATTTGTGCGCGTGGGCCCGTGACAACCCAGATAGCACAAAAAGTTTTCAGAACGTTCTGGCAACGTTGCATAGAAACCATTGCAACCTTTCGTTGAAAGATTGCTGAACGATTTTAGAAACGTTGTGACAATCGTGTAGATCTCCGTTATTAGTTTCAAAGAAAACCTTCAATCAACGTTATGGCAACGAAGTTTGTCAACCATATTTTTTCAAAAGGTGACCACAAATTGTTCTGGCAACGTTTCTAGAACCTTATGGTAAAACGTTCCTTCAAAGTTGCTACAGAGTGTTGACAAGGTTCCAAATTACCGATTTGAATTTAAAATGTTTAAGCGAGAACCTCAAATTTGAGTAATTTAATTAAAAATACTTATGAATTTGAGGTAGAAAAATTTTATGTTTTTAATTTTTTTTGTAAATAATTCGACCAAAATTGGTAAGAACAGCTCTCAGACTAGTCAAATCATTCAAAAATTATTGAAACGACTTTCAGTCGCTCGGCCGGAATAAGAAAATTTGGTGGGTTATATGTCCACAGCTTGTTACTTTGCTGAGAGCTCAGTTCTAACGGTAAGCCACCTAGCGGATGGGACTCAAAACTACTCATTTCGCGTTAGCAGTCGTTAGATCTTAAAAAGCATTTAAAGTATTTAAATATACATGTTAAAAACATACTTAGTTTTTAGCTCTTAATTATAATTTTAATTTTTAGCTAGAAATAAATTGACGATATTAAAAAGAAAAAATTAAAAAAAAAAAGGGAGGTTTAATTTTTTTTTTTTCATGAAAATGTAAACTAAAAAATTTTTAAGTATTCATGAATAAATAAATAAACAAATAAATATGTGAAAATATTTGTTTAAGTTTATTATAGTTAAATAAATGAAATTTTATAATCAAGCCCCGAAGGAGCACAACTTAAATATTAGTTCTAATCCATCATCTCTAACATTAATGTGTGGTTTGGTGGCTAAAGTCACCGCTCTCTATTTTTCCGTCTCAGGTTCGATTCTATGTGCTTTTTTTTTTTTTTTTAATAAATTATATGCTCTTTAGGTGTTTTTAAGGACATTTTCTAACTATTAAAAATTTTTATTAATAAATGCATTGGTACACTTATTTTTAGAATTTTTAATTTTTTAATAACCTTGTGGAGGATAAATGAATGAAAAAAATAATTTTTTCAGGAGAATATTTTTATTTTGGTAATAAATTTTAATAAATATAAGAAAATATTTGATCAAGTTTATTATAGTTAAATAAGGGAACGTTCACAAACCACGTGGCCCAAATAGGGGGGGAGGGGAGGCGATTAAAAGGCTACGAAAGGTTACGTGGGGGGTAGGGCTGTTGATTCAGAAAAGCACGTGGTTTTTAAAGTGCATGAATCGATGTTTTGATTCATAATATTTTACTGTCGAACGTTAAAGTCGGCTATCCTCCAAGCTCTAAACCCCCAAGACCCTGGGCGCCCGAATTCAACAAAAAAACTGGTCGGATATCTCCCAAGCTCTAAACCCCCAAGACCCTGGGCACCCGAGTTAAGGTAGTTCCGAAGCGTATATATAGCTAACCTAAAATATAGTTATAGACGCTTGTTGCCCCCTCTCTGACGCCACGCGCCGCCGTCGCCACCGCTGCTCGAAATCATGCTGAAATCATGCATTTTTCATTTTTTTTGATTGTATATCTCATAAGTTAATATCGCTTGCTATGTTTATCTTTGTACGATACGATTTCTAAGATCTTGCCCTACAAGAAAACCTGTTTTTAAAAAATATTTTAAGAAAATTGAGTTTGCAATGAGAGAATAACCTTTAAAATAAATATGAATTCACGCGCTCAGCATAGGAATCCTATGTAAAAAATTGAAACTTCTGAGCCCAATATCTCAAAATTAAGTAAGGCTTGGGGGTTTAAGAAAAATACCAGCGTGTACAGGATTCAAAAATCTAGCTCTGTGCAAAATTCTAGAGATTTTTTAAGAAACTCAATTTTTTTGGGAACTACCTTAAATTATTCAAAAAATATGAGTGCATTTTAATTAACGAGATAAATAATTTTGTAACGATACCTAACTACGCTGAACTAAATTATATCATGAAGTTGTAAGTCTGAAATTTTGAACTCCAAAATGGGGTGGTTGATTAGGGAAACGCTATAAATTTTTACTTATTGGTGAACTCTTCGTTTGCAACATTATCAACAAATTTTTTTTTTTAACTATAAATTAAATGCTTCTAAGAAGCAGACACATCGGGAAAAGTGTAAAAAATTTTGTTTGTTTATTGGTTATTTACTTTTTTATTATTTTTTTATTATTTTGTAATATTTCCAAGTGATGTATATTAAAGTACACCACAACCTTTTTGTGGAACAAAAAAAACACTTTTTTATGGACTTGATATTCAAATATAAAGTACGCTTTAATTATAAAATCATTTCACTTGGTAACCAGAGTTTTGTGAGGTTTAGAGCTTGGGAGATAGCTGATCAGTTTTTTTATTGAACTTGGGTTTCCAGCGAGGGGCTAAGCACTCCAGAATCATTGATGATTCTTTTGATTCTTTTGTGATTCTTTCTTGATTCTTTTGGAAAATTTAACATATTTTGAGCCTTGGATTCAATTTCAATTGATATTTTGTTAAAAATAATATTTTTCGAAGATTTTTACTTGAAATGACATTGATATTTTATTGATTAAATATTGATTTTCATGTGTGATTCTTTTTGTGATTCTGAAGTGCATAACCCCTCGGTTTCCAGGGTTTTGGGGGATTCAGAGCTCAAGAGATAACTGATCAGTTTTTTCTTTGAACTTGAGTTCAATAAATAAACTGATCAGATATCCCCCACGTCTTGAACCCCCCCAAATCCTGGGCGCCCGAGATCAAAGAGAAGACTAATCAGTTATCCCCCAAACTCTAAACCTCCCAAAACTCTGGTTACCAACTGATTATAGTCTTTTCGTTGACCTCGGGCCTCCAGGGTTTTGGGGGTTCAAGACTTGGGGGATAACTGATAAGTTTTTTTGTTGAACTCGGGCACCCAGGGCTTTGGGGGCTTAGAGCTTGGGGGATAGCTGATCAGTTTATTTATTGAACTCGATGCCCAGGGTTTTGGGCGTTCAAGGCTTGGGGGATAGCTGATCAGATTATTCATTTAACTCTACGCCCAGTGTTTTGGGGGTTGAGAGCTTGGGGGATAATTAACCAGTCTATTTATTGAACTCATCGTTTTTTTTTTTCTCGACGTCAGTTTTATTGGAGGGGGGGGGGGGGAGTAGACCTCAGGACACCCCCTAGCTGATAGGAGTTGTTGCGCCCCTGGTATTAAATCATTAAATTATAACTTTAAAAATAATGTTTTTAAAAAACTAATAGTATTCATATTTACAATTTGAAATCGTTAAAAAAAACCACGTGACTTTAGGGGGGGGGGGTCGAAAAATTGATAAAAATACTACGCTGATCTTCATGGGAGGGAGGGCCCTTCAAAATCTTCGAAAAAATGACCACGTGGTTTATGAACGTTCCCTAAATGAAATTTCATAATCAAGCCCCGAAGGGGCACAACTTAAATATTAGTTCTAATCCATTATCTCTAACGCCGAGCGTAATGGGGTTGAAGCGCTTGGCGGTCCATTAATTTATTTATTTTAAAAAACCCGGACGCCCAGCGTTATTAGGTTGTAGATGCTTTAGGGATTATTTATTTATTTATTCATTTTTTCACAATAAAACCAGTATGCCCAGCGCTGTTGGGTCGTCTAGCTTTGTTTGTTTGTTTATTTAATTTTTGATTGTTCATAAAAAACTTTATCGCCCTGCGTTATTGATTTGGTTTTTTATTGGTTTATTTATTTATTTATTTGTTTAGAAAAAAAAAAATTAAATAAAAAATAAAAAAAAAACGAAAACACGAATGACCAGCGTTGTTGGGTTGTCTTGCTTGGGGTTCATTTATTCATTTAATTATTGATTATTTTAATCTCAATGCCCAGGGTTTTTGGGTTGTTAAGTTTGGGGGATTATTTATTTACTTGCTTATTCATTTATTTATTTATTGAACCCAGCCGCCCAAGTTTTTGTGTGTTTTTTGTTTGCCTGATCTTCGCCGGAAGATTTTTAAATTTCTCGGTACCCCCTGGGCTGGGATCGGACACACTGGTCACAGAGTCTATACATTCAATATACCAAGGAGAGGAGGGGGCATTTTAACTTCAGTTACTTTATTTTTGAATAAACATTTTCTTTAATTTCAATGAAAATGGATTACTAATTGCTTGATTAGAAACCATATTTGTTGATCTTTATGAAGAATCATAATGAATCTGTTCATTTATTGTAAGGAAAATTTATTACCAAAATAAAAAAATGCCCCTGAAAAAAATTTTTTTTTTCAATCATTTATCCTCCACAAGGTTATTAAAAAATTAAAATTTTTAAAAATAAGTGTACCGATGCATTTATTAATAATAATTTTAATAGTTAGAAAATGTCCTTAAAAACACCTAAAGAGCGTATGAATATGATTTGTTAAAAAAAAAAGCACAAAGATTCGAACCTGTGACGGCAAAATAGAGAGCGGTGACTTTAGCCACCAAACCACACATTAATGTTAGAGATGATGGATTAGAACTAATATTTAAGTTGTGCCCCTTCGTGGCTTGATTATAAAATTTCATTTATTTAACTATAATAAACTTAAACAAATATTTTCACATATTTATTTGTTTATTTATTTATTTATGAATATTTAAAAATTTTTTAGTTTACATTTTTATGAAAAAAAAAAAATTAAACCTCCCTTTTTTTTTTTAATTTTTTCTTTTTAATATCGTCAATTTATTTCTAGCTAAAAATTAAAATTATAATTAAGAGCTAAAAACTAAGTATGTTTTTAACATGTATATTTAAATACTTTAAATGCTTTTTAAGATCTAACGACTGCTAACGCGAAATGAGTAGTTTTGAGTCCCATCCGCTAGGTGGCTTACCGTTAGAACTGAGCTCTCAGCAAAGTAACAAGCTGTGGACATATAACCCACCAAATTTTCTTATTCCGGCCGAGCGACTGAAAGTCGTTTCAATAATTTTTGAATGATTTGACTAGTCTGAGAGCTGTTCTTACCAATTTTGGTCGAATTATTTACAAAAAAAATTAAAAACATAAAATTTTTCTACCTCAAATTCATAGGTATTTTTAATTAAATTACTCAAATTTGAGGTTCTCGCTTAAACATTTTAAATTCAAATCGGTAATTTGGAACCTTGTCAACACTCTGTAGCAACTTTGAAGGAACGTTTTACCATAAGGTTCTAGAAACGTTGCCAGAACAATTTGTGGTCACCTTTTGAAAAAATATGGTTGACAAACTTCGTTGCCATAACGTTGATTGAAGGTTTTCTTTGAAACTAATAACGGAGATCTACACGATTGTCACAACGTTTCTAAAATCGTTCAGCAATCTTTCAACGAAAGGTTGCAATGGTTTCTGTGCAACGTTGCCAGAACGTTCTGAAAATGCTTTGTGCTATCTGGGAAGAGCCGCAGAGAGGAGTATCTTTCCCGTTCATGACTGAAGTTTTAAGTATCACTGGCTACACTTAACCTCTCAAGCACGCAGTACTGCACAAAGAGCTAGCGAGATGACGGACAAGAAGTTACTAGTCAACCTGTGGTCAGGCCACAGGTAAGTGAAAAGTCCAAGAATTGGTCAGACCACTGTGTGGTATAAACCACCTAAAGAGGCTAGCAAGTAGTAGAAGACTATGAATAGTCAGGCCGTAAAACCGCAGACAAGGGGTGACAGTTGCCAAAACAGTCAACCAGTGTAAGGTTATAGTTCACCGTACAGGCTCCAAGGTATGCCGGGTTGCCAGGTATCAATTGCGCAGCCTATCTATAATTCAAAAATTCGCGTGGATTTGCACTAAATTTGCTAAGGCTATGAGCGCACTATTGTAGATAGAACTTAAGGCACTCTGCGATGCTAAACACTGATGCCGCCAAAATTTTGCACTAACCTCACTTTGCACTAGTGTAATTTAATAAGTTTTTTCAAAGTTAAATTACTATGAGCATCACCAAAGTAAACAAAAGTCAATCAATCCACTTAAAGTAGCACGAGAACCTCTACACTAGAAAAAAATCTCTCAGTGAACACAGGAACGAGACTCAAACACTAGGCAAAAAACGAGAGCGTGTGTACGTACGTCCAGCAGACTCCAGCAGACCCGAGCAGAGAGAGAGAGAGAGAGAGAGAGAGATGACCAAGAGAAATTCAAGTAACAGTGAATTCATAGTGGACGGTGTACAAAGATATTAAGCGTAATATTTATGAGTATCAACGTACAGCTTATTAGCCTGAAATTAATTCACGACGTTTTGAAAATTCGTAAAAGTAATGAATCGAAATCGAAACTAGAAATCATATGCGAATCTTTTGCTCAAACGTTCGATTTTTAAAAATAATTTTAAAATGAATGAGGAGTAAAATGTTAATAGTTGAATTTAAAAAATTGTTTTTTGACGTACACCGTAAAGTCTTAAAAAAGTTTCATTAAATTTCTTCAAGTATTTTATGCATTATAATTTTTAGACATTACAAACAAAGTCTTAAAATTAGCTCAGCCATGGAAATACTTGAAGTTTGATGTACAAAAAATTAAAATAGAGTAAAAAAAAATTATTTTTTAGTAAGGAATCCAGGTACTCATAGCGAAGTTTTTAAATAAAAATTTGATGCCGTAAGTCTGAAAAGCGTGAAAATATAACCCTGAATACCGACAGATAAATTTTTTTACTCCTGCGCCATCTGATAGTAGAAGTTGGCACCCGATAACCCAATAACCCAATAACCCAATGAATTGGGTTATTTAAATTTGCCAAGCTCGGAATTTGCCAAGCTCGAAATATGTCGAGCTAAGCTCCAAGCTGAGCTATTCCAGGCTCTGAGCTATCAAGCTAAGCTCCGAGCTGAGCTATGCCGGGCTTCAAGCTATCGAGCTGAGCTATGTCAGGCTCCAAGCTACCGAGCTAAGCTCCAAGCTCCCACGCTAGGTTCCGAGCTCCTAGCTTGACGCCGGTCTCCGAGCCACGTTAGCATGGACACTCTGGAAGCCCAGGATGGTCCTCTCACCCTCGGTGAGAATATTCGGAACTTTTTAGCCCCTTTTAAGGGTTTGATTTGTTAGAAAAAGAGCATCAGTATACCAGGAGAACATATCGCATCAGTAGTAAGCAACCGATCGGTAAGGCTTGGGGTAAGGTTTCAATGAATTTTTTTTTACCAGAAAGAGCGGTTGAAAAAAGTGTAAGATTTTTTTCGGTTTTCTCCTATTATAATAAGCCCATAAAAATAAAAAAAATTTAACGAATTTTTTCTCAAAAATAAGCATTGCAACCTTATGATGGGTCGATTATAAATGTTGTAGCTTTTTGTTTAAGGAATCACCTGGAATTTTTTGAGCAAATCAAACGGTTGAATCAAAATTGCGTAAGCTTCCTCAAAGGCGCTTTGCTTTCACAGCAGAGAGTGAAAATCACTCACCATAAAAGCGCTACCGCGCTTTAGGATTAAAACGTGAACAAAATTAACTCTTTTATCATCACTTTTATTATTACCACAAGCACTGACAAAAGAAAGCACTTCAAAATCTACGAAGAAAAATTCGAGTAAAACACCATGATCCTTCTTTTGAAAACTTATTAAGTTAGAAAAAATTAAAATAAAAAGACACTTCTCCTATTAAAATAAAAAGTGATTAGCATTTTAAGAGTAAGAACTAGCCGCAGATGGATCAGTCGGTTAAGGCACACGTCTTAGTCGGTTGAAACATTGTCATAGAATATAGGAAATTTGATAAAAAACTCACACTCTTCAAAAAACATGAAGAATTCAAGTTTAATAACTGTATTATTTTCAATAAATTTTGAAGAACTTTCGAATAAATAGATATTTTTTCATGCTATTGGTGTTATTTGTTTCTCAAAATTATAATAATCTGTATAAGATAGGGTGAAAAGTTTCACGCGGTTTGAAAAAATAAAAAATTTCGAGACTAAAAATGTATTACTTTTACTAAATTTTAAATAACTATTGATTAAATAAATTTTTTTCATGCGGTTTGCGATATTTCACTCATTGTTGTCTTAGAATCAAAATAGGATATAAAATTTGTTTAAAAAAAATTTACAGAGCTCTGTATCTCAAAATATCTCAAAAGTTTTATTTTCAAAACTTCTTTTTTTACTAAATTTTTAATAAATTTTGAGCAAAAGAAAATTTTTATTAATGGTTTAGGTTTTTTTTTTTCGTTTTGTCTTAAAACTAAAAAAGGCTGTACAAAGATTGGGCAAAAGGTTTCACATGGTTGAAAAACCTCCAAAAATCAAAATTTAACACTGTAGTTTTTTTATTCAATTCTACCACAATACTTAAATAAAAATAACGATTTGCGCGAAACTTGGTGAAAAGGCTATGTCATTAGTTAGTAACTCAGCTCATTTTTCAGAGCACTGAAATGAACGGAAAAAAAGAAATGATGAAATACAGTTTAACAAGTAATCATACGGAGAGTCACTGTTACTTTTTTTTGAATTCAAATATCCAGACAGATAAATTTTCAGAAAGATTTTAGTAAAAGGAATTCAAGAAGTAAAAAAAATTCTGATCCACGTTTTTTAGTTCAGATAAAATCTTCAAAACATATTTCAGTTAGATTAAGTTAAATGATCAGTCGTAATACCCCTAGTGCTTCAAAATTGTCGATAATTTTCCGACTGTGTTTTGTTGCACAGCAACGAGGGGGGCAAGTTTGGCATGTTAAAAATCACGAGCACGAAGCGCGAGTGATTTTTTGTCAAACTTGCACCGCAAGTTGCTGTGCAAAAAACTGGAGGAAAATTTTCTACAATTTTGAATTACGAGGGTTGTTCGGCTGGATTATTTTCCCCAACTGAATTTTAGCTCATAGAAATGATGCAGTATTTTACATTTTTGCGGAACAACTGACATTCAATTATTTTCAATTGTTTGAATTACAGAGGTTACAAATATTTACATATAGAGTCCTTTATATGAGTATCCATAGGTATATATAGGTATACACCGCAGTAACGCAGGTTTAACCCAAAAGTTGAATTGAACAAGCCTAACAATTCGAGTTGCCATGTGACTGATTGGAAATAACCGAAAAATTATCGAAATAATTTTACCCACACCCCTGCGCCAAATGTCAAATTTGGCGGCATTTCTATTGTTTGAAATTCAGCTTGGGAAAATAATCAATTAAATACAACCTTAAAGATACCTGTAAGAAATTCAAAATATATTTTACATGAATTTTTTTATTTATTTTTTATTTTCATGAAAATTTTAACAAATAACAATTCCTCTTAGAGCGGCTCTACTTCGAAAATAAAAAAAAATATTGTAAATTGCTTGAAAAGCATTCATACTTTTTGTGAGTTATTAAATATTTTTTTATTTCTAATTACTGCACTGGTGCAGCATCACAATCAGGGCAACTTGAGACACCGAGAAAAACTAAATAGCTCTGTTTGAGTAATCGCCCAATAGGGCGTATGGATCGGTTGAAGGCAGGAGGTGTGTTTGCAAAAAAAAAAAAAAAAAATTTTTTCAAAAACAAATCTATAATCTGAATTCCTCGACGTTTCATCGACCAGGATTTGCCGACCTCTTCAGGAGGACTTTATTGAACAAAAATAAAATTCACAATTAGTTTACAAATTTGAATATAACCTCAACAGTCTAAGTTATACAAACATCAACCTCAACTTACTTATAATAAAAATGAGATGTACAGTATCATCGAAGGTACAGTGTAAATCGCCAATGCAAAAAGCAATCGTCAATCGTGTGGCAAATTAAATACAGTCTAAAGTCAGTCTCACAGTTTAGGTAAAAAATTCAACACACTGCACACACAGTTCAGTCACTAAATTCTGTCAAAACTCTAAACTGCACAAAGAAAAGGTAAAAACTACAACAATGCACCCGCAAGAAGTCACGTTCGCAAAAACTCAAAAAGCGCATTTACATTAATTAAACTTACAATTGACTAAAGTCAATTACAAATTTAATCAATGTATTTTTTGAAAAACTATGTAGCACAATGGAGTGAACAGCACGAGTGTTTAAAACAGACTGCTCCTCCCCCGTAGCTTCACGGTGAGCGAGGCGAGGGTGCAAGTGAGAAACGCATGACCAACGCTTGCACTCTGAACACGTGGGCCTCATGTTTTTCAAGCAGCGTCAAATTCGGGAAAAAGTCGTAAACGAGAACAAGAGCAGGTTCAGTGTGGTGGAGTCCGTGTGAAGGTCAATGAGTAGTTAAAATAGAAATCAGGAAAAAAAAGGGGAGAAAAAGTTTAAACTACAGGATTCATCGGAGTAGACGGGAAATATTTTTGTAAATGGAGTTCATATTTTTCACTTCATACTTTTTATTCAAATTATTGGGATTTGAATTTATAAAAAGCATCTCAGAAATATTACGCTTATACGGGTTCCTTCCAGTGTCTAAAATTTCAGTCTTCCCCCAGTCAAACTCGTGGTCGTGAAATTGTCTGTGTAATGAAACTACCAAGGACGGGTCTTTAAATTCAGCGTGCTCCCTGACTCTGTCCTCAAGTGGTCTTTTTGTCTGCCCTACGTACTCAGCTGGGCAGTTCTTGCAAACCAACTTGTAAACAGAGCAGGTTTTACGCATCCTAGGCGTACTGTCTTTCCCCAGTTTAATAAGCCTTTTCAGTGGCTTCGACATCCGGGGCACTATCTTAACATTGTAGGAACTCAAGGATCTTGAAATTCTACTAAAGGAGCGTTTGTCATTGAGAGGAATAGGGATAATGAGAGTGTTATTTGAAGGATTATTATTTGTGTCGTCCGTAGTGTTGGAGTTTTGTGTTTGGAATTGAATATTCCTCAGTCTAACTTTAATATGTTTATCAACAAAATCCTCGTCATAGTCGTTATTGGCAAGAATCTTCCTAGCTAACGTAATATTTGCGTCGTGAAGCTGTGCGTCTGAGCGTTTGATAGCCCGATCAACCAAGTTATACACGAGTTATATTCTTTTTCTGTGAGTCTGTATGGTTTGAGTAGAAATCAATTGTCCTAGATGTGAATATGTCTTTCCTGTACCAATTGGTGATAATTCTGTCATTATCTCTAAAAAACGTTACGTCTAGAAAGTTTATCTTCCTATCCTGCTCTGTCTCACATGTGAAAACTAAGTTTTCGTCATGACTATTAAAAATCTCAACCACCCGGTTAGGGTGTGACCTCTCAATGCAAATAAAAATATCGTCAACGTATCTGTAATAAAAGCGAGGTTGAATATCGTGGTCCCTGTGCAGTGTCTCGAGGCAGGATGATTCCAAATCACCGACCACTATATCAGTCAAAATCGGGGATATAGAGGAGCCCATAGGTGTACCCAAAATCTGGTGATAGCATGCATTATCAAATGTAAAGAAAGGGTGTTCAAAAAGAAACTGAATGCAAAAAATGAGATCATTAAAATTTATCATGCATTTAGAACTAATATCGTAGGCTCTCCTCGAAAGGCTGTCAGTTACCGACTGAAGAGAGATATTAGTAAAAAGTGATACTACATCTAATGAGATTAAAATATAGTTAGGTGGAATGTGTATGTTCCTCAGGTTCTGGATGGGTTCCAAACTATTGTTTATGTGGGATTTAGGAAGGTTGATTGCTTTCTTAAGTTCGCGCAAAATAATTTTTGATGAAAATTCAGTCGGAGTATTAACCATCGGTATAATCGGTCTCACCGGTGTATCAGTCTTATGAACTTTTGGGAGTCCGTAGCATTTGGGTAGTAGGGTGCCTGTCTGTGTCAGCTGTTTTTCATTAAAATTATCAGAAAATAATTTATAATTACCATTAAGAAAACATAAAATATTATTTACGTTCCTTTGTAAAGTCGTCAAGAGATTATCAAAGTCATAGATCCGTTCGTAATATTTGTCATCGTCAAGCATTACTTTCATTTTAGTAAGATATTCATTCCTATCCATGCAAACTGTAAGGTTGCCTTTGTCGGCATTTGTAAAAAAGAGGTGGGGATTATTCTTCAAAAATTCTTTGGTTTTCTCAAGTTTAAAATAAAAGTCAGTCGTTGTTTGTGTCGAGTGTCTATCGTACTTAATCTCGTCTTTGTATATATTAATAATAATCTCCCTGATTTTATTACAACTCTCCTCGGTCCGTTTTTCAAAAAGAAAAGAGTTCTCGACATTCTTAATCGTATTCAAAATATCAGTCTTAGAAATCGGAATAGCAATACTATAGTTGTCACCTACAGTCAAAACGTCCGTAACATATCCCGGGAGCTGCGTATCAGTCAAGTTAATGGTCTTTCTTTCTGTCAGTGCTAATATGGGTAGGAAGGGTAGCAGGAGCACATTGTGATAATTTTCTATCAAGAGCTGACATTTGCGACCTATGAATTTTATCAGACTTGCATGCAGTAAGTCAAAAAAAGTAAACATCGTTTGTGCGTCCAGCTTCGAGTCTCGTATTTTTTTGTCAAGTCCCTTCACACGTCTTTGTAGGTGAAATACTCGGTAATTAACGTCTTTAATTTCCAAACTAAGCAAAAATTTAGCAATGGCTGACTTACGTTTCTGCAATGATAGCTGATTTTTAACGTCGAAAAAATATTTGTTCAATTTTTTTTTTAAAGTAAGGAAAAAAAATGAAAAAAGGGCTAAAAACTTGAATGTGAGGCGTTGGATGCAACAACGACCTAACCCTGGGTTAGGTCGTTTTTGCGGAAATCTCGATTTTCATATTCCTTGATCTATTACATGTCTAGTGTCTACATGTAATTTCAGATATAAATATTGGAATTTTATCAGTTACATTTAATGATTTTCGTTCTCGCTCATTAAAAAAGACACAATTGAAGCGAAGCTTTATAAGTGAAGAGTGAATCCGTAAAAAACGACAGAAAAAACCGACCCAAAACTCCGACTCAAAAGCGACACCACGATATATAGATATTGATATAAATATACATTATTCAACTCGACCTTGCAATCGGTAAACAATCAAAAATTAAACAAACAAACAAACAAAGCTAGACGACCTAATAACGCGGGGCATCCGGGTTTTTTAAAATAAATTAATTAATGGACCGCCAAGCGCTTCAACCCCATTATGTTCGGCGTCCGAGTTTTTTTTATTACATAATTTAATAAATAAATTAATAAACCACCAAGCTCTACAACCACAGAATGCTAGGCATCTGAGTTTTTTAAATAAATAAACTAATAAATAAATTAACAGAACGCCAAGCACTACAACCCCATAACGCTGGGCGTTCGAGTTTTTCAAATAAATAAATTGATAAACTGCCAAGCGCTACTACCCCATAACGTTGGACGTCGAAGTTTTTTTTTTTTAAATAAATTAACTAACCGCCAAGCACTAAAACCCTATAACATTGTGCGTCCGAGTTTTTCTAATAAATAAATATTAATTGATTCATTAAAAAAAAACTCGGACGTCCAGCGTTATGGGGTTGCAGTGCCTGGCAGTTTGTTAGTTTATTTATTATTTAATATATTTAAAAAAATCTGACGTCCAGCGTTTTGGAGTTGTAGCGCTTGGCGGTTTATTAATTAATTTATTAGAAAAATTTGCAAGCACAGCGTTATGGGGTTTAAGTGCTTGGCGGATAAGTAATTTATTTAAAAAAAAAAAAAAAAACTCGAACGTCCTGCGTTATGGGGTTGTATTGTTTGGCGATTCATTCATATATTTATTTACTTATTCAAAAAAACTCGGACGCCCAGCTTCATGGGGTTTTAGTGCTTGGTGGTTAGCTAATTTATTGAAAAAAAAACTCGGGCACCTAGCGTTATGGGGTTGTGGCGCTTGGCAGTTTATTAATTTATTTATTGATTTATTTATAAAAAAAAAAACTCGGTTGTCCAGCGTTATGGAGTTTCAATGCTTGACGGTTAGATAATTGATTAAAAAAAAAGAAACCGGACGTCTAGTGTTATGGGGTTACAACGCTTGATGGCTTATTAATCTATTTATTAGTAAAACTCGGATGCCCAGTGTTATGGGGTTGTAATGTTAGGTAGTTAATTTATATATGATTTTATTTATTAAAACAAACTTGGACGCACAGCTATATGGAGTTTTATGGGGTTGTACTGTTTGGTGGCTCATTTAGTTATTTATTTATTTAAAAAAAAAAACTTAGACGTCTAGCGTCATGGAGTTTTTGGGCTTGACGGTTAGTTAATTTATTTTAAACAAAACAACTCGGACGTCCAGAGTTATGGAGTTGTAGCGCTTGGCAGTTTGTTAATTTATTTATTAATTTATTTATTAGAAAAACTCGGACGCCCAGTGTTATGGGGTTGATATGCCCTGCGGTTCATGAGTTTTTTTATTGATTACTTTATTAGAAAAACTCGGATGTCCTGCGTTATGGGGTTTTATTGCTTGGCGGTTAGTTAATTTATAAAAGAAAAAAAAAAAAAAAAAAAAAAAAAACTCGGACTTCCAGCGTTATGGGGTTTTATTGCTGATGGATAGTTAATTTATTTTAAAAAAAAGCTCGGACGTCCAGCTTTATGGGGTTGTAGCGCTTGGCGGTTTATCAATATATTTATTTGAAAAACTCAGATGCTCAGCGTTATGGGGTTTTATTGCTTGGTGGTTAGTTACTTTATTGAAAAAAAAAAAAAAACTCGGACGTCCAGCGTTATGGGGTTTCAGTGCTTGGCGATTGATTAATTTATTTATTAGAAAAATTCGGATACCCAGTGTAGGGGGTTGTATTGTTCGGTGGTTCATTGATATATTTGTTCATTTATTTAAAAAAAATCGAACGCCCAGCGTTGTGGAGTTGTAGTGCTTGGCGTTTTGTTAATTTATTTATGAGTTCATTTATTTAAAAAACTTGGATGCCAAGCGTTATGTGGTTGTAGAGCTTGGCCGTTTGTTGATTTATTTTAAATTTATTTATTAGAAAAACTCGGAGGCCCAGCGTTATGGGGTTGTAGTGCTTGGCATTCTTTTAATTTATTTATTAGTTCATTTATTAAAAAAACTCGGATGCCTAGCATTATGTGGTTGTAGAGCTTGGCGGTTCATTAATTAATTTATTAAATTATGTAATAAAAAAAAAACTCGGACGCCAAGCGTAATGGGGTTGAAGCGCTTGGCGGTCCATTAATTTATTTATTTTATAAAACCCGGACGCCCAGCGTTATTAGGTTGTAGATGCTTTAGGGATTATTTATTTATTTATTCATTTTTTCACAATAAAACCAGTACGCCCAGCGCTGTTGGGTCGTCTAGCTTTGTTTGTTTGTTTGTTTAATTTTTGATTGTTCATAAAAAACTTTAACGCCCTGCGTTATTGATTTGGTTTTTTTTTGGTTTATTTATTTATTTATTTAGAAATAAAAAATAAATAAATAAAAAATAAAAAAAAACGAAAACACGAATGACCAGCGTTGTTGGGTTGTCTTGCTTGGGGTTCATTTATTCATTTAATTATTGATTATTTTAATCTCAATGCCCAGGGTTTTCGGGTTGTTAAGTTTGGGGGATTATTTATTTACTTATTTATTCATTTATTTATTTATTGAACCCAGCCGCCCAAGTTTTTGTGTCTTTTTTGTTTGCCTGATCTTCGCCGGAAGACTTTTAAATTTCTCGGTACCCCCGGTCGGACACACTGGTCACAGAGTCTATACTGTAACATACCCGCGACCAGGGGGTAATATACTCGCGACGCGATAGTGCGGCGCGCACACTTCCCACGCACCCGACACCCGAATACCGCGAAAACTCAAAAGAGCCACGCACAATTCAAGCACACGACTATTAAATCACGCGTCATAATTGTTTAACACCGACACAATCCGAGCACACAACCATTAAACCGCGCGTCATAACTAGTTACGCCCATCGAAAAACCTATTACCGAGCAATTCACACGGAAACGCGAGCGTGAGAAAAACACCAGGGACAAAGCTATAACGATAACACTAAACCGCGCAACACAAACATTTATACGACCCGGCTAATGGCACCCGCTAAATACGTACCACAGAAAGGACGATAAATTAACACTTATACTACCCAACCAATGACAGCTACTAAGTACGCACCGCGAAAAGGACTATAAATTAGACAGAACTAAACCGCGTAACGCGGACACTTATACGACAAAAACTATTAGCAGCCACTAAATACGCACCGCAAAGAAAGACAATAAATTACACAGTTTACGACCGACAGCCCGAGACGCCGGCCGCAAAACGATCTCACGATGTCCGAGAATCGGGAGAAAGCGACCGTAAAGATGTCATGGACCACGAAAATCGAGAGCACGTGTGCTCCCGGGAAAAGCGGACCGGAAAGGAAAGATCAAGGGCCACACCACACTCCTGAGGGGGAGGACCATCAGCGGGCCATCGACCCTCCCGGGGGACACGGGCGAAGTGGGGAGACAAAGGCCCAGAGGCAGGGGTCGAAACGGGTTAAATAGAGGGACCGGACCAACGGGTCGGCAGATTAGTTCGATCCTCCGACTTGGACCCTAAGCTCGTGCGTCGAACACCGAATCCCGGCAACTTGTACTTCGGACGCGAGGCATTAGCATCTCCGTACCTTGGTTCTAGACTAAGATATTCTTCTGTTGAAACCCGGTAGTACTTCAAGTTCTATACCTCTGATCCGCGACTCGTTTATAGAGTTAATACCGCAAGTTATATTAACCCAGGTGTGCATTCAAAATAAAGACTACAAGCATCATACAGTTAACATCAGTGACGTTCATTTAACCCTTCCAACATCACAGCTTACCCGCCCCTTAGCCTTCAGCGAGCAACATCGAATTCAAACGGTAGCGCGGGCCAGAAAGCCCACCTACGGAGCGCACACAGCGGTAGCAGGAGTAAGGAGACCGATGGGAGAGCGCAAGTTCATCGACCCACGGAACAGCAGCTGCGATCGCTTACCAGCGCTCGCACACCGCCGAGCACGAGCACGGAGCAGCAGATCGGAGTTAACGCAGCTGGATATAGGTGCTGCCAGGGACACCGCTAACCCGCTCCCAAGCGCGCATACAGCTCCCGGCCGTCTCCCGGACCTGCGTGGCGTTTCAACGACTCCCAAGTATAAAACGTGCACGCTAGATACGCACTAACGACAAGCACAAACCTGCAGTATTTTACAGTGGTGACAGCGGAAACTGTGAGAAGGGTTATTAGCAAAAATAATAGTGCAAAAAAAAAGGGACAAACTTTAAGCGAAACTATATCAAAAGCACAAGGTTCCAGTTATTGTGCCAACGTGGGCATCGGCGCAAAGCCGCACCGTTGGACGGACAACTGTCCGCGACGTGGGCAATCATCGAGAAAAATTTCACTTCACAAAAAGCAACATCAACAAAACACACCAGAGCCAGGACCACCCGACCACACACCGCAGCCAGTAGCCGAGGACCTTCAAGGGACCAGGACCGCTATAACCTCATAGAAACCAGTAAAGCTAAGTCTAGAATAATTTTTGTAACATGATATGAGTCACCGTAGGGCAAATATCATACTGCAGTGACTGTACCTTTTCTATTCTCTCTCTCCTCCGGCGGACGAGATTCGGAGGCAGATTTTACATTTAGACTTTATCTTTTATTTACCTCACGAATTTGTGATTTTTGTACAAACCTGACTGCAGTATGATATAAAGTTAATGATTTATATGAGCGAAAATAGCGTCTTCTCCGACCTAAAAATAAGCGTTAAGCTAGAAAAACTCAGGGAAGAAAGAAAGGAAGCACCACAAGGAGGCCTTCCGAAAACAGGCTTGGTTAAGGGCAAAGTTGCTAGTAAAGCATACACGCAACTAGCAAAGCTAGAAAACACAATAATCTCCGAAAATATCTTAAATAATACAAAAAATATATATCATTATACGCGGACGTTTTTCTGATATAATTTTCCATTCATAAAGTTTACTCACAATAAACCTGGTCGGATAACTAATTTCTTTTCCCAGAGATTTAATTAAATTTTATTTTCAAGGAAGGAACCGTAATTCATAGACTAAAACGTAATAATTTAACACGACTGGAGCATCGCCCAAGTAAATTTTACATACGAACCCGTCTATAACAGTGCATTCTATGCGTAATTGTAAATAAACAAAAATTGTGAAAAATAGAAGGCAGAAATACCCCGCTTTATTTTTAATAACATATATGTCGAGGGCAGAAATTTTGTCCGATATACTGAGGGACTTCGAGAACATTAATTACAGAGCAGTAAGAACCGCAAGGAGCTGGTTAGAGCAAAATATATTTACGGATAAAAACTTTCTTAACCACACGCTAGCGCAGGAATTATTGAAAACTATCGCCGCGAGAAACATTTTTAGAGAAATTAAGTTAAAACCAAGGAGACTTTGGGTAAAAAGCGACTGGGCTTACGCTAGAATAGTTTTGTTTAGGGAAATAGTCGAGCTGACAAAAATAATCGTCAGGCTTAGAAAATTAACATTATCTATAAGCAAGGTAGACAGACTATTATCAATCGAGCACGACACAAAGGGCATAGTCGCGGAAGTACAGGCTAGATACGTGGAGGCCAGCAATTATTTGCTTACAGTGTACGATATAGTAAACACCTGTTAGAGAACAACGCTTAATCAAAAGAGGGGGCGAGCTACGGAGAAACTCTCTTTCAGCATCCGCCTTTATTTTTCCCCGGAAATTACTATAAATTTTTCCTCCCTCGTTGTATTCTTTTATTTGGGTTAGTTGTTTAAACACGGTTGCGTAGCAGGAAAATAAACGAGAGACTACATATTATGGCCCCGAGGAGAATAACAGGAGCCATAAGGGCGGGGACACGCGGGTCGGCAGGCAGACAAATAGCGCGAAGGGGCAGGGGAGTAGCAACCGATAGAGACACACCCACCGCAATGGCGTCGGGCTCAGGCGGACGACGCACGGGACAAACGCGCTCGGGCGTAACACATGCAGGCGTGCAGACAACCACTGCACCTATCGCGATGCCGGTAGCGCAGGACATGCAAAGGGGTGCGAATAGTCGTGCGAGGAGCGAGTCGAGCAACGCGCGTGGCGGGAGTGAAAGTGACACCAGCGCGCAAGGACAGGCCATGACAGCAAATAATGCCACAACGACAGGACCAGAAGCCATCGTTAAGGCTCCGTCAGTGGCATCGCTACAAATGGAAGCGAGAACAATAGTGGACCTCGAAGATAGGAGCCTGTCAACATCCGAGGCACTAAAACTTATCCCAGAATACGACGGCGCCAACATGAGTCTCGAGGACTTTAATTACGAATGCAAAGACATCTATCAGATGGCAAAGATCTCAGACAGAAAAATCGTACTAAAACTAATCTTGTCAAAAATAAAAGGCAGCGCGAAAGAAGTTATAAAGCGAAAACAATACGATACCTTTGACGAACTAGTAAACGACCTATCGAAAGTGTTCGGAGCAGACAGCAACTACACAAATACCAGCAACGAGCTGGGAAAAATATCCCAGCAGGAAGGCGAGAGCGTGGTAGAATGGGGCGTTAAGGTCAAAAGGTACGTCGACGATATGATAGCCCTATCAAGGAAAGAGTGCGGAGCCCAACCAGGACTAGACAGGTTAATGACTCAGCAGGGAATAATAAGATTCATCACCGGCATTCGACCATCAATAAACAAACACCTGGTAGGCATGAAGTACGACGGCCTCGACGAAGTCATAGCAAGAGCTAGACAAATAGAGAGAGAAATAAAGGCAAATGAAGACCTTTACAAAATAAAGGACTCGGTACCAAAAGTGAGAGAAGTATACAAGATAGAAACTTCAGGGGTCGAAAAGGAAAAAAGACAAGTAACTTGCTACAGGTGCAACCGAGAAGGCCACATAGCGAAAAATTGCTGGGCAACCGAACCTAACAACCAAGGCAGAATAAACCAGAGAGAACAAAACACTAAATACAGCCAGAACCAGCAAGGGCAAGAATTAAGAACCAGCAACCAAGACTTCAAATCAACAGGCTCAAATAACGAGCGAGTGAGAGAAAAAATCCAAAAATTTGACTATCAGGGAAGCCAGAAAAGCCAGCCGAGAGAACGATCGAGCGAACAAAGAAAACCACCGAAATGCTATAAATGTAACCGGGAAGGTCACTTTATAAGCCAGTGTAACGAAAGGAAAATATGCGACTTTTGTGGCAAAAATAACCACGAGATAAAAAATTGCAGGATATTTGCACTAAAATGCACAAAATGCAACTGCAGGGGCCACACCGACAAATACTGCACTCTCGATCAAAGAAGGCATAACTACCAAAAGAACCAGGAGACTCCAAAAAACGAATAGACGCTTCCAGTAATAGACGCGAACTGGAGGCTCCCGAGAACATAAAGCGTCCGCACAACACGGAAGAACGGATGGTATATACGATAAATCAGCTGGAGTCAGACTGCCCACAGATACCATTTAAGTCCAGTGACGTAAAGAACGGAACGATAAACCTGCTTTTAGACACTGGCTCGGAAATAAACCTCCTGAAAGAAAGCAAAATTAAGGACGGAGTAATAATAAATAAAGAACGAATAATCCGACTCACCGGAATAAATAAGAGCCCCGTCAGGACGCTAGGATTAGTAGAGATAAAGGTCAAAGGAATACAAGTCAAATTCCACCTAGTAAGCGTCGATTTTCCCCTGAAATGTGACGGATTACTGGGCTCAAGCTTCCTGAGCGACAACAACGGGCTCATAGACTTCACAAACAGAGAACTTCTGGTAGGCATGGACAAATTCAAATTCATCAATAGGCCCAGAAGCGTTAAGGTCATGCTTGCAGCAAGGACAAAAAGGGCTGTGAAACTTGAAGTATACAATAAACAAAAGGGACAAGGCTACATAGATAACATAGATCTAGGACCGGGCATCTACGCCGGAAAATGTCTAACAAACGTCGACGACGGACGCTGCACTATACTCATGATTAACACAAACAACTTTGACGTAGAAGTGACGGTACCACCAGTAGAAGCCGACGACTTCCTCGAGTTGCCAAAAGCGCAGAGAACACTAAAAATTACAGACGAAGAACACGAGGAAAGAAATAAAAAGCTGGAAGAACTAATAGACTTAAGGGACTTGAACGAAGAGGAAAAACAATGCATCCTAGATATAGTGAAAGAATATTCGGCGCAATTTTACTTACCGGGAGACAAGCTCGGGTACATACCCTCGATCAAGCATAAGATCGAAATGATCGACAACAGAATCGTGAATGTGCGTCAATACAGACACCCGGTGCACCTACGGGAAGAAATCAAGAAACAAATCGACGATATGCTGAAGAACGACATCATCGAGCCGAGCGTGAGCAGCTTCAATTCTTGCGTCTTTGTGGTACCTAAGAAGAGTAGCACAAATCAGCGCAAATTTCGTGCCGTGATAGATTACAGAAAGCTCAACGAAGCCACAAGGACTGACAGCTATCCCATGCCACTAATTACAGAGATATTGGAGAGCCTAGGATCGGCAAAGTACTTCTCAACACTCGACCTGGCGTCCGGATTTTACCAGGTACTATTGGACGAAGAATCAAGACCACTGACTGCGTTTTCAGCAAACGACGAAAAATACATGTTCAAAAGACTACCAATGGGTCTAAAAAACGCGCCCACATATTTCGTAAGAGCGTTAAACCACCTACTGTCAGGACTCAAGGGTACAGACCTACTCATCTACATGGACGACATAATAATATTTAGCCACTCGCTGCGAGAGCACTACATAAAACTCAGAAAACTGCTAGAACGTCTAAAAACAGCAGGGTTGACACTGCAGCCCGAAAAATGCATATTCCTGAGAAAGGAAATAGTATTCTTGGGGCATAAAATAAGTAAGGACGGCGTGAGCCCAGACCCCGACAAGATAAAGGCGGTAAGTCTGTTCAAACCACCTCGAACAGCGAAAGGAATTAAAGAATTTCTAGGACTGACAGGCTACTACCGAAGATTTATAAAAGACTACTCTAAAATCGCAAAAGCCCTCTCAAAATTGCTATGAAAAGGCGAAAAATTCATCTGGGGACAGGAACAGCAGGAAGCGTTCGACGCGCTGAAAGAAAAACTAATCACCGAACCAATCCTACAATATCCGAGATTCGACGAGGAATTCATAGTCACTTGCGACGCGAGCAGCTATGCAATCGCGGGCATCCTCTCGCAAATGACGAACGGAAAAGACCTCCCGGTTTCCTACGCATCTAGGACGCTAAGCAAGACAGAAGAAAGTTTCAGCGTGATAGAAAAAGAGCTGCTGGCCATAGTGTTCAGCGTACAATTCTTCAGACCATACCTATACGGAAGAAAATTCACTATATTCACGGACCACAAGCCAATAATATACTTAAATAGCTTCAAAGACACCTCGCCAAGGCTTATAAAAATGAAGGCCAAGCTGTCCGAGTTTGATTTCGATATCAAGTATAAAAAGGGCGTATCTAACACAAATAGCGACTGTCTATCGAGAAACCCCGTAACCGAGGAAGACGAGAAGAACCTCAAAATTACAAGCAAGGAAATAAACGAGTCATTGATAAACAAAAACCAAGACACAGGCCACTCGGATACGGAGGAAGAGCCAAAAAGCGAACAGGACTCGAAAACCACCGAGAACATAGACTGGGAAGAGGAAGCATTAGTAAGATTGATAGAAGACAGCTTTTATAACCCAGAGAGAGACGAAGAACTATTGAGGGCATTAACAGCCCTCGGATTGGACAGAGAGGCAGAAGCCAAGGTGCACGGCGGAAGCCCAGAAAAGTTGAAGGAGGCGACAGCCACGAAAGACGCGCCTCCTGATAAAGCAATCAATGTTGGAAATGTAAGTAATCCGGGGTTAGGTAGCATAGGCGACGGTGGCATGAACTCCGTCGTCGGGTGCGAGTCGTCATGTACGAAAGCACGTCGAAAGGGACGGACCGCCTGGGATACGCCTACTGCGGACGGCGCGGACCCGGTCGGTCAGCCGGAGTACATGAAAGCTAGTCAGATGGGCAGTGAGGACACCACCGGTGCCACGAACGAAAACCCACAAGGTACGTCTGATCAGCGAGCCAGGGACGTTCGGGACACCGGGGGTTCCAATAGTTCGTGTCCACTTCGGGTTGGAAGAAAGACCATCGCCGAAGCTAGCGTGACGAGCATAAGCCCAATGGATAGAGCAAAGAGAAAGAAAAGTTTTGATAAGACAAGAAATGAGAGTATTGTCGAAAGTTTTGATAAGGCAAGAAATAAGAGTACTGCCGAAAGTTTTGATAAGACAAGAAATAAGAGTATTGTCGAAAGTTTTGATAAGACAAGAAATAAGAGTATTGTCGAAAGTTTTGATAAGGCAAGAAATAAGAGTATTGTCGAAAGTTTTGATAAGGCAAGAAATATGAGTACTGCCGAAAGTTTTGATAAGACAAGAAATAAGAGTATTGTCGAAAGTTTTGATAAGGCAAGAAATAAGAGTATTGTCGAAAGTTTTGATAAGGCAAGAAATAAGAGTATTGTCGAAAGTTTTGATAAGACAAGAAATAAGAGTATTGTCGAAACGGGGACGCTACCTAGTCCTTTTGGCGGCCAGCCCCGGCGAATTCTGGCCGCCAGGAAAAATAAAAACATTGATAGCTTGAGAGAAACTTCGGCCGACCAGCCCCGAATAAGAGGGCTGGTATACGCCGAGAAAGACGAAGGTAATGGTTCAGGAGCGAAACGCCGACGCACTGGCAAGCAGACAAGCGAGGACGATGATATGAAAACTAAAAGCCAACGTACGGGCAAGCAAATGGACGAAAATAACGATATGAGGACTGAAAGCCGACGAACTGGCAATCAGGCGACGACAATCGTAAAAACAACATCAGGAGGCCCGAGGCTTGCGAAATCGAAGAGCATGTCGAACCTGCGGGGAACGCAAAAGAGCTGCGTGCTAAAGAAATACAGCAGCAGCAACGATATCAGTAGGCTGCCCGAGGCAGACATATTCATAACAATAGTCGACGATATAACCTACACGAGAGACCCGGTATGGCTAAGGAAGGAGTCAATAATACACCTACTGTCATGCGACACGTCCTTAAGGAACCCAGTAACGAAAGACCTCCTGGAAAACGGCCTCGTACCACTGAGCGCACTGGTCGAGTGTAGACCCGCTATCGGAGAAATACTGGTAACCAAGTTTAGGAAGAGAAAAATTTTTCACGTCTTCGCGAAAGATAACTACACCGACCATCTAGAGCTCGAAGTACTGATAAAATCACTCAACCTGCTGGCGAAACTGATAAAGGAAGAAAAGGTAAAGGCAATATGCATCCAGAAGGACGAAAACTTCTCAAGAAACAGCCTCATAATAGAAAATCTAAAGAGAACAATAGACGCCGACACGACAAAGCTAACGATATGCAGCGGGGACGTCAGGGTACCTCCCATCGACCTTAGAGAGAGCATAATATTAGAAAGTCACGGCACCAAAGCTACAGGACATAGAGGACAAATAAGGACCTACTTCAACATTAGGAAAAACTACTTTTGGAAAGGTATGAAAGCGCAGATCGAAAACTTCGTAAAGACGTGCCACAAATGCCAACAGATAAGAACATCTAGGCACAGGACGAGAAACGAGATGATTATCACAACGCCCTTCGAGGAAACCTTCGAAAGAGTGCAGCTGGACATAGTCGGCCCACTGCCAGTAACAAAAAACGGCAACCGATTCATACTGACCGTAATAGACGCATTCTCGAGGATGGTCGAAGGCATACCACTAAAAAGGATAGACTCCGAAAGCATTGCGAAAGAATTTACAACCCACTTCCTGCTGAAATATGGCTGCCCGAAATCGCTGCACACTGATAACGGTACGCAATTGATATCAAAACTACTGAACGAGTTCTCGAAAATATTCGGCATATCAAGGATAACTTCTTCAATATACAGAGCACAATCCTTAGGAATACTCGAACGAACGCACCACGAGTTATGCGAATATATAAGATATTTCATAAATAACAACAACTGGGACGAACTCTTACCCTTCGCAGTGTTTAGCTTCAACACGCAAACTTCCGACGCAACTTCATTTTCCCCTTACGAAATGGTATACGGAAAACCACCCAGGCTGCCAACGAGTCTCACGGAAGGAACGACCGCACGGACATACAACGATGTGGTAGACGATATGATAGAAAGGTGGGAGCTCATAGCGAGCAAAGCGAAAGCAAGAATTGCAGCAGCGAAAATCAGGTCTAAAAAATACTACGACCGAAAATTAAATGTAAAAGAATTCTTCCCGGATGAATACGTATACATGGCTGTATTAAAGCACAGGCAAAAATTCGACATCAAGTGGGCAGGCCCTTATAAGGTGCTAGCGACCTTCAAAAACAACAACGTAATGATAGAAATCGGAAGAATGGCAAAAATAGTCCACGCAGATCACCTAAAGCTAGCGCACATACGGCTGGACCCGATCGAGGACATCCCACAGGACCCCAAAGAAGCAGAAGGCGCGATAGACACAGCCGACCTGCTGGATGAAGAAACGGTCGAAAGGATGGAGAACTTTAACTCAGTGCGAGACACAATCATGACCGAGACGCGGGAGACGACCGCACCTCGAGCGACGACCAGCACCCAGGGGGGAGAAGAGGCAGGCACGATATAGGAAACAAACGCGACCGCACTTACGACATCGTTTTGCACGTTCTGACCTATTACAAAAAACAATATTTTACGCATTTTTACCAGCGGGAGACCGCGCAGCAAACGCGCGCGCGCTAGGACCTCGTACATTGCAAAGACAGCAAAAAAAACCCCGATCAAGTTCGAGTAACTTTTTACATAATTTCGTGGCTAGTGTTAAATATTTTATGTAAGTAAGCAATTAAATGTAGCACACTAGTAAATACCAATCACTGGTGCAGGCAGGTTACAAAAGGAAAGGAAAGTTAAGGGAATTATTTTTGTGAGAAAGGAAGGAAATTAATACCTCATCACGTGCATACTGAAAGATGGAAGGAGAGAGGGGAAGGTTCTTGTGAAAACAACCGCGTATATTTGCATAAGGTTTGAGGAAAGAACAAGAAAAAAAGGGGGAAGGATTTCTAAAACCAACTAATTTCAAGATAGTTCTAAAAGCGCAATCACTTCAAAATTATGCAGCTACGCTCTAGCACCACGAGTATAAGCCGCGTGCAAACGTTTTGGGCAAAGATTTTCCGGGAACGAAATTATTAGGGGGTTCGAGATTTTATAGCAACGCAAACAGTTCGAACGATTTACAATTCTCCGTATTAACCACGAAGATATTTAACTAAAACAACTAACTTTTATCGTATGCGTCAAAAATTTCAGCAAAAACTACGATCAACCAATTGCCAATACGGAAGGAAGGATGTCCTTCAATTTATTTGGATGAAAATTCGGGGAGAACTGACTTTTATGAGTCTTAGGAAAGAATAAATTTTTGTTAGACTGGCCATTGCCTGGCAAAATCCCGACAGGCTGACCAGCGAGCGCGCGCACAGCACTCACGGACGCTTTAACACCTCCCTTTCTCCCACGCGCTCCTCTCATAATCCTCCTCCCCGCGAATGAAATCGCCACGCGACGTCCTAAAAGACGATCGTAAACAATAACCACGCACGACCGGTGCGGATGACCCGGAATTTTTCTTAATAATTCTCGGACCGCAAACGCCCCGATAAGGGTAGGCAGAGTAATGAGGCAGCGCAGGCAACGATTTCTCATCCAATTTAGGAGAGCCTCATGCCAGTTCTTGCAAGTAACCCGAGGCAGGACCCACACAGAAGAAAGCGAGCAAAAAAAAAAAAAAAAAAAAAAAAAAAAAAAAAAAAAAAAAAAAAAAACACCACCCAGCAAGTCACATGCCGAGCAGGAGCCGGAAATCAAGAACCCAGCTACTACGTCACGGGATAGGAGGCCCGGAGCGAGAGACTACAGAGCAAAAAACGACAACGACCTAGCGCGTAAGGAGGTGCGCACACGCGCTTGCAGCAAACATCTACTTTCCCCGAACGCATATGAAAAATTTTCTCCAATACACAGCCCGGCCGAAATAAACGTAGGCCGCCACTACGCCTGTAAGGAGAGAAATAGAGCAGCAAGGGACACTGCAGGCAAACCACACGTGCAAGCCCCGAGTCGGGGGCGTGAGGCAAAAAAAAAGGGAAAGCAAAGGACCCTTGAGACAGGAAAACCATGCAGCAAGGAAAAGCCCTGGAGTGGGGGGAGGCACAAGCTAGTTCAGAGGGCACGACACACCCCGGTATAGAGTCAGTATATCCCAAACCTCCAGACACTAAACGTCTAAGAACCCGTAAGCAACCAGCCCAACCCACGACTAGTAAGTCAGCACCCCGCCAAATCAAGACCGACCAACAACCCCAGTGCGCGTGCAGTGAATAACGAGCGGTTAGATCCTACGACCTACAGCAAACGACAGACGCGTAACCACAAGTAAAGTCGCAAGCGCAGTTGGAAGAAAAACCAAGACACCACCGGGAAAAGAAAATCCAAGCAAAAGCCCGGACAACGCGCAAACCAGCATAGCGAAGAAAGGCCATCGAAGAAAAAAAAACCACCAGTAACCAAAAGGATGGACGCACACCATATGACACCTGAGGAGAAGTAGCAAGAAATGCGATCAGCCGCGCTGCGATTCATCAAAAGAGCGGTCGAACTAGGCTACGACCTAAAATCAAGGAGCGCCGTCCTATTCACCATAGAGGCAACCGACAGGAAGAAAATAAACGGGCCCCGAGCGAAAGGCGTCCTGAAGAACGTCAGGTTTGCATTCCTGAACAGTGACATCGCTCCAGAGGAACAGGCGCAAATTTTCCCGATAGCGGTAGCGGAACGAGAGCTCGACGACGAAGACCTCAGCTGGGAGGAGGACAGCGAGCCGGAGACACCACCGAAAACCGTCGACAACGCTCAGGCTCCAACAACCAACAAGGGGGAAGTGATATTATTGAGACAACCACTACCGGGGGAAGAAGACGAGCACATAGTCGTGGACGAGGACGAAGACACCCGCACCACCCCCAGACGCCCAGAGCAGCCCAGCAGACAGGCACCGGGAAACGACGCGGCACAACCGGGCCCAAGCCAGCAGCTATACAGGCCCTGGCTACTCGCAGACACCCCCGCAACCACAGCAGGCACCAGGTTAAGCGACGAGACTATAATAAAAGCGTCAAACAATATCGACACGCGCGAGCGACTCCTGTTTTGGATGGAACTCACGAGAAAGTTCCACTTCAACAGTTACTACTACACAGACGAGCAGGGACAGCCGCTGTGCGAAAACTGCAGCCCTGGCCGACAAGCAAGGAAAAACAAGTTGCACACTACAGTCTCGACCAACCAATTCAAAACGACCTGCGGCAAGTGCAAACAGCAGCGAGTACAGTTCGGCGACAAGATATTCTGCCGAGACTGTGTGATCTCGCACGCGAGAGGGAAGATCGCGGAGTTAGGCGAGGGGACACTCAGCCACATCTTCGGGAAGTAGGAAGCCGCCCGGTCGGCTTATCACCGCGCGAGGTGGAAGATTCATCGAGTTAACAAGCAGCGAGGCACCTAAACCAGTGGTAGTGCAACACGTGGAAGCAAGGCAAGGAAATTTAGGCTAATCATATTAACTTTCTAACTTATATTTGCTTATTTACTTAAAACGTAGGAATCTACTATTAATCCAGAAAAATGAAAGGCTTGATATCAATACATTTATGTAATTATTTACCTACAACTTAGAAGATTAAGTTTACATATATCGTGTACTACTTATTTACTTATAACCTGTAACACTAAATTAGTGGCCTCACAGCCAGCGTTTGGAATGAGATAAGTTATAGAATGAAATTAATTAAGCAAACTGCTAGGTACACAAAAATCATGTAAGGACATTATAAATAAAGAAAGAAAGAAAATAACAATCACAAATTCCTAAATTCTACTTTATTTATAAGAAAGAGAAAAAATTCCTACAAAATACATATAAAAAATTCTTAAATCTTAATCACAAAATTCCTTATCTATCTTAACTATGCTAGAAAAAATTCCTACAAAATACATATAAAAAAAAAAAAAAAAATTTTTCTTAAATCTTAATTACAAAATTCCTTAATCTATCTTACCTATGCTAGAAAAAATTCCTACAAAATACATATAAAAAATTCTTAAATCTTAATCACAAAATTCCTTATCTATCTTAACTATGCTAGAAAAAATTCCTACAAGATACATATAGAAAATTCTTAAATCTTAATCACAATATTCCTTAATCTAGTTTACTTATGCTAAGAAAAAAAAAGAAAAGGAAGAAAGAACTAATACATAATGCTAATCAAACTCATGAATCTTCTATATTAAACTAAGACCGAAAAAAAAAACACACATCCTGAACCATGTCCGCATAATTAGCTCACGAAGAACTGAAATCGCAACCCTCGATGCCGACATAACTCATGAACCTAAGTCCCCACCGACCATCTACAGCCCGTCGTCGGCACCCTCCGGAAGCGGAACAGACTGGGCCTCCGCCATCTCCGCAGCGCTGGGGAAAACCACGCGTGCAAGCCGGGCACGCACACGGCGGCGAGCCAGCAACCGGCGGGGCTCGCTAGTCGGCTCACCCGGGACGGGGGCTGAGGGGGAGTCAGCGACCCCAACGCGCCGAACCCCGGGCGGCTCGGCAGCGGGACACGCCGTAAGGTGACTGCGGAAGCACTCGGGTTGAAAACTCTGTCCGACGCCAGGATCGACATGTCTCCGCGGCCTCAAGAATAAGACGGAGTTGCTCAGGGTGGCGATAACCTCCGCGGGGTAACACATGCACGCAGGTGTCAGATCCTCGGTAGAAGTAGCTGCATCAACCAACTCGCCGGGACGCACCCGCGCAAGCAAGCGCCTCACGACGTCACACATCCAAGTGAGCACCTGCGACACAAACAAAACGTTATGGGGTGAAATGACAGAAAGCAAGAAAACACATGCACTAACCTCACGATAAAAGCCACACATGTTTGAGATTTGAACCAACGTAGGGCAAGCGACAACGACACAAAGACTCCCGCGAACAACACCGGCCGGCGCAACAATGGCGGCCGCTCAGTGCCAGCGCCGCAGGGAAGGCGCGCGCGCGCGACGAATCGGCGGGAGATAAGAACACACCACGCGACCTCATAACTCAATATGGCAGAGGTCGGAAGAATCACGACTCGCGCAAGCGGGACATTCAAAATTACGCACGACGAACACAGTGCACGGACGTCCGTACCCGGGTAACGACGGGCAGACACGCGCGCATGGGTGCAAAAACACACGGTCGACGGGGTATCGCGAGGCAAGGTATAGAAAGGCGGGTACAGGAACTCAAAGGCACAGGTAGCACAGCGCGCACTCTAGCAGCAGGGCGGAGCGACGAAACGAGACTCCATCGCGATTCACCGGAGGGGCGGAACCCTGGGGCTCGGAGAGGCTAGGCGGGCTAGACAAAATTTCTGCTTAAAGAGACCTCCCATATAAGTTTAACTGACTCATATCATGAAGATAGGCGAATCCTTATGTTATTAATTACGATAAGATATCGAAGTAAGAAACCTAGAAATGTATGAAAAAAGGAAAAACTCCTAGTATTTATTTACGGAAAAATGCCCTCGTCGCCCGATCAGAGGTAAGAATAGACACATAAGCGAAAGAAAACCTCTTCTTGAAAGCAAGAAAATAATAACGACAAAAATAAGCTAACTTACAAGAAGACACCAGTAGGGACAACAAACCCTCCTCTCGCTCTGAACGAGCGAGCGACCTTTATAATTAGGACTGATCGACTCGTACATAACATTATATTTTTAGGAGCTAATACAAAAGGCCCCACAAAATTCCGTAAAGGGTAGGCCACCGATTCCATATAAGCCAAATGTATAATACTAGGATACTACAGATCTAGTATAACTTAGTTTTACTTATATCTAAAGTAGATACAAACAATTGTATAACCTCAACTTAACCATGCAAAAACTATGTACGACTTTATCTCATTTTATGTAATTAAGACGCAACCGATTTTATATAACTCTACCTTGTATAACGCTATTTTAATTTAGGTAACTAAAACACCGCCAATATTGTATAACTTTATTTTGTATAGTTTTATTTTACTTACATACTAAGATGCTACGCCGAACGTCAGGTCAAGCGTCGCGCGCGCGCCAAAAACAATCGCGATTCACGAACGAAGTTTTTTCTCAATTTCCATAACGAAAAAACTTGCAAAAAAAGGGGAAAGGTGTAACATACCCGCGACCAGGGGATAATATACTCGCGACGCGATAGTGCGGCGCGCACACTTCCCACGCACCCGACACCCGAATACCGCGAAAACTCAAAAGAGCCACGCACAATTCAAGCACACGACTATTAAATCACGCGTCATAATTGTTTAACACCGACACAATCCGAGCACACAACCATTAAACCGCGCGTCATAACTAGTTACGCCCATCGAAAAACCTATTACCGAGCAATTCACACGGAAACGCGAGCATGAGAAAAACACCAGGGACAAAGCTATAACGATAACACTAAACCGCGCAACACAAACATTTATACGACCCGGCTAATGGCACCCGCTAAATACGTACCACAGAAAGGACGATAAATTAACACTTATACTACCCAATCAATGACAGCTACTAAGTACGCACCGCGAAAAGGACTATAAATTAGACAGAACTAAACCGCGTAACGCGGACACTTATACGACAAAAACTATTAGCAGCCACTAAATACGCACCGCAAAGAAAGACAATAAATTACACAGTTTACGACCGACAGCCCGAGACGCCGGCCGCAAAACGATCTCACGATGTCCGAGAATCGGGAGAAAGCGACCGTAAAGATGTCATGGACCACGAAAATCGAGAGCACGTGTGCTCCCGGGAAAAGCGGACCGGAAAGGAAAGATCAAGGGCCACACCACACTCCTGAGGGGGAGGACCATCAGCGGGCCATCGACCCTCCCGGGGGACACGGGCGAAGTGGGGAGACAAAGGCCCAGAGGCAGGGGTCGAAACGGGTTAAATAGAGGGACCGGACCAACGGGTCGGCAGATTAGTTCGATCCTCCGACTTGAACCCTAAGCTCGTGCGTCGAACACCGAATCCCGGCAACTTGTACTTCGGACGCGAGGCATTAGCATCTCCGTACCTCGGTTCTAGACTAAGATATTCTTCTGTTGAAACCCGGTAGTACTTCAAGTTCTATACCTCTGATCCGCGACTCGTTTATAGAGTTAATACCGCAAGTTATATTAACCCAGGTGTGCATTCAAAATAAAGACTACAAGCATCATACAGTTAACATCAGTGACGTTCATTTAACCCTTCCAACATCACAGCTTACCCGCCCCTTAGCCTTCAGCGAGCAACATCGAATTCAAACGGTAGCGCGGGCCAGAAAGCCCACCTACGGAGCGCACACAGCGGTAGCAGGAGTAAGGAGACCAACGGGAGAGCGCAAGTTCATCGACCCACGGAACAGCAGCTGCGATCGCTTACCAGCGCTCGCACACCGCCGAGCACGAGCACGGAGCAGCAGATCGGAGTTAACGCAGCTGGATATAGGTGCCGCCAGGGACACCGCTAACCCGCTCCCAAGCGCGCATACAGCTCCCGGCCGTCTCCCGGACCTGCGTGGCGTTTCAACGACTCCCAAGTATAAAACGTGCACGCTAGATACGCACTAACGACAAGCACAAACCTGCAGTATTTTACAGTATTCAACATACCAAGAAGAGGGGGGGGGAGCATTTTAAGTACAGTCACTTTATTTTTGAATAAACATTTTCTTTTATTTCAATGAAAATGGATTACTAATTGCTTGATTAGAAATGTTATTTGTTGATCTTTATGAAGAATCATAATGAATCTGTTCATTTATTGTTAGGAAAATTTATTACCAAAATAAAAAAATGCCCCCGAAAATTTTTTTTTTTTTTCATTCATTTATCCTCCACAAGGTTATTAAAAACTTAAAATTTTTAAAAATAAGTGTAGTGATGCATTTATTAATAACAATTTTAATAGTTAGAAAATGTCCTTAAAAACACCTTAAGAGCGTATGAATATGATTTGTTAAAAAAAAAAAAAGCACAAATATTCGAACCTGTGACGGCAAAATAGAGAGCGGTGACTCTAGCCACCAAACCACACATTATCGTTAGAGATAATGGATTAGAACTAATATTTAAGTTGTGCCCCTTCGGGGCTTGATTATGAAATTTCATTTATTTAACTATAATAAACTCGATCAAATATTTTCTTAAATTTATTAAAATTTATTACCAAAATAAAAAAATGCCCCCGAAAATTTTTTTTTTTTTTCATTCATTTATTCTTCACAAGGTTATTAAAAACTTAAAAATTTTAAAAATAAGTGTACCAATGCATTTATTAATAAAAATTTTTAAAAGTTAGAAAATGTCCTTAAAAACTCCTAAAGAGCGTATAATTTATTAAAAAAAAAAAAAAAAAAGCACATAGAATCGAACCTGGGGCGGCAAAATGAAGAGCGGTGACTTTAGCCACTAAACCACACATTAACGTTAGAGATGATGGATTAGAACTAATATTTTAGTTGTGCCCCTTCGGGGCTTGATTATAAAATTTCATTTATTTAACTATAATAAACTTAAACAAATATTTTCACATATTTATTTGTTTATTTATTTATTTATGAATATTTACAAATTTTTTAGTTTACATTTTCATGAAAAAAAAAAAAATTAAACCTCCCTTTTTTTTTTAAATTTTTTCTTTTTAATATCGTCAATTTATTACTAGCTAAAGATTAAAATTATCATTAAGAGCTAAAAACTAAGTATGTTTTTAACATGTATATTTAAATACTTCAAATGCTTTTTAAGATCTAACGACTGCTAACGCGAAATGAGTAGTTTTGGGTCCCATCCGCTAGGTGGCTTACCGTTAGAACTGAGCTCTCAGCAAAGTAACAAGCTGTGGATATATAACCCACCAAATTTTGTTACTCCGGCCGAGCGACTGAAAGTCGTTTCAATAATTTTTGAATGATTTGACTAGTCTGAGAGCTGTTCTTACCAATTTTGGTCGAATTATTTACAAAAAAAATTAAAAACATAAAATTTTTCTACCTCAAATTCGTAGGTGTTTTTAATTAAATTACTCAAACTTGAGGTTCTCGCTTAAACATTTTAAATTCAAATCGGTAATTTGGAACCTTGTCAACACTCTCTAGCAACTTTGAAGGAACCTTTTACCATAAGGTTCTAGAAACGTTGCCAGAACAATTTGTGGTCACCTTTTGAAAAAATATGGTTGACATACTTCGTTGCCATAACGTTGATTGATGGTTTTCTTTGAAACTAATAACGGAGATCTACCTGATTGTCACAACGTTTCTAAAACCGTTCAGCAACCTTTCAACGAAAGGTTGCAATGGTTTCTGTGCAACGTTGCCAGAACGTTCTGAAAACTTTTTGTGCTATCTGGGTTATGACTCCTGACAACTTCTGTTATAGTTGACCAATTACTACAAAAATAATTTTTCTTATCAGATTTTTAAGTTAGAAAATAATTTTCAGATTTGGCGGGTTAATGTTAAATAATTTTTATTTGTTTTATACAGTTTTTACTCTGAAAATGCTAATCATTTTTTATTTTAATTTTTTCTAACTTAATAAGTTTTCAAAAGAAGGATCATGGTGTTTTACTCGAATTTTTCTTCGTAGATTTTGAAGTGCTTTCTTTTGTCAGTGCTTGTGGTAATAATAAAAATAATGATAAAAGAGTTGATTTTGTTCACGTTTCAATCCTAAAGCGCGGTAGTGCTTTTATGGTGAGTGATTTTCACTCTCTGCTGTGAAAGCAAAGCGCCTTTGAGGAAGCTTACGCAATTTCGATTCAACCGTTTGATTTGCTCAAAAAATTCCAGGTGATTCCTTAAACAAAAAGCTACAACATTTATATTCGACCCATCATAAGGTTGCGATGCTTATTTTTGAGAAAAAATTCGTTAAATTTTTTTTTTTTTTAACACCGGGCCTTATTATAATAGGAGAAAACCGAAAAAAATCTTACACTTTTTTCAACCGCTCTTTCTGGTAAAAAAAAATTCATTGAAACGTTTAAATAATTTTTTTTCGTTAGTGTCATTTTTTCACGCTCAATAAATAATACTGTGATAAAATAGTATATTATTCACCAAGGGACTAAAAGTGTGCCGGGGAGGCCCGCTAATTGCAGCCCTCGCCTTCGGCTCGGGCCGAATTATTAGTTCCGAGTGATATATACACTTTTTTAATCTCGTATCGCAAGATTTAACTTGATTTCCTCCGATCAAAGCCAAAAAAACGGCGAGGTTGCTCCCTGCGCATAGCGACCAGCGCGCATCTCACAGTAGATCAGTGTGTGTCTCCCCGAGCCGCAGGCGAGGGGAGACAGCTGATCTGCTATGCGCGCTGGTCGATTGCGCAGGGAGCCCCCGCCGTTCTTTTGGCTCTCATCGAAGGGACTCAAGTTATTACTTGCGATCTACGATGTTAAAAAAAAAATCCAAATTTAATTACGAGATTGTTTGGTTTGTACTGGTTGTTTGGTTGTTTCTTGCATGAACGTCGCAACGTGGAGCCGAAACTCCGACGCGCTTTATACAGAGCTGAAGCATGTCGAATAAACATATAGGTATAGTTGAAAGGCGTGGTAGCGAAGCCACCGCGTCTCCATAGGAACGGCTGCGATGTTAATCACTTACTAGGAATGCATAATGGAAAAATATCAAAAGATCTGTTCTTCCTATTTAAAATTTGATCATCATTTTTATCTCTTGTTTCTGATTTTTTTTTTTTTTTCAACTCAGTGTATTAAAAACTCGTCTATAAAAAAAAAGGCTCGAATATGAGTACGATCAAAAGTATTACTAAATTTGGCGTGGAAGAAATGCTTTGAAATAAGTTATTTAGTTGGTTCAAAAAACTGATAATTTCTTTTTTCTAATATAACTAATTAAACAACTTTAAATAAAGTTACTACTAATTGTAACTTCTGATTACTTTGGTTATATGCATACGGTAGATTTCATACTTTTTATGCAAAGCGCACTAGTATCACCACCTCGTGTTGATGCACTCTTGGGACTGCTAAACGCTAACCAAACTCCAAATTGAGTAAAATTATGAATGAAAAAATCAATTAATAAGTATAGCATTACTGTTTGAAAGAAAGCTTCGGCTTTAAAAAATAGATCCGATCAGGAGAACAGCTAAAACAAAAGGTTACAGGTTGCAAGCCTTACTGATCGGTTGCTTACTACTGATGCAATATGTTCTGGTGTACTGATGCTCTTTTTCTAACAAATCAAACCCTTAAAAGGGGCTAAAAAGTTCCGAATATTCTCACCGAGGGTGAGAGGACCATCCTGGGCTTCCAGAGTGTCCATGCTAACGTGGTTCGGAGCCCGGCGTCAAGCTAGGAGCTCGGAACCTAGCGTGAGAGCTTGGAGCTTAGCTCGGTAGCTTGGAGTCTGGCATAGCTCAGCTCGATAGCTCGGAGCCTGGCATAGCTCAGCTCGATAGCTCGGAGTCTGGCCTAGCTCAGCTCGGAGCTTAGCTTGATAGCTCGGAGCCTGGAATAGCTCAGCTTGGAGCTTAGCTCGACATATTCCGAGCTTGGCAAATTCCAAGCTCGGCAAATTCCGAGCTTGGCAAATTTAAATAACCCAATTCATTGGGTTATTGGGTTATTGGGTTATCGGGTGCCAACTTCTACTATCAGATGGCGCAGGAGTGAAAACATTTAATTATCGGTATTCAGGGTTATATTTTCACGCTTTTCAGACTTACGGCATCAAATTTTTATTTAAAAACTTCGCTATGAGTACCTGGATTCCTTACTAAAAGATAATTTTTTTTTACTCTATTTTAATTTTTTGTACATCAAACTTCAAGTAACTTTATGGCTGAGCTAATTTTAAGACTTTGTTTGTAATGTCTAAAAATTATAATGCATAAAATACTTGAAGAAATTTAATGAAACTTTTTTAAGACTTTGCGGTGTATGTCAAAAAACAATTTTTTAAATTCAACTATTAACATTTTACTCCTCATTCATTTTAAAATTATTTTTAAAAATCGAAAGTTTGAGCAAAAACTTTTTTTGCTCAAACTTCGATATTAAAATCGAAGGGCGGATACCTCGTGCACCTGGTGATACTGACGCCTTGGAGATGATTTCCTCAGAAAGTTTTGACTCTGGAAGAATCAAGGTGGACACCTGGTACACTCAGTGATAGTTACACCCTAGAGATGATTTCCTCAGGAAATTTTGACTCCGGAGAGGTCAGGGTAGGCACTTAGTGCACTTGGTGATAGTTACGCCTTGGAGTTGACCCCTCCGGAGTCAAAACTTCTTGGGGAAATCATCTCCAAAGCGTAACTCCCATCAAGCGCACTAGGTGCCTTGCCTGACTCTTCCGGAGTCTAAACTTCCTGAGGAAATCATCTCCAAGGCGTACTTATCACCAAGTGCACTAAGTGCCTTTACTGACCCTTCCGGTGTCAAAACTTCCTGAGGAAATCATCTCCAAGGCGTAACTATCACCAAGTGCACTAGGTGCCTTTCCTGACCCCTCCGGAGTCAAAACTTCCTAAGGAAATCGTCTACAAAGCGTACCTATCATCAAGCGCACTAGGTGCCTTGCCTGACTCTTCCGGAGTCAAAACTTCCTGAGGAAATCATCTCCAAGGCACAACTATCACCAAGTGCACTAGCTGCCTTTCCTGACCCCTCCGTAGTCAAAACTTCCTGGGGAAATCATCTCCAAGGCGTAACTATCAGCAAGTGCACGAGGTGTTCACCCTGACCATAAAACTGAAGGTTCATTTACTCATTTTTAATTTATTTATTTAAGTTAATTTGATTTCATTGCTCCTTTACTTCTGCTGAGGTGCTGTCTGTGGAGCTGCACAAGAGCTCTGTGCAGGCGCACATGCGCACAGTATTCTGTGCACTTATCTCTGTCCCGGCCCTGAGAAACCAAGGCGTAGGACAACGACGTTGGAGATTCGAGGGATCGACCCTACAGCGAGATGGGAAAACGTGTAGATAGGGAGATGGCCCTAATGAATCATCGACACGAGCCGCAGGAAAGGTGGAAAACAACCCTCTTTTCACCAGGAAAGTGGGGCGCAGGGCAGGCTGGGATCGACCTCCCTGAGGAAGACGCAGCCAACATTGAGAAGGCAGGAAGGGTTAAAATCGGATGGTCCATGTGCCGTGTCCGCAGAAGGGTGCGAGTAGTGCAAAGGACTGCAAGGAGGAAGAGACCAGGTCAGACTGTTGTTTCCGATGTGGGCATACCGGACATAGGAAGACAGAGTGCGTTAAAACACTACTCTGTTTTCTCTGTAAGATGGAAGGACACAAGGAGTGTGACCACTTCGCGGGAAGTGGATCCTGCGTGGTGTTACAACGTTAGCTCAAAGCCGCGAAGAAATACCGTGCAACCGTTCAACGGTTTGAGCAGCGAAAGGATGGATAATGACGCCCTCGTAGGAGGGGGCCGGACACGCCACCCAGTCAAGAATTAATGCTAAAGAAGCAGCTCCGGGCTGGGCGGGGGAAAAGGAGATGGGTGTTTAGTGGGTATCAAGGTTGGAGTCCCACACGTTAGTGCGAAAGTGCATTTACCAACTCCATAAAAAAAATAGTAATGACGAAAAACACTCTATTGTCTTCTGTGGACTTCAAAATTCGGCAACATATCACTTTAATAAAGAAATCTATCGCCATCTTTCGTATACTTTTTATTCGTGAGCTGATTGGTGAAGAAGTTTTTGAAATATTCGAAAAGTGCATTTGAGGATACTATTTTTGTTTTTTCCCTATGCACGCTTGCAGTGCGCTTAGAGGGGCTATGTCAAATAAAACAATTTAAAAACTGATGAAGTTAGAATTTTTTATTTTATTTAACAAAAATTTCTTTTGCAAAAGCAATAAATAAGGGTTTGTGTGCGCTTGCGCGCCGAGTAATTTCTAGTTATATAAAATTGACATAAATAATATTTTCTGAAACTGTATTGATTTCAACTGGTACTAGAATAAAAAAAAATCTATAAAAAAAAAAAGGCAATTTTAAGTTTTTGCACGATGCAGTCAAAGCAACATCTAAGAAAATGGTAATTAAAATTTTAGATCAATCGATCTAGTAACGTTTCTGAGATATTTAGTCTAGCCGCCATATAGAAGGTTTTACGTGCAAGTTCGCGCCACGACGGCAACCCTGGTTTAAAAGACGTATTTCGATGTCCTCTTTCGAATTAACCAAGGTTGCCGTGCTCAAAATTACAATAACAACAATTAAACAACAATTTGTATATTTTCATCATACTTTATATACACGCAAGACCCCTTCATAATTCGTATGCGTCTTGGTGGAATGGTTAGAAGTCTTACCTCTGACCCGGGAGACTGGGGTTCCGTTCCCACTACGATTGATTTTTTTTTTTTTTTTTTTTTTTTTTTATTTAGGTTCGTTAAATAACAAAAAATTTTAATTTTTATTTGATAATTTTCTTTTTTATTTTATACCGTTGAACATATATACAATAATTATAATTCTTGAAAATCAGTATTTAAAAGCAAATAACTCTTAATTTAACTTAAATTACTTAAACAATGAAAAACTCTGTATCCGACAAAAATAAACAATAATTTTTAATCCGACATTGATACTTCTAGGATGGATTCAGAATCGCAATCGTTAAATCCACAGTCGTTGTATTTGTTTTTGCACGTATCAGTCTTTTTGCAATAACAAAATGAACAGCACGGTATACTAGCTGCAACTCAAAAGCTTTTTGTAAAAAATTGATTAATTTTGTGAATATTCTATGGGGTTATTCACAAAGTACGTCACCAATTTTTTAGACACTTCTGACGCCCCCCCCCCCCTGTAACAGATAGTCACATCTTCGCAAACCCCTCCCCCTAAAAGTACGTCACCATTTTATCATTAACCCCCCCTTTTTCTGGGAAATGAGCTATTATAACTTTTCATAAGTGTTTAAAAAATTAACAGTAATAATAAATGAAAACAAAAACTTTTAGATGGTATGCTTAGTTTTATTCATAATTATAATGTTACTTATTTTATTATTACTTTCATCTTTATTTTAATACTTGGTGCATCAGAGTTAAATCAATAGTTAATTAAAGATGTTTGGTACTTACAAAAAATTGCAACCGTTTTGTCAATTTTAATCGAATCTTCTAATAATTTATATCAAAATAATCGTTGGAGTTTTTCCCTATTTTTGTCCATCTTAGTTTTTAGAAAAATCGAATTATTTGTTTAAACAATTGAAGAGGTGGTCTAAAAAAATCAAGCATTTTGTATTCTTAATCACTTGTAACTCTCTCAAAAATGCAGAGATCGTTGAAAAAAACATGAGGTAGTTTCGGTGATACTTCAAAGAAAATTTTAATATTTTAAAAATATTGAATTTAAAATTTTTTTTATTTAATAAAATTTTTCATAAGATTACGTGTTCAATTATTTAAACAACTATTACAATTTTCGAAAAACCAAAACGGAGAAAAATAGGAGAAAAATCCAACGTTTATTTAAATATAAATTATTAGAAAATTCAATTAAAATTGACAAAATAGCTGCATTTTTTTGTAAGCACCAAACATCCTTAAAGTAAATTAAAACTATAATACTTTTTAGCAGGGGCGCAACAACTCCTTCCAGCTAGGGGGTGTCGTGAGGTTCAACCCCCCCCCCCCCCCATGAAACTGACGTCTAAAAAAAAAAAAAAAAAAAAAAAAATGTGAGTTTAATAAATAGACTGGTTAATAATCCCCCAAGCTCTAAACCCCCAAAAGCCCTGGGCGCCCGAGGTCAACGAAAAAACTGATCAGCTATCCCCCAAGCTTTAGACCTCCCAAAACTCTGGGCGCCCGAGTTCAACAAAAAAACTGGTGGGCTTTCCCCCAAGCATTAAACCCCCAAATACCCTGGGCGCCCGAGTTCAACAA
This sequence comes from Encarsia formosa, assembly GCA_038277355.1. Lineage (NCBI taxonomy): Eukaryota > Metazoa > Arthropoda > Insecta > Hymenoptera > Aphelinidae > Encarsia > Encarsia formosa. The sequence continues at coordinate 71,388,148 of CM076184.1, forward strand.
AAAAACTGGTCAACTATCTCCCAAGGGGGAACTCGGGCGCCCATGGTATTTGGGGGTTTAGAGCTTGGAGGATAGCCCACCAGTCTTTTTGTTGAACTCGGGCGCCCAGAGTGTTTGGGGGTTTGAAGCTTGGGGAATAGCCGACCAGTTTTTTTGTTGAACTCGGGCGCCCAGGGTATTTGGGGGTTTAAAGCTTGGGAAATAGCCGACCAGTTTTTTCGTTGACCTCGGGCGCCCAGAGTCTTGGACACCCCTAAGTAGTTGTAAAGGGTGTCTACTAGCTTAGGGGGTGTCAGGACACCTCCGCCCCCCCCCCCCCCCGTTGTTGCGTGCCTGCTTTTTAGTAATACTGAAAAATTTTGACGGTAACATACAAAACCAATTTTTATCTTTCTTTTACATCTTGCCAAAGATTTTCCATGCAATTTTCAATAGATTCTATTACAGGAATATTATTTGATGGATCAGTTTTATCTATATTTGAAGAATCATACTCAACATCGGATTCTTCGATCCATTCAGTATCTTCTGCTCCTGTTTCTTGATCTTTTATTATTATCATTAATTCGCGTGCTCGTTGACCTGCAATTCTAACGGGTCGAATTTTGGTAGCACGAGCCAATGTTTTTTTGTAGGTTTCTTTTATATTCTTTTTAGAAGACGTGCAATTCATTTTGGTGCGATTAAATCTTGAGAAAGAAAAAGAAAAGCAAAAAATTGTATGCATGTGCAATTTTACTTAGTTTTAAATTTTCATCAACGAGATTCATATAAGTATGATTTTTTTATATAACTTTTTAGCAAAAAATATTTTTTTTTTCAACATAAATCATTTCCAAAAAAATACTTTTGTTTGTTAAAAAAAATTTTTTTTTGTGACGTAACAATCATATTAACCCCTCCCCCTCCCCAAGTCACCAATAGTAACATCTCAAAAACCCCTCTTCCCCTCCCCTGTGGTGACGTACTTTGTGAATGACCCCTATTTAAATTTTTAATACAGATTTTCAAGAAATTTTTTTATATATTTATACATGTTCAACGGTATAAAATAAAAAAGAAAATTATTAAATAAAAATTAAAATTTTTTTTTATTTAACGAACCTATATAAAAAAAAAAAAAAAAAAAAAAATATCAATCGTGACGGGAATGGAACCCCGATCTCCCTGGTCAGAGGTAAGACCTCTAACTATTCCACCAAGACGCATACGAATTATGAAGGGGTCTTGCGTGTATATAAAGTATGATGAAAATATACAAATTGTTGTTTAATTGTTGTTATTGTAATTTTGAGCACGGCAACCCTGGTTAATTCGAAAGAGGACATCGAAATACGTCTTTTAAACCAGGGTTGCCGTCGTGGCGCGAACTTGCACGTAAAACCTTCTATATGGCGGCTAGACTAATTGTGTCCGCACTCCGCATTAGTCGATAATTACATTAACATTAATATTTGTAATGATGATCCAATAAATTCTATAGTTTAAATTGTGCACAGGAAAGAAGAATTCGCCATTCATTTATCATATGTTTCCTAGGAAACACTGGTTCAATAACAAATCATTAAAACGGGTTATCAGTTATTTAAAAACTTCTTATAATTTAGTAGTAGTTCATTAACTATTTGATTCTCTTCGAATTTTACTTTGAAAAATAAAAAATTCTTCAAAATCATGAGAGAAATTGTTCATCTTCAAGCTGGTCAGTGCGGTAATCAGATCGGAGCCAAGGTTAATATTATAAAAAGAGTGTTTTGAATATTTTTTAATTTAATACATTCTAATTGAATAGACAAGTTAACTAAACTTATCCTCGTACAAAAATAGAATTCATTTTTTTTTCTCTTTCTTCGATTAATTATCTTTGAGTAACCAATTTTTTTTCGTTAATACCTAAAGTCTCATGAAACTTAAATTTTAATTCAAATATTTTTAAGTTTCTGTAAAAACAAGTTATTTTCTTTAAAAATTAACTAATAACTTTTTTTAAACCAATTTTTAATGTGATAACTTAGTTATTATATTAAAAAAAAAAAAAACGATTTTTCATACTTGGACTAATTAAAAAAATAACCCAAATTTATTCACTAGTTTGTTTAATTTTCGCAAAACTATTAGTATGATTTTAAAAATGAAATTTTGAATCAAAATTAAAATTATTTTTTAATGTTTGAGCCACTTCTTATGGTGGTATATTACTACTCTGGTGCACCATCTTCACCAGGGAGATTTTGAGACACCAAGGCTGGAGCCCGAGGTTCTTAAAGAATTTGGTGACGTGATACACCAATATAGAAATGTATTTTTACGCATGATAACCATTCAGGTTGGAATTAAGGAAAATAACTTTTCTTTAATATAACTTAATAATTGAGTAATAATTTCGGTGAAACTTCAAAATGAGACCGAGATTATTATAAGTATAGCCTAGTCTTTCTTAGCAGCTCTGGTTTTCATATAATTGGAATTCGTTTGTGACTATTTTAAAACAGGTACTAAGTAGTTCAGAATGACAATGACTAAACTTTATATATTACAGTTCTGGGAGGTAATTTCGGATGAACACGGCATCGACCCTACGGGTGCTTATCATGGAGATTCAGATCTTCAACTGGAACGAATAAACGTTTATTACAATGAGGCGACTGGTGGAAAATACGTACCTCGAGCAATTTTGGTAGATCTTGAACCTGGTACAATGGATGCTGTTCGATCTGGACCCTTCGGTCAAATATTTCGTCCAGATAACTTTGTTTTTGGTCAGAGTGGGGCTGGCAACAATTGGGCTAAAGGCCATTACACTGAAGGAGCTGAGCTTGTCGATTCAGTTCTTGATGTAGTGCGAAAGGAAGCAGAGAGCTGTGACTGCCTACAAGTACTCATTTATAATAGCTTTATATTTTTTAACTTTTTTAAAAAATTATCTGATAAAACTAGTTGATTAATATCATAGACACTTAGTTCTATCATCTTAAAGTTTGGTTGTTACTTCAAAACTGAAGCCAACACGAGAAACTTCTGTGCTTCAAAAGCGAATAAGTTTTCTGTGACCGCCACGAAAAAATTGCGTGTTGCCTAACGCAGAAAAAGTCCTAAGCGCTACTGTAGCCGAACCAATCAGGTGTTACCAGAGTGATTTTGATTGGCTCTCGTGCAGTAGCGCTTAGGATCTTTTCTGTGTAAGGCTAAGACACAATTTTTTCGTGTATCTTAATACAGAATTCTTTAGTGTTAGCTTAGCACAGTTAATTTCTGCATTTGATCCCTCCATGGCAGTTCAACACATTTAATTTTTCATTTAAAAAATATCAAAAAGATTTATACAAAAACAGCTAACAAGGTGGTGACCAGTCCTTTGTCATCGATTTTAATAAAACTTTGGGGATTTCTTAAAATATAAAATATTTTTTAAATAACTTCTATTGGCATGTGTGATAAGTTCAATCTTATGGTTGACTTATTTTATTTAACACAGCCCAATTACCCGGCTATGTACCTAACCTTTGTCGAGCGGTTGCCAAAGGTCAGGTTTTTAATTTTAATGGAAGAGTTTTTGCCGGTCTAAACTATTGAAATAGACCTGGAGAACCTTCTTACGTGTCTTTCATTTAGTCTTTATACCTATACAGCAAAGATATAACTCTATGCTTAAGTGCAGTATCCGCACTGAGTTTTCCTTTGGTAATTAAAGGATATAGTTTTTCCGTACGACGGGTCCAGAATGTGCTACTGCCTATAGCACTTCCCGGTCGGAGTACGGAAAACTGATTTACTAGTTATCAATTACAACCCATTAATCTAGTCATTTGTTTTAAATTATTTATACCGACTTCTTCCCGATTTTTTTTTTTTTCTAGGTTATTTAACAGGTTTATCAAAAATAAACCAAGCTCATTGAATTGCAATTATTGCGTATTAAGAGGAAAGTAAAAAAAAAAAAGAACAAATATAACAGTGAGTTCTTTCTTTTTTTATTTAGAAGTTAAGTGTTAAAGAAAATAAATTTAAATAGAAAAAATACAAAGAAACATATAAATAGCTAACAAAAGAAGACAAAACTTACTTTTAACTTGCGATTTTTGTTGCTGGCTGAAGAATTGAGAGAAAGGAACTCGCAGGCCCTAACAGGCCCGAAGGAGATAGACTGCGAATTTCACTATAATTTAGGCCCGGTGGGGAAACCACTCAACTTAATTATAAAATTATTGGTTTATTTTTATTTTAAATTTTTATCTTTTAAGATATTCAAAGAATAAACAAACTCTAGGGAAACCGGGTTATGTTTTCTTTCTGCGGAATCTTAAGATTAGAGAGCAACTAACACTTTTCTAAGATGCTTCTCAGTCCTAAGATTCAAAACCAACTGATTACCTCCAGTATGGTTCCTCATCTTCGCGCCTCGGGTACCTGAAAAACAGAGGACAAGCGGGGGAAAGCGAGACGTCGTGGCCGTTCTCTCTCCTCCAGCTTTTCGAGATTTTCCATAGCGTCTTTCCTTCTTCTCTCACTTCTACTTCTTTGGCGCCTAAAAATAAATAGGATTCGTGTTTCCTCCTCATACGTGGCTGCGGGGACCCGTGGAAAGATAACACATAGCCTGGACCTAACCACCCCCGAGTTCAACAAAAAAACCAATCGGCTATCTCCCACGCTCTAAACCCCCAAAACCCTGGGCACCCGAGTTGAAAAAAAAAAAAAACTGATCGGCTATCTCCCAAGCTCTAAACTCCCAATTACCGTGGGCGTCCGAGTTCAACAAAAAAACTGATCAGTTGAACCCGGATGTCCAGGGCTTTGGAGGTTTAGAGCTTGAGGGATAGCTGATCAGTGTTTTTGTTGAACTCGGATGCCCAGGGTATTTGGGTGTTTAGAGCTTTGGGGATAGCTGATCAGTGTTTTTGTTGAACTCGGATGCCCAGGGTATTTGGGTGTTTAGAGCTTGGGGGATAGCTGATAGGTTTTTTTGTTGAACTCGGGAGCCCAGGGTATTTGGGGATAGCCGATAAGTTTCTTTGTTGAACTTATGCACCCGGGGTATTTGGGGGTTTAGAGCTTGGATAGCAGAGGTATGGAATTCCATAGCTACAAAAAAGTCGGCTATGGAGCAGCCATGGCTACCATAGCAGTAGTGACGCCCCTGGGCCCCAGATAAAGTACCCCAACAGAAAATCTCTTCCCGTTGCCTCTGTCGGCTGTTTGATGCTTTTATTCCTTTTACCGCATCCTGTCGTTTATAAGGCTTTTTCATAGCAGACGATTATCCATAACCTACTGTTTGCCGATTAAAAAAAATTCCCAACTCTGTCGGTTTTACAGCGTTATGTTAAAGAAAGTTTTTTTCAATTCAATCTAAAAAATGTTAAAAACCTAAATAATCTTGGTAAAAATGAATTCGAAAAGTTTATAAGTTCAAAAGATGTGAATAACTTTTAACGCGGGGTGTATGACCCAGGGTGTATAACAATAATTTTTTTATTAGCTCTGAAGTAAAAATAACTTAAATTTCTCTACAATAAAGTTGTCAGAATAATAGAATGATTAATAGAGTTTGAACCTAACTTTTACAAAAAGTTAAAAAATTCATAGAAAATTAAATAAAACTACAAAATATCGTTTTGGGTTCACTACGATAAATCTAAGACGTCTACTATGAAAAAGCCTTATTGCTTCCAGAAAGAGAAGTTAAGAAAAAAGGAAAATACACAAACTGCTTGTGTTTGCGTTTTTCTAGGCAGGCATCGGGCGGTCGTTTTTCTTGATAAATATAAGAGAGTGTATGCTCAAAAATAAAAACTTTCAAAGCTCTTGGTGGTACTAATAAAAAAATGGAACATTTTTATAAAATTTGTTTATTTTAATAAACTAATTTTAATAAGCAAAATGTTGAAATGCCTAAAATCTAAATAATTCTTTTGAAAGAACCGTTCTTACAAAGTAATATAAAAATTGTACATGGAAAAAAAAAACTTTAGAAGGGTGACAATGAGAAAAATGTTTAGGCGACGAATCAGGTCGTTACACATGACAAACTAGTGGAAATCATCATTCGGCACCAGAAAACTATCCTCAAGGTTTCGTAAAGATCTGTTCTCCAAAAGACCCGTCATTCCTAGTTATTAAGATAATATATATATATGGGTCAAAATAATACTTTTCGGCAAATCAGCCCGCATGAGGTTCACGGATTTTATTGCAATTTTTTTTTGCAAAATATCTATTTAATAGAAGACTTTTGCCGCAAACTATTTTCACTAACTTATTTCTGCTTGGTGCTAGATTTTTTCAAAGATTGAAAAATGACCTATTTTTAAGCTATTTTAAGCAATTTTAAGGTATTTTTCGAAAAATTATAACTTTTGATCGAAATGAGATAAAAACATCTAGTTTGCGGCAAAATTTTGTTCAAAATAAGTTCTTTTTTGTAAAAATATTTTGACAACATAGTTTGGTTATTTTTATAATACAGTCTAGTTTAATGTAGGACTACTATATAATAGTAGTCCTACACAGATATTGCTATTTTTGCTCATTTGCAGGTATCTTCAAACGACCGTAGCTTTTTCTAGGCTAAATTTTTGTGCATATTAAAAAATTGTTAAATTTTTTTTATAAAAAAACAAAAATTTTGCAACCAACCGGAACCCTGTACGATCTTCCGCTTCCACGATACATCTGTTTTAAGTTGTCAAAAAACACGAAAAACGCGTTTTTTACGATTTTCACACGCATTTTTGAACGGTTTTGACTTTTTTTTTCTCTCAAAAATATGTGGAATCTTCTCTTCATATGTTTCTTAACAAGCTCCCATAGTAATTGTAGTGCGGATTTGGGGTTTTAGTTGATTACAAAGCATACACTTTTGACACATTTTATTTGCTAAACTAGTGTTTTTTTTAACAATATAAACGCTACATTTAACTTTTTGTTCATTATGAATGTTTTGAAATTATTTTTTGACTAAAAACTATTTAAATTTCAGCCAAAATGAGGTCGCCTGCTATGAAAAAATTGATACTCAACGAAATATTGATCTCAATATAAAAATAATATAAGGTAAAGGACCCAATTGTGGACCCCAAAAATCACAACTTTCGGGGTTTTTGAATTTTATAGAAAAAACCAAGCAAGTGTGGTTAATTTTTTTTGTACATACTTAATTTTAGTGGTCATAAGAATCAAAATCAATTTTTTTTATTAAAAAATTTTATTTATTTACAGAGTAATTAATGTTTAAAGTAGAGACCTTTTGGACCGTATTTTTGAGACTGTGTGTCAAAGTACCCCGATTAATGGACCTTTTTTACATGCGATATCCCCTTAACAGGTGCAACTTCATCTTCTTCATTTTTAGCAATCGCCTCTTTAACAGCTTTTTTACAACAAAAACTAAACACAGTTTGACACGCTTCGTGTAGTTTCGTATTCAAGCGACTGTACGTGTTATTCGCGAAACCTTTTCCGATGTCCATCAGATTACAAAACAAGTTGATTCCTTCGCCACTTACTGCTAATAAACGCATGACTACAATAAACTGACGATTAACTTCAAATCCATTGCCCACCATTGGTCCAGAATTAATTTTAGTTTCACCACAACGACAAGTAACAATTATATAGAAACTCAAGCCACGTAAAGGAGTCTCTTTAAAATTCAATTTTCCTTTGCACGTACCACAGATTAGCATTTCCGTTAATGCCATGAATACAGTAAAAAAATCAATGATACGGTAAGAAATGTTTTTATTTATTCCTATTTCACTGAAAGGTTTACCTTCAAACTCCGGCTTTTTAAACTTTTTATTTCCGTCTTTATCTACAAACTGATTTTCAGTAAAGCTTCTTTTTTTTGCACGCGAATGATTCACTTTCTCTACTCTACTACCTTTACCGAGGTGAAAATGAGACATCTTGAACTGATGTTTACCTTACAAAATTTCGAATGGTACTGCCAGTCGCAGCTGCGACGCGCTCCCTACTCGAACAATAAACCGGACAGAGAATAGCTACAGTCTAACGGTCCCCTCCTTAAGTCCTGAAATACTAACCATCTAAAATTTTAGTATACTACCAAACCTAAAATTTTAAGTTCAAAAAATCACAGATGATCCGGCTCTATGAATGTAAGGCGGAGCTGCAGAGAGCAGACATTATTTTTGCGGGCCGGCCGGTCTCCCGTGGAGCGCTCGACCGCTCACTTTACACTTGCCTCAGTAAAATCGCCGTAACTTGAAAACCAACCAAGATATCATTCTAAAATTTTAAGGGAACATTTTTGAGATGTTTTTAAACAGATTTTTGGAGAAAAAAAAAAATCGATTTTTTTTTTTTTACTGTAGAACCCTCCCTTAAGTGCTTTTATGAATCACTAAAATAAAGAATAACCGTCTTTTAGTAGATTTTTATCATTAGTCAACCTCGCGTTAGGCTCAGCACAATTTTCGTGTTCGTTGTAGTTTACGTCATCCATCACCGAGTGGCTTTGTCGTTTACCTTGGTGTAATTTCGTGTTATTTGGGCGTTTGAGCTTATGATCTCCCGGTCTAAGGAAGAATCATCATCCAAATTTCCACCAAAATTGTCATCAACACTTTCTGTGTTCTAATTATTAAACTGTTATCTTGACTTTTGTTATTATCGTTTGATTCGGGATCTTGCACTCTCTAAACTCGAGGTGTTTGACGATCGTTAGGGCTTAAATTATAAAACCATTCCTCTTGTTGGCTGAGACTTTTATTTGCAGGTGTCAAATTTATTTATTTATTCGCTATTATTCTTTTTTGGGCTAATATTTGAAATTCAAAATAAGATTTGTTAGGTTTAAATTTTGTATTTATAAGTTTCTGTTGTAGTTGTTCTTATCTATATTCTGTCAAATAACTTATTAATTTCAAAAAGAATTGAAATTTTCAATTATCAAATTGAATTTGAAAGAATTTTCACCTACGCTTATTTGTAAGTAAGCTCGGAAGGCAATCCAAGTCTTAAAATTATTATTATGGTATAATAACCTGCGTGTTATTAACTTGAGACACGGAACCGAATCAGTATCGTGTCACGTGAACACTGGCCGATCTTCACACGTGTCGACTGGTGTGGTTTTGTTGAACTTTTTGTTTTTTTTTTGGTGTTGTTTAACTTAACTAATGGATTTTATTTTCTGCCTTTTTGAGACTTGGCTGTTGTATTTTTCGTTTTTAGGATCATTTTCACAAGTTGTCTCATCTTACTATCAACTTTAGTATTCCAAATGCCCATATAATCACAGGTTTCATCAATTTCTGTTAACCAAACTTTTACAAAACTGCCTTCGAAATATCTTCTTTATTGACACAATATTCTTGATCCAATAATTATCATCTTCAACTTCACTCCCAGATTCAGAGTCAGTATAGACATCAGTAAAATTTAATCGCTCTTTTGGTGGTTTGAACATTTCCAAATTTTTTTTTTGAATATTTTGCGATCAGAGAAACAGATTTTTTTGCTACAGATTTTTCATCAAATCAAATCTTCATCAATCTTTCAAAATGATTATAACCTTAAAAACTTTTTAATTCTTGTACACATTCCCAACGTTTTATCAACATAACAGAAGTTCCTACTACATCAGAAGCTGCGACGTACAACACATTTACATTTTAGTTTTTTTTGTGCAAATTTGTAGTACTCTCAAGCGTTGCTAATTTTGAATCGTCTTGATTTTACAGCTAACCAAACCATTCGTTTGACGCTACCTCTAATTGCATCAACAGCCCCTTTTCCACTTTCAGAGTTGAAAAGTACATCCCATGTGACTTTCAAGATTCGTCATCCCTCTTTATAATGTTGACGCATGTTCGAATGTCTTCGTTTTATAATTGATTTGATTAGTTAAGAACGTCAAATTCAAAATTTGAATCGCGCTTAATTTGACGTATTGAATACTTTGTTATTAAGAATTTTTTTCAATAATTTTTTGAATAATTGAGTACTTTGTTTCAATAAATGAACTAAATTTCTTTGTAGAATTCTATAAAATAAAATAAGAATCTTTATTATTTTAAAATCAACTTTTTAAAGCTATAACCATAAAAATATTGAGCTGAACTTAGTTGAAGGTTGCAAAGGATATGTGATGAATTTAGTGTTAAAAATTTTTTTTAACATCGTTCTTTTGAAAATGAAAGTAAAAATTATTGTTTATTAACTTTCAAGATTAAAAATTGACCGCGCTTGCGCGTCGATTAAGACTATTCAGCTAAAAAACATAAGTTAGCAATAGCCCATCAGCTCGGGCAATTATCAGATAAAAAAAAATTTTTTTTAAATTTTTTAGTACTGATTTTGCAGCAGTAATTGTCACTTTTAGAAAAAGACACAGAATAGTTAAAATGGAATAAATCATCCCTGATTACAACAAAAGAGTGTGGATCGTCAGCAGTCCAAATAACACATGTAAATAATTTTGGATTGATTGAGCCTCTACTTGATGAAGATTGATATACATTTTTATAAATAAATAATACACTCTGTATATAAAGTGGTTAAAATCTTCACTTTATTAAAATATTTTCATTATTTTTACATTAATCAAAAACCGTGACAATTGTTTCGGACGCACTGCGCCTTCTTCGGACGGTGGGTATTTCAAGACTAAACGTAATACATCCCTGCTGTATAGCCACACGTGTGACACACGTGTGGCACACGTGTGGTCCACACGTATATTCCACACGAGTGCCACACGTAATATGGACTTGAGCAAATTTTTTTAAAGTTTGCTAAACATTATAACATTATGAAGTCAGGGTGGACACCAGGTGCACCTGGTGATGATAACGCCTCGGAGATGACTTACCCAGGAAGTTTTGACTTCAGAAGGGTCAGGACGGACACCTGGTGCACCTCGTCATAATAACGCCTTGTAGATGATTTCCCCAGGAAGTTTGGACTCCGGAGGGGCCAGGGCGGACACCTGGTGCACCTGGTGGTAATTACGCCTTGGAGATGATTTCCCCAGGAAGTTTTGACCCCAGAGGGGTCAGGACGGACACCTGATGCAGCTGGTGGTAAGAACGCCTCGGAGATGACTTCCCCAGGAAGTTTTGACTTCAGAAGGGTCAGGACGGACACCTGGTGCACCTGGTCATGATAACGCCTCGGAGATGACTTCCCCAGGAAGTTTTGACTTCAGAAGGGTCAGGACGGAAACCTGGTGCACCTGGTCATGATAACGCCTCGGAGATGACTTCCCCAGGAAGTTTTGACTCGAGAGGGGTCAGGGCGGACACCTGATGCACCTGGTGATACTTACGCATCGGAGATGACTTCCCCAGGAAGTTTTGACTTCAGAAGGCTCAGGACGGATACCTGGTGTGCCTGGTCATGATAACGCCTCGGAGATGACTTCCCCAGGAAGTATTGACTTCAGAAGGGTCAGGACAGACACCTGGTGCACCTGGTCATGATAACGCCTCGGAGATGACTTCCCCAGGAAGTTTTGACTCCAGAGGGGTCAGAGCGGACACCTGATGCACCTGGTGATACTTACGCCTCGGAGATGACTTCCACAGAAAGTTTTGACTTCAGAAGGCTCAGGACGGATACCTGGTGCACCTGGTCATGATAACGCCTCGGAGATGACTTCCCCAGGAAGTTTTGACTTCAGAAGGGTCGGGACGGACACCTGGTGCACAAGGTCATGATAACGCCTCGGAGATGACTTCCTCAGGAAGTTTTGACTCCAGAGGGGTCAGGGCGGACACCTGATGCACCTGGTGATACTTACGCCTCGGTGATGATTTACTCAGGAAGTTTTGACTCCAGAAGGGTCACTACAGACACCTGGTGCACCTGGTGGTAATAAAGCCTCGGAGATAGTTTTCTGGGGAAATCATCTCTGAGGCGTAATCATCACCAGGTGCACCAGGTGTCCATCCTGACACCCCTGAGGCCAAAACTTCCTGGGAAAATCATCTCCGAGGCGTTATTATCACCAGGTTAACCAGGTGTTCGTCCTGACCTTTCTGGAGTCAAAACTTCCTGGGGAAATCATCTCCGAGGCTTTATTACCACCAGGGGCACCAGGTGCTCGTCCTGACCCCTCCGGAGTAAAAATTTCCTGGGGAAATCATCTCTGAGGCGTAATTACCAGCAGGTGCACCAGGTGTCCGCCCTGGCCCCTCCGGAGTCCAAACTTCCTGGGGGAATTATCTACAAGGCGTTATTATCACCAGGTTAACCAGGTGTTCGTCCTGGAAGTTTTGACTCCGGAGGGGTAAGGACGGACACCTGGTGCACCTGGTCATGATAACGCCTCGGAGATGACTTCGCCAGGAAGTTTTGACTCCGGAGGGGTCAGGACGAACACCTGGTGCCCCTGGTGGTAATAAAGCCTCGGAGATGATTTCCCCAGGAAGTTTTGACTCCAGAAAGGTCAGGACGAACACCTGGTTAACCTGGTGATAATAACGCCTCGGAGATGATTTTCCCAGGAAGTTTTGGCCTCAGGGGTGTCAGGACGGACACCTGGTGCACCTGGTGATGATTACGCCTCGGAGATGATTTCCCCAGAAAACTATCTCCGAGGCTTTATTACCACCAGGTGCACCAGGTGTCTGTAGTGACCCTTCTGGAGATAAAACTTCCTGAGTAAATCATCACCGAGGCGTAAGTATCACCAGGTGCATCAGGTGTCCGCCCTGACCCCTCTGGAGTCAAAACTTCCTGGGGAAGTCATCTCGAAATTTTCTAACTTTTGTTATTACTTTACTTACAAGGGCAGGTCCAGACATATGGGTCACTTTTTTGGTTTTTTAGGTCATTTTCAGAAGCTTATCACACTCACAGAGATGCGAAACCTTGCATTTTTTTTTGTCTCTTTTTGAACCTTAACGGAAAAATATTTTAAAAGTTTCATTAAAATCGGTAACCCAAAACCATGTCTGGTCCTTTCCTTGTTAGAGTTGATTTGAAGTTATAACTGCCCTGTTTAGTTACTTCTTACATTTTTATCTCGATATTTCTTCGCTCTTTTCATAGCAGTAACTGCCATCCCTGAAAAAAACACGTTGAGTAATCGTGCTCATGTCGATAGAGCTGCCATCTGTTGATTTAAAGTCAAAGCTGAGCAGCAGGTACTTTTAATTTTAGCTGCTTTTGCTTGTAAGCATGTGTCTTGCCTTGCTGCGGCTCATATTATTAGTCGTCCGTGTATTTTCCAAAATAAAACTTTTTTATAAAAATTAAACGTCAAGTTTAGGTACACTGAGAAAAATGTGCTCGAGTTTAAGCTCAAAAATGAAAAGGTTATGTCTCTACGCCGCGCTCAGTAACTATTTCATATGTGAGCCGAATTTGGCGCACGCGCTGCGATCGGCTGCGATTTGGTATTTGGTACTACGTAGTGGTGCAAAGGACCCCGCAGAATCCTTATGGGAAATGGCTTTTGGTCAAACTTGTTCAGATTAACAGGTTTAATAGTCCTTGACTAGTAGATCAAAAGTATCCATAGGCACTAAGCTCTAAAAATACAGGTTTCAAAGATATAGCTTACCGAAGTTGCACATTATCGTGTCAGTGAGGATCATCATTACATCTTTACACTTACATGAGAGGAGTTTAAATTGAAGTCTGCATTGTCTTTCTTTACTGTAAAATGAATCAGTGATCACGAAAAAAAAAATAATTTCTACAGCACCCCCGGATTCTGAGAAAATTCTGAAAATTGCTGAAAAACGCGAAAAATGAATATTTTTGCGATTTGATGACTTAAATAAGAGTCTGATCGACTCTGTAAAATGCTGTCGTTAATTACGAAGATAAATATTCATTTTGCATTCTGAATTCTTAAAAACTTCTGAAGATTTCTAAAAAACGCGACGAATAAAAAAGTTTTGTATCGTTTTTATTTTACAGTTCATTTTTCATAATCGATCTAAACTTTTTTAGACTCATAGACATAGTGCCCCCCGCTTTATTTCGGGAGGTTGAAGAAAGATTGACCGTCACAGTTACCACGCAAGTTTTTGAAAGTTAATTAACAGAAAGCGTTGAAAATAATTAATCAATAAATAAATAAATAAATAAATAAACAATCAAGCTTCAACTCAAACTCCTCTCATGTAAGTGTAAAGATGTAATGATGATCCTCACTGACACGATAATGTGCAACTTCGGTAAGCTATATCTTTGAATAGTTTCATGCCACATGAAGTATTCGAGCTTGTCGCGTGCTTAATCACCACGATAATAAACAATTAAATTATCGACCCTCTGCCAAGTTAAAAACGCGACTAGTGGTTCCCACTATTTTTGACCTATCCCTTGCCAAGAAAAAAGTACCTCTTTGTTATGACGAATACCTGCCACGAAGAGAATTAAAACTAACATTAAAAACTTTATTTTATGTTTCACAGCCACGTTAAAAGAAACAAACGCGTGTTTTGTGATGTTTCAACGTGCGCGCATTCGTGCCACGAAAAGAGTACTGCCGAACATTACTGACTGGCACGAAGAACAAGACACGAACATTCTAAGCTCTTCGTTTCGGAGTTAAGCCACGAAAAAAAGCGAAACAGTTTTTTAACTTTTTTTGGCAAGGCACTTGCCAGGAAAAAGCCTCAAGCTGCGTCTCTGACACCTGGCCAGAAAAAAAAAAAAAAAACACAGACGTTCACAAATTATAGTTTGTGATTCAGGCCAAGAAAAAAAGCAAAGGAGCTTTTGAGCATTGTTGAAGCAGGTCCTGCCAAGAAAAAGGCTCAAGCTGTGTCTCCGACACCGAGCCACGAAGAATAAGACACGGGTTATTCTGATGGGGTTATTCAGGTGGGCTAGAGCTGCGTCTCTGACACCTGGCCAGAAAAAAAAAACACAGACGTTCACAAACTATAGTTTGTGATTCAGGCGACGAAAAAAGCAAAGTAGCTTTTGAGCATTGTTGAAGCAGTTCCTGCCAAGAAAAAGGCTCAAGCTGTGTCTCCGACACCGAGCCACGAAGAATAAGACACAGGTTATTCTGATGGGGTTATTCAGGTGGGCTAGATCTATTTGGTAGGGAACCTCCTTAATTCAGGTCATCTAATGTTCGTTCGTTCCATAGTTAAAATCAACAATCCATAAAAAATCATTTATTGGCTACTGGTTGATATACAACCATCTAAAAATTTGATGTGTTTTTTTGCGTAGCGCGTACTCAAAATACAGATCAAGTATTGTTTTACTTGTGGTTAGAGTAAAAATGTCATAAACAGTCATTCAATGATATCATTCATAAATGACTATGTGGTATCTGGACAATCTGCTAGCATTACAGGGTTTGTCTTGCATTTTACATGGGGGGTCAACAAAATTTTGTTGATAACCCGTTTTTGAGAGCCAGTGTCTCATTATTCGTGGCTGGGTGTCAGAGACACAGCTCGTGTCTTTTTCCTGGCAGGGCTTGGCCTAACAATGCTGATTAGCTCTTTCGCACTTTATCCATGGCCCGAAACCAGAGCTTTATTTTTTTGACAATCCTTGTCTCATTCTTCGTGGCTGGGTATCGGGGACGCAGCTCAATTCTTTTTCTTGGCAAGTTCCATTTTAAAAAAGTGCTCAAAAGCTCTTTCGCGCTTTATCCGTGGCCCGAAACCAGAGCTTTATTTTTTTGATAACCCTTGTCTCATTCTTCGTGGCTCGGTGTCGGAGACACAGCTTGAGCCTTTTTCTCGGCAGGACCTGCTTTAACAATGCTCAAAAGCTACTTTGCTTTTTTTCGTGGCCTGAATCACAAACTATAATTTGTGAACGTCTGTGTTTTCTTCTTCCTGGCCGGGTGTCAGGGACGCAGCTTGAGCCTTTTTTCTGGCAATCGCCTTGCCAAAAAAAGTTGAAAAACTGTCTCGCTTTTTTTCGTGGCTCAACTTGGAAACGAAGAGCTTAGAATGTTCGTGTCTTGTTCTTATCTTGTTCGTGTCTTGGGCCAGTCAGTAATGTTAGGCAGTACCCTTTTCGTGGCACGAGTGCGCGTGCGTTGAAACATCACAAAACACGCGTCTGTTTCTTTTAACGTGGCTGTGAAACATAAGATAAAGTTTTCAATGTTAGTTTTAATTCTCTTCGTGGCAGGTATTCGTCATAACAAAGAGGTACTTTTTTCTTGGCAAGGGATTGGTCAAAAATAGTAAGAACCACTAGTCGCGTTTTTAGCTTGGCAGGGGGTCGATAATTTAATTGTTTATTATCGTGGTGATTAAGCACGCGACAAGCTCGAATACTTAACGTGGCATGAAACTGTCCGCGTACTTTTATCTTGGCATAAAAGCATTTTTAAATTTTGTAATTTAAGGCTTTTTTATTCGTGGCTATGGGGGGTATTGTTGCTTTTTTCTTGGCTAGGGATGATTGGCTTGAATTCTTATCGTGGCAAGAAAATTTTAGGTAAAATAGGGGTTTCGGATTTTTTTAATCGTGGCAAGCCCTCCTTCTAGCTCTTTAGCTGGCAGCTTTTGGCCTAAGGTTTTTTTTCGCTGTGGCCGTCGACATAACTTCGGCCATCAAGCTATGTTGCGTGCAGTGGTGAGGCTACGTATTCGCTATGGGTGCGTCTGTGCGCACCATGCGGTTCGAGGTCTAAGTATCGACTTTGAAGATTTTTGAAGCTTTTGTTCGTTCAGCTTCCATGCAAATCAGATGGGAGTTTTTAAAGTCGATACTTTCAAAAACCGCCTCTCCGATCGCTGAGGGTCACGTACACATAGCGAATAGATTTTGCTAATCATATTTTACAAAATTAGAATCAGCAGTTGAAATATATTTACTTAAATAAAAATCTTCTTATAGTTAAAAGTGTAATAATAATAGTATCAAATGTAATAAAAACTGTTTAAACTGTAAGTTGAAGCTAACATAGGAAGAACAGTGTGTTTGATTTCAAAAATATATTTTATTTTAAAACACATTAGACTCATATTACGAAGGATCGAAAGTTTTTTAACACGAGCAAGTGCCTCATTTTTGGCTTGAGCACCAGTGGAGACCGCGACTTAAAAAAATTAACGTCGGGAAAGATTAGGTGTAGGTGAACAGTAAACACAACACCGAGACAGCGGCCGGCGGCGCCAGCGTGGAGAAAGCAGATGACAATGGCAGCAGTGTTTTGATGGCCGAGCTTATACTTATATGAACGATTTTTTCGGGATCATTCTTGTGCATCAGTTTCAAAGTTAGCAATCTTAAGTAAACAAATCAAGCGATGCTAAATCGTGAAATCTTTTCTGCTTACAACGCGCCGTTGTGAGTTCGAGTTCGAGGCTGCGGTGTGAAACGTACACTATAGCAAACCCATGTGTATTATGTAGTGTACAGCTAAAACCAAAGTACCCATGCTAGCAAGAACAACTATGGCGGTCTGCTAGTAGGATCTAACCTATCAATCTAAAAATTTAAAAGTTTAGCCAAATTCTGTCAATAATATCACACTTTTGACGCATTTTCGAGTACTCGTATTGTAAAATAATATACACAATGCGTGCGTTAACTGCATTGTTCACACACTTGTGCTATTGCACACGTGCGTGAATGATGCATTTTACGCACTTATTAATATAATATACTATTTCATGATTTATAAGTATAAGCTATTTTTTCGTACTTTTTTTAGGTTACTTTTAATACGTTTAACAGTTCTTATTAAACTCTGATGAAAAATTATTTAACTTTAAAACTTTTACGTGATGGACGTTACACAAAAATACAGTTTAAATAAAACTACCATAATCAGTGAAAATACTTACTTTAAGATCCAAAATTTGTACCACTCGATAGATGATTTTCGCAACTTTAACCTTAGCATATTTTTTGCATTCAATTGTTTGTATTATGTATATTTTTCAGTTTAACGAATTCAATCGTTGAAATTGACTCTTTGCAGGGTTCTCATGAAAAGCATAAAAAATAGACAATGAAAAAAAAATCTGTTGTACTAAATACAGAAGTTGTTTTATTAAAAACATCTTCTATAATTTTTTGATGTAATTTAATTTTTTTTAACGCATTCAATTTTATCGTGGAATTGCTCTATTACTAACACTTTTAAAACTCTGATTTTACAATTTTAGGACATGATTGTCAGTGATGCCAATAAATAGTATTAATAGTTGTAACAAACTTGAAAGATGAAGTATTATTTTAGTCATTTATTGAAATAGACATCAAAGGGGGTTTGAGACTGTACTGCCGCCTGTTAATTAATTAATAATTAATTAATCGCATAACTGTTCGATTTTGAATTGTTAATTTTTTTAGACATAATTTCATGTTGTCTTTTTGAATTTCATAAGCTTAGAGTAGTAAGAGGTTTTAATTGAAAGAAAATTGATCATTTTTTAAAGTTAACCTCATAACCTTTAAGATAGATAACTTGCATTATTTCTATTATAACATTATAACTTAAAATATACAAAAAATTATTTACTCGGGTAGGTTTGTTTTTTCTAGTTTCTTTTTATAAAGATTTGTAGTAGTGAAAGATATGGAAATCTCAAAACTTTGAATTCAAAATACTCGAAAAGTGACAGCTTGCAGTTACGAAGGTTTTCACTTCAGGCGGCAGTGTAGGAGTATCATAGCTCAACCTAACTCTGATTATGACGCACACATTGAGTAGTTGGGGGTATTAGTGGAGGTTTGCGTCGCAGTGAAGAATCCTTAATAAATGCCCTATCGGAAAGTGACATGATATCAGACGAAAATATATTTTATTCAACTCGAACATGTAATGGGTATATTTTGACGTGTAAAATACGCGGTAGAAGTGATACTTTTAATCTTTATTTCTTTTCACCGTAGCGTTCAATAATAGGGTACATTTACAGCCGCATTTTTATCAAAGTACCAAAGTACATGATCTTGTTGAATAAAATATGATACTCAAATTGTGTCCAAAGTTGTACACTTTCATCTCAAGTTGCTGATGCTCTCGATGTAAATGTACAACTTCACACACAAGTTGAGTAACATATCATTAGGTATAACCTACAGGCAAGGTGGCCGCTATAATCCACCAGTCTGTACAGAGTGATTTTTATTTAAGTCTGATCCCCAGATCAATAGAGGTAATTAATTGTATTGCTTAAATAATCTTTGGTGGTTTCCCAAGACATTATACTCACCTCAGATTTTGATTATTCACATCCTATAAAACGATAATTAAATAAGGGTATGGTTTATTGCACGGGAAAAAAAAGGCAATGCACGGTAAATTTTTATACAAATGCACGGGAAAAGAAGTAAATGCACGGGAAAAGAAGTAAATACACGGGAAAAAAAGTAAATGCACGGGAAAAAAAGTGAATGCACGGGAAAAAAAATATTTCAACGGGAAAAAAAGGAATCGAGCGTGAATTAAATTTACTGAACGGGAAAAAAATACTTTTTAAACGGGAAATAAAAGTAAAGTAACGGTAAACAAATCTTTTTTGAACAGGAAAAGTAAAATTCATTTTATTATAAAAATTACACATGTTATAGTAGTTATACATGTAAAAGTTATTAATAGTAACTATACCAATAAAGCTTTCTTTGCTTTCGATGGGCGGCCTCGTTTTCGCTTCTGCCCTAGGGGAATATTTTTCGAGGGAATATTTTTAGCTCACTGCACCATTTTTTAATTTCAATTGCCGGTATTGTATGAGTGCCTTCATTAGATCGGAGAGTTTTCAGAAACGCAACAAGTTTCGATTTCTCTGGTTCTTCAATATTGTTTAGGCGGCAGAGGTTTAAGATAGTATTTGGCTTCTTGATTCCATCAGAAAACTTTTGTTTAATAAACAGTTTCAAATCTGAGCTCTACTGTCAGCTGAATGATTTGCATGCTCGTTTTCTGTCTCGTATAAGGATACAGAAGAGCTAGAACTATGATAAAATAAGTACAGTCCTGCTGGACATTCCGACACTCTGTATATTCCTTCTTTGCACCGATACTCGACCCGTTTTCCTGCTGTAGTTGATTTTGAAGAACTTTTCTTCCAAATTTGCATGTCTTCGACAGCTTTTTCAGCCTCTGATGCAGATGAATAAGTCTGGCGTTCGCACCACGTTTTTTGACGGGCTGAATCGGCTCATCCTCGGACAAATCTTCAGAAGAATCTTCAAAAAACGTTAGCTCCTCGGCCATAATTCTCGTCGTTTGAACTAAAACTGAATTTATGAGTCTGGGTGTTGACGTTATGTAGATGTTTTGTTGGGTGGAGCAACTACCTAATAATAAGGTGCTGAGTGCCATGAGAGTCTTGAGTAGGAGCAATAAGCTCTTATACTTAATACAGATATCATCCCTAATACAGAAATTATTTATTCTTTTTCCCGTGTAAATTTATTCTTTTTCCCGTGCAAGTTTATTTTTTTTCCCGTGCAGTGCCCTGTCGTTCGAACTTTTTTTTCCCGTGCATTTTAATACTCCCCATTAAATAATAGTCCTCTTAGCCACCGTGCACTTCTGTACAAATTGGTGGATTATATCCGACGCTTTTTCTGTAGGTTAGTATACCTATTTATACTCATGTCAGATCCCAATATGTATATATTCTCGAATTTTTTGTGCATCTCGTTCTTATGAATAGTATGCAAACAAACATTAGGCTCTAAAGTTGCACTGTGCAATTTTTCGGAGCAATCTCGGCCAGAATGTACAACGAAATATGACTTCCTTTTCCATATAGTAGAGATTATTAATGATAATTTTATTATTTACGCCTAAGAAATCTCTAATATTTTCTTCGATAATTATTGAAAATTATTAAATGTCATCTCGAAAAAGAACTAATCAGTGTTCTTACAGGGTTTCCAGCTGACGCATTCATTAGGAGGTGGTACAGGAGCTGGTATGGGTACTCTTTTAATATCAAAAATTCGAGAAGAATATCCTGATAGAATCATGATGACTTTTAGTGTGGTGCCTTCACCAAAAGTCTCGGATACCGTAGTAGAACCTTATAATTGCACTTTATCGGTTCACCAACTTGTAGAAAATACTGATGAGTCATACTGCATTGATAATGAAGCTCTTTATGATATTTGCTTCAGGACCTTGAAACTTACTACACCTACTTATGGTGATTTAAATCATTTAGTGTGTGCAACTCTAAGCGGTGTTACTACTTGTTTGAGGTTTCCTGGTCAGTTAAATGCTGATTTAAGAAAACTTGCTGTGAACATGGTTCCTTTTCCAAGACTTCATTTTTTTATCCCAGGCTTCGCTCCTCTCACTTCGAGGTAAAATTATTTATTTCATTATCTATTAATTTTAAAAATTATTATAATGATACTGATATTTAAAAATACATGTAATGATATAAAATAATACATGAAATCGTAGAGGATCTCAACAATATCGATCTTTGACCGTACCGGAGCTAACTCAACAGATGTTTGATGCAAAAAACATGATGGCCGCTTGTGATCCACGAAATGGTAGATATTTAACTGTAGCTGCGGTTTTTCGAGGCCGAATGTCTATGAAAGAGGTAGATGAACAAATGTTGAATATACAAAACAAAAACAGCAGTTACTTTGTTGAATGGATTCCAAGTAATGTTAAGACGGCAGTGTGTGATATACCTCCTCGTGGGCTTAAAATGAGTGCAACTTTTATTGGGAATTCAACTGCTATTCAGGAACTTTTTAAACGTGTTTCTGAACAGTTTACTGCAATGTTTCGAAGAAAAGCTTTTTTACATTGGTATACAGGAGAAGGTATCATAAAAATAAAAAAATTATTATTTAATTTAGTCGGCTTAGTTTATTTTTAATTTATTTAATTTTTTAGGCATGGATGAAATGGAATTTACTGAAGCAGAAAGTAATATGAACGACTTAGTTTCTGAATATCAACAATATCAAGAAGCTTCAGCCGAAGAAGACGGAGAGTTTGATGAAGAAGAAGGCGAAAATGAAGAAAAATGAATAAATAATATGCAAAAACTGAAAATTTAAGATGCATAAAATTTTGTCTCAAACAGTCACATAGAAATAAGTAAATCAATTACAATGATACAACCGATATTTATTACATCGAGTTAATACTTAGGGTATTGATTTTCTGTTGACGTGGTCATTTAACAAATAGAAACCGTTTTTTTCAGAATACCCTAACCTTTCAGTTGCAATTTTTTTTATCGTTTGTATTGAAGGAAAGCTCACTTTATATAATCGTAAATTTTGTCCTAAAAAATATTTTCCTATATTACTAAAACATTCTTAAAGAACTACTTCGGCTTTTACGGTTAGAAAAAATTTATAGATGCTCTTTTTGAAAGAATCAGTATGGTTTGGAAAATAAATTTTTTTTGTATATTATAAAGAAAATTTTTGAGAATGTCTTGCAAAATTTTTTTTTTTTAAATATTAAATTTTGGCGAATGACAAGGGATTCGCAAAGACGCCTCAAAAATAAATTTTTTAACGATTGTTATTGTAGCTCAAAATAGTTTTTTTTTTTTTTTTTTTTTTTTTTCAATTTTGTCATTTTTGCACCATTTTAAGGTAGTTCCGAAGCGTATATATAGCTAACCTAAAATATAGTTATAGACGCTCGTTGCCCCCACTCTGACGCCACGCGCCGCCGTCGCCACCGCTGCTCAAAATCATGCTAAAATCATGCATTTTTCATTTTTTTGATTGTATATCTCATAAGTTAATATCGCTTGCTATGTTTATCTTTGTACGATACGATTTCTAAGATCTTGCCCTACAAGAAAACCTGTTTTAAAAAAATATTTTAAGAAAATTGAGTTTGCAATGAGAGAATAACTTTCAAAATAAATATGAATTCACGCGCTCAGCATAGGAATCCCATGTAAAAAATTGAAACTTCTGAGCCCAATATCTCAAAATTAAGTATGGCTTGGGGGTTTAAGAAAAATACTAGCGTGTACAGGACTCAAAAATCTACCTCTGTGCAAAATTCTAGAGATTTTTTAAGAAACTCAATTTTTTTGGGAACTACCTTAAAGTAGTTTTTTTTAGTTTTTTTTTTTTTTTTTTTTTTACGATTATATAGCCATCATTTTGTTTGTACTTTCATAATTAAAAAAAAAGTCCTCTGCTGAAGGCCTTAAAAAAACTCACGTAATCAAAATCTTTTTAAAATTTTGTATAAAATCACGATCCTATCACGAGCTATGAAGGTAACTGCAAAAAATTTCAAATACGTTTTCTACAACTTAAGTGTGTGATAAGCATTTGAATTAATTAAGTTATATTTTTTAATCACTTACACCATGAGCAATTAATTTTTTTCGAATGATTAATACCACTACATTGAAATAAGAGTATAAAATTTTATTTTAACCACAAACTTTTTAAGTTCTTGAGAGTCAAAAAAAAATCTGGAGACAAAAATTGAGGCAGTGGGTGCAATAACCAGGTGAGCACTCGAAAGCGCTCAGCGTCAGCTCAGGCAGCCGATTAAACAGTTATGTTCTTAAATTATTTTACGAAGCAAAACCATAGAAACTAAAAATAAACAATCTGAAAATAGTTTAACATACATATAATTAAATAGCGTGGGCGTTCCAATTCCAACACTCCCACTCGTCCGCACTAGTCATTATTTAATTATAATTAACTATAACTTAAATAAATAAAGTAAAACTCTATCATAGAAATTAATCGATGGAATGGTACAATGGATGATACTGGAACACTCCCTCTACTTTTATTTATTTAATCGTATTTATTAATTTTTATTTAATTTAATTAATATTTGTTAATTTTATTTATTAAATTAACTGCTATTTCATCTTATCTAGTCCCTCATCTCTTCATTTCTATCTTGACTATAATAAAAAAATAATAAAGATTAGTATTATTCTAAGATAAATTCATCAAATAAATCTCATCTATTCGTAGATTATATATTTATATATTTATCTATTCAAATTTTGCGTCTCTCACTCTCTTACGTAATGTTTTTTAATTTCACAGATATGTCTCAATTTATTATTCCCACCAGTTTTTGCACAAGTTATAGCAGCTCTATTATCACACCACAATTTCTTAGGATTTATTTATCATAATTTTTAAAGAATTGTTAGTTGCGATCAGTTCCTGACATGCTTCACTCATAGAAATATCGTCTGCTTCATAAGTGGAGAAGGCTACATAATTTTGTTAATGATTTTTCCATGCTACTGAATCACCATACAAATGAGTAACATATCCACTAGTTGTTGAATTTTTACAATCTGCAAAACTTGTATCTGAAAAAGCTTGCAGACCATCTTTATTAGTTTTATAAATTAAACTTTTTTCACTTGCTCCTTTTTAGTCTTGGAGCCAAGTGCGTTTCGTAGCCTTTTCAGTTCGAATGGAATGTTTCAGCGTATACTTATGTTTTCGACCCCACTAAGCTTGAATTTTTTGATCGGAAGTTCGAAATCATGTCGGTTTAAGATCTATTGACAGATTTAACTTGTCAAAAAAAATATTTAAATTTTCATTCGTGCACCACGTGTTCAGCCTGACCCCTCCGGAGTCCAAACATCCTGGGGAAATCATCTCCAAGGCGTCAGTATCACTAATTGCACCAGGTATCCGCCCTGGCCCCTCCGGAGTCAAAACTTCCTGGGGAAATCATGTTCAGGTTGTAATCGCTATCCTATGCACTAGGTCTCCGCCCTGACTCAATAGGTGTTAAAATATTTAGCAAATGAAAAAAATTTTCATTGTACTATACAGCAGGGCTGGTATTGTGTGAATAATATTTTCAAATTACATCAAAATGGATGAGAAAAATGTTCAACATAAGGAAAAAAAAAAGAAAAATTTCAGAGTCAAGTTATGATACTGAAAATATTTTTGTTAGTAATAAATGTTTTTATTACTAACAAAAATATTTTATTAATTCTTTTCAGTAATTTTAGCACTCATTAATTTTGTACGCTCGTCGCGTTGTTTCACTGTATCAGTTTTTTCTTGTATTGTGGATATGCTTATACCTGCGCTCGTCACGCTTAGCACTCATTAATTTTATACGCTCGTCGCGTTGTTTCACTGTATCACTTTTTTCTTGTATTGTGGATGTTCTTATACCTGCGCTCGTCACGCTTGTACTTTGTTGTAAAATGATTTGTCAGAGTTTTGTATTTGATTTAATGTAAACTCTTTAGCGCTCGTCGCGCCCTTCACTGTAAGTTCTCGTAGAGTCTTATTTGTACTGTTTCCTTTTTAATCCTCGTCACCAATTGCTATGTATGTGGCACGTGAGTGCGTGTGAGGAGTGAGGATATTGAATGTAAACGTATTGGTATTAGTAGGTGTTTATTTCATGCTGTCTCGAATACAACTGGTGGCCGCTCGGCGGGCCTCGAGCGCGATCACAGGTGGATTACATATTCTGCCGCGCTTGCACATTCCATACTAACACACATACACTACACTTCCCATTAGAAAATTATAGGAAAAATTATAACACATAGAAATAAGCATATTTCGGTATACTTTTACGGTTGGTTAAGCACTTTTTTGGGGGCGTGGGGAGAGCGTGAGAGAAGAGTAAGGGGGCAACCCCCCTGCTCGCTCCGCTCGTCAACCCCCCCCCCCCCAGATTTTTATGCTAGTTCTTACCATTGCGTCTACAATTGTGGCTACCCTCGTAGCTACTATTGTTTTGTGCTTTTCTAGTTATCCTTATATTTACTCTTGTGCATATCTTTGTTTTTATGTTTGTTGAACTCATGTACATACCTTCGTAACTCTATGACTACCACTGTACCTACTCACGTGCATACCATTACTCATATCCTTGTACCTAGCCAGTAGTACAAAACCCTTTTTGGCAGGTTTTCAGCAATTTTTTGCGAATTTCATCAAGAAATTTACGTTAAAACTAATGCACCAATTTTTAAAAACTTTGAATGGGAGAAAGAGAGAACAGAGATATATAAATTCTGGTAGTATAACTATTGTTCTTATACTTGTGCCTACCTTATACTTGTTCATACTGTTGAACCTTCTATAGATGCACTGGTTTCTTTTCTTATAACTTCCCTTTTTTCTACTTAAATTTCTACTGATTCATTTTTTATTGTTCTTATATTTTTTTATACTACTGTGCTTACTCTGTTCTTAACTTTTTTTCTTCTTAAAGTTCTAATCCTGAACCTACCAACGTGCTTAATTTTGTGTCTACTCCTGCACATACCTTTGTACCTACTCTCTTGCCCGCCCTTGTGTATATCCATGTACCTAGTCTTATTTCAACTGCTGAGCCTAATCTTGTAAGTACTATCTCTACCTCTCTTGTACCAAATCCGTACCTACTCTCACGTCCACTCTTGTGCTTACCCTCTTGCCTAAACTTGTATCAACCCATGTGCGTATCCGTGTACTTACATTAGTGCATACCTTTGTACGTATCATTTTGCCTACTGCAGGAGTGAAGAAAAACTACTATATAAGATCGTACCAAATCCGTACCTACTCTCATGTCCACTCCTGTGCTTACCCTCTTGCCTAAACTTGTATCAACCCGTGTGCGTGTTGGAATAGAAGATTTAGTGGATCATGAATGATAAGTGTTGGCTTATTTTATATGTAATTATTTAATAAGGTAAACTAATTTAATACACTGCATGTTTACGACATACGTTCCCGACAAGCAACAGCAACAGAGTATTACGCGCACGCACCTTGCGCATCTCGCAGGCTTGAGCTCGGTCGGATCACACACACACACACACACACACTCTTGTTATTGTGTTTGGAAACTCACACATTTCAACACGCCTCCTGGAGTTATCAACACAATATTTTTAAAAACTCATCTTATAATCTAATTATCTCAAATCAATCTTAACGCATTTCTAATTTTAACAAATTTTGTTTTATCTAAACTCTTAGTAAATAAATCAGACAAATTAAATTTAGAATCTATCTTTATAATATCAATCACGCCATTTTCATAATTCTCATCAACGTAATGATATTGCACTTCAATGTGCTTCGAATTTTTTGTAAAATTACCGTACTTTAGAATTGCTACCGCACCAGAATTATCTTCATAAATTTTTATCGGTTTTTCTATTTTCAAATTAAACGATTCATTTAAAAAATTTTTTAGAAATAAAATTTCAGTTACTGCCTCCGATAAAGCAGTGTATTCAGCAAAAGTTGAAAATTCTGTCACTACATTCTGTTTTCGCGTTTTCCAATAAATCAAATTTCCAAAAAGTCTAATTACAAAACCAGTTGTTGATTTTCTATCTATATTATCACCTGCAAAATCTGAATCAACCATACAATCTAACTTAACTCTATCTACATTCTTATCATCATATGTTAATTTTAAATCTTTCGTTTTAAATAAATATTTTAAAATTTGCATAGCATATTTAAAATGCGTTTGACCATAACAACTCTGAAATCTGCTTAAATAATTTACACTATAAGCTATATCAGGTCTAGTACCTGCACTAATATATAATAGTTCTCCAATCAAATTACGATATTTTATTCTTTCTTCAATCTGTCTCGCTTGATCTACTTTCAAATTACTCTCCATTAGAGTTTCATACAATTTTGCATTTTCAAGATTATATTTTTCAGCCAAAGATTCAATATATTTTGTTTGACTCAAAGTTATCAATTTCCTATCTTTACTATAATCTATATCAATACCGATATAACTCTTGATTTCGCCCAAATCTTTCATAACAAATTTTTGCATCAAACTAGCTTTAATCCCTCTGATCTCATCAAGATTCTTGCAAACAATCAACAAATCATCAACAAAAACTTAAATATATATTGGATCTTTGCCTTTGTTATTTACGTACAAACAATAGTCATAATAACTTCTTTTAAATCCCAACTTTTCAATAAAATCATTAAAGCATTCGTACCAAGTTCTAGAGCTTTCTCGCAAACCGTAAAGAGCTTTTAATAATTTACAAACTTTATTTTTACCAGTTTCATAACCTTTAGGTTCATAAATGTAAACTTCGGATTTTATGCTGCCGTTTAAAAATGCTGTCTCAACGTCCATTTGCTCAACAAATAAATTATTCGCACAACTGTAACTTAATAGAATTTTCAAAGTTTGCACTTTACCGACAGGTGAATAAACATTTTCTAATCATTTTTTCTGTTGAAAACCCCTAACTTTTAGTCCAGCTCTATAAATATTATCATTTTTCTTTCTATAAACCCATTTAACATCAAGTACTGGTTTATATTTCGGTTTATCAACAACCGTCCATGTCTCATTTTTCGCATGACTCTTCATTTCTATGTCCATCGCTTCACGCCAAAATTTCGCGTCACGTGAATTTAACGCCTCCTCAAAAGTACTCAGAGTATTCGCATCAATGAAATTTACATAAATAAAATGTGTTACCGGATTACCGTACCTTTCGACAGGTTTTCGATTTCGATTCGAAGTTCTTTTTTCTACAAATTTTTCATTTTCATTCTCATCATTCACATACTCATTTTCAATCTCGTTCTCAGTTTCGCTTTCATTCTCATTATCATTATTATTGACGCTTTCATTCTCATTAATTGATTCATTATCACATCTCAAATTCACAAATTCATTCTTTTCATCTTGCTTTCTTTCTAAACAAATTAATTCGGTCTCATTTTCAATAACTTTTACATGTCTTGCATTAATAATTTTACCGTTGATTAAAACTCTTCAACTATCGCTATTATAGCCTACTAAAACTCCTATCTTAGCCTTATCGTCCCATTTACCTTTTCTTAAAACCTTTGGCGTTCTAACAAAAACTTTACTGCCATAAATTTTTAAATGTTTTACATTAGGTTTCTTACCAATAAATATTTCAAAAAGAGTTTTATTTTCTTGTGTTCTGGCTATCCTATATCCATAGCCGATCTATTATATCTTTTCGCAACACCGTTCAACTCATGAACGTATGCTGGACTAGGTGATAATTCAATTCCTTTATATTTTATAAAATTATAGATTTCACGATTTAAATATTCAGTACCGTTATCACAACGAAATTTCTTAATTCTTTTTCTAAACTGATTTTCTACTAAATTTACGTACTCGATAAAACATCCTGCCGTCTCGGCTTTACTTTTAATACAATAAATTTTAGCACATTTGATGTAATCATCAATAAATTTCAGAAAATATTTTTCCCCACAGTAACCAACCGTTCTGTGTGGTCCATTTAAATCAGTATGAATAAGTTCCAAAATTTCCGTAGTTTCAGTTCTCTCATTATCAAACGGAACGTTAGCCATTTTATTTTGAATACAGTTTACGCACTGCATAATATTACTCTCTAATTTTTCTGGCAAACCATCTAATAATTTATCTCTGACTCATCTGTTTAAATAGTTAAAATGCCCTAAGGCCCTATGCCATTTTTCTTTATTCGTTAATTTGGTTACGTTTGCATAAATACCATTATCATTTTTATTTTCATAAAAGAAACTTTTCATTATATATAAACCATTTACATTCTCAGCAACAGCTGTTAAATTTCCAAACTGATCATAAATTTTTGAAAAATCACCTTCATTCACTACTGTATTATTCTTAGCTATTTTTACAACACTCAATAAATTTTTTCTAATTCCTTCAACAAAATAAACATTTCTCAATTCAACCTCAATTTCATTATTATATGTTTCAAAATGCGTTTTAACTGTACCTAATTTTGTTGCTTTTAAATTTTGACCATTTGGTAATTTAACATTTACTGGATATTTCAAATTAACAAATTTGCAAAATAATATATCATTATTAATAATATGATCTGAACAACCGCTATCTAACAACCATTCAATTTCATTCGAATTTTCATAATCACTTCTGTTGACCTTGTTTGTATTCACTTTGTTTACCTCCGTCGCCCAGACTGCTCCTGAATTTCTGCCTTGCTGCTCGCTTGTTGACGACTCTGCTTCGTGATGTCCACCATGCTGTTGTCCCGAGCCTCTGCCTCGACCGCGACCTCGGCCGTTGGCTCCTCTGTAGTTGCCACGTTGAAAAGTTCGTTGACCTCGTTGATTTTGAGCTCCTCTGTCTTGTCCTGGCTGCGCTCGTTGATTTTTGTAATGTCTAAATTTTCCACAATTGTAATATTTACCTCTCACTGTAGTATTAAAAGTACTTGCATTTTTCTTACCACTTTCACTATAGTTTAAATTCTTTTCTTTTATTTGGAAGTTTTCTGGCTCGGGTTTAAATCAATTTAACCCGAAAACTTACCCTCTCTGCAATTTGGCTGGGTTACTAAAGCAAAATTTATATTCAAAACAAATTTAAGCAAAAAAAAAAAAATAAAACAGGGTTACACATTAACAATTTATTCAAAATAGTACCTCATGCCGCTTGCGGCTACAACGTTTTGTGTTTAACTCGCGACAATAATGATTCGCAAATTTATCTAATCGTGCAGTGAGCCGCGAGAATTGGTGTTCGAACTCAGTCCGAAGATCGCGTCTAAAGGTGATTCGAACAAAGAAGACCCCGAGATCGTGACAGTACTTAGGTGGGATGATATTCCTCTCCTTAAGCTTCGAGACCTTTACTGTCTCCTGCTCTTAAGAGAGTAGTGATCACTCAACAATTAATACAAAAAAAAAATATTTTGGCCAACATAAAAGGACTTACGTTCTGTTGACGTTTCTCGGTTAAACCTCAGACTGCTTCCACGGCAAACTGCTACCCAGGATATCGTTAAACGTCGCCGTCGATACTCCTCGCGAAAAAAACGTGCGACTCGTATCTCGCGACACTTACGGAAATTTTCTTTCGATTTTTACCGAATATGTAAGCACTATTAAAGTCGACCGATTGAATTTATTTAATGGTGACTGAAAAATTAGTAGAAACGAAGAGAGTTTAATGACACTGTAGCGAATCGAAACTGAACCTGATCTCTGATCACAACAAGGAAAATGTAAATTCAATGCGTGATCTGAGATGGTTCAAAAATTAGTGTCGCTTCAGGCCCGCGCGAGGTTTCTCGATGCCTCGGACGTGCGATGTTGCTGGCGAATCTGAGCTGCTGAATTTCGGGAGTGGGGGCCGCGGGCTACGGACACCTTTTGTCCGGCCACACCATTTGGTGTGCGCGTATGCGAGGTTTGCAAGGATGCCAGTCATTTCACATCATCTGGACCCACGTGCGGCGCGACGCGTTGTTAAGACTCTTGCGCACGCGGATGAATTTGAAATTCATCTAAAGGGGTCTTTTACCTTCATCGCCCGGCTCACTGCTCCTGTATAACTTTCAAATTTAGGTCCTGCAAAGCAGATACCTTGCATATTTTTGATTTCATTAAATCAACACTTCTTTGTTGTTTAGGCACTAAGTCTAATAAATCACCAATATAACTATAACTTGAAGGTTTATGTATTTATCATAAATCTCATTTATTCTTCCTCAGTAATTGTACCACCAGCTGATTTAAATTCATTGCACGCATTTTCAAATTCAACGAAAAAATCTTCAATTTTATCAACTTTTTCAATTTAACTTTTTCTAATTTATTTCTGTTAATTATTTGCAAAGCTGTGGATTTGTTTGAGTTCATACCTTCTAATTTATTCATTATCTCTCTTGGTGTTTCACACTCATAAATATGTTCTAATTATTTATTTGAAATTGCACTGATCAAAAATGTTTTTGCTCTAGACTCCATCTTTTTCCAGGCCTGCTCGTTTTCATCTATTCTTTCTTTAATTACTGGATCTTTAATTTCTTTGTACTCCAATATATTCATGACGCTAAATTTCCATGCTGTGAAATTATTACCATCAAACACTCGTATGGTATAGTCATCACCTTTTGCGGCCATTTTTTCTAAATTTTTTCTTTCGATTCCAGAATATACTTCAATTTTCAACTTCAATACCTTTTTTGTATTTTTTAACCAAATTTGTCTCAAAAAATTTCTATGCTCCAATTTCAGTTTCAATTCATCACTTTTTATTTTTTCACAAAGTTCATCATAGTCATGTTCTTCACTTTTCAAAAAACTCTTAAAATAATTAAACATTTAACTGTTCACTTTTCATTTAATTCAAAACTCAATTTTCAAAAAAAATCTCAACATGTGCTTAACTTCACTTTTCGCCATGCGCTCGCTTAACCTCACGACGCGCCATGCGGTTCCACAAAATTAAATCCTCGTGCATCAAACTTTTGCACAGATTTTTTCTTCAGGCTTTTCACGCCTCTCACTCACTTAGCTTCTAAGCTAATTATCAGTAAAAATATTTTCCATGCTCCTTAGAAAAGGTGGCATGGAAAAGAGAATTTTTCAAGCACATTTTTTTTTCTAATCGAACCTTTTCTTACTTTTTAACTGCACTGATTTTTCACTGAACGACGCTCGCGACTACCATGTTGGAATAGAGGGTTTAGTGGATCATGAATGATAAGTGTTGGTTTATTTTATATGTAATTATTTAATAAGGTAAACTAATATAATGCACTGCATGTTGACGACATGCGTTCCCGACAAGCAACAGCAACAGAGTAGTACGCGCACGCACCTTGCGCATCTTGCAGGCTTGAGCTCGCTCGGCTCACACATATACACTCTTGTTATTGTGTTCGGTAACTCACACATTTCAACAGTGCGTATCCGTGTACTTAGATTAGTTCATACCTTTATCTGATCATTGTGCCTACTGCAGGAGTGACGTATTGAATGCACTTTTTAAGTATTGTGCAATAATAGTGAATTTATACTGACTTGAAAAAATTATAAAAATATTTTTTTTAAACTGTTTTATACATTTTGATTACTGCTATTATTTTGTTTTTTTTTATTTTATGAAATATAAGTTTTTTTTAGTATTTCAATAGTAACTTTTTAAATTTCTATAATTACATAAGCAATAACGTATATCAAAAATAGAAGGTATAGGTATCACAGGGCTCGAATTAAGGAATTTTATTCCTCAGAGGATCGTGATTAATCACGAGAACTTGCGGTGACCACCATCCGCACTCCTCTGACCTGCTGACAAAATGTACTTTCTGTGCACACGACAATCCGTCGATTTTTCTTCCAGTACCTGAAAAGTGGGGGGAAGACGCGTACGCGAACTAATGTTTTTATTACGCGGCGCGGCTGCTCTCCTTTGTCGGTAGTGGCGTGAGTTTACGTGGACCGATCGCAGGAACATGGGTAAACACAATTAATAATCAGATGTAAATTTTAATAATTTTAATCAACAAAAAAATAAAAATAAAAAAAGTTTCATGATATTCCAAACTAATTCTACCCGATGGTTTACAAACAAGTAAACCCGAATGACTCAAAGTCTTAAATCGACGAAAAACTGATTTTACAAAAACAAAGTTCGTCGTCAGTGTCGCGGTCGCTACTAACACACCGACACACACACACACACTCTCGCGCTCGTCTGCTTGCTGCAGCGCGCCAAAAGAACAAAGGCGAAGATCTTTCCTGAGTACTACGGTACTCCGACAAAACACACTCCCGATACAATTAATCTTACAATAAAACGCCTTTCGAACTTACTTTGATAAATCAGGTGCACCGGCGCTCAGATGAAAAATCGCAATCCTGTATGCCTCACTGAGGCCGGGAATGACTTCGAAGGCCGATCGCCGGTTGCTGTGAGGTTTCCTTCGCTAATTATCACGTCCCGCTCGAATGACAACTTGAGGACGTGATAATTCCAAACTCCATGAACAGCACCACTATCAACAGTCACGATGTTGATCTTGATAAACAACGTTACAATCTCGAACAAATCAATTAACAAATTAATCTCACGCACGCGTGTGTTTTCTCTCGTGGTCAAGACTCGAGTGACGCAACTCGGTCGGTGGCGCTGTCGCCTCATTACCGACCGTGCGTCTACGCGTTTCTAACGGTCGCGTGCTGTAATTCAAATAAAATTTGAATTTAGTCTATCTCCCCACGAGCCCGTTACATAGGTAAAAGTGATAACAAATATCAAAAATGGGGGGCGTGGGTAAAAAAAGGGCGTGGGGGGGCGTGATTAGACAATTATAGGAAAAATTAAAACACATAGAAATAAGCATATTTCGGTACACTTTTACGGTTAGTTAAGCACTTTTTTGAGGGGCCTGCGGGGGGCGTGGGGAGGGCGTGGGAGAGGAAAAACAACTATATAATATAGTAAGATTTATAGGATTGGCTGTCGGGACCGATTTAACTTTCGTACCCAGGCATATCCTTTACGTGATTTGAGTCTAATCAAATACTGGGTACGACGAATCTCCCCTGATAAACCTCAACTTTAACAAGAAGCCTACACAGACAGCACCCTGTGGAGTTATCGTTATCTACATATTAAGTATGGTTATCTTGCTACTTCGTACGTGTATTTTACGAGCTTCTGTACGTCAAAAACTATCAGGACGTGCAATCTTGTTACAATCTATCTCGATGCTATGGCTCCAAAAAGTTGTGGCCCTCTTCTCCAGAAACTTATCGATCGTTTTTATGTACTCTTCCAATCAAATAAAAATCAGCGTACCTGATTCAAAAACTAAGACAGACTCGGAAAAAAAAAGAAAAAAGAAGCAAAAACGTCAATCTCAGAAAAAAGAAGCGTATACAAAAAGAATTTTCGATTGATAAATAAAAATTTTTTTTATTCAACATGATCATGTAATCGGTACTTTTTGACGTGTAAAATACGCGGTAGAAGTGATACTTTTATATCTTGATTTCTTTTCACCGCAGCGTTGAATAATAAGGTACATTCACAGCTGCATTCTTATCAAAGTACCAAATTACATGATCTTGTTGAGTAAAATATGATACTCAATTTGTGTCCGAAGTTGTATACACTTACATCTCGAGTTGCTGATGCTCTCGATGTAGTAACATATCATTATACTCCATATTGTAAGCGCGTAAAGTCAAAGCTGCTGCTGTTTGTATATAACCCAATCACACAAGTACCTCGTGTTCATAAGGCTTGTGCCCATGCCGAGTATATTTTGAAACTCTGCTAAACTATCGAAAAGCAACAAAAAATCTCATCTGCCCTCGCGTGCTGGAGGTATTATTCACCAAGCGCAATGAATGAGCTTAAGGAAGAAAAGCAGGGTTTTGTGAAGAGAAGAAACTTAGTAGTTAACAAAAAGATTGATATTATTGGACACTTTCACCACAACATATTTTATAGATACCTTATTACTGAGAGGCGTAGATCTTATTTACGATTAGTGAGATCATCTGATGAATTTTCTTTGTTGAGTACTACGGATACTTTACAGTTTACATGGAAGATGCTTAACTCTTGATGAGGAGAATTAAGCTTACATGGAAACCCGTTTTCATCAACATGCAAGTGATTCGCATAAGTTGAAGGTGACGATCACTTGAAATCCAAGTGATTCACTGCTCTGAATGGTAACAGATAGTGGCGATCACTCTTATTTAGGGTGATCGAAGAAGCCGTATATATACTCACACGCACAAAGCATTTTTATAGTTTAATTTTTATTTAAGATTTTTATATTTTTTTCAAGGTTTGATGCACAGTAAAGTGAGATTGGGTTTGACTGAAGACAAAACTCAAGACTTGATCACCCGAAGTTTAGGTGATGATCACCTTAAATTTCGGTGATGAGCTATCACTTGCCCTCTAGTGAAAACGGGTTTACATGTAATCCTAGCGTGCTTATGGCTCATGTTAGAGCTTTAGCTCATAAGACTGCCAATTACTCCATTACTTGCATGCAAGTAAATGCTGCTATTTTCAAAATTTCATGTAAAACAACTTCGTTTCATTTTTTAGACTAACTTAATAACTTTATCTTTAGTTACTTACGACTTTTTCTATCCAAAAAATATTAACGAAATTAACTTTAGTTATGTTATTTTTTTTTTCATGGAAAGAAGGAAGCGCTGTAAAGTAAGAATCCTAAGAAGCAGTTGTGTGCGTCTGCTAAGAACACAACAATTGTTTTCAAAATTTTATTATTTTTGTTTTTAAAAAATTATTTTAATATGTTTTTCCGAATAAATGTATGAAGTTTATTTAAAAAATAGGGAATCAATTAATCAGTGCTCAATTCAATTTATTATTGCAGAAAAAAATTTATAACCTCTTCTTTATCGACAGTTTCCAACTTTATAATTTTCGGTACCATCTGACATGCAGAAAGTACTAACGGTTACTCATTTTTTCAAAGCTCTCTGAAACCATCTTTTTTACAGTACGCTCTTCTTTCCGTGATCGTGTCAAGATTAGCAACTTTGTTTTAATTTAAAACTTTTAAAGTTATTCTTTGGTCAAAATTTTTATGGTTTCTCATAATCTGTGATTAATATGGGACCAACAAAATTATTTCAATTTTTACAGTAATTTTTTCACCAAAAAATAATATGAAAAGAAATTCTGTTCTGTTAAATTTTCAAAAAACTTAAAAAAATTAAATTTTCTTACTTTTTTCAAGTAACAAAAATCGTGTAAAAATCAGAACTTTTGTCATTAAACTATATGTTCGGCTATATTAAGGTCAAAATTTTGATTCCTTTAATCTGTGGTTAACATAAGACGAATAAAATTATTTCAATTTTCACAGAAATTTTGTCATCATACAAAAATTTAGTTCTATTCTTTCAAAAATAACATTTAATATAAAATTTATCGATATTTGTTTATGAAAATTAGAGTAACTTTAGGAAAATTAAAGTTTGTTACTTTTTAAATAAAGTATAAAGTAACGTAATATAAAACTTTTATCGGCATTAAATTGGTTATAAAAACTGGAGTAACTTTAGGA
This sequence comes from Encarsia formosa, assembly GCA_038277355.1. Lineage (NCBI taxonomy): Eukaryota > Metazoa > Arthropoda > Insecta > Hymenoptera > Aphelinidae > Encarsia > Encarsia formosa. The sequence continues at coordinate 71,424,900 of CM076184.1, forward strand.
AAACTAAACTTTTATTACTTTTTAAACAAAATGTAAAGTAACGTAACAAAGTTACTTTTTTTTAGAGACTTTCCCAACACTGCAAACAATTTAAGGCAAGATCAGAGAATCAGTAGTTATAAAAATTATACCGTTTAAAATTATCAGCTTTAAAAAATTTAAAAATGACGAAAAAAATTACGTTCATGGAAACCAGAAATGGTTTTTATAGCATGAGGGCATAGGTACTCGATTGTACGCATGCCTGGAAATTTAAAAACTCGTCCTACGCACCAATGCTATAAAATATGGTATGCTACGGGTGCAGCTCGTCACCAGGGCTTCTTAAAGTCACTCGTGCTACGCTTTGCTTAGCACTCCGTACCTTTAAAACTACCCTGGCGACGATACTGCACCCGTTGCATAATATACTATCTATGCACTAAATCACCGAAATAAAGATTATTTTTTAGAACCTTATTCATATTGTCCACGATTCAAAACTTTAACTTGAAACCAACAGTACTGTCTTCATTACGCGATTAAAATGCACATTTGAAGTATTTGCACGTATTAAATTATGACATAAGATAACGCGATTGGCTAATTGGCTAAATTCACGAAATACTAATAGTACTAACTATAATTAACATACTCCTGAAAGAATATAGCCTGAAAATACTAAAAATTCTTTTGGTAACGCGATTTTATACTGTTGGTGTACTCCCTGCTGATCAGATTCCGAGGATGTGAGAGAAGCCGATGACTCTTGTCTTTAACACCAACAATTACAGGAAACCATGAAGTCACTGGGTCTGCATCTAAGTCAATAAGAGCGTTTATAACTCCCATAATCGAACATGTCCAAACATATGCTTTTTCGGGCTCCAATCAATTTTAGGTGCGTTATGAGTGTTCTTTTCTGAACAAATGACAGCAAGTTCAGTCATAAACTGGGTTCTCTCTTCGGCCGTGCTACTCTACAGGTTAGACAAGGACAAATGAACATTATCTCTTTCTGTCTTCAGGATGTTCCGCCGAGGGCAGATGGTGGGGGAAGCCGCCTATGAGGACCTGTAGAAATGTGCGGCACTGGAGGGCGCCACTGGCAATAGCCTCCTCTCTCCCAGCAGTTTGGCATGGAGCATATGTTTCAGTGTGTGTGTGTCGTCACACGCACGTGCACACAAACAAACGTCTGCTGCGTGCTAAACTGCTGGGAGAGGAGGCTATTGCCAGTGGCGCCCTCCAGTGCCGCACATTTCTACAGGTCCTCATAGGTTAGGCACGGGAACAGCTGACACGCGCTTCGGCTGATTGACAAAATTATTTTATCTTCAACTCGTTAGTACTAGAGACTGAATAAACTATGCTTTCTAAAAAATTTTCACAGTGTTACTGAAGACTTCAGCATTTCTGACAGTGTAAATCAAAAGTCCAGAAATTTTTTTTTTAAATTATAAAAATTCAGCAAACTTTTTACTGACTTTTCAAAAGGAAAACAATGCTGAAACTGTCTAAAAACCCAGAAGAAACTTACACACGTGAATTTTTACACCTAAACTTAAAGATTGCAATAATTTTCAAACTATTCTTACGGGTTTCATACCACATCCTTAACATCCTCATAGCTCTGCTATGACTTTTATTTTGATCTATTGGTTCATTTTAGGCTCTGTAGTATTTTTAACTATACATCAATTTAAAACAAAAGATTCTTTGACTAAATTACCTTCTTATAAGTTGTTCCAACTAAAAAAAATTTTTTTTTCAGTATAATAAATATGCTGCCAAGCTTTATTTCATGCTAATTTAAGGGGAGAGTACTATGAAAATGACCTTTTTTTCAAAGATTTTTTATTTGTACAAAAATTTATTTTAAGAATTCAAATATAGTAACCCTCCCTTTAAAGTCTTCAAGCCATTGCGATCATTCAGTATAAATATACCGAGTATCAGGTTATTTCAAATATGACGTCACAAGAGTAGTTTGCAATTACTCCAGTGATTCGTCCCAAGAGCCGATTGCATTGACTCCAGTGAAAACGACGTCATTGTTAAAAATATCTAATACGTGTGGTGGTTCGAAAACCTGCCAAGAATCGGCATCGAACGCAGCATGCTTGGAATCGGCAAGGTCAACAACGTCCCAGCAACGGTGTCAACAACGCAAAAACATTTATTCAAACACCAACCTCTGCACCCGTTTGTCGTTCGTCAAGAAAAGCAAATTAAATAAACTTAGACAATAATTACTTACTTGAATAAATATTTTATTTTTGTTAGTTAAATGATTTTTTAATTTATTTCCTAGTACGGCAAAACTCATTTTAACTATTCCCAAGTACAGTTTAGAGTAAAGGGAGTGGCATTACTAGATATACCAGGGTTGATGTGAAGTGAAATATTTCTACTATCAAGAATTGAGTCGATCAATTATTATTTTGATCGGGTGAATCCTGATATAATGGTTGTTACGGTTGTCACGTACGCACTGTCCCCTGGACAGGCGTACGAGGGGCCTTCAAGGCCGTAACGAAGCTTTAGCCACGCGAGCTACAAGCACAAAGCTACGCGTCAGCAGATCGGTGGCCACGAGCGGTGGCCTTGATTGCGCGCTAGTATAGTGCATAAGAAACGTCCGATGCGCTCGATGTCAGGTGATGGGACGAACCCCAATCAGCGGGCTTGATTATGTGCTGACAGGAGCAGAGAAGCTTCTAGAACATTCGATGAGACCGACGTGTCAACCCCTACCAAGGGGGCCCGGCTGACGAAAATCGGCGCGACCGCGGATATAAAAACTACGGACGCGAGGCCTCGGGAGCGCATAATTACTCACCACACCCACACACTTCCTCTCTCGGATCCAAGTTTTCAATAAAGTACGAGTTAACGAGTAAATACGGAGTAATCAATTTCTCTCCCAGTGTACCCAAATCCCTTTTGGTATCGTTTAGCTTGCCTAAACGACCCAAAGCCACTTACCCTCAGGAGGAATATAGACGTCAGGGACGTCACATAAAGTTGGGCCACCGCCTACAGGACCAACGCCTTACAACTTGCCCAACCGATCGGCTTTTCCTCCAAAATTTTTGGTGTCAGAAGAGGGATTGGCTTGAAAAAGGAAAATTGGGACCCGGATCACCAGGAGAATTTTTTGGACCAGCACGCGAACAAACGTGAGCAGTACTAACGAGTTCCTGAAGGACCACCCAACCAGAACCTAAGAAAGGACTGTACGAGAGCCCGCAGCAGAACCACGGATTTTTCTTGGACCCGAGAAGGACAATGCACGGACTGAACCTGCACATCATCCTGGGAGCCGTGTGGTGAGTAAAATATATTTTATTAGGGGAGGAGAGATTTTACCCCCAAATCTCTTCTATATAGATACCGCGACTTATTTTTCGAGAAAGAAAAACATACATTTTTAGACGCGCTGTCTTTCTCGCTCTAAGCATTTTAACGCCACAGTCGCGGTCGAGTTACGGGTACACGTTTCTTTTCGCGGTAGATTTTATTTCATTAGATCAAAAGAGAACCGTCGGGAATCCGAGTAGATACATAGACGTGGGATTTTTTTCGTAATTTACTCGATAGAAAATTATTAAAAATGGTCGACACTCAAACGAAAACCTTAGATGACGGAAACACAGGAGCAAACAAAATTCAGACGATGCAGGGGGCTGGCGTGGACGATGTCGAAACGCAGCAGAGAGCGATAGACCGGGAAACCAAATTTTTAAGCGACGTAACCTTCGGGTTGAATTGGGCGGAATATGCGATAAGGTACACGGACCAAATGGCATTACAACGCAGTATAAATGTGTTGTTAAATTTAGCTCTAAACTACCCGGATTATGGGGAGCATCCCCAAATGAAAATGGCGCTGACAACGCGAATCCACATGGAGTCCTTATTAACCGCAGTAGTGAAAACCGAAAACTCGAAGGCAGTAGCAGTAACAGGGAATCCGACCGGAACGCTCCCTAAGCAGAAAAACGCGAAAAACCCATGGTGGTTTAAGAGAGATAAAAGCAAAGAACGCAAGGAGGCGCTATACGCTCAGGAAATATCCCACGAAGAGGAAGGCGCGCAGGGGTTTGATCAGAACTTAGAATTTCCGAAATTCGAGTTAGCATTCATAGAGCAGCCTAAAGCCAATGTCAACCATAGGGCGTGGCGGCCCGAGATAGAGCGAAGTCAGTTGACAGAGCTGGTAGACCAGTTAGGTAACGAACGAAAGGGCCAGCAGGCTGAGTTAGAAAGATTTCGCGATGATTTGACTCACATGCCCTACACGTCATCAACTCCGACACCACGGGGTGTAGGCGCCCAAGCGCCGGAAATAAGGGACTCGTTCGGTAATCCGAGGAGATCTACGGTTAATTTTTCCGAACTTGAACCGAGCACTATTCGTAAGGCAAAAATAGCACCAGCAAAAATACCGCTGAGTCAAGCTATTTGCACAATACCGACGTTTGACGGAAACGCTGACTTATTACCTTTATTTTGTAAGAATGTGCGAACAGCACTACAGGCATTAGGGGAGGAATATGAAGCTTGGATTCTGAATTCGCTGGCGTCGAAGTTTTCGGGCCGAGCTGCGGCAGCATATGCAGCTAGATTGCCGCAATACGACTCCGTAGAGCGGTTGTTGGAAGACCTGACACTGCACTACGGACATGGCGGGGGAGCTGACGCGGTGTTACTGGAACTCAAGCTGGTGACGCAGATGCCGGGGGAGGACGCAGGTGCATTTGGGCTACGAGTGCAGATTTTGTACAATAGGCTGCAGAATATATATGACGCAGATACCTCTCTATCGGGGCAATTGTGGCAGATACACAAGGAAGCCGCAGAGCATGAAGCCCTTGAACAATTCATGTTAGGGCTAAATGGGGAATTACAACATCAAGTGAGGAGTGAAAAGCCAACCACTTTAGATGCGGCCATACTACGCGCAATACATTTCGAGCAAAAATCGGGACCGCGAAAAAGTATGCTGGGAAACTGCAGGGACCAGGGGCCACAGGTGGACGTACTAAAACAACTTGTCGACAAGCTATTGGCCGCGGCAAACCCCACACCAACCCAGAGGGCCGTAGTAATGAGGGCGCCAGCAAGAATTGAGGAAGCCGCGGATATACAACCCAGCGCGAGTACCCAATCGGCCGAAAAAATCACCTGCATGTATTGCAGGTTGGAGGGTCATACTCACGGAAATTGCTGGAGACTGCAAGGGGCGCTAGAGAGTGGTACGTTCGGGATCAACCAGGTCGGTCTAGCACCACAAAGCGGAAATGTGCAAGGCGTACCAGTAGTAGGGTCCCCGCCGGGCTACGGACAGGTCCCGGGCCCAATAGTAACATACCCCGCAGAAACCCCGGGGGGTAGCAGGGCCATGCAAGGGAACCACCCTCCACGGAATCAGAACCAAATTAATCAAGGGGGTTATAATGATAGAAATAATAGAAGCAATGGTGGAAGCTGGGGAAATAATAGAAGCAATGGCGGAAACTGGGGAAATAATAGAAGCAATAGTGGAAGCTGGGGAAATAATAGAAGCAATGGCGGAAACTGGGGAAATAATAGAGGTAATGACGGAAACTGGGGTAATAATAGGGGAAATTATAACAATAGCAACCGTGGGCAAGGATATCACGGGAATAGGAATAACGATAATAGAGGGAATTGGGGCAGAAACGATGGCCGGTATAATGATTACAATAATCGCGGTAATTCAGGACCTCCAAATTATAACAACGGAGTCCCGAATAGGGGATATAACGGTAGTAGAGGGAGTCAGAATGATTTTAGAGGGAATAATTGCAATGACGGAAGTCGGGGAGGCCCTAACGGAGGGAATAGTCAGCAAGATAGTCGCCCTGTCAGCAACGCGAATGGTAGCCAGCCGGATACACGGACTGACGGGTCTTTAAACGCGTAGAGTGCTCGGCACCCGAACAGCGGGGAGCCGAGCAATCAAAATTAGTTAAGGTAGAAGCCACATCGGAAGACCCAAAGAAGGTGCGGGTGAGACTCGCAAAGGTGGGTCATAGGCCACCAGTAGTGGAATTACAAAGCCCTCAATTAAGGGCAAAAGTGGGGCGGTTTTACGCGGATTCAGGGGCCGATGTGTCGATAATTAAGAAGAGCTGCGTGTCGGAGGGCGTAGCCATAAACGGGCAGGATGTAGTGGCCATAACGGGGGTCACGCCGGGTGAAAGCCTCTCGTTGGGAAGCGTGAGAATTATATTAGGGGGGCTTGACTGTGAGGCACACATGGTGCCAGATGATTTTCCGATAGACACAGATGGGTTACTTGGGTGGAAAATCTTTGAAGATTATGGCGGAAAAATAAATGCCGCAGATAAGTGTTTAGAGTTTGGAGATATAGTGATCCCCTTTACAAAGGACGAATGTTTTATAATCCCACCCAAGACTAGACAAATAATTTACGCCAAAGCGACAAGTCGCAGCGCAAACTTAGGTTATTACCCATTACAGAGTGTGGGTCCCGATATTGTTTTCGGAAATTTTTTGGGGGAAGTGAAGAAAGGGAGAGTATACGCGATGTGCCACAATAATAGTGATGAAACGATTGAGTTCAGACCACATGATGTCACGTTGCTGCCATGTGATATAACGCCTAGAAGCGAGGGAAAAAACCCGGGGGAAACTATAAAAAAGGTGCAGGTAAAAAGAATAGTTATTAATGAAGAAAGTAGGCCAGATAAAATATTCGAGCAGTTAAAGCCAGATACGCTGAAAGATTTAAGCGAGGAAGAAATTAGACACGTGAAGGAATTAATCAGCGAACGTCCACAACTATTCGGGTTACCAGGTGAGCCGTTGAAGGCCACACACTTGGTAAAACATAGGATTATCACAACGACACACGAGCCGGTGCGGACTAAGCGTTTTCGTCACCCGCCGGCAATCGCGGGAGAGATGCAGAAACAGATTGATAAATGTTTAGAGCAAGGGATAATACAACCTTCGGAAAGCCCTTACTCATCGATGTGCTGGGTAGTGCCGAAAAAATCCGGCCAGTCTAATAAAAAGAACTGGCGTCTTGTCACAGATTTTAGAGCCCTTAACGAAATTTCCGTCGGAAATAGCTATCCCTTACCATTGACATCTGCAATTATAGATGCGGTGGCAAATGCTAGATACATCACGGCAATCGATTTGAAGTCAGGATTTTATCAAATACCCATGGATGAGCGCGACGCTCACAAAACAGCGTTTGCGGGCCCGTACGGACACTATCAGTACTGCCGTATGGGAATGGGGCTAAAAAACGCCCCAGCGACCTTTCAAGCCCTCATGGACTTGGTCCTGAGAGGATTGCAGGGAAAGGAGTTGTACGTATATTTAGACGATATAATAGTTTTTGCGTCAACACTGGAAGAGCACGGGCGAAAATTCAGGGAATTAATGAAGAGATTAGATGAGGCGAACTTAACTCTCGAACCGAGTAAATGCCAGTTTTTACAGAGGGAAGCTAAGTTCTTAGGGCACATCGCGGGGAACGGTATTATTCGCACTGACCCGGATAACATTGAAGGGGTCAGAGACTTTAGGATCCCTACAACCCCGAAAAAGGTTAAATCCTTTTTAGGTCTCACAGGATATTATCGCAGATTCATAAAGGACTACGCAAAAATAGCCTACCCTTTAACACACCTGACAAGGTCAGATCCCACGGGAAAGAGAATAAAATTCGTATGGACAGAAGACCAACAAACAGCATTTGAGAGGCTAAAAATGATGCTGTGCTCGGAACCAATTTTAAGGGCACCAAACATGCTAGAACCCTTCATAATAACGTGTGACGCGTCGGATTTCGCCATTGGAGCGGTGCTAAGTCAGGGTAAATTGGGGGAAGATCAGCCTTGCGCTTATGCTTCTAGAGCTCTAAGGGGGGCAGAATTGAGATATTCGACTTATGACAGAGAACTTTTGGCGGTGGTATATGCTAAGGATCAATGGAGGTGCTTCCTCTATGGGCGGAAATTTACGGTGGTAAGCGACCACGAACCCCTAAGTCACTTTCAAACAACTAAGAAACCGGATTTAAGATTTAATAGACTTAAAGCACAGTTAGTAGGGTACGAGTTCGATGTAGTCTATCGACCAGGACCGAAAAATGTGGTAGCGGACGCCCTTTCAAGAAACCCCATTCTTAAACCGGGGGAGGAGGACCCCGAAAGACCGAAAGCAGAAATTTACGAGCTGGCTGAGAAGCAGGATATAGAAGACGATTACGTGGAAGAGGCACCGCCGGTAAAGGTGTGGGTATGTAAGAGGAACCGTGAAGATATAAGCGAGGAAGAAACGCAAGACTCAAGCGATACTCACGAAAAGAAAAGACCAAGGAATGAATTAAATTACGAAAGTGCAGACAGCGAGGCGTCGGATTGGGAAAACCCCATCATATCTAGGAGAAGAAAATATACAAAGAAGGCCTCGACAGGAAAACAATACCCGATTTGTGAAAAAATCCCGGCAGAAGAGGCGGGTGAGGAAATTATTAGTCAAGCAGAGGTAGGAAAGGGTTTAGCAAGCATGCGGCAGCAGAAAAACATGCAGCAAGGAGTAAGGGCAATGAGCACACCTAGGAAGTCTCAAGAGTACGTGAAAGGACTACACGAAGGGTACCAAAGGAATAGGAGAATACTAGACCAAAGGGCGAGATTTTACGGAGCGATTTCCGAGTCAGAGGACGAACAGGATCCAGGGAGGCTTTCGCAAGTGGAAAGCGTAGAGGAAGAAGAAAAGGAACCTACGCAAGGATCGAATAATAGGGCTCAAAGCCAGGAGCAGGAGTGGCCAGGAAAAAACCTTGAGGGAAGATCGAAAGGGTTGCAATTTAGTAAAGGGGAGTTTCTCGCAGTTAGAAGTGAGGAGGACGGATTTTGGTTATGCCAGGTAGCAAGGAAAGCAAAGGATGATGGAAAAAAGGTAAGAGTGCGATGGCTAACTAAAGAAGGCGCGAGTGATGAATTATACTACCTCGACTACTTGGGCGACATTCCCTTTCAAAGTATTTTGACGAGTATAATGCTGGAAAAAGTTACAGAAGGAACCTATAGGCTGGATGGCGATGAGAAGATTCGTATAGAAGGGATCCTAAAGGAGTCATTGCAAACAAGGGTCAGTGATGTAGACAGCGCTGATACTGCACAAGAGACGGGAGAAAATATAAGGACAAGCGAAAGGACAAAAGACGCAACGGAGAGGAACAAAGAGGCAAATCATCAAGGAATGGAGGTCAGTGCTGTCGCTGGACCAGAAGGGAGTCAACAATTGGCGGACCTTAGCCACACGAAAGAGGAGACGGAAAGTATGGAGTACAGAGGAAATAGTAGCTTCTTATCCGGTACATTGAATTATCGGCCGGGATCCGAAGAGGAATTAGAGGCCTTGCGGAGGCTGCAGGAAGCAGCAAACTACACCGAGCACGGAGAGTGCGCAGAGCCCGAAGGGGTTTTATATCTTGATAATAATATACCGGCGGATCCACCGGGTAATTGTTTATTTCATACGTTTAATAGGGCGTGCGGGTTAGATATTCCGGTCCAAGAGATAAGGAGAAGATTGCGGGACTGTCCACAAAGGCTTTTATGTATGTCATCAGACGAGGTATATAGGATACTGTCATCAGACACGGAGTGGGGCACGGATGACTGTGTATTCTTGTTATCTCAAGTATTCAGACAAAATATATGTATACATTTCCATTACGAAGGGAAAGTGAAGTACGGGTGGTTTAAGGTAGACGAGTTGTCGGAGTTTGTTCATTTTAGACTCGAAGGAAACCACTATTTGCCTTACGTCGGGGAAAAGCCCATGGAAGCGCTGCAAGAGGTCGAGGACAATTCAGAACAGGACTCGGAGTTTAAACAAGATCGGAGAGGGCCAAGGCATCGGATAGAGGCTATGGACAGGTATTTAGTAGGGGACGCCCGACCACCCCATCTGTCACCACGAGTGACGGCAGCGGAGGGGCAGGTAGGACCATTCGTGGCGGTCCAAATGTTAGACGATCACCCGTTTTCAAGTAACATTAATTTGATAGTCATGCTCACAGCAGACGGGTACTGTGAGACTGAGGTCCTTAGGGGACTAATTGAGAGGAAGTATATGTCAGAGGAGGAAATTACATGCATGCCAAGGCAGGTAGGGGAGGTAATGTTAGCAAGAACTAGGGGAATCGCGATAGTTAGTGTAATAATTAAGCCACATATAGACAGTAAGCCCTTAAGGCCGGACATAAGACAGTGCTTGAAGACTCTAAAGGCGCTTTTAGCCAAAAACGAAGTAACAACGGCAGGAATCGTTAAGGACCTCGCAATGTTGTCGGAACTAGACTGGGGGTACCTAATCGACCAGATAAACAGAACCTTCAAGAGTATGACAATTTCGATAGTATTCTTCAAAAATAAACTGCTCATACCGAAAGTAGAGGACCGTTACAGACTAATAAAAGAATATCATGAGTCAGCAATATCAGGGCATAAGGGCACAACTAAGACGTATAGCAGACTGGCCCGGGATTATTATTGGCGTAACATAAAGGCGGACGTTATCCAGTACGTTAGGGGCTGCCCGCACTGTCAGTGTCAGAAACTAACAAGGGTGAAAACAAAACTCCCGATGCTCATAACAACAACTCCGTCAAAACCCTTCGAAGTCATATCGATCGACTTTGTGGGTCCAAAAGAAAGATTGGAGTCGGGAAACCGATGGATTCTATCTATACAGGACAATTTCAGCAAATTTTGCTTCCTGGCAGCAACCAAGGATGCAGAGGCCCAAGAAGTGGCGCGGGCCTTTACTGAAAAGGTGATTTGCGTGGTAGGTCCACCAGCGGTCATTATATCCGATCAGGGAACAAATTTCATGTCAAAACTCTTTGAGGAGTTTGCTAGGATTTTTAAAATTGATAAATTCGCTACGACGGCATACCACCCGCAATCACATGGCGGGGTAGAAAGAATGAACTTTACACTTCATGAGTACCTGAAATTATACCAGGATAGCTGCAATAACTGGGATGAACTTCTCCCATTGGCTCAGCATGCTTACAACACAGCCAAACACGAAGGGTTAAATTATTCACCACACGAAGTAGTATTTCTGGTTAAAGCACGGACACCTTCAAGTTTCCCACCTAGGGAACATCTACTTACCTACAGCGACTATATAGCGGACATGACGGCAAGCCTAGGACAGCTGCGCACGTTAGCAGCCATGAATTTGACGCAGGCTAAGCATAGGTGGAAGATATTTTATGACAGAAGGCATAACACCCAGCATTTTAGAGTTGGCCAAATGATTTATCTCCTAAAAAAGCCCTCCAAGGGAAAAACAGACAGACAATATGTGGGCCCTTGTGAAATCACGGAGATAAGGGCTAATACACATACAGCAGTAGTGTTGCTTAATGGCGTAGAGAAGGTGGTACACATGGACCATATGAAACATGCGCATGATTTGCCAACGCCGCCTGTGCCCAGGATAGAAGGGGTGGAAAATGCTCGGTGAAAATCTTTTTCCGCGGCCCCTGGACGTGAGAATCCGAAAGGGTTGGAAAGGAGTAGGAAAGCGAAAAAGATCTTTTTCCGCGGCCCCTGGACGTGGGTGTCCATGGGAAAATTTTGAAAAAAACAAATTATTCTTGGAAGGATAGCAAGGATAAGGTTCGAGGTAGAGAAGTGAGAAATTTGGACCCTGATAGGAATGAGTGGGCACGAAGAGATTATAGAAAAAGGAAAAAACATTTTCCGCGGCCCCTGGACGTGGGAATCGTGAGGAAAGAATATATTAATTATACTACTAGGAGATAGTAGGTAACAAGGGAAAGGAGAGTAAAAGTAGAAATAAGAGGGAACGAGAGAATTATAGATTAAGTGAGTTAGGTTAGTGCTGGAAAAATAAATCTTCGATTGAGTGAAAAATAAGTTAAAATATAATAATAATGATAAATAAATTGATTAAGCATAAAATAGAGTGTAAAATAAATTAAAATATAATAAATAATGATAAATAAATCGATTAAGCATAATAAATAAAGATTAATGAATTTCTATATTCTGAATGAACTATTAATAGTCGGATGGGAAGAATTAGATGAATAGATGGATAGAGAAAGTGAAGGAGAGGATAAAATCTTACCGTATACACGCCAGTAGTGCGGAAGCCGCAAGCAAAGCGCAACGACTAACACAATCAAAATCGGGACCCGGCAGAGCGTACGTGAGAAAATTGCAAGCAAAGTGCAGCAACCAATACACTCGCATTCAGACCCCGGCACACGGATGCGAAAACGCCAGCAACCAATACACTCGCATTCAGACCCCGGCACACGGACGCGCGAACGCCAGCAACGCACACAGTTGAGGCAGCTACGATTCAAACAAGAGAGCTGCAGCGACGGCAGGTACTATAGCATGTGTACAATGCAATAGTCGCGCTGTCTCCGCTAGTAAGAAACGTGCAGTTACGAATTGTAGGAATTATGAGATGATGATAATGTAAAAGTAGGGGGCGGCGTTGCCACGCTGATTGTTGTAGTTCAGTATTTAATTTTCGGGAGATGATACATCGCGGCTAACTCTCTCCCAGTTTAAAAATGCGCGTTTTACGCGTTATTAACTATTAAGTAGTTTTATAAAACTAACATAATAAATTCAAATAATAATAAAAAGTCCACGATGGGACAAAATAAGGTTATTATTATATGAGTTTAGTAAATAATTTTAAGATTGGGAGACTTTTATAAAACTAACATAATAAATTCAAATAATCATAAAAAGTCCACGATGGGACAAAATAAGTCTATTATTTTATGGAATTATAATAAATAATTTTAAGATTGGGGGACTTTTATAAGACTAACATAATAAATTCAAATAATAATAAAAAGTCCACGATGGGACGAATAAGTTTATTATTGTATGAAATTGCAACAAATAATTTTAAGATTGGGAGACCTTTATAAAACTAACATAATAATTTTAAATAATAAAGAAAAAGTCCACGATGGAACAAATAAGTTTACTATTACTTGAAATTTAATAAATAATTTTAAGCTTGAAAAAATAATAGAACAAAACGCGCGGCTTGCAATGTAGCCAGTGCGCGGTTTTTGCGTTATTTGCTTGAATACTTTTATAAAACTAACATAATAATTCAAATAATAATAAAAAGTCCACGATGGGACAAATAATTTTTATTATTATATGAAATTCAGTAAATAATTTTAAGATTGAAAAAATAATAGTATAAAACGCGCGGCTTGCAATGTAGCCAGTGCGCGGTTTTTGCGTTATTTGCTTGAATACTTTTATAAAACTAACATAATAATTTTAAATAATAATAAAAAGTCCACGATGGGACAAATAATTTTTATTATTACATGAAATTTAATAAATAATTTTAAGATTGAAAAAATAATAGTATAAAACACGCGGCTTGCAATGTAGCCAGTGCGCGGTTTTTGCGTTATTTGCTTGAATACTTTTATAAAACTAACATAATAATTTTAAATAATAATAAAAAAGTCCACGATGGGACAGATAAGTTTATTATTATATGAAATTTAATGAATAATTTTAAGACTTAGAAATAATAGTACACAACGCGCAATGTGCAATGCAGCCAGTGCGTGCTATTGCACAATATTAACTTTTAAATATTTCTATCAACCAAGTAACCAAGTAATCAACCAAATTAACCAAGTTATTTTAAATTTAAGTAATTTTTTAAAGGAATAAGAAAAATGTTTACTTACAATGATATTATTCAAATTATGGGAAACTTTTAAATGATTCTATCAATAGTCTCAAATTCCGATCAAAAAATTCTATAAGCTCAAGTGGTTCAAGGCAGATTATTTTATAATGTTTTAATGCACGTATGTGCAGTTTGGCAAATTTTTATACTCCTTGAACAAGTTCCAGCTGTAATATTCGGTTTTGAAATTTTTTCAATGAGCTTGACTATTATTCATCTATAGTCCCTGATTTGGAATAACAGCAAGTTATGTCAAAAATACTTTTAATACTCTGGTGTTATAAATGATGGTTGTCAAAGATTGTTTTCAAAGTACGATGAGTATGAATGAGTGGGAAACCCTATAAACGAGTTATCCCTTACGTTTCAAGTGGGGACTCTATAAACGAGTATTTCTCCCAGGCGAATGCAGTGAGGACTCTATAAACGAGTATCTCTCTCACCGAATAAATGTGAAAAAAAAAAACACAACGAAAAAATCTAACGAACAAGCATACTTAGTATTAATACCCGAAGTTATTGATTTATCTCTCGATTTTATTATAATAATATTGGGGTGTAGATGGATGTGGTCGCGATTTGAAAAAAAGAAAAAACAACAAACAAGAAGTTGTGATTTCAAAAAAAAAAAAAAAAATATAATGATAATTAATAATGATAATAATAATAAAAGAAAAATAAATATAATTATAATGATAATCTGCTTTGCGTCTTACTTAGAAATTTTAGCAAAATAAACATTACTACTTAAAGGTTAAGAAAAGTCGCACAGTTTTACAAAAGCTAATTCTAATTATTAAGTTTTTATTTCAATTGAAGTTATAAGGAAACTAACGAGCATGTACTAACAAATACTAGTATGTATATTTAATTGAGTTAGTTTTAAGGGAATTACGGCAAGGTGGAAGGGAGAGAGGTAACGATGTTCATTTTTTTAATAACAAAGCAAATCTAGGGTAGACTCGATATTTATTCAACTTTTAATTCCTTGCACCTTACATTTTAGTCAATTTAGAGAGATGGCTTGGCGACGCCCCCAACGTGGCTAGATCCTGAAACAAAGGGAAAAACATTAGATTAGTGAAATTGATAGTTAAATATAAACAAGTGCGGTAGGGCGGAGGTAGAAGAATGGAGTAGAAGAAGATTGTCGACTTTTAAGGAGGACTACATATTCCTCAGGACTACATATTCCAAATACAATGACTCTGTCGTCCTCGACAATAATAATAATAGTACTGGTCGGTTTAGTCATCTGGAAAGTTAGAAATAAAGGGGGGTCCCATAATACTAATATCCATAGACAAATTACAGGAATACCTCAACATACGATCATACAGCAGCCCATAGCCATGCAGCCAATGGTATGGCCACAAAACACACAAATGGGCTCGACAATGATGCTGAACGGTGATCAAGTTCGAGCTATAGCTGGTTTAAGGTCCAACGAAACAGCAATAGCAGGTCACTGAGCCACAGGAAGAGGATAAATACAGCGTAGCGAGGCGTATGAACCATGAGACATATCCCGACGTATGCAAGATGCAAATTTTAATATTAAATACAGAAAAAACAAATTATCAGAAAATAATAATAATAATTGAATGAATAATTAACCTTAGATTTTAGACTTAAGAAAGTGTAGGGATTTAGTTTAAACTAAAATTCAAACTAATTTTGCTGTAAAATTTATTACTATAAGAAGTACAAAATCCCTTAATTAAATTTTTTACGGTTATTATAGAATGTTTAATCTACGAAGATGTACGGATATATACTTTTAAAATTAAAGATAAAAATTTGTAAACTTAACAGGATACAGGGATTAAATGGAAAATATTAATTTTCAAAAAGGGAAATATGTAATCTTTAATTTTAAACCTAAAAAGGTGTAGGGAATTACTTTTATAACAAGTTTAAAAGAATTATAGGAATCTACACTAAGAATAATAAGGAAAGCAAATGTCAAAGAAATGCATGTATTACAATAAGATATATTATACTTACCGAGAGAGAGAAACATTGATTTATATAAGGCAGTAGGCCAACACTATATACACAAACACCATAACACTACCGAGTAAAATCGCGTACGCGGCGTCTCAGATTTCGCGGACATAATCAAGGAAATGACGAGGAAAAAACGGTTCTCACCAAATCCCAAAAAAAAAAAAAAAAAAAAAAAAAAAAAAAAAAAAAAACGTTAGAACAAGTAAATACGCGGCTTAAACTTAAGGGACGTTTTCATTCATCAAAAAGGAAAAGGAATTTTTTTCGCGGAACGTGAGAAAAAAGGGATGAATTTTTTTACGCTCGCGGGAGCTCGCGCCGCGACCTTTGGACGTGTCACGTACGCACTGTCCCCTGGACAGGCGTACGAGGGGCCTTCAAGGCCGTAACGAAGCTTTAGCCACGCGAGCTACAAGCACAAAGCTACGCGTCAGCAGATCGGTGGCCACGAGCGGTGGCCTTGATTGCGCGCTAGTATAGTGCATAAGAAACGTCCGATGCGCTCGATGTCAGGTGATGGGACGAACCCCAATCAGCGGGCTTGATTATGTGCTGACAGGAGCAGAGAAGCTTCTAGAACATTCGATGAGACCGACGTGTCAACCCCTACCAAGGGGGCCCGGCTGACGAAAATCGGCGCGACCGCGGATATAAAAACTACGGACGCGAGGCCTCGGGAGCGCATAATTACTCACCACACCCACACACTTCCTCTCTCGGATCCAAGTTTTCAATAAAGTACGAGTTAACGAGTAAATACGGAGTAATCAATTTCTCTCCCAGTGTACCCAAATCCCTTTTGGTATCGTTTAGCTTGCCTAAACGACCCAAAGCCACTTACCCTCAGGAGGAATATAGACGTCAGGGACGTCACACGGTCAAAGTTAAAAAAAAATAAATAGATAGAAAATTTGAGATAGTTTCCGAATCGCACCACGTGGTGAATAGGAAGCCGGGCTCGCGACCACAGCAGCGGATTCGACAACATACGCACGCACCCGTACACACCCAACACACACATCCACACTCGCAGAGATCGGTGGCTACCCGGAACGTGCGGAGGTTCAAACTGAGCCGCGCGAGACTGGTCGACGCATTCACCGCGGTCGGACATCGACACACACACAGTCTAGGGGTTCAGGCGTAGGAAGGAGCGCGACATTCTCGTGAATTTTGATTTGTGGTTTATAACACGGGTTTTGAGAAAATATTGTTTTCTTTTTCTTTGATGTGCTCGAATTAGGATTTGTTCAATTGTTTGCAGCGGGAGGTGGATTAATAAAAGTATCTTTAATCGCCGTTCAACCGCTACTGCGGTTTAGGATTAACCACGTGTATCATTGCTTTACGACCTCTCACCATCAGAACCTCTAATGATTGAATTTTGTTGAAATTTTGGTTATTTATTTATTATAAACCTCGAAATGTATTCGAGGAGATGTTTGTTTTATTGATACGTAGCGGCTCTCTTGAATTGTGTCTCGCGTCTTGAATAAAGAGGTAAGCCTGGGAAACTTACATTTGTCATCAGAGGTTTTAGTGCACTTAGCCAGGGTGAATAGCTCGAACGCCGAGTGCATGGGAATCTGAAGCACAGCAAAACTCTTATTCGAGACGCACGCAACATGGTGAAGCATTAAATGTATTGATTTTTACAGAGAATGATAAGAACAAAAGTTTTTCTGTACTCTTCACGATTGGGTGAGCGCAACAGTCACTTTAAGGTACACTGAAAAGGTCAGAGTTAACTCAGTTGCTTTTGGGCTAAAATAAGTATCGTTTCTTCAAGACAATGAGTCTCTTCCCAAAAAGTGAAATCATTCCTTTCCAGAAGAGACTGAGTCCCGTGCAGGACAGTAGTCACTTCTATCTAAATGTACTCTGTCGATAAAGTAGAATAGTTTCCCCGCGCAAACGTTAAGCAGACAGAACTCAGTCTCATGCAGCGGGCAATCATTCATCTCCAGGAGAAGAATCAGTCTTTCCTCAGTAGAGTGGTATTATTGCCTGCCAAGGAAGAAACTTATTCCACTCTGGCTTTTTCAGTGTAGGACCTCAATTATACAGGTAGCCAAGTTCCAATTTTAA
This sequence comes from Encarsia formosa, assembly GCA_038277355.1. Classification (NCBI taxonomy): domain Eukaryota; kingdom Metazoa; phylum Arthropoda; class Insecta; order Hymenoptera; family Aphelinidae; genus Encarsia; species Encarsia formosa. The sequence continues at coordinate 71,442,786 of CM076184.1, forward strand.
CCTCACATTTGACAAGTTTCACGTAGGTACAGATATAGAAGTGCGTTGAGAGCAGACGCTTTTTATTCAAAAATAAATGTTCAAAATGAAACAAAACTTAAAATTTTAATCATACTGGTCTTAATCAGTGCGCAACTGCACTTAATTTTTAAACATCCTTAGCAAATGTCAAGTCACCTTACCACGTGAAGACGAAAAACTGCTAAAGTTCTAAAGAGAGGCGAGCTACATAAAAAACGAAAAATTGAGCCAAGAAAACAGTGAAGCACTTAACTTGTCAAAGACGTCAACAAGCAAAACCTTTAGATTTACTACTAAATTTGTCAAAGAAAAAAACTTACGTGATTTGAAATTTGTTATTATTTATTTTGATCAAGCATAATTCATTCATTTTATGTTTGAATTATAAAAAAATCTCTCTTTTTTGAATACCTGCTCGAATACCTAACAAGTGAAAATCTGCTTGATCCTTTCCAGTCAGGTTTTCGAACAAATCACTCTACCCAAACTGCACTTCTCGGCATTTTTGACGACCTATGGAGCGCCTTAAGACAAGGCAAGCTGGCCATTTTCGCCTCGTTTGATTTTGCCAAAGCTTTCGACACCCAACCTCACGCCAAAATTTTATTAAAACTTCGGGCAATGAACTTCGGTGACGAAGTTATCTCCTGGCTAGCAAGCTACCCCAGTGGCCGCAAACAGGCAGTTCGGCTGGAGGACGGTACGCACACGGACTGGCTACCAGTCAACTCTGGTTTTCCGCAAGGTAGCGTCTTAGGCCCTTTACTGTTCCTCTTGTTCATTAACGACTTGTGTAAAGTTTTGAAACACTTACGTCGTGCATCATATGCCGATGATGCGGATTTGTTTATAATCTGTACCCTCGCTGAGCTCTTCGCAGCCCTTCCCAAAATCGAGGAAGACGCTAATGCTGTAGCCACCTGGGCCAGTGAGAACGGCTTCCGACTAAACCCTCTGAAAACGACGGTCTGCATCTTTGGCTCCCAGAACAACCTGAAAGAGGAAATTGTCCCTAGCTTACCCCCACTTGTTATTCAGGGAACCCCCGTCCCTTACACGTCTAGTTTCAAAATCTTGGGTCTTCACGTCACCGATACCTTAAACTGGGAATCGCATATCAGGCAAATCTCCAGGAAAACTCACAGCGCTCTCTTTGCACTTTGCTTTTACCGCCACTCCCTCACTCGATCGCTCAAAAAACAACTTGTAAAGGCACTAGTTTTCCCGCACTTTGATTATGCCTGCACCGTTTTTCACCACATTCCAGAGTACCAAAACCTTAAACTTCAGAAAATTCAAAACCTCTGCGTCCGTTTCGTCTACGGCAAATTTCCATGGCGAGAACACGTCACACCTTATAGGCTCACTCTTCGCTGGCTATCAGTTAAAAACCACAGGGAATACCTCATCGCCTCCCTAGCGTTTCGAGTTGTCCGTACCGGAACTCCTTTCTACCTCCTGGACTGTTTCAAATCACGTGACCAACTCCCGCCACCCAGATACGACCTGCGTGGTCCACGAGAATTTTTCAACTATTCTACCCCTCGAAACGCCACTGAAAGTAACTCATTTGCAATTTTTGCTGCAAAGATTGTAAATAAACTATCCCACCTGCCTCTTGAAACAATTTCTTTCGATCAATTTAAGAGAGAACTTCTTGAAACCCTCTTTATAAACAACAAGACAGAGTGGATAACGCGTGCATCCAATGGTGGATTCACATTAATTCCTAGCCCACTTATAAGTCAGCTGACTCTCGATTGATTCCACACTACATCTCTTGGTTGACCCTTTGGGACACCTGCACTGATATGGTTTACTGAATGCGAAATTCCACTTACATTAGTCTTCTCTCAGCACTTGGGTCTTTCTCCCCTACTACTCTATTCATTCAACGATATTCTTACGTGTATATAGATCATTTACTACTTATAATAACCTGTGTAAAATGAAATTTGATTCTGATTAATTTATCAACTAACTTAGTCAATGTACATTTTAAGTATATTTTAAATGTATCTACTATGTAACTAATGTAAATGTAACTATAATCAACCTTGACATGTAATAACCTTGATATATATCTACCTGTAAAACTTCCAAGACCATCATCTGGTTATACCCCATGGTCTCAATTAATGAATAAATACAATACAATACAATACAATCTTGCTCTATCAGCAAACCTGTTTTAAAAAAATATTCTAAGAAAATTGAATATGCAATTCAAAAATAACCTTCAAATTTTTATGAATTCTTATGTTTGGCAGAGCACTTTCCCTAGTGAAAATATATGATGCGTACTCACATGCGTACGCACGTGCTGTTCACGTTCAGTAAATTTTTTTTAAAAAACAACAAAAACTTTATTATTTTTAAAACAGTAAACAACAAGGTAACAGTTATAAACAATAAGTTCTACATCAAAACTTACCTTTTGTCTGGTCGGCTTGCAACCTGCACGAACTCTATCATTGTGAACCTTTCTCCTGTTCTCGGCCATCACTGCTGCTGCTGATCACTTGCGACCTTGTGTTAGTAGTTTTTTTTTTTTTTTTAAGTCAAAGAAGAAAGGAACTGTATAAATATGGAAAATTTGTCTAAATTATAAATTGATACTCAATTTATTTAAGTAAAAAATTTGAGATTGTTATTTCTTTGTCCTTTCTTGATTGCACAGATCTATGCTCATCGGAGGTTTTAGTGTACCAGACTTTGGACATTCCAAAGATGGATTTCAAATTTTTTAGTTGAGTTTTAATATTAACATTAAAAGAAAAAATTATGAAAACTTTTTCATTAAAAATATATAAAATCTTAAGATAATAGCAAACTAGTGGTAACATGTTTTTTTCTAATTCGAAAAATTTCAGGTACACGGATATTTGGTTCAGTTTGCCATAAATTGAAAAATAAATTCTTTATTGTTGAACTTATTGTTTAAAACTGTTACCTTGTTGTTTACTGTTTTAAAAATAATAAAGTTGTTGTTATTTTTAAAAAAAAATTTACTGAACGTTAACAGCACGTGCGTACGCATGTGAGTACGCATCATATATATATTCACTAGGGCCATGCAATGAGTTGAAACTTCCGAGCTAAATATCTCAATAATTAGCCCCGGTTGGGGTATAATATGTAAAATACCAACGTGTAGAGGACACAAAAAATAGCTCTGTGAAAAATTAGAAAAATTTTGTAAGAAACACGAAAACTATACGGAGCCAGCTTAAGGGTACATTTTTTAATCTTTTCATACCTTAAAAAAAAAAATTAATCAAATTTTAAAAAATCACAATTTACTATACTTTTTGGTTACATTAAATTATATACCTTTCAATAACCATCAATAATCAAAATAAAATATAAAGATTGAAAAGTATTAATTTTTAAAATATTAATAAAATCAAAATGAAAAGAATTGAATTAAAAAAAAAAAAAAATTGGATAAAGAGAAAAAATATATACAAATATTATTTTGGAAAAAAGCATAAAAATAATTATGCTGACCAAATTTTTTTTATTATTATTTAATAATAAAAAAAATTATTAAAAAAAAAATTTCATTGCTTTTGAAAATCCATATGGAAATCCATATGGAAATCTGTTTCAATTTTCCATACGGAATTCCATATGGATTCCGTTATGGATTTCTGCATGGGGTCCTGCATGGATTTCCATATGGATTTTGTCAGCTGGGATATGAAAAAGCCTCACACTTTACTTTTATGTTTCATTAATGTAACTTCACTATAAAACTTGTTAAATTTATATGTACAACAGTTAACTTCCCCCCCCCCCGCCGCCCCAAATCAAAAATAAAAAATGAAAAAAAAAAGAAAACCAGCACCGAAATCAGTGCGGATATCGGTCTCAATTATCAGTACCGGAGTCCAATACGGATTCCAGTACGGATCCCAGTACGATCCCAGTACTGATTTCCGTACTAATTTTTTCAGCTGGGTCGCCAGATTTGGTTGAAATAAATTAATGACAAAAAATAAAACGTTTTTTCATCATCGTATTAAATATAAGCAGCAGTTAAAAAAAATAGGGGAGTATTAAAATGCACGGGAAAAAAAAAGCTTGAACGACAGGGCACTGCACGGGAAAAAAAATAAACTTGCACGGGAAAAAGAATAAATTTACACGGGAAAAAGAATAAATAATGTCTGTATTAGGGATGATATCTGTATTAAGTATAAGAGCTTATTGCTCCTACTCAAGACTCTCATGGCACTCAGCACCTTATTATTAGGTAGTTGCTCCACCCAACAAAACATCTACATAACGTCAACACCCAGACTCATAAATTCAGTTTTAGTTCAAACGACGAGAATTATGGCCGAGGAGCTAACGTTTTTTGAAGATTCTTCTGAAGATTCGTCCGAGGATGAGCCGATTCAGCCCGTCAAAAAACGTAGGCGCGTAACACGTAAGTAGTGCGAACGCCAGACTTATTCATCTGCATCAGAGGCTGAAAAAGCTGTCGAAGACATGCAAATTTGGAAGAAAAGTTCTTCAAAATCAACTACAGCAGGAAAACGGGTCGAGTATCGGTGCAAAGAAGGAATATACAGAGTGTCGGAATGTCCAGCAGGACTGTACTTATTTTATCATAGTTCTAGCTCTTCTGTATCCTTATACGAGACAGAAAACGAGCATGCAAATCATTCAGCTGACAGTAGAGCTCAGATTTGAAACTGTTTATTAAACAAAGGTTTTCTGATGGAATCAAGAAGCCAAATACTATCTTAAACCTCTGCCGCCTAAACAATATTGAAGAACCAGAGAAATCAAAACTTGTTGCGTTTCTGAAAACTCTCCGATCTAATGAAGGCACTCCTACAATATCGGCAATTGAAATTAAAAAATGGTGCAGTGAGCTAAAAATATTCCCTCGAAAAATATTCCCCTAGGGCAGAAGCGAAAACGAGGCCGCCCATCGAAAGCAAAGAAAGCTTTATTGGTATAGTTACTATTAATAACTTTTACATGTATAACTACTATAACATGTGTAATTTTTATAATAAAATGAATTTTACTTTTCCTGTTCAAAAAAGATTTGTTTACCGTTACTTTACTTTTATTTCCCGTTTAAAAAGTATTTTTTTCCCGTTCAGTAAATTTAATTCACGCTCGATTGCTTTTTTTCCCGTTGAAATATTTTTTTTCCCGTGCATTCACTTTTTTTCCCGTGCATTTACTTTTTTTCCCGTGCATTTACTTCTTTTCCCGTGCATTTGTATAAAAATTTACCGTGCATTGCTTTTTTTTTTCCCGTGCAATAAATCATACCCAAAAAAATATATGTGAAAAATATTCAGAAGTTGCTGTTGTAGTGGTATTCACTGCTAGTCTGAGTATTTTATATCTCGCGGTTGGCTACACTAGTGTAGTACGCGCGTAAAACCACGAGCGCGGCACTGTGCAGCTAGCAATGTACGAGTTGGCACTACGCCCATGTATTTTAACCAATTATACTAATAAGCAAGCACTTTATAATCAAGTACTCGTGTCATATTACAACATGGTGGCAGCGGAAAAGTTTTAAACTCGTGATTGTGTGGTGAACTCAAGATTATAAAAATCTTCACATCAAACTCGCACTCCGGCCAAACTAACCTAAAATGACCGACGGCGGCGAAGAAGGAAACGGCGTGGCCGAGACCGCCCCAACCTACAAAATCGCGGCTCCCGAAGCATTCGATTTCAGCTCGCCAGAGCAATATATGCAATATATGTTCCAGGGATAAGAAGCAAGACTTATCCCCAAACTTACACATGTTTTGGGAGAAACATCACGAAATCACTCTGCAGAACGATATAATTATGAACGGCGCGAGGATCGTCATTCCGAAACATATGCAGCCAGAAATGCTTAACTGCATACACGATGGACATCTTGGTATTACAGAATGTCGTGCTAGAGCGAAAGAATTTATCTGGTGGCCAGGCATGTCAACTGCGATCGCAAATCTGGTTTTAAATTGCGAAACCTGTGCTGAGCTCAGAACTAATCGGCACGAGCCTTCATGCAGTATGAGAAAGCCGACAGACCCTGGCAAAAGACCGGCATGGATTTGTTCAAGCTAGACTCGAACTGGTACTTTACCATGATCGACAGATACTCGAGGTATTTGGAAGTCGAGAAACTTCCCAACATCTCTATGAGTACAATAATCCAGGAAATAAAAAGCGTCATGGCAAGACACGGTATCCCGGAAGAAATCGTAACGGACAATGGAGCACAGTTTAAACCATATCAGGGATCCAAAACGTTCGACGATTTTAAGAAGGAATACGGTTTCGAGCTAATTACTCGTAATCCTAAATATCCTCAATCCAACGGACTAGCTGAGGCAGCAGTCAAAATAGCCAAAGCCATCATCAAGAAAAACAAAGATTGGCAGAAAGGTCTCCTGATCTATAGAAACACGCTCTTGGAAAATGGCTATTCTCCCGCAGAACTGAGTATGGGTAGGAAACTTCGAGACACTCTACCAGCCCTGAATGACAACCTGCAACCCAAAATACCAGATAAAGGAGAGGTAGAGAGGAAGGAAGAGTACCGAACAAACCGCATCGAGCTAAACTACAACCACTCGAAGGGTGCAAGAAATCTACCCGAACTTAACCCTGGTGACAAAGTCTTTATCAAAGACACGAAAAACCACGGGGAAGTACTGTGTAAAGCAAGTGAGCCTCGATCTTACATCGTCAGCTCTGGAAATAGTCAGCTGAGGCGAAACAGACAAACTCTGGTTAAAACCCAAGCAAAGCCAGAGCCAGAATTCGAAAAAGCCATGGTGGCTGGACTAGCCAAGCAAGATCCCGTTAAGGAAGTGGACGAAATGACACCGGCACCTGCAGTGGAAGGCAGTCAACAATCGCCATCACCTTCGGAAGCACAACTGGGCCAGCCTCTAGATAACCCAGCGAAAACCACCAGGTCTGGCAGACTATCTAAGCCCCCAGTGAGATTTAAACCTTGAACTTTGAAAGGGAGATGTTGTAGTGGTATTCACTGCTAGTCTGAGTATTTTATATCTCGCGGTTGGCTACACTAGTGTAGTACGTAAAACCACGAGTGCGGAACTGTGCAGCTAGCAATGTACGAGTCGGCACTACGCCCATGTATTTTAACCAATTATACTAATAAACAAGCATTTTATAATCAAGTACTCGTGTCTTATTACAACAGTTGCCTATTATTTACTTAAATGATTAAGCTGTGCAAAGTTTTTTTGGGAGTTGATGTCAATGTGAAAATTTTATACTCTAAGTACCTGAATTACTAACTGTTATACAATTTTTTGACAAAGTCTCTCAGGAAGATAATACCGAGATTATAATTATTATTATAGTTATTATTATTATTCGCTCTGATTATACCAAAGAGGTATCGAAACTAAAAATAGCAAAAAATCATGATTAATCATTAACACCTACTCCTATCCACAAGGTCGTTATTTATACACATATTATTGAATTGCTGGACGAAAAATTCACGCAATAGTTACAACAAAATAATAACTTTCAGCTACACAATATTATAGTTAGCATTAATAATCCCGCATCTTTTTAGCCAAGCTCTAAATATTTTCATCATTTAGTTTTTTTACGCTTGATCTTAGCTCAAGCTTTTGACACTTGGAAATAATTTACATGGGAAGGATGGTTGCACCTATTAATTTTAATGGCTCTATTCAACTGCTTTTTTACCCTTAAAAAATTTTGAGATAAAGTACTTATTACAAAAATTTGATCAAAAAAACTATTAGATCAATAAAAAAAGAGCAACACATCTTTAGATCAATTTTTTTTTCTATTTTTCAACATAATTTTATCAGTTATTTAATTTTTTAACTGCTACTTATATTTAATAAGATATAAAAAAAAACATTGTATTTGTTCATCATTAGTTTATTAACAACCAAATCTGGCGGATCTAACCTCTTCACCGATCTGGCGGCTAGCAGTCGACCCGACTACCTTAAAGCTGCCTTCACAATATGTATGCATACATCGCCCGATATACCTGCATCCTGCGGATATCGTTTTACATAATAAGGCCCCAGGAACAATTCCACGACGGATTAAAACAATCACGATACGTTCCTACAATTGAAATTAACTGTATATTTTATCCTAGTATTTTTTTCTTTTTCTCGAAACTCGCATACCGTTTACCGTGATTACTTTTTTTTTCTGTATCGCTCACTGCACGATTAGATTATATTAGGATGTTAAGAAATGAACGCCACGGAGGGCGCTGTTGCAAGAAACTCCCTCTTCGGCCGTGCTTCTCTACAGGTTAGACAAGGACAAATGAACATAATCTCTTTCCCTGTCTTACTCATTGAGTAGCACGGCCGAGGGAGTCTCTTGCAGCAGCGCCCCTAGCGTCTTAACATCCTCATTAGCTGATGTTAGAAAGAAACAAAATTACTTTTCTGTGTAAGAATCGAAAACTTTGTAGATGCAATACGACAGCATAAAACTACGAATCAGAATAAATCTTGTTATTATACTTCGTATTTGAAATGATTTCTAACTTACAAGGAAGAAAGAATAATATTTTTCACATTTATTAGTGCTATCCTTTTTTCTATCTTTTTTATTATTCACTAGGAACGAACGAGAAGAACGAGACGATAGCAAGTCGAACCAATAAACTTTACTCCCCATATTTATTTTTCGCACATTTTCTTTTTTTCTTTAAACTCTTACAAATTTCATTTATTTGTCGCCAGCAGACACACAATATTAGTTTGCGCTTAAACTTGAAATTAAATTAAATAAAAGTTGAATTTAATAAATAATAATTTTCCCAAAATTATTCAAGACGACAAAAGTGCAAAGGAAGACCGTAGCTGGATGAACTGTATTTGGGTTCATCCCAGCAAGTAGCCTTCCAAGCTGAAAACTTTGAATACAAATCTTTTGAAAACTAACGAAAAACTGTTGTTTTTTGTTTTTTGATTTTTTTTTTGGTTTTTTGTTTTGTTTTTTTTTTTTTTAATAATAGATCGCTTTAAAAGGCCCATTAGAAAAACATATGTATGGTCAAGTTCATTATTTGGACTCAGAAAATGATTCCTAAAATTTCGTTAAAAACTACAGATTTATTATTTTAAAAATTTTTTTTATTTTGGATAAACCGTAAATATTTTAATAACTGTAACCTAAAAGAAAATTTAATTTTAAAATCGCTATTTCATTTGTATATAAATAATGGTAATGATAACAATAAAAAAAAGATTTATTAGAGTTTCAAAACAGAATGAGTTTTTTAGCAAAAAAAAAAAATTCATTGACATAATGAACTATGTATTCATTTCATCATTTAAATAACAATAATGATGTACATACAATCATCTAAATATTAAGATGATATATATCCCAGAATTAAACCATTTGACGCCCCTCGATTTTTGAAAAAATTTTTAGTGCAAATAGTTGTTTATAGTCAGATATGAAGCCCTGCCAAGTTGAAAGTAGAAAGGATTTTTTGTGGCAGTGATATGACCGGTTAAAGTAGTATCTTTATACAGACGTTTAAAGGGATTATTCTAAAAAGTTTAATTTTTAGAAAAATATCATCTTATTCTGAGTAAAATTCTAAGGAGAAAATATTCTTGGTGTTTTTTCGACTGATATCACCGATTTTGCATGAAATTTCATCAAAAAGGTAGTTAATCGCAATCTGTCACTTTTCAAGCATTTTGAATCCCAAGTTTTAAACTTCAATTCTCATGGATGTTTTGATCGAATAAATCATTACAGTAAAAACCGAAGAAAATAAATACGTCAAATTGATAAAAATTTAAAACATTATATAACAGTCTTCAAAATATTTGTCGAGAAATTACGTAAAATTGAGTTATTGTAGAATAATTCAAAATTTTGGATTCGTGTATTAGTAGGTGTAGGGACACTGTAGGTGCGGCCTTATGCCGCAGAGCGAGCGAACGAGCGAGTCTCTGTATCGTGCTGCCGCAGAGCGAGCAGTCAGTCGAGTCTGAGCCATGGTGTAGGCCAGACGAATAAAGTACGAGTCTCCGTAAATCGACTAATATAATTTCACTCCCTGATCCTATCCATCCTCACGTAGTCCCATTTAACACGCAGGGCATTATCGGGCCCTTGTGGTATAAGTAAATATACCACCAAGCCGATATTGGTGACCCCGAACTATTTTTTTTCTCTCTTCCGCGCCGCGTGGCTTACACATCCAGAGACGCCATTTTGGAAATACTCTACATTTTCTCTTCGCCCGCGGCAATACCCATTACGAAGAACTCAAGAAGCAAACTCATTTGAGTTTATTTAATTTTTTCGACTCGTGCGTGATTCGGGAGTGCTGTTTGTCGATTTTAGTGAGCTCGTCGTTTCGGTGCAGTTTTTCTTTGTCTTCAAGAGACAAAAAAGTTTTACACAGGTAAGCGGGTCGTCAACGTCAACCGAAGCAAGGTCGGGAGTTTTCAGACTCCAAGAGAGATTTTTCTTCTTTCTTCGCCTTCCTATACCCCGAGTTGAGCGATTTTTCTTTGTTCGAACGTCCGCACCAGCGGCACGCGTTTTTCTCTCTTACAGCCGTGGGGTCGGCCATTTTGTGAACGGCCTTGCTCGGTCGTTCCCCGCGCTACCCACAATTTTTTTCTCTAACATTTTCGTAAACTTCTGCCGCAATTCGACTTAGCACAAATTACTTTTAATAAAATTTTCAAGATTATTATTTTTTTTCTTTTTTCCGATTAAGTAACAAATATACACATAAAAACTGCACCTGAAAAACAAAAATTTTTTTTTGAGACCTGCTGGCTGATAAGTCGTGATATTTCGCAAGAAAAATCACGTAGTGAGCAGAAAATCTCACATCGAAATTCTCTCGAAAGAAAATTTCTTGCAAAAACAAGACGTCGTCGCCATATTTTTCGGCGCCAGCGGCTACAGCAACAACGACGCCGCACAGTGGTACGTGACGTCACTTCCCTAGGGCGTGGTCGCCCAGCCAGTTTAGCAACGAGGCAGATGAGCAGCGCGCAGCGCTTACCACCACTTCGTCACACTCCTAGCTGGCCCAGCTGAGTACGTCACACCCACGGACGCTTGGCACGTTCATCTGTAGAGCAGCAGCGCAGCAACTCAGCGCGCCAGTCGGACGCATTGGCAATTCTACTCGTCGCCGACTGGTCCTTCGCCGTGTTGCACACTTTGGCTTGACACCATTCACTTGTTCAACACCTTTTTCTTCGAGATTTTCAACGATTTCTTCTGCTACGTCAACCAGCATCAACTCATCGGCTTCAACTCGACAACAAAACATGGTCGTAACTTTTTAAATTCTTTTATTTACTCAAAGACTTTTATGAAATATTGATGATTATTGTGAATGTTTATGTTATTGAATAATGAAAAATTTTTTTTTCAGCTTTGAGTAGATAAAATTTTTATTGAAATTTTAAAAAATTTAATCGGGATATTTTTAACTTTGTTTACTGTTGTGATTTGTAAGAATAATTTGTGAAGTTTAATTGTTTTCTAAATTCCAAATTTCTAGATTCTCCAGTAGAAAATATATATAGAATTAAGTAAGATAGATAGTCAATATAATTTTTAGTTGCAAGTTTTATTTAGAATTTTCGCTTTTCAAAGATTTCACAATAGCTTAGTGATTGAGTGATTTTTCCATCTTGCATTTAGCCAGCTCACTCAATCACGCAATTAAATTTATTTCGGATCTGATTTGTACTGAATTTATAGATTTATGCCTGCGACCTGACAACTTTTGGTGATCCTGATTTTGGTTTTGGATTTTTATCTCGATCTTCTTGACAAGCATAGTAATCGTTGTGGATCATCGGTGTTTCTCACGAGCGGCTGGAACCATAACACCGGATTCGTCACTCGGAAGGAGCTAACGAGGACGCCACCTTTGACTCGCAGTCGCCTCGCTGATTCAGCACAGAGGCTGAGATCTCCTTTGACTCCAAGGAGATTGAAGGTAAAACCACGTAAGATGATCACCGCTCCTCCAAAAACCACGTCAATTCGCGTTCCAAATACAACCCCTTCGACTATCGGTATTTTTACAAGTAATGGCACGGTACCAAGGACAACGGGTCCTACTTCCATTCAGAATTCTCAGCCTGACTCAATACCGTTACAACCCAACACTGTCGCGGAAAACGTGAACGGCGTCGAGAATAATTTAACACGGTCTTTACCATCCGCCGGTATTTCCAATTATTTCTCACCTGAGACTGAAAATAGTATGAACCAATCAATTCTGGATAATTTACGCGAACAAACTCAATTTAATTCTCAGGCTCAATTTAATCAATCCGGTTTCAATGTTTCCATAGTACCTCCAAATATTGCTCGGTCAGATACACCTAGTTTACAATCTTCTACTCCGTTTGTTACCGTAGACCAATTGAATGATATTTTAGATACTAGGGAAACTTCCTTATTACAAAAGCTTCGAAAAATAATTGCTAATCCTTCTCGGACTACTGCACAAATCACTCCGAGCTCTTCAGTACCTCCACAGCTTCAGCAAGCTGCTGGTTGTGTTACTTTTGTTACTCCCTCAGTTACTGATTGTCTTCTTACTACTCAAGTTTCAACTTCTTCTGACTCCGTCGCTACAGCGCAGTTAAATCCTGCTCTTGATTCTTTTTCGGTAAATAGTAAAGTCCAACTTAGTTCCGCCACACAGCCTAACCTTGCGTCTTCCGTCCCAAATCCACAATTTGCGCCAGGTAACTATCAATGGTTACCTTATCAGCCTGCATCCGGCTTAGCACAACCACTCACTGTACCTCAGAATGGGCCTAACCCTTATCCACAGACTCGTAATTTCGAGTTCTATAGTTTTTTCAAGGATGACCCAGTGCAGTGGTTTGCTCAGCTGGAAGATCAATTTGCTTGGCACAGGGTTGTGGACGACGAGCCCAAGTTTAATGCTGTGATGCGAAATTTAGGCATAGACATTGTTAGACAAATAGCGGCAGATCTTAGAGTCGTAACTGCTGGACAGAAATATACCACTTTGAAAGACGTTTTAATCCGTAAATTTTCTGATACCCCTCAGGCAAGATTAAATAAATTTTTTGCTGATTCAATGGGCAGTTCTAAACCATCGGTATTTCTTTCACGATTACTTTTTTATGGCGATAGACAGTTACCTAGAACCTCGGTTTTGGCATCATGGCAACAACGCCTGCCTTCGGAGTATCAACTCCATCTTCTTGATCCGGTCGATGAACTGAACGAGCACGTGATGGTGCAGAAAGCGGATTTGTTGTTCGAAAGATTGAAACTTCGAGATAGCACGTTAATTAATGGCATTGTAGCCCCACCAAAGGATGATACTTTGGAGAATTTTCTGGGAGATATTAGTGCTATTTCGCGCGTCCTTTCGAACAACAAGTCCTACAGGGAGAATGACGATCGTTCTAGATCAAAGAGTCGACATTATTCGCGCGATCGTGGAAGTTCTCGCTCGAAATCTAAATCTCCGAGAAGACGTCGTGAACAAACGCCGGGTCCTGGTAAGCGTAAATCGGAACTTTGTTACTATCATCGAAATTATAATATTAATGCTCGGAAGTGTCAATCTCCTTGTTCTTGGGTTGAGAAAAAACCCTCGCGTGCTAAATCTCCGCCTCCCCCCAAGAACAAGTCTAGTAAGAGTGGCGATTCGGGTAAAGAGGGAAACCAGTAACCCCTGTCGTGGAGGAGACACTCGGCAGGGTTACCGGTGACGTCTGTCTCCACTTGAAGGACAAGAACACAAAAGACGTCTACCTTATTGATACAGGTGCTGGTGTTTCAGTTTACCCTCGTTGTCACTCGGAAAATTCCCAAGCCTTACCCTTTGCTTTGTCAGCTGCTAATGGCACTCGTATAAATATATATGGCATGGTTCGCAAGAAAATTGATTTCGGTTTTCGCGACCCCCTCGAGTGGGACTTTATTCTTGCGGATGTTCAATACCCCGTCCTAGGAGGCGATGCCCTTAAACATTTTCATCTTTTGCCAGATCTAGCTGCTAAACGACTTTATGATCGAAATTCGGACGATAAGTCAGATTTGGGTGTAGTCGAACCTGCTTCCGTTCATCGTGTCGACGTTTTAAAACCCGACACTCCTTTCGCCGACCTTTTGTTGAAATTTCCTCGAGTAATCGGGCTTGAACCTCAACCTCGTGTGTGTGAACGTGATGTCTTCCATTATATTCAAACAAATGGCCCACCTGTAGCGCAGCGCGCTCGTCCTCTCGCCCCGTTCAAAGCGAAGATAGCCCTTGCCGAATTCCAGAAATGGGAGAAATTGGGTATCTGTCAGAAGTCTAGTAGTCCTTGGGCGAGTCCCATCCACATGGTTAGGAAGTCGAATGGTGAATGGAGAATATGTGGGGACTACAGACGCCTCAATGCTGTCACCATACCTGACAGATTCCCAATCCCTCGCGTTACAGACTTCGCAAATAATCTTCACGGTAAAAAAGTTTTCTCGAAACTCGATCTCGAGCGTGCCTTTCATCAGATACCGGTTGCCCCTGAGGACAAACCTAAGACGGCTTTGATTACTCCTTTTGGGTTGTATACCTTCAATGTTATGACGTTCGGTTTTAAGAACGCACCGTCATCTTTTCAGAGGTATGTCTTCAGAGCACTCGGGGATCTTGACTTTGTTTTTGCTTATCTGGACGATATTTTTATAGCATCTGAGACCGAGGAAGAGCACACTGAACACCTGAAGACTGTTCTCGAAAGGCTGGACAAATTTCATTTGAAACTTAACCTCGAGAAATGCGAAATTGCCGTTCCAGAATTGACATTTTTGGGATATTACATTTGCGCGTCCGGTTACAAGCCTTGCCCCGATAAGGTCGAATCGATTAAAAAATTCCCTAAACCTCAGACAGTTTTTGAGTTACGAAGATTCCTCGGTCTACTTAATTGTTATCATAAAACCGTTCCTCACCTTGCAGAAACCGAGGCTCCTTTGAACGCCTACCTTAATAAATCGAAAAAGCGAGATACAACTCCTATAATTTGGAACCCTGAGTCTGAGAAAGCCTTCGAGAAGTGCAAAGTCGATCTCTCTCAAGTCGCTTTACTTTCTTATCCGGTTGATAATGCACCAATCCGCCTGGTTACGGATGCCTCAGATATAGGCATGGGTGCAGCTCTTGAGCAGGAGGTGGATGGTATTTGGAAACCGTTGGCATTTTTCAGTAGGAAATTTAATAAAGTTCAAGCTAGGTATTGTACTTATGATAGAGAGTTGGCAGCTATTTACTATTCTATTCGTGAATTCGGTTATCTGATAGAAGGTAGGGATTTCAAGGTTTTGACAGACCACCGAGCCTTGACGTACGCAATGGCTCAACCTTTGGAAAAAATGCTTGACAGGCGTCTTCGGCAGTTGAATTATATTTCACAGTTTACAACTAGAATTCATTATATTAAAGGTGAAGAAAATACTGTCGCAGATTGCCTGTCTCGTATCAACTCTTTCACAACTCCTGAAACTTTTGATTGGGGACTAACCAATGTAGAAACACAACCATCCTTGAAACCTGTCCTTGCTGATATTAGTGCTTTTAAGATTCCAACAGTTTTCACTGTTAAGGATCTAGCCTCTGAACAGCAGAAAGATGAACAACTGAAAAACATTTTGACGGACGTTGACAATCCTCTTAAACTTGTTAAAATTAAGACTGGACCTAAAAACCCAGACTTTTATTGTGACGTTACGGGACAAGTTTTAAGACCTTACATTCCAGAACCATTCCGTCATATGGTTTTCGAGTTGTTTCATAATCAGACGCATTCCGGTGCTAAAGTTACAGATAGATTGATTAGACGACAGTATGAACTAAATAAACATTTTTGCACAATTGGTGAGAAGTTAGCAACAAAAATTCAAAAGTCATACAATAATGATAAAATCAAAATGACTGAACCTAATAAAAACTCTCTCTTTCTCAATCCAACTGACTTTATGGAAATCATTGGAACTATCAATAATCTAAAAAATAAAAGTGGAGGTGTTGATGGAATAAGCGTAAAAATTCTAAAAAAATTAAATTGTTTTATTGCTAATCCTCTAGTAAATATTTTCAACAAATGTATAGAAACAAAGACATGGCCACGCGCATTGAAAATTGCTGAGGTTATTCCAATTTTTAAATCTGGTGATAAATGTGATATGAACAATTACCGACCAATCTCTCTAATCTCCAATCTGGCAAAAGTGTTTGAAAAGATCATATATATTAGGCTGGAAAATTTTTTCAAAAAAAATAAGATAATATCAGAAATGCAATTTGGTTTTATGAAAAAAAGAAGCACTCAAGATGCCCTTGAATACATATCAAATTACATATATAATACTACGAATTTAAATAGACATGCAATTGCCACTTTCATTGATCTTAGTAAGGCATTTGATACTGTGGATCATGATATTTTACTAGATAAACTAGAAAAATATGGTATTAGAGATCATCCACTACAACTTATTCGCAGTTACCTAAGTGATAGAGAACAATGCGTCAAAATTGATGGAATCAATAGTGAAATGAGATATTTAAATATGGGTGTTCCTCAGGGAACTATTCTTGGTCCCCTATTTTTTATTGTCTATATGGATGATTTATTAACCCAATATACAGATGGTACAATTATATCTTATGCTGATGATACTGTTATCTTAAGTGAAGGAGATTCTTGGTTGTCATCAAGTGATAATATGAACTCTAAGTTGGATATAGTTAATAATTGGTTATGTGCAAATAGGCTATCACTAAATATAAGAAAGACAGTTTTTATGACATTTGGTGCTTATAAAAATAGTGTTCCCAGTGATATAGATATAAACATAAATATTAATAATGTAAGCATAGAAAGAGTATTAGAAACTAAATATTTAGGAATCACAATTGATTATAGATTAACTTGGGAAAAACATTTGAAAAATGTAGTTAACAAAACTAAATATTTGCTTTATGTATTCTCCAAACTCAGAAAAATTATGAACTTTGATTCATTAATGATGATTTACTATGCACTATTTAATTGTTTTTGTTCATACGGTATTTTAGCTTGGGGAGGGTGCTATAAAAATGCCAAAAACTTACTTTCTAATCTACAGAAAAAAATCTTAAAAAGAATTTCACTTAAATATAGTAAAAATATATTGAGAATTAATCAGATGTATTATTTAAATTCACTTGTTTTTCATTATGACAAACTCTGTTATATTTATAAAAACTCAAATAGTATTACTAAGAATAAATTAATAACATTGCCTACTATAAAAAAATCTATATTAAAAAAAAGTAGTCATTATAATGCGATAAAAACTTTCAACATGTTACCTAATGATTTGAAAAATATTACTTCTAACAAGAAGTCTATAAAATTAAATTTAAAAAGATGGATTATTGATAATTGTTAAATATTTTTGAATTATAAAAGAGGAGGATAATCACACAACAAATACTTTCGTTAAAGCTTTTTTAGATGATCTGAAAATTTGTAATTCTTATATCTATTGTAAGTAATTTTAAGTGTAAATTTAAATTTAAAATTTTATTAATTAATTATAAGTTATTATATTCAGGCCACGCGCTGACTTATTAAAGTCATAGTGGCGATTTTTGCATTCATGCAAAATTATGTATTTACGGTTTTATGTATACATATCACTTATACATCTGAATAAAGTTATTATTATTATTATTATTATGTTTGGCCTAATATGAGCAGGGACATAGCGAGGTGGTGTAAGCACTGCATCCCCTGTCAACAATCAAAAGTTTCACGCTATAATAAATTTTTACCGAATCATTTTGTTGCACCTGACGCCCGTTTTCAACATATTCACATAGACCTGGTTGGTCCAATGACCCCTAGTGAAGGCTTTACCACAGTTTTGACAATCATCGATCGTTATTCCCGTTGGCCTGAAGTTGTCCCTATCCCCGACATTAAGGCTTCTACCGTTGCTCGAGCACTGTTTGATACTTGGATTTCTCGATTCGGCTGCCCTGAGGTTATTTCAACTGACCAAGGCACTCAGTTTGAAGCCGAACTTTTCGATGAACTTAACAAATTTGTAGGCTGTGGACGAGTCCGCACTACAACATACCACCCAGCATCAAATGGTATGATTGAAAGATTCCATAGGGATCTCAAAAGTGCTCTTCGTTGTGTTTTGGCTAAAAGCAATTGGTGTCGACTCCTTTCCTCCTTGATGTTAGGACTTCGTACTCGAGTCAGACTCGAAACCGATGCAAGCCCGGCCGAAATGCTTTACGGTACCACCCTTCGTGTCCCGGGACAATTTTTTATTTCCGACGGGGAAGAACTCGATCAGAGAGCCTTCTTATCGCAATTCAGGGAATATATGAATACCGTCAAACCAGTGCCAGTTTTACATAAAAATGTTAACCGCGCTTTTGTTTTTAAAGAAATGTCCGAATGCTCCCACGTTTTTCTTTTACGCCCGGTAAAAAAATCTAGTCTCGACCCTCCGTATTCCGGACCCCATAAGGTTATTCGCAGACTTAACGATAGAGTTTTTATTGTTGACATTAATGGTAACGAGAGAGCGGTGTCTGTCGAGCGGTTGAAACCAGCTCATTTGGCGGCTGACGACGTAGATGTTCCGGAAATCGTCCACAGGACAGACGACCCGGACATCTGTAATCAAACTCCTCAACTGCCTCCTCCCGAGTTACGAACTCCGGATGGTTTGGATATCCAGCCGACAGATCAGACTATTTCAGAAATCCCGGTAACTACTGCTGAGCAGGAAGATCGAGACGTCGATTTTCCACTGGATGACACAAACTTACTCGTTCAAAAAGGAACGACACAACCAGAAACTCAGGATGAGCCTCGAAGTTGTCGGGCCCAGCAACTTCGGCAGTCATCTAATCAAAAGGCTAGGAGGAAGAAATTCATTCCTAGGATCCTGCGGAAACGCAGACGCGTTACTTTTAATCTGCGAGATGTGATTTACTATGTCTAAGGAAAACTTGCAAATAATTGTTTATATTGTAAATATGTTTTAGAGAATATACTTGTAAAATTGTTTTGTCTAAAAAGTTTATACCAATGTAGATCGAGAACAATGTTACACAAATTTCAACTTAATATTAACTACTAACAATAGTGTTAATTATTTTTATCAAAAACGGTTATGATATCAAAAATATTATTTATATAAAAAAGAAAGGAAACTCAATAATCCAAGAAGAAAAATTTGATAAATGTAAAATGAAAAATTTTTTATTTGTGATTCGCTCTTCGCTAATTGAATTAGATTACTAACATTCATCATTTTTTTTTTCCTTTAATGTTGCCATGGCTATCTTATTGTTGCTTTATTTAATAAAAAGGCCTGACAACATTGGGGGGGAAATATGTAGGGACACTGTAGGTGCGGCCTTATGCCGCAGAGCGAGCGAACGAGCGAGTCTCTGTATCGTGCTGCCGCAGAGCGAGCAGTCAGTCGAGTCTGAGCCATGGTGTAGGCCAGACGAATAAAGTACGAGTCTCCGTAAATCGACTAATATAATTTCACTCCCTGATCCTATCCATCCTCACGTAGTCCCATTTAACACGCAGGGCATTATCGGGCCCTTGTGGTATAAGTAAATATACCACCAAGCCGATACACACTCTTGAAATTTTGGCAATAATTCTTTAAAATAATAAGAAATAAAAAAATGTAGCGTGGATGGTCATAACAAGTTGCCTGAAAAAATTATTCAAACAATTAAATTATTATTTAAAAAAAATGAAAATCTGAGTATGCCAGTCGATTTTTAATTAAAAAAATAAAAGGAAAGATAGTATTTTTTCAATTAAAAGCTGAGTTTTTTCATAATATTCATCTAAACAACTTAAATTTTTTATAATAGTCATCATACGGCACTTTATGAATAGGTTAGGGTCTTTTTTTTTTAATGTATTTTAATGTTGGCAATAATAATATACAGGCGATAATATCCACCTACTGATCTTTTTACACTAATCTACTAAGTAAATTATAAGTAAAGAGCAAAAAAATTGATAAATATAAGTTCATAACTACGTCGTTGACCTGCCTGCTGCTGAAAGACATTAGTAAGTGTCGTCTGCTACAGGTTGAGTTTGAAGGTGCGAATAATAAAAAAACTCTTTTTTTTAAACTAAATTAAGTTTTTTGGCTTCAGGCAGCTAAACTTAGTTAAAAAAAGTTATGTTTTATTGATCACACTTAAATTTGGAGACTTTTTTTTTAATCTGTGGATGTGCCAGCTGAAAAAAACATTTTTTACAAGGATTCACGCTCGAACTTTTCAGAATAAAATGATGTAAACAATAGCTTATTTTGGAAGCACATTATTCGGATTGGTCTTAAATTATTCGTTAAAGTATGTAGTTTTAGACGAATACACATTTGTGGCGTTTGAATAATGCCTGAACCTGCAAAAACTTGAATAAATAGGTTATTCATTTTTATCAAAAACGTGTGGACACATTTTTAAAGTTGTGTCATCTCTCGAAAAATATAGGCACAATATTTTTATGGGTCGTAAAACATTCCTTGAACCCAGTATTAATACCTCCATCAGTTGTAAATATGTAAAAAGATTGCCTGAAAAAGTTACAGCAGATAATATTTTCAAAACTTAGTTCCGGACACAGCGTTTTCTTGCGTTTTACAGGGTAAAACCTAATTTTTTAAACATTTGCATAAACTTTTCAGCATTTATATTTGTTTCCACAATCTCTAAAAGTGTAAATCTAAATAATTATTCAATTAAATATAAAAAAAATATTGTCTTAAACCTTTTTACTATGCCCGGACAGTGAAAATAAGAGTTTGGCGGATTTACTCATATGTCTACTCATAAAACATTTTTTTCGTCTTAAAATATCTCAAAAACAGCCATTGTTAAGATATGTCTTCAACAGATCTTTTTAAGATCTTAATTTTTTTTATGCAGTTTGAAAAATTTCAAAGTCTAAATACAAAATAAATTTGTAAGTTCCACAGACTGAAAAAATTCTAAGTGTCTGCCGTTCAAAAAATTTTTATGTTTCACAGACTTAACTCACTTTAAAAGTGTCTACGGTTTGAAAAATTTCTAAGTCCGAAAACAAAATAAATTTCTAAGTTCCAGAGACTGAAAAAATTCTAAGTGTCTGCGGTTCAAAAAATTTCTAAGTCTTATAGAATAGATAAATTTTTAAGTCCCACAGACCTTAAAATTTTTAAGTCAACAACAATATTATAAGCCTATGAAAATTCCAAATTCCTATAAAATTCTAAATGCTGAAAATTTTCGAAAAAAGTTCAAGGCTCATAATTTTATCAAGTCCCGAAGAATTTACAAGTGTCAAAATTTTTAATTTCCTGAAAGTGTAGAAAAAATCAAAATACTCAATTCAACTTGGGATATTTCATTCAACTGAAAAAACTTTTTTGTTTATAAAAAAGTACATAAGTTATAAAATTTTTACATGTGGAACTTAGTTTTGTTTTTTTGTTTTTATTTGGTCAAGTGGATTTATAGAGTGGATGAATCACGTGGATATCCACGTGGATTTACATGTGAACTTTTTTAGTAGGGATGATTAACTGTTAAGGAGGCTTGTCAGTTTTTTCAAAATCCATAAGAACATAAGAACCCAAAAAATTCTTGTAGGTTCCTTGAAGTAAGACAAACAACTTCTCTATTTAACACAACAGTGATTGTCGGACCGTTTTCGAGAAAAAAATCAGTTAGAAATTTTTTTTTAACATGTACTCTTATGGATAAAAACATTAAAAAATTCCGCAAATGATCAAAATCCATTAGTTTACGACGAGTCAGGTGTAATTTTAAAAGTTAAAATTTGAAGATTATTTTAAAATTATATAAATATGGGATTATTGGACTAATTTTCAAGAAAACTTAAAAATTGCGGTCCATAACCTCCAAAACATGCAATTTTACAACGGTTTTTTATATTTTTCATTTTATGTTTTGTTCTACCTTGTTTAAAACTGATAAATAATCATTTACTAACCATGATAAATAAAAAAAAATACTTTTTTTCTTATTTTAAATTTTATGCGCCCGCAGGGACCCTGCTAGGTACGACCCCTACGCTGCCAAGCCTCCTTAAATATGTTTGAGTTTATTTAAAATCGTCTGAATGTTGGGTTTATTAATTTCTCTTCATTTTAATCTTCCGTTCGATACTTAGATAACTCTATAACCAACGTTCTGATTGTTCGGTTTTGCTAAATTTTTATTAATATTTATATTACTTAATCATTTTATTATTGAAGTGTCATTTGATTACTTAAACTCTACTTACCACAGATAATAGAAAATTTCACATAGAATACTATTATGAAAATTTATCATTTCCGAACAAACCAAAAATATCTGTTTGATTATTAAGAGCTTTATTTTTGGTTTATTAATTTTTTTACTAATAAAACTTTTTGCAAGTGCAGCATCTAATCACAGGTTGTTTAAATCTTCAGAATTTTTTAATTTTTATTAACTTTAATATTTTCATTAATTTTTTTCTTTTTCAAAAAGTGGTTAAATTTTTAAATGATATTTCCAATAATACGAAAAACTGTTAGAATATCTAACAGTTTATTAAAATTCTCCTACTCAAAGATTTGTTTTTGAGTAATTTATAGGTGTGCAAGAACTTATTTTTCAACGTTATTTTAAACTCAAGGGTGAAAGATTTTTTAATGTTATGTTTGCTTTTTATGAGCTGCTTTTATGGGTTTGCGGTACATCATCGGTTAATTCTACACTTTTCGGTAGTACCTAATTATTAAGAAATTCTCAGCTGAATTTCTCAGTACACCGTCTGTGAATTTACTGTAAATTGCTAAACAACGTAACATTTGGAAAAACTGTAAAAACTGTAAAAACAAAAGAAATAGGTTGTGTGTTGAACAACGTAATAGAATTTATCATTGTGATTATGAGGCTTTCAAATTATCAATACGTACAGAAATTCAATCCGGTATAGAGCTGAGGAACATTGAGTATCGCAATTTACTTTTCCATGCACTATTTAATAAAGAGCAAGCATTAAGAATTTTCACAAACGGCAGCAAGATGGAGCAGGGCCTCTGTCGGCACTGCCTGCGTCCGGAACTTAATTTGGTTCAAACCATTGTTATTAATCCCAAGGCGTTTGATTATACGGGGCATCTATTTATTTTGAGGCCAAATTTCTTTATACCCATACAACTGGCTCCCAAAAATGAAGAAACTTTGGTCACTCAGTTTTTCGATTGAGGCTTTTTTTCGAGTTACTAAGGAGTAGATCGATTAAAATGTTTCATCTTGTTTATTAAAATTTTGAAAATTAAATATTTTAAAATTTATTTTATGTTAAAAAATGTTTAGCTAGAAAATTTAATCAATAAATTGCTATATTGATTTAAAGTAGTAAATATTTAAAAAGAAAAAGGAAGTGGTACCATCGTCTAGTACCGTAAACGATGCACGGTACATGGCTCATAAGAGTTACTTAAGACACTATGTGAATTTAAGTGAATTATTACGGATATTTTTTAAACTTTAGTGGGTTATTTGGGGTAAATTATAGGATTTAAGATAAAAAGCTTCCGTGTACCGTTTGCAGTACACTGCAATGGTACCTAGACACAAAAAAAAGCTTTTAATAAAAAATTGATGGAAAGCTAGGCAAAAAATTATCAAAAATGATATGAATGATGGCTTGCGAGAAAAGCTTTAGACAATTTTTTTAGATCGTATAATGTAGATAGTTTTGGAACATGCAAAATGTTTCAGTACGATCATTTTCTTGCAGACCCCGTATATTTGGAATAATTGACTAACGAGAAAACCTTTGTTTAATTTCGAAGTTCTGTCAAAATCAGCGATTTCGTACATTGTAGAATTTGGTATATGCCGATTGTTCCAGTATGATCCGATCATATTGGAAACAGAATCAGCGTTTTTGTACATTGTAAATCGTTTTGGTATATGTTATATGATACGTATGCTTATTGTTCCAGTATAATCCGATCATACTGGAAATATAACCTCCATTACCAGACGCGAAAACAAACATTTACTTGTTAACCCTAACCCATTTAATTTAATTTATTGCATTGCAAAAAACCTTTATACAATTATGAAGTTTCCAGTAATACTCATGTAAATTGAGACCTCTGTAGTTGCAGTAAGTCAGCATGACTTTACGTAATTGAATAAAAGTTTACCGTCTCTTTATTATGAATTTTCAATTAGCATAAAGACTCATTTACGAAGGTACCCATTCTTTCTTTTTTTCTTCTAAACAGCGATAGAACGAGAAAGACGAGAGTTGCTGAGCCGATTGGCTGAAAGAATCAAACCTTTAAACACATTTTTTTCCTCTTTTACTCTTTTCAATTTCAGTATTTTGTTGCTTGCAGGCACTTATATTTTACGTGCCCTCTTATCTCTCTTTAAATAATTATCTACGAACTATCGTAGACGATGGCGAGCGCAGCAGAAGGCAGGTGCCAGACAAGTCGTCCCCGGGTCTAGCCTTCACGCAGCCTTTCAAATAGCAAAAGCCAGACATGTGAAATTTCAGCCAAATCGGCTTCAAAACACGTCCCAACCTTTCTTTACACTATCTATGTTCAATTTTAAGAAGGTAACGCCTTCTGCTCTACTGAAAATGTAAGGCTCTCTTGATCCCTTCGAGGTCGGTCGTTCCTCAGTTTTTTTCTAAAAATTTACTACTTCTCACGTTATAATAACTAAATAATCCAAGACTACATATATTATAAAATAAAAGAATAAGTGATTTTTAGAATTCAAAATCTGAAAAATAAAGTTGTACTATTAGTTATCGTTTTTATTATTTTTCTTTACATTTAAATTATTTTTTGTTTATGAAATCTTCTCCTTTTAGAATATTTTTTTTTAATTCTGGAATTGCTTTTTCAAGCAATTTTGACTCGAAATCACTTATTTTTCCAAGTCCAAGATTTTTCTCAACTCCGTTTTTCTGAAAAACAAAAAAAAAATTATAAATGCGATCAAAATTATTAAGGTTTTTTTTTATACTTACACCTAATAAAATTGGCGTTGAAAAATATTTAGCTTCTGTTACATTAGATCTAACATACGAACATTCAACAATATTAGATTCTCCATTTAACGCTTTGATGAGAGAGATAGCAAACCGAGCTCCTGCATAAGCCATTGATAATGTCGCAGAGCCAGTACCAGCTTTAGCTTTAACTACTTCTGTACCTGCCTCTTGAATTCTTTCTGTAAGAGCATTTAATTGTTCAGGTGAAAATGAAACAGACGGTGAAGCTTGAGAGATTAAAGGAATAATTGTTATTCCACTATGCCCACCAACTACGGGTATATTAACTTTCCGAGGATCCAAACCCTAAAAATTGAAATTCATCAATGATTGATTATCATCATTTAATTTTAATAACATTACACACAATTGATTATTGTAATAAGTAACTGGCTGTCTTTCAATACTTTTTTGATTGTGTATATTTTCAAATTCCAATTAGGTGCATAGCCTTTTCAAATATTTTCTTTATGTCACTAACACGAACTTTATCGTTAACTTTAAACTTGGGTTTCTTTATTGGGAGATTTTTTAAGAGAATCGTTTTAGAACTTGTGCCTCATTAGCGAATATGACATCTTTTGGTTTCATATGAATAGTTCAATGCTTTGTACTATTGTACGAACTCATTAGATCTGCAAGTATTCCAATCAAATTGTAGCTTCCTTGTAAACTTAATTGCTTCCACATTTTCGTTTCATTGAAGTGTTTAGAAATAGATGCTTTGAGATTACTAAAAGTTGAATACACATGAATCTTGTGCTTTTTCATCAATGCTTTAAAATTTTTATTCTAAAACTCTTTTCCTTCATCAACGTGAAGATTTTTAGGAACCGTACCCTGCAGAAGAATTTTTTTCATAGCTTGTGTTACAGCACCATCATTACCGCTTTTGCTCTTCAGCGGAGCTGCCTAAGCATACTTTGAAAATATATCTATGACAGTGAGTAAAAATGTGTGATCATCATTATCTTCTGAATAGAGCTGCATGTCCACCGAATCAGCCTGCCAAGTTTCATCCCCACCACGCCCCTCGACCTTTCTACGCGGATAGTTTCTCCGTGCAAGTTTGTGAATCTCATCTACAACTTGCTTCTTCATTTTTACACTGGAGATATTTTTTTGAAAGTGATTACAAAAAAATTCGAACATTGTTATATATCTACTTATTCTGTTTCTTTGTCAAAAAACACCACCTCTAGTTTTTTGTTCCCGGTTTCTGACGCCTTCCGTTTCAACTCACTCGTCATAAATTTTTTCAGTTTTTCTACAACTTTAAATACTTCCTGCAAAAAGTGATCATTTTTCGTGTTGGCTAATAATACTTCACTCTTTAAAATTGAGATACCCTTTTCTATTTTAGTAACATTAGATTTGTATTTATCAAACCCAACCGCAATCTCACTAAAATTTTCATCCAAACCTTTTAATTTTTTCCTATTACCTACAATCTCAGCTCCTAAACTATTTCTAACATAAAGTAAATCTTTTTTAATCTCTGCTGAAGCAGATTTTTTCAAACTGTCTGCGTTGGGAATACTTTCAAATTTATTTCGCAACTCTAGTTAAGATTTATTATTCTTTTCATTTTCCAGTACAACGGTTTGCATGGTTTTTTTTTCAATGAATCGATACTTTCCGATTGTAAAACCTGGTTTCAAGGTTGTTAAAGAATTTGATTTTGTATATCTTTTACACTACTGTTAATTTTTTCTTTTACCAAACTCATCAAGGTACCAAGCGTAACAGCATCACTTGAATTGCTCGGATTGCCGACATTGCACAACTTCTTATTCTGAATCTCAAAATCTCCATCTGAAGTTAATCTTAAACCTCTTCCTGCTGTACCTGACAAGCCAGCCTCACTCTTATCTTAAAATAATCGTCGTTCAAACACATCAACACATTATCAAAGATCTTTATCAAAGATTTTTCCAACTTTTTTGAAACATTTAGTTTAGCAGGTACTTTCTTTTCAAGAATGACATTATTTAAAGATGTTGGTTTCTTGAATTCAGATTTCACAAGAAATGATTTTCCATTAGCCTCCAACTTTAGATAATTAACAAACTGATAACGTTCATCAGGTAACTCAACTCTAGTATTTGAAACAATTTTTTCAAGTAGTGCAATCAAAGGTTTGAGTGAATTTTCTAACGCTTTCTCAGCTGACCTTCTTTTTAATTTTAATGTCTTATATTTCCTTTTGATTGCATCTCTAGCCTTAACTAGAGTACGAAGAGTATCTTTTTTTTTTTCAAAATTAGCCACGCTTAAGCTTCAAATACAGATGATGCACTAGTGATTTATCATCTCATTACGTTATACTTATAGCCAAATTATCAAACCCCTTTCTGTATCGATTGCAATTGATCGGTCCGTCTTTATCGTTCATGATTCCAGTAAGCTAAACAAAAGTCTTTGAGCTGAGAGTAAGACGTATCAGTATTCACATGATCATCATATACATGTTTTAAATTTTTATCATCTTGTCGGAATAAAACTATTAAATTAGCATTGTCTCTGATGAGTTGTTTTGGAATTTTCGTATAAGTTTGACAAAGATGAAAACAATCAACTTTACCATGTCTACCCACACTAAAAGATGCTCTTTCATTGTCTTGTTTCTCACAAGCAACGTCATCGAAATTCTGAGCGATTTGGTAAAGCTTGATCTGGAGCTACTACTTCTTTATGATCGCTGAAAGAAAAATATTGAATTCCTTCAATAGGTACTGATATCCTGGAAGATGTTATTCGAAAGGAATTTTTTTAGTAAAATTATTTACTAATCCAACTTTTCCGTTCTTTATTACATAAGTGATCATTATACTGTGAGTGTCAGACAGAAACTGAAGATGAGGGTATGTATAAACGTCTTATTTATACTTTCAACATTAGTCGTGGTTTAAATATCGAAAGATGAATATGGAATTTCAGAAAAAATCAATTTCTCTTCCTACTCTAAATTCTGATGCTATAGTCGTATCAGAAAAAAGGACTAAACGTCATGGAGCACTTGCTTCCAGATAGTAAAAAAGCAGTATTTTGCAGACCTTCAAACTGTGGTAAAACCAACAGCTTACTCGCTCACATAATTCATATTAACGGTTTGAGATTTGAGAATGTTTATCTATATTCAAAATCTCTCAACCAACCCAAGTACCAAATTTTTAAAAAACTTTTAGAACCTATTGAAGGAATTCAATATTTTTCTTTCAGCGATCATGAAGAAGTAGTAGCTCCAGATCAAGCTTTACCAAATCGCTCAGAATTTCAATGACGTTGCTTGTGAGAAACAAGACAATGAAAGAGCATCTTTTAGTGTGGGTAGACATGGTACAGTTGATTGTTTTCATCTTTGTCAAACTTATACAAAAATTCCAAAACAACTCATCAGAGACAATGCTAATTTAATAGTTTTATTCCGACAAGATGATAAAAATTTAAAACATATATATGATGATCATGTGAATACTGATACGTCTTACTCTCAGCTCAAAGACTTTTGTTCAGCTTACTGGAATCAAAGAAAAGGACTGGAAGAAAAGTAATTTTGTTTCTTTCTAACATCAGCTAATGAGGATGTTAAGACGCTAGGGGCGCTGCTGCAAGAGACTCCCTCGGCCGTGCTACTCAACGAGTAAGACAGAGAAAGAGATAATGTTCATTTGTCCTTGTCTAACCTGTAGAGTAGCACGGCCGAAGAGGGAGTTTCTTGCAACAGCGCCTCCGTGGCGTTCATTTCTTAACATCCTAATATAATCAAATCGTGCAGTGACCGATACAGAAAAAAAAAGTGATCACGGTAAACGGTATGCGAGTTTCGAGAAAAAGAAAAAAATACTAGGATAAAATATACAGTTAATTTCAATTGTAGGAACGTATCGTGATTGTTTTAATCCGTCGTGGAATTGTCCCTGGAGCCTTATTATGTAAAACGATATCCGCTAGATGTAGGTATATCGGGCGATGTATGCATACATATTGTGAAGGCAGCTTTAAGGTAGTCGGGTCGACTGCTAGTCGCCAGATCAGTGAAGAGTTTAGATCCGCCAGATTTGGTTAAATAAACTAACGATGAACAAATACAATGTTTTTTTTTATATCTTATTAAATATAAGTAGCAGTTAAAAAATTAAATAATTGATACAATTATGTTGAAAAATAGAAAAAAAATTGATCTAAAGATGTGTTGTAATTTTACACACGTAATTTTAACTACGGTGGGTGAAAATTCTTCAATTAATGTCGGTCCTTGATCTATAATCATGGATCAGTCTCATACATTGGGACGAGAATCTTTCTACAAATTCATTAAAGAACAACATGGTATGAAAACTTTCGAATATTTTAAAAGTTGGTCAAAATACAAGTGCCAAGTTGCACGTGAAAATTCTAGACGTGAGTTCTTTCTAAAATGTCGAAAAAACGACATAATTCCTTCTTATATTTTTAATAACTGTAAAAATTTTAAATGTTTTAAATTCAAAGGTTTTAGTAGCAATAATACGTTTAATAAGCTGCATAACTACTTATATTTTATAAAGTTTTGCGAATTTTAAAACTTGAGATCAAAGATGTACACATACACATTGAATTCATACTTAAGAGATTTAACTACTTGAGAAGACGTATTGTTTTTTACGGTGTAAACAGACATTCTATTTATAAATATTTTGATACGATAAACATGATATGTTATGAGATTTATATTGATTGAAATAGTAAGTTGTTGAAAAAATTTGAATTTTTATACTCCAAAAGACATTCTTCTTGTAATTATATTGATACTTGTAATTGGGTTAAAAATTTGACAACCATCGATATCCCGTCAGATGTACTTCAAGTTGTTTCTTAAGGACCTAAATATAGAAAGAATAGTGACAATTCAAAATCTGATGTGGTTAATACAATTAAAAATTTAGAATTTAAGCTTTACAGCACGGATATTGATGATTGTTTGAAAGATAAAATTCGGTACACTGTATGTTCTAATTATAAATCATATTTCAATCGCAAAACACACATTACTAGTGAAGACAGAGAATTTTCCAAAAAACTTTTGACTGCCCGTAATTTTCTTAAAAACAACTCTGATGTATTTTTTGCTAAAGCAGACAAAGGTAACGTGACTGTATGTATTTATACCTTTGTATATACAGAAAAAATGAAAAATTTGTTGTCCGACCGTCACACTTACAAACCCAAGAAAGCGAATCCTCTGTCCTCTTTACGCATAAGAGCAGGTTCTTTATTAAAAAGCTTGAATGATAATGGTTACTTAGACTAAGTTCATCACAATCCTAATTTTGATTTTTCTATGTCAGACACTATGTTAGCGAAAGCTTATGGCCTTCCAAAAATCTATAAATCGAATACTCCTCTTCGTCCTATAATCTCCACCATCAATAGCCCTACTTATCTGCTTTCTAAAACTTTATACAATAATTCAAATTCTTGTTTTCCCAAACCATCTTTACATATCGACAATAGTTTCTAATCAATTAAAAAAATTAAGAATTTATTTATGCCTTCCGATCATATACTTGTTTCACTAGACGTTTCTTCTCTTTTTACCAACATCCCCTGCGACTTAGTTTTAGACAGTTTAGATAGACATTACAATTCCATTAACAACTCTTGTAAGATACCATTCGATCAAGACACATCACCAAATTTCTTTTTGATAATACCTATTTTGTAATAGGTATTAATTCCATAATTCTGTCAAGAAAGAATTTGTTTACTTTACCCCTTGCTTATAATAAAATGTTTTTTGGAAAGTGCTCTAAATCTTTGAGATCTTTTAACATCCGCAGTGCTCTGATTTTTCAAAATAAACTTAATAAGATTGTAAAATTAGGTAAAGACTGTACCTACATAATGCGCCGAACTAACCTCGTTTACAAACTTGATTGTTAACCCTGTTAAGCCACATACGTGGGTGAAACTAAGCGAGAACTTCGCAAACGAACTTACGAACATAAAACTTTAACAAGTTCTTTAGCCTTCGTTCATTCTCGTGATAATAATTATGAATTTGATTTTAATAATATTAAAATACTTGATACAGAATCTGTGTGGAGAAAAAGAGTTGTTTCGGAGTTATTATACATTCGTAGTTATCCGAATAATCCTAATATAAAAGAGAGAACCCAAAAAGAATGTCAGCATTTTATTCGTGATGTGATCGGTTGAAGAACAAAATTTAAAATTTGAATTTTTATTTTCAATTTTCGTATCACAATCCTAATATAAAAGAGAGAACCCAAAAAGAATGTCAGCATTTTATTCGTGATGTGATTGGTTGAAAAACAAAATTTAAAATTTGAATTTTTATTTTAAAACATCTAGAGAATATATTTGATAAAAAATAATTACTAATCAAGTGTTCAAAATTATCCGATCAAAATCATGAAAATGATAATAATTAGTAAAAAAACAAAACCAATGAATCTATAAACACAAATGTTTAAATGAACTCTGAACGTAGACCAAAGGTAAATGGTATATATAACTTACTGTATGTTAATTTAGAAGAAGCTTTGAAAATATTTGTTTAAGATTAAAGATAATGTAATACAATTGCGCGCGCTTGTGCGCTGAGAGAGATTAGTATAAACAAAAAGAAAGATGTTTTTTCTCATAGTAATATTTACAATAATTTTATCAAACTTATACCAACGAAGAATATCAAATTTGTAAACAACTGATTAAGACTCCCCCTCCTTACTCTTATTTCTTCCTTCTTCTAATTACTGACTCTTTGTTTTGATTATTATATTCTAATCTCACTTACTCAAAAATAGCTGACTGAGAAAGATGTCTTTTCTTTCTCTTGTATCTTAAAATTTTTATTACTTTTACTTGGTACGTATTTTAACCATTTTTCAAAAAAATTGTAAAAAGTTTTCTATACACATTGTTTTCTAATTATAGTATTTTATTTTAATAAACAAAGCGGTTTTGATCATTATAAAATTGATAACATAAAGTTATATCTCAATTCACAATACTATCCGTATGGCAACCTGAATCTAGACTTTGAAAAGAATCAGTTCTCGGTTCTGTATGACATATATGATAAACTTCAATCAACATACTATAATTTAAAAAAAATCCAAAGTCGCTTTTGAGTAGATAGGAATTCTTCTCATATAGACCTCTTTTTGTAAGTGATTGTTCTTAACAAAATGAATCTCTTAAAAATGGTTCAGCTGGTGTGCGAATAGAGTTTGAAAGCAAACGATAATATACCTGAAAAAACAATGGCTTAGTGCTTAAGCATTCATGATCGTAGAGTTGAATATAACCCCATGACTGAAGATGTTAAGAAAATAATTCAATGGAAGGGGAAATCGTATATAGACGATGCAAAACTACAATAGTTTTCATTCAAAATGGAATACGTGCTGGATGTGCAAGGGCTTAAGGGGATAGTAGGGCCAAGCAATTTTCAAAAAATCAATTTTTTTTACATATTCTGTTAGTTCCACATCTAAAGAATATTGTGTTAAAATTTCAAGTCGATTGGAGCAAAATTCGAGCAGTGGCAGAGGTTTTAGCCAAACACCTTTCGAGCGCTGTAGAGAGCACTTTTTAGCATTAAACTTGTTTTTCTCGAAACTACCTTTTTTGAATACGGTGACGGTTCCAGCTCAAAAACTATTGAATCTATCACATTTAAATTTTGCACACACTTTTAATACATAATTATCTCGGGGTTATCGATTCGTTTTCATAAATTTTTTCATTTTTGACAAAATGGCAACTCAAAAATGGCGATTTTTTTCGAAAAAATTGTCAAATTTTCGTAAGTGTCATAAAAAATTCAAAAATTGTTAAAAAAAAACACCTCGATAACCTCGAGATATTCAACTACTCTAACGAAAAACACAAGTATCATCTTTTTCAGATTTCCTCACTGCTTACTCACTTTCGATTTCCTGCGGAAGCCGAAAGTGATCCAGTTCCGCTCTGAAATCTGAAAAAGATGAAAGTAGTAGAATAGCTAGGATGGTTGAAATAGTGTGCTCTTCTAGATATATTTACATAGTTTGAACCATCGATATCTGTAGCCATCCTAGCTATTCTACTAACATGTATTAGTTTTTTGAGACCCCTTTTTGTTCCTTTACGTGACTTTAACGTAATTAATGACAGGCTTTTCAGAACAAAATTTATGCCCGTCTAAGGATGTTTGGTAAGAAAAAATGCAGCCCATTTGTCAGTTTTGATCGGAGAGATTTATAATAAATATCAAAGTAATCATTGGATTTTTTCCAATTTTTGCCCGATTTAGTTTAAAAAAAAATCAAAGTATTTTTGAAAATAATTTAACTCAGAATCTCATCAGAATCAAGCAATTTTTTTTTTAGTCCAGTCAATGGGTCAAAAATCGTGCAAAAACTAGGAATGGACAAGATTCGGTGTGTAGGTAGTTGGGAATGATTATATATCAGATTCGGCAACGTATTCCATTTTTTTTTATTTAAGGAAAAAGTTATGAACAATTAAAGACTGTGAAAAGTGAATTTTGACATGTTTTTTAGAATTAACGCAAGAAGTATTGATTTTAGAAAGAAAAATTCCAAATAAAAGTTGAAGAAATTAAAAAGATATAAAATTTTCGACCAACCACGTTAAATTATGTTAATTAGATTTGTTTTAAAGTTGATAAAACTGTTCAAAAGTAGACATTTTTTTAAATGTTAATAACTATTGCATAAACAATTTTTTTGAAATTTTTATAATTTACCATTGTAGGTTTTTGTAAGATAAAAAAAATGAGACCCCAACGATTTTTTTATGTTTATTAGTTTATGAAATGTAGCAATTTGTTTATCCGAAAAAAAATTTTTAACAACAAATTACACCCATTGGAATTATTTTTTAACAATTTATTTAATCTGGAATCGAAAGAATAGAAGTAGATCAAGCATTTGCCATCAATAACCAAACGACTATCCAATAAATTGTTACATTTTTTTAACGTTAAAAAAGGGGGTCTTTTTAACTGATAAACAAATAGAGCTGGAGCCTCGGATAATTATTTTGAAAAGTTCTAGTTTTTAAAGTTTTAAAGCGTATATTTTTCCGCAAATTTTAAGCTATTAAAAAATGTCCAACGACTTGTAGGTTCCGAGAAACTTTTTTTTTATAAAAATTACAATGACTTTGTTTATTAAGATAAAATAACCGTTCAAGCGGCATTTGAAAGTTAAAAACTTTAATTAAAAAAAAAAAATTATTTCGAAAAAAAAAAGAATAATAAACAATGTTTTGACCCACTGAAAATATTGAGCAAGAGTCCGACAGCGAGTTTGAGAGTGGGGGAGAGAGCAGATCTTAAACTACAAAACGCTTCTCGAAACATTCAAATCGTACGGTCAAAAAAAAAACGCATTATCTCAACGAAATATGCATCGATTTGGATCATTTTTTTTTTAATCAGGGGTAGCTTTTAATTTTATGAACAACTACTTAAATGAACCTAAAAATTTTTAATTATTATTGTTATTTTTTAAATAAATTAACCTTTATTTATTTATTTATTTTTTTATTTATTTTTTATTGGTAAAATTGGTGAAAAAATGATACATTTTTCGAAAAATAAGCGAAATTTCTAATAGTTTTTTCATTTTTTTCCTAATTTTACCAAAAAATTTTACAAAAAAAAAAAAAATAAAAAAAATAAATAAATAAATTAAGATTAATTTATTTAAAAAATAACAATAATAATAAAAATTTGTTAGCGTAGTTGTTCATAAAATTAAAAGCTACCCCTGATTAAAAAAAATGATCCAAATTGATGCATACTTCGTTGAGATAATGCGTTTTTTTTTGACCGTACGATTTCAATATTTCGAGAAGCGTTTTGTAGTTTAGGATCTGCTCTCTCCCCCACTCTCAAACTCGCTGTCGGACGCTTGCTCAATATTTTCAGTGGGTCAAAACATTGTTTATTATTCTTTTTTTTTTCGAAATAATTTTTTTTTTTTTTAATTAAATTTTTTAACTTTCAAATGCCGCTTGAACGGTTATTTTATCTTAATAAACAAAGTCACTGTAATTTTTATAAAAAAAAAGTTTCTCGGAACCTACAAGTCGTTGGACATTTTTTATTAGCTTAAAATTTGCGGAAAAATATACGCTTTAAAACTTTAAAAACTACTTAGAACTTTTCAAAATAATTACCCGAAGCTCCAGCTCTATTTGTTTATCAGTTAAAAAGACCCCATTTTTTTACGTTAAAAAAATGTAACAATTTATTGGATAGTAGTTTGTTTATTGATGACAAATGCTTGATCTACTTCTATTCTTTCGATTCCAGATTAAATAAATTGTTAAAAAATCATTCCAATGGGTGTAATTTGTTATAAAAATTTTTTTTTTCGGATAAACAAATTGCTACATCTCATAAACTAATAAACATAAAAAAATCGGTGGGGTCTCATTTTTTTTATCTTAAAAAAATCTACAGTAGTAAATTATAAAAATTTCAAAAAAATTGTTTATGCAATAGTTATCAACATTTAAGAAAATGTCTACTTTTGAACGGTTTTATCAACTTTTAAACAAATCTAATGAACATAATTTAATGCGGTTGGTCGCAAATTTTAGATCTTTTTAATTCCTTCAACTTTTATGAAAAACTTTTTCTTCTAAAATCAATACTTCTGGTGTTAATTCTAAAAAACTTGTCAAAATTCACTTTTTGCCGTCTTTAATTGTTCATAACTTTTTCCTTAAACAAAAAAAATCGAATACGTTGTCGAATCTTATATATGGGTCATTCCATTGTGACCGGTGGGACATTTGTACACCTTATGACGAGAATGTAGTCGCGACAGGGGAGCTCACTTAACAAAAGGAATGCACGAAAACGACCAAGCCTTCAGGGCCACAAAATCGTCTCCCCGGTCACTACTACTCCTCGAAATAACAAAACGCGAGGGCCGTAATTTTTCTGGGCGCTAAGGCCCCGCTAGCTCGCCGGCGGGCTGGTCCGCGCCGTCGTCGCTCAACGATCCACTGCTCTGCTGCTGACTCCTCGTTGCGCGAGATCGGCCACGATAATTCCCGAGGGCTGCCGCCCGTATAACTTAGTCAGAAATCCTGGGCACAAGAGCTCTACACCTAACAAACAAAAAACAGCCGGCCCAGGTAAAATACATGAGACCACCGACAAAGATAATAAATATATCTATATACGCGCACTCGCCGGAACAAGGAATGAAATTGATTCAAAAGGCCGATTCTCGCTGTCGTCGCTGCGCCTGCCGCCGATGTCGCCTAGACCCGCGATCCGGCCTCCTGGAAATAATCTAAGCGGACGGGAAGAATGTTGAAGGAATAAAAAAAAGGTACAATAAATGTGAAGAAAACACAACAGCTCACTCAACGAAACGCATTTAATTAAAGTTAATCGAACCGGGTGGCAAGGGGATTACTTATAATCTAATGGGAACGCATTCCCGTCACGCACCTTACAACTCGGTAGAAAACCCAGAATTTCGATTACAGCACAGGTGTATCACGCCGTGGTCGTCGGTCGGCGTCCACGTCTCCTTTTTCTGCTCCTCCGCTCAGCGCTCAGCGACGGGTCGAGTGAATGCCAGGTGACGTCGGACAGCTGTTCGGATGGTTTTACACTTTGTCTCTCTCCACTTCGGGAAAACGACGCGGTCACGTAATTCACACTCTCGAGGAGGACCACGTGGGCGTCCTCCGGGGTCACGGTTTTACAATCGGTCGCGAATACAACAAAATTCGGAATGCTTGGCGAAGACAGATGCGGGCGTCCGAACTGCACGAGGCTCCAAACTAGAGTAGAGAAGATGGCCGCGGCTCGGGCTTGGAGAGCCGGTAACCGGCGGGAGGGGAAGAAGGCGGGCGGCTCCTCGGCAGCTACTGCCCTCTACGGACGCCTCCGAACTTCCTCCTCTCTCCCGCCGCGTTGCATTTCTCCACGCCACAGATTCCCCTGTGGCGTACCACGCCACAGACCACCCCCCCACCTAGATGGAACATCGTCCCAAAAAAAACTACCCAACAATTACTTTCAGGGCCCAATCTTTACAATAATTCATACCCCTTGCCACCTACATTATCAAATTATCATAAGAAAAAGGAATAAAAGAAAAAATGGGCTTAACTAAGTCTTAGTCATACCACATGGTACTTTCTAGATTTTTTTTTTTTTACGGAAACGCTGGTTTTTTTCAAAGAAGGAAATACAAAACTACGAAAATTGCAACTAGTAATTATATAAAGTAAAGAATACTAAAATTATAATGGATAATTATACAAGATAACGAATACAAAGGTGTTAATCAGTAAGTCATCCAAATAACGAATACAAAATTCAGCAACTGCTGTTACCGTAATCTATCCTACCTCAAGGTTCTCCCCATAGGAGACTCGCTACGGGGCCCGACGGGAATTGGTATCCTCCTGGGCCACGCTGAGCAAAATTTTCTCGCGGGCCTCCGGGCTGAAATCGGTTACCAGAGACGCAACGGCCTGGAGTTGGGTAACCAGATTGCCCCCTTGTGAGACCGATGACTGAGCTGAAGGTTCGGAGCTAGGTAATTCAAGTGGGACGGCCCGGGGGCGAGGCAAGAACCAAGCCCTATACGATGTGTACCTACTCGCACACCGAGGGCACGAGACCACTGCGGTACCCCGACGCCCACAATTTAGACAATACAGCCCTGGCTCTGGCGAAGGGCACTCTTCTGCCCCGTGGCCTGGCTTCCAACACGCAAAGCAGGAGTTGAGTGGCGGATCCTTGGTAGCGTCCGTGACAATCAAGCTGAGCCCTCGGCTGAAGCGGACGCCCTCTGTACGGTAGCCCCTTTCCTTCGGACGCTTCAGCGTAGTGACTACGAACGCAGGCAAGCCGGACGGCACCGCCTGATAGGGGTCCCATCCGGTATACG
This sequence comes from Encarsia formosa, assembly GCA_038277355.1. Lineage (NCBI taxonomy): Eukaryota > Metazoa > Arthropoda > Insecta > Hymenoptera > Aphelinidae > Encarsia > Encarsia formosa. The sequence goes on from CM076184.1 coordinate 71,480,911, forward strand.
GGCCCCAGACGCCTTGGGTTCTTGGCCGGGTGTTAGGGCGTCGTAGAGGGCCTCGGGCATCACGTCTGTCGTTCTCGCTGGTCCTGTGCCTGGAGCGGCCTTGGACGTCACGTCCCTCGTTCTCGCTGGGTCGTTACTCGGGACGGCCTCGGACGTCCCGTCCCTCGTTCTCGCTGGTTCGGTGCTCGGGACGAGTACGGCGTCGACGGTTTCTCCTGCGCCCTTCCCGTTTGCGACCAGAACCACTCGGGTTAGTGTTCTCTCGAGGCAGCGGGCGCCATTCAGCGTCCTCCAGAACCGCACTGCCAGGTTCGGTACCCTCCGGGCTTGCAGTGTCCTCTCGTCCGTTCCCTTGGCGAGGAGTTTCCCCTGGATTGTCCTCCGGGCGGGACGTAGCGTTGAGTACTACCAGGTCGTCGGAAAAGGTCTGGGGTGTCACGTTAGAGGGTCCACTGCCATCCTCCCTGGAGTTTCTTTCCAAATGGATCCATGTTCGTCGACGTATCATTTCCTCGTCCTCAGACGCTGAGTCGCCTTGGCTCCGGGAAGGTACCTCTCGTCAGAGGGGAGGGGATGCTGCGTCATCTCCCGGGAGCCACAATTGTGGCTCATAGTACCGGGGCGACGGCCTTCCTCGCTGCAGTCGATGCCACATCTGAAACAAAAGGGACGGCGAGTCAGTGACTTCTAGCAACAAGGCCCGTGAACATTTTTTTTTTCTAAAGTAAACAATTTCTGAAAATTAAATTTCTCGGCGCTGGGCGAGTAGCGTTATTACAGCGACGCCCTTGCTTCCGAAGCGGGCTCGGGTAGCGGCAGAATCGCAGGCTCGCTTGCCACCTCGGGTGGATTATTTACGCATCTCGGCGGAACGTAGCGCTTGAGCTCGCTCACGTGTACCTTAGGATTTTTCCGGCTATCTCCCATATCCAAAAGGTACACCGTAGGGGAGAGGATGGTCTGCACCCTGTAGGGCCCTTCGAATTTAGGCCCTAGCTTCTTGTTGAACTTCTTCGAGGCATCCGACAAGAAGTGGGTCGCCCGTAAGACCATATCTCCCACCATAAACCAAGTATCTTTACGACCTTGGTTGTACTGGGCTTCCTGCTTGCGACGGGCCTCGTCAAGGTTTTGGCAGACCAGATCCCGCAGGTGGTCCAGGCGCTTAATCCTGTCCAACCAGACCTCAGGATCCAAACGGAGTAGGGTCAACGAAGCCTCTACCTTACGGCGCAGGCTCTTTAGGGGCCGCGGGTGTCTGCCAAAATTTAGAAACGTGGGTGAAACCCCGGTGGAGGACTGAGTAGCCGTGTTCACTGCATGACGGAACTCATGCAAGTGCATGTCCCAATTGCGGTGATCGGACTTGACAAAAATGGAGATCATGGTTTTTAGCGTCCGGTTGCTTCTCTCCACGGGGTTTGCTTGGGCGTGATACGGAGGGATCGTCGTGTGGGAGATCCCGTACTCGTGCAAGGTCGTAAATAAGTCTTTATTTACAAACTCCGTACCGTTGTCGGTCAAGATGTAATCGGGGGCCTCCCACCGGAAAAGCACCAGCTCTTCGAGGGCTAGGGACACCGATTTTCCGTCGCCCTTCCTCAGGGGCTTTAATTCCAGCCACTTGGTGAACAAATCAATAAATACCACGAGGTATTTCAACCGATTCTTGCTCGGCGGGAACTCCATTAGATCCACCGAGACGACTGACCAGGGGCGTTCCACGATCCGCCGGCCCATCAGCCCTTGAGAGCTAGAGCTCATGGCCTTGTATTTCTGGCAATCTAGGCAGCCCAAGACGAATTGGCGGGCGTCCGTGTACACCCCTGGCCAATAGTACTCTCGGATGATTCGGTCGTACGTTTTTTCTACACCAAAATTGCCCGAAGAGGGGTGGACATGGGCGTCCTGGAGGACTTCGTTCCGATATTCTTTAGGGACCACCAGGCGCCAGCCCTCCTCCCCATGGGTTACCGGATCGAGGAGAGGATCATGCCAATGCCGATACAACATCTCGTCGACCACGCACCACTGCGGAAACTTTCCCGGCTTCTCGAGCACCTCCCGGCGTCTTTCCAAGTACCAGGGGTCTTCAATGGTCTCGAAGCCCGAAATTTCTGCTGGCTCGTCCTCGAACATTCGGGAGAGGGCATCAGGCACATGGTTCAATGAACCCCGCTGGTACTCGATGGTGAAGTCATACTGGGCTAGTTCCTGTCGCCAGCGGCCTAGCCGACCCGTGTCGTCCTTCAGATTATTTATCCACTTAAGGGCCTTGTGGTCGTTAATTACTTTGAATTGATAGCCCTCGAGATAGGGCCTCAACTTGTCAATGGCCCATCTAATCGCAAAATATTCGCGCTCCGAAGCCGAATACCTCCTCTGAGTGTCGGACAGTGATTTACTTATGAACAGTATCGGGTGTTCCCCGTCTTCAAACTCCTGGGTAAGGACTCCTCCTAGGGCTCCGGCACTGGCGTCCGTTTGCACCGTAAAGGGCTTGCTAAAATCTGGTCTAGCCAGCACAGGCGCCGAGGTCAAGGCCCTTTTTAGGGCTTCAAACGCGTTCTGATGCTCCTCGGTTCACACATACTTGGCGTCCTAACGCAGAAGTTTGAGCAGGGACAGTTTGAGCTCGGACTCGTGATCAATGAATCTCGAGTACCAGTTGAACAAAGCCAGAAAACTCCGGAGCTTAGGGAGAGTGGTAGGCATCGGGAAATCGAGGATCGGTTGAATCCTCGAAGGATGCGGTCGCAGACCCTCCTTGTCCAGGAGAAACCCCAAATACCGGAGCTGGGAACATCCGAACTCGCACTTCTCGGGATTCACGGTCAGCTGAGCCTCGGATAGGCGTTTCAGCACGAGCTCTAGCCAATACAGGTGGGCCAAGAAACACGCCGTGACGATTATAATATCATCCAAGTACCTAAACACGTACGGCTCAAATTCGGGAGGGAAGAGTTTATCGATCAGTTTTTGGAAAGTGGCGGGAGCATTTGTTAGCCCGAAGGGCATCCGGAGGAATCGCAAAAGGCCGTAGCCCTTTACAGCGAACGCAGTATATTTCCGGCTGTTCGCCTCCATCGGGATTTGGTAGTAGGCTTGTTTCAGATCAATTTTTGTTAGAAACACCACCCCGCGCATGCGGTCTAGAATCGAATCCACACTGGGCAATGGGTAAGCCATTTTGCGTGTGACCGCATTAACCCAGCGGAAATCGATACACATACGTACCGACTTGCCATCCTCCTTGCGCACTAGAACCGGCGGGCTACTCCAATCACTTGTGGACTCCTCCACGATTCGGGCCGCCTTAAGCTTTTGCACTTCCTCAATCAATTTATCATTCATCCACGGCGACATGCGTCGTGGGCGGATCCTGACCGGCTCCTCGTTGAAAACTTCGATTTTATGCTCCGCGAACGTCGTGGCTGGCAACAGATCGGTCGATTCTGGTATTAACCGGGCGATCAGAGCTTGTATTTGGGCTCTCTGATCCTCGGATAGCTCACAGATTCCCGCACACTCAGCCACCACGACTGGTTCGTCGTTCTGGTCCTGGGGGCTGAGGAACCCGTGCCAAGGCCCTTCCTTCACCCTCCACAACCCTGCATCGAACTGGACTTCGATCCCGAAAAATCGACAGAAATCCATACCTAGCACTGCGTCGTGTTCCAGGCCCTCATACACCTTGAGATCAAATGGTTTAAGGGTCCCATCGATCTCAAGCTGCGCCTGCAGGACTCCCCCCAAGCTCTTAACTTCTCCGGTGACTGCACGGATTAGGGTATCCGTGGGCCTCAGCTGATCGGACAGATTGTCCGCGATCAGCGGGCCTGCCAGGGAGAACATAGCTCCGGGATCGAACAGGGCTTGATATTTGCGCCCGTTTAACATCAGGGTTATGAAGCACCTATTATCATTTCTCACTGCCGAAATCATTTCTATTATATTATCATTAACGACGATGTTACCCTGCAACCGCGGGTCCCGCTCGTCGATGTCCCAGCTCTTCCAGGTCTTAATCAGGGTTTGCCCCGAGAGACCTTCGGACCGGAGCTGACTCTCTTCCCACCCTGCCTCTCGCACAAACTGCACAACGGCCTCGGTGATCTCGTCTTGGTACTCTACTCCAGCTTCGGGCTGAATTTTTCCACGGTCTACGCCCCCCGCCCTCACTGTGCCCAAGTGCGCGGCTATCCCCGAAGTCAACGCCTCCGAGGGCTGGTTCTGGGCTCTTTTCCCGTCCTGCTTCTCGTACGGTCTGCACACTGGCCTCGGTGATCTCGTTCTGGTACTCTAGCTCAGCTTTGGGCTGAGTTTTCCCACGATCTTCACCCCCACCATGACCGTGCCCGATTGCCGGACTAAACCCGAGGCCCGCGCCTCCACAGTTTGACTCAGGGCTGAGAGTATGCTCCTTGAGCTGGTTGGTCCCTATTTGCCTTAGCAGGCAGGGGTGGGACCAACTCCCCCCGCATTGCCGTTTCCCAACATCCACGAAGAGTTGGGGCATTCAGGTACCGCTGCCCCCGGGAGACCACAGATCTGACACTTTATTTTTAACTGACGTTTGGGACATTCAGGCGAAAAATGACCTGGCTTGTGGCAGGTATAGCAGATGCGATGGGGGCAAGAGGTTACCTTGTGTCCCCGCTTGTTTACACTGGAAGCAAACAATATTCGCATCTGCGTCCCCTCCCCCCACCAAGCCTGGAGACCGAACGGCAGGATCTGATGGTGGCTGATTCCGGACCCAATTCTGCCCTTTACCGACGTTACTCGGAGGCCGATTGGTCGGGTTAAGCCCGGCTACCTCTTCGGGCTCAGGGTGACTCTGGGGCGGGTGTTTTGTCCTTTCGGTAATGGGTGCGATGTCCGTTTTACCCGAGCTTTTTCCCCGCCGTCTTGACCGATCTGCCTTGGGCTCCACACCCAGCTCATCTTCTGCCCTCTTTATGGGCTCGGTTGGAGCGTTCTCCTGGACGCTCGCAACTCGCTGAGCTTTGGGAGGACCCGACCAGGCCGCAGTGGGAAGCCTAGCTTTGTCGCGGGAAGGAGGCTGGACATGTCGACTATTTAAATCCTTCATACGCTTGTGCTCTTTTCCCTTTTTCAAGAGTGAGCTAAACGAGTGCGGGAGTCTCGGTCCGATATAATTATGATAGCCCGAGTCAAGATTTTTATAAGCTATTTTTAGTAGCTTTTCACTTTACGGGCGATCCCGGAATTTAGAAATGATCAGGCGAAATTTGTCCACAAACGCTTTAATTTTTTCTCCTATCGCTTGTGTACGAGCTTTCAGCTCGTCGAGGAGGTCGTCGTCGTTGACCTCCCCCACGAAATGTTCAGTAAACTCCTCTGCGAACTTACGCCATGATTTAAATTTACGTCCACGATGATGGTACCACGAGCCCGCTGACTTTGTCAGTATCCCTGGAAGAGCACCCAGGATTTCCTGGCTGGTCCACTTGGTACAGCCCCGAAAGTCCTCCAAGCGACCTAGGAACTCATCGGGATCTTCCTTATCAGTCCCACCGAATTTAATATCCCAAGCCTTCAATTCCCGGACTACCCGGGCTGGGTTCTCCCCACGACGCGGACTTGTGAGGCGGCGGCACGGGCTCGAGTCACTAGCACTACTCGACCGGCTTTCCGAGTCGGACCTGCGCCCTGACGAGGTCTCCGATACTCGGCGACTTCTTGATTTTGGTTTATTTTTTTCTCGGGTGGTCGAAATTTTTCGTCGCGATTTTCTACCAGCAAGCTTCCGACCTTCTCGAGAATTTTCTCGATTCAAGCGAGTGTCGACCTCCCAGGTGGAAGCCCGGGACGGCCGGGGAATCTCCGTGGCACTTTTCCCCAAAGGGCCTGGCGAGTCGCTCCAAGCCGAATCGCTGGAGTGGTCTCGCGACGAAACTCTCTCTCTCGTCCTATTCTGGCTTTGTTTTCTCAATCTACCCTGCCCTGCTTTGGACGGAGGGCCCGGCTCCGGTCTCGCCGGTTGCCTGGCTGCGGGGGTCGTCCGTATTCTCAGACTTTCGTTTTGTCTTTGATACGCCTCCTCTACCGCTGACTCCGTGTCCCCTGACCTCGACTCTGGATCAGAGAGGTCTGAATCCAAGGAGTCACTTTCGCTCCCGATAGTGCTCTCAGAGAGCGCCCCAGATCCCAACAAGGTGGGCGGGGTGCAGTGCCGGCCGCCCTCTTCGGAGCGCCCGCCGGATCACTACCTACCGGCGGCAGTGGAATATCGAGTAAACGTGGTTCTTCCCACGTCTGTACCGCCCCACTCCCCGCACCCCCCGTGGCAAGTCCCGGGAACCCCCAGCCGGAGCTATACCAGTCGAGAAAGTTCCCCAAGTGCAAGCGCGGCACGGGACACAACTCCTGCCTATTCCATTGCGTCATCCAGGCGGCCCCCATTCCCCCCCACAGCACTCACTGGGGCAAACGGGGTAGCCCGGGAACTAGTTACGGTTGGTGACATCCCGGGTGTTCTACTCTGGGACGTGCTTGTCAGGGTCTCCGACAACTGACTGCCCCCGGAAAACGTTGACGTAGCAGACGTGCGAGTCTCGGCCACTGACACTCCCTCTACGGAGGTGGGCACTATTAAAAAGACCGGGGAAGCATTTTGATCTGAAGCCGCGGCCTTCCCAGCTGGGTTCGCCTGCTGCTTCGTCGTAGCCCTGGTCTGGCGCGTCACCCTCACCGGGGGTGGTTTGCTCCCTCCCTTTTTTGATAACTTTCCGGTTTGTTTAGTTGGTCGCTCTCTGGAAGTCCGCGATCCAGTTGCAGTGGCCGAGCCGGAGGGATTGTCGCCGACCTTTTTGGGACGCCCTCTACGCCTCGGCAACTCCAACTGCACCTCCCTTGACGTCTCCAGGACCAGGCCCGCGGTCGTGGCAGGTACGACTTCACCTCGCTCATCAATGTCGCGATCCCATGGTACGAGGGTGTTCGGGTCCGCGCGTTGGATATTAAATCGCAGTAGCCGGTTTCAAAGCACCCCGGTAGAGCCGACCGTACTCAGGCCTTCAGTGTCAAGGGCCTCAAGCAAAGCCTGCGGGTTGAGCTGACCGATCGTCCCTGCAAGGTCTCGAGCGCCCCGGGACGTTCGAACGATCTCATTTACGGCCAACCTCGCACCTAACTGTTCCGCCGTAAGCCCCGGCTCACGGTAGTCTGCCATAGTAATGCCAGGAATTTTTTTATTGCCCGGTCGTATTTAAAATGGCAGAATCTACCTTATCCGGTCCCTCTACTGCTCTAGCAGGAGGTAGACCGTATAGGAGCTCGCGTAGGGTCACAAATTTAGCGTATTGGTTAAATAAATGATTCAGTGGTAACAGCAGTTTATACAATTCTTAGACTACAGCGCAACAAAATTCGAGCCTGATTTTTCTTACGGGCAACCCGTTAACCGTGCTTGTGTCACACAAAAAAAAAACGATGACAAAAGCTGACGAGCAAGAGAAGAAAAAAAAAACAAACACAGAGAAAGGAAAAAAAACTATTGCCTTTTCGGCCTGGCCGCCAAGCACAGTGTACAAAAAAAAATCAAGCTTGAATTTAGTCGTTTTAAATTATTACTACTGATTTCCTCCTTGCCACAATAACACGAAAAAGAAAGAAAAGAGGGGAAAAGAATTCGCACGCTAATATTCCCGTGAAGACTGTATCGCGAGTCTTGCTTTTCTCGGAACGACAAGTAAACTCTCTCGACTCGATTCCGACCAAGGTTATGGGATCAAAACAATATCCAAAACTCTCCGCTGGCCTTGGCTCGGAATGCGAGTTCGCTATCACGCATTTACGTAATCCTAACACTCGGCACGCTCAGCAGCAGGGTTTATGTGGGGTCGAGCCCCACGTTGAGCGCCATATGACGAGAATGTAGTCGCGACAGGGGAGCTCACTTAACAAAAGGAATGCACGAAAAAGACCAAGCCTTCAGGGCCACAAAATCGTCTCCCCGAGTAGATAAAACAATGAGAGATCCCCCTCATCAGGGCGATCCTCCTCAGATAACCCAGAGAACCCCCAGATAACCCAGGGCGATCCTCCTCAGATAACCCGAAGTGCAAATTCGTACTGCACCCAAGTACACACGCCGTACTACACCAAGTACACCCGCAGTACTACACCCGCCATACTTTACCAAGCAGCCGCTGCTGCACCGAGCGACCGCACTACACCGAGCAGCCGCCACCGCTGCTACGCCGAACGGTCGCACCGAGCAGCTGCACCCAGTAGCTGCACTACACTGAGCGGCCGTTTTATACCTACCGTATTTTACACCCCAATCCGCGGCAATGTAGGTACCTGCGGCTGCTCGCGGGATTCACCTCGCTGTGAGCGGGAGAAATAATTTCAACATTTTTTTTGTATAAAATTGTTTAAAAATAATTCGTTAAAATATTTATGAAAAATTATTTTTAAATTTATTTACAAAAATTATGAAAAATTATTCAGGAGGGGTACTTAAATGAAAGCAGTTAATTTCAAAAATAATCATTTATTAAAAACTACTTAAGACTATGATACATTATTATTTCTTAAAACTATGGTACATAATTACAATTCAATTAAATTTTTTTCTTTTTCTTTAATTTTCTCAAATTTAATCTTTTTTTTATTTTTCTTCTCATAAGTTTTTTGCTCATCTTGAAGCTTTTGAAAGCTTTTATGTTGCTCATCCTTTTTTCCATCAGAATAACTTTTAAGACCCGAGGACTTTTCATCTTTCATTCTTTCATAGCCAGAGGAGCTCTGTTCTTGACCCATGATGACTGAGTAATGACCAAATCTGATGTGAATGTCGTTTTTATATCCACTCCATGGCATCCTCGAGAGCTTCGCTTTTATTGATGAATTTTTTTAACTGCTTTACATTTCGGAGAGCGCATCTAAGGTTGTCCCTGTGATATTCGCATACGGTTTCAATGGTGTCCATCGGTGGGTATGCGTACGCAGCGACGTCTTTGACGTTGAACCTAAATCGCTCCAACCATTTCTTCTGCATTGTTCCGGCAACGTAAACTACTGTGGCCTTTTCCAAAGACTGACGAACTATATCGCTAATCGATCTGTAAGGTTCGCGACCCGATTCCCAACTCAGGCCGTGATAATTACGTTCTAAATTACTATTGATGTCTTTGTAAGTTTTAGTGAGACGACTCAGGGGATACGGTTCTTTGAACAGAAAAACTTTGGGGTCGGTGTCTTCGTCGAGCGAAGTAATAGACAACTCTTTGATTATGTAATCGTGATCTCTTCTGATATCTGGTCCTTGTTTAATAACGCTTCCTGGCTGTACGAAGCCGAGCATGTCCACGGCGTACCGCATCTTGATGATTAATGATGACTACTATGGTTTTTTCTTTTATACTAGTTTTTTTACATCCCCACTCACTGAGTTGTACTGAACGATTCGGTCGTGTAGAATTATACAGTATGCAGCGGTTCCAGCTGGAAAATTGTCTCTTGATTCGATCTCCAACCGAACGTCTACCGGTGCGCTCTTGAGTGACTCGTTTTGTTTCGAGCAATCGATGACTATCAGAGGAATCTTCTCGATGAACTGCGATTTGTTTAAAGTAGGTTCGGGATCTTTACTGTAGTATGAGTTTTGAAAATGAGCGTACATCTCGTAGATGATCGCGTACTCGTTCTTTGCAATATTGAGATTCAAGTTGTTGTAGAGATAGAACTGGGAATTCAAGAAGAGTTTAAGGTTGCTCAAGTTGCAGTGATCAAATTGACCGGCGTTTGCCGTGTTGAGAGATTTTCAATTGGTTTGTAGACCAAGGATGACATAGCGAGGTTTTTCGAGTTGATTTGAAGTTTTTACAGTCCAAACGTGTTTGGAAGTTGCGGGAAGTAATGGATACTCAAAAAATTCTTTTGATCTTAAGCTCATTGTGATTGGACGATCTTTTTCGAGAAATTTGAGCAAGCCTACTCGGTGGGAATCCGAGACCAAAACGTAAGGCATAAGCCACTCGATTTTTGTCAATTGAATACTGACAGTTTCAAAAGTATCATCGCCGGTCGTGTTGGTCTTTGTTTGAATGATGGCGTTCAAGTCGTCTCTGGATCGAATGAGAATTTGTTCGAGCTTAACGTTGACTACAATTTTACGATAATCTTCGGCAAAGCCGAGTATCATGCTGAGAGGAATGAAAACGTCAAAGTAACCATCGTCGTTTACAAGCTGAGGCTTTTCCGTGAGACCAAACCAACCGGCATTTTGCGCGAGTAAACTCTGATTAGGATTAAAAGAGAGCCAATTTTTCATGAGAGTGGAGAGACCGACATTTTTGCATCGATCAATCTCGATTCCGTTCAACTCTAAACGAATATCGTCGAATAAGTAACAGATGCCATTGTTAACGAATTCTGTTTTTTCTGGTTTTTTATTTGTACCGGTATCAAAAAGACGACCACAGATGTGAAGCACACTACGACAAGGTAGCACACACAAATCTTGATGTTGAATTGATATACGAATCTCATCGTTGTTGTTGTAATTAGTCGCGGTATACGGTTGATGAGCATGCATCTCGTAGTGGGAGATACTTTCATCGAACGCGACCGGACTCTGAATGTTTAGAATGTCTTTCATTTTTCCAACAGCAAAAGAATATACAAGTTATTTTCCACCAGGAACTATTTTTAGTCCTAGACTTTTGAGAAACTGCCGTGTTAACGCTATGGTTGTTCGTCGACGACTGATTGAAGAACCGCATGATGCAGTGCTTTTATATTCTCTCATTTGAAATCCTTTTCCGTTGTAGACGATTCCCATTATGATGATTTTATATGCAGGCGAATGGTTATTTCTTCTTCTCGAAAATTAACTAGTCTTCCGTCTTGATCGACAATACGCAACTGAATGTGATCTATTCACTTGACTGACACCGGTAAATAAATTACATGCGAGGGAATTTCGATGATTTTGAAACGAGTATCCTCGACAGGAAAAAATTCGTGAATCGTGTGAACTTTCTTGTTATTTATGTAAGCTCCAGTGGTTATATTGCACTCGACTCTCAAAGACTTTATACTGAAAATGTTAACTGGAAAATCTGAAACGTGTTTGAAACCAGCGGAGAGTTTACGATGCCTAAATCCCAGAATATCTGCGATAGAATCTTGAGGAGTAAAGTCAATCTCGGTTGTGCACGTAATTTCACTGTGTAGAGTACTTTCGTTGGGTTCTATTATAAGTCCAGTTTCTATGTTTTTTTCTTTAAGTTTATCAATAATATATTTTTCTATGGCACCAATCTCGTAGCAACCAACGTCAAATTCAATCACTTGATCACCGATATAAAATTTATTTTTACCAATATCGATATTGGGAATCGAATTGAACGACAAGAATTCAACCAAACCAAGAGTGTAATGTCGATTTGGAATAAGTTCGATGGGGGGAAAATATTCAGCTTCCAAAATAGAAGATTTGCCCGATAAAGTAAGAGTTAATGACTCCATGACATCTCGGAATAGACTGAAGTTTCGGTTTGAAAGTCCGTGGTTATATACCCTCGCTTAAAAATTTCAAACACAAATGTCCACAGTTGAACGTGTTGAAAGTTTGGTATTTTTCGGGGTTGTAGTTGACCTCTTCAACATTAAGATAGATCATCAACTCTACGGGTGGTCGAAGATCACCAAAGCTGTCAAAGTAAACAACTTTTTTGCCACGCTTTTTGTATGCAACCCAATGAGTTCCTGGTCCAGTATCGTTATCGAGGTTTACAATTGCAGATTCTTGAAATCTTGGCGATGATGGTGATTTATTCTTCATAAACACTCCTCGAAAATGTGGAATTTTTAACTTTTTAGCAAACTCAATTAAATCAAAGGTTGATAAAGCCCTATTTGGTAAACTTATTTCGAGCTTTTTTTTTTAATCCATTGCCTTTGTAGCGTCTCAAATACAATCCATTGCCTCTGTAACGTTTCAAGTACAAGCCAAGACCTGTCTTGTATCGTTTGAGATACAGTCCTTTTCCCAAAGCGAAAGCCTCCATTGTTTTGTTGTGTCTTTTGTTTTCGTCCAACTGTTGACGAGCTGACTTTGCTTCGTTGATGGCCTTGTAGACACCTGCAGCTCCACCGGCAAGAGCCCGCGTGGCACTCAAACCCGCAAACAAGGGTATGAGAGGTAAGACTCCACCGATCTTTCCAACAGGTAAAATTCGAGGAACTCTGACTTTACTTTTTCCACCTGCTTGCTTGATAGCTTTTCTAGCAGCTTTGAGTGATTCGGTGAATATACTTTTAGGTGATTTACCAGGGGCACTTACTTTAGCCGATGCTCTGATTATTGAGTTTAGAGTGGTCATTTTTTTACTTGTCGATTTTCTTGTTTTTCTTGTTTTTCTTGATTTTTTCTTGGGTCTTCTTTTTAGACCCACTCCCATTTTAGATTTTAATTTCATGACGTTAGTCACTCCGTAAGCAGCTGCTTTTTCTCCTAAAGATGCGTCTTTGGAAATGACTCTTTGCCACGCTTTTTCAGCTAGAACTTTGTCTGCTGAGTTTCGAGCAGAAATATTTTCTTTGTTTTTCGAGTAAGCTATGTCGTGTTGCTTACACGCCGAGTCAAGCAGATTTACTGGCTGATCTCCTCGAGCCAATCGAGTTGCTAGTTTTGTACCGGGCCCGCAGTAGTTGTATCCCGGAATATGTAACTCAAACGGTAACTTGTTGATTACTTTATTTATTAAACCGCGACCGCTCTTCTTATGAATGATCATACCTCTACGAAGGTCAGTCTACGAATGATTGAAAGAGTATAAAAGTTCGGTATTTATACTTTTACAATCATTCTTGTATCAGCTCTTGATCAATCAACATGGATTTTACGCAAAGCTCAGTGAAACTTCCGGTGCAAAATTTCGATATTGTAGCGGAAAAGGATAAAAAAGAGAAGCGGCACGGTGATTTATTACCCAACAGTATAAGAGCAGTCATTTCCGGACCATCGAATTGCGGAAAAACCAACAGTATACTTACTCTCCTGACACACCCAAATGGTTTGAGATTCGAGAACGTTTACGTGTACTCAAAATCGCTCAATCAACCCAAGTACCAGTTCTTAAAACAACTTTTCGAACCCATCGAAGGTATTCAGTACCTGGAATTCAACGACAACGAAGAAGTAATCGCGCCCTCGGAAGCCCTACCTAATTCAATCATGATTTTCGACGATATTGCCTGTGAAAAGCAGAAGCACGTACGAGCTTTCTTTTGTATGGGCAGACACAAAGACGTGGATTGTTTTTATCTCTGTCAATCGTATGCCGCTGTACCAAAGCATCTGGTGAGAGATAATGTTAATATGTTGGTTTTATTTCGTCAAGATGAAATTAATTTGAAGCACATATACAACGATCACGTCAATACCGATATGCAGTATGAAAAATTCAAAAGCTTATGCTCCAATTGTTGGAAAGATGGTAAACATAGTTTCATCGTGATCGACAAAGACCGGGGTATAAACGAAGGTCGGTATCGTAAAGGTTTCGACTGTTTTGCTATAAATATAGTTTGATGCTGATGAAGCGTTAGTGTACTGTGAGACATCGAACAGTTAACATGGCAGACTATATTAAACAGAAGAGAGTTCTAGAAGAACTAGTTAAAGCTCAAGAAGCCGTCAAACGGAAGTATAATCTCATTAAAGTCCAAAAAAATAATACCGACCGAGTTATAAATATAACTTTCAAACCCTTGATCGATCCTCTCCAAGAAATCGTTAAACATAAGAAAACAGAAGAAAGTATAGTTAAACCAGCAAATAAAGAAGAAGAAACTATAAATTCTCAATCGTTTAACAATAAATCGCTTGATTATGAAGAAGAGGTATATGAAGAGCCGTATCATGAAGTTGACGAAACAATTCAAAACGAAGAAGAAGAACATGACTTGGGAGTATCCCACCTTGATCGAGATAAAATATATGGAATTGAAAAAACCGACAATGGATATAGACTTGGAAACGCATCGATAAGATTTGAAAGAAATAAAATCGTTGTTAATGATCGTTCTTTTCCTAGAACCGCGGGACTTTTCGAACTCATCGTTCTCAGAAATCCTCTAAAATACGAAATTACAGATTTAAATCCGTACAAAGAGATTCTAGAAATTTCGAACGTACACAGAAAAAGTTTCAAGCCCAACGCTCAGATAAAAACACATAGATTCAGCAATAAATATAATAATATCATTGCACCTCTATTCGGAGTGGACTCTCCTAAACCAAAAACTCCTTCGAAAGCTTTGAGAAAAGCTATTGTCAACAGAAAAAACTTTGTATCAACGCCCAAGAGATTCGGTAAAGGTTTGATTTCTCGATACAAAATTTCTCGACGAAACTCTCATCTTGACTACATCTACTGGGATGATCCAAACGAGTTGGTCGACCGTCTGCGGCTGCTAGTTGCGGAACAAGCCGCAGGTAATCTCAGTCACACGAACGAAATCCATTCGATCATAGAGGAGCTGAGAGAAGGAGGGTATATATACTGATGTCAAAAGAGTTTCGAGTTAGTATCATTATGGGTGTCGACGTGTTTGGACGTAGACGAGATAAAGCAAAAGACAAAAGAGGTCCTCCTGGCAACGGTTTTAGATTTACTCGCGAGGGTAACTTTGACATCGAAAACAAGAGGTTATCGAACGTAGGTTCACCGGTAAACCAAACGACGCAGTTAATTTGGAAACCTTGAATTCCCATCTGCAATCCCTGAGAGCAGAGATCGACAACAAAATTAAAGAGCTGTCTGATCTTGATAATTATTATAGATATAAAATTGAGAAAAAATGAATAAAAAACATATAGTTGTTAACGAGATCCATAAACCGGCTCGACGTAATTATGCTCGAAGGAAAGTTGAAATGAGAGGTATCAACGACACGCTGCAATGCGACTTGGTGGAGATGATTCCGTATGCTGACGAAAACGATAACTACAAATACATGCTCACTATAATTAATATATTTTCCAAGTACGCTTGGGCTGTTCCGTTGAAAACAAAGTCTGGAAAAGAAGTTACAGCAGCAATGAGATCTGTTTTGGAAACAATAACACCTCCACGCAATATTCATGTGGATAAAGGAAAAGAATTCTACAATGTGGATTTTGAAAAGCTGATGAAAAAGTACAAGATCAACATGTACTCCACGTACAGCGGACTCAAGGCTTCGATATGCGAACGCTTCAATCGAACTCTAAAAGAGCAGATGTGGAAAAAATTCAGTATGCAAGGTAGCTACAATTGGCTGGATATCTTACCTGATTTAGTTAAAGCGTACAACAACCGAAAGCATCGAAATATAGGCATGAAGCCGAAGGACGTCAACGAAAAAAACGCTCTCGAAGTTCTTCGAAGATTAAGTAGAAGTAAAAATTCAGTCAAGCCTCTTAAATTTAAAGTTGGAGATAAAGTTCGCGTGAGCAAAGTGAAAGGACTGTTTGAAAAAGGCTACACCCCCAACTGGTCGGTTGAGGTTTTCACAATTGCAAGAGTTAAGAAGAGTAATCCACCTATGTACTATTTGAAAGATTATAAAGGTGATCCTGTGGATGGAGGATTTTACACCGAAGAGTTGTTGAAAACCAAGTGTCCAGATGTATATTTAGTCGAAAAAGTAATTAAGAAACGTGGTGATAGACTGTTGGTCAAGTGGTTAGGATTTGATGATAGTCATAATAGTTATATTCATAA
This sequence comes from Encarsia formosa, assembly GCA_038277355.1. Taxonomy (NCBI): domain Eukaryota; kingdom Metazoa; phylum Arthropoda; class Insecta; order Hymenoptera; family Aphelinidae; genus Encarsia; species Encarsia formosa. The sequence continues at coordinate 71,496,660 of CM076184.1, forward strand.
AAATGATTTGTAATTAACTTGAGCTACTTTTAAGCATGCTTTAAGCTTGCTTTAAACTACCTTTAGCTTGCTTTAGGTTTGCTTTAAGCCTGCTTTAAGCTACCTTTAGCTTGCTTTAGGTTTGCTTTAAGCCTCCTTTAAGCTTGCTTTAGCTTGCTTTAGGTTTGCTTTAAGCTTGCTTTAGCTTGCTTTAAGCTACCTTTAGCTTGCTTTAAGCTTGCTTTAAGCTACCTTTAGCTTGCTTTAAGCTACCTTTAGCTTGCTTTAAGCTTGCTTTAAGCCTGCTTTAAGCTTGCTTTAGCTTGCTTTAAGCTTGCTTTAAGCTACCTTTAGCTTGCTTTAAGCCTGCTTGCTTTAAGCCTGCTTTAAGCATACTTTAAGCATGCTTTAGGTTTGCTTTAAGACTTCTTTTAATCTGTGAATCATGTATGTAAATGTTAATAAATGTTAATAAATAAATAAAAAAGATATTTGAAATGTATACTAATTTATTTCTTCACTATTTACATTAATAAACTTAAATTTACCTAAACCTAAATATTTAACTCTTATATTACACATCTCAGCCGTTAGCTGACTATACAACGAATTGTCGTCTTCAAAAAGACGTTGAAATCTAAAAGAAGGTACATAAAGTTCAATATCATCTTCTAGCGTCACTTCAGTTATAGATCCAAACATGGATTTACGACGATTAATCGCGATCACTTTGTACACTTTATCCGGATGCATTTTCAACGTATGCCCTTCGCGGAAATACGTGTTGTGAGCAATATAGTTTATGTACGATAAATCCATTTTAGGACTCGTTTGAGAACTCTAAACGACGATTACCCAAGTACTTCAGGTACAGTCTCTCGTTATTCACTTCACTTTGCAGACTCACTAGCTATTCGCGTTCCTGATCGAAGAAGCAGTGAAAACAAGTAGGCAAAAATACTTGGAAATCGTTGTTGATGTGCACGACGACTCGTGAACCGTAGACGGTCTTCACAGGACGGATCTCTGTCACCTTGTAGAGCTCTCCCACCTTCAACTCTGTCAAACTCTTCTTCGGGAGGAAGTCGCTGCGGCCTACGCTGTTCACCTTGGTGAAATCCATTTAGTCTCTGTAACATAAAAAATAGTTGATATGAGATAGCAGGTATGAGATATTGAATATGAGATAGCAGGTATGAGATATTTTATAGCGGATATTTTATAGCTGATATGCTTACCTTGCACAGTTGCACGTTTTTTCCTAGGAGGTTGCTCGCTGACTTTTAACTGTAGATTCTTGTCGACTGTAATGATCTCTTCACTCGCGCTGCGCTTCTTAAGTACCCTGCCGGTGGTGTTCTCGAATATTCCATCGAAGATGACGTCATCGTCTTCTGGAACATTCAATGCGCTGTTGATTTGCGCAGGTTCTGGAATATTCGGTGGGCACGTTCTAGAATATTCCAGCGTTGGTTTCGATATTAGAATCATGGGCACGGTTTGCCAAGTTCAGAGCGCACATTTCTCCAGAGATATAGAATGTCGACTGCTGTTCTAAAAAAAAATTTATTTTGATATTTTCAGAGTTTTTTGTTGTATTTTGGCGTGATATAGTCGTTTGTAAAGAAATAAAAAATTTTAAATTTATCGTTGCTCGGTTAAAAAAAAAAGATTAACCTCTAAATAAAAATTATATTAATGTCAATGATGAAAGTTTTTTTTTTTTTTTCATCGCGAGTTTTTTTCAGAAATGAATAAATAAATAAATGAATAATCCCCCAAGCTGCTACGACCCCATAACACCGAGCTCGCGAGGCTTTTTTTTAAATAAATAAATAAATGATCCCCCAAGCTGCTACAACCCCATAACGCCGAGCTCGTGAGGCTTTTTTTTTAAATAAATAAATAAATGATCCCCCAAGCTGCTACAACCCCATAACACCGAGCTCGCGAGTTTTTTTCAGAAATGAATAAATAAATAAATAATCCCCCAAGCTGCTACAACCCCATAACACCGAGCTCGCAAGGCTTTTTTTATAAATAAATAAATAAATGATCCCCCGAGCTTCTACAACCCCATAACGCCGAGCTCACGAGGCTTTTTTTTAAATAAATAAATAAATGATCCCCGAGCTTCTACAACCCCATAACACCGAGCTCGCGAGGCTTTTTTTTAAATAAATAAATAAATGATCCCACAAGCTTCTACAACCCCATAACGCCGAGCTCGCGAGGCTTTTTTTTAAAAGAAATAAATAAATGATCTCCCAAGCTGCTACAACCCCATAACGCCGAGGTCACGAGTTTTTTTCATGAATAAATAAATAAATAAATGATCCCCCGAGCTTCTTCAACCCCATAACGCCGAGCTCGCGAGTTTTTTTTTAAATAAATAAATAAATGATCCCCCAAGCTGCTACAACCCCATAACGCCGAGCTCACGAGGCTTTTTTTTAAATAAATGAATAAATGATCCCCCGAGCTTCTACAACCCCATAACGCCAAGCTCGCGAGTTTTTTTCAGAAATGAATAAATAAATAAATGAATAATCCCCCAAGCTGCTACAACCCCATAACACCGAGCTCGCGAGGCTTTTTTTATAAATAAATAAATAAATGATCCCCCGAGCTTCTACAACCCCATAACGCCGAGCTCACGAGGCTTTTTTTTAAATAAATAAATAAATGATCCCCCGAGCTTCTACAACCCCATAACACCGAGCTCGCGAGTTTTTTTCAGAAATGAATAAATAAATAAATAATCCCCCAAGCTGCTACAACCCCATAACACCGAGCTCGCAAGGCTTTTTTTATAAATAAGTAAATAAATGATCCCCCGAGCTTCTACAACCCCATAACGCCGAGCTCACGAGGCTTTTTTTCAGAAATGAATAAATAAATAAATAATCCCCCAAGCTGCTACAACCCCATAACACCGAGCTCGCAAGGCTTTTTTTTAAATAAATGAATAAATAATCCCCCGAGCTTCTACAACCCCATAACGCCGAGCTCACGAGGCTTTTTTTTAAATAAATAAATAAATGATCCCCCGAGCTTCTACAACCCCATAACACCGAGCTCGCGAGTTTTTTTCAGAAATGAATAAATAAATAAATAATCCCCCAAGCTGCTACAACCCCATAACACCGAGCTCGCGAGGCTTTTTTTTAAATAAATGAATAAATAATCCCCCAAGCTGCTACAACCCCATAACGCCGAGCTCGCGAAGCTTTTTTTTAAATAAATGAATAAATGATCCCCCGAGCTTCTACAACCCCATAACGCCGAGCTCGCGAGTTTTTTTCAGAAATGAATAAATAAATAAATGATCTCCCAAGCTGCTACAACCCCATAACGCCGAGCTCGCGAGGCTTTTTTTTAAGTAATTAAATAAATGATCCCCCAAGCTGCTACAACCCCATAACGCCGAGCTCGCGAGTCTTTTTCAGAAATGAATAAATAAATAAATGAATAATCCCCCAAGCTGCTACAACCCCATAACACCGAGCTCGCAAGGCTTTTTTTATAAATAAATAAATAAATGATCCTCCGAGCTTCTACAACCCCATGACGCCGAGCTCGAGAGTTTTTTTCAGAAATGAATAAATAAATAAATAATCCCCCAAGCTGCTACAACCCCATAACGCCGAGCTCACGAGTTTTTTTCCTGAATAAATAAATGAATAAATAATCCCCCAAGCTGCTACAACCCCATAACGCCGAGCTCGCGAGTTTTTTTCAGAAATGAATAAATAAATAAATGAATAATCCCCCAAGCTGCTACAACCCCATAACGCCGAGCTCACGAGTTTTTTTCATGAATAAATAAATGAATAAATAATCCCCCAAGCTGCTACAACCCCACAACGCCGAGCTCGCGAGGTTTTTTTTTAAATAAATGAATAAATGATCCCCCGAGCTTCTACAACCCCATAACGCCGAGCTCGCGAGTCTTTTTCAGAAATGAATAAATAAATAAATGAATAATCCCCCAAGCTGCTACAACCCCAGAACACCGAGCTCGCAAGGCTTTTTTTATAAATAAGTAAATAAATGATCCCCCGAGCTTCTACAACCCCATAACGCCGAGCTCGCGAGTTTTTTTCAGAAATGAATAAATAAATAAATGAATAATCCTCCAAGCTGCTACAACCCCATAACACCGAGCTCGCGAGGCTTTTTTTTAAATAAATAAATAAATGATCCCCCAAGCTGCTACAACCCCATAACGCCGAGCTCGCGAGTTTTTTTCAGAAATGAATAAGTAAATACATGAATAATCCCCCAAGCTGCTACAACCCCATAACACCGAGCTAGCGAGTTTTTTTCATGAATAAAAAAATGAATAAATAATCCCCCAAGCTGCTACAACCCCATAACGCCGGTCTCGCGAGGCTTTTTTTAATAAATGAACAAATGGTCCCCCAAGCTGCTACAACCCCATAACGCCGAGCTTGCGAGGCTTTTTTTATAAATAAATAAATAAATGATCCCCGAAGCTGCTACAACCTCATAACGCCGAGCTTGCAAGGCTTTTTTTATAAATAAATAAATAAATGATCCCCCAAGCTGCTACAACCCCATATCACCGAGCTCGTGAGGCTTTTTTTATAAATAAATAAATAAATGATCCCCCAAGCTGCTATAACCCCATAACGCCGAGCTCGCGAGTTTTTTTTATAAATATTTATTTATTTATTTATTTATAAAAAAAACTCGCGACCGGCGAGCCTGGCGTTATGGGGTCGTAGCTGCTTGGGGGATTATTTATTTATTTATTTATAAAAAAAACTCGCGAGCTCGGCGTTATTGGGTTGTAGCTGCTTGGGGGATTATTTATTCATTTTTTTATTCATGAAAAAAACTCGCTAGCTCGGCGTTATAGGGTTGTAGAAGCTCGGAGGATCATTTATTCATTTATTTAAAGAACAGCCTCGCAAGCTCGGCGTTATGGGGTTGTAGCAGCTTGGGGGATTATTTATTCATTTATTTATTCATGAAAAAAACTCGTGAGTTCGGCGTTATGGGGTTGTAGCAGCTTGGGTGATCATTTATTTATTTATTTATAAAAAAGCCTCGCGAGCTCGGCTCTATGGGGTTATAGCAGCTAGGGAGATCATTTATTTATTTATTTTAAAAAATGCCTCGCGAGCTCGGCGTTATGAGGTTGTAGAAGCTGGGGGATTATTTATTTTTTTATTTATTTAAAAAAAAAAACTCGCGAGCTCGGCGTTACGGGGTTGTAGAAGCTCGGGGGATCATTTATTCATTTATTCAAAGAACAGCCTCGCGAGCTCGGCGTTATGGGGTTGTAGCAGCTTGGGGGATCATTTATTTATTTATTTATAAAAAAAGCCTCACGAGCTCGGTGATATGGGGTTGTAGCAGCTTGGGGGATCATTTATTTATTTATTTATAAAAAAAGCCTCGCAAGCTCGGCGTTATAAGGTTGTAGCAGCTTGGGGGATCATTTATTGATTTATTTATAAAAAAAGCCTCGCAAGCTCGGCGTTATGGAGTTGTAGCAGCTTGGGGGAGCATTTGTTCATTTATTAAAAAAAAAGCCTCGCGAGATCGGCGTTATGGGGTTGTAGCAGCTTGGGGGATTATTTATTCATTTTTTTATTCATGAAAAAAACTCGCTAGCTCGGTGTTATGGGGTTGTAGCAGCTTGGGGGATTATTCATTTATTTATTTATTCATTTCTGAAAAAAACTCGCGAGCTCGGTGTTATGGGGTTGTAGCAGCTTGGGGGATCATTTATTTATTTATTTAAAAAAAAGCCTCGTGCGCTCGGCGTTATGGGGTTGTAGCAGCTTGGGGGATCATTTATTTATTTATTTAAAAAAAAGCCTTGCGAGCTCGGTGTTCGGGGGATGTAGCAGTTTGGGGGATTATTCATTTATTTATTTATTCATTTCTGAAAAAGACTCGCGAGCTCGGCGTTATGGGGTTGTAGAAGCTCGGGGGATCATTTATTCATTTATTTAAAAAAAAACCTCTTGAGCTCGGCGTTATGGGGTTGTAGCAGCTTGGGGGATTATTTATTCATTTATTTATTCATGAAAAAAACTCGTGAGCTCGGCGTTATGGGGTTGTAGCAGCTTGGGGGATTATTCATTTATTTATTTATTCATTTCTGAAAAAAACTCGCGAGCTCGGTGTTATGGGGTTGTAGAAGCTCGGGGGATCATTATCTTATTTATTCATAAAAAAAGCCTTGCGAGCTCGGTGTTCGGGGGATGTAGCAGTTTGGGGGATTATTCATTTATTTATTTATTCATTTCTGAAAAAGACTCGCGAGCTCGGCGTTATGGGGTTGTAGAAGCTCGGGGGATCATTTATTCATTTATTTAAAAAAAAACCTCTTGAGCTCGGCGTTATGGGGTTGTAGCAGCTTGGGGGATTATTTATTCATTTATTTATTCATGAAAAAAACTCGTGAGCTCGGCGTTATGGGGTTGTAGCAGCTTGGGGGATTATTCATTTATTTATTTATTCATTTCTGAAAAAAACTCGCGAGCTCGGTGTTATGGGGTTGTAGAAGCTCGGGGGATCATTTTCTTATTTATTCATAAAAAAAGCCTTGCGAGCTCGGTGTTCGGGGGATGTAGCAGTTTGGGGGATTATTCATTTATTTATTTATTCATTTCTGAAAAAGACTCGCGAGCTCGGCGTTATGGGGTTGTAGAAGCTCGGGGGATCATTTATTCATTTATTTAAAAAAAAACCTCTTGAGCTCGGCGTTATGGGGTTGTAGCAGCTTGGGGGATTATTTATTCATTTATTTATTCATGAAAAAAACTCGTGAGCTCGGCGTTATGGGGTTGAAGAAGCTCGGGGGATCATTTATTCATTTATTTAAAAAAAAACCTCGCGAGCTCGGCGTTATGGGGTTGTAGCAGCTTGGGGGACTATTTATTCATTTATTTATTCAGGAAAAAAACTCGTGAGCTTGGCGTTATGGGGTTGTAGCAGCTTGGGGGATTATTTATTTATTTATTCATTTCTGAAAAAAACTCTCGAGCTCGGCGTCATGGGGTTGTAGAAGCTCGGGGGATCATTTATTCATTTATTTAAAAAAAAAGCTTCGCGAGCTCGGCGTTATGGGGTTGTAGCAGCTTGGGAGATCATTTATTTATTTATTTAAAAAAAAGCCTCGCGAGCTCGGTGTTATGGGGTTGTAGAAGCTCGGGGGATCATTTATTTATTTATTTAAAAAAAAGCCTCGTGAGCTCGGCGTTATGGGGTTGTAGAAGCTCGGGGGATCATTTATTTATTTATTTATAAAAAAAGCCTTGCGAGCTCGGTGTTATGGGGTTGTAGCAGCTTGGGGGATTATTTATTTATTTATTCATTTCTGAAAAAAACTCGCGAGCTCGGTGTTATGGGGTTGTAGCAGCTTGGGGGATCATTTATTTATTTATTTAAAAAAAAAGCCTCACGAGCTCGGCGTTATGGGGTTGTAGCAGCTTGGGGGATCATTTATTTATTTATTTAAAAAAAAGCCTCGCGAGCTCGGTGTTATGGGGTTGTAGCAGCTTGGGGGATTATTCATTTATTTATTTATTCATTTCTGAAAAAAACTCGCGATGAAAAAAAAAAAAAAACTTTCATCATTGACATTAATATAATTTTTATTTAGAGGTTAATCTATTTTTTTTAACCGAGCAACGATAAATTTAAAATTTTTTATTTCTTTACAAACGACTATATCACGCCAAAATACAACAAAAAACTCTGAAAATATCAAAATAAATTTTTTTTTAGAACAGCAGTCGACATTCTATATCTCTGGAGAAATGTGCGCTCTGAACTTTGCAAACCGTGCCCATGATTCTTATATCGAAACCAACGCTGGAATATTCGATGCGCTGTTGTTCTGCGCATGATCAGAAACATTCGGTGGAGTGGTGTCTTCTGGAACCTTTGATTTGAGAAGCGCTTCAACCTCATCTACACGGTAATGACCCCAGGGTAGGGTATCCGTAAGATTTTGCACCCACGGAAGTTCCAGAGCATCTTCTTTAAGCAAGTAGCGCTTATCGTCGTCGGGATTCAAACCCTTTTTCGTCTGCTCCTCCGTTCGAACAACGTGCAGCGGGAACGGATGGTCTTCTGCTTGATGGTCTTGGTGACGTTGTTAAAAAGACAGTTTTCATAGTCCTCGAAAGTGATGTCTTTTTTGACAACGTGACCTTTGACACCTTTTGCCTTCTTAACGGGTTCCTGTCCCTGGATGCGTAGAGTGTACATCTTGCTCCTCAAAGCTATGTACTCCTCGAGGATCCTCCCGTTGCATTCGTCCTTGAACAAACCAATCTCCTTCGCGTTGACGACTGGAAGCCCGTAGACGTTGTCCTGGGGGTAGGCTGACGTGTCGAATCTCTCGATGTTCTCCTTCATCACCTCGTAGATGTTTACACCCCTGATGTCATAGATAAGGGAGTCTGTGTCTGTGTAAAGCATCTTGGATCCCCCACCAGTCTTTTCCTGCATAAAGGAGTAGTGAAAGTCATACATGTGTGACTTGGAGATGTCCAACACCGACATGCCCACGTAGATGGGTTTGGTGATGTCAACCTCGGTACGCGTGAGCTGAATCGCAGCCAAATCGTCGGAAAAAATCGAGCGACTGTGGAAGTTTGGCTTGGCGATGCAGGCCTCGGCGCTGTACCTACCACACCATTTGTAGACGAGAATAACGTCAACGTATTTGCGCTCGTTCTCCATGGTATTACCTGTAAATAAAAGATTAATTTATCAAAAAAATTATTATTATTATTATTATTATTATTATTATTATTTACCATAGACGGCGTTTATAAAGAGCTTGAAAAGAACCTTCTCAAACTCGTTCTTGGCGTCTTTACGTTTTTGCGTGTTGAGATCGATGTAGGGTTTTAACCACGCCTCCTGGTTGAACTGCAAAGCCCTGTGGATCTTTTTGATAACAACCCCGTGCTTGACTGCCTGCTTAAGCGCACGATAGTGTATCACGTATCGTTGTTTATCGGAAAGAGTGGTTAGCAGTTTTTTCTGCTTCGATCCAGGTGGTATACCATGCTCCGGACAAAACGGAAGATCACCAAACTTCTCGTGAAGCTCTTTGGGGATGTGTAGATCGACCTCAACCAGGTAGCCCACGGGGTTGTCGTCTGGAACGTCCCAAAATCCAGGTTTATTGACATCTTCGACCCATTTGAACCCGTTTTTCGGGAGCGGCTGGCTCATACTCCAACTGGAAAGAAAATATTTCGTTAGGTAATGAAAAATTAATAAAAATAAAGTAGAAACTCACCCGTAGAGGTTGTTTGCGTCCAGATAAATGAGGAAGTTCTCCTCCTTGGTGGGGTCAAAATTTTTCATGTACCGGTTGTTGGCCTTGGCGTAGCGGTGGGAGCTCTGGCTAACACCACCTCTGATGCCCTTCTTAATAAACATTAGTATGTCGATGTTGGAGATGACTTCAAGCTCTACCTTTGTCTCTTTCAACATGGCGGACCACGAGAACCCAGGAGTGGTTCTGTAGTGTGCGGGATCCAAAGAGTACGCTTCCATGCACGTAGACCTGAAGTTTTCAAAGACGCAGGCCAGGAGAAGTACATCAGTTTTCAGGTAGATGTCAGAGTACTCTCCCAGCGTGTGTACCTTGAAAGCCTTCCATACCTTCTCAGCGTGCTCGTACTCTTCCTGTGAGATCTCGCAATCGTTGAGCTGGTTGTAGAAGTCATCCTTGGGTGGCAGTTGGGTGACTCGAAGAGACTCAAAAGAGTTGGTGAAGTCGTAGGGGTACACGCCCTTGCACATCAGCAAACTAATTTGGTCGTCGGTGTACTCGTTTTTGAACTCGTCGACGAGGATTTTCTTCTGACTGTCTTCGAGGTACGAGGCCAGTTTATCGAGAGACGTTGGAAGAAAGCGGAAGGAATCGATGAACCTGAAGTTGATCTTGCTCCCCTTGATCTTCTTGGTGAACGAGATGTACTTTTCCTTGTTCTCAGGAATAAGCGAAACCTTACCCTTCATCTTCTTCGTGGTTGCGAGCTCCTTGATTAAGAAGTGTAGATCGTAGGAGAGGTTGTGGAAAGCCACGGGGACGGTTCTGGAGTCCTGATACTGGACATTGCACCTGGTGTGCGCAGGGGCGCGGTACCTGCGACAAAATAAATCGTTTAAGTATATAAAATCAAAGAATAAAGGTCATGGTACTTACCTGCCAGTCAGATGACAGTGATCTCGCACGCGATCCTTGTTTAAATCTTTCCCGCAAATGTGACGTTTTTTGATGCGCCAGAAGTTGTACTCCTGCTGCATGGTCAGCTCCATGGGCTTGATGTCTTTGTAGACATCCTCCACAAGATCTTTTATTTCAACGAGCTTGTCGATGAACCACTCTGCTGGAGTCTGTCCGGCTTCATCGGTTTGCCTGTAGGACTCGTACCTCGAGAGCTTTGGATCGAAGCTACAGCAGAGGTAGAAACCAACACTGTGAGCCTGATGCACCTGTTTCACTTTAGGATCGTCTTCTACTGGCAAGAGTAAAGACTCAAAGTCTGCGTACACAATAAAAGGAACTCGTTCTTTGCTGTTAAAGTCCTTGAATTTGCAAATTTTATCTTCCTTTTTCGTAGGTAAATTGACACGCACTTTGTTCACTTTAGAACACACCTCTTCGTGAGCATTGAGACGAGCCTCATCGTGAAAATAGTTCATGCAAGAGTCACACACGTAGATCCTTCCATTATGTTTGGTTTTTTCTGCACTTGTCAATCTTGACATATTTTTTATCCAAACATAGTGGAAATTTGGCACACCTAGCTGACTGTCGTCTTCTTCCTCGTCTTCTTCTTCATCGACATATCTGTCTTCGATCATCAACAGGTTCACGTGTTTCGCTTTTTTCTCACTTGTAAGGTGACACGGTGACACACTAAACTTTCCCCCTTTTTTCTTCAACATGTAAACGTTCACTGACATAGGGTTTTGCTTCTCGAACCGAGGAATGTCTTTTAAAGCGACAGGGAAGCTAATTCCTTTGAAGTTTAGTTCATCTAAATATTTAGTGTAAGAGCTTACGCGATCAGAATTATGACACGGGTGTAAAGAGGACAGTATACTCCAAGCGAAACAAAGATTATCGTGCTCGTTTTTTACGTTTATACAAGCGTTTTTATTATGTATTGGAGGAGGTAGCGGAATGTAAGAGTTCGCTCTCAAGGCGTTGTAAACGTTGCAGTTTATCATAAGTCTTAATATATAATTTAATGTCCAACCACTGCCACTTTGCTCAAACGACTCCATTTCAGCTTGAATTGGCTCATTAATGTGAGTCTCGAACCAATCATCGAGTTCGGTAGAAGCGAAAACAGGAGCATTTGCGGTGTTGAAAAATTTCACTTCCGAAACACTCTCATTGTCTTTGATAACGTTAAACTCGGCCGCCAAATCCGCGTTCACTTTCAAAGATGGATGTTTATTTAAAATTTCACCCACTTTTTCTTTAAACACTTTTTTGGCATCATCCATGAGCGGATCGAGTCCAACGTGACCGAGGTTAGTAATCACTCCTGACTTGAGACGATTCTCAAAGGCTGATTCGAAATCATCCCAGGTTACGGTGGGCTCTTCTGGGAGCGGGGGGCTCACGCCTGGCTCTCGAAGTTCACCACCAGTTCTCTCTAACAGCCTCCGAAGTTGTTGACGAATACATAAAAACGTCGAGATGCACGTCTGGCATCTTTGTTTTTGACCTCTCGAAAGGTTGGTGGGGTTGGAGATTAAATTTTTTAACTGTTCAATGGCCTCCGCAACACTGGTTAACCACAGCTCCAAGTCTGATCGTTCTGCGGTAGACGCATACTCGCGAATAGATCGTTGCAGCTGCTTCGCGGCATGTTCAAGATTGGGTATGTCCGCCATTTTTAATCACTCACTTCCGTGTTACACTAGTAAAGACGTAGTAAATAAAATAACAGATTAAAATTAACTTTACGATGCGAAAATTTATTGCGAGTTCGAATTGCGTTTGGTTATTCACTTTTAGATGCACACGAAAAAACATTTATCCTCGGATGTGCAGGTTTTCGGTGCGTTTTAATACACTGCGAGTGTTCTGCGCACGTATCAGGGCACAACGAGTGTTTTGCGTAGGATCCGATGAAGAAGATTCTCGAACAAACTTAAAATTCACTTTTTACCACTTTTAAGATTTTTTTTTTTTCTTGAGTTGAAAAGAAACTGATTCGCTTTGTGAACCGGACCGTTCTTATATACACACCAGAGTCATTCTCGAACTTTCAGTGCGCAGAACCATCGCGTCGATTCTAGAAAATTCACTTTAAATGTTCTCGAACTTCGGTGCGCAGAACCATCACGTCGGTTCTAGAAAATTCACTTTGAATGTTCTAGAACAGTACTGGAGCGTATATAAGAGCGGGGATGATCTGTGGAACGGATCAGTTTAATTTCCAAGTCAGAATAATTAAATAATCTTAAAAGTGATTTAAGCGGATAAAATGGAGTTCGTATTGGACGTGCAGTGCTTCAAGCGAAGCAGGAACATCCTGGTGTGCAAGGAGCTCTCCTTTGTGCCCCTGGTGGACTGTAACACCTCGCCCGCAACTTACTTGTTCAGCCCACCCTGCTCGTGGAACTCTCTCTACGATGAAGAAAAAAAGACGAACAAGTTTGTCGAAGATCATCTACACATGATCCCTTGGAAGTCCGGCACCATACCGTCAACCGACTTTGTGAAACTACTCAGAGAGAACCTCAAAATGGCCAAGAGAGTTTATTGTAAAGGTCTTCAGAAAGTTGTCTTCATTCAACAATTTTTACCTAATGTGTAAGTTTTCAAAAAATTTTTCTTTTTTTTAAATTTCAAATAAATAAGATATTTTTTAATTACAGTGATGTAATCAATGTTGAAGAGAAGTTTGAATGTACAAAAATCAAAGATTTAATGGAAAATGTATATGTAAGGTGCGATAATCATAAATCTAATCAAGGTGTGTGTGCAAAAAAAATTGCACATGCTTTGAGAAAATTTGTTATTGAAAAGCAGTATGCTAGAGTTTTTTCACCTCCTAATATGATCATTGACACAGATGAAGTTGACAGAGATCACCCAGATTATCAGAAAGACTACAGTAAAGAATTACTTCATTCAATATTTGGTTAATAAGTGTATGTTTGTATATAGTGTAAATAGTGTAAATAAAAGTTTAAAAAAGTTTTTTTTTAATTAATTCTTGAGTTAGACTACTTATTTAAAAATCCCATCAAAATTAAATAATCATTTTATAGTAAAAATTCTTACACTTATAATACAAGTTTCAAGCAGAAAATTCAGTTTTAAAGTCTTTTTATTAATTAATAAATAAATTTAACATAAATTTTTTAAAATGAAGTTATTTAGTTTTATTGAAACTAATTTTTTTTGTGATTTTAGACAATTACTTATTTAATCATTCTGAAGTAAAAACTAGTTGTATATATATATATATATATATCTCTCTCTCTCTCTCTCTCTCTCTCTGATGAAGTAAAATTATGTTTAAACAATGAATAATAAACACTTAGTTTCATAATAATTGAAAACTATAATATGAAAAACTATATATTTTAAATTTTAAGCACATTTGATGATTTTAAATATATAAATTTTTGTAACTTTTTAAAAATATTCAGACAATGATTATGTAAGTTAACTTTTCTTTTTTCTCATGTTATTCTAAATCTTTATCTAAAATTTCAACTAAAAAGAATTAATACATCAAAAGTTATGAATGAAAATAATTGAAAATTTTAGTACTTTTGATCTTGAATTCAAATATAGGTTTTTATTGGTGACATTATGAAATAATGTACTCATGATAATCTTTATATTTTTTTTAGATTTCAAATCTTAAAATAAAACTAATTCTGAAGTTACAAGCCTCAATCAATTTTATTTTTGAAGTTATTGAATTAGGAAATTCATAACATTTCAACGATAAGCCTGATTTTGGGTAAATTACTCATTTGATCATTCTGAAGTAAAACCTACTTTCATATATTTCTCTAATGAAGTAAAATTATTCAATCTTTTAGTGACACAAAAATGATTTTATTTTGTAATTAATAAATTATAGTAAATTATACTAATTTGATTCAAAAATTCAAGATATAATTTTGAAAAAAAAAAAAAAATGATTTTTAAATGAAGTAAATAAGAATAAGGTCAATTATAAAATGGAAATGCTTTTTTATACACATACATTTATTATTATATTTATATCTTATAAAATTTAAAAAAATTACAAAGTCTTATAGATATACATTTCTTCATCTTCTTCATCGTCTAATTCTGATGATGAATCTGCTTGTGCAAGCAACCACTCGCTGATTCTTTGAAAATGATCTTCACAGTCTTCAGTAAGATCCTCTAAAATTAGTCTTGGAGTTGACAAATTGAATGCTGAATCCATATTAAAATTGTAATTACTTTCGGGATGATTTATTGGTGGAGAAGAAGAAAAAGAAGCCTCTGATCAACTTTCCTCCAATGAATCACTCCTTGATTGAGAATAAGTACTTATTATTGATCATGGGTCAAGAACAGAGCTCCTCTGGCTATGAAAGAATGAAAGATGAAAAGTCCTCGGGTTTTAAAAGTTATTCTGATGGAAAAAAGGATGAGGAACATAAAAGCTTTTAAAAGCTTCAAGATGAGCAAAAAACTTATGAGAAGAAAAATGAAAAAAAGATTAAATTTGAGAAAATTAAAGAAAAAGAAAAAAATTTAATTGAATTGTAATTATGTACCATAGTTTTAAGAAATAATAATGTATCATAGTCTTAAGTAGTTTTTAATAAATGATTATTTTTGAAATTAACTGCTTTCATTTAAGTACCCCTCCTGAATAATTTTTAAATAATTTTTGTAAATAAATTTAAAAATAATTTTTCATAATTTTTGTAAATAAATTTAAAAATAATTTTTCATAATTTTTGTAAATAAATTTAAAAATAATTTTTCATAAATATTTTAACGAATTATTTTCAAACAATTTTTTACAAAAAAAATGTTGAAATTATTTCTCCCGCTCACAGCGAGGTGAATCCCGCGAGCAGCCGCAGGTACCTACATTTCCGCGGATTGGGGTGTAAAACACGGTAGGTATAAAACGGCCGCTCGGTGTAGTGCAGCTACTGGGTGCAGCTGCTCGGTGCGATCGATCGGCGTAGCAGCGGTGGCGGCTGCTTGGTGTAGTGCGGTCGCTCGGTGCAGCAGCGGCTGCTCGGTAAAGTACGGCGGGTGTAGTACTGCGGGTGTACTTGGTGTAGTACGGCGTGTGTACTTGGGTGCAGTACGAATTTGCACTTCAGGTTATCTGAGGAGGATCGCCCTGGGTTATCTGGGGGTGCTCTGGGTTATCTGAGGTGGACCGCCCTGATGAGGGGGGGGGGGGAACCACCCCGGGTTATCTGAAGGGGAGTGCCCTGGGTTATCTGAGGAGGATCGCCCTGATGAGGGGGATCTCTCATTGTTTTATCTACTTCCCCAGTCACTACTACTCCTCGAAATAACAAAACGCGAGGGCCGTAATTTTTCTGGGCGCCAAGGCCCCGCTAGCTCGCCGACGGTCTGGTCCGCGCCGTCGTCGCTCAACGATCCACTGCTCTGCTGCTGATTCCTCGTTGCGTGAGATCGGCCACGATAATTCCCGAGGGCTGCCGCCCGTACAACTTAGTCAGAAATCCTGGGCACAAGAGCTCTACACCTAACAAACAAAAAACAGCCGGCCCAGGTAAAATACACGAGACCACCGACAAAGATAATAAATATATCTATATACGCGCACTCGCCAGGACAAGGAATGAAATTGATTCAAAAGGCCGATTCTCGCTGTCGTCGCTGCGCCTGCCGCCGATGTCGCCTAGACCCGCGATCCGGCCTCCTAGAAATAATCTTAGCGGACTGGAAGAATGTTGAAGGAATAAAAAAAAAAGATACAATAAATGTGAAGAAAACACAACAGTTCACTCAACGAAACGTATTTAATTAAAGTTAATCGAACCGGGTGGCAAGGGGATTACTTATAATCTAATGGGAACGCATTCCCGTCACGCACCTTACAACTCGGTAGAAAACCCAGAATTTCGATTACAGCACAGGTGTATCACGCCGTGGTCATCGGTCGGCGTCCACGTCTCCTTTTTCTGCTCCTCCGCTCAGCGCTCAGCGACGGGTCGAGTGATCGCCAGGTGACGTCGGACAGCTGTTCGGATGGTTTTACACTTTGTCCCTCTCCACTTTGGGAAAACGACGCGGTCACGTAATTCACACTCTCGAGGAAGACCGCGTGGGCGTCCTCCGGGGTCACGGTTTTACAATCGGTCGCGAATACAACAAAATTCGGAATGCTCGGCGAAGACAGATGCGGGCGTCCGAACTGCACGAGGCTCCAAACTAGAGTAGAGAAGATGGCCGCGGCTCGGGCTTGGAGAGCCGGTAACCGGCGGGAGGGGAAGAAGGCGGGCGGCTCCTCGGCAGCTACTGCCCTCTACGGACGCCACCGAACTTCCTCCTCTCTCCCGCCGCGTAGCATTTCTCCACGCCACAACCTTTCAAGTAAATTTAAACCAATTAAAAAAAATATTTTCCACTTATTATGTGATAATTATAAAGCTGCTAATGCGTATGTCATGGATTTATAATCCTTGACGTAGTTATTTTTAAAAGGGGTGAGATCCTCGTCTTTTTAGAACAACTACTTACGTAGTTGCCTCGTCTCCTTGTTATCTGACTCTTAATGGGTGAATAAAATAAAGTAGAGTAAAAGATAATAGAATGATTTAGAAGTATTGTTCATTAGAAGGAGTTAAAGTTTACAATTTAATGATGAGTTAATGTCCTCCGACAGAGTTAAAGATTACAATAAAATACCTTATAAACTACCGGAGTTGTCCGGGCTGTTCGATGTTCTCGGAAGGTTCTCTGGGCCTTCCGGGACCTTAACCTACTGCGATGGCGAAGGCGATCTTGCACCAACAGATCCTTGCTGACTCTAGCTCTACTTGTCCAGGTGTGCTTCACGTGGCTTAAATCGCTTGGCTACTCGCGATCAAACCACTCGAGTGTCGGGGACGAGAGTGGTTTGGGAGCGCGGCTAAGTAGCGGAAGGAAGCTACTTCGACCCACCTGTTCAAGCAGAGCGGAGTCGTCAGCTAACAAAGTGCTTTAATTACAGTTTGCGCGGCCCCTTCCCTAACTCCTTTTAGGCGGATTAGTTGTTATAAGTAAGTCTGTTGCAACTTGGAAATGTGGGATTTTTATGGAGATCGATACATGACACGTAGATTAATTTTCAGTCTTGACTTTTTCGATTATTCCAAATTTCAAGATAGATCTTCAACAAAATAGGGGCCGTGACCGGTGGGACACGAAATAGAACTGATTTTTTTTTTGCTCTCAACAATGGAGAAAAATGTACTTATTTTTAAGAGCTCAAAATTTATAAAAAAATTACGCTAAAGCCTAAATTATTAACTTTCAGGTCCAACGATTGCTTTTTCAAAAATAATAATGAATTTCAAAAAAAAAATCAAAGACTAGCGTGACCAGTGGGACACATACCTGTGACCGGCGGGACATGTGCGATAAACTGCTGATAACTTCATCAAAAAAAGTTTTAAATTTGATCTGACCTTGTCAATCACTGTTAAAACCATTAAGTTTTTTGTTTAATAAGTTATTTTTCACAAAAATATTTAATATATAGCATTTTTTCAAACTTTTAGTAAAAAATTATCAAGTGTAAAAATCATTTTTTCAATAAATATTTTATTTTTTTTCGTGAAAATTTGGTTAGATTTATACGGTATAAGTTAGAAAATTATTTATTTCAAATTTTTTTATTGAGATAAGTGGAAAAAAGTCTATCATCAAAATTGCAAAATTTTAAAGATTGAATATTTCAGAGAATAACAAAAATTTTCAAATTAATTTGAGCTTAAAACATATACTTTACATGTGATTTCAAAATGTCATAGTTAATTTTATAAAATTTTCAAATCTTAAAAAAATATCGAGACATGCCACTTTGCACCGTAGGTTCACTTTAGCTTGGAATGACCCATATAATCATTCCCAACTACCTACACACCGAATCCTGTCCATTCCTAGTTTTTGCACGATTTTCGACCCATTGACTGGACTATTTATCGTATGTCACTCTCTCAACAATTTAGAGATCGTTAAAAGAATAATAAATAATAATAGGTTCGAAGAAGATTTTGTGATTTTTTAAAATTACCTTTCCAGACATTTTCAAAAGATAAAAAAGAAAATAAACACACTGGGGTGGAATTCCTTTATATTTTCATGTGCGTCTGGATAAGAAACACCATCACTCTTTTTCTACCAAATGTTTTGATCTGAATATTTGTACACAATATCTTAAGGTCTTTATTTTTAATGAGAGATTTAAAACGTATAAAGTTTTCAAAACTTTTGTCACGGAGTTATATCAATTGAAAAATTGGTTATGTTTTCGTGATCATTTCTAAGTTTTTTAAAATATTTCTAAAACATATGATTAATATTGGAAAATGAAAGAAGAGACTGTAAGCATACTGTGTGAAGTTTTCAAAATAATTCATTTTTAGAGCCAGAATACCAATCAGTTAAAGTTAAAATTATCTAGTCGGGCGCTGCGGTACTTTTTCGCTTTTTCGCTCACGAAAGTACTTAGCATCCTTTAAAATAAAATCGGTAGCTTTTCATACATTAGATCGTTTAGTTAAAAAAAAGCCTTTTTCTTGCTTAAAATAAACAGTACTATAAAATAAAAATATGAGAAAGAAGTTATTTGCCAAACAAATCTCTTCTATTTGTAATTTTAATAAAAAAAAATTGATAAAAATATTTACCGAACACGCACGCGCTGTAACAGTTAAATTTTGAAGTATGTTACAATGATTGAAGTATAACTATGTCAACAATGCATTTTTCGAATGATTAAAAAATTTCTTGACCTATTAGCTCACAAATAAAAAGTTTATTCAAGGAAGTGATAGCTATCATTTAGAAAGAGACTACTTATGTTACTTTTTGGAAACACTAAAATCTTAATTTAATGAAAGTATAAAAGTTTATTCATTATTATGAGAAATAATATGCAGCTTGAATGGATACGAACATGACGTTGGCAAGCAGACGAATATAGCTGAAAACTTTAGCTGTATACAGTGTCAGCCAATAAGTAAACAGTTTTTATACCACCTCTCCCTTGTTGAGCCCATATAACTTTTCAAAATAGTTTTTATATTATTTTTTATTTTATCGCTTTCTAAATATAATTAGTCCTATTATATAGTATAAATTATTCAAATTTCAATCTAATAAAAAGCTAAGACAACTATTTTATGGTTGAAAGATGGGAGAGGAAAAAGGTTAAGTTATTTATTAGAAATAAATCTTCAATTCATCATAGCTGATATTTGTTTCAATCTAAAAAAAAGTTTCCAAAACCAACAAGACTAAAAAAAAAACTGTTTTAGAACTCTGTCATCTAACTTTAAAACGAAAGAGTATCGCTTCGTTTTACCAGACTAGACCCTCATTTTGTTGTACATGGTGAGTTTCAGGAAAACTACCGTTACCATTCCCATTTCCGGAACTTCTAGCAGTGCTATGATTGTTTGAATTTCCTGGTCCATCTGTAAAAAAAAAAAAAATTAAAATAACTTTTATTAGAACAAAAACTTTATTGTAATAATCTCTTTTATAGTATAAGATTTTTGGAGTAAACAATTTGAAAAATAAAAGTAAAATGTGTACACGGAGGAAACAAATATATAAATTTACTGTGGAAGTGTCACGAGAAATTTAAATTTCTGTGCTCAGGGAGCGCTTGAATGTAGTGTTAGCGCTACGAAAAAAGTATGTTCTATATCAACACAGAAGAATTCTTAAGCTATACTGTGGTTGAACCAATCATATAAGTCAGGTGATCAGTTGAGCCACGCCTCCTGGCAAGCTTTGTTTTTATAAACCTAACCTCAAACCATCATTAAGTATTTATAAGTATCAACTTTAAAATATGTTGACTTAAAATCACACAAAAAAAACTACACATATTTATATTACAGCTATTTTTTCTTGATAAAAAAAGTAAATAAAAATGCCATGTGATCAAGGTAAAAAGTGCGAGCCAAGCCTAACAATTGCAAACTTTTGGCCGGGTAGAAAGTGATTCTAATTGGCTCCCCTAATGTAGAGCTTAAATTTTTCTATGCAAGACTAACAGAGTATTTTTTCGTGCGCTACATACGATTTCAGTATAAACCTTGTCACACAATTTGTTGGTTTTAGCTTAACACAGTGAATTTCTGTAATTGTTCCCTCCGTGTAAAATTTACTAAATTTTGCGTAAGGGATATTTTTAGCCGATTTGTATTTTTAATGGTAAAATTTCTTTTTTTCTAACGCTTGACAGAAAACATATATTATTTTACTATTGTTATAAGTAGCAGTTTCAATATTACACAAAAGCAAAGTAAAACTACCAAGAAGAATTTATATTTCCAGATTTTGAATTACATACTTTTACGGGCTTGGTGGGGGATAATAATAATTAAAGTCATTATTCATAAGAAAATCATTCCAATTCTGTATTTAACGCTGGTCCGCTATTTCATGAGTACGAAACTGGTACTAGTCGAATGGGACCGACAGACACAGTCAAACAGAATCGACAAGTAAAACCACGTTCGTACAAATCAATATTTTTTTACTCTGATAACTCGCTTTGAATAACTACACGAACAAGATCAACGCATCGTGCGTTCAACTCGGCGTCTCTTGTTCGATTAACTTTCTCCTCGGCAGCAGCACAATGACGCCCGGCTGCGCCTGCGCACTCTTGCTTTATCCTCGACTAGACTTCCCGAACTCTTTCACAACATTTCCTCCTCCGGGAACTTTACAAAAACATCAATACAAAAGAATTAACAATATTCATACAAGTCATAAAAAGTATAAAAGATATAAAAACCTTAAGACTAATCTCACTTTTGCCAGTCTGTAAAGGGGAATCAAACCCACTCATAAAATATCAACCACTTAAACTAGATAACAATAGTGGACATCTACAATTTCTAAAATATAATAAATAAAATATAATCAAGAGGATCGTTCACCATCATTTTCCCGACGATCATTCCCCTGACCGGTCAATTCCCAGTGTAAATATTCCCTCAGCAATCAATCCTCAGATAATAAAAATTAGATTCTTAACTCATTTAATAATTAAAAAAATATATAATATATAAATCATGTTATAGTAATGTATAAATTAATTCAAGTATAAAACAATGTATAATTGCATATAAAGTACAAAACAACGTGTTAATGTTGGTAATATTTATAATATAAAAACAATGCTTAAATAATGTAGCAATAATGTATACAATAATTTTAAATTGTAAATGAGTTTCCAACTGCTTCTAAATACGCGCCGATTGAAGTAGTTCAAGACGATTCTACGGAGCCTTGCTTGAGCTGTTCACCAATTTTTCTTAGGAACTCTCTTTATTTTTCTGCCTAGAGACAGCTCTATGGTAGCAACCTCTGTGTCTCATTGCTCTTTCATAAATAACGATATGCAGGAGTGTTTATCGGGGTGATTTTTTCCCATCAAGAGGTTAAATTTGTTGAGCCACTCCTCCGACATATTGTTGATCCACGCCAGGCCCTCTACTGTGGCATCATATTAATTCCATATCCAAGGCGATATCTGAAGAGCAGCGCTTTTCGTCTTCTTTTTGTGGGGAACCAGAATTGCGCCCAAACATGTGTCTTGTATCAGGATTGCGCCCAAACTCCTCCCCTTCAACTTTCACTGAAAATGGGCGCAATCCTTACAAAAACTACTCCCATTTTGCGAAGCCTTTTCCGTCAGAACTATTGATTTTGAACAGTGAATTAATACAAACGTGAGAAAAAAAATTGATTTTTAATAAAGCACTAACGGGTTATTTTTTAAAACAATGCTCACCGTGGGTCCCGAACGGCCGCCGCAGAGGCGTGCCATAAAATTTAGTTCCAACCAAAATCTAGTTCCAATATAATTTTTTTTTTTTCTCTGTTATAAGGGATGTTTGTAAGGGTTGTTTTGGTTTTTATGGTATATATTAGTTGGGGTGAAAAAGAGGGATGATTATTACTCTAGCAGGGTAAAAAAGCGTTAATTTTTGATAAAAGTGAAGAGAAATGAGTTTGGGGTGCAATTTCGAGGTCTAGGTAACATTTTTTCGTCTTCAAATTGTCCTGCTCAGAGTTGAGAGCAATTATAGTATACATCTTTAACTGTTATAATGATTAAACTGTAATAAAATGAGTTTGGGGCGTAGTCCTAACAGTTCAGTGCAAGGATTGCGCTCAAAAATCGGTTCATCCTCGAAAAAGCGGCAAAGCTGCACAAAATTTGGGCGCAACCCTAGTATTTTTTTTGGGGCGCAACCCTGGCAAAATTCTTGTTTATTTTAGGGATTTGGACACAATCCTAGATTAGCCTTCTTTTTGCCGGCTTACCATTCACATAAGTGGTGTCAAAATAGTTGACGAACTCCTTCAATTGGTCGGGTGCAACGTTTTTTAAATTTGCGAAGTAGCATTCGACATCGGGTATCAGAACCAAAGCCAATGCTGGCAGCATATGTGTGAATTCTTTAATGGATCGTTGAAGCCCTTCATCTTGAATTCTTCTAAAAAGACTTTGTCCCAGGTGAAAAAAACATGCTGATATCGCCACATAAGGAAAAACCGCCTTACACGCATTAATAATACCCAACTCGAAGTCAGTCATCACGATAACCTCGGGATGGCAGTTTTCGATTCCGTGTTTTTCTGCGGCTGACACAATATCACAGAGAACGGCAGCATATTGGTTCGTTCCCCTCGATAATAGGAGTGGGTAGACAAATGGCACTGCTACCTTCTCGCTGTTTTCAGAAGCTCTCGAAACGATTTCCAATAAACGCTTGTGCATATGCGGTGCAACCTGTCGATATTTTGTATTTGTAAAAACGTTTAAATATTTGTAAATAGTGAGACTTATGATGCTTCACCTACGATTGCAGACGAAGGCTGCTCCGGATACATTTCAGCCTTCTTTTTTTAATTAAATTTACTCTTTTCAGCCTCAGCTTCCTCACGACTAGGGGCGTGTAAATGCTCGGATTCATTTGGTCCTGAAAAATACAAAATAGGTTATTTATTATTCCTCCGACAAAGCATAAAAATTATATTTTTACAACCCCGCACAACTTTTATAACCATTACTGGTCCACTCAGCGCCGTTACTGTTGTTGCTTTAGCCGGGTACTCCTTTTTCCATAACCGGTCACATTCCCAGTGTGTGTTCGATTACCCTTCGGCCGTCCTGACCTCACTTATACAAAGCCGTCGACAAGTAACCTTCTTTCATTAACAATTTCTGCAGCACTTTATACTTTTATATTAAATTTTGAAATTACGTCTAAAAAATGCGTAAAAAAATTCACTCCAAATATGATTACAAGACCAGGTTAAATAAAATGTGTTATCATATTTGTGGTTAAACAATTGACTGACTGTTAAAAAATCGAATAAACAATTCGAAAATAATTTTTTTGGGTGAAACATTCACAGAGGGATTGATTTCTCGGGGGAATCATACATCGGGAAAAAAAACTTTCAGGGGATTGATGCATAGGAAAGTGATAAGTAACCCAGTTTCTTAGCACGATGATTTGACTAGCAGGCTAGCTTCTGTACAGAATGAATCAACCATGACACAAACATTGGGTTCACCGTTAAACAAATATTTCTCTACAAAAGATTTGGCCCCTCAATACTTCGAATTTTTTTGTAGCTTAGTTGTCTTGTGTCAATCAGAAAGCATTAGAACGCAAGAATATTCAGAGCAACACAAATTTTTTATTTTTCATTCTCGCCAATTCATACCATTGGTAAAAAATACAAAATATTTTAAGTAAATAGTGGACCGCAAGTAACATAAAGGTGCTTATAAAAACAATTCTATATAAATTACTAAGGTTTTCGAGAAAAAATAAAATTTTTATTATAATGCACCCACAAGCGCTTGTATTTTTCAAAACTAAGCTATTAAACATTGAACTCGCTAAAGCATCAATTTCATCTTAGGCTGCCTACACATAGGCCTCCTTAACACACTTTAGGCTTGAGTGCATATAAGTAAAGGGCAAAAAGTCGGACATTTTCAGGTATGAAATTATGAAATAATAATTACTTGAAAAAAAAAAAAAAAAAAAAAAAAAAAAAAAAAAACATTGTTACTTTATAGTAGGATGAATGGAGATGCTAAAAATGCTACTGCCATGATCCATATTGTTAATAATAACAATAAACAGTAATTTTTTAATTGTGCTAAAACATGGTTATAATTAGTTTCAACTTATTTGAGTTTTAAACTCTCAAATTCATTTAAAAATCTATATTTTAATAGTTTTTAGTTCAATTTGAACAATTAAAAGTAAAAATATAATCATCCTCCATTATATTAAGAAGTTTATTTTCGCCGTCGACTTCCTTATTAAAAAAAAGTGACTTAGACGTCTCAGATCAATTAGAAATTTGGAACTCAGGGGTTTTCGGGACTGCTGATCACGAATCCAACATTTATTTTAAAAATTGACCTATGTAAAGTCTACTTATTCAAGGTTGAAATTTATTTTTTTCTCAGGCTCTTTTCAGAGTTTGACGTCTATGATTGATTAGAAACTGAGTAGTCAGGGATTTTAGGAGTAGCTGATTACGAAGCTGACCTCTATTTTCTGATTTGGCCTATGTAAGGGCTACTTACTTAAGGTAAAAATTCATTTTCAATAGAATTTTTTTGAAACTTCGTATATGGAAGTTTTTGGGGTTGCTGGTTATGAATTTGACTTTTATTTTTAAAATTGACCTACGCAAGGGCTACTTACTTAAGGTAAATATCTATTTTTAATAGTTTCTTTTTCAAACTTTGTCTACGGGGGTTTTGAAGGTTGCTGATTATGAATTTGGTTTTTATTTTTAAAATTGACCTATGTAAAGGGCTACTTACGTAAGGTAAAAATTTATTTTTAATAGAATTTTTTTGAAACATCGTATAAGAGGGTTTTTAGGGTGGCCGCTGATTATGAACCTGATATTCATTTTTAAAATTGATCTACGCAAGGGCTACTTGCTGAAGGTTAAAATCTATTTTTCATAGTTTCTTTTTCAAACTTTGTTTACAGGGGTTTTTAAGGTTGCTGATTACTAATCTGACATTTATTTTTTAATTTGGTCTACTGAAAGGGCTACTTATTCAAGGTAAAAATTTTTTTTTGATAGCATTTTTTTACAAACTTTATGAACGGGATTTTTAGGGTTGATGATTATGAATCTGATATTCATTTTTAAAATTGACCTATGTAATAACAATAAAAACAATATCTTTCTTATAAGAATTTTAAAATTTAATATATTTCGGTATGAACTTTTTTTAATATGTATTTTATTTTAGATACTCTAAGAAACAATATTTCTAAACTTTTTGTTTTAATTTAAAAATAAAATAAAGATAACTGAATTCTCAACCAAGCAAGCGTTAGCGTAGTGAGGTATAGAAGCTAGTTTTCAATTAAACTAAAAGTTGGTCTCAGATTAGCTGATCGAGCGTTTGACGCCATTTTACTGCAGATGGTAGACGTGAACACGATTTGTGGTTAAGATTTGCAATAAAAGCGTTTAGTTCCTTTGCACAAAGTCTCTAATTACATAATAGAAAGTGATGTGCCTATGTTTTTACTTCACGAAATTCAATTTTGTGGTTAGTTTTTCAGTTTAACCTACCGTTTTTTTGCTTAGGTGGATAAAAGACGTGAGAGAACGACTAATTACATCATTGTTTAATGAAAGCAATGAAAATTTAACGTTGGTTGAAAATTTTTTTCGTTAGTTTAAGAATGAAAGAAGCAAATCATGCTTTACTATTTTATTGCATATTTGTTTTTAGCTGAATTCAGACATAATTTTATACAAATTTGAAGATGGGACATGTGACTGACGTGAAATTATCAGGTATTTTTTGCAAATATCTCGTTAAATAATAAAGCTAAGACATTGAAATTGTGATGTTATCTAGATTTTTTTATTTAAAATATGATGAAATTTTATTTAAAGTGATAATTTTTTTTGTTTAGTTACGAAAACTGCGGACGCTGGTTTGACCGACTTTTTGCCCTTTACTCGTATACACTTTTTTATCGTCTTGTATGAAAAGTTTTAATTTTATTTATTCCAATGAAATTGAAAACATTAGTATATGGACTACTATGCGAAAGTTACAGATACGCATCCGGCCGTGGCCACCATGTTACGACCCAAGCGTAAGCAAGGGCATGCTGTGGGTGGAATGAGCATCGGTCGTTGACTCAAAGAACATTCTATTCTTTTGGCTTAGAATAAAGGAACTTAAGTTATAACTTGCAATCAATGAGGTCAAAGAAGCTTATGCCTCTTCTATATTTGCGGATCATCCGAGGATCGGCTTGACTTTTAAATTATTGTATCTCGCTTTTGAGTAAATATACAGCACTTTTTTTCGAAATTACATTAAAAATCAATATTTTCTTCCTATAATCATAAAAATGAGTATAATTTACAAATATGGAAGCACAATATAACCATTATAAAGTTAATCCGGCCCCGGATGATCCGCCAGTGTATGTAGTATGTACGGCATTTCCTATGTTTTAAAATTATGTATTTTCGTCAACAACATTTTTTTGTTTAATTTAAAGTATAGTGACAATAAATATCCGTTGACGTTTATTTTATAATATTTTTCTATGCATATAAAAAAAAGCTTGTCAGCGAAAAAGCTCCTCGATGTATACAAAAATTTATTAAATTTATCTAGATAACCAAAAAGTATCTTCAAGTTCATGCGAAATTCTTTTAGGACTAAATCAACTCTTTTGTAGGAAAATGTAGACATCAGATATAAAGGACAGGAGGGTTTACGGGTAAACACAATAACGACACGGCAAGTGCTCGGTACACTCAAAAATAGTTTATTTTTAAACCTCGGTGACTCTTACACGGGCGGCATGCACACGCTACGGTAGACATAGAACAACTATTCTCCTCGGGCGGGAGACTAGCCTAGCGCTCACAGAGTGGCGCTAGTGCTGCTGCTGCAGCTCATGGTCTGTTGACGGTGTTGTACAAAAATCCACCGCCAACACTCATTCCATTTATGTTAACGACAATAAACGCCGTCAACCCTCAAAATCTTTAAACTAGTTAAACTTACACAAAAAGAAATAGTTAAATAAAAATTCAAGAACAAACTGAAATAATTAAATAAAAATTCAAAAATTGAAATAATTAAATACAGGCATATTAATGAATCACGCCAATCGTTCATTCACAAATCAGAGTCTTTCCCTTTTAACAATTTCACTCGTTACTCGATGATTCTCTCTCTGAATTGCGGGTGTGATTGTTGTTCCTTGACCTCTCAGTTAGTTGGACCTGTAATAGAATAAATTAAGATTTTCCTCGTAAAATCATATTATACCCCTTTAGATTATAACATGCTCAAGCACACTCATTTAATTCTCACAACATGCTTAAACACACTCAATCAGTTCATGAAACCTACTCTTAGCCTTTTGAAATCACCTCGGGGAAGGGGTTTTGTAAAGATATCGGCTAGGTTTGATTTAGTATTTACTTTCCTCACATCAACCCTGCCCATAGCCACGCATTGTTTGACAAAATCCCCATGTGCCTCTGACAGAAGTTTTCGGTTTCCCGTCAACTCTCTGTGTTTCAGATTTTCCTTTATTACCTCAACACTCTCATCATAATGTTTAAGTTTTTGACAACCCTCCTTCTGGGAATTGTCAACCGCACACTGATTGTCGCAATAGACTTTTGCAGGATAGAATGTCCGATTTGTCATATCCCGAAGGGCCTTGTCCAGACTGATGATCTCGCTGCATACACCACTCAAAGCAACGTACTCAGCGTCTCCAGAAGATGTTGTAACCAGTGTCTGTTTGTGACTTCTCCATGCTATAGTATCCCCAAAGGATTTGATCAAACAACCCTCAGCCGATCTCGACCTCTCGCAATCCAATAGACTTGAATCGGTGTAAGCGATTAAATCATCAGATTTACTTCGGTATATAAGACCTAAGTCCCTAGTACCTTTTAAATAACGGAAAATCCTCTTTACATCCTGCCAATCTGTCTCCGCCAGGCTCAATTGCTTTCGCGCAAGCACATTGACCGCGTAAGCGATATCAGGCCTCGTAGCATTTGACAGATACATCAAGCAGCCTATTGCTTCTCTGAATGGTACTTTCGGAGTTACCGAGACAGGTTTGTCGTCGGTCTCCTCTCTTTGTTCTAACTCAAGTTGTCTCAACTCTTGGTTCTTCATTTTCTTAGTTATCATCGGTGTGTCTTGAGGAGCACAATCTCTCAGATTGAACTTCTCTAGAACCTTGTCTATATAATTTACTTGTTTTAGACTCATAAACCTTTCCTCATGAATCCGAGTAATTTTCATACCCAGGAAAACATCAGGTTTTCCTAAGTCTTTCATTTTAAAGATGGCACTCAGACTCGCTTTAACCTCATCAAGTTTTTGCTTACTATTGCTTGCAATTATCATGTCATCGACATAAAGCACAATTAGAGCAAACAGAAGTCCACACACCCAAGTAAACAGACATGGCTCGTTTGTATCATGACTAAAACCAAGTTTCTTCATTTCCTCTTTAAATCTCTTATTCCATCTGCTAGGGCTAACTTTTAGCCCATATAAAGCCTTCTTTAATCTACACACCATGTCGGCTCTCGTGGCGTCATCACACTCATACCCATCAGAGATCTTCATGTAAATGTCGTCCTCGAGCTCACCATTCAGAAAGGCCGTCTTGACGTCCTTCTGGCAAGCGTGTAAATTGTTTCTGTTTATAACAGAAAATGATCCTCAGGAGCATCATCTCCTTCTTCTCGAAACTTTACCTTACTAAAGCTGCAAAATAAGCAAAGCTAGAGTCAGTGACCTTTCTAGCATACACTGTAGGATCTCGTCCTTCTTTCACTCTCCTGCCAGGTTGAATTCTCGACTTGGCTGGGGGCGCATCCTCATCCTCTTTACCAGTGTCTACCTTCTTTGGTCTACCTCTTTTGCGACTCACCTGAGGAGGTGTTGGTTGCACTTGCTCAGGTTGTCCCTCATGGACATCTAGATCCTCTCCAAAGTCCAACTCTTCCTCTATCGCCTCTAGATATTCACGTTTGTAAACATCTTTGTAAATTAATTTTTCATTGAATCTCACATTTCTGAAGATTATGAACTTCTGTGTGGGTGGGTGCCATAAAACATAGCAATTAGTCCCGTAGCCAACAAATACAGCTTTAATTGCTCTCGGTGACCATTTGTCTTCTGGATTGGGTATATGTGCATAAGCAATACACCCAAACCTTCTAATCCTCTCAAAACGACTCTTTTCCGAAGGATCAAGTTTATTGAAAGGTAACGCAAAATCAATACTCCTATGTGGTGATCGGTTGTACATATTCACAGCTACCTCGGCTGCCAGAAACCACATGCTTGTTGGTACACCGGAGTCTAATAGTAAAGCGCGTATTTTGTCGTGCAACGTCTGATTAAACCTCTTAGCTGTCCCGTTTAATTGCGGTGTATGCCCGAGTGTAAAATTACTATCTGTACCCTCTCTATCCATCAACTCTTTAAACTCGCCACCAGTGAACTCAGTTCATCTGTCTGCTCTTATGATTTAGCGAAACCACTGCCAGACCCGTGAGAGGGCGCTGGCGTTGGTCCTCGTCGTGCTAAATGGGCAACGTTTTGATCGAACGCGACAAAGCGGCCAAAATCCAGCTCTGGTTTGGCATTTCGCCTTAAGATAACTTATCTCTCGTCGTATGCTTTTTGAACGTGAGGTAGCAAAATGACTCGTCATTTTAGTGACGTTAAATTTCTCAATCGAACGCAGAGCCTCTAAGGGAAGTATAGCTTGCTGTTTAGTACCTTAGGAAGTTGACTGAAAAGAATCCAGCCGTTGTGGCGAATTGCGATTTGCTGCCGTGCTTGCGGCTGAGGATAGGTTGGAGCCCGTGATTCTAAGGATGGCTTAATCCGAGCACGGATAATTGCTTGTCAAAGACGCAAAACAAGAGCAAAAAGCGGCGTTAAATGGAATCAGTTGACTGTGGTTGGCCTTCTTGGGGATCTTTCAATGCCTGTAATCTCGTCATTAAAACCAGCTCTAAGGAGTATAAATGGAAGATTTTCCGAGAACGTATAAGGAAACATCGTGGAAACCTTATTAGGATTCCAAGGTGTTGAGGGTTTTGCACCCCTCTGCGCTCCTCGTGCTTATTCATAAATTTCTCAACGGCCTCAGAGTGCGAAGATTTAATTGCTTCTCATGCGCTTAAGGACTGGTCCAAACCAGGAGCCTGATCGCCAGGACTGAGAACCCCGTGATGGACGATTTACTGAAGGCAGCGTCAAAACTACTACGGGGTGGCTTCCCGCTTTTACCCTAGCTAGAGTCGTTGGACCTCGACGGCTCTCGTGGTCACCTTGGTGATCACAATTGGTTATCCATATGCTGGATGTGCTCCATGTCCGAGGTAACATGGGTGTTAGGTGTATAGATCCAAGGCTGCGCTTGACCGCGTGATCGAGAGTGGTTGTCTCAATAACTCAACCCTGGTATGGAGTCCAGCAAAAACTTCCCGAATCCCCGTGCTCTAGCGTCACAGCCCTGAGATGTATGATTGGACGGATTCCAATAGATGTGACAGTGCTGAGTTCGAAATAACGATAACACCTGTGATTGGTATTTTCTCTCCCTTAAAGGAGGGCCTGGCCCTCTGAGTAAAAGGAAGCACGAGTCAGATGAGAAAGCACAAACCAAATTCGAAAGCGAATTGTCTATCGTTAACTCCGACGATGGACTCTTATCGAAAAGGAGTGAAGGATGGCGAACCCGAAGTCCGTAAAGGAACTTGGAATGTCAGACCCAGACCCAGAAAAAAGCAAAAATCTGGCGCTTTTGTTAAGTTCCCTCTTATACAGGGAGGAGAACTTGGAGGCCCACAGCCCAAGGGTGTGATAGGGCTTAGATCTCACGGCCTTGAAACTGGTGCTGTGACTTCTCGTGATTTCGAAGATCCAGAGGATCCTTATTGCGGGAGTCAAGAGGCACTTCATCAGGCGCTTAGTGGGGTTAGTACTCAGAACTCTGTGGAAACCCCTGTTGAACCTCAACCGTTTAGTAAGGAATCTCCTGAATCCCGCGCTGATTTTCATAACGATGATAACTGCCATGATGGTGTCCCTCAGCCTCTCTTAAAGCGTCGACGAATTATGACCAACTCGAGAATACATCTCTCACCCGATGATATCGGACTTGAGGTAGCGTGCTCGCGACCAGATTGTGAGGTTGGACCTGGAGTTCACGACAAGGCCGGTGTCAACTTGGTTACGGAGGATAGCGAAGGTCCGGAGGATCTTTATCACCGTGACCTCTTTGACCTTCCCAATGCGCCTAGTAGGGTTAGTACTCGATCACTGGCGGAAAACCCCGAGAGATCCGGGGTGGTTAGTAAGCGTAAAGCTGAATCCCATTAAGGCGATCTCAATAACGATGACGGCATAGCTAGGGAAGACGCAGAACCGCCTCGAAAGCGATCTCGAGATAGCTTTGCCAATACTAACCCTGGTGACTTTTCCCAAAGTGTACCAAGGCAGGTTGACTCTAACTCTCTAACTATGAAGATCATGCAGGTAAACTGCCAGAAATCTTCAACAGCTGTCAGTGACTTAATGCAGAAAGCCTTCGAAGCAGGAGTACATATTTGTCTACGGCAGGAAACTCATATGGCCTTTGGACGTCCGGTCGGTCTTTCGTCTGGCCTTTCTGTGTTCGCAACTAAAAATGGTAAAGCGGCCATAGTTGTGTTACAGGAAGAAATCTCTGCTATCCTTGTGGAACTAGGTTCCTTCGATAATGGTGTTTGTATTAACACTAAGGGTCCCTTCGGGGAGCTTTTATTGGTCTCTTTGTATTGCCCTCCGAGCCAGGATATCCTTCAGAGTCTGAATTACCTTGATGATGTTGTTGCACACGCGGCAGGACGTAGGATTTTGATCGGAATGGACTCGAACGCAATCTCTGACCTATGGCAAAGCACAGATAGCCTTGGCAAAAAGGCTGGTCGCAATGCCGAGAGTAGGAGAGAAACGTAATCCGATTGTTTTCTGGCGTCTAGACTAGAGGTATTGAACGAACCTAGCGAGGCCTATACCTTTGTAGGACCGAGAGGATTTTCAGACATTGATGTGACCCTGGTTAGAAGCGATTGGGGGGACCATGACAAGGTGGCGAGATTTTCCTCGAAAATTCTAGAGGGATGGGGGCTGAGTGACCACAACCCAATTGAAATTGGAATCGAGGGCACTTCAGACCTAAGTACCACTGAGCTCTTGCTGTCCGAAAAAAAATGGAACACTAAGGACGGGGATAGGTCAGCTTATACGAGTTATGTTAAGCTCTGCGCAAATGATTACGGCATTGAGTCGTTTAATCAACTAAGGGTCGAGGACAAAGTTGATTTGCTGTGTGGATGGATTACTGAAGCTAACGACAAATTCCTCAAAAGTACCTCGCGCTCGAAAAGACCACAGAGTCTCAATTGGTGGAACTCTGAGTAATTCAAACTCAGGGCCCGGACTCGTGAATTTAGAAGGGAATACCAGAAGGAGAGGAAAAGATCGGGTGACAGGGATGGGCGTAGTCGGAGAAAGTGGAGGAAATCAGCTAAGAAGTACGCTTGCTCGCTTAAATCTGCCAAACTTCGAAACTGGCAGAAGTTCGTAAGTGAGACAGGAAACAGGAATCATTGGGGGCCAGTATATACAGTCTGCAATGGCAAATCTCAGAGAGACACTTTGTCGAGCCTAAGAACTGCCAGACTCGAACGTGAGTTGAAAGCGCTGAAACTCTGTTGAAGGAATTCTTTTTTCTCTGTTGAAGGGTCATAACGAGATTGATCCTGCCCTTGATCCCAATATCGAGGGTGGAAATCACGGTATCTGTTCTCAGGAGCAGATACAAACTGCGGCTGGGCTAAAACAAAGCACGCCTGGCCATGGCCATCAAAATTGGGAACCTCGTAGGATGCGGCTGCGATCGAGCTTGAAAGACATTCAATGAATGAGACTCTTGTTCGCGCTAAGTCCTATTTCACAACAAGCCCTTTCGGGCGAGAGGTGGTAGCAAACACTCTTGGGACTAGGGAGTAATCCACTCGCCTAAGTCCAGCTCTGGCATGGCATTTTACCTTCTCTCGGCGTGGGCTATTCGAACGCGAGTTCAAAATGTTAACGTCACTAACGTCATGTTAGTGACGTTTTTCGAAAGCGTAAATCGACTTCCTGCGGGCGGTCGTGGTCTGTGGGTAGTGCTGTGGGGATGACCCACTGTGAGTGTATGTTTCTTAAACTTAGACAATGTCTCATATTCCAAAAACTCCTAATCAAATTCGAACGCCAGGTGGTCACTGCCAAAGTAAGGTGAGATATTACAGTGATGCTCGTAAAAGAGGATAAAATCTACCAAGGGCGTACCGATTTTCAAGCCGGGATTAATGAGCACATAGAGGTGGTCGTAGCGTGGGGGCGGCTTTGGCCAAATTATGCTTCTCCCATTCCACCTCATTGGACTTGT
Organism: Encarsia formosa; assembly: GCA_038277355.1. Classification (NCBI taxonomy): domain Eukaryota; kingdom Metazoa; phylum Arthropoda; class Insecta; order Hymenoptera; family Aphelinidae; genus Encarsia; species Encarsia formosa. The sequence goes on from CM076184.1 coordinate 71,530,464, forward strand.
TCTTCCTGATCGGTCGAATGGGTCTGGACTCTTGGTGGCAGTGGTACTTCTGTCGTATGACAGCAAGCAAGGGGGTCCAGTGAGTGGCGTCAACAGTGGGCTACGGCTCGACGTTCGTGACTCTGGATGAAATTGCGCGTTAAGGTTGCGTCTAGCCTGGGGCAGACTCGTCGTCGCCCAGGTCAACCGGGTTCCTGGCCCGTCTTAGCCAGGATGAAAGAGCACTTGAATGGTGTGACATGTGAAAACCCCAACAAAGGGTCCGTTCAACTGTACTCATTTACTTTTGATCGGAAATTTGTAGGCGAGCCGAATGGACGGCCTTCGGGCCTTCCGAAGAGGTAAACCGCGCAGGAGGACATAATCCGAGACCCATTGGCCGAGTGGCCCGTGCGGGGAAGCTCACGCAGGTACTGCACGTTCATCCAATAGACATTACTGTCTGCTCTTATGAAACATGCCTTTTCATTTTTTCCTATAAGGTTTCTCGTATTCCTCAAATATTTCTCAAGACACATTCCAGACTAATTTTTATTCTTTACAGAATAAGCTTTTGCGAACCTGGAATAGTCGTCTATAAACGTTGTGATAATCCGGTTACCACCAGGGTACGAGGCAGGTTTTATCGGACCCATGGTATCCGTGTGAATCAACCTCAATGGCCTTTAGCCCTCGTTCTAACTTCTTCATACGTCAATCTTTTCATTTTTGCCAGTATGCATGTTTCGCAGTCACTGATGGAATCGTCAAGTCTAACGTTCTCGAGTAAACCTACCTCGCGTTTCAGATATTTCATATATTCCAAAGACGGGTGCCCTAACCTCACATGCCAAAGCATACCCAGATCTAACTTTCTGGATTTGCTCGGATTATGTGCCTCGCTTTTCTCGTTAGCTAAATCTTCTAGCTTGCTCAAATCATCCGGATTACTCTCACTTAGAACTCGATTACCCAAAAGAGAATTACCTAAGTTCCAGTCCGTGCAATTTTCAGTTTGCTCGGCCTGAGACGATTTTTCTCCATTCTCCCTCCCAATCACAGAATGTTGTTCTTTATCCTCGAGCTGTGAGGCTCCCTCTGGAATTTTTGCCTCAAAATTCACAACTTCATCGAGAAAATCGTCAAGTGTGGCGAAATTCGCTTTGTATGGGTACTTATCGTAGTCTAGATTGTCAGTCCCTCTGCCTCTGACTGTCATTCTAACTACCCAATTTGGGCGTTCGCAGGTACCTGTTAAAAAACTTTTACCCGACCTTTATCATAAACGTTCAAATGATTTTCATCCAGATATATACTTACAAGGAGAGGTCACACCCACCAGGTCACCGATCTTGACGAAACTTTGGGGATCGTTTTCTTATACCAAAAGATGAAGAAATCTAATAACCATCCCGTCTAATGGGCCTTTTATACCTAGTTCCTACATAGCTTATATCGTATTTTTAGCTCTTTTTGGATTTTTTTGCCAATTTTTAAAAATTCCTGCTCGAAGCCTATTACACTTACAAAATTCTGCAACCCCACATTCTCTTTATTTTTTCATCTTCTTTTGAGAAAAAATATTTTTAAACCTAATTTTGAAGAAATAGTCCATGTAAAATTAAGGTAATCAAAAGCATTTTTTTACTGTTTTTTTGGTTTTATGAACTTAAACTGTACGTCGTCAGCCTTATCAAAATTATTTCTAAAAATATTTTTTCTAAAAAATTCATAAAAAAAACAAAGAAAATGTGGGGTTGCAGAATTCTGTAAGTGCAATAGGCTTTGAGCAGGAATTTTTTGAAAATCAGCTTGTTTTGAAACTTTTAACACTTTTGTGCGACTTTTGTGGTTATTTGTGCCAATTTTCAAAAAATTCCTGCTCAAAGCCTATTGCACTTACAGAATTCTGCAACCCCACATTTTCTTTGTTTTTTTTATGAATTTTTTAGAAAAAATATTTTTAGAAATAATTTTGATAAGGCTGACGACGTACAGTTTAAGTTCATAAAACCAAAAAAACAGTAAAAAAATGCTTTTGATTACCTTAATTTTACATGGACTATTTCTTCAAAATTAGGTTTAAAAATATTTTTTCTCAAAAGAAGATGAAAAAATAAAGAGAATGTGGGGTTGCAGAATTTTGTAAGTGTAATAGGCTTCGAGCAGGAATTTTTAAAAATTGGCAAAAAAACCCAAAAAGAGCTAAAAATACGATATAAGCTATGTAGGAACTAGGTATAAAAGGCCCATTAGACGGGATGGTTATTAGATTTCTTCATCTTTTGGTATAAGAAAACGATCCCCAAAGTTTCGTCAAGATCGGTGACCTGGTGGGTGTGACCTCTCCTTGTTAGTCCCACCTCAGCCAAATGCCTTAAGGGGGGGGGGGGGGGTCTGAGCGGTCAAAAAATGATGATTTTTCGATGATTTATAGTGAAGCTCCTGTTTATTATAATTTAATAAGAATTTATATACATATCATACAACATTCAAAGAACATTCTGTCAAAATTTCAGATCAAAATATTCAAAATTGAGGCAATGGGAGCCAACCAAACAAGGCGCTTCGAAAAAAAGATGAGTTGCGGTGAAGACTGTAATTCGCGAACGGTTCATCTGAAATCAAAAAATAGTAGATTTAGTTAATATATTAGTTTTTCTCGCCCCCTAGTAGGATCAATTTTATTTTTTTTCAATTTTGAAGTTTTGGCGACGTTTTGAAGCCAAAACACTGTTTTTTGGTCACCGAAACCGGCCATTTTATGGCTAAAACTCGGCCAAAAAAAAAAAAAAAAAAAAAAAAGCAACTCACTAGGGGGCGGGTTTTTTATGCATTAAAGACGTATGTTTAATTCTAGAAAGATCGGTGCAGTAGTTTTCAAATGAGAACTTTCACCGACTTTAAAAAATAGTGTTTCGAGAAAAACGCGTTTGAAGTTTTCGGTACGAAAAAAGTGAAGAAAAACTATTTGATTTACAACTTACACTGAATCATCTATTCTAGCTCCATAAAGTAAGTCACCAGCAGCTTCAGCAATGTCCAGGGCATCTTTTTGTCCTTGTCTTCGCCGAATTCTACCTTCTTTGGTTTGAGCGGCGCTTTCGGAGTCGGCTTTCATTATGCGAGTTTCGTCCGCCAGCCTCGCGTACTCATGGGACGCACTTTTTGTCTGCACGTCATTATTTTTAAACGGATTGGGTCTTTTTTTTAGTTTTCCAAGTATTTTTCCTTCAGTTTTACGCGTTTCTCTCGACACTTTACTTGTTCTAACCATTTTAAAACCAAAAAAACCGAATCGGAAATATAAGAAGAAAAATAATCGGACCGCTCTGGTGAACGAACACCGTCAAACTGACACGTCTTTTTTTCCACACAGACCTTTAGAACCGCCTTATACTCTACCTGGGTTCACTGCCCCTCCCTTTTTACAAAAGGGTCTTAGGGGATTACAAAGACCGACTTAGCAGGGGCCTTCAGCGTAGAGCATGCGGGGAGGGGCAGCTGCCTCGACCTGCTCCGCTCGAAGGCCCCAGACTTAAAACTCTGTAACTTTGTGAGTTTTGCTCCAAACCCTTAGAAATTTTAACACAGCATTCTTGAAATGTTTTACTATAAGAAAAAAAAAAAAATTCGATTTTTCAAAAATTGCCAGACCCTACCCCCCCCCCCCCCCCCCCCCCTTAAAGCAATAAGATTATCTGAAACCCCGGAAGCTTTCAAAACATTAGTTAACCTAACTTGTTTATTATTACTCGAAGTTAAAATCAAATCGCCTCTACCATCTATCCTCAAATTCGCAGTTTCGTTTTTATTCGCGCATCTTATGACTTCGCCTCTGGACTTCTCGAAATTCAATAATTTAACCTCTCCTCGCACAATGTACTTGGTAGCACCTGCATCCGAGACGAATAAAACTTCATTCGAATTACATGCATTCTCGCTGAAGATTAAACGGTTTAACATTCCTTGACACTCAACCTTCCTTTTCTCTGAGTCTTTGTTTTTGTTCTTCTTCTTTTTGTTTACTCGACCAGGTTTGTTTTTATCAACACCTCTAGATTTATCCCCACCTCTCCTACTATGAGAGCCACCTTTAACTCTTGCCTCTCGAACCGCCGCGACCATCTCCACCTCTACAAGTATGCATAGAATGATCTCCATTCTTACCTTGCTTTTTGGGGCACCTGTCCCCTTTACAATTTGTATTAGCTTTACAGTAACGGCACCACCATTGATTACTTTTTGCCAGGGGACACTCTCTCTGCCAGTGACCAAATTTCTCGCAGCGATGACATTTTTGATTTGCCATATCCTCGGGTCCTCGTGCTGCGTTGGCACTGACTGTTTGTACCTCGTTCCTCGTAGCCTCGGTCTTAAACAGATAAGAAATTATATTACTGTAGCTCGTTTCTTCTCTATTATTCATAGATAGAGTATTGTTGGCTTGTGCGAGCTCTGGAAAAATTCCAGAAACTGCTCTCACAAGTGTTGCCTTTTTCTCTATTTCAGTAAATTTTACTGCCTCTGGGCTATTCTCATATTCAGTAATAATGTTCTCGTACCTGTTGATAAATTCAGAGACTTTTTCTCTGGGCTTCATCCTCAGGTCGTAGATCCTCGCTCTCACAGAAGTGTGAGTGACATTGGTTTCAAGTTTCCTTGATTCCCTTAGTATCCTCAGAAATTCTTTCGGATTCTCACTGCCAATCACCCTTCTGTGATAGTGTTCATCTATTTGACCAATAATTATATCGCGAACAGACTCCTCTCTTTTCTGTTTAACCTCCGGAATATCCTGAATGTGAGTCGTTGGTTTTTCCAGAATTATGTCTAACAAATCCACGACTTTTAACTCTGCTCTCAGCTTCTCAAGCCAGATCTCCATATTAGATTTAATAGTTAAAAATTTAACTTAATTAGATTTAATAGTTAAAATCAAAGTAGAAGAAAGCAAAGGATTTACATGTGTCGACGCATCTTGTCTTTCTCCGGTTTACAGCAGGAGGTCTTTTATTTTGTCTAAAATCACCACCAAGTCAGTGTTGGCCTTAGCAGAAAACTCGGAATTAGTGCGAAGCAAGTCCAAACATCTCACGATCTTCTCCGACTGCGTATTCAACTCCGCCAAAGCGAGAGTTATGACCTTTGAGTTCTCAACCTGCGTGTTGACCAATTCGCGCTGAGCTGTTGCTAGCTTGTTTGTTTCCTCAACCACTTTCAGCAAAGGCCCCAAGCCGATGATCACTTCCTCGGATCATCGCACGGTTGTATGCCCCATTTGCACAGGAGTTCCATTGGTAAAAACAAATCTTCAGGCAGGTTTAACCCTCCCGAAGGGACAAATGGACTGGCGCTCGCTGAGAGAGGAGCGACCGAGGTTGCAGGCGTGATTGTCACCGTCGTCGTCACGGTCGCTGTTGCAGCAGATGTTATTGCTGTTGTTGTTGCAGTTGGAGCTGCAACAGATGTTATCTCAGTTGTTGTTGCTGTTGTGGCATGAGCAGTAGTAGAGGTTTTCAACACTGTCTCTGAGGGCTCAAGGTTGTCTACCTCTATAGCATCACCCAAGCCGGGCGAAAATTGTTGATTATTTTGCAGAGTAGAACTCGAATTCTCCACTCTGTCCATCGCCTCATTGTACTCTTTCTCCATAGCTCTCCGCTCCTCCAATCGTTTCCTCGATCTTTCCTTAGTCTCTGTAATTAAAACCACTCAAATGAATGTTTTTAACTCAACTCTAAAGTATGTGTAGTACCACAAACTTATTAAACTCAAGTTTTAATAACTAGGAAAGAGAAAAATATTTAAGCATGCAGTCGACAAGAAAGAAAGAGACAAATTTTATTTTATGCGTGCTGGTTGAAACCTGCATCGGCGCCCCAAAAAACTCTTTCCTTCTCTCTCTTTCCCTTTGTTTCCAGACTTCCTCCCAACTCAAAATTTCCCTCTGTTTATCTCTCCCGTTTTTGCAATAAAACAGAAAAAAACTTACTCTTCTCTCATTTACTTGTTCCACCGATCGTCCATGAAGAATGCCGGTTTTCGTTTGTCCTCAAAAAATCCTCCAAAAATCCTCAAGAAAAATTTCTCACGACGTCGAAAGATCTTGAGGAGATCTTCGACAAATCCTCAATTTTTCTTCACGCACTGGCACAGTCCACTCAATAAAAAACAAAGACAGAAAAACAAAGGATCACGTCCGTTTTTTTTTCTAATTGCACTATGGCCTATCGAGTCGCGCCCGCGCCCGCGAGAACGTGTTATTCTTTTTCCGGCACGGCGGCACCCTAGCCTCCTGTCACTAAAGCAGTGATTTAGCAGTGCTGAGCTCCAAAACCTGTAGACATCAGATATTAAGGACAGGAGGGTTTACGGGTAAACACAATAACGACACGGCAAGTGCTCGGTACACTCAAAAATAATTTATTTTTAAACCTCGGTGACTTTTACACGGGCGGCATGCACACGCTACGGTAGACATAGAACAACTACTCTCCTCGGGCGGGAGACTAGCCTAGCGCTCACAGAGTGGCGCTAGTGCTACTGCTGCAGCTTATGGCCTGTTGACGGGGTTGTACATAAATCCACCGCCAACAGAAAATATATTTTATAGACTAAGATACCCTTAATAAAGATAATCAATTTTTGCCATTTTTTTTAAGGACAGTCCAGGGATTTTTGAGTGAATTTAAAAAAAATTGAAATTTGGCTAACAAGCACAGTTTTGTATGCTCTTCCCGATGCAACAAAAATTATAGCAAAGAAGCTCGTTTTAGAGTTGCGATTGCTCAGAGAAATATTTTATCACTTTCGAAACTAAATCAAACAGGCTTGCTTTTGAAGTGATTTAACAATCAAGTTAACGATTAAAACTTTGGGATTAGCCTGCACCATGAGAACGAGAGACTCAGAGCAAGTAGCATGTCAGACGTTACTCGTAAACTCAAAACTGAATGAGAGGCACTAGAGGTACACTGTAAAAAAAGTTTTAGTAAAATTACCTCGATCATCGATGTAAGAATCGAGAACATCGTTGATCGAGGTAAATTTACATCGTTGACCGTAGTAAATTTACCCCGCTCTCAATGATAACTTTACCAAAAAATGTAAATTTACAAATTACTCCGCTGGTCCACGTTCCTATTTTTTACATCGTCGATCGGTGTAGATTTACCGAATTTCAGTAAAATTACATAAATTAACGATGTAAATTTACGATTTCTGGTCAATTTACATCGATGAGCTAGGTAATTTTACTTAAACTATTTTTTACAGTGTATGGAATATCCAGAAAGACAATATTTAAATGAATAAAAACTCTTACTCGTTGGCGTCAGAAATTCGGAAGTATTTGCAGCTGAAGATATACTGGAAGTGCCACCTTGTCCTGAGGGTCTTGCTAAAAAGTCGGATGATCCCGCAGTCGTAGTTCCTGCTGAAGCATATTCTCCTGTTACCGACCCAGTTGCAGTCATATTAACTATACTCGCTGAATCAAGACCTTTTGAAATATATACATAGAAAATTTTATTAATGTTTAATCGAGTAAAAGAATTTTGAATATTTTAATAGAGTTAACTAGGGCAATACTGTTACTGAACAATGATGTTCATTTATATGTAACCATGGAAAAAACTTAATATGCTCATCATGTGAAGTTTGTTTATTTGTTTTTATTTGACTGTTTATTAATTCTATCGGGGATAGGAATTTTTGTTTTTATCTATTACTATAATTATAAATAGTTGACGTTTGAAGGTTTTTTCATTATTTTTTACAAATGACAGTGCTTGAAAATGCCTACATTTTAGTAAGTAACGATAGCACAATCATTTTACAGTAAATAAACAACCAATTACACGTAGTTATTCTGGTTTTTTCCCATGAATATCTTTTTTGCAGCGAATGTAACATGCCATATGCTTACACGCTTTGATTATTTATATAATACTCGATAGCAGAGCACTCAATTAGACCATCCTTTATTTTATTTTCTACAAAAATAATTTTTTTTAACTAGTTTTAAGTAGCATGTATCCCTCAAAGATTTATTTTTTCAGTTGATGTTAAAAAAAAAAATCACCTCATTTATTTAAAAAAATTTCCACACATTTCAGTTTTATGGTAAAATTAGAGTAGTTCTAAATAATCTCAGATGGTTCGTACTTTTTAAATTGGTTTTTCGGAAATAGTATATTACTCACAGGGCGCTGGAAAGTATTAGCAAGCCCTAGCAAATCCAAATTAACGCCCGAGCCGAAGGCGAGAGTGTTAAGGGTTTGCTTATTCTTTTCCAGTGTTGTGTGAAATGTTTTTTCCGTACGATGGGTCTGGGAAGTGCTAGTGCCTGTAACGCTTCCCGGTCGGAGTACGGAAAAAACATTTTACATGACAGTCAACGAATTTTTGATACACTAGTCTCTCTCAGCGCAATTGTATTACGTTATCTAAGACAAATTTTGTTGGAGCTTCATCTAAATTAACGGGCTTAACCTAGAAGAAGTTATATACTTATACCCTTTACCTTTGCCACCACGTTCAGAGTTAATTTAAACTGTCGTGGTTATGAATTCATTAGTTTTGTTTATATACTAATAATTATTATTTTCATGATTTTAATCGAATAATTTCGAACACTTTATCAAATAATTATTTTTTATCAAATCTAATTTCTAAATGTTTTAATTGAATTGTAATATAGAAATTAAAAATAAAAATTGGCCGTTAAGAGTATAAAGCCGAGTTTTCAAACTACTTTCATCGCTCAAATTGATAAACGAAAGAAATTCGCATGATAAATATAAAAAAAAAGTTATCTACTTTGAATCAATTAAATATTAAAAAATAATTATAATAATAATAAACGTTTTTTTAACTCTAGCAATAATTTACATTTTCTAAAGAATACTGCTAGTTAAGGGGGTAGTCCGGTCAATGTAAAAATTTTCAAGTGTCTGCCATTTTGTTTATTTTTAATAAAAATTAATTATTCTCGGTCCTGCGATAGCTAATCACCTACAGATTATAAAACTTTTTGATTTTTTCAGATTAGACCATTCGTTCCCGCAAAATCATCTACGCCAGGAAAATAATTTTTTTCAAGATGCCATTTTATGTAAAAAAAATTAGTAATAAAAAAAAAAAAATTTTTTGTGTTGTTAATTAGTTGTATTTTAACATTATAAAAGATTGATTCTGAAAAATATTTTCTACTGCAAAATAAAAATCGTCAAAAAAACGCTCGAGTTAACCGGACTCTTCCCTTAAAGTGTGTTAAGGTGCCCGCACGGCAAACCCTTACAATATATATCATTCCAAGGGCTTGAAAAGACAATTTTTGGCTTCTTCTTCTTCTTATTCTTAAAAAATATTGGCACCAATTATTTTAATTGCACTGCCGTCAACATTGAGGGTTGAAGAAATTATTCAGGTTAAAATCTTGGCGACGTCAAAAGACCATCAGCAGTCGGTGATGATTTGTCCGGACAGCCAGGATCACGTCATAAAGTCACCGCAGTAGAAAAGAAATGGTTAGAAATTGGAAAAAAAACTGGACTATTTTAAGAAAATTAAAAGAAGAAAAATATTAATATAAAGGTTAAGAAAAAACAAAAGAATAAAATTTTGAGAATTTTTTGCACCAACCAGAAATTTTTCCCTGCTATACGTGCGTTCCAAAACAGTGATTTTTCAACTTCAATTTATTTTTAAAAACCTTAAAAGGCTAGAGGAATGCGTTTCGTGGTAAAATTTTTTTCATAAAAAAACGTAGTTCGACCATATTTTTTAAAATTGTTTTTTGCGTTTAATTCAAACGGTTGAGGCCATTTTTAACGAGTTTGTCTGGACGGCACCTTCCGCGTACGCGCAAACTTACTCGTTCAAACAAAAATTTGCGCGTACGCGCTAACTTAAGTGTTCCGCGTACGCGCAAACTAGTAAAAATAACCCTTTTTTATCCACATAACCCTCAAATATTCCAAAACAACCTATTTTTAAAAACGTCCCAGAAATAGTCATCTATAGAGTTTAGTGGGGTGAAAAGGGGATAATTATTACTTTCGGAGGGCGTAAAAGGAGTTATTTTGCCTTTAGGGGGGTGTAAAATGAGTTATTTTGGTTCTAGAGGGGGGCTGGAGGGAGGATTATTGCTTTAAAAGTGTGAAAGAGAGATAATTATTACTCTAGGAGAGTGAAAAGGGGTTATTTTGGATTAAAAATGGTTATTTCGGGTTATTTCGGGTTATTTTGGATTTTCAAGAATATATGTATTTGCGTGTATATATTAAACATATACGTTTAATATAAATGCATACATACATAAGATACATATTGTTTCGGAATCGCGGAGGATACGCTTAAGGTTAAGGGAATAATTAACCGCGATCGCGAGGGAGTGGGAAAGGTGAAAAGCCGAGGGTACTTGAAATCACAACACTTGGAGTTTTTATGCTGCACTTAAACTATTTATTTAACAACTATGTACAAATGAGGAGAGAGAGCTCGCCGTTTTGGCCGGGAGTCTCTCTACCTCGTTGAAACGTCGCAGATAAGCGGGTGATCTCGGAATGGTGGGTTCGAGTCCCGTGATGTGTGATAGTGGCATCACGGTTAAAGCAAGACTGGTGAGGGCGGAAACTGGTTACTCCGGGCAGCTCTGGTGTGGGTCGCTCGCATGACCAATCCCGTGGCAATAAAAGGCGGTAAATCTGAAACACATATATATATACAAAACATTTTTGAGAGCTCCAATAAGACCAGTCTAAGACTGCTCAAGACGTAAACATGCTAGAAATTAGAATATATCAAGCTAGGTAAAGTAAGCAAAAACTTTTTTTTAAGTTTTGCGCGAACGCGGAACATCATAAGTTTTTGCGCGCACGCGAGATAATTTAGTTTGCGCGTACGCGCATTTTTTTGTTTGAACGGATAAGTTTGTGCGTACGCGAAGACTCCTCCGCGTACGCGGAAGGTGCCGTCCAGACAAACTCATATTCCAATTTCTAGCATGTTTACGTCTGAAGCAATCTTAGACTGGTCTTATTAGAGCTCTCAAAAATGTTATATATATATATATATCTAAGTATATATATATATATATACACTAGGGGGGTACCCCCCTGCTCGCTTCGCTCGCCAACCCCCCAAAATTAAATGCTTGAATCTACACTATATATCTTTTCTAATAAAATAGTAATAAGTATACTTGAATTACAAATGAATTTATTTTCAACTTATTAATTTTAAATTACTTAATGCAGTTTTCCACACCACCCAGGAGGCACTTGCAAGGCGCGTTGGGTTTTTTTTTCAACATTTTAAAAAACTTTTCTCTTTAATAATTTTCAATTCTATATTTATGAAAAAAAAAATATATTTATAATTATATTCTTCCGTTAAAATTTTTAATTTTTTGATTTAATAATTTTTAAATCTATTTTCTTGAAAAAAATATCTGTAATATCAAAAAATCTTCCGTTTTAATAATTTAATTATTTTTCATATATTATATAAATAGATTAAGCGGTCACTATCGTGACAAAAAATCCAAAAACTGGTCACTATCCTGACTTTAATTATAATATATTAATAAAATTATTTTTTAATGATAATTTTATGATTGTATTATTAAATTAAAAATTAATGTTATTTATTATAACATTATATTAAAAAAAATTATTTATCTCATGTGAGAGTTATTAACAATTTAATTTTAAGACAAATATAAATTAATTACTATGTTACTATATTACTATATTACTTTATTTTTTTTATTAATCTATATCCTTTCATTAAATCTTCTAATTCCATAAGTTCGTTTTGATTTATTTGTTTTATATCATCTAATGTCTTAATTTTAATGTAATATGTAATTTCTGAAATACAAATTAAAATTTTATTTATGAATAAATTTTTATATAACTCATTCAAAGTATCCTCGATGAAATCAGTAATAAATTCGTTGTTGAAATCCTCGCCTTCATATTACATTATATAAAATAAAAAAGAAGATATTGGCATTAACCTAAGCTACTTATTCCTTTCTTAGCGACTATAGCGCTTAAAATAGTTATTTTTAAACTTTAATTCATATTTCATAACCTATAACAGCCAGAGACATGCTGATTGCAAAATAAAGGCATATACTGTAATTGACTACCGTCTGTAAAAACTATTTATTTGCATTTTATTCATTATGTTAAGGTAATTACCGCAAAAATTGAGTTTCTTAAAAAATCTCTATAACTTTGCACAGAGTTAGTTTCTTTGCGTCCGCAACATGTTAGTATTTTGCAAATAATTCCAAGCGGGGATAAATTTTGAGATATTAAGCTCAGAAGTTTCAACTTTTCACGTGTGATTCCTATGCTAAGCGCGTAAAATGGATCAAATTTAGAGGTTATTCTTGGATAGCAAATTCAATTTTCTTAAAATATTTAAAAAAAACAGATCTTCTTCAGCAACAGCTTTCAATTTTCCCTCCTGCTAGATTCTAATAACTATATTCTATGTTACCTATATATACATGGGTTGTAACTACCTTAACCGACCCCATAAGATCAATTCTAAATTTGTTGCAGATACAATTTCGATGTATGGCCGGAGGAATTTAAATTAGATGATTGATTATCGGAAGCACTAAAAATTGATTTTAATTATTTACACTAAAGCATGCAAAGCACTAAAAATTGATTTTAACTATTTTAATAATATTAATTTAAGGATGAAATTTTTATAATATTTATTTAAGTATGAAAATAAAATTTGAAATTTTTACCATTTGCAGTATTTTAACAAAAAATTTTGAGTTCCAACTTCAAAAATTGAGTTTAAATGTTGAGAACAAATTTTGCCAAAACCACACATGTCAGTGCTGTTAAAAAAAAAATTAAATAATAAGAAATTAAAAAAAAATAAAAATAAAAAAAAAACTTTAATGTAAAAAATAAATTACTCAATTAGTTTTCCGCAATCAGGACAAACTTTTTTAAAAAAATCTTCAACACAAAATCTGCAACTCATTTTTACTTTTTAACACTTCAATATAAAGTTAATAATACAATTTTGTATAGATAGGTTATTGAAATAATTTTCAACGATAAAATAAAGAACCAGTGTCGAAAGCGATTATTTTTATGGCCCGGCGGATGGCTAAGTTCAGGTTATTGAAGTGAAAATTACCGGCGAGTGGTGAGATTCACGTTGAACTTGAAAAGATCGAACGTTATCGATGTTTGATCATTCAGCATTAAGAAAGTAATAAACTAAAAAAGATATAACTTTAAAAACCTGAAAAATAAAACATAAAAAAATTTTAAACCATCGCACCATAGGTGCAAGATTTAGTTGTTAAGAACTATACTGAAGTATAAGTTATAAAGAATATTTAAAAAAATTTTAAAAAAAGAACAGATCGATGAAGATTTTAAATTTTTTATTTAAATATTGTCAATTGAATATTGTTTATTTTAATATTGTTTGTTGAATATATTTTTATGGCCCGGCGGATGGCTAAGTTCAGGTTATTGAAGTGAAAATTACCGGCGAGTGGTGAGATTCACGTTGAACTTGAAAAGATCGAACGTTATCGATGTTTGATCATTCAGCATTAAGAAAGTAATAAACTAAAAAAGATATAACTTTAAAAACCTGAAAAATGAAACATAAAAAAATTTTAAACCATCTCACCATAGGCGCAAGATTTAGTTGTTAAGAACTATACTAAAGTATAAGTTATAAAGAATATTTAAAAAAATTTTAAAAAAAGAACAGATCGATGAAGATGTTAAATTTTTTATTTAAATATTGTCAATTGAATATTGTTTATTTTAATATTGTTTGTTGAATATTAATGTAGTAATAGATTTAATTCGAGAAAGATAGGAAGAACGCTTAAAATTTATTTTTAAATTTGTAATTTATAATATGAATCCGATGAAGATTATTAGTCCAGAAAAAATTATTTTCAGTTTGTATTTATAGCTAAATTTATTTTATGGATTTAATTTAAAATATTTAAAATTTAAAATATTAACTTTTATGGATCTTCCTAACCTAACGAAATCCTTAACTGATCTTTAATTGGGTCGTTTACCTTAAATAACATTTTTACAAATGAGGAGGTTGTAAAAAAGAGAGAGGGTGGGAGCGGGGTGGGAGCGGGACGGGAGCGGAATAAAAGTGCAGTTTTTGACCTATTTTACGGTATAAAATGAAGAATTAAGGGTGGGAGCGGGGTGGGAGAGGGTGGGAGCGGGGTGGGAGCGGAATGGGGTGAGAAAAAAAGGCGAGAAAGGGCGGGGGTGGGAGCGGGGTGGGAGCGGAATAAAAATGCAGTTTTTGACCTATTTTACGGTCTAAAATGAAAAATTAAGGGTGGGAGCGGGGTGGGAGCGAAGAGCAAATTACAACTATATAATATAGTAAGATACTAGGGGGTACCCCCCTGCTCGCTCCGCTCGCCAACCCCCCCCAATAAAAATGATTTATAAAGATTTATTAAAAAATATATGTTTATTCAATAATACAATATTAATATAAAAACTTAAACAAATGTTTTTGGATGTAATTTTATTGAAACAGAATAATTAATACAATGATTTAATTTATTTTCAAAATTTATTAATGACATAAATTTTTGTGCCTAGTTAAGTTATCTTTTCTGCTTAAATTTTTTTTTACTTTCAATTTTTTATTTTTTTCCAGCCTTCGGCCGGATAGTGACCACACTGTAAAAAAAATCGGGGTAAATTTACCTCGCTCAGCAATGTAAAAAATGGGAGCCTCGCTCAGCGAGGTAAAATTACAATGACCTGGCAGTATATTTACGCGCCGATGGTAAATTTACAAATATTTTGTAAATTTACAAATCACTGGTAATTTTAATTTCTGCTATTTAGAAAAAAAATTATTGATAAAAATTAAACAATAAATACAAAGGGCAAAGATGAAAAACAACAAAATAGCTTAATTATAAATATTTATTTATTTGTTCGTTCAGCAAATGATTTTTTTTTCGTAAATTCACACTGATCCTAACCTCACATATCACAAAAACTTAGAATCTACGTACTAATTTGGCTATTTTTTCAGATAAGTAATTAAATTAAAACTTCAAATTTTATGATGTTGGAATCTTGAAATCTAAATGAGTTTAATCAACGTCAATTTTATTGAAAACTTCGAGGGAAAATTTGTTAAACCGGACACTTAATTTTCACTTTTGTTGTCTTAGACTATCGAGGGTAAATCCGATTAATCCCACTATACTTAAAGCCAACAAGTTCTACTCGGTGAAAATAAAAACTCTATGTAATCTTTTACATCGTTCTCATTAACTTAGATTGCTTGAATAAAAAAACATGATAAAATATTACATTGCTACGTATCGAACCGGTGATGCCTGCGAGTCGACTGATATCGATGACAACATAACGTAAAAATACGAAGCTGAGCGATGTAGATTTACCAAAAATTTGTAACTTTACGTTCGAGCGGTAGATTTACAAATCTTGGTAAAATTACTCCGCTGGACCACGTTCCCATTTTTTACATCGCTGAGCAGTGTATATTTACAAATATTTGTAAAATTACATAGCTCAATGGTGTAAATTTACGAACGTAGAGTAAATTTACATCGCTGAGCGAGGTGAATTTACCCTGATTTTTTTTACAGTGCACTGTACTTACCACATGAAAAATTCCTAAAGTAATAATAAACCCTCTTTCAGCGCAAATTACGCGCAATCCACCCACGTATTCAAAAAAATCATAATAACCCATCTTTTTTTATTTATTTTTTCAAAATAAACCATCAATAAAAAATCCCCTATTATTTGGTACTTCTAAAAAATTGATGAAGTTTGGTTTAAATTCTTGAAAATTTCCAAGATCAGTTAAAACTGAATATTCTTTCAAATTGAGCTGTTCAAAATAAAATAATTTTACCTTTAAGATACACTTTGTTTCTATAAATGGAATTCGAGGTAAAATAGAATACAAATTAATTAAAAACCTGGAGTTTTCAAAGGTTAATTTCATAAAAATAATAGTCTCGTTGAATTAGAGATTATCTGAGTAAAAGATATCAATTAAATTATATTAAATTTCAATTTCAATATAAAAAAATAATAATAATTGTATGAATCATTAAAATTTTAAAAATACTCACACAAATTAGGTCAACCAAAAATTTTGAAAATGAATGTTGATAAATTAAAATATCAAAATTTATCTAAATTACATACCATCAAAACATTCACAAAAAAAATTTACAAAAAAGGTGGTATTTTAACGTATATAAATAAAATTAGTTAAACTTAAAATTTGCATTGTAAACAAAGATTTAAATATATGTATATGTATAAAAAATGAAGGGTTGTTGTTTATTTAAAAAAATGTAAAGTTAAAACTATTTAAATAATCTATAACATTCAAATATTTTTTGAAAAGTTAATATTTCAATTAAATAATGTCTAAACAAAAAAATTTTAAATATAGAAAATATAAAAATTACAAATAGGTTAAAATTCATGAACATTAATAAAAATATAGATTTTCCTGAAAAATTCGTGAGGAGCAAGGTAAAAAATTAGCAAAATTGTAGCAAAATATGTAATTTTGAATGTAATGATATGAGGAGCATATAAAAAAAAAAATTTTTTTAATGAGGAGTAAGACAAAAATAACGTAAATATAATATAAAATCTAATAATTTGACTGCTCCTCAGTGAGGAGCAATACTAATTCAAGTGAACACTAAAAAAATACAAACAGAGGAGCACGCGCGGAGGACTTCGTATCTCGAAAACTAAAAGGAATTTCTTTATAATTCAGCTTCTAATAGGAAGTGAGGAGCAGTTTGAGGAGCAAAAAAACGCAATTTTTCAGTAAAAATTGACTGCGCCTCAGGATATAACTATATAATATAGGGAAATGAGGCCAGTCGTACTACGATATGTGTTGGAAAAAATTCCTTACAGCAATTTTATGATTGAAAGGGGAAGGAAATATGGTAAGAAATGAAAAAATATCGAAGCGAACCGCGCTCGAGTTTTTGGGGTGGAAAGGGGTTGATTTTTTGGGGTGCGTAACTGTTTTTTACAATTTCCGGCGAAACTAGACATCTTATCAAAAAAAGTTGAATGTAAAAGTTGTAGATAATCAAAAAATCTACAACTTTTGTTCCATGAATTTTTTTACATAACCTCAAAATTTACGAGATAAACGCAAAAAACGAGTTTTTTTGTTTTTTATTTTTCCTGGCCACAAAAATAGATGTATCTTAATGAAACTTGGTCAAAGTGAAGTTTTTTTTATGTAAAATAAGCCATAATTTTTTTGTATAAAAATATTGAACCGTTTAAAAAATACAGGTGGCTAAAGTGAAAAAAGGTGTCGACTTTACGAGAAAAGTTTCTTAGTTTGAAACGCTTTACGATTTTCATTTGGGTCTCATTTTTTTTGTTATTACGTGTAGATTTGAAAGAAATAAAAAAATAATATACTTCTAGAAAAAAAAGGCAAAAAAAATTTAAAAAACCCAAAAAATCACTTTTTTTTACCAATTTTTTTTGTATTTGTTGTAAATTTTGTACTTATTGTTCAAATTTTCAATTAAATTTTGATTTTAATGTTAAGCACACCAATAACTGAAAACTAAGATTAATTTTTATCATGAACAATACGAAAATTAGTAATTGACAATGTAATTGCTTCCAATAAACGTTTTTGGCATATTTTAAAAAATGTTAAAATCATGCAATTTTGTTTAAAAAAATTTTTTTTAACTTTTATAATCGATACTTAACTTTAAAAAAACATTGTTTTGAAATATATTTATTCTTTTTTTTTTACAAAAAATGTTGTAATTTCTCTGTTTATCAAAAAAAGCATTAATTTCTAACAAATTTTTACAACTTCTAAACAAAAATCTGAAATTTTTTTAATAATACTTTGGTTTCTGGTGTACCTGCATAGAATTTGAAAATTTAAAATAACAGGTAGTGATATTAACTACACTGAGTCACTGAGCTCCTTTGACTTGAAAGCAAAAGAAGGAGGGGTCAGGGCCCAGGGGAGAGGATCGTTTTGGAGCAGTAGCAGACGGCACGCAGCATCGCATCAGCTGCTGCTCCGATTTACCGCCATTTCTTGTGTTGTGCTAGGCTTAGTAAACCAACCGTCTTTCAATCCAACAAGAAGCACGTGTGGAGTTGTGATTTTTATTTTCATTGTTTGGCTTATTTATCGTGTAAAAAAGTAGGTGAGTAATCTATACAATAAGATTGCGTTTACTATTAGATCTGTTCAGTCTTTAATATTTAAAAAAAGTGGTTCTATGAGAAAACATATTTTTGGAAAACCAGTTATTAGTTATAGTAATACGACATTTATTTCGTTCTCAAAATTATTTTTTGTTGTACTTCCAGAAAAAAACGAACTTTCCTGCCCAGATGCAAAACAAGAGTATTCGTATTATATCAATTTTTCATCTTTAGAATTACAAGACTGGCTGCCATATGATTCCAGCATTATTAGCAGCAGTCGTTAAAGAAGGTATTTCAAATTTTTATATGTACTTCAAACCTAGTTATTATTAAAATGAAAAAAAAACTTTTAAATTAAAAAAAAATTTTCAAATTTTTGTATTTATTCTGAGCTTTTTGTAATTGAACTAAAAAAAAAAACAAATTTTTTAAATAAAAACAATTTACAAATATTTTTGGCTTCGATCAATTGAAATTTTTTTTTTATTGAAATTTAATTTTGTTATTACTGTTGTTAAATTCAAAAATTATTATTATTTTTTTTTTAAACTCGTGATTGCAGATTTGTACACTCTGCACCTTTACTTCTCCTATTACCTTGAAAATTTTGTAACAAACTTCTATTGAATATTACAGATTTATAAGATGGAAGAACGTCCTTCATGCATTATTTGCTACTCTAGTGGTGGTGCTGATTTGAAGTTAATTAAAGAAAGAGGTTTGCGTACACTGATTGAATCCAGTAAACAGAGAAAGGATCAAAGATACAAAACTTTTGAAAAACACAGCGAAGCTCACGTACACGATAGTTGCCGCATTATTTACAATCGAACTGCTTCGATAGATGCTTCTGTCAAAACAACTGTAAAAAGAAGATCCGACGGTAAAAAAATTTCAATTGAAACATCCAATATTGATTTTAATTCTTTATGTATTTTTTGCTGCAATGAATGCTTACAAGCAGAAGAGTTTCGTGTAATTAAAAAAGAAAGTACTAGAACAAAGATTTTTGACGAATTGAATAAAAGGGATATTTCCGAAGATTTTAATAAAGCCTTGTTAAGTAGGTTAAATAAATTAAACACTGAAGGTGAATTGAATGGTCGCTATGTGTGATTAATTTTTATACGCTTTCTTTCACCTCATCAGTTGGGCGTCCTACCAGCGCAATTACAAAAGATTTCATTCAACACATAGTTAATATCATCGAAAATAATGCAAGCGAAAGTCAATTTTCGCTCGAGGAGTTAAAAAATGGATACAGTGGTGAAATTCCGAATATCAAGACAATAAAAAACAAACTGAGTAAATATTTTAATAATGATATTTTGTATACTACTAAAAACAACGATTTAGTAATTATATTCAAAAAAAGTTTGAGTAAAAATTTAAATAAAGAATGGAACGAAAAAAGACCCTCTAAAGTAGTCGAAGAAAGAATGAGAATTGTTGAAATGGCTGCTAACATTATTTTAGATGATATAAGATCAGAAACCTACGATAAGTCACACTATAAATTGTTGAACGCAGCTGAAGAAACTGAATGTAAAGATATTCCTGGTACTTTATACAGCTTTCTAAAAATTTTGATTACGTGTCATAAAGAGAAAGGTGAATGCAATGATTTGAAGTGGAATCGCAGAGAAGCAACGATGGCGCATTGTTTAATTGCGTCGGCAAGGCCACGATCATTTTTATCCCCAATTTTATTAGGATTATCGGCTATGATCCATAAAAAGTATGGGTCTAGAGATTTAATCGACTCTCTTTCCTACATAGGATTATGTTCAACTTATGGGGAAACTAGTTTGTTTGAAGCATCGATTCTAAGCTATCCTAAAAATTACATTATAAAAGAAGGTGCTTATGTTCAGTATGTATTTGACAATGCTGATCACATCACGTGTACTTTGGATGGAAGAAGCAGCTGGCATGCAATGGGAGGAGTGAAGACTGCGACTCCTTCTTCTGGAGTTATGACTACGAACAAAATACCGAGATTATTGAAAGCCCCTAGCGCTGCAGATATAGCTAGTATTGGCTTTGTCGAGCTTCAGACGTTTGATAGAAAAGGTTCAGAGGGTTTGAAAAAAGTATTAATTGAGAACTATTTTGACAATAACTTCGACGACAGTTTCGATATTTCAATGCCTGATTTTATGTGGCAATATTCAAAATTCATAAACAAAACGACTAAAGGATGGAACGGTTTCATGGAGAAAATCCATTCACATCTCCCGTACCAAACTTCAAAAGTTATGACTGTTCCTTTTGTGAATAATCCACCTAGCGATTATAATACGATTTTTACTGTTTTAGCTAAAGTTGAAGAAGAAAACCGACAGTTACATAATCAGAGCCATGTTTTTATTACCTGCGATCAGCCTTTATTTTGGAAGGCTTTTGAAATCTGGCTTTGCCTTCAAGATTATGACCCCGAACTCGTAAAAGGAGTCAGACTACGTCTCGGCGGTTTTCATCTTCTTTTGTCAATATTTGGTTCGGCTGGTAAAATAATGGATGGCAGTGGCTTCAAAGAGGCATTGACAACTGTATACGCCAAAAATTCTGCTGAAAAAATTATGACAGGCCATGTATATGCGCGAGCTGTCAGGGGTCATTTTTTAGTTCACGAGGCCTTTACAAATATTGTTTTATCATCAATGGAATTTTCTGAATTAGAGAAAGTTCAATTGAATATGCTGTTAAAAAATGTTGAAGAAGAAAGTTTTCTTAATGATATTCAAGATGAAGAGATTGTGACTTTGAAAAACAAATTTATGCAGCAGCTGGAAGCTTTTAAAAAAAGAGGACCCACAGCAAAGTTAATGGTTAACTACATGGAACTTATTCAACTAATAAAAGATTACATAAGAGCTGAAAGATCAGGTAACTTTGATTTGCATGTGTATTGTATTAAGAAAATGATTCTATACTTCCATGCCACTGGTCATTACCTGTATGCAAAGAGCGCGCACTTGTAACTTCAAGAGTTAATGAGCCTGCAGGAAATAATGAATCCGTATGAATTTGAACGTTTCACGTCAAATGGATTTTTTACGATTAGAAGAACTGATAAGTTTTGGTCAGGTATATGGTCAGACATGACCATTGAACAGGTTCTTATGCGTTCAATAAAATCTCAAGGTGGACTGACGCGTGGTCGTGGAATTTCGGATAGTGTACTGACAAAATTTACATTAACAATGGTTGCATTAGTAGATGTTTGCAACGAAGTCGAAGAATTTTGCAATACTGCAGGTGTTTCTTCGGAGCAGCACGTGGACGCAAGAGAATCTCGTATAGCAAGAGATGTCAGTGATGTAAAGATACTTGAAAACTTTTTTGAAAAATATGATCCGTTTCCTCACTCAGAACATATTATGTCTATTTTTTCTGGTGTTATTGGAGGCGACTCGGTCAATTGTCAGGACGCATACGAGGTTGGTAAAAAAATTTTACAGTCTGTTATCGGTCAAAACTTTGGCAGCGTAAAACTTCCACGAAAAATTACAGTTTTAACATTAAAATCAGTACAATCCTCGATTAAAGTAAATGGTGAAAAAATTTCAATCAACCCTTTATTATTATTTCAACGAATAACAATGCAAATTTCAAAAGCAAGTGACATGAAAAAGCATTTGGAGTATGAGTTATCACCTTTTCCTTTATCTCTTTTTAATGAAAACGGATTGAAAAAAGGTACTAAATCTGAGTTGTATAAACTATTTACAAGCATTGATACGTTGCCAAAAGCTATTAATACAGTTCATGTCATTGACGGAGGTTTCTTGTTACATAAAGTTCTTTGGCAAAAAAATGAAAATGTTCAAGACATTACAGCTAAATATTTAAATTATGAAAAAAAAATTATGAGGCAAACAGCTGGATTATCTTTGATGGCTACACAGATGCGAATTCATCTACTACTTCTTCAACTAAAGCTGTCGAACGTTTAAGAAGAAAAAAATCTACCGCGGTTCCCGATTTTAATGAGATTCATGACCACACGGTGATTTCATACACACAAGAAAAGTTTTTATCAAATTAGAAAAATAAAAACAAATTAATTAAGCACTTGATGGAAGCTTTCGATGCGGGTGATTTTTTCTGTAAACAGGCCACCGAAGATGCTGATGCTTTGATCATTAATACAGCGATCATCGCAGCCAAAAAAAATAAAAGCGTAATAGTTATTGGTCAAGATATCGATCTTCTAGTGCTTTTAAATCAGCTAAATAACTCTGGTTTGAGTATATACTTTCATAAGCAAGGTTCAGGAAATGTTAAAGATACTTTTTTTTCATCGAACAGTTTTAATTATCCATTAAACCGGGAAATCGTTGCGTTCTTGCATTGCTTTACTGGTTGTGATACAACCTCTGGTTTTACAGGTAAAGGTAAAGTAACATCAGTAAAAAAATTGATCGCCAACGATGAGCTTGCGAGTCTTGCAGCTGTTTTTTATGAAAAAAATCCGGATAAAGATTTGATAGCTGAAAATGGTGGTAAGTTAATCGCATCGATGTACAGCAAAAAAAAAGCACTGTTACTTCGAAGGATTTACGATTTGAAATGTATGAAACTTGTATAATTAAAAAATCATTCAAATTAGAAAATTTGCCCCCTACGTTCGGAGCAGCTCGTCAACATTCGTTTAGAGCATACTACCAGTTGCAGTTGTGGCTTGGAAACGATAGTTTAAATGCGACTGAATGGGGATGGAAAAAAACTTCAGAAGGATTGATCATGCCGACTTATACAGAGGAAAGTTTGATCCCATACTATTTGTTGAAAACAATTAGTTGCAGCTGCGAGAAAGGGTGTGACAAAGGCAGATGCGGCTGCAGAAAGCATGGTCTAAAATGTTCCAATCTATGTATCAACTGTCAAAGTTTGGGGAATTGTACAAATTGTGAACAAGAATCAATAAACTTCACCTGTGATTTTGAAGAACCTGAAAGAGAATTGGAAGTAGGCGTACAGTCAGCGACTGAAAATTCAGAAGATTCAGAAGATTCAGAAGAAGAAGAAGATGATGAAGATACTCCAGTTTTACCGCATAAAAGAGCACGGCTAAATTAAAACTGAAAGTATCTGTTACTATTAACAATTTTTTTTCAATATTTGTAAGAATAGCTAAGATTAAGTATCTTGTATTTAAAGAATAAAACATGAATGTGAATAAAATATTTTATAATTAATTAATAAACCTTGTCGGTCTTTTTAAAAAAGTTTGTGAAGCTGAAAATTCAATTGAAAACAGTTTTTGTAAAAAAAAAATAAATATATAAAAAAAAAATGTTTTTGTAACGTTAAGTGTCGATTATAAAAGTTAAAAAAAATTTTTTTAAACAAAATTGCATGATTTTAACATTTTTTAAAATATGCCAAAAACGTTTATTGGAAGCAATTACATTGTCAATTACTAATTTTCGTATTGTTCATGATAAAAATTAATCTTAGTTTTCAGTTATTGGTGTGCTTAACATTAAAATCAAAATTTAATTGAAAATTTGAACAATAAGTACAAAATTTACAACAAATACAAAAAAAATTGGTAAAAAAAAGTGATTTTTTGGGTTTTTAAAATTTTTTTTGCCTTTTTTTTCTAGAAGTATATTATTTTTTTTAATTTTTTAAAATCTACACGTAATAAAAAAAAAAATGAGACCCAAATGAAAATCGTAAAGCGTTTCAAACTAAGAAACTTTTCTCGTAAAGTCGACACCTTTTTTCACTTTAGCCACCTGTATTTTTTAAACGGTTCAATATTTTTATACAAAAAAATTATGGCTTATTTTAAATAAAAAAAACTTTACTTTGACCAAGTTTCATTAAGATACATCTATTTTTGTGGCCAGGAAAAATAAAAAACAAAAAACTCGTTTTTTGCGTTTATCTCGTAAATTTTGAGGATATGTAAAAAAATTCATGGAACAAAAGTTGTAGATTTTTTAATTATCTACAACTTTTACATTCAACTTTTTTTGATAAGATGTCTAGTTTCGCCGGAAATCGTAAAAAACAGTTACGCACCCCTAAAAATCAACCCCCTTCTACCCCAAAAACTCGAGCGCGGTTCGCTTCGATATTTTTTCATTTCTTACCATATTTCCTTCCCCTTTCAATCATTACATTGCTGTAACGAATTTTTTCCACTTTTACCCACTTTCAGACTTAGTACGACTAGCCTAGATATATATGTGTGTGCGTGTATATATCTTACTATATTATATAGTTGTTTTTTCTCTCTGACGCCCCCCCCCCCCACGCCCCCAACCCGACCTCCCCCCGCCCCCCACAGGCCTCTCAAAAAAGTGCTTAACTAACCGTAAAAGTGTACCGAAATATGCTTATTTCTATGAGTTTTGAATTATCCTATGATTTTCCAATCACGCCCCCCGCCCGCCCTTCCTACGCCCTTTTTTTCCCCGCCCCCCATTTTTAATGTTTTGTTACAAGTTTTGTATATTTTCTTAAATTAATAATTCTTTTTTAATAGTATAACTAAACTATATAAAATTTTCAAATTTGAATTCATTAATTTTAAAAAATTTCATTATAAGATTAATTAGAAAAATGCAAGTTTTTAATTTAAAAAAAATGAAAAAAAGATTTTATTTTCAGAAAAAATAAATTTATAATGGAGTAATTTTTTCTTTTTAATAAATTGTAAAATTTTATAAAAAAAATTCTTGTTAAACTTTAAATCCTTATTTATTTATTTTTTATTTTTTTTATTCTGTAATTATCATCCAAATATATTCATGTATGTATTCATGTATGTACGCGTGCGCGTACGCGGAGGAGTCTCCGCGTAGGCGCAAACTTACCCTTTCAAACAAAAATTTGCGCGTACGCGCAAACTAAATTATCCCGCGTGCGCGCAAACTTAGGTACTCCGCGTGTGCGCAAAAACTTTGATTACGTTGCGATAAATCCATCAATTATTGTCCTTCTAAACATTAAAATTATGATTAAAAAAACTTCCTAACTCTATAAAATTTATTTTTCACACACGGTGCAGAAAGTTCAAACTTTCTGATTTTTCCCAAACAGGAAGTTTGAACTCCTTGCTTTGAGTTGAAAAAAACATTACACTCGACGCTGGAAAAATATGAGCTAACCCTTAGCAAACCCTTGACACTCTCGCCTTTGGCTCAGGTTTTGAACACAAATTGTTTGAAAATTAGCTAAGAACCCAAAGAAGTGACCCAAATGTCTAGTCCTAGCGGGTCCTCCTCTCAGGGTTGGATAAGTTTTTTTGGATCATCGATTGCAGAAACTTTGGAAATCGCTTTCTGGTACCAAATGATGAGCAAAATCATCAATAATTTTCAAGTCTTAACTCGAAAAATTTGAACAGGAATAATTTGTTACTAGAAGTACTTTTTAGCATTTTCTGAGGTTTGAAATATAAATTGTTCAGATTTATACTTTTTGAGTTAAGATTTGAAAATATTTTTCTCTTAAAGTTCATAAAGAGACAAAAACATGCGAGGATACACATGTCTAGGAGTGCAATGGGCTTTGAACACAAATTGTTTGAAAATTGTTTAATAAACAAAAATAATTCAAACATTTTGTGTGAATAATCGAAAAAAAGGACCATTTAGAAAAATTATTGATGATTTTGCTCATCATTCGGTGCCAGAAAGAAATTTCCAAAGTTTCTGCAATCGATGATCCAAAAAAACTTATCCAACCCTGACTGACTGACTGTATAAGGTTTTTATTTCGGCCTTGGGGTATAACCCTATTTGGTCGCTTGACAAGTACATCGAGTGATACAAATATATGGTAACACGTTCGCATAAATAGATAATTAAATGCACTTAAAATTAGATTACAACGAAGTAAATAACAAAGATATAATATATAATAGCATGTT
Organism: Encarsia formosa; assembly: GCA_038277355.1. Classification (NCBI taxonomy): domain Eukaryota; kingdom Metazoa; phylum Arthropoda; class Insecta; order Hymenoptera; family Aphelinidae; genus Encarsia; species Encarsia formosa. The sequence continues at coordinate 71,556,609 of CM076184.1, forward strand.
CTCGTAGGTAGAATAATAAATGCACTTAAAATAGTATATCATAGTACAGGTGCAGCATCGTCACCGGGGCGGTTTTAAGGACCCAAGTACGTAGCGAAGCACAGCACGAGGTTTTTAATAAGCCCTGTTGACGTACTGCACTCGTACTATATACTATTTTATAGTACGAGTCACTGAAAACACGCATCAAAGATTTGATTTTGTGGTTAGAGTGACCAGGGGTACTATAAATTAACTTACAACAAAGTGACTTATAGGGCAGGAAACAAAATTTATTAACTGGGTAAGTGTGGCAGGTGCAATAGTAAATCGAATCTAATCGTGGGATAATCCATTCACTAGAAAATATATGACGTTTTCCCGTGCGAGATCAATTCTATTGCCGTTTAATACATTTTTTTCCCGCGCAATGTTAATTCTACTCCCATTCAATATATTTTTTTCCCGTTTAATACATTTAACTTCCACTCAAGTATTTTTTTCCGGTGCATTTATTTTCTTTCCCGTTTAATCACTTATTTTTCCGTGCAAATGTCTTTTTTCCCGTGAATTTGACCTAAAATTTCCCGTGCGTTTCCTTTTTTTTCCCGTGCTAATAAATTAGACCCTTTTCTAATCACCCCCCAATGCCCTTTTTTTTACTTACGCCCCCCATTTTTGATATATGTTATCAGTTTCTACCCACATCGCCAATTTTTGATACAAGTTATACTTAACGCTATATGCCTAGAAATATGTGCGGAGGGAGCAGAATGAATGCAGTGATGACGATTGTATATAGATGGCGTATGTGTCAACTCTTTAATTTAAATCTTTGTGCTCTATAGTTTCAAGAAAACAACAAGCTTAATGGCTTAGTGGTCAACGTATAGGAATCTTTTTTTTTTTTTTTAAAGTATTTATTTGCTTAAGAGTACATGAAAGATGGGTTACAGAGTTGGCGCAAACAAATCAAACAAAAAAGCCAAGAATACACGTTAATACAAACATATGGTCCCAGTGGGACAGCTCGTGTCTGACTACGCTTACGTAACAGAAAACAAATTTCGGTGATGAAGGTTGTCGGCAAAGACGAATCGTCGCATACGGCCATGTTCACAAATTGCAAAAGCTCAACAGGAAAAATAGGTTAATGGTACATATAAAAAAAACCTGTTGCAAAGACACGAATGGTGTGAGAAAAATAAAAATAAAAAAAAGAGTATAACAAATCTAAAAATAGTCAACTAGGCTTCCGAGCCGGAGTCACAATCCTGGTGTCTTGGCGAGACGTGGTGCGGGAGTCGCTGAGTCTATACACTGGTTGGCTGTCCTGTCGATGGAAATCAGTGGGCTCGAAGTCTTCTGCGTGCTCTGCGACGCTGCTCATCTCTGTCTTGGTGGCTAAGGGACAGCCACCAGTACTTACTTGCGGACTTGTATCCATCGCTAATGTCCCTGTCAGGTAGGCATTTAGAATAACTGTGGTTGATCGGGTTAGTGATGGCAGTCGGGTCAATGGTCTTGTTCGATGGGTGACGGCGATAGTGGTACAGGATTGGTACGTTGTCTTCATCCTGTATGCAACCGAGCTGATCGTAATGCATGAAGGCGTGGGGGTGAAGATAGCCTGTAGGGGCCTCTTCCTCGCAGCGTCTCTTGTCCATACGGCTGTATTCCTGCAGGTATTTGTTGTCAATGTCGGACAACTTAGCGAAGTAGTCTCTCGATAACTTTATCAAGAACAATCGATCCTGGGAATTCCGGCCCTGTTGTAGAGGATTTTGCTACTCACAAATCGCTTACTATCTTGCTTGCGGTACAGGTGAAGGCAAGCTCGGAGACAGGATCTTTCAAACTTACGCAGTTTTTCCATCGTTGATGCGCTGGTATTCCAGAGAATTGGCGCGGCGTATGTGAGTAGGGGACAGATGAGCAGCATGTAGCAGACCAGTTTGGCCTTTCTTGATAGGGCTCTGTCGAAGAAGAGACGGCTGTGAGCTTTGAAAGCGGTTTTAGCTTTCTTTAACTGTTCGGTCGTGTGGACGTTGAGCCGGAGGAGGTAGTCCAGTTGAATGCCTAGGTACTTAACGGACTTCTTGGGTTTGATGACGAAGTCCTTTGGTTCGCGGTACACCTTTATCTTGAAATTTTTGATCTCGTCGCGGATATTCTGACCTAGAAAACGGAGAGGCCAGTGGAAGAGAATAGTCTCGCACTTGGTTGGGTTGATTTTAAGGTTCCATGACTGATAGTGTTTGTCTATACGATTGACTCATCTCTCGAGGAGTTTCTGGATTCTGCGAGGACTGCGGTGGGCCACCATGACGTAGAAGTCGTCTGCGAAGGATACCGAGTAAGTCCCGTCCCCTGAATTCATGCCAAACAAAAGGGGGAGGTTATAAGTGAATATATTGAATAACTCGGGAGAGTTGACGGTCCCTTGCATCAGGCCCTCGACTATAGAGAAGATCAGCGACGAAGTGTTCTCTCCATCCCAAAGAATGAAGGAACGGTTCTGGGTCATGTGCCAGATGAGTTAAACGAAGTCCAGTAGAAAGCCCAATTTGTGGAGAATATATAATAAACCAGAGATCCAAACCGAGTCGAATGCTTTCTCCAGATCAATGAGGCACGCTCCTACCGTTTCCTTCCTACAGAGGTGAAGGTTTATGTCGTTGATTACCTTGTGAGCTGCATGTGTTGTACTCAGCTGTCGACCAAATCCAAATTGATTGGGGGAGATTATTCTATTCCCGAGGACTGTAGATTTCAAAGTGTCGTTGATAATAGCCTTGAAAACTTTGCTATCAGCCGGGGTGAGGCTTATTGACCTGAAACTGGATATGCTGGCACTTGGTTTACCCTTTTTTAGAATCGGGAAAATCTTGGCCCTCTTGTAAGATTCGGGGTAGAATCTGTTGTTAAGACAGTTGTTAAATAATACTGCATAGTCGCAGATCATACTCGCTGGGAGGTGCTTGAGGACTATCGGGGGTATGTCATCCAAACCCGTGGACGTCTTGTTCGGCAGTGACCGAAGGATGTTGCCGACCTTCCTTGGGTTGGTGAAAATGATGCTGCCGTCAACTTGGCGAGGTGAGGTAGCAGGATTGTCTTCGCTGAAATCAGTGATTGTGCTGCCCGTGTCCATATTGCGTTGAAAGCTGGCGCATAGCTCGGCGACGACTGCATCTACCTGAGCTCGAAGAGCGGTGCCGGTGTTCGTGTGACGAGGGGCATTGATAGTCTCGAAGTATGCACCTATGACGTCAAGGATCTCCGTGGGCGATCGAATAAGGATTTTTCCATCCCCTGCGGAGGTATTGTCGGGGAGGATGTTCGCCCTGTCCAAGATGGCGGTGTCCGTCGTGTCCACCTCCAAGCAGTCAATCTTCAGCTGACCCTTAGGTCTGTAAAAACGGTTGATCTTCGGGAAAAAAGACATTGAGTCCCGGGTGTCAATGGATTTTTTCAAGCTATCCCAATATTTGCTGTAGGCTAACCTGTATTCGGATTTCAGGCTGGCGTTGAGAATATCAATCTGCCTTCCAAGCAGATTGATTTTGTCCAGTTTGTCAGGCACAATGTCCAAACCAAGCCTAAGTCTGTTGAGCGCGGTGATAAGCTGGGATTTGGTCCTGTGCAGAGCCCTCGCTCTCCTGCCCGTGTAGATAAGGACGTTATCCCGAGGCTTGTACCCGGGTACTGTACTGGAGATCCCATCCCGAATCGCGTCCTTCAAGTGGGATAAGTGGGAGGTAATTTCCTCGTTCGTGAGATTTACGTCGGCGGGGACGGTGCTTGTGTACTTTCGTGCCAGGTTTTTCTGGAATTTGCTCCATCTCGTTTTCTTGTAAGCAAATCTATGCTTGAGCACCGGGTGGCAGGAGTCGAGGGGAGACTCTGAACACACGTTGAACAGTAGGGCCTTGTGGTCGCTGCAGTAGTCTATAACTCGCTTTGCCTTGGTCGAGATTGGAGAATGCAAGCCGACTGTCGACGATGCAGAGGTCCAGGTAGAAGCACGCTGCTGGAAAAGTCGGAGAGGCCGGAGGGATAATCCTGGCACGGTAGTTAAGTCCCTCAGTCTCAGCCCATCTCTTCAGGAGGATGCCCTTCCTTTTGGTGACTGAATCACCCCATGCAGTGTGCCTTGCGTTGAAGTCACCAGCCACAAAAAACGAGTTCTCGACCGACTGCAGGTCGAGGCCAGAGAAAAGAGCGTTCAATTCGTCTGTAAATGCCAGGTTCGCCTCGTTGTTCGCGTACAGTGCAACTATGAACAGATTACGACGATCGAACTTGATTTTCAGAATAGTAAACTCGATTATCTTATTGTTCCTTGATGAGGGCGTGTATATCCTCTCGTAGGGAATGGAGTTTCTGACGAGGATGGCTGTACCACCACCTCTGCTACTGGCATCACGGTCAACCCGAATGAAATCGTAATCGGCGAATTGGAGCTTGTGACGTGCGCTGAGTTTAGTCTCGCCCACGAGGACTATGTCGAGAGAGTTACTGGTGGTGAAATGGTGCAGGTCGTATCTCCGGTTTAAGGAGATCAGGGAGTTGACGTTGATGGCGGCTATTTTAAGCACGCTCGGGGGCTGCCCGAGCGGTTCGTGACTGTGGTTGTTGGTAGGAGAAGGTGTATGGCTACTCTGAGCCATCATATAAATCTGCATTCTGGAAGAGGATGTCAATCCTTGAGGCGTTCCTTCTGATTAGGGTCAACATGCTTTCGAGCTGAAACTTGATCGCGTTGATTATTCTGGCTTCTATGTTAGCCGAAGAAGAGTCCGGGTTCTCGGGGCTTTGAGTGACCGAGGTCGGGTGTTGGTTAACGGGGAAGCTCGAGGCCCAACCACGTGAAGTGTGCCATTGGTTCTGCGACGGTGGAGGGGCGGGAGCGATATTCTGCCTCGCAGGGGGCCTGTCCGTCCTCGAACGTCTCTCTTCATTGCGAGTCGAGTCGCTTTGGTGTTTGCATGCCCTAGCAAATTTGCGGAAGTGACAACCCCGATACGCCGCGGAGTGGCCGAATTAATCGCAGTTAATGCAGTAAAGCTGACTCTTGTCTTGGACATCCTTTGGGACGGTACACTCGTCCTTCTCGTGATTCTCCTTACAGCGGCTACAACGGTGCGCGAGGACACAGTTGATGGCAGCGTGGCTGAGTCTTTGGCAGTTGGTGCACTGCGTGATGTCGCGCTTTTTGAGTTTCTCCCATCTAACCTTTTGGTATAGCACGTGCTTCTCTCTGGTCAGTAGACGGGCGTCACTGTCGGGGGTTATCTGCACCAAGAAATGCGAGGCAGTACTGCTGCTGCCTCGGAAAGAAATTCGTGAGACTTTCACGAGTTTGACGGAGTCGTCAGTAAAGAGAGACTTCAGGTCTGCTTCGACTTCTGCCTCTGTGTAGTTGCCTTCCACCCCTTTCAGCACGAAGTTTTTCGGCCTCTGGCTTTTCGGTGTGAACGTATAGAATTGTGTTTTCTGCTCCTTCAGGAGGTCCTTAGCGATGACAAAGTTGTCACTGCTGGTGATGAAAATCGTCTGGCTATTGGCGTCCGTCTGCCTGACGAAGTAGTCACCCCTGTTCATTTTGCTGTTAAGTATGCCGACGAGTTGCTTGATGTCGATGCCGGTCGTGTAAATCGGCGGCGGGCGATTGCGTCTGCCAGCCCCGCGCGCAGTAGGAGCGGATTGCTTGCCGGTGGCGCCCTCATCACTGATGGGCGAGGCGGTCCGTGCGGACACCGGCGGTGGTCTGGTGGGTGGATAACCAAGAGGCTGCTGACGCGAAGTCAGGTTATGAGCGCCGCTTTTGTTATTCCTCACTGCCGTGGGCGGAGGGTGCTCGAAGGTGACGTTCTGCGGTGCATCCGAGAGCGGGGAGAACTTGTTGAAGGTGTTGACAAGCGTGGCGGTGCTGCGACTGATCAGCACGCTCTTCATTGGTCTTTTGGGAAGTTCCCACGATTGATCGCTCTCGGTCGGTTCAGTCTGGCGAGATCGTTTCAGCGTCAGGTAAGGGACTACTGTGGACATTCCCCGAATGCCGAACTCTTTCTTTGTCTGCCTGAATAGGCGCTCCATTGCGGTGATGTTTACATTACCTCTGCGCGGGGTGGCGGAGGTCTTTGCCGCGTTCATTAAGAATTTAGACAGCTCCCCTCTGTCTTGGGGTGAAGTAGCCGGATTTCCGTCTGTACGGCCTGACGTGGCGACCTTGTCATCGCCCACTGGTCAGATCTCGTCGTCGACATTCATAGTAGAGTCATTCGCTGCGTCATCGACCATGATGGCCGGGGGGGGGGGCGGCTTGGCGCCAGGTAAAGAAGAAAAAAAAGAAAAAGGTTGGCAAGCGGCTTGCGCCGATGCCTTAGCTGCGTTTGTCCCACCAGGAGCTAGGTTCGACGTAATCACGAGGTGTAGGCGTTCGTCGAAGAATAGGTTAGGTTAGAGATGCGCGGGCTATGTGGAGCGATTCTGAACGCGTGCGTTCGCTACGGCTGCACGAGCGCTACTCACGTATAGGAATCTCATGCCAAGGGTCGTGGTTCGATCCTTGGACTCAAATTTTTTTTTTTTTTTTGTTATTTTACATGTATATTAGATAGATTTTTAAAAAAATATCTCATAATTATTCAGCCTTTTTTTATTTTAAATAATATAAAGAGAGTTAAAATTATAAATGGAATTGGGTTATTTGGTTTATTTAAATAATAAAAAGAGAAATGGGTTATTTGGTTTTTTAAGCAATTAAAAAAAAGTTTAAAAGTGAAATAGAAATGGGTTATTTCGTTTTTTAATTATAATAATAGAGTTACAAATGAAAATATAATTGGGTTATTTGGTTTATTTGAATAAAAAAAAAAAAGACATGGGTTATTTTGTTTTTTAAGCAATAAAAAGAAAGTTTAAAAGTGAAATAGAAATGGGTATTTTGGTTTTTTAATTTTAATAAGAGAGTAACAAATAAAAATATGGTTATTTGGTTTATTTGAATAAAAAAAAGAGACATGGGTTATTTGGTTTTTTAACCCATTAAGTCCCAGAATTTTTTATATTTTTCTTGTACTTTGAGCTCTGGAATTTTGATGAAAACGATAAAAAATATTTTCAAAAAGACCATATACCACTATTTTCGGGTATGCTCTACAAGATGGTGTTGTTAATAATGTCAAAAATGTCATTTTCAATTGTTAATTAACAAATTTAAAAAAAAACTCAGTTTTTGCTGCATTTTTTTTTTTTAGCAATTTTTTCAGTTGGATTTTTTTTTATTTTTTTCAAAAATGTGATCAGAGGTGATCACGATACTTGAAATTTATGGTAGGATTTTTTTGTTTATAAAAATCTTTTTTAACAAATTGGCGGCCATAAAACGAAGTTGAAAATCTCGAATTTTTCGTTTTATTCACTTTTTTCATGTTTATTCCTTGAAATCGCACAAGTATTTAACGTTTACTGCTATTTTTTGTTGGAAAAGTCAAAATAATTGTACAAAGAAGCATAAAAATTGTAATACTTATAAAATATTCATTGTTAGGTTATGAGAGGTGATTTTTACACGATTTTAGTAGGGTCCGCGGTGACCCAAACAGAGTTATTCGGAAACTTCCAACTGAAAAACGAAATGTATCAAAAAAAAGAACTAATGTGGATGTATTCATTGTTGATTTTAATTGTTTAAACATTATCTATACAATTGAAAAAACTTTGACAATGAAAAACCATTTTTTGAATCAAGTGAATAAAACGAAAAATTCGAGATTTTCGACTTCGTTTTATGGCCGCCATTTTGTTAAAAAAGATTTTCATAAAAAAAAAAAATCCCACTGTAAATTTCAAGTATTGTGATCACCTCTGATCACATTTTTGAAAAAAAAAAAAAAAATCCAACTGAAAGAATTCATAAAAAAAAAATGCAACAAAAAATTGAGTTTTTTTTTTTTAATTTGTTAATTAACAATTGAAAATGACATTTTTGATTTTTTTAAACTACACCATCGTGTAGAGCATACCCGAAAATAGTTGTATATGGTCTTTTTGAAAATATTTTTTATCGTTTTCATAAAAATTCCAGAGCTCAAAGTACAAGAAAAATTTAAAAAATCCTGGGACTTAATGGGTTAAGCAATAAAAAGAAAGTTTAAAAGTAAAATAGAAATGGGTTATTTGGTTTATTTAAATAATAGTAATAATAAAATTGAGTTATTTTAAGGTATGCAAGTACACGCATTCATCTTATATCACGCGCGCACTCGATTGCCTCCGCAGTCCGCTCCCTCCGCACTTTTTTCTAGGCATATAACGTTAAGTACAAGTTATCAGCTATGTATCTATAGAAGAAATTAAAAAAGTAACTACGAAGCATTAAAAAAATTAACTTATATCCAAAGATAAAAGAGAGAACCCAAAAAGAATGTTAGCATTTTATTCGTGATGTGATTGGTTGAAGAACAAAATTTGAAATTTGAATTTTTATTTTTGATTTTTATATTACAATTCAATTAAAACATCTAGAGAATAGATTTGATGAAAAAATAATTATGTAATCAAGTGTTCGAAATTATCCGATTATAATCATGAAAATAATAATTATTAGTATACAAACTGAAACAAAATCAATGAATCTATAACCACAAAAGTTTCAATGAATATGAACTCTGAACGTAGCGCAAAGGTAAAGGGTATACATAACTTATTGTCGATTAATTTAGATGAAGTTTCGACTAAACTTGTTTTAGATAATATAATACAATTGTGCGTGCGTTTGGCAAGAGGGTAGGTTCATCGGTAGATTCAAAAGTGGGTAAGTGTTTTCCTACAAAGGTTTGTACAGGATCGAAAACAATAGTATAAAAGATGTTAGTTTCAGGGTTAGATGTTGAGAAAAAAAAAAAAAAAAAAAAAAAATAGTACAACTTACGTTCCAAGTTACAAATTGAAGTATGAAAATAATAACAAAGTGAAAGAGGCTACACATGGCTGGAAACTGGTGTCGTAAGATAAACTTCGATATTAATCAAGATAGGTTGATTGGGACAGACCTACGTAGAAAAAGCGTTGATAACAAATGTAAAAGGATGTAGGAAATATTTGTCAAAAAAGTTAAAGAGCGGTGTGGGCAAAATTGTATGAAGATGATTAGTTTCACGATTGCAATTACAAAAAAATTTGAGAAGAACAATAGAAAAGATAGTTTTTACAAAGATGAGAACAAAGATTCAAAGTTAGAGACCAAAGCATGAAAAAAAGAAAAAACAACAGCAAACACCAAAATTTAAGCAAGTAGATTCATATGAAAGAGATAGAAACAATATTAAGCAAAAATGTACATATAAGCGTAGGTTCAAAGTTACAAACGTAATGACAAGTCCGGGTACGGCAGTAGGTACAATGAAGTTACCACAGTAGCTATCAAGTTTGAAACAATGTTATGAACAAGGTTTGTTATAGGGTTATTTAGAATAGTAAGTACAAGAGGATATAAAAGATTATGCACAAGGTTAGATTCAGTGTAGAAAATTAAAAAAATAAATAAATAAAGAACTAGAGTTAGCATGGGAGTAGAAACAGATGTAGAAACAAATGCATGTGTAGAAGGTTCGGCGTTAGAAGCTTGAGTAAAAAATAGGTAGTAAGCACAAGATTATTAACATATGTAGGAAGTAAGAAAAATCAACAGACGTAGAAAAGAGGGTCGGAAAAAAATACTCAACAGACGTGGATAGTAGCAAGGTTATAAAGCAGGGAAGGTTAATAAATAAAAAGACGAAAATAAGTCGGTAAAAGCATAGAAACAGATGTTTAACAAAGGATTGAAATGAAAGTATGATCAAAGATTAGAACAAAGTAGTCTTAGAATTAGAAATAAAAGCATGAAAAAAAAAACAACTGTTATCACCATGATAGAAATATATATATATAAACATGAGTATATTCCTGGGTAAGAGCTTAGTTATAAAAAGCAGTAAGTGCAACGGTAAGAACAAGGGTAGTTATAAGGGTTTGGAGTAAGATGAAAGGTGAGAACAAAGGTAGGCACGAAATAAGGTGCAGGTGTAGTCACAAGCTATAAAAGTAGAAACAATGGTATGTATCAGAGTAGGTACAGAGGTAGACACAAGAGTATGTGTATAAGCGTAGGTACAAGTGTAGATTCAAGCATAAAATTCTGGGGGGTTGGCGAGCGTAACGAGCAGGGGGGTACCCCCCCCCCCCCTAGTATATCTTCCTTTATTATATAGTTATATCCAGGAGGAGCTCTTTTTTTTTGGCTCCTCCGGGAGGAGCTCTGAAAATTACGGCTCCTCCGGGAGGAGCCCCTTAAAATATGTTAAATATAAGGTCTTTTGAAGGTTTTGAGGTGCTCCTCCGGGAGGAGCTCTTAATTTTAAAAGCTCCTCCCGGAGGAGCCAATTTGAGTAGCTCCTCCCGGAGGAGCACCCGAAAACGTCAAAAACCCTTATATTTAACATGTTTTAAGGGGCTCCTCCGGGAGGAGCCAAAAAAAAAAGAGCTCCTCCCGGAGGAGCACCTCAAAACCTTCAAAAAAACTTATATTCAACATATTTTAAGGGGCTCCTCCCGGAGGAGCCGTTATTTTCAGAGCTCCTCCCGGAGGAGCCCCTTAAAACGTCAAAAAACCTTATATTTATTATGTTTGGAGTGGGCTCCTCCCGGAGGAGCCGTAGTTTAAAGAGCTCCTTCCGGAGGAGCACCTCAAAACCTTCAAAAAACCTTATATTTAACATGTTTTAAGGGGCTCCTCCCGGAGGAGCCGTAATTTCCAGAGCTCCTTCCGGAGAAGCACCTCAAAACGTCAATAAACTTTATATTCAACATGTTTTAAGGGGCTTCTCCCGGAGGAGCCGTAGTGTAAAGAGCTCCTCCCGGAGGAGCACCTCAAAACCTTCAAAAAACCTTATATTTAACATGTTTCAAGTACTTGAAGTATTTTAACTTGCTATTTAATTTTTATAACTAATTTTTTAGACTAACCATAATAACATTTTCTTTTTTCAATTTAAATCATATTCAACAATTTTACCTAAACATGTTTGAACTTTTATTCAATACACAAACTCAACTCAAAAAACATGTTAAATATTAACTGTGAAAAAACTCTATATTTTATAACTGTTTTTATGGGGGTTGGCGAGCGAAGCGAGCAGGGGGGTACCCCCTAGTATAAATATATATATATATATATATATATGCGTGTGTGTGTGTGTGTGTGCAGTGACCACTGCACATCAGGCCTCTCGAAAGTGGCAAAATTCCGAATGGCGGGAATGGAACAAAATCTTAAAATTTCGGGGCAGTAGTGGCACAGAAAAATTAAATTAAATTTAAAAAAACCCACAAGCCTACAAATAACGCTGGGCATGAATAATAATAAAATAATTTATTAATAAACAAACAAGCCTATACAACCCCATAACGCTGGGCGAAAAAATAAATATATAAATTCATAAATAAACTAATACACCAACAAGCCTACAACCCCATAACGCTGGGCGTAGATATGAATAAAATAATTTATAAATAAACAAATAAATCAATAAGCCTACAACCCCATAACGCTGGGCATAGATATTGATAAAATAATTTTTAAATAAACAAACAAGCCTATACAACCACATAACCTTAGGCGTGTAAAAATTAAAAAATAAAAATCTAAAATAAACAAATAAACCAACTAGCCTAAACCCCATAACGCTGCGCGAAAAAATTTATAAATAAATTTATAAATAAACAAATAAACCAACAAACCTACAACCCCATAACAATAAGCGAAAAAATTAATAAATAAATTTATAAATAAACAAATAAACCAACAAGCCAACAACCCCATAACGCTTGGTGAAAATATTATTCAATAAATTTATAAATAAACAAATAAACCAAGAACCCTACAACCCCGTAACTATAAGCGAAAAAATTAATAAATAAATTCATAAATAAACAAATAAACCAACAAGCCTACAACCCCATAACGCTGGGCGTAAATATGAATCAGCTTCTTTGTTGAACTCGGGTGCCCAGGGTTATGAGGGTTTAGTTTTTTGTTGAACTCAGGCACCCAGGGGGTTTGAAAGCTCAGGGGATAGCCGACCAGTTTTTTTGTAGAGCTCGGGCACCCAGAGTTTCGGGGGATAGCTGATCAGTTAGTTTATTGGACTCGACGCCTAGGGTTTCGGGTGGTAGCACATCAGTTTCTTTATTGAACTCCACGCCCAGACTTTTGGGGGTCTTGAGCTCGGAGGATAGCAAAAAACTATTTTAGTTAAAAACTAGCTAATTAGTACATTAGTGTACTTACGCCCAGCGTTATAGGGTTGTAGGCTTGTTGGTTTATTTGTTTATTTATAAATTTATTTATTTTTGGGCAGCGTTATGGGTTTGTTGGCTTGTTGGTTTATTCGTTTATTTATGAATTATTTTATTCATATTTACGCCCAGAGTTATGGGGATGTACCTTTGTTGGTTTATTCGTTTATTTATAAATTTATTTATTAATTTTTTCGCCCAGAGTTATGGGGATGTACCCTTGTTGGTTTATTCGTTTATTTATAAATTTATTTATTAATTTTTTTGCCCAGCGTTATAGGGTTGTTGGCTTCTTGGTTTATTTGTTTATTTATAAATTTATTTAATTTTTTTTTTCGTCCAGCGTTATGGGAATGTAGGCTTGTTGGTTTATTCGATTATTTATAAATTTATTTATTAATTTTTTCGCCCAGAGTTATGGGGATGTACCCTTGTTGGTTTATTTGTTTATTTATTGATATTTGCGCGCCTAAGCTTATGAGGTTGTATAAGCTTGTTTGTTTATTTATAAATTATTTTATCAATATTCATGCCCAGCGTTATGGGGTTGTAGGCTTGTTGATTTATTTGTTTATTTATGAATTTATATTCTTATTTTTTCGCCCAGCGTTATGGGGTTGTTGGCTTGTTGGTTTATTTGTTTACTTATAAATTTATTAATTAATTTTTTGCCCAGCGTTTTGGGGTTGTAGGCTTCTTGGTTTCTGTGTTTATTTATAAATTTATTTATTAATTTTTTTGCCCAGCGTTATGGTGTTAAAGGTTTGTTGGTTTATTTGTTCATTAATGAATTTATTTAATAATTTTTTTCCCAGCGTTATGGGGTTGTTTGCTTGTTGGTTTATTTGTTTACTTATAAATTTATTGATTAATTTTTTCGCCTAGCGTTATGGGGTTGTACCCTTGTTGGTTTATTCGTTTATTTATAAATTTATTTATTAATTGTTTCGCCCAGCGTTAGGGGGTTGTAAGCTTGTTGGTTTATTTGTTTATTTATGAATTTATTTAATAATTTTTTCGCTGAGCGTTATGGGGTTGTAGGCTTGTTGATTTGTATGTTTATTTATAAATCTATTTATAAATTGTTTCGCCCAGCGTTATGGGGTTGTAGGCTTGTTTGTTTATTTGTTTATTTTGGATTTTTATTTTTTAATTTATACACTTCTAAGGTTATGTGGTTGTATAGGCTTGTTTGTTTATTTAAAAATTATTTTATCAATATCTATGCCCAGCGTTATGGGGTTGTAGGCTTGTTGATTTATTTGTTTATTTATAAATTATTTTATTCATATCCACGCCCAGCGTTATGGGGTTGTAGGCTTGTTGGTGTATTTGTTTATTTATGAATTTATATTCTTATTTTTTCGCCCAGCGTTATGGGGTTGTTGGCTTGTTGGTTTATTTGTTTACTTATAAATTTATTTATTAATTTTTTCGCCTAGCGTTATAGGGTCGTACCCTTGTTGGTTTATTCGTTTATTTATAAATTTATTTATTAATTGTTTCGCCCAGCGTTATGGGGTTGTTGGCTTGTTGGTTTATTTGTTTACTTATAAATTTATTTATTAATTTTTTCGCCTAGCGTTATAGGGTCGTACCCTTGTTGGTTTATTCGTTTATTTATAAATTTATTTATTAATTGTTTCGCCCAGTGTTATGGGGTTGTAAGCTTGTTGGTTTATTTGTTTATTTATAAAATTATTTATTAATTTTTTCGCCCAGCGTTATGGGGTTGTACCCTTGTTTGTTTCTTTGTTTATTTATTAATTTTTATACGACTAAGGTTATGTGGTTGTATAGGCTTGTTTGTTTATTTATAAATTATTTAATCAATATTTATGCCCAGCGTTATGGGGTTGTAGGCTTGTTGATTTATTTGTTTAATTATTAATTATTTTATTCATATTTACGCTCAGCGTTATGGGGTTGTAGGCTTGTTGGTTTACTTGTTCATTTATGAATTTATTGAATAATTTTTTCGCCCAGCGTTATGGGGTTGTACCCTTGTTTGTTTCTTTGTTTATTTATTAATTTTTATACGACTAAGGTTATGTGGTTGTATAGGCTTGTTTGTTTATTTATAAATTATTTAATCAATATTTATGCCCAGCGTTATGGGGTTGTAGGCTTGTTGATTTATTTGTTTAATTATTAATTATTTTATTCATATTTACGCTCAGCGTTATGGGGTTGTAGGCTTGTTGGTTTACTTGTTCATTTATGAATTTATTGAATAATTTTTTCGCCAAGCGTTATGGGGTTGTTGGCTTGTTGGTTTATTTGTTTATTTATAAATTTATTTATTAATTTTTTCGCTGAGCGTTATGGGGTTGTAGGCTTGTTGGTTTATTTGTTTATTTATAAATCTATTTATAAATTTTTTCGCCCAGCGTTATGGGGTTGTAGGCTTGTTGGTTTATTTGTTTATTTTAGATTTTTATTTTTTAATTTTTACACGCCTAAGGTTATGTGGTTGTATAGGCTTGTTTGTTTATTTAAAAATTATTTTATCAATATCTATGACCAGCGTTATGGAGCTGTAGGCTTGTTGATTTATTTGTTTATTTATAAATTATTTTATTCATATCTACGCACAGCGTTATGGGATTGTAGGCTTGTTGGTGTATTTGTTGATTTATGAATTTATATACTTATTTTTTCGCCGAGCGTTATGGGGTTGTTGGCTTGTTGGTTTATTTGTTTATTTATAGAGGCATTCTTCGTGAGATCGAAAGCGATCTGACGTGACATATCCGATCTTGATGAAAATTAGCATAAAGTTAGTGTTTGGCATATACATGAACGTGGTAAAATGATTTTTCATAAATCTGCTTATTTTCAAAGCGGCGGCCATTTGAAAATTTGGCAAAGAAAAAAAAGCTTGTTTTTTGAAATCTCATAACTTCTCGGGGTTTTAATCGATTTTGATGAAATTTGGTGGGTGATCGGAAAAAAACCTAAAGTTTCTGAAAAAATTATAAAAAATTCCCATTATGTATGCCAAAAAAAAGGAATTTTTTTTTTTTCAGCCAAAATTTGACCCCCGGGCACCCTTTTCATTTTTTTTGAAATATTTTTAATTAAAAGAAAATTTAATTCAGAAAATTTTAAGACCTTCCAAATGATGGTATGTTTTTTAGTTTCTGAGATATAATTTTTTGAAGTTGAGGTTACCGAGAATGGAGCTCGCGCGCGCTGCTGCTGCCAAGAGCACCATACTACTAAAGCCTTTCCGGCATAGAGTTCAACCATTTTATCTCAAAAAATATTATTTTTTGTGTTTTTAAATTGTTTAAATATACGACTTTGTTAATTAAAATGTTCAAATTTACAGTATTTTGAACATTTTTAGTTTCTGCAGTTTTTATACAAAGTGAAATGAAAAATCTGTTGCTAAAGTAAGTTTTTTATAATTTATGTCAAATTTTGTTTACAGAGTTCATTCGTCAGGCTTCCATCAACTTTTATAATACAAAAATCGCTTCACATGTTAAATAAAATTAGGGTTGGGTGCGTCTTGATCGTTTTTTTCCGTTGCCTGCTGCGGTTTTTTGAGACGCGGCGGATTTTCGCCCACGTTTTCCATTAAAAGCTTTTGTTTCCAATCGAGGGGTCACCTTTTTTTTTCTTTTTTTTCTGAATTTCAAATTCTTGAGATTGATCTGAGATTGAAACAGATTTACAAGAAATTCTCGTTTCATTCATAGGAATAAAGCAGTGGAAACTTCTTGATCCAGGCAAAGGTTTGGCTTTGTCAAAACGTGGTTTCAAATATTTTGTGTGATTTTCATACTCGGCTTCAGTACCATAGATAAAAGTCATATTAGGTAGCGCTTCTTTGGCCCATTCGTAAAGAGATAACGGAGTAGTTAACTGATCACCAACAGGACGTTGTAGGCTAGCTTTGGTAGCTGATCTCTTAACTGTACCACCGATTCCGTCACATGGACTTTTGCCATGTGAAGTTGCAAAAAAATGCCACTCAGCTTTAATTTTGAAGTCTTTATAATGATGAGTAAGATTAATGAAATTTGATTTGTTCTTATACTGTGAACCCGCTCCATCACTAAAATATTTAATTTTGTTAATGAGTGTATGTTTAAATTTGAGCTGTTCAATAAACTTTTTTATAAATAAATTTACAGTGATAGCATCATGTTGCAAGCAATCAGAAATCACGACGTATGATTCGTGAAGTAACTGGTCATCTTTTTTATAATAAACCACTATGGGATGAAGCGTTGCTTGAGCATTATTCCAATGATAACTTTGGATTGCATCTTGAATAACAAATGTAAAGTTTTCCGCAAAATCACCAAGTACTAAGAATTCTCCTGGTTCCAAATTCGCTTTAAGTTCACCCAAGCATTGGCTTTGTGACTTTGTAACGAAGTCGTGTAGTAAAAGTTTTAATAATTCAACACAAAATTTTTCAATAAATTTATCAATACTATCTATTTGCGTTTCTTAATTAGAACGGTCTGTTGACGTCCACTTTTTGTAGGTCACAGTGTTAATAAAATTTTTATCAAATAACTCCCTTAAAACATTTTTTATGCAAGTTACTCCGGGGCAATTTGAACACTCATTTGAGTAACAAGAAAGAGTGGCAGGATTGCATACAATTTTTGGAAGAATTGATTTATAATCTTGTAAAAAAGAGATGCAATCATAAGTTTCACATTTTGGTGAATTTTGCAAACGCAAACAGAATGAGTGCCTTTGCCTCCAGCTAAAATACATTCCGATGGTCGAAGTTCAGCAAATTTAGAAAAACTTATTTTAATATCAGAGTTATTTTGTTTAAAAGCATAACACAGTTCTTTCAAATTTCCTAATAATAAACGCTTCTGCAAGTGCACTCGAACTCCATCTTTTTTTACCGACACATAATCTTTCTGACCAGGCATCACACGGCTGTAGTCATCATTATAATAAAATTGCTTTATCAAATTATCAGTAGCAGTGTCGAGCTTTTTACCGGGTCTCGGATTTGAAGTGGTACCAATGCCCTCTTCTTCATGTAATTTTTTTGCTTTTACCGCCATGTGATAGCTTACTGAGAAGCGTGATTTTAACTCAGAAGGACTCCAAGTAATTGGTGCCATAGTCAAATATTTAATTTTTTCTGATGATTTATTTGTTTGACTAATTTTAGATTAGATTTCATTAACAAGTGATTGTAAATCTTGTGGATCATCAGTTTGAAATTCAAAAATTTCTTTCAATTTTTCGTTCAATGCATTTTGAATTTCACGCACTTTAGACAGTTGATTTTTTTTTGTTTTACGATCATTTGCGCAAATTGGAGTAACTTTTAAAAGCTCAAGAATCTTATTTATTTCTAAAATTAAAGTTTCAGACACCATTTCATTTTCAAAAAGCTCATTATCCGTGACTGGTTCAGCAACTTCATTTTCGTTTTCTAAATCATACTGAGTCGTTTGCATTTCTAAATTTTCGCTACTGTCGTCAGGGTTTGGTAAGTTCGTCAAACTTGAAACACTTAAAGAAACACCACGCTTGCCGTTCGTGAGATATATTCTACAAGTATTACAAACTAAAATATTATTCACACCATTTTTAACCAATCGAAGAGTAACGCCATATTTTTTATGATTCTTCATGTTAAAAGGGTTACTACAGCACGTACGACTTTTTTTACAAGCTTGCAAACTCATTTCAAAAACTGAAAAATTCACTGTTAAACTTAAAATTCAAAGATTTGCACGTGCAAACGTTTTAGTACTCAAGGTTAATCGCAAGGTTTTGTTTATCATCACCTATTTTAGTAAAGGCCCCCTATCGGTTGCATAATAAAGAAGAAATAAATATAAACAAAACACGAAACCGAGTATGGTGCTCTTGGCAGCAGCAGCGCACACGAGCTCCATTCTCGGTAACCTCAACTTCAAAAAATTATATCTCAGAAACAAAAAGACATACCATCATTTGGAAGGTCTTAAAATTTTATTAATTAAATTTAATTTTAATTAAAAATATTTCAAAAAAAATAAAAAGGGTGCCCGGGGGTCAAATTTTGGCTGAAAAAAAAAAATTCCTTTTTTTTGGCATACATAATGGGAATTTTTTTTTTTTATAATTTTTTCAGAAACTTTAGGTTTTTTTCCGATCACCCACCAAATTTCATCAAAATCGATTGAAACCCCGAGAAGTTATGAGATTTCAAAAAACAAGCTTTTTTTTCTTTGCCAAATTTTCAAATGGCCGCCATTTTGAAAATAAGCGGATTTATGAAAAATCATTTTACCACGTTCATGTATATGCCAAACACTAACTTTATGCTAATTTTAATCAAGATCGGAGATGTCACGTCAGATCGCTTTCGATCTCACGAAGAACGCCTCAATAAATTTATTTATTAATTTTTTCCCTTAGCGTTATGGGGTTGTAGGCTTCTTGGTTTATTTGTTTATTTATGAATTTATTTAATAATTTTTTCGCCCAGTGTTATGGGGTTGTTGGCTTGTTGGTTTATTCGTTTATTTATAAATTTATTTATTAATTTTTTCGCCCAGCGTTATAGGGTTGTACCCTTGTTGGTTTATTCGTTTATTTATAAATTTGCTTATTTATTTTTTCTCCCAGCGTTATGGGGTTGTAGGCTTGTTGGTTTATTCGTTTATTTATAAATTTATTTATTAATTTTTTCGCCCAGCGTTATAGGGTTGTACCCTTGTTGGTTTATCGTTTATTTAAAAATTTATTTATTAATTTTTTCCCTTAGCGTTATGGGTTTGTAGGCTTCTTGGTTTATTTGTTTATTTATGAATTTATTTAATAATTTTTTTGCCCAGTGTAATGGGGTTGTTGGCTTGTTGGTTTATTCGTTTATTTATAAATTTATTTATTAATTTTTTCGCTGAGCGTTATGGGGTTGTAGGCTTCTTGATTTATTTGTTTATTTATAAATTTATTTATTAATTTTTTCGCTTAGCGTTATTGGGTTGTAGGCTTGTTGGTTTATTTGTTTATTTATAAATTTATTTATTAATTTTTTCGCCCAGCGTTATAGGGTTGTACCCTTGTTGGTTTATTCGTTTATTTAAAAATTTATTTATTAATTTTTTCCCTTAGCGTTATGGGGTTGTAGGCTTCTTGGTTTATTTGTTTTTTTATGAATTTATTTAATAATTTTTTGCCCAGCGTTTTAGGGTTGTAGGCTTCTTGATTTATTTGTTTATTTATAAATTTATTTATTAATTTTTTGCCAAGCGTTTTGGGGTTGTAGGCTTCTTGGTTTATTTGTTTATTTATAAATTCATTCATTAATTGTTTCGCCCAGCGTTATGGGGTTGTAAGCTTGTTGATTTATTTGTTTATTTATTAATTTTTTGCCCAGCGTTAAGGGGTTGTAGGCTTGTTGGTTTATTTGTTTATTTATTAATTTTAACACGCCTAAGGTTTTGTGGTTGTATAAGCTTGTTTGTTTATTTATAAATTATTTGATTATAACTTATGTCCAGCGTTATGGGGTTGTAGGCTTGTTGATTTATTTGTTTATTTATAAATTATTTTATTCATATTTACGCCCAGCGTTATGAGGTTGTAGGCTTGTTGGTGTATTTGTTTATTTATAAATTTATTTAATAATTTTTTCGTCCAGCGTTATGGGGTTGTAGGCTTGTTGGTTTATTTGTTTATTTATTAATATTTGCACGCCTAAGCTTATGAGGTTGTATAAGCTTGTTTGTTTATTTATAAATTATTTTATCAATATTCATGCCCAGCGTTATGGGGTTGTAGGCTTGTTGATTGATTTGTTTATTGATACATTATTTTATTCATATCCACGCACAGCGTTACGGGGTTGTAGGCATTAATTAATTATTAATTAAATTCATAAATAAACAAATAAACCAAGAAGCCTACAATCCCATAACGCTAAGGGAAAAAATTAATAAATAAATTTTTAAATAAACGAATAAACCAACAAGGGTACAACCCTATAACGCTGGGCGAAAAAATTAATAAATAAATTTATAAATAAACAAATAAACCAACAAGCCTACAACCCCATAACGCTAAGCGAAAAAATTAATAAATCAATTTATAAATAAACAAATAAACCAACAAGCCAACAACCCCATAACGCTGGGGGAAAAAATTAATAAATAAATTAATAAATAAACAAATACACCAACAAGCCTACAACCCCATAACGCTGGGCGTGGATATGAATAAAATAATGTATAAATAAACAAATAAATCAACAAGCCTACAACCTCATAACGCTGGGCATGAATATTGATAAAATAATTTATAAATAAACAAACAAGCTTATACAACCTCATAAGCTTAGGCGCGCAAATATTAATAAATAAACATATAAACCAACAAGGGTACATCCCCATAACTCTTGGCGAAAAAATTTATAAATAAATTTATAAATAATCGAATAAACCAACAAGCCTACAACCCCATAACGCTGGACGAAAAAATTATTAAATAAATTTATAAATAAACAAATACACCAACAAGCTTACAACCCCATAACGCTGGGCATAAGTTATAATCAAATAATTTATAAATAAACAAACAAGCTTATACAACCACATAACCTTAGGCGTGTTAAAATTAATAAATAAACAAATAAACCAACAAGCCTACAACCCCTTAACGCTGGGCAAAAAATTAATAAATAAATTTATAAATAAACGAATAAACCAACAAGGGTACAACCCTATAACGCTGGGCGAAAAAATTAATAAATAAATTTATAAATAAACAAATAAACCAACAAGCCTACAACCCCATAACGCTAAGCGAAAAAATTAATAAATCAATTTATAAATAAACAAATAAACCAACAAGCCAACAACCCCATAACGCTGGGGGAAAAAATTAATAAATAAATTAATAAATAAACAAATACACCAACAAGCCTACAACCCCATAACGCTGGGCGTGGATATGAATAAAATAATGTATAAATAAACAAATAAATCAACAAGCCTACAACCTCATAACGCTGGGCATGAATATTGATAAAATAATTTATAAATAAACAAACAAGCTTATACAACCTCATAAGCTTAGGCGCGCAAATATTAATAAATAAACATATAAACCAACAAGGGTACATCCCCATAACTCTTGGCGAAAAAATTTATAAATAAATTTATAAATAATCGAATAAACCAACAAGCCTACAACCCCATAACGCTGGACGAAAAAATTATTAAATAAATTTATAAATAAACAAATACACCAACAAGCTTACAACCCCATAACGCCGGGCATAAGTTATAATCAAATAATTTATAAATAAACAAACAAGCTTATACAACCACATAACCTTAGGCGTGTTAAAATTAATAAATAAACAAATAAACCAACAAGCCTACAACCCCTTAACGCTGGGCAAAAAATTAATAAATAAATTTATAAATAAACGAATAAACCAACAAGCGAACAACCCCATAACACTGGGCGAAAAAATTATTAAATAAATTCATAAATAAACAAATAAACCAAGAAGCCTACAACCCCATAACGCTGGGAGAAAAAATAAATAAATCAATTTATAAATAAACGAATAAACCAACAAGGGTACAACCCTATAATGCTGGGCGAAAAAATTAATAAATAAATTTATAAATAAACGAATAAACCAACAAGCCTACAACCCCATAACGCTGGGAGAAAAAATAAATAAACAAATTTATAAATAAACGAATAAACCAACAAGGGTACAACCCTATAACGCTGGGCGAAAAAATTAATAAATAAATTTATAAATAAACGAATAAACCAACAAGCCAACAACCCCATAACACTGGGCGAAAAAATTATTAAATAAATTCATAAATAAACAAATAAACCAAGAAGCCTACAACCTTATAACGCTAAGGGAAAAAATTAATAAATAAATTTATAGAGGCGTTCTTCGTGAGATCGAAAGCGATCTGACGTGACATCTCCGATCTTGATTAAAATTAGCATAAAGTTAGTGTTTTGCATATACATGAACGTGGTAAAATGATTTTTCATAAATCCGCTTATTTTCAAAATGGCGGCCATTTGAAAATTTGGCAAAGAAAAAAAAGCTTGTTTTTTGAAATCTCATAACTTCTCGGGGTTTCAATCGATTTTGATGAAATTTGGTGGGTGATCGGAAAAAAACCTAAAGTTTCTGAAAAAATTATAAAAAAAAAAATTCCCATTATGTATGCCAAAAAAAAAGGAATTTTTTTTTTTCAGCCAAAATTTGGGGCACCCTTTTTATTTTTTTTGAAATATTTTTAATTAAAATTAAATTTAATTAAAAAAATTTTAAGACCTTCCAAATGATGGTATGTCTTTTAGTTTCTGAGATATAATTTTTTCGGACATCCCTCAACCTACTTGAGAGTTACTCTCAAATTGAGGGTAAATTTTACACTCTCAAAATTTACTCCCAGTTTACCCTCAAGTAGGTTGAGGGATGTCCGAAAGTAGACTCAACTGAGAGTAAACTCTCGCAACCTCTCAACTGAGAGTAAGAGTAACTCTCAATTGAAAGTTTTTATTTGGGGGTTAAATTTGAGAGCGAATTTTCGTTAGAATTTCATCCTCAAATTGAGAGTTAAATTCTTATTTAATTGCTTTTAAATTTGAAAGCAAACCTGAAATAAATTTAAACAACAAGTTGATTATTTTTATTTTATTTATTTTGAACATGTATACATGAGTTTATTTCAAATAATAGCTGTATAGTTTTACTACATAAACTTAAAACCTGATTTTTTTTTCAATACCTTAACCCATTAAGTCCGAGGATTTTTTGAATTTTTGGTTGTGTTTGAGCTGGGAAATCTTAGGGAAAACTGTGAAAAATGTATACCTGAATACCCTATCCCCCTATTTTCAAGTATGCCCTACACGATGGTATAGTTCAAAAAAGTCAAAAATTCGATTTTCATTTGTTTATAAACAAATTAAAAAAAAAAAACAAGATTTTTTTTGCACTTTTTTTTTTTTAATCGAAAAATTGAGTGGTTAAAAAATTTTTTACACACTTTAGAATATCATCACGGGTGATCACGCATTTCAAAGTTTCCAAATCTTCTTGAAAATTGTAGCTGCGATTTTTGTAAACAAAATGGTGGCCAAAACACTGCGAAGAAAAAATTCGTAAAGCAGCCGAAGGCGGAACCAACATCGAAAAACTTATTTTGCTCAAAAATATTTATTGAAAAAGCATAAAAAGTCTTTGAAATGTTAATTGTTAATATTTTTATCATTTCAATTGCATATATGCGAGTATTGGGCCCAATAGGGAGGGACCCAAAAATAAACATTGAGAAATCGAAAAATAAAAAATACTAACTTATTCTACGTAAAATTATAAGAACAAAATATACTTGGTGTTTTTTTTATTGGGGCCACTATTTTTTCATAAAAATTCGTTGAAGTTGGGACTATCAACCAATTGAGTCCAAGGATTTTTTGAATTTTTGGTTGTGTTTGAGCTGGGAAATCTTGGGGAAATCTTGGGGAAAATGTATACCTGAATACCCTACCCCCCTATTTTCAAGTATGCCCTGCACGATGGTGTAGTTTAGAAAAGTCAAAAATTTGATTTTCATTTGTTTATAAACAAATTAAAAAAAAAAAACAAGATTTTTTTTGCACTTTTTTTTTCTAATCGAAAAATTGAGTGGTTAAAAAATTTTTTACACACTTTAGAATATCATCACGGGTGATCACGCATTTCAAAGTTTCCAAATCTTCTTGAAAATTGTAGCTGCGATTTTTCTAAACAAAGTGGCGGCCAAAAAACTACGACGTAAAAATTCGTAAAGCAGCCGAAGGCGGAACCAACATCGAAAAACTTATTTCGCTCAAAAACGAGGCCTTCAGATGTATTTATTTATTTATTTATTTATGTTATTTATTTATTAGATTATTTGATTTTTCTGTTAAAAAAATAAATTAATAAATAAATACTTGAATTTTTATTTATTTCCTTTTTTTGTTATGCAGTGTCGAACTGAATACGAAATATATGTTCAATAAAAATAGCCTGCGTATTTTATAATTATTAGAAATACAATTTTGTTATGCAGAAGAAGAGAAAGTAAGAAAGAACAACGGATTCATTGATGCTGTTAAAGCTTTTGCCAGGTGTATACGAGTATAGCTGAAAGGCATAGAGTCTGCTTCATAATCCCCACTTCATGGGTTCGAACCTTGCTTACGAAAATTAAAAACTCAAAATTATTGCCATAAATAAAAAAAAAATACAAGAAATGTAACGTACAATATATTTTATTTTTTTACATTTTATTACATTATGTTTTTGTAAAAATTAATAAAATTTTGAATGTAGTCATTCTAGTTGGGCAAAAACTAATTGAAGAGAAAACTAAATGAACAGAATATTTTTAATGTTTGCAGATATTTCCAATAATTTATATATTTATAAAAAATAATAATTTATTTCGAAAAAAAAAATAAAAATGAAAAAACATTTTTTATAAATGACAATGGTGAAAATTCTTATCATCTGCTAGGGTAAACATGCTTCATAACGAAAAGAGTCCGCTAGGTGGCGTCACGTTTAAACAACATACTAATAAATTAGGTGAAAAAAGAATATAAACAATGGTTGGTTTGATGACATTTTTACCCTGGCAGATGATAAGTTCCACCAGGGGAGCTGCTCAAAGACTGTGGCTGATAATTTTAGCGAATTTCAAGCTAGTCCAGACTACAAATAAATAAATAAATTGAAAAAATTTTGAAATCTGTTCAATTTTTAGTGATTGAATAATTTCAAACTTTTCAATATGCGACCAAAGCGACCTAGACCAGCTAAACCTCCTGATACTGATTCTGAATCAGAATATTTCAGTTCTGATGAAGATGACGAACGATATTGCATACCTGATCCAAATTATTCTGGAGATGAAAGCGAAGGCTCAGGAGCTGAAGAAAGCGACGACTGTACAAACGATTCTCAAAATGATAAAACTTCACAAAAAACTTATTCTCAAGCATCAAAAAATTATGTTAGCAATAACAGTCGTTTGGAGGATAAATACGTTTATGAGTGGGTCGAGGGAGAACAAATTTATCCACAAAACGTTGAAAATAGTTGCCAAATGTCTGATGCTAACAAAAAAAAAAATAAAAAGTATGAATTGTGTTGAACTATTTGAAACTTTTTTTTCAGATAGTATAAAAATTCACATAATTATGTGTACTCGAGCAAACGGGTATGAACTAACGATGGGTGAACTTAACGTTTTTATAGGTATTTTAATTGCATCAGCCTACAATTCGCGAAAATCTTACAAACACTACTGGTCAAATGATCCTTTTTTGTCATTTGAGCCAGTAAAAGCGGCTATGGCTCGCGATAAATTTCAGCAAATAAAATCAAACATCAAATATTCTAAACCTGCAGATGAAAATGAAAATGATTTTGGATGGCGTGTACGTACAATTATTGATTTATTCAGGGAAAACATCCAGCAATTTGGATATTTTCAAGCTGCAATGGCCGTTGACGAGATGATGGCCAAGTTTTATGGTAGAACTATTCTGAAACAATTCATAAAAGGGAAGCCCATTAGATTTGGCTTGAAATTTTGGGGTCTTTGCACTCCTGATGGCTATTTACTTGAGTTTGATTTGTACTGTGGTAAAAACTCTGCAATAGCTGACAATAAACTTGAAAAATGTTCTTTAGGTACTCGTGTTGTTATGAGTTTGCTTCAGCACTTTTTTTCAAACGTAACTTTTAGGAAACTGCCTCTTTATCATTTATACATGGACAATTTATTTACTAGTTTTGATCTTGTTTTACATTTAAAAAACTTAGGGGTTCGTTCGACTGGTACTATCCGAGAAAATCGTGTAAAGGAAAAAAATGTTATTCCTAAAAAGTCACCGAAAGGTACAGTTGCAGTGAAATACGAAAAAAGTAGTGGTATAAATTACATTACATTGCAGGACTCTAAACCAGTGTCGATGGTTTCTACTGCTGCTGGTGTCACACCCACATACACAGCGAAAAGGAGGAGCAAAGAAAAAAAAGAAAAAGAAGAAATTGCTTTCCCTAATGCATTCCAACTTTATAATAAAAATATGGGTGGCGTTGACGTTCATGATGGACGTTGTAACTACGCTATGCCTTGCATAAGGTCTAAAAAGTGGACGTGGATCGTTTTTATTCGTCTTATTCAAGCGTCAATAGCTAATGCAGTTGTTCTTTCGAACTATGTTCACGGCAAGGAAACTAAAAAATCAAGTTCGCTTGACTTTATGATGGCAATTTCCAAGCATTATCTTTCAAAGGAAAAGTCTACTAGAGGCAATCACCAAATTTTGACTAAAGAAAAACTAAGAAAATGTTGCTTCTGTCCCATTAGGACACGTTTGTACTGTGAAAAGTGCAGCTTATCTATTTGTCAAAATTGCGTTCCTAAAAATAATCATTAAATTTATTGTAGTCTAAAAGTTTTCATAATTTCTAAGAAAGTTTCATTGTTGAACTAAAAAATTATTTTTATAAAAAAATTGATAAAAAAAAAAAAAAAAAAAAAAATTAGAAAAACACAAAAAAAGTATAAAAGTAATAAAAAAAAAAAAAAAAAAAAGACACTTTGTTTCATCAACCTCCGCGTGGTAGGTGTTGGGCAACGTTATGTTTTGTATTTTATAAGTGTAACGGCTAAGAGATGAAATTTACAATTTGACGAGTTATTGTTACTTTTTAAAAATTTTCTATACATTTTTATAATTTTTGATTGAGAGAGATTGGTAAAGACTATTATTGCTACAGAAAATTCATAATTTATTATTTTTACATATAAATGAAGTCTAAATCTGTAAATCTGTACACGGCCGTTGGCTAAAGCAGCAAAGAGCCAGTTTAGCAATGCTTAGATCGTTGTTCGAATCCCGCTCACGGCGAGTATTCAGAAAAAGCGCAGATACAGTTGTAAACTGTAAAAGTCGTAATAAAAATTTCTCAGAGGCGTTGACTTCGTGGTGATTGAAAAAAAAAATTTCATCCTTAGGCTATAAAAAAATTTTTTTTTTTTTCAACTCTCAATCTGCCAATTTTTCTTTATATCTGATGAAATATTTCTTTATAAAAGATTTGATTTATGGATATAATTGAACAAAATTTTCTTGTAATTTTTTCTAGCCTGCATCTATGATAATTTTAGTCTGATCGCTTTTTACTAAAAGTTAATTTTTCTTATAGTTTTTTATTCAGTTCAGACCAATATTTGGTGAAGTATATCCTTTCAAAAAGGTGTATTTGAAAGTAGAAAAAAAAAAAAAGATTTAAAGTCATTGGAAGACGAATTTTTTTTTTTTTTTTGGATTTACAATTTTTTTCTGTATTTGAGATACTTTTTGCTCTAAGCGGGATTTGAACCCATGGACTTGTGATTACGAAGCAGACTCTATGCCTTTCAGCTATAGTCGTATACACCTGGCAAAAGCTTTAACAGCATCAATGAATCCGTTGTTCTTTCTTACTTTCTCTTCTTCTGCATAACAAAATTGTATTTCTAATAATTATAAAATACGCAGGCTATTTTTATTGAACATATATTTCGTATTCAGTTTGACACTGCATAACAAAAAAAGGAAACAAATAAAAATTCAAGTATTTATTTATTAATTTATTTTTTTAACAGAAAAATCAAATAATCTAATAAATAAATAACATAAATAAATAAATAAATAAATAAATACATCTGACGGCCTCGTTTTTGAGCGAAATAAGTTTTTCGATGTTGGTTCCGCCTTCGGCTGCTTTACGAATTTTTACGTCGTAGTTTTTTGGCCGCCACTTTGTTTAGAAAAATCGCAGCTACAATTTTCAAGAAGATTTGGAAACTTTGAAATGCGTGATCACCCGTGATGATATTCTAAAGTGTGTAAAAAATTTTTTAACCACTCAATTTTTCGATTAGAAAAAAAAAGTGCAAAAAAAATCTTGTTTTTTTTTTTTAATTTGTTTATAAACAAATGAAAATCGAATTTTTGACTTTTTTAAACTACACCATCGTGCAGGGCATACTTGAAAATAGGGGAGTAGGGTATTCAGGTATACATTTTCCCCAAGATTTCCCCAAGATTTCCCAGCTCAAACACAACCAAAAATTCAAAAAATCCTTGGACTCAATTGGTTGATAGTCCCAACTTCAACGAATTTTTATGAAAAAATAGTGGCCCCAATAAAAAAAACACCAAGTATATTTTGTTCTTATAATTTTACGTAGAATAAGTTAGTATTTTTTATTTTTCGATTTCTCAATGTTTATTTTTGGGTCCCTCCCTATTGGGCCCAATACTCGCATATATGCAATTGAAATGATAAAAATATTAACAATTAACATTTCAAAGACTTTTTATGCTTTTTCAATAAATATTTTTGAGCAAAATAAGTTTTTCGATGTTGGTTCCACCTTCGGCTGCTTTACGAATTTTTTCTTCGCAGTGTTTTGGCCGCCATTTTGTTTACAAAAATCGCAGCTACAATTTTCAAGAAGATTTGGAAACTTTGAAATGCGTGATCACCCGTGATGATATTCTAAAGTGTGTAAAAAATTTTTTAACCACTCAATTTTTCGATTAAAAAAAAAAAAGTGCAAAAAAAATCTTGTTTTTTTTTTTAATTTGTTTATAAACAAATGAAAATCGAATTTTTGACTTTTTTGAACTATACCATCGTGTAGGGCATACTTGAAAATAGGGGGATAGGGTATTCAGGTATACATTTTTCACAGTTTTCCCTAAGATTTCCCAGCTCAAACACAACCAAAAATTCAAAAAATCCTCGGACTTAATGGGTTAAAATATTCTATTTAATAATTTATGAAAAATGAAAAAAAATGACAATCTTATGAAGTTAGAAATTTTTTTTAGTTGTAGAAAAAAAACTATTTTTCATTGCACAATAGTAAAGACTTTAATGGTGAATCTTTTTAATTGTATCTTCATGATAAAAAATAAAGAATGTAGTACATTGAGAAAAGATAAAGAATTTTTTTATGAATTTGATAACTAAAAAGTAATATTGTAACTAATTAAAACAACATTTTTGAAAAGTTTTTCATCATCATATTTTTAAAATATTTTAATACTGTGATTTATTAAAAAAAAAAAATGTTTTTTATCTTAACTGTATTAAGCTGAATGATTTTAATCACTGAATCAAAAGATACTCATGTTTATAAGTAATTTTAAGTATGATATTATTAGTTTGGTGTAAATACAAAAGTTTAAAAAAAATTATATTTCAAAGTCATTCAATCTTGTTCAAATATCACTAAATTATCAATACATTCTATGTAAACATAATAAAGAACTTTCTACTTACAAAGTGAAAATACCAACGTTGGCCATAGTAAAGAAGAAATTATTATTTGGCTTGTTTGCTGATGAAAGTTTTTTATTTAAATAACAGAAACAAACACCTTTTCATATAATTTATAAAATACAGCAGAGTTGTATTTTTTCAGCGCTATCATATATCTTAAACCTTGACCAATATTTTGCTGTTTATTTTCTGAAACTAATTTTTGCACAAAATTAGCTTCCGGTGTAACTCGGTCAATCACTATTTACATTAATGAAAAAAGAGAAATAATCATTTGATAAATTTTCTTTTTTATTTTTAATATAAAAAACACTGTTCACTAGCACTGCAGTATTTCTGCAATTACTTTAGTTTGTTTGATGCGCATTAGAAAACTCTATCATTATGTTTCCTCAATCTGCTGGTATTTTTTGGTAATTTTGTGATATTTCTGCTTGATTAATATTGCATTTTCAAAGACTTTATCCATATCTTCTATCTTGAATTTAGTTAGGAACATCTTGTTTTGAGCTGAATTTAATGCAATCATTAACTTCACCCACTGCATTAAATTTAAGTTTTCACCTAATAAAACATAAATATTTACCAAAGAATCAATTCTTAAAGAAATTGTTTGATATTAATAAAAGATTGACTACTTGTAAATGTAGATAAAAATATACTTATCTAATTCAGAAAAAAATCATAACCCTACTGATTTTTAGGTATTCTTTCTGTTTTTAAATTTTAATTAATACATTAAAGTACAGTGTAAAATTAAATTTGTTTGAATAAAATTAAAATAATGCACTGAATAATAATCAAGGAACTACTTATTCAACAATAACTTTTTAAATGAACTCTTAGAATACTACCGGTCCACCAAGACGTGGTATATTAGACTCACTGACTAACCTAACCTATATTAGCGAGTGGGCCAGCCAGAGTCCAGCAGTTATAGCAATAGCAGTGGATCGTCGGGCGGGCGGGTTCTTTAAAAATACAAGATTTAAAAAACAATTTTTTTTTTATTCTCTTCATAAATTAATTAGTTTCAAAATCAGTCGCGTATAATCTATTATTATTATCTATTATTTTGATACAATCAATAAATTGTTTTATCACAAATTTATCAATAGCGCCATATTAAAAATAATGTAAACGAGATATATTTAAAACCATTATTTGTTCAATCAGAATGTAATAATTTATTAAAATAACATAACTCACCAACTTTAAAAAAAATTCGTGTAGAACAGTAGAAAATTAAAAAAAACTTTTCCGTACATGAATTAAAAATAAAACTTTTTATAAAAGATTCATGAGTTTATGTAAGCATATTAGATAGCACTGACATTTTAAGTATATAGGAATATATTGAAAATTTTTTATTTTCAAAAGCTTGTGAGATAAAATAATTTTTAATAAAGTCAAAATATTAAAAGGATTGATAGCTTTAATATAGCTTTGATATCATACATACGAAATAATTAAACTAATAAACAGCATGTTAAAGTATAGTATTAATTAAATTAAAAAGCTCGATTACAAGTTAAATTTTTAACAAAAAAGAAAATAAATTAAATAGATTTATTTTTGGTTTAGGTAATTCAAAATAAAAAACTAATAGCGAATTCGAGAGTTCTGACAAAGTACTTGGTGTAAAATTTGAATATTACCTTGATTCTTTCAGAATTATTTTCTTTCAGAAAAAAATAAAAATTGATAGTAAATCATCAAATACTTTGGAGTAACTTTAATATAATGTTTAAGTCCCATCCTTCAAATGTTGGAAGTTAAGTTGGAATAATAAGAGAATACTCTCAAGAAGTTAGAGTAAAGACTCAATCGTAAGAGCTTACTTTGAAATTTTGAAAATCACCCTCATAAGATGAGAGTGAAAAAGAAAAGACTTAACGATTAGAATTTACCCTCAAATTTTGAGAGTCACCCTCAAAAGTTGATAGTACAGTCTAAAATTTGAGAGAGTGCTCTGAAATTTTGAGAGTCACCCTCAAAAGATAAGAGTACAGTCTCAAATTTGAGGGTGAACTCTCAATAGTTGATAGTAAAGACTTAACTTTGAGAGTAAACTCTCGAAATTCTAGAGTTTACTCTCAAATTTGGTACTTTACTCTGAATATTGAGTCTTTACTCCCAAAATTGGGAGTTTACGCCTTAATTTTCAGGGTTTTTTTCGTACGGGAGGGTCAGGAGTAGGCTATGGGCCGGCTTGGTGTCCTGGCATTTGTGTACCACCCCAAGCACTGGGTATTTCATGCCCCAACAACTCAAAAACGTTACCCAAGTGAAGTCGGGGCATCTGATAGGTCAAATTACGCCGATTATTCGCGACATAGTTAGTTTCGATGCTTCCCAGCATCTCCCCCGGCCCAAAGGGGGTCACGCGGGAGCTCGAAACCGTTGGCGTCATCCCGGGGGTATGGCAGCTTGTGGTACACGTCCCCGAGTAAAAGGGATTCGTCGAAACGCCCCTGGCCGTGGTACTAGTAGTCGACGTTAAGGTTAGAGCCACCGACACAGCATCTATGAGCGACGGTGCCGTAGTCGGGGGTAGCGGACCTGGGCAACTCTTCTGGGACACCGAGGACTTTACTTGGCTCATCCCTGAGGCTTCCCTGCCATTCAATCCTTTAGTCGACTGCTTCGTACTTCGAGTCACTCTCTTTGTCTGTATAACGGCCAGAGGGGCTTTCCGGGTTTTTCCCCGGGGCTCTGGTCGTGGCTGTGTGGAGCTAGCGTCTGTCGCCGAGTCAGGATTCGAAGCTGACTTGTTCTTCTTCGGTCGGCGCCTCCGCTTGGGCTCCGGCACGTAGGGCTCGGTGTGCTCCTCCCTCGAGGATTCAAGGTTTAGACCGGCCGTAGTCGCCGGCCCCTCGCTCATCGATTTGAGGGTCCCACGGCACGACATGCATTTGCTCAGCTTGCATGATACTGTACCGCAGCAACCGGTCCCTCAATGTACCCTGATCCCCCGACGTGTTGAGCCCTTCTTTATCAAGGCTCTCTATCAACTGCTGAGGCTCCAGACGGTTAATAACCGAATAAAGATCCCGAGCATCTCTAGATAGTCGGAGAATCTCGCGGATCGATAAGTGCGCGGCAATTTCTTCCGCATGCAGGCCCTCTTTCTTATAATCCCCCATCGTGGTCCGCGAAAGTAAAATTAATTTTCCCAACTACAGATGGCACGTAAAAAAAAAAGAAACCAACTGGAAAAATTCCGGGGCTAATGTGGCAATTGAAAAATTTCCAGAGGCACTTTGGGCTGGGCTAAAAGAGGCAATATGGGCTATAAAATGTATTTCAATAAATAACGACTCCTGGTGATTACAAAATTATTACTTATCAACTAGGTGCTCCCTAGGAGGTTAAATTCAAATTAAGTGCCACCGGCTCACAGTGAACGGATCCGAAAATCGTTGGAAAGAATCTATTTATATGAAGGAAAATAAAGCTAGAGAGATGTGGTCAACGACAATCAAAAGCTAATTTAATAACAATCATAGGAAAAATATAAAAATTATAGGTTTTCCATTCCTAACCTGAAAAAAATGCAGAAAAAAAAAAAATCACGAATGTGTAATTTTCGTTCAAAATCTGAAAAGAACGAATACGATTGTAAAATCAATTTTTTTTTAGTTTATGGCAAAAATAAATGATTCTATAAACATTTCTTCTACTGTTTTTAGTTAAACATGTTTAAATCGTAATTATCGATAAAACAAACTATTTTTTAAACATAAAATTCATGTAACTTCATAAAATATACTATGTAATTAAAATATATTACGTGAAAAATGTAAAAAATCATACAACCCCATAACTGAATTCGTCAGACTTCTACAACCCAATAATCGAAATTATCAGGCTCTTACAACCCTATAACTGAATTCGTCAGACTTCTACAACCCAATAACCGAATTCATCAGGCTCTTACAACCCTATAACTGAATTCGTCAGACTTCTACAACCCAATAACCGAATTCATCAGGCTCTTCCAACTCCATAACCAAATTCGTCAATTTCCTACAACCCTATAACTTAATTCATCAACCTTCAATCCTTCAAACATACAACTCCATAACCAAATTGATCAGATTCTTACAACCCCACAACCAAATTGATCAGACTCCTACAACCCATAACTGAATTCGTCAAATACCCACAATCCTATAACCATGTTCGTCAAACTCCTACACAACCCCATAATAGAATTTGTCATACTTCTACAACCCTAACTTCGAAATCATCAGACTTCTATAACCTATAAAAGAATTCATTAGACTTCTACAACCCCATAACCGAATTAATAAAGCTTCTGAAACCAACAAGCAAACTTGTTAGACTTCTACACACTCATAACTAAATTCTTTAGACTTCTATTTATTCTTCAAGCCTACAACTCCTTAACCGAATTTGTCAGACTTTTACAACCCATAATTAAATTCATGAGACTTCTGCATATTCCTTAAGCCTAAAACCCCATAACCAGCACTTCTAAAACTCCATATCTTAATTCGTTAGAGTTCTCAGTATTTCTCAAGTCTACAATCCCGTTAACTGAAATAGTTTTAATTTTACAACCATATTCATCAAGCCCCTACAATCTTGCGACCAAATTTATCAGACTTCTACAACCCCATACTTGAACTTGTCGTATTTGTAGAACCTAACGGATTTCCCTTTACTTCTACAACCCCATAACCCAACTCATCTGACAAAAAAAATTGATGAAAATCAACAAAATTCGTAAAGAATTATCAATGATCTAAATCATTGGTTTTTAGACTTATGGTAAAAAAAAAAAAAAAAAAAAAAAAAAAATGATAAAGATGAGCCTTATGATCATTTTATGAATCTTTGGGATCTTTAAAAATGATTATAAGGATCATTTTGTGATACTCACAAATTCATCGGATCATTCCAAAAATTTCACAATCTTTTAAAATAATTCGTACAATTATCAACTAGGATCAAAACTTTGTTTTCCATGTATTATCTTTCTAAAATAATTGTTCATTGCTATTATCTTTTAAATACATTTTTACTGCGTAAACTTTATAATTAGAATCGGCAATAAATGGAAGTTTTCTATCATTGGAATTTTTTTTGTCTGCCGAAAGAAAATTTATTTTCTCTCTATGTAAAATATATTCGGCAATTGAAATTTCGATTGTTGGAAGTTTTCAATACTTGGAAACATTTCAAAATTTCTTAAGGACAATTTTTAACCACTTTAATTCGAAGTGATTTAGCTTGTCCTGACCATCTTTTGTTACGAAAAGTATGGCATACTCGGAAATTATTGAACTTGTGGACGCGTTAAATCTGATAAAGAAGATGATTGTAAAAAAATAATCGAAATAAATTGTAGAAATAAAACGAATTAGGTTATAGAGTTTTTAGCTTGAGGAATAGAAGGTTGGTGAATTCAGGCATGTAATTGGAGTTTGCTGAGTCGAATTATAAAGTTGTTGAAGTCTGATCAATTCGAATATAGAGTTGCAGGAGTATAAAAAATTCAATTATGAGGTTGTAGGCTTGAAGAATGGATTGTTGTTGGATTTGCGATCACTTATAGGGTTGTAGAATATTGACGGACTCAGTTATGGGGTTGTAGAATTCTGACGAATTTGGTTATGGGTTTGCAGACTTTAGGAATAGAAGTCTAAATAGGACTTCTAAAACCCCATAGCTTGATTCGTTAGACTTCTATGTATTCCTCAATCCTACAACCCTGTTGAATGGATTTGTCATAATTTTACAACCCTATAGAAATTTTTGATATACTCCTACAACCCTATAGCCGAATTCATCAGACTCTTACAACCTGTCTAGCTCCTGCAATCTCATAATTAACTTTATATGCCTTTGCAACCCCATAACTAGATTCGTTAGACCTTTACAACTGCATATCCAAATTCATCAAGCTCCTATAACTCCATAACTGAAATCGTCAAACACCCACAACCCTATAATCATATTCATCAGATTCCTACACAACCCCATCATAGAATTTGTCTGACTTCTTCAACCCTATACTCAAACTTATCTAACTTCTACAACCTATAAAAGAATTCGTCAGACTTCTACAACCCAATAACTGAATTAGCCGAATTCCTTTAACTCCATAACCGAATTCATCAGCCTTTTATTCCTCAAACTTGCAATCCCATTACCATTTTGATCAGGCTCTTACAACATCATAACTTAATTGATCAGATTCCTACAACTACATAACTGAATTTGTAATTAAACGCTCAAAATCTTATAACCAAATACGTCCTTTATATGTAATTCTCAAGCCTATAATCCCATAAATGAATTCGTCAGAACTATATAACCCTAGAAGTATATTTGTCACATTTTCATTAAGTCTAAAAATCTATGATTTGGTGGATCATTGATAATTCTTGTTACACAGCAAATAATTATAAAAAAAAAATTGAATGAATTCCACGATAAAGTGCAAAAAGAATGCAATAGTAATACAAAGTGCACAACAATCAAAATGACATGAGACATCGTTGTTTTACGAATTTTGTTGATTTCAATCAATTTTTTTTTTTGTCAGATGAGTTCGGTTATGGGGTTGTAGAAATAAAGGGAATTCTGTTAGGTTCTACAAGTACGATAAGTACAAGTATAGGGTTGTAAAAGTCTGATAAATTTGGTTGCAGGGTTGTAGGAGCTTGATGAATATGGTTGTAGAATTTAAACGATTTCAGTTAACGGGATTGTAGACTTGAGGAATACTTAGAAATCTAACGAATCAAGATATGGAGTTTTAGAAGTCCTGGTTATAGGGTTTTAGGCTTAAGGAATATGCAGAAGTCTCATGAATTTAATTATGGGTTGTAAAAGTCTGACGAATTCGGTTAAGGAGTTGTAGGCTCGAAGAATAAATAGAAGTCTAAAGAATTTAGTTATGAGTGTGTAGAAGTCTAACAAGTTTGATTATTGGTTTCAGAAGCTTTATTTATTCGGTTATGGGGTTGTAGAAGTCTAATGAATTCTTTTATAGGTAATAAAAGTCTGATGATTTCGAAGTTAGGGTTGTAGAAGTATGACAAATTCTATTATGGAGTAGTGTAGGAGTTTGACGAATATGGTTATAGGATTGTAAGTATTTGACGAATTCAGTTATGGATTGTAGGAGTCTGATCAATTCGGTTATGGGGTTGTAAGAATCTGATGAATTTGGTTATGGAGTTGTATGTTTAAAGGATAGAAGGTTGATGAATTAAGTTATAGGGTTGTAGGAAATTGACGAATTTGGTTATGGAGTTGGAAGAGCCTGATGAATTCGGTTATTGGGTTGTAGAAGTCTGACGAATTCAGTTATAGGGTTGTAAGAGCCTGATGATTTCGGTTATTGGGTTGTAGAAGTCTGACGAATTCAGTTATGGGGTTGTATGATTTTTTACATTTTTCACGTAATATATTTTAATTACATACTATATTTTATGAAGTTACATGAATTTCATGTTTAAAAAATAGTTTGTTTTATCGATAATTACGATTTAAACATGTTTAATTAAAAACAGTAGAAGAAATGTTTATAAAATCATTTATTTTTGCCATAAACTAAAAAAAAATTGATTTTACAATCGTATTCGTTCTTTTCAGATTTTGGACGAAAATTACACATTCGTGATTTTTTTTTTTTTCTGCATTTTTTTCAGGTTAGGAATGGAAAACCTATAACTTTTATATTTTTCCTATGATTGTTATTAAATTAGCTTTTGATTGTCGTTGACCGCTTCTCTCTAGCTTTATTTTCCTTCATTTAAATAGATTCTTTCCAACGATTTTCGGATCCGTTCACTGTGCGCCAGTTACTCCTTCTGAACGACCGTTCCTCGACCGAGTTTTAACGCTGCGGCTGATTTCTGGTTGTTGATACTGGATTCTGGATGTTGATACTGGACTCTGGAAGCTGCTACTGGACTCTGGATGAAGCGTGGCTGGGTCTCTGGTGTTGAACCGAAGCAGTAGAAGGGACGATGCCTCTAGGTTTGCGACGGCGGAGTAACTGGGGTGGCAGGGTCAAGTTCGCCAATTTATACCTGAGGTCCGGACCGGAAAATCCTACAAGGAGGGAAACTGTTTCCCCTCCCTTAAGGCATGCAAGCCTAAACTTATTTTTATTTTTTTTCTTCAATAACTAAAATATTATTAATGCGCTCGGGATTTTTAATTGACAAAATTTCGGGAAATAATTTTACAATTAATTTGATACCTTGAACGGTATACTTAAAACTAGTTTCACATAAATAATGTTAAAACTAGTTAGTAAACAATGAATAACTAATTAAAAGGAAAATTCAAAGAATAATTTAATCAATTTAAATATGAAAAGATTAGCTTTTGCTAAAAAAAATTCATTATTTATTGTTTACTTCTTATTATGTAGCTGAAAAAAAAGGTTTTTCCTAACCATGGCTATCTAACTTACTCTATAAATTTTTATTTTTTATTTTTAATTTTAAATCTTTTATCCTTCTGCGTTTTATCCAAAAAAAAGAAAATCAATGAGTGAAATAATTAAACCACGAGTAATCAATAAAGTTTACTTACTTTAATCAACTTCCAAACTTAACACTAACCTTCCCGAATAAATAAACTTACATTTCCGTAAATTAATTAATACGGAGAGTGAAAAAAGCGTTGTCGATGTTTAATCGACAATACTCTGCGTTTTAATAATAATTTAGAAGAAAGAAACAGTTTAATTTTCGATTCTTCCATTTGGTTGGTTTTTGGGTTTGTAATGTATTTTTTTATTATTTGTTTAACTTCATAATTCTCAGTTCAGTCTTACCAATCTGGTTTCTTTGCTGATTTCATTCAAAATCATTTGTTTTAAACTATATATTTTTTTTTTTCTTATTTTTTTTTAACATTTTACGTTAGTGTATTATTTTATATAAACAAGTGAGTAAACATTTCTTAACCTATCAATTAATTTATTCAGTCACCTTAGTTGTCTATCTTAATTCCTCAAATAATCATTATTTATGTTTTATTATTATGTTTATTTGAATATTTCGGCTTTTATTATTTTCTTTTTTCATTCATTTTAGCTTGATTATAAGATTTTTTTTCTGTCTTTAAAAGTATAATTATTCTCGCTATTTTTCTTCCTGAGTTTAAATAAAAGGTGACTGAGTAATATTTATAAATTAACCCATTACCGCCCATGGAAAAATCAAAAGTGATATAAAAAAACTAACTGTTGGAAAACCTGTCTCATGAAAAAATAGTAGATACGTGTTTTTTCTTTTTTCAATTTTCATTGTTTAAACATTATTTATTTAAACAAATTCGTAAAAAAATTTAAATTTTTATAAACTAATAACGGCATTCGATTCTTTGACCAAAAATAAGGTGAAAGTCATCTAAGTAATTTTTTGATCAGACGCTTAGATCTTGCGACGAGCGCTCAAACATGTAAAAATATGGTTTTATAGTGGTGAGCTCCGAGGCGCGGCACCGAAGATACACTTTTACGAGTCAGAGCTCACCACTATAAAACCATATTTTTACATTTTTGAGCGCTCGTAGCAAAAGATCTAAGCGTCTGATCAAAAAATTACTTAGATGACCTTTGCCTTATTTTTGGTCAAAGAATCGAATGCCGTTATTAGTTTATAAAAATTTAAAATTTTTTCCGAATTTGTTTAATTAAATAATGTTTAAACAATGAAAATTGAAAAAAGAAAAAATAAGTATCTACTATTTTTTCATGAGACAGGTTTTCCAACAGTTTATTTTATTATTATTTTTTATATCACTTTTGATTTTTCCATGGGTGGTATGAATGGGTACGAATGGGTTAATATTAATTCAAACAATTTATTTTAAAATTTAGGGCCCAAAAAGGGAATGGTTGCACATTATTGTAATTTTAAATAGTCAATACCTTTTTTCCTTTCTAAAGTTCAAATATTTAAATTTCATACTCAGAACTCTCTCCGGGAACTGCTGCCCCCGCGCGGGATGCTGTCAAACTTAGCCGTGACTAATAATTTTATTTCGGTCATAATTACGCATTTAGTTATTTTATTTTACATTCTGTCAATATAATCGGTTGATGTGTATAAATTATTATTATTTTTCGTCGGTAATAGGGTTAATGTTTATAATTTTTACGCGTTAATAAATTAAACAATCGCATTACATTGGTTTAAGTGATTATTTTATTCTGAGTTTAAAAATTTTATTGATAAATTTTTATTTTTTTTGCATTAGTCAAAATTCTAGAATTATTAATTAATTATTTTAAAAAGATTATTTAAAAAAATTATTGCAGATTTATTATTTTCCTTATATTTCGGTGAATTTTTCAAAGTTTCTTTTATTTTTATTTCACTTTCATCGTGTAACATATAATTTTAATAACTAATTACGCATGAAAAATTGAATGTTTAAACAATTATTCAAATTTTTAGTTTTTCTTAAAATATTATTTTCGAAAATTTTCCACGACTCTTTTCGGGGCGAGTCTCGGCAGCTGTCCCTAATTACCTTTTTCAGGTAATCGGTTTTAGAAGAGAGGATTTACGGTCTGCCATTGTCCTAATCGGTGTACGTGACTTAGCGAACTTTCTTGAGACGAATTTTCAAAGGAGCAGAGCATTTTGGTTTATTGACGGATAGAATTTGACGGAAACCTTGTGGATTTTAGGGATTTAGATATCTTGGTCTTGTAAATTTTTAGAAATAGTTTATGGGGGTGGGGTGTAGAATATTTCTGGCCTTGAACAGAAAAATAGAAACTCGGTGATGTTGAGTTTGGGTTTAAAGTTCGATGATTGGCCGATCATCGAATTGGTGTTTTTTAAATTGATTCGTTTTGCGAATCACGGGGGGGGGGGGGGGGTGTCTACGTAATTCAATTACGTTTGAATAGGGGAGAGAGTAGTCTGCATATACTGGCTACTCATTAAAGTTTTAGAGCGAGGCATGACATCCTACCTGCTCGCGTACCGCCGTATGGGGTTGGGCGGCCTTTGATTCGGACCGCGAGTGTTGCTCACGGTTTTTCGCGGGTGGGTCTGGGCAAAATTTTATTCTTTTTAAAAACGGTTTTTTTTGTGTTTAATTATGAATCTTTTGCTGATGAATATTTGATAAATTTAAATAATTAAATAAATGAATTGATTTGAAATAGTAATAAAAAGGCGAAAAATTTTCGTGACATCACATTACCTAATAAGGTAAAAATGAACCAATACTCTTATTTGCAAGCAAAATAAGTTTTTTATTTATCCAACGTTTCGATTAAACTAAGTACCCATCTTCAGGGATCTACAATTAAAGATATAGTATATTTTTTTATAATATTCGGCGCAAAGACATGATTTACAATTATCAACATTGTCGATTCGACAGAATTAATGTGTATCAAAAAACGCTTACGAAAAAATTCTTTTGGTACTTTGGAGTTTTAAAAGATATTAATTTTTTGGATTGCGCAAAAAACAAGCTTTCTTCTTACTTCGCTTTGTAGGTATCTGACTATATTATAAAGTTGAAAGAGTTTTTTTTTTTTTTTTTTTTTTTTTTTTTTCTTCGTAAGGCGCAGTGAGGCGCCGCCACAGTGAACGGATCCGAAAATCATTGGAAAGAATCTATTTAAATGAAGGAAAAAAAAGCTAGAGAGAAGCAGTCAACGACAATCAAAAGCTAATTTAATAACAATCATAGGATAAATATAAAAGATATAGGTTTTCCATTCCTAACCTGAAAAAAATGCAGAAAAAAAAAATCACTAATGTGTAATTTTCGTCCAAAATCTGAAAAGAACGAATACGATTGTAAAATCAATTTTTTTTTTTTAGTTTATGGCAAAAATAAATGATTTTATAAACATTTCTTCTACTGATTTTAATTAAACATGTTTAAATCGTAATTATCGATAAAACAAAATATTTTTTAAACATAAAATTCATGTAATTTCATAAAATATACTATGTAATTAAAATATATTACGTAAAAAATGATAAAAAATCATACAACCCCATAACTGAATTCGTCAGACCTCTACAACCCAATAACCGAAATCATCAGGCTCTTACAACCATATAACTGAATTCGTCAGACTTCTACAACCCAATAACCGAATTCATCAGGCTCTTCCAACTCCATAACCAAATTCGTCAATTTCCTACAACCCTATAACTTAATTCATCAACCTTCTATCCTTTAAACATACAACTCCATAACCAAATTCATCAGATTCTTACAACCCCATAACCGAATTGATCAGACTCCTACAATCCATAACTGAATTCGTCAAATACTTACAATCCTATAACCATATTCGTCAAACTCCTACACTACTCCATAATGGAATTTGTCATACTTCTACATTCAACTTCGAAATCATCAGACTTTTATAACCTATAAAAGAATTCATTAGACTTCTACAACCCCATAACCGAAAAAATAAAGCTTCTGAAACCAATAATCAAACTTGTTAGACTTCTACACACTCATAACTAAATTCTTTAGACTTCTATTTATTCTTCAAGCCTACAACTCCTTAACCGAATTCGTCAGACTTTTACAACCCATAATTAAATTCATGAGACTTCTGAATATTCCTTAAGCCTAAAACCCTATAACCAGGACTTCTAAAACTCCATATCTTAATTCGTTAGATTTCTAAGTATTCCTCAAGTCTACAACCCCGTTAACTGAAATCGTTTAAATTCTACAACCATATTCATCAAGCTCCTACAACCCTGCAACCAAATTTATCAGACTTTTACAACCCTATACTTGTACTTATCGTACTTGTAGAACCTAACAGACTTCCCTTTATTTCTACAACCCCATAACCGAACTCATCCGACAAAAAAAAAATTGATTGAAATCAACAAAATTCATAAAACAACGATGTCTCATGTCATTTTGATTGTTGTGCACTTTGTATTACTATTGCATTCTTTTTGCACTTTATCGTGGAATTCATTCAACTTTTTTTTTATAATTATTTGCTGTGTAACAAGAATTATCAATGATCCACCAAATCATAGATTTTTAGACTTAATGAAAATGTGATGAATATACTTCTAGGGTTATATAGTTCTGACGAATTCATTTATGGGATTATAGGCTTGAGAATTACATATAAAGGACGTATTTGGTTATAAGATTTTGAGCGTTTAACAAATTCAGTTATGTAGTTGTAGGAATCTGATCAATTAAGTTATGATGTTGTAAGAGCCTGATCAAAATGGTAATGGGATTGCAAGTTTGAGGAATAAAAGGCTGATGAATTCGGTTATGGAGTTAAAGGAATTCGGCTAATTCAGTTATGGGGTTGTAGAAGTCTGACGAATTCTTTTATAGGTTGTAGAAGTTAGATAAGTTTGAGTATAGGGTTGAAGAAGTCAGACAAATTCTATGATGGGGTTGTGTAGGAATCTGATGAATATGATTATAGGGTTGTGGGTGTTTGACGATTTCAGTTATGGAGTTATAGGAGCTTGATGAATTTGGATATGTAGTTGTAAAGGTCTAACGAATCTAGTTATGGGGTTGCAAAGGCATATAAAGTTAATTATGAGATTGCAGGAGCTAGACGGGTTGTAAGAGTCTGATGAATTCGGCTATAGGGTTGTAGGAGTATATCAAAAATTTCTATAGGGTTGTAAAATTATGACAAATCCATTCAACAGGGTTGTAGGATTGAGGAATACATAGAAGTCTAACGAATTAAGCTATGGGGTTTTAGAAGTCCTATTTAGACTTCTATTCCTAAAGTCTGCAAACCCATAACCAAATTCGTCAGAATTCTACAACCCCATAACTGAGTCCGTCAATATTGTACAACCCTATAAGTGATCGCAAATCCAACAACAATCCATTCTTCAAGCCTACAACCTCATAATTGAATTTTTTATACTCCTGCAACTCTATAAGGAGTCATCCATTAATGATGTCACACTAATTTGGTATAGTCTCGTAGCGCTACAGTATTAGCAGACTATATCATAAAAACGTGACATCATTAATGGATGGCCCCTAACCGAATTGATCAGACTTCAACAACTTTATAACTTGACTCAGCAAACTCCAATTACATGCCTGAATTCACCAACCTTCTATTCCTCAAGCTAAAAACTCTATAACCTAATTCGTTTTATTTCTACAATTTATTTCGATTATATTTTTACAATCATCTTCTTTATCAGATTTAACGCGTCCACAAGTTCGTAACAAAAGATGGTCAGGACAAGCTAAATCACTTCGAATTAAAGTGGTTAAAAATTGTCCTTAAGAATTTTTGAAATGTTTCCAAGTATTGAAAACTTCCAACAATCGAAATTTCAATTGCTGAATATATTTTACATAGAGAGAAAATAAATTTTCTTTCGGTAGACAAAAAAAATTCCAATGATAGAAAACTTCCATTTATTGCCGATTCTAATTATAAAGTTCACGCAGTAAAAATTTATTTAAAAGATAATAGCAATGAACAATTATTTTAGAAAGATAATACATGGAAAACAAAGTTTTGATCCAAGTTGATAATTGTACGAATTATTTTAAAAGATTGTGAAATTTTTGGAATGATCCGATGAATTTGTGAGTATCACAAAATGATCCTTATAATCATTTTTAAAGATCTCAAAGATTCATAAAATGATCATAAGGCTCATTTTTATCTTTTTTTTTTTTTTTTTTTTTTTTTACCATAAGTCCAAAAACCAATGATTTGGATCATTGACAATTCTTTACGAATTTTGTTGGTTTTAATCAATTTTTTTTGTCAGATGAGTTCGGTTATGGGGTTGTAGAAGTAAAGGGAAATCCGTTAGGTTCTACAAATACGACAAGTTCAAGTATGGGGTTGTAGAAATCTGATAAATTTGGTTGCAAGATTGTAGGGGCTTGATGAATATGGTT
Source organism: Encarsia formosa (assembly GCA_038277355.1). Lineage (NCBI taxonomy): Eukaryota > Metazoa > Arthropoda > Insecta > Hymenoptera > Aphelinidae > Encarsia > Encarsia formosa. The sequence goes on from CM076184.1 coordinate 71,601,214, forward strand.
GTAAAATTAAAACTATTTCAGTTAACGGGGTTGTAGACTTGAGAAATACTGAGAAATCTAACGAATAAAGATATGGAGTTTTAGAAGTCCTGGTTATGGGGTTTTAGGCTTAAGGAATATTCAGAAGTCTCATGAATTTAATTATGGGTTGTGAAAGTCTGACGAATTCGGTTAAGGAGTTGTAGGCTTGAAGAATAAATAGAAGTCTAAAGAATTTAGTTATGAGTGTGTAGAAGTCTAACAAGTTTGCTTATTGGTTTCAGAAGCTTTATTAATTCGGTTATGGGGTTGTAGAAGTCTAATGAATTCTTTTATAGGTTATAGAAGTCTGATGATTTCGAAGTTAGGGTTGTAGAAGTATGACAAATTCTATTATAGGGTTGTGTAGGAGTTTGACGAACATGGTGATAGGATTGTGGGTATTTGACGAATTCAGTTATGGGTTGTAGGAGTCTGATCAATTTGGTTATGGGGTTGTAAGAATCTGATCAATTTGGTTATGGAGTTGTCTGTTTGAAGGATTGAAGGTTGATGAATTAAGTTATAGGGTTGTAGGAAATTGACGAATTTCGTTATGGAGTTGGAAGAGCCTGATGAATTCGGTTATTGGGTTGTAGAAGTCTGACGAATTCAGTTATAGGGTTGTAAGAGCCTGATGAATTCGGTTATTGGGTTGTAGAAGTCTGACGAATTCAGTTATAGGGTTGTAAGAACCTGATAATTTCGACTATTGGGTTGTAGAAGTCTGACGAATTCAGTTATGGGGTTGTATGATTTTTTACATTTTTCACGTAATATATTTTAATTACATACTATATTTTATGAAGTTACATGAATTTCATGTTTAAAAAATAGTTTGTTTTATCGATAATTACGATTTAAACATGTTTAATTAAAAACAGTAGAAGAAATGTTTATAAAATCATTTATTTTTGCCATAAACTAAAAAAAAATTGATTTTACAATCGTATTCGTTCTTTTCAGATTTTGGACGAAAATTACACATTCGTGATTTTTTTTTTTTCTGCATTTTTTTCAGGTTAGGAATGGAAAACCTATAATTTTTATATTTTTCCTATGATTGTTATTAAATTAGCTTTTGATTGTCGTTGACCACATCTCTCTAGCTTTATTTTCCTTCATTTAAATAGATTCTTTCCAACGATTTTCGGATCCGTTCACTGTGCGGCTGTCAAAATAACGACGAGAGAACAGAAATCCCAGCCTCAAGGCTACGGCTCACTAAGCACGGTTTAAAAGAAAAATTTAATTTGAATTTAACTTCCAAATTCGACGAATTGAATTTCGGACAGGTAACTGTCACGAACACTCATACGTACACTCGCTAACTCTCAATCACGAAATTCCAGATAATCAAAACAAACGGTCAAACGAGCTAACTCGGACCATGTAAACAAAGCCTGGAATTTCGAGGTCACGCAACACGGCTAGTAGCAGCGGCAGCAGTGGTTCTCCGTGCCCACACGTTGGCAGCGCCATGCAACGGTGTACCTGGGGGACAAGGCCACGCGAAGCCAGCCCCGAGGTCCCGTCGGCCAACGCCCAAGAACCTAAAAATAAAAAGAAAAATCTACACTCGGGAACGGACCAGTATTTCGATGCGCCCTGATTCCCGTCCCGGCTAGCTCGAACACAAAGAAAAGAAAGAATATGTGGGGCCGGAAAACTACCCACGAAGGGCCTGCGTCACTGCTCCACCGCTGGCTGCTGTCTCGCCGTCCTCTACCGCGACTCGTCGCGGGAAATCAGCCCTGCTAGGCCGCGCCCTAAGGGAAAAAGAGAGAGAAAAACACAGAAAGAGAGAAAAATTTAAGGAGAGAGAGGAAAAATAGTATACAATTTGAATGAAAGAAAGAATGCGTTAAGTTAAGTTATTCATTTCAAACGCCTACACGGGCGGGTCGACAAATGCCGACGCGAGGCCCAAGAAACGCAAGCCCGTAGGCCACACACCGGCCGGATCCGCTGATCTGGGCCTTGCACACCGCACGCGGAGGGAGCACCAGGAATTAAACAGTAACTACCTTAGCGTATCGCCAACGGCTCGTCCTGGGTGGCCGCGAGGCTCGATCGGATGGCTCGTCGCAGCAGCGGAAGGCCGATTGTCCTCGTCCGGTCGATCCTCTGACAACGGAGAAGACGATGACTCGTGGCTGCCGAAGGTAGGCTCAGGTCACCGAGACAGCACTCCAAGAACTCGCTAAGATGAATTAAGGTTCTCGACTCCCAGACACGCCGGTGAAGATCTCTCGACTCGGGATAATTACGCGGGTATTCTCTGAGCGAGAAGAACAAAAACTGACTCGCGAGGCTTGGTCGCTGGCGGTCGCCGCCAGCGCCACTCAGCTGAGCAGGGGAGGGGAGGGGAATCAGGCTCCCGGCCGTCTCTCTCCTCGTTTCGCTGCACGCTCGGGATTAGCTCCGGCCGATCGCCACGATCCGTTCGGAGCCCAGCTGACGAGAGAGAGAATGCCGGGAGCCTGTGCTCAAGCTCCCGATCTCCCCGTAGCAATATATTAATTTTTTCGCCCAGCGTTATGCGGTTGTTGGCTTGTTGGTTTATTTGTTTATTTATAAATTGATTTATTAATTTTTTCGCTTAGCGTTATGGGGTTGTAGGCTTCTTGGTTTATTTGTTGATTTATGAATTTATTTAATAATTTTTTCGACCAGCGTTAAAGGGTGGTAGGCTTGTTGGTTTATTTGTTTATTTATGAATTTATTTAATAATTTTTTCGACCAGCGTTACGGGGTTGTTGGCTTGTTGGTTTATTTGTTTATTTATAAATTGATTTATTAATTTTTTTGACCAGCGTTTTGGGGTTGTAGGGTTCTTGGTTTATTTGTTTATTTATAAATTTATTTAATAATTTTTTCGACCAGCGTTATGGGGTTGGAGGCTTGTTGGTTTATTCGTTTATTTATAAATTTATTTATTAATTTTTTCGACCAGCGTTATGGGGTTGGAGGCTTGTTGGTTTATTCGTTTATTTATAAATTTATCTTTTAATTTTTTCGCCCAGAGTTATGGGGATGTACCCTTGTTGGTTTATTCGTTTATTTATAAATTTATTTATTAATTTTTTTGCCCAGCGTTATGGGGTTGTAGGCTTGTTGGTTTATTTGTTTATTTACGAATTGATTTAATCATTTTTTGCTTAGCGTTATGGGGTTGTTGGCTTGTTGGTTTATTTGTTTATTTATAAATTTATTTCTTAATTTTTTCGCCCAGCGTTATGGGGTTGTACCCTTGTTGGTATCTTTGTTTATTTATTAATTTTTACACGACTAAGGATATGTGGTTGTATAGGCTTGTTTGTTTGTTTATAAATTATTTTATTAATATTTATGCCCAGCGTTATGGGGTTGTAGGCTTGTGGGTTTTTTAATTTAATTTTTCTGTGCCACTACTGCCCCGAAATTTCAAATTTTTGTTCCATTCCCGCCATTTGGAATTCTGCCACTTTCGAGAGGCCTGCTGCACATACCACATGAAAAATACCTTAGCAATAATACACCCTCTTTAACCGCAAATCACGCGCAATCCACCCACGTATTCAAAAAAACCAAAATAACCCATCTTTTTTTATTTTTTTTTCCAAAATAACTCATCAATAAAAAAATTTTCTAGGTTTGCGTGGTTCAACCAAAAAAACCCATCTCAAATAACCCATCACTTAATTCCTAGCACTCATTTTTATTTTGTCTCGGAAAAAATGGGACCGAACACTATCCTGACCGTCCGGATAGTGTCAAAATGTCTGAATAGTGCCGATCGTGTATATGAAATGTCCGGATAGTGACGTAATAATATATTTATTTGTATGTAGGTATGTATGCATCTACGTATATGTTAAATATATACACGCAAATATATATATTCTTGGATATCCGAAATAACCCAAAATAACCATTTTGAATACCAAATAACCCTTCTTAAATCCACAAAAATCCATTTTTTATCCAAAATAATACTCTTTTACCCTCCTAGAGTAATGATTATCCCTCTTTCACCTTTTTAAAGCAATAACCCTCCCTCCAGTCCCCCTCTAGAACCAAAATAACTCATTTTACACCCCCTAAAGGCAAAATAACTCCTTTTACGCCCTCCGAAAGTAATAATTATCCCCTTTTCACCCCACTAAACTCTATAGATGACTATTTCTGGGACGTTTTTAAAAATAGGTTGTTTTGGAATATTTGAGGGTTATGTGGATAAAAAAGGGTTATTGTTACTGTAGGCAGGGGTTGGAGGGAGGATTCTTACTTTAGTAGGGCGAAAAGGGGATGATTATTTTTTTAGGAGGGCGTAAAAGGGGTTATTTTGGCTTTAGGGAGGTGTAAAATGGATTATCTCGGTTGTAGAAGGAGGTTAGATAGGGGATTATTGCTTTAGGAGGGCGAAAGAGGGATGATTATTACTCTAGGAGGGTGAAAAAGGGTTATTTTGGTTAAGAATAATAAGGGTTATTTTGGATTTAAGAAGGGTTATTGTGGATTTTAGAAGGGTAATTTAGTATTATTTGAATGGCAATGGTCTAAAGTTGACAATAACTGGTACTTTTTCATTTTTAGGCTATTTTAGAGCTCAAATAACTAAACGGGGAAGCATTTTTTCTACATACACATAAATGTAAAACTTTTTGGAAATTATATAAATTTTCAGAAAAAATTTTTTTTAGGGTCATTTGATAACTTTTTATTTTCATCCTCACTGATTAAGAGCTTGAAAAACCTTAAAATTGAGTTATCTTGATGTTCGCCATCTGGGAAAAAATTTTAAAAATCCCTAAAAGTTGTATTTTTTATCCACAAAAATAGTCCTGGTATTTTTAGAGTGGGCCTGATAGATAGTAAACCACTACAAATCATTTTATCATTAAAAATAAGCCAAAAATGCTCTTTTTTGACTATTTATGAGCGTTGTACGCTCTAACATAGTTAAAAGAAAAACCATTTGTTTGTATGAATTTATGGTCATGTAAAAAATGACAGCCCTGATCAAAACAAGCAAGCAAATTTTTTTCATAGTGTTTTTTATGCTAAAATTTTAGACTAAAATCAGTGAATTAAAAATCAAAACAAGCAAGCAGATTTTTTTCATACTCATTTTTATGCTAAAGAGAGCGCTTTAGTCAATCATTAGAAATTTCGGGTGCTGCTGTCTGCTACACTAGAAGCCACGATCAAAACAAACAAGCAGATTTTTTTCATAGTGATTGGGAATAATTTTTTTAGTAATTTGTTTTTTATTCACAAGCTGTTTGAATTCTTTAGACAAGCTAAATTAAGTAATTTTCAAATAATAAAGATTGATAACAAATCTTATTAGTTATTCATTAAACAAATCTGTGAAAAATAAAATAATTTTTATTATCAAGGTGTTGTTTTGTGTTGTTTTATTTTGTTTTGTGTTGTGTTGTGGTACATGATAATACTAAATACATACTATGTGTGTAAAAAAAGCTGACTTAAAGGGATAGAGCCCAGTTTTTTTAAAACCATAAAATCTGTAAGTATTTATGGATATAATTTTTTGTCTTTTCAAACACATCAGATTTTTAAAATTTTACCTTAACATAAATTCATACAAACAAATGGTTTTTCTTTTAACAATGTTAGAGCGTTCAATGCTCATATATAATCAAAGTAAGCATTTTTGTCTTGTTTTTCTTAATCAAATCATCTCAAGTGATTTCAATTCTATCAAGCCAACTCTATAAATTCAGGGCTGTCATTTTTTACATGACCATAAATTCATACGAACAAATGGTTTTTCTTTTAACAATGTTAGAGCGCACAAGGCTCATAAATAGTCAAAAAAGAGCATTTTTGGATTATTTTTAATGATAAAATGATTTGTAGTGGTTTACTATCTATCAGGCCCACTCTAAAAATACCAAGACTATTTTTGTGGATAAAAAATACAACTTTTAGGGATTTTTAAAATTTTTTCCCAGATGGCGAACATCAAGATAACTCAATTTTAAGGTTTTTCAAGCTCTTAATCAGTGAGGATGAAAATAAAAAGTTATCAAATGACCCTAAAAAAAATTTTTTCTGAAAATTTATATAATTTCCAAAAAGTTTTACATTTATGTGTATGTAGAAAAAATGCTTCCCCTTTTAGTTATTTGAGCTCTAAAATAGCCTAAAAATAGCCTAAAAATGAAAAAATACCCGTTATCGTCAACTTTAGACCATTGCCATTCAAATAATATGCATTCAAAAAATCTAAAAATTTACCAGGGAGTCCAAATAATAGTCTAGATCATGTAGAAAAATTATTTTTGAAATTTATTTTTTGGTCGGTCGTCTTGACAGAGAATCACATGTATATAAATATTTCTTACTATAAACAGTTACTTTTTTTAAACAGTTAATTTTTTTTTTACTTTTTACCCACTTTTTTCCCACGTCCTTCTTACTCCTAATTCTTTCGTTTTTAAACGTAAAACAGCTCTGTTTTTCTGAATTTAGAGTGTATTTTACACGACATTTATGAAGAAAGATCTCAATGATGCGTTAAGGAGGTTCCCTACCAAATAGATCTAGCCCACAGATTTTGTCCAAATTAAATGAACACATAGTTTTTAGTATAAAAATAGCTCAGCTAAAATTTCAAAGCCCTGAGGAGCTTGTGAAAAAAGTTATAAACATTTCATATTTCACAAATTTGCATGGGTTCTAATGGGAAATTTACTAAAACAGCTAATACTTAATTTCCAGCCCACAGATTTTAATGTAACTACGCACAAAAATCGGAAAAAATCAGACTTTGATTATACTTGTTTCAAAACATTCATTAGGAGCCTGTAGCAATAATTATATACAATTGATTTTATATTCTTGTAAATATGACTTCTCATTGGCTCATACAGAGTTTAGAGAGTAGCTGAGCCAATGAGCAGACAACTACTGTAGTCAAATACACATTTGACTTACGTAGATGGTAGGGAACCTCCTTAAAGTGGTTCCCTAAGGTATATATAGTAGGGTGATGCGTTTTAGGGTCATTTTCGAATATTGACTTCTAATAGCGATAGAAGTTTGACTTCATATCTAACTTGAAAGTACGTGAAGTCTGGACGCTCTAGTTTAAAATATTCTGTTGTACTAAGTGACATACATGTGATTTTTGTCGTATTTTTTGCTATTTTGATGATTTTTTTAAAAATCTGCTTTATTTTCATAAAAATTTATTATTTTGAGGCCCATAACTCATCATTTCAATAAATATGCATCTAATAAACACCCATTTACGATGACAGAGTCCAAAAGTGTCGTTACAAATTTTGTTCATGCCTAAAAAGTCGATTTTTTCACTCATTTTGGCCATTTTTTAACAATATTTGATGAATTTTTAAAAATTGAAGAAGTCGTCTTTCGGAGTCTAGCAAGCGGGGTTTTCTTTCTCAAACAATATATTTTGAAAAAAATTTTTTTGCACAGCTCCATTAAGCCCTGAAAAAAGTTGGCGGGCCTAAATAATAATGGGTCATTCACAAAGTACGTCACCACAGGGGAGGGGGGGAGGGGTTTTTGAGATGTTACTATTGGTGACTTGGGGAGGGGGAAGGGTTGATATGATTGTTACGTCACAAAAAAAAATTTATTTTTTAACAAACAAAAGTTTTTTTTATAAACGATTTCTGTTGAAAAAAATAAATATTTTTTACTAAAAAGTTAAATAAAAAAATCATACTTACATGAATCTCGTTGATAAAAATTTAAATCTAAGTAAAATTGCACATGCATACAATTTTTTTCGTACAATAGCTGATCAGTTTTTTCGTTGACCTCGGGCGCCCAGGGCTTTTCGGGGTTTAGAGCTTGGCGGATAGCCGACCAGTTTTTTCGTTGAACTCGGGCGCCCAGGGTCTTGGTGGTTTAGAGCTTGAGGCATAGCTGATCATTTTTTATGTTGAACTCGGGCGCCTAGGGTATTTGGAGGGTTTAGAGTTTGGGGGATAGCTGATCAGATTATTTATTGAACTCGACGCCCAGGGTTTTAGGGGTTTAGAGCTTGGGGGATAGCTGATCAGTTTTTCCGTTGACCTCGAGCGCCCAGGGTATTTGGGGGTCTAGAGCTTGGGGAATGATTAAGCAGTCTATTTATTAAGCTCACTTTTTTTTTTTTTTTTTTTTTAGACGTCCGTTTCATTGGGAGAGAGGGGGGAGGGTTGGACCCCAGGACACCCCCTAGCTGGAAGGAGTTGTTGCGCCCCTGCTAAAAAGTATTATAGTTTTAATTTACTTTAAGGATGTTTGGTACTTACAAGAAAATGCATCCATTTTGTCAATTTCAATTGTATTTTCTCATAATTTATATTAAAATAAACGTTGGATTTTTCTCCTATTTTTCTCCGTTTTGGTTTTTCAAAAATTGAAATAGTTGTTTAAATAATTGAGCACGTAATCTTATGAAAAATTTTTTTAAATAAAAAAAATTTTAAATTCAATATTTTAAAAATATTAAAATTTTCTTTGAAGTGTCACCGAAACTACCTCACAGTTTTTTCAGTCATCTCTGCATTTTTGAGAGAGTTACAAGTGATTTAGAAAAAAATGCTTGATTTTTTTAGACCACCTCTTCAATTGTTTAAACAAATAATTTGATTTTTGTTAGAATGTTGGCTTTGCCGACAGCTCCCTGCAATATCGGTATAGTAAGCGCGCCTGAGGGTGCAGGACTTTGAATGCTGCACTTCACTTGTGCAGCATCCTAGCTCCTGCACGGATCTAAACTGACGCGCTGTTTTTAGCTTTTCGAGTGTTTAAGAGAAACTTTTGCTAGAGAATAAATAAAGTGTTTAATTGAGAGAATATACTATTGTGTTAGTGTTGTGATTAATCCTGTGAAAAACCTCCTTATTAATATTCATCCATCTAAGAGGTTATGGGCCCAGCACGCTTCCACTGCGCGCTATAAAATCAGTTCCAGGAACAACACTTTGATCAACCAACACAAAAGAGTCTTTCGAGAAGTTTATTTGAGGTAAGAAATTTTTAAAAATAAGTGCACTTCGAGTAGAGTTAGAGAATTAAGAGAATTTTTAGAAAATTCTGTTAAGTAGTGCACGTATAGAGAGACAAAGAGTGAATAGTTTACTGTGAGAGAATAAGTAACTTTCTTGATTGATAATTGAATAATTAAATTAGAGGTGATGGAATTATTTATTATTCTGTTAATAATTGAAAAATTTAGAGAAATATAATTTCAATTATTGCATGGTGAGAATGAATTTTCTTTGTTTGAAAGAAAAACTAAAACGACGCTAAGTGACGTCATTAACGAGTTTTCAAGTGTTGGGGGAGAGGCTAGTTGCAGGGCGATTCGAAGGACACATAAACGGTCGAATGTTTACGATTTCTCTGAACGGGCCAGCGCCGGCCGGTATCAGCTGGCGCACACGTGTTGCTCCGGGCCCGAATACTGAGCGAGAGAGGAAAGCGCGCGGCATTTTCCTTCTCTCCTTTTCTTCTTCTTCTTCTTCTTCTTCGCAGGGGAGGATTTACTAACACAGTGGAAGCGTGATTTTCAGATCGATTTTTCGAATTTCGGGTATACGCGCGGTGTTGCCAGTGCACCCAAGAGACTCGTGCATTCTCCGTATACTGCATTCAAACGCAGGTCCTCGCGCGCGTCCTGAGTTTTTCTTCACTCTGACGTGCCTCGAATCTACCCGTGCGCGCAGTGGCTTTTCTCGCTACTGCAGTGCACAGCAACAACGCCTATCCTTCGCGTGGACGCAAGTGGAGTGCTTGCGCCCGCACAAGTACATCTTGTGACGCTTGAATTTCTCGCGCCAGTTCGCAATGCATACAGCGCCCAATATTTGTTGTCCTCGACATCAGTGTCTCTTTTTCTTTCTTTATGCTGGTGTAACGCGGTGACTTGTATGTATGCGACTGTGCATTGATTAAATTTTATTGAGTAAATTTTAGAGAAATTAAACAAAATTTGTAAAACATGGATGTTAGAGTTGATTGAGAATAAAATTGCATGTAACAATTTTCAATACTTATTGAGAAAGTATTAGTGTTGATTTTTTTTTTTGTTGTGAGGAGATTTGATTACCCTCTTGCTTGACACTGTCAATCAAAACTAAGGGTTTCTGATGGTTCTGGGGTCAATGATTTTAGATGAAACTGCTGTGCAATGTAGTCTTATTATTGACTAGAGAAATTTTGAGAGTTTGTGGATGTTCCCGTGTTGTGTACTTGCGCAACCCAAATCCAACCGATTTCACAGCTGTGTCTTGGAGTCTTTAGTTGGAGAGTGGTGTATACATGCGTGGTAGCACTGCAAATAATCTTAATATCTCGTTTCAAATCAAAATGAGTAGTAGTACATTTATTTTGATTTAGAAGCATGAAATAAAAGTATTCTTTAATGGGACAGAGAGAAATGCCTGATTACTTTAGAGAAATTTGAGTTGATTAAATCTTTTTAGAAAGAAAAATTTCTTTTTAATAAAGAATCTTTATTTCAAAAACCCAGATCAGTTGATTACACATTTTGAGAAAAATATGGAAGGCGTATCTAACAACTTCGCTTGGGCTGATTACATGCACAGCCGACACCTGGCAGATGAAGAGGTGTCTGATAATCAACTGAATAACCGTAAGATATAAATTTTGTTAGAGAACTGTGAAATTTTAGAGAATTTTTAAAGTTTTTTATTTTGAGAAAATTTTTAATTGAGAATAAACTTTAAAAAATTAAGAGTTTAGAGTTCAGGCCTGTCATGATTTTTTTATCAGGTTGAAAAAAATTATGATTTTATTTTCACAGCACCATCCATGATTAGAGAAGTCCCGATAATAAATCTAGAGGACAACAACACTGCAGTACTACCTGCTAACATGTCGACTGCAACACCACCTGCAGCTCCTGCAACCACACCCTCCACCTCTGCGCCATTAAATATTATGGTTCAGCTTAAAGAGATGGCCGATAAAATAGCGGCTTTACACCAACAGTCTCTTGATTTTGAGAAAAGTAGACTTGAAAGAAGAAATTTAGAGAAATCTTCCCAAGCTACAAGCCTGGACAGAGTACCTCAGGCATCAGGTAACAAAGAGAAAAAGAGTCATCGGTATCCTGATTTGAGATTCAATACACCAAATAGCTTGGTTTTGACACCTAAAATGCGATTTGATGGTTGGTACGACCACTTAATCACGGATCTCAAATTAAAAAGGATCCATTACCTGATTGACCCGACGGTAGCCAGTCCAAGTGGTCTAACTTCTGATGACCGTGAACAAGACAAAATTCTGTTCAGAAAGATAATTATTACGTCTATCGACCCTGAGTACCACCACAGAATACTTGGCATTGAGGATCCAGTTGAGATTTTGAATAAGTTAAGAGAGATTAGACAACGATCAATCGGAGTCAATCCAACTATTTTAAAAACTCAGCTGTTGAGCATAAAATTCAACCAAGGTGAGTCAGTTGATTCTTTTTGTCAAAGATTTGACGAAATAGTTAGAGAAATCCGACTGAGTGACACCGAATACGAACTGACTGAGTCTGAAGTCAGAACTGCGTTTTACCACGCAGTCGTAGTCACGCCAATGTTTGACGAAGTTAGACGTGAAAATTCTTCCGTAAAAAGGCGAGAAAAGCGAGAATTGACCTTGGAAGAAATGAGAGCAACGATGCGAGACATCGAGGTCGACATAAACTCCAAAAAATTTAGAGAAACTAGAGAAAGCCAGCCAAAAGCTTCCAGAGCTTTCAAAAAGCAGAAAGGTAACCGTGGAGGCGGGTACCATGGCTCAAAAGCCAAAAAGGACAAATGTCACCGATGTGATAAGCCAGGACACTGGCAAAACGAATGCCCTTTAAAAGAGCGAAACCAATGGTATTGTTACATATGTGAGAAAATAACAAACCACAAGTCGAGCGAATGTTGGTACAACCCCAACAACGAGGGTAATAAGAGAAAGAGTGGTGACCAAGATGGCCCCCCAAACAAAAAATCCAATGGTCAAAACTCTACAGGAGGAAGAGGAGGCAGAGGTTGTAGAGGAAACTACAGAGGCCGCGGCAGAGGTCGTGGTGGTAAGCCTGCAAATGAGCAAGCTGCAACAGCTGCTCGAGCAACTGGACCTTCAAACCAAGGTAAGAGAAATAAAGATAATTCACTTAATTTTAGAGAATATATTGAGTTTGTTGCTGATTCGGGGGCGACAGAACACATAGTGAATAAAAGTCTCATTCTTAGTGATTTTAAAATTTCTAAGAACGGGGTTATAAAAAGTGCGAATAAAAATGAGCTTGCAGACATTGTCATTGAAGGTAAGGGAGAGCTCTTACTCAAAAGTAATACACCTGTAGAGAATTGTTTGAAATTAACCGACGTTATAGCTGCCAAAGATATTTCAGAGAATTTGTTATCGTTGAGAAAATTGGCAGATGCGGGTTTTTCAATTTATTTAGATGATAAATTATTTAAAGTCTTTTGCAAAGAGAATGGTAAAATTATTTTCCAAGGCATTTATGAGAAGCCAAATTGGATTATAAAATTTGAGATAGTTAAAGATTTTGATAATAATGGTGTAATTACAAAATGTCATGACAATTACAGCTGCAAAGCAAGAATAATCAAAAATAATGAACTTTCAGATCAATCTCAGACAACTAATGTAGAGAATAATCAATTGCTACTTTCGGAGGGAGTAGATATTCAAACTCTGCAAAGATCGGAGGGAGAAAATTGTGGGATTGAAAACTTAAAGAATTCGTTGTCAGAGATTGGGAGGGAGAATGTTGAAAAGTTCATTGAGCTTGAGGATAATAATTCAAACAATTTAGAGAAAAATAATGATAACAATTTTGAGAAAATTTCTGAATTAAATTCGAATAACATTGAGAAAAACTTAATAACTATGAAAGAGAATCAGTTGTTAACGGATTTAAATTCAGAGTGCGAGACAAGTTTTACACTGCCAAAAATCATTAATATGGATAAAATAGAGAATTTAGAGGAAATATTTACTGATAATTCAGAAAGACCGAGTGATTTTAAAATACCTAATGAAGGTATGCTATGGCATGTAAGACTTGGTCACGCCTCACTTAATTATTTAAAGAAATTACAAAAACTAGAGAAAAAGTTAGAGAATGTCAAATTTGACAAATCAATCCTTGAATGTGAAATTTGTATCTTGGCAAAGATGGAAAAATTACCATTTAAACAAACTAGAAGGAGAGCTAGTAGGCCATTAGAGTTAATTCACTCAGACACGATGGGTGCAATTAAACCTATTTCTTGGCCAGGCCAAAAGAGGTACATTTTGACTTTGATTGACGATTATTCTAGACTAGCTAGAATATATTGTTTAAGAACGAAAGATGAGTCAGGTGATGCTCTTGAAAAATTCTTAATAACTGCGAGAAACTTATTAGGAGAAAATAAAAAGGTCTGTTATATCAGATCTGATCAAGGCACTGAATTCACCGGTGGAGGGTTTATTGAAGTAATGAAAAGAGAAAAAATTGAGGCCGAGTATTCGCCACCAGGGACTCCACAGCACAACGGAGTCGCTGAGAGATTCAATAAAACTATTGAAGGCAAAATAAGAGCTTATATGTGTGATTCGGGAATTCCTACGACCATGTGGGAGTTTGCTGCAGAGGCAGCAGTTCAAGCATATAATGTTACGCCTCATAAATCGATTAATTATAAAATCCCCACATTAAAATTTAGAGAAAATGCAAGATGTAATTTTGATCAATTGAAACGCTTTGGGTGCATAGCGTATGTAAAATTGCCAAAGATAGAGTCAAAATTCAAGGCAGTAGCTGTAAAGACAGTCTTAGTAGGCTACTTGCCAACAGGCTACTTACTATGGCACCCAAGCTCGAGAAAATTTATTGAATCAAAACACGTAAGATTTTTAGAGAAATTTGTCTATAAAGATTATTACTGTAAGAAACAAAGTTTGAGTGAAAGTGGTGATCTGATCACTGAATCACAGCATGATAAGTCTGCTGAAGTTAGAGAAAACGATTCAAATCAGATTGAGAACTTAGAGAAAGAAAAGCCTAAACACAGAAAAAGGGGTAGACCAAAGAAAGAGAACCAAAAGGCGAAAGCTGAAATAAGAGAAAACAAAGACACCCCTATTACGAGAAGCAAATCAAAGAGAAAGTTAGAATCTGTAGAGCAGATAAATAGCGTTGCAAGCGCTAAAAGAGTCAATGATATCAGCTGTGTGGCCAGACACACTAGTGTCGCAGATATAGATGAAATGGCACACGTTTTATTAGCGAAAATTCAAAAAGATCCATCAAGCTATGATGAAGCGATGAGATCGAGTGAAAGAGAATTTTGGAAGGAAGCAGTAAGAGAAGAATTAACTTCCATGAAATCAAATAATGTATGGAGTTTTGCGGATCGACCTAAACCAACTCCTGATGGTAAAAGACCAAACATTATTGATTCAAAATGGGTTTTCAAGAGAAAAATTGAAATAGGTGGCTCTGTAAAATATAAAGCTCGACTTGTAGCTCGAGGTTTCAAAGATACAAATGATTACGATCTTAGAGAAACGTATGCACCTGTGTCGAGGTTATCTTTGATTAGAGCATCTCTTTCAATAATAAATAAACAAAAATTGCATGTCTGCCAAATGGACGTAAAAACGGCATTTTTGAATGGAGAACTTAATGAAGAAGTTTACATGGAAATTCCTGATGGCTTAGACGTTCCCATTGAGGTGAAGAGAAGCAAAGTATGTAAGTTAGAGAAATCAATGTACGGCTTAAAAGTAAGTTCGAAAAAATGGAATGAAAGATTTTCAAGAGAAATTGAAAAACTTGGTCTAACGAATGATTTGCATGATCCATGCTTGTTTACGTGGAGACATAACAAGAAAATGGCTTTTGTTGTGCTTTATGTGGATGACATGCTCATTGCAAGCAATGATTTAGAGAAATTGAATGAAATAAAGACTACTCTAAGTAGATCCTTTGAAATGAAAGACCTTGGTGAACCCAAGAGCTTTTTAGGCATGACAATTGAGAAGAACAAAGAGAAAGGTGAAATTTTAATTCACCAAGCCGATTACACTGAAAGAATGTTAGAGAAATTTAATATGAAAGATTCGTATGCACAAAACACTCCAATGGAAACACGTCAAGTCAGTAATCGAAATAAGAAGAGAAAATTAGAGAATTTAAAAATTACAGAAATACAGTCTGAGAATCAAATCAAAAAGGTACCATATAGAGAAGCAATTGGTAGTCTTATGTACTTAGCGAATGCTACTCGTCCTGACATTGCATATGCTGTAAACTACCTAGCTAGAAAACAGCTTGAGCCGACAGAGGAGGACTGGAATGACGTTCTAAGAGTTTTTCGGTACTTGAGAGGTACGACCAACCATGGACTGAAATACTCATCGAAGTCAGAAAATTTAGAGGCTTACACTGATTCAAGTTGTAGAGACCTACCCGGGTCAATATCAACTTGTGGTTATGTGATAAGATCATTTGGTAATGCGATTGCGTGGAGAAGTCGCAAACAACAATATGTGTCACTGTCAACCTGCTTCGCAGAATACTTAGCCATGAGTGATGCCTGTCAAGAACTGATTTCACTTGACAAATCTCTCAGGTATATCACGGGTAAAACATTTTACCCAGTGACTGTTTGGTGCGACAATAAAGCAGCAAAAGATTGCACCGAGATGGATGGCAGTCACAAACTAAAAATATTTGATGATAACCTAGAAGAGATCAAGAGAAATTTGCGAGAGAGAGAAGCCACTGGCGTCAGAACACATATGGCTGAAACTCATGGAGATTTCATAAAACAATGCGTTCAGAAAGGCTACGTAAGAGTTTTAAAGATTGATACTAGAGAGAATATCGCAGATATCATGACCAAACCGTTAGAGTTCAATTCACATAAAAAATTTAGAGACGTCATAAGTAATATCAGTTAGAGAATGAAAGCAAGAGTGTCAGAATGCTTTGAAACTTAAGATTTAGAGAATATTAAGTTCAATCTAGAGAATAAGTGTAAACTACTTTGAGCTTGATTAACTAAAATTTATATTTTTATCTGTTCACAGGAAACCAGAATTAACCCAGGCAGCAGCTCTATACCCGACACCA
Source organism: Encarsia formosa (assembly GCA_038277355.1). Classification (NCBI taxonomy): domain Eukaryota; kingdom Metazoa; phylum Arthropoda; class Insecta; order Hymenoptera; family Aphelinidae; genus Encarsia; species Encarsia formosa. The sequence continues at coordinate 71,617,373 of CM076184.1, forward strand.
AGAGAATCGTTTTTGTATTAAATTATAAGACATGAATATGATTACTATTTTTTTTTGATAAATTAATGTAAGGTCGTTGTCGACAAAGGGAGGGAGTGTTAGAATGTTGGCTTTGCCGACAGCTCCCTGCAATATCGGTATAGTAAGCGCGCCTGAGGGTGCAGGACTTTGAATGCTGCACTTCACTTGTGCAGCATCCTAGCTCCTGCACGGATCTAAACTGACGCGCTGTTTTTAGCTTTTCGAGTGTTTAAGAGAAACTTTTGCTAGAGAATAAATAAAGTGTTTAATTGAGAGAATATACTATTGTGTTAGTGTTGTGATTAATCCTGTGAAAAACCTCCTTATTAATATTCATCCATCTAAGAATTTTTCTAAAAACTAAGATGGACAAAAATAGGGAACAACTCCAACGATCATTTTGATATAAATTATTAGAAGATTCGATTAAAATTGACAAAACAGTTGCATTTTTTTGTAAGTTCCAAACATCCTTAATTAACTATTGATTTAACTCTAATGCACCAAGTATTAAAATAAAAATGAAAGTAATAATAAAATAAGTAACGTTATAATTATGACTAAAACTAAACATACCATCTAAAAGTTTTTGTTTTCATTTATTATTACTGTTAATTTTTTAAACACTTATGAAAAGTTATAATCGTTCATTTCCCAGAAAAAGGGGGGTTAATGATAAAATGGTGACGTACTTTTAGGGGGAGGGGTTTGCGAAGATTTGACTATCTGTTACAGGGGGGGGGGAGGAAGTGTCTTCAGAAGTGTCTAAAAAATTGGTGACGTACTTTGTGAATGACCCCTTAAAACGATTTTAAAGTTGAAAACGACTAACTCTAGAGAAAAATGTGTAGAGACCTTTTATGGTTGTATTGACCCAAAAAAGATAAAAAATTTTTGTTGACATGAAAATCGAAGTGTTTTTTTTTACTGGTTAAATCTGTCAATAACTTTTAAACTGATATGACATGATTTCAAACCATTCAAACCATTTTTGGTCAAATGCTCGGGGTCGGCGAAGACCTTCAATCAACTGTTAAGTGAAAAGAGCATAGATCTTTTTTAAATGAAGTTGTCAAAATCACAGAAAATCATGATAAGATTGGAAAATAACAAATACGAAAAATTAAAAAGTTCATGAAATTCAATAAAACTGACTTATATCGTTTTGGTTATTCTATGTTCTGCTAGATGTAGTCTGCTATGAAAAAGCCTTATTGGTTGATGGGTTATTTGGGATGGGTTGTTCTATGGCATGATTTTGTTCTATGGCAATTCCGTGGATGAATTATATAAAAAATTGTACTTTCTCAGAGAAAAATTAATGTTTTTTTACGAACAAATCTACTGTTTTAGAATCATAATATTATTCATAATGCTATTCTTTAACTAATAAAATTTTTTGTGAATTCATTTAAACAGTTACTTAATTATCTTATTATGAAGGGAACGTACCTTGACTCGTAGGTCCAGAAAAAGAAGTTCCAAGTGAATGTGGTGGTGGATGACTGCCAAAAAATTCGTGATGGAACGTTACTGGAGCTCCATAACTAAAATCAAACTTATCTGCAAAATAAGAAAATCCTGGTGGTGGAACATCATCTCCACTTATACTTGAATGATTTAAATTTAAAGGAAAACCCCGAATTTTTCTAGAGCCTCCAAAAAATGGGCTTCTACCCATGGATGTAAGTTGCTTTAAGCGTCGTTCTTTGCTCCGTTTATTTTGAAACCATACCTGAAAAACACACAATGTATTTTAAATTTTTTGTTTACTTAAAGTTTTGTTTTGAGACAAAAAAGTTGAAAACTCAAAAATTCGAATGTCAAAATATTCATAGCGGTTGTAGCGAAAAATTAAAAAACACATTCGTGAAATAAAAATCCATCAATTATAATGTCTCAATTTCAATGCAATCAAAATCAAATCGTTACTACTTCAATATTTAAAGCTAGAAAAAATTGGGAGGATCAATTTTACAACAGGCATATTCATGACAAATACACGGAGAGAAAAAAAACAGAAATTTACTGTGTAAGCTAACATGAAAAAATCGTGTTAACCTTACGCAGAAAAAATCCTAAGCGCTACTGTAGCCGAACCAATCAGGCAATCAGGTGTGACCAGAGTGATTTTGATTGGCTCTCTTACAGTAGCGCTTAGGATTTTTTCTGCATAAGGTTCACACACGGTTTTTTCGTGTTAGCTTACCACAGTAAATTTCTGTTTTTTTTCTGTCCGTGTACAAATGCAATTCAGTTTTCTAGCGGCTTCCCAAAAATTTTTAAGAAAAACTAACTCAGTTTTAACGCTCTGTTATCGAATTGCGTCGTAAACATTATTACCCTCTTAGTTAAATAAGAAACGTCAATCAAACTCACGTGTTCTTTGAAATGTTTGCAAATTTCAAAAAGGCACAAAAGCTATATCCGTTTTAACTGATGGGAATGAAAAAAAAAGATGCATTTTTATGCTAGCAGTCACCGTAGATGAGACTTTTGATAATTTTTTACAGAAAAACTTCCTCTGCATTTGAGCACAGCCTAAACAATGGATGAGTCATGATTCAATTTAACTATAGATTAATGTGATTTAGAACAAGCGGACAAGAGGACTATTATTGAACCCATTAATAATTCTGGTGCTAAATTCTTAAACTAAATAAAGATAAGAGTACAACTTTTCATTTCACATATTTACCACACAATGGCTAATTTAAACAAAAATAACTAAAACAAACAATACTGAAAAAATTAAATTATAAATTTTAGTCAGTAAACACAGGGTCATAAACCAATTTATAATTAAATAATAATTCAAAAATATTTTAACAATAAAATTAAAGAGCTGTCGGATCTCGATAATTATTATAGATATAAAATTGAGGAAAATGAATAAAAACATATAGTTGTTAACGAGATCCATAAACCGGCTCGACGTAATTATACTCTAAGGAAAGTTGAAATGAGAGGTATCAATGACACGCTTCAGTGTGACTTGGTGGAGATGATTCCGTATGCTGACGAGAACGAGAACTACAAATACATGATCACTATAATAAATATATTTTCCAAGTACGCTTGGGCTGTTCCATTGAAAACAAAGTCTGAAAAAGAAGTTACAGCAGCAATGAGATCTGTTTTGAAAACAATAACACCTCCACGCAATATTCATTTAGATAAAGGAAAATAATTCTACAATGATAATTTCAAAATCTTATGAATAAATACAAGATCAACATGTACTCCACGTACAGCGGACTCAAGGCTTCGATATGCAAACGCTTCAATCGAACTCTAAAAGAGCAGATGTGGAAAAAATTCAGTATGCAAGGTAGCTACAATTGGTTGGATATCCTACCTGATTTAGTTAAAGCGTACAACAACCGAAAGCATCGAACTATAGGCATGAAGCCGAAGGACGTCAACGAAAAAAACGCTCTCGAAGTTCTACGAAGATTAAGTAGAAGTAAAAATTCAGTTAACCTCTTAAATTTAAAGTTGGAGATAAAGTTCGCGTGAGTAAAGTGAAAGGGCTGTTTGAAAAAGGCTACACCCCCAACTGGTCGGTTGAGGTTTACACAATTCCAAGAGTTAAGAAGAGTAATCCACCTATGTACTACTTGAAATATCATAAAGGTGACCCTGTAGATGGGGAATTTTACACCGAAGAGTTGTTGAAAACCGAGTGTCCAGATGTATATTTAGTTGAAAAAGTAATTAAGAAACGTGGTGATAGACTGTTGGTCAAGCGGTTAGGATTTGATGATAGTCATAATAGTTATATTCATAAAAATGATTTGTAATTAACTCAAGCTACCTTTAGCTTGATTTAAGCTTACCTTTAAGCTACCTTTAAGCTTGCTTAAAGCCTGCTTCAAGCTTACCTTAAGCTACTTTAAGCTTACTTTAGGCTTCTTTAAGCTTACCTTAAGCTTGCTTTAAGCTACCTTAAGCTTGCTTTGAACTACCTTGAGATATTTATACTTAGCCTAAGCTTTCTTAAACGCTACATAAGACTGTTAAATTTGTAAATTATGTATGTTATTGTTAATAAAAAAAAAAAGATATTTGAAATGTATGCTTCACTATTTACATCGATAAACTTAAATTTACCTAAACCTAAATATTAAACTCTTATATTACACATCTCAGCCGCTAGCTGTATGTACAACGAATGGTCGTCTTCAAAAAGACGTTGAAATCTAAAAGAAGGTACATAAAGTTCAATATCATCTTCTAGCGTCACTTCAATTACAGAACCAAACATTGATTTACGACGATTATTCGCGTTCACTTTGTACACTTTATCCAGATACATTTTCAACGTATGACCTTCGCGGAAGTACAAGTTATTGGCAATAAGGTTGATGTGTGATAAATCCATTTTAGGACTCGTTTGAGAACTCTAAACGACCATTACCCAAGTACTTCAAGTACAGTCTCTCGTTATTCACTTCGCTTTTAGACTTGCTAGCTGTTCGCGTTCCTGATCGAAGAAGCAGTGAAAACGGGTAGGCAAAAACACTTGGAAATCGTTGTTGATGTGTACGACGACTCGTGACCCGTAGCTCATCATAGACCTCGACAGATACGAACCTCCCCCGAAGAGATGTTGTATATACGACACCCATAGTAACAACTTAAAAGGTAAGCTATTTCATAATCATCTATCGAATAGTTTGATAATTATATATATTTAATAATCATATATAGAATAGTGCGCAGTGATTTTTAATAAATTTTGATTTTTTTGTTAAAGAAAAAATGGATTTCTCTCGTGCAAATCTCGTTGGTGGAATGACATTTCTACTCAAGAAAAAGTTAACGGACTTAACCGTTTCAATGCAGTACAAAGTGACCGCTTTTAGAGAAGTAAAAACAAGATTTGGACCTAAAGTGGTCGTATCGCTGGATAAAGAGTTTCAAGTTTTTCTTCCGTCCAGATTTCAAACCCTTTTCGAGCAAGAACCGAAGGTTCTGCAAGATACGAAAACTGCTGCTGAAAGTTCTAAACTTTTTTTAATCTATCTAGGTGATGGTAAAATTAAATTTACAGATGACAAAATGTAAAACGTATGTATATTTAAAAATAAAAATTTTTATTGATCCAAAAGCTACAATTCTTTTTATTTTAACAAATCATTTTTATGTATCCAAGTTTTCTCATTAATATCAAGCCATTTTACATAAACCATATCATTTTTTCTTTTGAGAACTTTTTCAATCAAATAAATATCAGGATAATCGGTTTTCATCATTTCTTCCTCGTAAAAACAGGCAACGATAGGTTGATCACTGGCGTCTTTCAACTTGTAGGTAGGAGGATACGTTTTATTTATATCAGTTACGGTATATATTTCATTACTCCAGTTGGGAACGAATCCTTTTTCGAAAATTTTTTTTACTTTGCTGATTCTAACTTTATCGTTGATTTTAAACTTTGGTCTTTTTTTAACTTTTATTTTATTCAATCTTTTCAAAATTAAAGGTAGTAGTATAGCTAAGAGAGTTCTGCGCCATGGCGCCGTACTCTCGTACTTTTTTGGTCCCGCTCTCTCATACCTTTTTCGGCGCAGAACTCTCGTACTTTTTTGGTCCCGCTCTCTCGTACCTTTTTCGGCGCAGAACTCTCGTACTTTTTGAGGGTAAGGGCTGGGGTCGTGCTAGGGGCTAGCCGCTGCTGGCTAGCTGGTAACTCTACTCATTTTAATAATATTTTAATTTTAATATTTTAATTACTTTTACAATTCATTGATGATATTTAAAAATTATTTTTAATAAAATTTTTAAAGAAAAAAAAATCGGTGCAACCAGGATTCGAACCCACGATCCCAGGCACGACAGGCAGACACTCTACCACCTGAGCCAGTGAGCTAGCATCCACGAATTTCTTATTTGCATTACTTTTCCAACTGTTTATGTTATTTTCATTTTCCTTTTGGATAATTTAATATTATTTTGTTTATTTATTGATATTTTTATTCTTAACTTGTATCATATATTACTAATACTATTTTTAATTAAATTATCAAAGAAAAAAATTTGGTGAAGTGGGATTCGAATCCACGACCCCAGGCATGACAGGCAGACACTCTACCACCTGAGCCACTGAGCTAGCATGCATCAGGACTTAAGTTAAACTACTTTTCCAACTGTTTTATATTCAATTTATTAGAATTCAATTAAATTTTTTTCTTTTTCTTTAATTTTTCATACTTGGTCTTTTTATCATTTTTCTTTTCATAAGTTTTTTGTTCTTCTTGAAGCTTTAGAAAACTTTTATATTGCTGATCTTGAAGCTTTTTTTCCTCAGAATAACTTTTAAAACCTGTAGATACTTTTACTACAAAAGTTCAAACTTAAGACCTATAAGTTTGAACTTTACGTTTAAAAGTTTAAACTTTTAATTTGAAACCCTATACTTTTATTACAAAAGTTTAAACTTTAAGTTTAAGTGTTCAAACTTTTAATATAATAATATATACTTTTAGTTAAAATATTTAAACTTTCACTAAGATACTTCATACTTTTACTTCGAAATTCAAACTTCAGACCTATTAGTTTGAACTTTACGTTTAAAAGTTTAAACTTTTAAATCGAAAGATCACCATGGTGGGGGTGTATAGATCTTGCCTACATGACCGTAGGTTTTTAAAATAAAAATTAAAAATTATATTCTATTAGTTATAATAATAATAAAATTTAATTTGTATTTATTTGTCTTGTTGTTGTTGTTGTTTTTTTTTTTTTTTTTTTTTTTTTTTTTTTCTAACAGTTGATAGTAGTGTCAAAAGCTCTTGGGGTGGCCAGCTGTTAGAGATATCTCTATCGGTTAGACTGTCTCAGCCCCATTAGCTTCTTCCTACTTTACCCACTGTGATCAATTTTTAGTTTTTTTGAGTCAAATGATTCTTTGACAGTCATTAATGGTCTTTCATTATTGTCTATCAATGTTTCAGAAAAAGGTACTTCAAGATCGTTATTAGTTTTAACTAGGTGCACTCCTTTTGTTTTTAATTGTTTTTTCAAATGACTATTTTCTTCATTAAAATTTATTACTATATTGCTCATCTATTCTATTAAATTTTCTTCGTTTGGAAGCGCTTAGATAAACTAACTTTTGAATAGGATCGACAATGGGCTTAAATGTTTGATGTAAAATTCGCTCAGTATCATCTCTTCGAGAACGCATAATATTATACTCGCGTTTTGCTGCTTTTTGAGCTTTAACTAGCTCTTCAAGGATTTTTTTCTGACAGATAAGATTATCCATATCGACTCTTCGATGTCTAAATTAAGACTGATTACATTTTCTTTCGTTGTCATATTTATAGCAAAATTGTGTAGAGTCCACTCGTACCTTACTTCATTCTTTCTCTAAGAACTAAAAGTTAAGAGTCCACTTGTACCTAACTTCATTTCTTTCTTTTATAATGATCCTTAATAAACTCAATTCATTTAATACTTAAATAGATGTATTTAAATTTTTCCCGGTAGTCTATGATGATGATGATATTAACTGTATCCAAAATTTAATTTTTGTAGTTAAGCTTCAAATTACTATAAATACAGTACATTTATTACTATTGATTTCAGTTATAAACTAACCTTTATAGAGAAATGATCATTTACAATAAAAAGAAGAAGGGGAGTTCTAGATTGATGGATACTATCATCAACAAACTCCCCTTCGAACTAAACTTGTCGGGCAACAATTACTTTATGAGACCAGCTGAAATGTACGGGAGCTTACATTCCACCGGAAAAAGCCATGCTCGGACACTTCAAAAACATTCAAGTTCTATTGAAAAAATTACTTCAACGAACCTGAAATCAAAACAAGGAATGGGTATTAAATCAAGTGTATCTTTGAAAACTGGTGGAGCTTTACCACTTACACCTTTGTTAGCTGGGTTGAGTGCAGCAAGTGCATTGGTAAGTGGTGCTTCGAACTAAACTTGTCGGGCAACAATTACTTTATGAGACCAGCTGAAATGTACGGGAGCTTACATTCCACCGGAAAAAGCCATGCTCGGACACTTCAAAAACATTCAAGTTCTATTGAAAAAATTACTTCAACGAACCTGAAATCAAAACAAGGAATGGGTATTAAATCAAGTGTATCTTTGAAAACTGGTGGAGCTTTACCACTTACACCTTTGTTAGCTGGGTTGAGTGCAGCAAGTGCATTGGTAAGTGGTGCTTCTGGAGTTTACAAGGCTATTAAAGATACAAAAATTGATCGAGAAAAAATTGATGAAATGAAAAGAAGTAATAATGCGATAGAAGCCATAGCCCAAGGTAAAAAACCTGATATACAAGGTCAAGGTTTAATCTTTGAACCATACAAACAACTAAGGCTAAAAGAAGTAAGGCGACAGAGCAATGATTCAACTATCATAAGAAATAAACTATTGGGTTCAAAACCTAAGCATTCCAAACCACTAAAACGACAAAACGAAAATTTTTTAAAATGTCTTGGATACAACATAATAAACCCTGTTGACTAATAATTATGTTTTAAGAAAACAGGTCTCTAAAAAGAAAGTTTGAATTTTTCAAGTAAAAGCATAAAAATACATCTTGAAAGTTTAAACATTTGAACTAAAAGTATAGATTATATTGAAAGTTTGAACACTTAAACTTAAAGTTTAAACTTTTTGTAGTAAAAGTATAGGGTTTCACATGAAAAGTTTAAAATTTTGAACGTAAAGTTCAAACTTATAGGCCTAAAGTTTGAACTTTTGAAGTAAAAGTATAAATTTCATAATTCAAATATTTGAACTTTAAGTTTAAACTTTTAAAGTAAAAGTATAAAGTTTCACATTCAAAGTTTAAACTTCTAGGTCTAAAATTAAACCTTTAAAGTAAAAGTATAGTTAAAACTTGAAATGTAAAGTTCAAACTTATAGGTCTAAAGTTTGAATTTTTGAAGTAAAAATATCATACTGAAAGTTTAAACATTTAAACTTAAAGTTTAAACTTTGTTGTAAAAGTATGAGGTTTCACATTGAAAGTTTAAACTTTTAAACGTAAATTCAAACTTATAGGTTAAAACTTTGAACTTTTGAAAAGAATAAATTTTATAATGAAAGATCGAACATTTAAACTTTAAGTTTTAACTTTTAAAGTTAGAGTATAAAGTTTCACATTCAAAGTCTAAACTTCTAAGTCTAAAATTAAACCTTTAAAGTAAAAGTATAGTTAAAACTTTGAAACGTAAAGTTCAAACTTATAGGTCTAGAGTCTAATTAAAAATCACGTTTAAAAAACAAAGTTAATTAAAAACAAGCAAAATAAAAATAAAAACCAAACTTTAAAAATAATTAAGAAACAACAAAGTATATTTACAAAAAAAAAAAAAAACTAAAAATTGATCACAGTGGGTAAAGTAGGAAGAAGCTAATGGGGCTGAGACAGTCTAACCGATAGAGATATCTCTAACAGCTGGCCACCCCAAGAGCTTTTGACACTACTATCAACTGTTAGAAAAAAAAAAAAAAAAAAAAAAAAAAAAACAACAACAACAACAACAAGACAAATAAATACAAATTAAATTTTATTATTATTATAACTAATAGAATATAATTTTTAATTTTTATTTTAAAAACCTACGGTCATGTAGGCAAGATCTATACACCCCCACCATGGTGATCTTTCGATTTAAAAGTTTAAACTTTTAAACGTAAAGTTCAAACTAATAGGTCTGAAGTTTGAATTTCGAAGTAAAAGTATGAAGTATCTGAGTGAAAGTTTAAATATTTTAACTAAAAGTATATATTATTATATTAAAAGTTTGAACACTTAAACTTAAAGTTTAAACTTTTGTAATAAAAGTATAGGGTTTCACATTAAAAGTTTAAACTTTTAAACGTAAAGTTCAAACTTATAGGTCTTAAGTTTGAACTTTTGTAGTAAAAGTATCTACAGGTTTTAAAAGTTATTCTGAGGAAAAAAAGCTTCAAGATGAGCAATATAAAAGTTTTCAAAAGCTTCAAGAAGAACAAAAAACTTATGCAAAGAAAAATGAAAAAAAGATCAAGTAAAAAAGTAAAAGTATGAGGTTTTACATTAAAAGTTTAAACTTTTTAACGTAAAGTTCAAACTTATAGGTCTAAAGTTTGAACTTTTGTAGTAAAAGTATAAGGTTTCACATTAAAAGTTTAAACTTTTAAATATAAAGTTCAAACTTATAGGTTTAAAGTTTGAACTTTTGAAGTAAAAGTATCTACAGGTTTTAAGCGTTATTCTGAGGAAAAAAAGCTTTAAGATGAGCAATATAAAAGTTTTCTAAAGCTTCAAGAAGAACAAAAAACTTATGAAAAGAAAAATGATAAAAAGATCAAGTATGAAAAATTAAAGAAAAAGAAAAAAATTTAATTGAAATCTAATAAATTGAATATAAAACAGTTGGAAAAGTAGTTTAACTTAAGTCCTGATGCATGCTAGCTCAGTGGCTCAGGTGGTAGAGTGTCTGCCTGTCATGCCTGGGGTCGTGGATTCGAATCCCACTTCACCAAATTTTTTTCTTTGATAATTTCATTAAAAATAGTATTAGTAATATATGATACAAGTTAAGAATAAAAATATCAATAAATAAACAAAATAATATTAAATTATCCAAAAGGAAAATGAAAATAACATAAACAGTTGGAAAAGTAATGCAAATAAGAAATTCGTGGATGCTAGCTCACTGGCTCAGGTGGTAGAGTGTCTGCCTGTCGTGCCTGGGATCGTGGGTTCGAATCCTGGTTGCACCGATTTTTTTTTCTTTAAAAATTTTATTAAAAATAATTTTCAAATATCATCAATGAATTGTAAAAGTAATTAAAATATTATTAAAATTAAAATATTATTAAAATGAGTAGAGCTACCGGCTAGCCAGCAGTGGCTAGCTCCTAGCATGACCCCAGCCCTTACCCTCAAAAAGTACGAGAGTTCTGCACCGAAAAAGGTACGAGAGAGCGGGACCAAAAAAGTACGAGAGAGCGGGCCCAAAAAAGTACGAGAGAGCGGGACCTAAAAAGTACGAGAGTTCTGCGCCGAAAAAGGTATGAGAGAGCGGGACCAAAAAAGTACGAGAGTTCTGCGCGACGGCGCAGAACTCTCGAGAGTACGGCGCCATGGCGCAGAACTCTCTTAGCTATACTACTAAAGGTACATTTTTAGCGTTAACTTCTTTTGGTTTCATACCTATAGTACGATGCTTGCGATTATTATAAGAATCTATGAAATTCTGTAGAATATCTAAATATTTGTAATTACCATTGAGACCGAAACGAACGCCACATCTCGCTTTTGAGCGTGCGATTGAACCTTTCGCAGATCGATGCTTTCAGCCCCGTGTACGTAGAGTACATATTTCTTTTATACTTATTCATAAGATCTTGAAAATGCTTATTGTGAAATTCTTTTCCCTTGTCAACGTGAAGATTACGCACTGGAGAATTAATTTCTTTCAACAACGATTCCATAGCGTTTGAAACGTCCAAACCACTTTTGGTTTTAACCGCGCGCGCCCACGCCATTTTTGAAAACGAATCGATCACTGTAAGTAAATAACGCATCCCTTTATTTTCTCTAGAATATGGTTGCATCTCTATCAAATCGGCTTGAAGTGTGTTTAAAGGACGTACCATTTTAAATTTTCTACGAAGAAAGTTTCTGCGTGCAGGGCGATGGATTTCATTCACAACTCTTTCCATTTTCTAAAATTTGCTTGATTTCCGTTTTAAATGTAACCAATAGCCTGGGGCGAACTTTTCTAGAAGGTTTAAAAAAAAAGATAGGGGTCCAGAAAATTTTTAAAAAATCCAAAAATTGAAGCCGTCATCAAATTTTGAGGTAAGGTGACGATTTTGGTAGAGCACTGATGATTTTAAGTCAAAAAATGCAATTTTTCAATAGAAGGAAGTGTTAAAACTAATATTGAACATCTCAGAAGTGATGAATGTAAGTTTTAGGTTGAAATCACATAGTTGAAATTTTGTGAAAATAAAATGGCGGATCAACATGTTGAAAAAATAACCATCGTATCATACGTAAAATTTTAAATTGAAAAGTAGAATTGGTAATTTTTCGAAAAATGCATAGGTTTTGAGTAAAAAATCAATAATCATCCAATTTATGAGTTTCAAGCACTTTGAGCTTGGATTTATAAAAAAAAAAGTTTTGAAGACAACAACACTTACGTAAGATTAAAATATAACCGTAATTATTCAGAAAAAGTACAAATGGTACAACCGGAGGAGTGCAGGAGCGATCTTGATAGACAGAAATACAGAATTCAAATGCCAGTGAGGTATAAATTCTTGAAAAATTGGCTAATATTTAATATAAAATTTCAGACTGCTTTCTCAGTTAGTAAGATGGATGTTTGCACTTATAAAGTCTGAAAAGAAAATACAAGCAATGGCTAGGTCAATGAGATCTAAAAAATCATGTGTTACCGCAGCAGTACTTGCTGAATTTTTGGTTGGCTTTCATGAAAACTTGAGAGAGAGCGCTTCGGTTAACACCTACCCCATAACGCCGAGATTTATTAGAAATAAATGAATAAATAATCCCCCAAGTTACTACAACCCCATAACACTGAGCTCGACAGTTTTTTATCGATAAAAATATGAAAAAAAGTCTTCCTAGCTCCTACAATGCCATAACGCCGAGTTCGCAAGCTTTTTTTTATAAATAAATAAATAAAAGAATAATTCACCAAGCTCTTACGACCCCATAACGTCGAGCTCGAGAGTTTTTTATCTACCAAAAAATAAATAATCCCCCAAACTCCTACTACCCCATAACATCGAGCTTGCGAAAGTTTTTTTCAATAAATAAATGCAAAAAAATTCTCCAAACTCCTACGACCCAATAACGTTGAGGTCACGAGAGTTTTTTTCAATAAATAAATGCAAAATAATCCCCCAAGCTCCTACATCTCCATGACGCCGAGCTCGAGAGTTTATTTACAAAAAAATAATTAAAAAATAATCTTCCGAGCTCCTACAACTCCATAACGCCGAGCTTGCAAGAGTTTTTTTCAATAAATAAATGCAAAAAAATTCTCCAAACTCCTACAACCCAATAACGTCAAGGTCGCGAGTTTTTGTTCAATAAAAAAATTTAAAAAAAGCTTCGAGCTCCTACAACCCCATAACGCCGAGCTTGACAGTTTTTGATCAATAAAAAAATGAAAAAAAAGCTTCGTGCTCCTACAACACCATAACATCGAGCTTGCGAAAGTTTTTTTCAATAAATAAATGCAAAAAAATTCTCCAAACTCCTACGACCCAATAACGTTGAGGTCACGAGAGTTTTTTTCTATAAATAAATGCAAAATAATCCCCCAAGCTCCTACATCTCCATGACGCCGAGCTCGAGAGTTTATTTACAAAAAAAAAATTAAAAAATAATCTTCCGAGCTCCTACAACTCCATAACGCCGAGCTTGCAAGAGTTTTTTTCAATAAATAAATGCAAAAAAATTCTCCAAACTCCTACAACCCAATAACGTCAAGGTCGCGAGTTTTTGTTCAATAAAAAAATTTAAAAAAAGCTTCGAGCTCCTACAACCCCATAACGCCGATCCCGAAAGTTTTTTATCAATAAATAAATTAAAAAATAATCATCTGAGCTCCTACAACACCATAACATCGAGCTTGCGAAAGTTTTTTTCAATAAATAAATGCAAAAAAATTCTCCAAACTCCTACGACCCAATAACATTGAGGTCGCGAATTCTTTATCAATAAAAAAATGAAAAAACAAGCTTCGAATTCGCGAGGTTTTTTAACAATAAAAAAATGAAAAAAAAGCTTCGAGCTCCCACGACCCCATAACGCCGAGCTTGCCAGTTTTTTTATCACTAAAAAATGAAAAAAAAATCTTTCGAGCTCCTACAATACCATAACGCCAAGTTCGCGAGGTTTTTTTTATTAATGAATTAATGCAAAATAATCCCCCAAGCTCCTACGACCCCATAACGCCGAGCCCGAGAGTTTTTTATCAATAAAAAAATTAAAAAATAATCTTCTGAGCTCCTACAACTCTATAACGCCGAGATTGCGAGAGTTTTTTTCAATAAATGAACGCAAAAAAATTCCCCAAACTCCTACAACCCAATAACGTTGAGCTTGACAGTTTTTCATCAATAAAAAAATGAAAAAAAGCTTCGAGCTCCTACAACCTCATAACGCCGAGCTCGCGAGGTTTTTTTTCAATAAATAAATGCAAAATAATCCCCCAAGCTCCTACAACCCCATAACGCCGAGCCCGAGAGTTTTTTATCAATAAAAAAATTAAAAAATAATCTTCCGAGCTCCTACAACCCCATAACGCCGAGCCCGAGAGTTTTTTTCAATAAATTAATGAAAAAAAAATCTTCCGAGCTCCTACAATACCATAACGCCGAGATCGCGAGGTTATTTTATAAACAAGTAAATAAAAGAATATTTCACCAAGCTCTTACTACCCCATAACGTCGAGCCCTAGAGTTTTTATCTTCCAATATATAAAAAATCCCTCAAGCTCCTGCAACCCCATAACGCCGAACCCGAGAGTTTTTTATCAATAAATAAATGAAAAAAAATCCTCCAAGCCCTTACAACCCTAAAATTTCAAGATCGCAATTTTTTTATCAATAAAAAAATTTAAAAAATAACTTCCGAGCTCCTACAACACTATGATGCCGAGCTTGCGAGAGTTTTTTTCAATAAATAAATGCAAAAAAATCCCCCAAAGTCTTACAACCCTATACAACTCTATTTTAATAATTCGCGACCTTGACGTTATTGGGTTGTAGGAGTTTGGAGAATTTTTTTGCAGTTATTAATTGAAAAAAACTCTCGCAAGCTCGCTATATAGTGTTGTAGAAGCTCGGAAGACAATTTTTAATTTTTTTATTGATAAAAAACTTGCGATCTTGACGTTTTGGGGTTGTAAGAGGTTGGAGGATTTTTTTTCATTTATTTATTGATAAAAAACTCTCAGGCTCGGCGTTATAGGGTTGTAGGAGCTTGGGGGATTTTTTGCCTTTATTGATGAAAAAAAACTCTCGCAAGCTCGGCGTTATAGTGTTGTAGGAGCTCGGAAGATTATTTTTTAATTTTTTTATTGATAAAAAACTTGCGATCTAGACGTTTTGGGGTTGTAAGAGCTTGGAGGGTTTTTTTTTCATTTATTTATTGATAAAAAACTCTCGGGCTCGGCGTTATGGGGTTGTAGGAATTTGGGGGATTATTTATTTATTGGTAGATGAAAAACTCTCGAGCTCGACGTTATGGGGTCGTAAGAGCTTGGCGAATTATTCTTTTATTTATTTATTTATAAAAAAAAACTCGCAGATTTTTTTTTCAATTTTTTAGTGATAAAAAAATGCTAAGCTCGGCGTTATGGGGTTGTAGGAGCTCGAAGCTTTTTTTTTCATTTTTTATTGATAAAAAATTCGCGACCTCAACGTTATTGGGTCGTAGGAGTTTGGAGAATTTTTTTGCATTTATTCATTGAAAAAAACTTTCGCAAGCTCGATGTTATGGGGTTGTAGGAGTTTGGGGGACTATTTATTTATTGATAGATAAAAAACTCTCGAGCTCGACCTTATGGGGTCGTAACAGCTTGGGGAATTATTCTTTTATTTATTTAATTATCAAAAAACCTTGGAGCTTGGCGTTATAGGGTTGTAGGAGCTCGGAAGATTTTTTTTTTCATTTATTTATCGATAAAAAACTCTCAATCTCGGCGTTATGGGGTTGTAGGAGTTTGGAGAATTTTTTTGCATTTATTTATTAAAAAAAACTTTCGCAAGCTCGGCGTTATGGTGTTGTAGGAGCTCGGAAGATTATTTTTTAATTTTTTTATTGATAAAAAACTCTCGGGCTCGGCGTTAGGGGGTTGTAGGAGCACGAAGCTTTTTTTTCATTTTTTTATTGATAAAAAACTGTCAAGCTCGGCGTTATGGGGTTGTAGGAGCTTGAAGCTTTTTTTAAATTTTTTTATTGAACAAAAACTCGCGACCTTGACGTTATTGGGTTGTAGGAGTTTGGAGAATTTTTTTGCGTTTATTTATTGAAAAAAACTCTCGCAAGCTCGGCGTTATGGAGTTGTAGGAGCTCGGAAGATTATTTTTTAATTTTTTTATTCATAATAAACTCTCGAGCTCGGCGTCATGGGGATGTAGGAGCTTGGGAGATTATTTTGCATTTATTTATTGAAAAAAACTCTCGTGACCTCAACGTTATTGGGTCGTAGGAGTTTGGAGAATTTCTTTGCATTTATTTATTGAAAAAAACTTTCGCAAGCTCGATGTTATGGGGTAGTAGGAGTTTAGGGGATTATTTATTTTTTGGTAGATAAAAAACTCTCGAGCTCGACGTTATGGGATCGTAAGAGCTTGGTGAATTATTCTTTTATTTATTTATTTATAAAAAAACCTAGCGAACTCGGCGTTATGGTATTGTAGGAGCTAGGAAGCCTTTTTTCATATTTTTATCGATAAAAAACAGTCGAGCTCGTTGTTATGGGGTTGTAGTAGCTTGGGGGATTATTTATTCATTTATTTCTAATAAATCTCGATATCTCGGCGTTATGGGGTAGTAGGTGTAAACCGAAGCGGTCCCTCTCAAGTTTTCATGAAAGCCAACCAAAAATTCAGCAAGTACTGCTGTGGTAACACATGATTTTTTAGATTTCATCGACCTAGCCATTGCTCGTATTTTCTTTTCAGACTTTATAAGCGCAAACATCCATCTTACTAACTGAGAAAGCAGTCTGAAATTTTATATTAAATATTAGCCAATTTTTCAAGAATTTATACCTCACTGGCATTTGAATTCTGTATTTCTGTCTATCAAGATCGGGCTGCACTCCTCCGGTTGTACCATTTGTACTTTCTCTGAATAATTACGGTTATATTTTAATCTTGCGTAAGTGTTGTTATCTTCAAAACTTTTTTTTTTATAAATCCAAGCTCATAGTGCTTGAAACTCATAAATTGGATGATTATTGATTTTTTACTCAAAACCTATGCATTTTTCGAAAAATTACCAGTTTTACTTTTCAATTTAAAATTTTTTGTATAATACGATGGTATTTTTTTCAACATCAAATTTTGACTTTTTTGGATACTTTCCGCCATGTTGATCCGCCATTTTGTTTTCACAAAATTTCAACTATGTGATTTCAACCTAAAACTTACATTCATCACTTCTGAGACGTTCAATATTAGTTTTAACACTTCCTTCTATTGAAAAATTGCATTTTTTGACTTAAAATCATCCGTGCTCTACCAAAATAGTCACCTAACCTCAAAATTTGATGACGGCTTCAATTTTTGAATTTTTTAAAAATTTTCTGGACCCCTAACTTTTTTTTTACACCTTCTAGAAAAGTTTGCTCCAGGCTGGTAACCAACCAATCGGATATTTCTTTTTTTAACTGAAAATGATCTTTTATGGATTGTTGAAGCTTATTTAAATTAACCGCGTCACCCGCGTTCGCAGGCTCGGCCAAGTTACAAATTCTTTTATTTACAACGTCGTAATTTCCGTCTCGAGTAAGCTTGAATCCGTTGCCACGAGGACCTTGTCTGCTTGCTATTTTTTCAATTTTTCTTCCGAATACGTCGGTAGGCATTGCGATAATGATGAAAAATTCTTGCGTGTTCAGTATATATACCTACCCTCCCTGAGCTCTTCTAGAATCGAATGCACTTCGTTCGTATGACTCAAATTACCTGCAGCTTGTTCGGCTATTAATAATCGTAGTCTATCGATGAGCTCGTTTGCACCATCCCAAAAAACGTACAGAAATTTATTATCGCGTTTGACAACTTTAATTCTAGGTATTATAGCTCCTCCTCTTTTCACTGGAGTCGACGATTTTCGACTCAACATTACAGTTTTATGGTTTTTAAAAGTCGATCGTGATTTTATAGGTCTCGCTTGAAAGAGATCCGCAATTATATTTTTATATTTATGACTAGCTGCATGCTTTTTTAACTCACTACCTGGTTCGTTTCCTTTTTTATGCGCGCTAGTTTGTTCGAGAATTTGTTTATAATAAGTAGTATCGGAAATGTCATAATTTTGCGGGTTTTTATAAACAATGAGTTCGAACAGACCTGGAGTTCTGGGATAAGTTTTGTTATTAACAATTATATTATCTTTTTAAAAATTCACAATGGCATTTCCAAGTTGATATCCATTTTTCGTTCTTTTCTTCAAGCCATATAAATTATCTTGCTCGGCAGCTTTGATTTATATTAATTCCCCAGCGCTATTCGTATTTTCAGGCTGATTAAAAAAGTTGATCGAGTCGCGATCTTCAGTTTCATCAATAATTGATTTTTCAATTACCGATGAATCTACTGTTAAAAAATTTTGATCCGATACTGAGCTTCGATCAAAGCTTTCATCTAATTTTATACGTTTTTTGTTTTCAACTAATTCATAAAGCGGATCGGTAATGGGTTTAAACGTTTCCTGTAAAACACGATCGGTGTTATCCTTTTGAAATTTAATCAAGTCGTACATTCGTTTAACTGCTTCGCGAGCTTTTACAAGCTCTTTGAGAATATTTTTCTCAAAGAGCTATTGATACTTTGGTTGGTTCAATGATTTTGAATATACATATACGTTTTCAAATTTTTATCCATTGGGATGTACCAGCAGCGTAAGCATGCTGTTTGTTTTTCCATACTCCGACGGACCAGAAATGACCGCTCTAATGCTGCTCGGAAGTAAATCTCCATGACGATTTTCTTTTTTTTCCCGTTCAGCGAGGACGTCAAAATTTCCCACTGGTAATTTAACGTTATTTTGAATTAATTCCATGTTGATCGGGCGAGGTTGTAAATGAGAATGACTGAGATGGTATAAATACTTTGTTTTTACAGATTATAGTTTAGTCGTAAATTGACATTCGTAAAGGAATGATCTTATACGGTAAAAAGAAAAAGAAGCGAGGTATTTTTTTATCAGAGGATTATTTTTGATAAATAAAATTATTAACAAACTTCCCTTCGAGCTTCACTTACCTGGATATAATTACTGCGGACCCGGCACAAAATTAGCCGCTAGACTAGCTCGTGGGGATCAACCGATTAACCAACTCGATTCTGCGTGTAAAGAGCACAACATCGCTTACTCGAAAAATAAAGAAAGTATAGCTGCCAGAAACGCAGCAGGCGGAGTTTTAGCTGATAAAGCTTGGGGAAGAGTCATTTCCAACGACGCGTCATTAGGAGAAAAAGCGTCCGCGTACGTGGTTACCAATATCATGAAAGCAAAGTCAAAATTGGGTATGGGATTGAAAAAATCCAGAAAAAAATCTAAAAAGAAGTGTAAAAAAAGATGTAAAAAATGACAACGTTTAATAGTGTAATAAAAACAGCTTCTAAATCAGGAGTTGCAGGTAAGTCACCGAAAAGTGTAATCACTGCAGCACTCAAAGCTGCTAGAAGTGCTATAAAAAAATCGGGAGGTAAAAACAAAATAAAATTTCCACGTATTCTTCTGGTGTCGTCAAAAATAGGAGGTTTTTTACCTCTTGTGCCTTTATTCGCCGGACTTAGTGCAACCGGGGCTCTCGCAGGAGGAGCTGCAGGAATTTACAAAGCGATTAACGAAGCAAAAACAGCTCTTCAAAATATGGATGAAAGTAAAAGACATAATAAAACCATGGAAGCAATAGCCTTGGGAAAAGGTTTATACCTGAAACGATACAAGACCAGTCTTGGTTTGTATTTAAAACGATATAGTGGCAAGGTGTTAAAAAAAAAGCCGGAAATAAAATTACCTGATCGTCCGCTGACAAATTTTGATTTAATCAAGTACGCTAATAAATTGAAAATTCCTCATTTTCGAGGCGTGTTTATGAAAACTAAATTACCTTTATCAAGTTCTCGTTATCGCGAATCTGGTATTATAAACCTTGATAACGATAGCGGACCTGGTACACATTGGTGTGCATACCGTAAGCGAGGAAAAGATGTCGTTTACTTCAATAGCTTTGGTGATTTAAGCCCCCCCCCCCCCGATTGAATTAATGAATTATTTAATGTAGACAATATAAAATATAATCCTGAAAAATATCAAGATTTTAATACGTATAATTGTGGACATTTATGTTTGAAATTTTTAAGCGGCCAGAAAAGGTATATAAAGAGCTGCTTTAGCTTACCCGCTGTCAAACTATCATGGACTCTTTTACGGTTACTTTGTCAGCATCTTCTTCAGTTTTAGAAGCTCAGTATTACCCACCGATTGAATTATCACCGCATAAAAATTACTCTTTGGGATTAGTTGAATTTTTAACTTTCAATTCTACTCCAAACATTGACGTTGGGTGCAACAAATTTTATATCGGCGATCAAGTGATTGAATTTCCAATCAGTTGTTACGAAATTAATAACATAGAAAAAAATATTCAAGAAACTCTTAAACAGAGAAAAATAAATACTGGACTCTCTTTAAAACCTAACGAAACCACGTTACACTGTGAAATCAAGTGTACTGCAGAAATTGATTTCCGACCACGAGATTCAATCGCTAGAATATTAGGATTCAGTCATCGTCTGCTTTCCGCAAATAATCATCACATTTCCGACACACACGTAAATATAATTACAATAAATTCAATAAGAGTTGAGTGCAACATCACGAGTGGTACGTACGTTAATAAAAAAAAAGCTCACACAATTCACGAATTTTATCCAGAGGCCGATCCTGGTTTTAAAATAATCGAAATTCTTTCCAAAGTAATTTACTTACCTATAACAGTACCCTGTATTGATTACATTCAGTTGTGCGTGGTCGATCAAGACGGTGAGTTAGTTAATTTTCTCAAAGAAAATATAACGATTCGACTTCATATAAAAGCTTCATAATGGGTATTGTCTTTCATGGTGGAGGATTCCAAACCAAAACATATAAAAATAACACAAAATGCACTTCTTCGATCAGTCGCCAACAAACTCTCAAAGTGTTAACACGAGCGATCCAGTTTCTCAAAAGTCTAGGCGTAAAAGTAGTTCCTGGTGGGAAGTAACTTGCATATTCTTTTGCTGTTTTAAAAAAAATGGAAGACATTCTAAGCATTCAAAATCCTGTAGCGTTTGATGAAAGTATCTCTCATTACGAGATACACGCTCACCAACCGTATACAGCAGCAAATTATGGCAACAGTAATGAAATTTGTATCGCTATACAATATCAAGATCTGTGCCTTTTACCATCGCGGAGCATTCTTCATATTTACGGTCAACTTACCAATACCGCTACGAAAAAAGTACTGAAAAATACATTTTTTGTTAATAACGGTATTTGTCATTTATTCGACGATGTTCAATTAAAGTTAAATGGAATTGAAATAGATCGGTGTAAAAACGTGGGTTTAACTACGTTGATGAAAAATTGGTTATCTTTTAATTCTAATCAAAGTTTGATTGCTGAAAATTCAGGATGGTTTGGTCTTTCGGAAGATAAGAAAAAAAAGATACTTAATGAGGATGGATACTTTGACGTGTTCATTCCTCTCAGTTATATATTAGGTTTTGCAGAAGATTATCGTAAGATTGTAGTTAACGTGAAGCTCGAGTTAATCATCATTCAATCGAGAAATGACTTGAAAGCTATAATACAAACAAAAGCAGGTAACGAAGCATTTGAAGACGTCGATATTAATATCTCAAAGATTGAATGGCTAATGCCTTACATTTTAATATCAGATTCACACAGAATAAGTTTGCTTGAATTTTTTGGAAAAGATCGTGCAATTACCATGAGTTTTTGATCCAAAGAATTTTTCGAGTATCCATTGCTACCCACAACAACCAAACACGTATGGACTGTAAAAACTTCAAATCAATTAGAAAAACCTCGTTTTGTCATCGTAATGAGTACGCGATACTTTACGATATGTAAGCCAACTTTCAAATCTCGTATTATGGAAAAGATGTCGAACCAACATTAACTAAAACAGACTTCATTGAAAAAATTCCTCTCATCGTGATCGACTGTTTCAAACAAAATGAATCTTTGAAAAGTGCACCGGTCGACTTACGAATAGAACTCGACTCGAGAGAAAATTTTCATGCACAGACTGCTGCTTACCGTCTAATGTTACACGATCGAATCGTATAATACAATTCGGTTAGCGGGGATGTAAAAAAATTAGTATAAAAGAAAGGCACAAGTTTTTTCATCACGCATCAATTGTCAAGATGCGCTACGTGGTGGACATGGCTTGCTTCGTGCAGCCTGGAAGTACCATAAAAGAAGGATGTAATATTGGGAGAGAACACGACTACATCATCAAAGAGTTTTCATTCGTACCACTCGATGAAGATGCAGACCCCGTAGTACTTTTTTTCAATGCACCCTACTCGTGGAATCATCTAACAAAAAATTATAAAAATATCAATTCCGACTTGCAGCTCAACTATGACGGATTAGATTGGAACACTGGTTCTCTTCCCTACACATCGATAGGAAAACTTATTCGCGATTCGTTCAAAGACGCCACTGAGATTTACGTTGCAGGTTCGATGAAGAAAAAATGGTAGAGCGCTTCAGGTATAACGTAAAGGATGTGGCTGCGTACTCGTATCCTCCATTGAATGAAATTAAATTAGTGACAATTTGTAAAAATCATAATGGAAAGTTCAAAACGTGTTGCGCGCTGCACAATGTGAGACTTTAAAAAAAATTTATTGTAGAAAAAGAAGCGCAAGAATCGATAACACCCATGGAATGGGTATAAATACATTTGGTTTTCTCAATTTCATTCACTTTACATTCAGCATGGGTCAAAAGCAGAGCTCCTCCGGCTACGAAAGAATGAAAGATGAAAAATCCTCAGGTTTTAAAAGTTATTCTGAGGAAAAAAATCGACAAGATGATCAATATATAAGCTTTCAAAAACTTCTAGAAGAAAAAAAAGCTTATAAAAAGAAAAATGAAAAAAAGATTAAATTTGAAAAAATTAAAGAAAAAGAAAAAAATTTAATTGAATTGTAATGTACCATAGTTTTAGGTAATTTTTAATAAATGATTTTCTTACCAAAGAACTGTTTTTCTTAATTTATTTCATTCGAAATAAATCAATAAATAATTTGAAAAGGAAAATCAATTTGTTATACGTTTGAAATATTGTTGGCCCTTAAAAGGGCCGGTGCAAATAAAATTAACTTTTTAAATAACTTTCAAAATCTCTCGTCTAATACTAATCGATATCAAATACTCTGATCCAGCTGTTATAAGATAGGCGCTGGCAAAGAGGCTGCAGCATGCTCGCGGCAGAAACTAGTAGGAGAACGAGGCGAGCAACAGAATAGCTCGAGGGCGCAGTAACCGTAGTGCGCAGTACCCACCCAGTGCATGGCCCGCTCTGTTTTACCTACTGCGCCGACACTCGGTTGTGTAGTAATTAGCAATCAACAAAACGCATCTCAAAATCCAACTGTTTTTGAGCAATGAACGAAGGCCGACCGGCTCGTACATGCAGGAGCACCGGGGTGCAGCAGGCCCGCATCCCAGGCATGCGTGTGCCAGTCAGCGTAAGGATTATAGTTCAGTCTGTTTGAGTACAAAAAGAATTCATTCTCATGTAAAAAAGTTGTTTCAACCTAGGTACACACGGATAATAAATAAAAGTAAACTATACACGTAGTCAATACGTACTTTTTCGGGCGCCAATCACTTTTAGGTGCATTATGAGTGTTGTTTTCTGAACAAATGACAGCAAGTTCAGTCATAAACTATGTTGCCGCGTTCTCACCTCAAAGCCTGGCGCCCCGGTCTTTTTCATCTTTGAGTAAGTTTTTTGACGATCCGATAGACGGCGACTGTAAAACCGACCATGTATATGGGTCAAAATAATACTTTTCGACAAATCGGCACACACAAGGGTCACCGATTTTTCTCAAATTTTTTTTTTGGTAAAAGTACTATTTAATAGAAGACTTTTGTCGCAAACTAGAGGTCTCCATATCATTTCTGCCTGGCGTTAGATTTTTTCAAAGATTAAAAAATGGCCTATTTTTCAGCAACTTTAAGGTACTTTAAGGTATTTTTTAAAAATTTATAACTTTTGCTCAAAATAAGATATAAACTTTTAATTAGCGGCAAAATTTTGTTCAAAAAAAGTACTATCCGAGAAAAATATTAAAACTTAATTTTATTTTTTTCATACGCGTGCAGTCCAATGATGAAGTTGCTATTTTTTCTCATTTGAGGGTATCTTTCGGCGGCCACAGCTGCAACTAGAATCATTTTTTTTACATATTAAAAAAATTTTAAATTTTCTACATTAAAAAACAAAAATTTTGCAACCTTACAGAAATCTCTAAGACTTTTCGTTTTCAAGATACAGCTGCTCAAATACTAAGAAAAGAACTAAAAACGCATTTTTCACGGTTTTTGCATATGTTACTGTGCTAGTTTGGCCTCTTCTTTTTTGCTAAAACTTGCCAGAGGTAGTTTTTAAAGGTTCTCAAACAAGCTCCAATGATTAATGCAGTGGCTTTTTGGGGTTTTATTCCATTGCGGAACACTTACTTTTTGCGCTTTTTTAGTATCAACTAGAAAATATTCAGCGCGCAAGCACGCACGAACCCTTATTTATTGCTTTTGCAAAAGAAATTTTTGTTAAGTAAAATAAAAAATTCTTACTCCAACAGTTTTTAAGCGCGCAAGCTCGCACAGGAAAAAAACAAAAATAGTAACCTCAAATGCAGTTTTCGAATATTTTAAAAACTTCTTCACCAATCAGCTCACGAATAAATTGTTTACACAAAATGGCGATAGCTCTCTTTTATAAAGGGAATGAGCTTTTTGAATCAGTATTAGGACTCAGACTGAGGTTATGGTGGGGAGCGCCGCCTATTCTGATTCCAGGTAGAATTCCCCAAACGGCGGCCATGCTGGATTTATTGAATTACGTGTAATTCAAATGGAAACTCCCTCAACGGCGGCCATGTTTTCATCACCACCGTGAATACAGTTTCAGTCCCAATCTCTAGGTACGTGAAGCTTTTTTTTATTCTTCTAAATGTTTTTTTTCCGATATTACTTTTTTATTAAAGAATTTTTTTAAAAACGATATACTCACAATATATGTGCTTGTTAAATTCACCAAAGTTTTAAGCTCAAATCATCAGCTACGACACCAGATACATTAGACGAAAAATCACCAGCATAAAGGCATTACTCCGGTTATAAACTTACTCAAAATTTAATAAAAAAACACACTTTAGTAAAAAAAAATTATAAAAAAATATTGATATAAAATTTTGTTGGAGT
Organism: Encarsia formosa; assembly: GCA_038277355.1. NCBI lineage: Eukaryota > Metazoa > Arthropoda > Insecta > Hymenoptera > Aphelinidae > Encarsia > Encarsia formosa. The sequence goes on from CM076184.1 coordinate 71,642,684, forward strand.
TGAAGTGTTGAACTTTTATCTTTCATTCAATTGAAGAAAGTATTAAAAAAATTTCTGATTAACTTTGATAATACGATTTTTACACTAAACCAATCACAACAATTTAAAACCATGACATTCGATCATGATTCGTCTATTCGTAGGAAGATGACATTCAATCATGATTCGTCTATTTATAAGAAGATTCAATACTAGAATTTGAGTTTGGCATTAATATAAAAAAAAAAATTAAACTAAAATTTTTAGTTTTGTTTAGTAATTTTTTTTTCTTTTTTGTTTTTAGTATTCTACGATGAAAAGATCTCGGCGTTTCATTTAACTTTGAAGAGCAATAAATTTAGTTTTAAAGCTCTTGAGTACTTTGGAAATCACTTATTCAATCATTTTGACCGTTTCTAAAAAAATCTTTAATAAAAAAGTAATATCGAAAAAAGAAACATTTAGAAGAATAAAAAAAAGCTTCACGTACCTAGAGATTGAAACTGCATTCACGGTGGTGATGAAAACATGGCCGCCATTGAGGGAGTTTCTATCTGGATTACACGCAATTCAATAAATCCAACATGGCTGCCGTTTGGGGAATTTACCTGGACTCAGAATAGGCGGCGCTCCCCACCATAACCTCAGTCTCAGTCCCAATACTGATTCAAAAAGCTCATTTGATACTAAAAAAGCGCAAAAAGTAAGTGCTCCACAATGGAATAAAGCCCCAAAAAGCCATTGCATTAATCATTGGAGCTTGTTTGGGAACCGTTAAAAACTACCTCCGGCAAGTTTTAGCAAAAAAGAAGAGGCCGAACTGGCACAATAACATATGCAAAAACTGTAAAAAACGCGCTTTTGGTTCTTTTCTTAGTATTCGAGCAGCTGTATCTTGAAAACGAGAAGTCTTAGAGATTTCTGTAAGCTCGCAAGATTTTTGTTTTTTAATGTAGAAAATTTAACATTTTTTTAATATATAAAAAAAATGAGTCTAGTTGCAGCTGCGGCCGTCGAAAGATACCCTAAAATGAGAAAAAAAAGCAACTTCATCATTGGACTGCATGCGTATGAAAAAAATAAAAATGATAAGTTTTAATATTTTTCTCGGATAGTACTTTTTTTGAACAAAATATTGCCACCAATTAAATGTTTATATCTTATTTTGATCAAAAGTTATAAATTTTTAAAAAATACCTTAAAATAGCTGAAAAATAGGCCATTTTTTAATCTTTGAAAAAATCTAACGCCAAGCAGAAATGATATGGAGACCTCTTGTTTACGGCAAAAGTTTTCTATTGAATAGAACTTTTACCAAAAAAAAAATTTGAGAAAAATCGGTGAACCTCGTGCGCGCCGATTTGTCGAAAAAAAAAATTTTAATCTGTTTACACCTGTTATTTGGTCAGAAAGCAGCACGAATAATGCACCGATGATTGGTTCGTGGCCAAAAAATAAAAAGAATCAGTTAAATTTGACTTTTTATTTAGTTAAACAAATAAAATAAATTAATCTAACTAATACACAAAACAGATATCCTGCTTCCTTAGCGTAGACGGCCCCTTTTACTGTTTTCGCGGCCACTTTGGTAATAATAAACCAATCTTAACGTGGTTGGCCATATTTTAAAGAAAAGATCAAAAGCTATCAAAGAAAGTTGAAAAAAAATTTTTCATTTTTTTTAATGTTTCAGGCCATCAATGCCAAAAGTACTTATTTATCTAAATCAAAAAAGCTTTTCTAGAAAAAATTTTTATAGCATTTTTACTGTTTTTATGCCTTCTTTCAATATTCAATATTCTTTCAATTTGATGGTCTTAGCGAAGAAAAACCTTAGCCAAAAATCTGTCTTGAATAAAGTTATAAAGGGGGTACTTTTGGCGATTAATATGTCTCTAATCTGCTTTATTGATTATTTTTGGCTGCTGCAAAAAATATTAAAAAGACTTGCTACCATGCTCTAATACCGATTTTATGTTATAGTAAAAAAAAAAAAATTTCAACACACCAGCCCCGAAAAAAATGACTAAGTTTTTAGCTTATAAAAATTGCATGGAGTGACTTTATTCGTGGAAGGTGTGTCAAAAAATTTTTTTACCATGATATATAATCAGTATGATTGCAAAGGAGATTTTAACAAATTTTCCGCAGGCTAAAATAATAAGTAAAGTGGTTGAGAGAAATGTTAGTAGCTGAAGTCACCTCATTGTAACTTTATTTGTGGCAGATATTGAGCTAAGGTTTTTCTTCACTGGGACCATCGAATTATATCAAAATATTATGTTCCTTTTGACTTTACAGAAGCTCTTTTTACTTATTTGTGAAAAAAAAATTTTTGTAAATGAATGACAATAAACTACGAAGAATTCCTAGAAAAGATAGTTTTTATTTATTTTCCAAAATGCCAACGTTTTGGGTTGTTTTCAAACCTTTTATCAAAACCAATAATAAATTAAAGTTTTTACATAGTAACAAGTTTACATATTAATAATACCAACAAAAGTATTCAAACAACAACATATATACGAATAAATTAAATTTTAAGTTTAAATAAATTAAAAGTTAAATTTACATCACATATTGAGAAGTCATACAATAAATAATTTTTGGTAAAAATATCCGTGTAGGATGGTGTGATAAGACTGAGTTTAACAAGCGTAAAGGCTGTGTACATAAAATTTCTCTAATCGGGTGGTATAGCACAGTTGTAATGGGGGGGGGGGGGCGAGCACAACTCTTGCTATTTTCTCTCTCGCTCTTTCTGATACAATCGATGGATTTTTTACAGACTCATTTAAGAAACTGTGTGTCTTCCATCATATTCATAGTTTTATCATTATTGTAAATATGCATCATTTCAAGGAATTTACGTTGTCGTTTATTTTTTTCCTTGCCAACTATTGACGATTTTTCAAAATCAATCTTATGTGAAATGTTCAGTACGTGCGTATAAAGTGCGGAAGTATGTTTCCGATTTTGCACATCCCTAACGTGTTCCAAAATCCAATATTTAAAACATCTGCAAGTTTTGCCAATGTAAACATATTCACAGTTATGGCAAGGGATTTTATAAACAATGTTCTTTATGTCGGTAGAAGGAGTTTCTTTGCCTAGTTTGATAATGTTCAGCTTATTAGTATTGGAATTGATGATATTAACGTTTGCACGTCTTGCTAAGTTACCGCAAGTCGCTGAAAGAGTCTTCATATTTATTTTTTTTTATTTTTATCACTGGCAACCTCGCTTGTAGGTAAAGACCCATTACAAGGGAGGTATCAACCACATATGTGTGAGGGACCCACACCACCTATTTAAAAAAAAAAAAAAAAAGGTGTCGAGGGTCCCTCACACATATGTGGTTGATACCCCCTTGTAATGGGTCTTTACCTACAAGCGAGGTTTCCAGTGATAAGAAAAAAAAAAAAAAAAAAAAAAAAAATATGAAGACTCTTTCGCTGAAAGTGAATTTTAAATCTTTGTTATAGTTATTAAAAACACGTAAAACTCTATTTTCTTAATCATTCTTTATCACTAGAAAACAATCATCAACGTATCGTCTGTAAAGTAAAATTGAAGTTTTCAATTGTTTCAAACAATTCATTTCAAGGATTTCTAAGCATATCTCAGCAAACCATGGGCTGGTACAGTAACCCATTGTTGCACCTAAGTTTGCTTGTAAAATTTTTTGTTAAAAACAAAAACAGTTGAATTATATAAAAAACTGACAATATCAATGAACTCAAACATTTTCAATTTTATATTGTTTTTAAGGAATTTCCACTTTTTTCTGAAGGCTGATACTAAAAGGTTATAATATATGTTAGTAAAGAGAGACTCTACAAATAAGAAAATCAATCAGTGATCAGGTAAAAAGTCGAAATTGGTGAGATCCTGCTTCATTAGAAAAAAAAAAAAAAATTTAGTTGACTAAAATTTTGGTTTCAGCATATTCGATCGTCGTGTATGGCACCGTAGATAATTTCTAATTACCTCAAAATGTAGCTGAAGTTAAGAGCTTTTTGGAAGTATAAAATTTCATACGGAAAATCTTATTATAATGAAAGCTATGAACTTTGAAAGTCGATATAAAATGAATGCCCTATCCATGAGCGTCTAAATACTTTTTTTTACTAAAATTTAATCAGGCATCGCACTGAGATGAAAAAAGTAAAACTCATTTTCAATTATTCAGTTAAACCGATTCGGGTGGGCCACGGTCGGCCGTACGTTACGATACTGCTGCTCCCGATATCAATACCATAACAACTTTGGCCTATATTTTCTGATATCAATACGACAGTTTAATAAATATCATCTCGTATCTATCTGTGAAGCTCTAACCTTGGTAATTCTTAATGAATGTGCTGAAATTCTGTGTCAGCGTGGTTTTTAGTTTCTGCATTTTTTCTCATTTTCTCTACATACTTTTTATCATAAGTTCTTTCCCAGACCTTTTTTAAAAGCAGAAGTTCATGAAAGAGTATTTTGCTAGTATGAGCTTAAATTAATTTAAATTTTGACTTTATTAGCATTTAATACTTTAACTCACTTGTATTACTCGCATAGGTAACCCAGTTTCTTTAGCTAGTTGCTCTCGTATGTGTCTTGTTGGTTTTGGCGTCTGTGAAAAAGCTGTTTTTAAAATCTCAAGTTGCTTGGCTTTTATTGTGGTACGTGGTCCACGGCGCTTGGAACTTGAGCTACCATCACCTCCTGCCCCACTGGCACCTCCATCAGGGCTTTTATTTTCGGTTTGACTATCACGAGTTTCTGCGTCTCCATCAAGGGATCCTTAGAATTTTTAATTATAGTTAATCTGAATATTTTATAGAATAAGTGTTCAATATTTAAAAAAAAAGGCACATATAATAACAAATATCAAAAATTTTATTTAATTTATCGTTTTTTGAATATTGAAAGGTTTTCAAAAAATGGGTTATTTGGTAATTCAAACTCTTCTCGCCTTTTCAGGGGCAGAAACTCAGTTTCGTTCGTAAGTTAGGTTTAATTTAAGTCTAAATTGATCGATATGTTTCTCTAGTAAATAAATAAAATATCTTGTTGGTTGACATAAAATTCATTATTTATTAATTAAAAAAATTAATTTTAAATGAAAAATGGCATGTATACAGTTTAAAATTATAGTTTATACTTATAAATTTGCAAAGCCCTCGTGTTTAGTATTTAGCGATATTTTGTAACACCATAGTGGTCGGCTGAGCGACAGACGCCACACTTGGTCCCAACTGCCGATTTCCGCTTGCACCAGTCGTTATTTGTCCATGATAATTTCGACGCAAGAGGCCTTATTCGATTTAACAAGTGCACAGCCTCGCAACGCAGATACATTAAAGCCTGAATTGCATCATTCAATTTCAAATAGTTCTAGTTTTGGCTTTTGTTTGGATTTTCTGAGAGTCTAAGTCTTCCTGGTCAAAACAATGAGTGTTTCAGCTGTTTTTATATATTAATTAGGGGCAGGGGCGCAACAACCCATGTAAGCTAGGGGGTGTCCTGATCAATTTTTTTCCTGACACCCCCTAGTATTTTCAGGGGGTGTCAACGAAATTGTACAATCCTAAATCAAGCATTAAATCTAAATATGCATAAGCGCCCTGGGCGCCTGAGTTCAACAAAAAAACTAATCAGTTATCTCCCACGCTCTGAATCCCCAAATACCCTGGGCGACCGAGTTCAACAAAACAATGATCAGCTATCCCCCAAGCTCTAAACCCCCAAAACCCTGGGCGTCCGAGTTCAGCAAAAAAACTTATTGGCTATCCTCCAAGCTCTGAATCCCCAAATAGCCAGGGCGCCCGAGTTAAACCAAAAAACTGATCAGCTATCCCCCAAGCTATAAACCCCCAAATACCCAGGGCGCCCGAGTTCAACAAAAAAATAATCAGCTATCCCCCAGGATCTAAACCCCCAAATACCGTGGGCGCCCGAGTTCAGCAAAAAAACTAATCAGCTATCCTCCAAGCTCTAAGCCCCCAAAACCCTGGGCGTCCGAGTTCAGCAAAAAAACTAATCAGCTATCCCCCAAGCTCTAAGCCCCCAAAACCCTGGGCGTCTGAGTTCAGAAAAAAAAATAATCAGCTATCCCCCAAGCTCTAAGCCCCTAAAACTCTGGGCGTCCGAGTTCAGCAAAAAAACTTATCGGCTATCCCCCAAGCTCTAAACCCCCAAAACCCTGGGCGTCCGAGTTCAGCTAAAAAACTTATCGGCTATCCCCCAAGCTCTGAATCCCCAAATAGCCAGGGCGCCCGAGTTAAACTAAAAAACTAATCAGCTATCCCCCAAGCTCTAAGCCCCCAAAACCCTGGGCGTCCGAGTTCAGCAAAAAAACTAATCAGCTATCCCCCAAGCTCCAAGCTCCTAAAACCCTGGGCGTCCGAGTTCAGCAAAAAAACTGATCATTTATCCCCCAAGCTCTAAGCCCCCAAAACCCTGGGCGTCCGAGTTCAGCAAAAAAACTTATCAGCTATCCCCCAAACTCGGAATCCCCAAATAGCCAGGGCGCCCGTGTTCAATAAAAAAAACTGATCAGCTATACCCCAAGCTCCAAACCCCCCAGAATCCCTGGGCACCCGAGTTCAATTGAACGAAATTTTTTTTGTTGCAACAAAAAAAATTATCAACAAATTTTTTTTTCCAACAAGAAAATAAAATCCACAACCTTATTGTGGAACAAAAAAAAAAAAAAAAAAAAAAAAAAAAAAAAAAAAAACACATATTTATATGGATTTGATATTCAATTATATAAAGTACGCTTTACTTCGAGCTTAACTTCTAAAATTATTCCACTCGGTAACCAGAGTTTTAGGAGGTTTAGAGCTTGGGGGATAGCCGATCAGTTTTTTCGTTGATCTTGGGCGCCCAGGATTTTGGGGGCTTAAGGCTTGGGGGATAAATGATCAGTTTTTTTTTTATTGAACTCGATGTCCAGGGTTTTGGGGGGTTTAGAGCTTGGGGGTTAGCTGATCAGTTTTATTGTTGAACTCGGGTGCCCAGGGTTTTGAGGGTTTAGAGCTTGGGGGATAGCTGATCAGTTTTATTGTTGAACTCGGGTGCCCAGGGTTTTGAGGGTTTAGAGCTTGGGGGATAGCTGATTAGTTTTTTTGTTGAACTCGGGCGTCCAGGGTTTTGAGGGTTTAGAGCTTGGGGGATAGCTGATCAGTTTTTTCGTTAAACTCGGGCGCCCAGGATATTTGGGGGTTTAGAGCTTGGGGGATAGCTGATCAGTTTTTTTTTTTTTGAACTCGATGCCCAGGGTTTTGCGGGCTTAGAGCTTGGGGGATAGCCGATCAGTTTTTTTGTTGAACTCGGTCGCCCAGGGTATTTGGGGGTTTAGAGCTTAGGGGATAGCTGATTAGTTTTTTTGTTGAACTCTGGCGCCCAGGGTATTTGAGGGTTTAGAGCCTAGGGGATAGCTGATTTTTTTTTTTTTTTTTTTGTTGAACTCGGGCGCCCAGGGTATTTGGGGATTCAGAGCTTGAGGGATAGCTGATTAGTTTTAGTCGTCTACTAGCCCAGGGGGTGTCCTGACACCTCTGCCCCCCCCCCCCGTTGTTGCGCGCCTGATTAGGGGAGTTTCCCCCTGCTCGCTCCGCTCACCAACCCCCTAATTTTAATTAATGACTATAATATTATTTAATGATAAAATAAATCTTATGCAAACATTTGAAGCATAAGATCAAAATAGTAATAAGTACTCTATGTTTAGTTATTAAATAATCAAAAGACAAAAGTGCTCAAAATTAATAAAAATTAGACAAGACAGTTCAATTTGAACTAAACTTACTCATTATAATTTGATTCATAAATCAATTTTATGGAAAAAGATTTTAAATTAGTTAGGCAAACTCGTGAGGTAGCCTTTAATATATAATTTTATTTCTTTTTTCTTAAATTTTCATTAAAAATTATTCAAGGGCTAAAATAAATTTGAAATTAACAAACGAGCATATAAATGAATTATAAAAAAGTTGGAGTATTTATGTTAGGTGCATGCATAAATTTTTGGTGACTCATAAAGAATATAAGTAAATAAATATTTTGATGTCTCCCTCAAGTCTAAAAGCTTATAAAGCAACTGTTGCTTTTTTGAATTAGACGTGAGAGCTTTTTCTCTCTCACAAGAAAAGGACTTCAGGTGTTCGGCTCCGATCGAGATCGGACAAGGCGCAAAATTTAGTTTAAGTTACCCAAAAAAAAAATCCAACCGGTCCCAGATCCTCGATCTTTGATATTTTTTCTTCCCAAGCCCTCAAAGATTCGATTTTTAGCATTAAATTAATCCTTTTGTGGCTTCAAAAGACGAGACTTCATTTTACTGTCTTTTTCATAGAAAAACAAAATAAACATCGGGATGAATAAGATTATTTTTCAATTTTGAAAGTTTCTTTTTATAGTTTTGAAATTAACTTTTATCTTAAAATGATTTTATTTACCATATCAGTCTTATTTTATTTATGTTTTCAAAAAATACCAAACTACGCATTTGTTGCGATTTTTCACCTCTCACATTTTCTTTCAGGAAATTCACAAAACCATCATTTTTGAAATATTATTTATATATTTTTTAGCTCATTTCAATTTATTTTTAATTTACGATCGTCTCATTGATATTTTTTTAAAGGGTTACATTTAATTCAGAATATCAAAATGTGCAAACAAATGAATATACATTAGGGTGTCCCTTATTTCCCAAACTGTTCCGATGCTTGGTCCCCCCCGTCCACTTTTTTGTTTATGATAAAAAAGAAGCTTTGCCACCAAATAAAAATTTTTTTCACCTTTTTTAATATTTCCGCAAGAGCCTTGAAGTCTTATGAAAATGACGATTTAAAATTGATATAATTACAAGGTAAAGTTGAGTAGGATATGGAAGGTTCGATCGGAACCCTTACATAATACATATCATTCGAAAGATATTTCAAAAAGGAAGCTCTCTGCCAAATTTTAGATCTCTATCATCGAATATGAGGTCATGGCATCAAAAAAACCACTTTTTTTACCCTTTTTTTTACTATATTTTCAAGTACTTTTCGACTTTTTTTTCACTGTAACTTTTTTATTATGAATTTTCAACAAAATCGGCCAAGAAATTATAACTTTGTATTGAATCAAAGAATCGAAATATCCTTGGTGTTATTTTTCTTTCCCTGTTTTTGTATACTTTTAGAGCGCTTCAAATCCGTTTTGACGAAAAAAAACGTTATTTTTTTTTTTAACTATTGCGAGTCATCTAGGTTTTAATATTCAAAATTCAATCGGGATCTTGTAAAAAAATATATGACTCGATACATCATCAAAAAACAAAGCTCTCGATAAAATTCCAGGTCCCCATCATCAAATCTCAGGTCGTGGCATAAAAAAAAAACCATTTTTCACTCTTTCTTTTGACCATATTGCGAGATATCTGGAACGTAATATTCAAGATTCAATCGAAATCTCACAAGCAAGTTTATTTTTCAAAAAATCATTGATAAATAAATCTCTCGGCCGAGTTTCAGACCTCTAATATCGAATTTTTAGCCATTATCAACCGAAAAATGAAAGAAAAAAAAATAAAGTTAATACTAAAAAGACGATTGTAAAAAGATGAAGGGTTTGTGAAAATGGCTTACAAGGAGAGCACCAGATATTTGGGTCATGGATTTAGCTAAAACTTGATATATGGGCTCCAAATATGCCAAAAAGAAATCTCCAAGCGTCAGTTTCTCCGAATGGGCCTTTTAAAGTCATGTTCCCTCTACACCCCATGTTAAAAAATCAGCATTTTATCAGCATTTTTCAATAAGAAGCTGTTTTTGACCTGATTTCCAAAACAATGTTGCTCAGCTATTACACTTACAGAATTCCGGAACCTAGCATTTTTTTCGTCTTTCCAAGTACTTTCTGGAAAAAATTATTTGTGATTTTTTTTATGTATTAGACCATGTAAAATTAAGATGTTTTTCGTCATTTTTTCATTTTAAATCCATGAAAAAAAATAAAGTTAATACTAAAAAGACGATTGCAAAAAGATCAAGGGTTTGTGAAAAAGACTTACAAGGAGAGCACCAGACATTTGGGTCATGGATTTAAAATGAAAAAATGACGAAAAACATCTTAAATTTACATGGTCTAATACATAAAAAAAATCTCAAATAATTTTTTCCAGAAAGTACTTGGAAAGACGAAAAAAATGCTAGGTTCCGGAATTCTGTAAGTGTAATAGCTGAGCAACATTGTTTTGGAAATCAGGTCAAAAACAGCTTTTTATTGAAAAATGCTGATAAAATGCTGATTTTTTAACATGGGGTGTAGAGGGAACATGACTTTAAAAGGCCCATTCGGAGAAACTGACGCTTGGAGATTTCTTTTTGGCATATTTGGAGCCCATATATCAAGTTTTAGCTAAATCCATGACCCAAATATCTGGTGCTCTCCTTGTAAGCCATTTTCACTAACCCTTCATCTTTTTACAATCGTCTTTTTAGTATTAACTTTATTTTTTTTTCTTTAATTTTTCGGTTGATAATGGCTAAAAATTCGATATTAGAGGTCTGAAACTCGGCCGAGAGATTTATTTATCAATGATTTTTTGAAAAATAAACTTGCTTGTGAGATTTCGATTGAATCTTAAATATTACGTCCCAGATATCTCGCAATATGGTCAAAAGAAAGAGTGAAAAATGGTTTTTTTTTTATGCCACGACCTGAGATTTGATGATGGGGACCTGGAATTTCATCGAGAGCTTTGTTTTTTGATGATGTATCGAGTCATATATTTTTTTACAAGATCCCGATTGAATTTTGAATATTGAAACCTAGATGACTCGCAATAGTTAAAAAAAAAATAACGTTTTTTTTCGTCAAAACGGATTTGAAGCGCTCTAAAAGTATACAAAAACAGGGAAAGAAAAATAACACCAAGGATATTTCGATTCTTTGATTCAATACAAAGTTATAATTTCTTGGCCGATTTTGTTGAAAATTCATAATAAAAAAGTTACAGTGAAAAAAAGGTCGAAAAGTACTTGAAAATATAGTAAAAAAAAGGGTAAAAAAAGTGGTTTTTTTGATGCCATGACCTCATATTCGATGATAGAGATCTAAAATTTGGCAGGGAGCTTCCTTTTTGAAAGATCTTTCGAATGATATATATTATGTAAGGGTTCCGATCGAACCCTCCATATCCTACTCGACTTTACCTTGTAATTATATCAATTTTAAATCGTCATTTTCATAAGACTTCAAGGCTCTTGCGGCAATATTAAAAAAGGGGAAAAAATTTTTTTTAGGTCCCAAAGCTTCTTTTTTATCATAAACAAAAAAGTGGACGGGGGGGGGGGTCACCAAGCATCGGAGCAGTTTGGGAAATAAGGGACACCCTAATATACATGTTTCATTGTTAACGAAACATTTTTTTCAATTCAGTAAAAGTACACAGTAATATTAATAAAAGTTTTTTTTACTTATTTTGTAGCAAATATTCTCGAACAAAAAGTAGTAAGTTAAGGCAACCACCACTAGTTAGCGCCTAAAACACTTTTTCTACAATCAAAGTAGATGAATATATGATTATTAATATTGACATTGTTACGAATTTAAAAGGAAGTTAAAGTTATTGCTGACAGGTGGCGCCCAGAAAACTTTTCCTAAAATTCAAGTAAAAGATTGTATAAATATAAATACCTACTTTATTTTTTTAACTCAAAAGTAAAGTTGAGGTTGTCATTACTAGGTGTCATTGCTAGGTGGCGCTTAAATAGCATTTACCGTTTTTGAAGTAGATTAGCTTAAACTTCTGAGTTTTTCTTTTGTTTTTAATATTTCGTATAAATATTTAAGTTTTAGCTCATATGAAAAGTTTTTTAAGAGTTAACCATGTCTATTTTTAACTGCTTGAAAAATACATTTCATCATGGAGATTGATCCTCGTCAAGTATTTTTTCTTTTTCAAATATATTTTAACGAACAGATAGAGACAGATAAGACTAAAATTATATTATTTTTAATGAATGTTTATAAAACTGATTCTATGTAAAAACAAATTAGTTTTTTATGTTTTAAAAAAGATTTATTTTATTTCGTTAAAAATAGTATGAAAGTTATAAAATTCACACTATAATTTTTTTTTATTATAATTAAATTAGTATCCAATTATTTACTATACTATTTTATTAACCACAAGCGCGCGTACGCGCGCAAATCTATTTTTAGTATTCTAAAAATTAACAAAATGGTGGCAATTTTTCGAAAAAAAAAACTTAATTATCTCAAAAACATGATTTTTTTTGCACAAAAATTCTTTTACAAGTAGGTGGGCTCAAGAACAACATTTTCCAAGTAGTGAAATTGGCACTAAAAGCTTGAGAGGTTCACAGAAATTTGTTACTCAGCGCCAGTAGCTGCCGCATATTGACTTCTTATAAATTATGAATGTACATCAAATTAAAGCTTAAATCAAGACCTTTCTGCTACGACATATAAAAAATAGGATGGGGTGGATAAATAAATATCAATTAACTATAGAAAGACTTTTATTTAATTAAGCAAGAAAAGATCTATATTATGAGGAGCGAGGCTCAAGCCGAACAGGCAGCAGCCTAGACGCGGTACAGTGACGCAGCTCTGCATCAGTCACACAGACTCTCACATATACATATATTCATACACAGAGGGTATTATCCGGACATTTCATATATACATATGGCACTATTCGGACGTTTTGGTGTTACCATGACAGTCAGAGTCCCACGGGTGCTCCAAAATTTTCTATAATTTTGAAGCACGAGCGGTATTCTACTGGGTTATCCCCCTTCCTCACGCATTTCAACCCACAGAAATGCAGTATTTCACATTTTTGCGAGATTATTTTCCCAAGCTGGATTTCAACCAATAGAAACGCCGCATTTGACATTTGGCGGAGGGGTGTGGGTAAAATTATTTCGATAATTTTTCTGTTATTTCCAATTAGTCTAATTGTTAGAATTGTTCAATTCAACTTTTGAGTTAGACCCGAGTCACTGCGGTGTATGTGTTTGGAATTCACGCCGCTACGTCGTAAGCTGACCGAGTCACTGCAGCGACGTCAGGAGCGACCGACGCCATCGACTTCCACCCGCACAGACAGTCATTCTCCGTCCGTGTACGCCGCATCCACGCATCACGGGAAACTTCTAACCTCACGCGCTTAGTAAGAAACCGGAGTCCTAGCTTTTCCTGTCAAAAAGGCAAAAGACTTGGCTCCAAAAAGTATTAAATTCCTAGTGAAAGAGTCTCGAACTCTTGTCATTCTAACGCGGAATAAAGAAACAGTGAAGTGTTCAACCGAGTTTTTATTTCAAGAGCCTTTAACGCCTCTCCTCCCTTGCACCTACGTCCCGCGGTCCTTCGAAAATATAGCCAATCAGTCAATCCCAAACAGTATGCCTATAAATGAGTATTCATAGGTATATTCATAGTAAACAAATAGTTATAGAACTATAACCTCAAAAATGTAAAGTACAGCATTTCTATGGGTTGAAAATCAGCTGGGTAAAATAATCCAGCTGAATACCCCTCGTGCTGCAAAATTATCGATAATTTTCCTCCAGTTTTTTTGCACAGTAACTCGCGGGGCAAGTTTAACAAAAAATCACTCGCGCTTCGCGATCGTGATTTTTAACCTGCCAAACTTGTCTTCCTCGTTACTGTGCAACAAAACACAGTCGAAAAATTATCGACAATTTTGAAATACTAGTGGTATTACGACTGATAATACTCTTTTTATTTTAAATTCTTTGAACTACAGAGGATGTAATGTAGGTTACTATTAGTTTACTGATAATTTTTTAGTTCCCTTGCGACTAATTCGACGGTCCTAGCGAACAAAAACCTTAGCCTAAAATCTGCATATTTAAAATTATAGATAAACGACTGAAATTTATTAAAAATTTAGAAAAAATTAAAAATCTGATTCATTTTGTGCTAAATTATTAAAATTATTTATTTTTTCTGATTTTTGAATTTATTTCAGCTTCTTACAATTATTTGAAAACTGCAGATTTTTGGCTTAGGTTTTTCTTCGCTGGGACCGTCGAATTGGAAATAACCGAAAAATTATCGAAATAATTTTACCCACACCCCTCCGCCATATGTCAAATACGGCGTTTCTATTGGTCAATATGGTCCAAGAAGGAATTTTTTGAAAATGAGGCCAAAAACGGCTTTTTATAGGAAATAGACTACTTTTGAACACAGGGGTTATATGGGATTTGATTTTGATTTGATTTTGATGATTTTATTAATTGTACATTATGTTGTACAAAATACAATGGGAAGTAGGTGAAAAAAGGCCCATTCTGGAAAAAGAACACTGAAGGGCTTGTTTTTATGATGAATAAAAACTGTGTGCAAAGTTTCATGAAAATCCAGGTCCCAAAGGACAAACCATCTCCTTGTTAGTTATTATATCCGAAAAAACGACACATGATACAGCCTCAGTGCATTTATTCAATTCAAAATTTATTGAGCAATTAAATTCGAAATTAGGACATAACAAAGTGAAAAAATTGTATTACTTTTCAGATGGCGCAGGATCGCAATACAAGAATAAGTGCAATTTTATCAACCTAGCGAGTTATCGAAAAGACTTCGGGGTTGATGCGATGTGGCATTTTTTTGCCACTTCACATGGCAAAGGAGCATCAGATGGCTTAGGCGGTACTGTGAAAAGACAAGCATGACTAGCGACTTTACGACGCGTCAACAATAATCACATCACAACACCGCATAGTTTTTCTCTATGGGCAGGGAGCTTTGATAAAAATATTAGCTTTGAATTTTGCACACAAGAAGAACATGATAAGCATGAAGAAAAATTAAAGTTGCGCTTCAATCAAGCACTACAAGTTCAAGATACGCGTGCATACCACTGTTTTATTCCATTAAATCAATAAAAAATTAAATGCTTAGTTTTTTCTGATGCTCCACCCAATATGTCAACTACGTGCTTCATCGCTAAACAAACAAAAAATGTATAAAACCCCCACTAAAAAACTCTAGAAAAATTGCTTTAAGAAATCTAACAAAAACGACACTAAAAAAACTGTAAAAAAAACTCTTAAAAAAGTCATCAAAATGTAAGAGTAAACTTCATTTAATAGATAAGTATAAATATATGTATGGAATATTTTATTTTTGACTTGTAGCAGAGTTTCTGTAACTGTGTAATAAAAAAGCTTACATTTTATTTTAACAATTAAGTTTATTTGATCACTCGTACCAAAAAAAAATTACTGAAAATTTTAATGCTATGAAAAATATTTTATCGAAAAGTGTAACTTCATTCGTAGTCTTCATTCGTATATGAACTATTCTAGCGTTTCGCTAGCGTCCGTAAGATCGCGATGGTCTGCTCTACCGTAACTAGGCAACCCGCTCGACCCAAGCTCATTCCGAGGGGTTCGGCAGCGCAGCGCGCTTTGAAAATTTAATGTTTTCAGTACTTTTCAATGAGATTACTAATCGGTTTTTGGCTATTTTGTTGCTTATTTAATAACCTATTGATTAAACAAAAATAAATAAATAAAAATCAAAAATCGGAGAGGGGCTAGGAGTCAAATTTAAATTTATTTATAAAAAAGTTGTTAAGAAAGGGCATAAACAATTTTTTTTTCAAGACTTTTAATTTTGTAATGAAGTTTATTCATCTTAATGTAGTTTTCAAGTTAATGTCATACTCTCAAAAGTTAGTCCGTCACAAACTAACACGTGTTCATGTACGAGCACATATGCTGCGGCGTGCCCAAACTCGCACACGGTCGAAGATTTTTTGACTTTAGATTAAAATATCTCGAAAATTAATCCCACTTAGACTAAGATGTAAACGAGAAAGTTATTTAGAATTGAATCAACTATAACATACTGAGATTTGGAAAATGCTGGGGCATTTTTGAGGTTATGGGCGATTAAAATGTAAAAAAAGTACCGTCATTGAGCCCAATTTCTATGCCATGCGTGTGAATTTTAAAAACTTTGAACTCATTTTTCTCACAATTTAGCCCCGCGTCATCTCATTTTTTGTTTCAAGAGAAACATTTTAGTATAAATCACAAAAAATCTGGGGCAAAAAGGACGTACTTAACAACTACCGTCAATCACGTTTATAATTGAAATGCTGTGATTTATTAATAAAATTGTTATGGTTTCTATCAAGCGTGTTCTCTGGTTACTTTTTATACAACCCTCTTCTATCAAATTAATCCGACACAAAAAATAAATAAATTAATAGACCGGTCAATCTGGAACATTTGGTCCTTCGAGCCGGATAGCTGGTAGGTGGCTGGGTTTTTTCTTCTCTCTGGCACTGGCTCTTTTTTTCAAATCTCCAGATGACACAATCATTCGTCTCCAGCTCATTGGGCAACTCATTGGTCGGCTCATTATCAGGTTTTTAGCAACATGGACAGTTCTGGAAAAGGAAAAAAGGAGGGCGCTGGCTCTAACTCAAGCTCAAGGAGCACCTCACCGGCAAACTCCAACCAGAGGTTAACTGAAAATCCTGGGGAAAGGCAAAACAATCTGGATGGCTCAATTGATAATGCCGGGAACTCTCAAGTCATTCCAACAATCCAGGTTGATGGAGAGGAAGGCAATAATGATACTCTCAACGTCATAGATGGTGGCATCTATGGTGGCAATCTAATTCTGGAGTCAACTCGATATCTGCCGACTGCTTGGTCCGGAGTAGCTCGCAGAAGGAGCGTCTTCAGACGCTGGAAAGCATTCTGCACAAAATCAGGCAGCATGATGCCGCTGTTGCAGCACTTCTAATCAACACTTGGCAAAACTCAGTTAGATAGCTCATGGATGCCTTCCACAAGGACCACTCACACCTGGTATCATACTGCCCTGCTGCAATGATCAATCATGATTATTTTTCTCAAGGTAAGCTCAGCAAGATGGAAGATGTCGTCTTTGACATCGTGACTCACTTGGCTATTCTGGAAGAAAAACTCCCTCTAGCGAATTCTACACTGGGTCAATCTCAACAGAGGGAGTCTCAGTTTGCGAAGTTGCCTGAAATCAGGCTACCATCATTCTCAGGATCGTACTCCCATTGGCCCGCCTTCAAAGCTGCCTTTTGTGATTTGGTGCTCAAGAGCACCAGTCTGGGAGCGTCACAAAAGTTGCACTATCTGCGGAGCTCACTCTCAGGGGAATCGTTGGCGTTGGTGAGTACGTTCCCACTCACCGATAAAGATCTGCAGCTGAGTTGGGATACTCTAGTATCTCGGTATGAGAATAAGAGGTATCTCATATCTGAACACATTGGCAAGCTCAACAGGTTGGCTCAGGTGCAACCAAAGAATTCGGCATCACTCAACACTATGGTCTCCTCACTTTCTGGCATTAGGAAGTCCCTGATGATTCATGTTCCACGATAAAAGTTAGGAGACTGTCTTCTCATCGCCAAGGGCATCAGCTTCCTGGATAGACTCTCCATGGAACAGTGGGAAACTTCTCTGGCCAACTCTTCAGAATTTTCCAGCTTTGAGAGCCTCTAGCAGTTCCTCATGGACAGGGTTTGAGCCCTTGAGCAAGTGGAGGGTGCAGCTCAAAATGGAAAGGCTTAGGGGTCCACTCAACCAATCATCAAACCAGCCAAGGCTCATGTTGACGCTTCAGGGGGCCACAGCGCTGCTGAGCCCAGGAAAGCTAAACCTGCAAGGGCAATTCAGTACCCTTGCTCTTATTGTGAAGGCTCACATTACATCGTGTTTTGCTCTGGCTTTAGAGAACTCTCACCAACAGCTCGCAGGTGCTTTGTTGTCAAGCAAGTGCTCTGCTTTAATTGTCTGGGCAAACACTCAGCCAGGAATTGCAACTCGAAGACCCGATGCAAGACATGTAGACAAACTCATCACACCATGATACATCCAGACTCAGAAGTTAGTGCAGGGGCTTCTGCTCAACCCAAAGTCTACTCAACCACTCAATAGGAAGCAGGGACAGTCACAATTGATATTTCTCAATCTTTGGAACGCTCACTCCTGGCTACTGCGGTAGCATTACTCATAACACCGTCAGCATCTCATTCAGTAAGACTTCTCATCGATCCAGGCTCCGAATCGTCATTTATTTCATCTGACATGGTAACAATGCTCACAATTCCTCGGACTCACTCATCGGTTCCCATCATTGGCATTGGTGGGTCAAAGTCAGTTCACACTCGCGGAAAGGTAGTCGTGACTCTCAAGTCCATTCATCGCAACGTTCAGCTCAAATTCCACGCTTATGTATTAAAACAGCTCACCTCTACGTTGCCGTCTCACCCATGCGATGAATCAACTTGGCCTCATCTCAGCAAACTCAACTTGGCAGATGCTCAGTTTGGTCAACCACGCAACATGGACATTATAGTAGGCGCAGATCATTATGGCTTAATCATCATAGGCCAAACCTCATCAAGGGAGCCCCTCATGATCCTATTGCTCAGCTGTCTATATTTGGGTGGTTAGTACATGGACCTTCTTCACAGGCAACTCATTCACCACGACAAACCTTTCATGTGGCAACAGTTCATGACGACACCTCACTTCCTGGAGATCCTGACAAGGTTTTGGGACTGAGAAGAAACTCCACGCGCTTCAAAGTCAATCCTCACACCAGAAGAAGAGGAGTGTGAACAACATTTCCTCAAAACACACTCAAGGGACCCACAAGGACGCTACATCGTCAGACTGCCACTGAAGGTGGATCCTTGTTGTTTGGGTGATTCTCTGGCTCACTCAAGGGCATGTTTAAGGTGGTTTTCTACCAAATGCGTGACAATAGAGAATCAGCTCAAATTTTCTGGAGGTGTTTATTAGATATTAATAAACATTTCTACGAAGTCTGATCAAAATTGACCATATAGTTTAAAAGTTACAACAAGTTAAAGATTGAATTTTTTTCATTACGCGTATGACCGCTACGCTGAAAAAGTGTACTAAATTATTGATGGTCGTCTTCTTACAAAAGAGATCCTTTAGAAAAACCACATACATATAGTTTTACTATCGAAGAATTCATTTCTTGAAACTGCAAAAAATTGACCTTTTACAAATTTTACGATGATTTTACAAAAATAATTTTCACGTGAATAACCTCCAAAATTGCGGTATTCAAAGGTGAGGTTAAAAGTTAAAAAAAATGTTTTGTTACGATTGTCAATGTTTTTTTGGTAGAAAATAATTTCAGAAGCCATAAAAAGTTAAAAAATAAATTTTAATAACCAATTGTTAGTAATTTGGTGAAATAATTTTTTTTTAGTCTTGAACTTGACTAGCTCTGGTAGAAAACCACCTTAAGAGGAATCATAAACAAACTTGAACGCGACAACGATTACAATCAGCTGCACTTTGCCTTTATGGAGGAATATGCTCAACTGGGTCACATGGTTCCTGTGCCAGCAGAGAAGCTCAGATCATCTCCAGCTTATTATCTACCTCATCATGGAGTGCTCAAATTGGACAGTTTAACAACAAAGTTGGGAGTTGTGTTTAATGGGTCTGCTGTCACATCCTCTGGCTACTCCCTCAACGACATCATGCATGCTGGATTCGATTTGCTGCTCAACATCGTCGACGTACTCACATTGCTCAGAACTCATCATTTCGTCTTTGCCACAGACATCACAAAGATGTATAGGCAGATCTTGGTTCATCCCGATGATCAGGATTTGCAAAGAATTGACAGCGACTCAGGGAAATACTCATCAAGCTCATTACGGTGACGTATGGCACTCAGGCAGCTCCTTATTTAGCCATCCGTGTACTGCTGCAACTCATCCTGGATGAAGGTCATCGTTATCCACTTGCCATTGACTCTATTGAAGTGGGCAGGTGCGTGGACGATATCTTCCGGGGAGCTGACTCACTGGCACTACTCAACGAGGAAGCTCATCAACTGGAAGGTTTGTGTAGGGCAGGTGGATTTCCTTTGGCAGAATGGAACTCCAACCACCCTGAATTTTCAAAGACCGCGCACACAAACGCTCAAGGTGATGGCACTATCTCATTTAGTGACGGCACTGCCAAAATTCTCGGACTCACTTGGACCACTCAGCAAGACTCTATCACGTTCACTCTGGCATTACCTCCAGTCAAGGAAACATTCAAAAAAAGGACAATTCTCTCAGAAGTGGCTCAAATC
This sequence comes from Encarsia formosa, assembly GCA_038277355.1. NCBI lineage: Eukaryota > Metazoa > Arthropoda > Insecta > Hymenoptera > Aphelinidae > Encarsia > Encarsia formosa. Next base: position 71,662,835 of record CM076184.1, read on the forward strand.
TTCGATTCCATCGACATCATTTCACCTGTGGTCATAAACGCAAAAATCCTCCTACAACAGCTATGGCAACTTAAGTTGGCTTGGGACGAACCCATGTCAGAATCAATCAAGGTCAAGTGGCTCAAGATCAGGGATGATCTTCAGAACTTGGAAAAGGTCTCACTTCCTCGGTGGCTTGGAACCTTGTAACACTCCGCCATCGAAATTCATGGTTTCTCGAATGCTTCTCAATATGCCATGGCTGTTGTTTTATATGTGCGCACTCACGGACCTACAGCTATCTCAATCTCATTTCTTTGTTCCAAAACAAAGGTGGCTTCACTCAAGCCTGTCTCAATCCCTCGACTGGAGTTAATTGCTGTTCACTTGCTCAGCAAATTGGTTAATCACTTTGTTGGTTCACTCAAATTGAAAGTACGCCCTGTGAAACTTTGGACAGACTCAATGGTAGCACTCACTTGAATCAACTCTCACTCATCACGCTAGAAGGAGTTTGTGCGTAACAAGGTACATTCCATTCAGGAATTGACATCATCTGCTCAGTGGAGGCATGTACCTGGAAAATGCAACCCAGCTGATGTGCTTCTCGAGGATTGCTAACATCACAATTCATCGATCTCAATCTCTGGTGGAATGGCCCTGAGCTAAAGCAATCAGAAGAACTCTGGCCCTCCAAACGAGAACTTCTTGACGAGCGCACCCTTCCAGAACTCAAGAAAATTGTTCCAACAACAGCTGTTGCTACTGTGAGGGAGCATTGGGATCTGCTCTTCAGGTATTCATCGCTCAACAAGTTATTCAAAATTACCTCTCTTTGCATGGTGGCGTGCCAACGGTTTAAAGGAGTTTTCATCCCTCACTCACCGGTCATCTCTGCGGAAATGCTAGACAAAGCCAAGTCATTTTGGATTAAACATACTCAAGAGGTGGATCTCAAGGATGAGATTCGCATGGTTTCCCGCTCAACACTTCCAACGTCTCATGCTCTCAACCAGCTAACTCCAATTGTGGATGCAGAGGGGATTCTCAGAGTAGGAGGTTGCCTCAACGAGACGAATCTGAGTTATTCAATCAAGCATCCTGCAACTATTAACCGAAACACATCTCTCACGAAACTCATCATAGGTCAGGTCCATCTAGACACACTCCATGGTGGAACTCAGGTCACTCTTGCCAAGATACGGCAGGAATACTGGATCATCGGTGGCCGAGCTACTGTCAAGTCTCACATAGTGCACTGTGTGATTTGTGCCAGGCAGCGGGGCACTCGAGCTGGTCAACTCATGGGACAACTACCCGTGGGCAGGGTAACTCCCACTCGTCCTTTTTCTCACACTGGGTTGATTATACAGGTCCACTCAGCATCAAATCATGGAAAGGACGAGGTTCGAAAACCTACAAAGGCTGGATATGTGTGTTCGTCTGTTTTGTTTCATCAGCTACTCACTTAGAAGTAGTCAGCGACTATTCTGCAGATGGTTTTATTGCAGCATACCCACGCTTCACATCTCGTCGTGGACTCCTTTCTCACTTGTACCCAGATTGTGGAACTAATTTTCAAGGAGCGGACAAGACGCTCAAAAAACTCTGGCTTCAAGCTCAACAGGGAAGCTCAGAGCTTGAAACGTTGTTGGCTAATGACAAGACTCAGTGGGAGTTCAATCCACCTGCTGCCCCAGTGGTGGTAAGTGGGAGTCGGTGGTAAAATTGGTAAAGTTTCATCTCAATAGTACAATTGGTGATACCCTCTTGACGTTCGAGGAGATTACCACTCTTCTAGCTCAGATCGAAGGTATTCTCAACTCACGCCCATTGGAACCTCTCAGTGATGATCCTGATGACTTGGAAGTACTCACACCTGGACACTTTCTCATTGGCACAGCTCTCAACGCAGTTCCAGAATCCAGTCTGTTGAACTTGGCACCAACTCGACTGGATCGCTGGCAATTGCTTCAGCAAATGATGCAGAGCTTTTGGAAGCAATGGTCCACTCATTATCTGCATCACCTGCAGACGGTCTCAAAATGGCAACACCCTCTCCATAACATCAAGGTCAACTCATTAGTTTTACTCACTAATGAGAACATGCCACCAAGCAAATGGCTTCTGGTAAGAGTTATTCAACTCCATCCAGGGCCAGATGGATTGGTTCGTGTAGTGACACTCAGGACATCTACAACAACTCTCAAGAGACCGGTGGTAAAGTTGGTGATTTTACCGGTGCACTCAGCTCACAATTAATCAACCATTCGGTTGATGGTGGGCGGCAATGTTACGGAGCGAACAATAATTTCACTCCGTACACATAATCAATCAAAAATCAATAGTTGGTAGACTGCGTGGCGCCATCTCTGGGACCACGCAGAACTACAGGGGACTGGTTAGACTGTTCGTTATTTCCCGATTTGTTCCTAGCACCCCTGCCTGTGTCCGGATCTTTAGTTTACGATATAAAAAGGAAGTTTAAACGATAAAACTGCTAAAAAAAAAAAAATTTACGTTTGCACTATCAGCATGAAGTTTTTAAAGAAAATGCAGTGTTTTAATTAATGTCCTCGACATGTTTTGCTTCATAACTTTTGAAAAATTTGTTCTATTTAAATGGATTTGAATTCATGCTAAATATAAGTAGAAAATAAGTAGAAAACAAACGGGAAAATTTTTTATCACTCCACATTGAGCTTGTTAATTTATTTTAATCGTCAACTTCAGTGACTAACATGATAAAAAAGTGTATAAATTGAGTAATAATGCTATTTTTTTGTAATAAAATGCGTTTTTATAACCATTGATATTTATATTTAAATAAATCTATTGTAAAAATCTATCAAAAAATTGTTTTCTTTTTTTAATAACATGTGTATTAACGATTTTCATTAAAGATTTGAATCTTTGCCATCTAAATCGATAATAAATAGACCTGCGACTAAAATAGAAATATACCAAAACAAATTTGAAAAAAAAATTTTTTTAATAACTTTCAAAAAGATAATGATAACCGTAAATTTTTTAAACAAAATTAATAAATAATTTAGAAAAAAAATGAATTACAAGCATTTAAAAAGTTCTAATTTGTTTATTAAATAAATTTAATTATTGAAAAGTTAAAACTTGGATTTAGTTCAATCATACGCCGATTGCATTCAAAAGATGTCTGGCTTTTTAAAACGGTATTTCATTTATTGATTCATTGCTGTTATTGAAGATAATTTTTTTATTAAAAAGCAACTAATAAAAACAAAATTACGTTTTGTTAACTAAAATAAAATAGAATAATTAAATTCATCTACAGGGTGGCCAATTTTAATGGATCCACCTTAAAAGCTCGCTTAGGAAGGCCCAAATCGAAAAAAATGTTGAGACCAAAGTTTCATAATTTTTAGGGGCTTGTAAGATGGGCCCAATGAAATTGGGTCTAATGCTTTATTTTGGGCCCTAGGGGCCTTAAATTTGTTTTTTTAAATAGGAACCCCTGTTTTTGACCTTTGATTCGGAAAAAGCGTAAAATTTTACGATTTTTAGGTATTTTTTGGAATTTTTTTTGGGCCTTATCAAGGCCCAGCAAGGCCCATTTTTCAATAAACTTTAATAACTCGAATGTTTGACTTTTTTGTGCTGCACGTGCATCGGGAAAGTTTTTTAACTCCAATTTATTGATCAGAGAGGCATAAAAAAATTGGCTTTATTTTGGGCCCCAGGGGCCCTAACTTTGTTTTTTTTAATGAAAACCTCCATTTTTAACCCCAGATTTTAAAAAACTGCGTAATTTTACGTTCAAATACAATAGTAAACGTAGTTTTTTGGTATTTAATGTCCCAAGAAGAGCCCAAAAGCTCTTTGCTCTTTATTCTAAAAATTAGATTGACTTACAAACAGTGCCCTCTAGATTTGAATTTCTTAAAGTTGAGATCAAGGAAAAATATTATGTAATTCATCTACTTCATTTTTATTAACAAAATATATTGTTCGTTAGCGAATGGTATGTATGTATGATGTTGCTCGTACTTGTATGAAGTAAATTAAAGAATCGAGATTAACTATATGAAAAATAAAAGTAATACGTTTATTCAATTAAAGCAATAAAAATGAGTAGTTTTAAACAACAAAAAGTCAGTTTTTAGGTTTTGATTAAATTTCAAGTTATTAGCGGTTTGACAGCTGCGACGAGAGTGAAGTCGTCTTCGCTGGCGTCGGACGTTGGCGACGAAGAACAAAGGAATCTTGTAGTCGAATTCCGAACATATATATTTGTTTTTATTCACTAATAAAACTCAATTTGTTAGTGTTTACTTTAAACAACTAGATATATCTTTTAATAGAGCAATGAACAAATAAATGAATCAAAAATAAAATACCGTTTCAAAAATCCAGACATCTTTTGAATGCGATCGGCATATGATTGAACTAAATCCAAGTTTTAACTTTTCAATAGTTAAATTTATTTAATAAACAAATGAGAACTTTTTAAATTCTTGTAATTCATTTTTTTTCTAAATTATTTATTAATTTTGTTTAAAAAATTTAAAGTTATCATTATCTTTTTGAAAGTTATTAAAAAAATTTTTTTTTCAAATTTGTTTTGGTATACTTCTATTTTAATTGCAGGTCTATTTATTATCAATTTAGATGGCAAAGATTCAAATCTTTAATAAAAATCGTTAATACACATGTTATTTAAAAAAGAAAATAATTTTTTGATAGATTTTTACAATAGATTTATTTAAATATAAATATCAATGGTTATAAAAACGCATTTTATTACAAAAAATAGCATCATTACTAAATTTATACACTTTTTTATCATATTAGTCTCTGAAGTTGACGATTAAAATAAACTAACAAGCTCAATGTGGAGTGATAAAAAATTTTCCTGTTTTATTTTATACTTATTTTTCACTTATATTGAGCATAAATTCAAATCCATTTAAATAGAACAAATTTTTCAAAAGTTATGAAGCAAAACGTGTCGAGCACATTAATTAAAACACTGCATTTTCTTTAAAAACTTCATGCTGATAGTGCAAACGTAAATTTTTTTTTTTTAGCAGTTTTATCGTTTAAACTTTTTTTTTATATCGTAAACTAAAGATCCCAAAACAGGGAGGGGTGCTAGGAACAATTCGGAAAATAACGAACAGTCTAGTGCTGGTGCTCTCGCGCCGCCGTCTGCGCAGCTTCGGGCGGCTGGCACTGCTGCTGTCGCTGAAGCCGCCGGGCCAGCTGCTCTTTGTTCACTTCTTGTTTTGGCGCTCTCTTAGCTTGCAGCAGAGAATTTTCTATCAACTTTAAGTTATTGTTCTGTTCCTTTTCTTGTTACTTTCAAGTTTACTGTGAAATTTTGGGTTAAAACTCATCTACTGTGTTTTTTTGGAGTGCTCGTAGTATAATGTCTCTTTTTTTTGCTTTTTCCCACTGAAAATCAACTGCTCCATCTGTAATAAAGAACATAGAAAAGTCATATCTGAGACGATTAAATGTATTTGGACGAGGAATTTCTTCTTCTTCTTCTTCTTCAAGATCAACTCCGTCTGGAACTGCTGCATCGTATGGAACTCTATGACTAGTATGTAAGAATCTTTTGTCTTCGAACATTAGGATGAAGTTGTGTAAACAAACACAAACATAGATAATCTGCAGTGTAACAGATAAGGATGTTTCCATAGGTTTTTTTAGAATCCTCCAGACACTTGTTAATATTCCAAATGCTGTCTCCACTATTCTGCGAGCTCTTGAAAGCCTGTAGTTAAATACGCACTTTCTGGTGTTTAAGTTTTGATTTTTAGGATACGGCTTCATCATTAAGTCACTCAGTCCGAAGGCCTCATCGCCCACAAGCACATGAGGAAGAATAGGGCTTCCATCTACCAATGGTGCTGGTGCAGGCCAATTCATCTCATTGTTTATGAATTTTTTTGCTATTTCACTATTCTTAAAGACTCCACCATTGCTTTGCTTTCCTGTGGCTCCAATGTCAACCGTTATGAATTTATCATAAGCATCCACAATTCCCATCAAATGTAAACTGTGATGTCCTTTGTAGTCATAAAAAAGAGAACCATTGTGCGGTGGTGCCTGAAATAAAAATAAATTATTAAAATTTTGGTTACAAATTTATTAGTTAACTAAAAGATTTAAAAAAAGTTTATTTTACCTCCATTGTCACAAGCTTATCATCCACAGCACCAATACATTGTGGAAAATTCCACTCTCTGTCGAATCCTTCAGCAATTTTTCTCCACTTGTCCTCATTAACATTTTCAAAAACAACAGGTAATGAACACTGAACTATTGCCTGACAAGTTTCTGGGATGATTTGAGATATGCAAGGTTGACTTACTCTGAATAATACAGCCAATGTGCGCTCACTATCACCACTAGCAAGATATCTCAACGTTATTTGCAGTCTTGTCTCTGCAGAAATAGGCTCTCTTGCCACATGTTGTTTTGTAATCAAAGGTTCTACCATGCTCAAAAGAGTTCTGAATAATGCTGGTGTCATCCTAAAGAAATTAAAGTATTCTCTTGGTGAATCTTCTTCCATTACTGGGAACAAATTTTTAGTTGCACCATACAAATGTCTACTCTCTTCACTATACATTTTAGCTACCCATTTGCGCTTGGGTTTATTTTTTTCCAAAGCCTTCATTTTTTTATAAATAGCCAACAATTTTAACATATTTGAGGATGCATTTTTTTCCATTTAGGTTTCTTTCTGTTTTTGATAATCTTAATTAATATTAGTTTTTTCAACTTAGTACTTGATAAGATACCCATTTATACTTGAGTAAAAACAAGTCCATGTATAGATTCCACTAATAATCACAATATTACACTCTCACAATACCAAAATTTATGTTTACAGTTGTTAAAATAAACATTCAAATTATAACTTATATTAATTATTACTATACATTGACTTCAGTTATAATATTTATAATAGTTAACTAGCAGCTATGTATACTTGATTTTTTAATTTTTACAAATGAAGCAGACGACGAAAGGGTTATGTTTACTAATTCTTCACTCTTCACCACATACATTACACTAAAATACATTAAAAAAAAAAAAAAAATTGAAATGTAAATATTTTGGGTACAAAAGATTTTTGTTGTTGTAATTACAAATATTTACTTAATATATCATTTTTTTTTTTTTTTTTCAAAAATCAGAAAGGTCTCAAAATTTAATTTGAATTTTAGTTCGCGCGCAAAGGCTTGCGGTTTGACCCTCGGCACGCGCAGCTCATGTAATAATTTCTGGTTTCAATAATTTTTTACTGAACCAATTATTTCTTCTTACGTATTATCTCCGAGTTTCTTTAAGGTAGAACCGCACCTACGGCTCTAGTCAAGATGCATTTTCGGTTAAACATTTGACTAGCTTCATGCGTATATAGATGTAGAAATGCATTAGCAGCAGAAGCTTTTTTAACCTAAAACACATATTTTTTTTTTTTTTTATTAATACTTAGAGGAACCGAATGTATGATTTAATTTATTCTATGTGATTCTTGTGCATTATAGTTAAACTGACAAATTTTCTGAAAACCTGATCACATGTAATTATGTAAAAATTGTATAAAAAATGTGCCCTCCCATAAGACTACGGGTTAAATCGACGCGATGTTAATATTCAATTACTCAAAAACGAAAAACCCCCAGGTTCTGAAAATTTAGTAGCATCATTTTTTAATATTTATCTTCGACTTCGTGAAGTTTTAGATTTTTAACACATCTCTTTCTAGTTTGTGCGGTCCTACCTTAACTGACAAATTTTATCGATCGCACCATACGTCTCTGCAATAACTTTGCTAAGTAGAATAGCTTTTTTGAAGCGTAGCTTCAATACTTACGCTATAACTCTGTACCTTACACATAGCTATACTAATTACTCATCATATCCACGGCAGCAGTAAAATGAAAAAAGTGATCATTAGATCGCCTCCGTCATTTGGTTATCGTCATTATCACGCAGTAATAGAAGCCGAGAGGGGGGACTGATTCATTCGGCAGGCTGCCGGCCGGCCATACGGCATCTCTCTCTCTTTCTCTCCCTCCCTCCCTTCTTCTTCTTCTTTTGAAGGATCCCTGCACCAAGGTAAAGTGGGGCCTCAGTAAGTTTAATTAAAAAATGATGTTTTGAAATCAAACCCACTTACTCGAGGGGACGCCGACGTTGACGTCGATCTGGTAAACCCAAGTGCACCAGGTCGAAATAACTTATTGAAGTCGACTTCCTCAGGAAGTTTGATTCAAAATCGATATTTAACGACCAAAGACACATACTCAAGATGATGTCGACGACAACCCGATAGACCTGGATGCACCAGGTCAAAAAAACTCATCGGTGACGACTTCCCCAGGAGGTTTTGTTTAAAATCGATATTTTACAATAAAATAAACTTACCTGAGGGAGTGTCGACGACGACCCGATAGATCGAGGAGCACCACATCGAAAAAACTCATCGGACATGACTTCCCCAGGAAATTTTATTTGAAATCGATGTATTGCAATAAAAAAAATCTATCCGAGGGGATGTTAACGTTGCCTTGTAAAGAAAAATTGAATAAAATAGATTCATAAATCACAGATTTAATTTGAATCTATTCTTTGCGCTAAACGACTTGAAGCTACGCTTCTAACAACCGTCCGATGACGGGTGCGCTTCTTTTCTTCCTTTGTGGATTACATTATGTGCAATGAAGTATTGCTCTATTAGATCGACAAATTTTTGTCAATCGTCCTGCCTAGTATCAAAATCTAAATTTGCGGATACTTCCATTAATATTACGTTTCCTGTTACGTGTTGATCTGTGTATCCTACCTCGTTTGTTCCATGTTCCTCCCGATTCTGACGATGCTTTTCTCGTTCAACCTTTAGTTCAATCAATTCTTCGCGAGGTTTGAGCTCTTTGGCTTGATTTGTTTGTGCGCATGCTATTATTTCTTTAGCAACTTTTCTTAACTGATCTACCTTCAACAAATTCAACAAATCTTTCGGATCATGTCTTATTAAAATCTGTATCGGTTGTGCCCTTGAAAATGTCACTGCTTCTTTTTTATACTTGATATTTGCACATAACTTTCTTAACTCGTTATCTACCAGAAAATTTAATTTTTTTTCGGTCACTGAAGTTTCAAAAAAATTCTAAAAAATCAATCAGTCCATTTTTCGATTCACAATGCACTCACTTTGCACTTTTGCTTTTCAACCAGTCATATTTATTTCCCAAAGAACTTATTATGCTTTTTTTTTCATTTCTTTAATAACACTTCACAGTAATCAAGTTCCCAATTTTCACAATTTCTCCTCGATTCAGTTTGACCATTTTTCATTTTTTTATTTTGTTTCTTTCGATTATTTTCGATATTTTCGATTACCAACCATGCCTAAAAAATTCCTCTCTCACTGTCACACTCGTTTACCGAATACTATCTTTAGCGCATACTTAATTACGATTACGATTGCGTTTACGTTTTTTTGTTAAGTTTCTTTTATCATCATCGCTATTGAACTATGTGTGAGACAGTAGAGGATCGGGATTAATGGCAAGCTTCAAGGTAAAATTACGACTAACTCTTTATTCTTTATAACACACGTGTTATACTATTCTGCATACTCAGCGCTATGTGCTCACATACATACACTACACAAACTCTGTGAGAAATTTTCAGTAGATTTTGAGCAGAAAGCGACCAGAATTAAGAAATTTGTCCAGAAATTTAGCAGGATTTCTCGCTAGAATATCGCCAGAAAGCCAATACTTTTAGTATAAGAGAATTGGTGAACGATCTTATGAAAAATAGTTTTAAAAAATGAATCATTTAATAGTTGTTTCTAGATAGTTTTTTGAAACAAATCGCTTGTAAAATCAGATTCAATCATACTTTTTAAATGTGATATGCGTGACACACACTACACAAAAAAAAAGGTTGGGCTTATGTTGTTCGCGTTTGTACTCGCGTTATACGTATCATACTATATTATGCAGTTGAAAGGAAAAATTTTTTCTCTTGAGGCACAACGAAACGCAGCCAAAAATTTTTAATTTATAAAAAAAAAAAAAAAAAATACAAATCCGTACGGATTTCGGTGTGGAAATCCGTACGGATATCGGTGCCAAATTTCCGTACCGATAATCCGTACGGATTTCTGCATGGATATCCGCACGGTTGTCCGTGCGGATTTCAGCACGGATTTCCGTGAAGATTTTTTCAGCTGGGACTTTTAAGAATTTTCACTGATGTAATAAAGCTATATTTTAATGTATACTGTAATAGCTAGCGCGTTGATTAAATTCGAATTCGGCGCTAACTGTTATGGAACGCAGATGCGGATCGGTAAGTCAGGTGATGACGAGATCTACCGATCAGCATTACTCTAATTTCGGTGCTTGGCGCGATCACACGTGTGTCAGGGAGCGAATATAAAATTTACTTTTTGTGTTGTTAGATAACTTTATCAAAATGTGTTAGATAAAGTTATCAGTGAAAAGTTGTGTAGATTTTCTTGTGATCCAGTTGTCACTGGATTGGAGTGGGGAAGACAAACATCTCACGGAAAGTCAGCGTGCGGCCTAGGAAGGCATTGTGGTCTTGTGTGAAGCCAATCGGGCTAGTAGTAATTATCATTATTATTGTTTAATCAAGCGAAGGTGCACCTGCTAGAAAAGTAAGTCCACGTAGCGGTTAATCATTGAGTATTTGTTCGTGTGATAGTTAGAGTCGGTGTGTGTGTGAAGTACAGTCAGTACTTAGATTTTGTATCGGAGTTAGTCCACGCCTTTGTTATTTTGGCGCGCTGCAGCTAGCAGCCGAGCGCGAGAGCGTGTGTGTGTGCGTCGGTGTGTTCGAGCCTACCACGACACTGACGCCGAACTTTGTTTTTGGTGAAAGTAATTTTTCTTTCGATAATTTAAGACTGCGAGTCATTCGTGTTTACTTGTTTGTAAACAATCGGGTATAATTAATTTGGACTATTATGTAACTTTTTTATTTTTATTGTTAATTAAAATTATTAAAATTTACATTTGATCATTAATTTAATTAACCGTGTTCCTGCGATCGGTCCACGTAAACTCACGCCACTACCGACGAAGGAGATCAGCCGCACCGCGTAATAATAACATTAGTTCGCGTACGCGTCTTCCCCCCAGTTTTCAGGATTGAAGAAAAATCGACGGATTGTCGTGTGCACAGAACGTGCATTTTGTCAGCAGGTCAGAGGAGTGCGGACGACGATCGCCGCGGGTTCTCGTGATTAACCACGATCCTCTGCAGGATTAAATTCCTTAATTCGAGCCCTGTGACAATACAGCAACAAGTAAAAATAAAAAAAATTATTTAATTTAAAAAAAATAAAAATTAATTATTATAAGCTATAAAATTTCATTACTTTTAAAATTGAAAAAGAAATTGTTTCTACAAACAACACCTTAAACTGTTGTTGTCTTTTTATATTAACAATAATTTTATTTGATATACAAAGCTTCCCTCCAATTTTTTATTTATAATTTACACAAAATTTATAATATAATTTTTTAAAATTAGTTACAAATAATGTTGGCATTGAAAAACCAAAACTAGAATAGTTATTATTTATTATAAATAATAAAAGCAGCACAAATTTGGATATTCTGACTTCAATTTTTATTGATGGATTTGGAACAAACATTAATTTGAAGAATAATATAGATTGTATTTATTTTATTTTAGGTACCAAATTGTGATACATTGTTTCTCTTCTCATTAATTATTAAGGAATAAATAAGCTACAAATCTTTATCTATTACATGAACTTTTTAATTCACAGCATAAAGGATCAGTCATTATATTACTATTCGGATAAGCTAAAATAAAATATTTCTAAAATAAAATATTTCTCTTTCTAAATTATCATTAATTATCAAATACTGTTAACATTGATACATATGCTCTGGATGAATCCAATAAATAATATATTCTTGAACAATGAACCATTTTTTTTTAATTAAATCTTCAAATTTATTTAAGTCTATAGATTCACATTTATTAATAATCAACAAAAGATATAAATTTTTTTTTTGTATTATTTAAACCTAAAAATTCACAGTATGAAGTTCACAGTATACTTTTATCTTTTATTCAGGTTACCTTTTAGTAAAATGCAATGTTCAGCTTTTTATGTTTAAAAAAAAAAAAATGTTTTTATTATATCAATTCTCATTTTCAAACTTGTCAACTACTTTGTCCAAATAATTTAAAATAACTAGCTGCGTTTTGAATCTCTTTTTTTCAGGGATTCTGCGCAAAAGACAACCTGCCTGAATCAAGAATCCCTCCACTGTATCGGGGGATGAATTGTTTTCTTTGAGTATATCAAGCATTTGGTTAAACTGCTGGTCTTCAACATCCTCTGATCCTGTAAAATTCATCAATAATAGTAATAACAAACTTGATTCCACAGTATACAAAAAACAAATCAAAAAATAAAATACATACGAGGTTTTTTTCTCTTATTACCACCATCTCCCAGGATATTGTTGTAATGATGAACCGTTCTTTGCACAGCAGCGGCATTTGCAGGGGTCACAGCATTACCACAGATGGAAGCATGAGGTGAAATAGTCCTGAAAGAAACGTACAGAAAGCTGCAATAGATTCACTTTATTCTTTAAAGTCAATTATAAAATTACAATATCATTTTAACTTACGGAGGAGGGATATTACATCATTGAGAAACCTCATGGAATCATAATGAACAAAATTGTTTTTCAAAGGCCTAGCAGCAGATCCACTAGGCCTTTTAGATCTCTCTTTTTTTGCCTCGCTGAACTGTTTGTACAAAGAACTCCACAACTTTATCGCTATTTCAACATTCACACCAGTTTCAATTAAAATTTCTTTCCACAATAACTTTTTTTTTACAGATGATCTTTCTTTTGGCTCAGTTTTGGGATCCCATAAGCCTGGCTTGCTAAATATACTATTAATGATACTTTCCTCTGTCTCCGCTTGACTAGGTTTGGATACAACAGTTTCCTGGTTTGAGTTGTTGACGAAATTTTCATACTCTTCTTTTGTAACTGAAATTGAAAAATAAATTGTATTATATTTCATAAATTATAAATTATTCACACTCATTTTTTATTACTTCAACTGATGTATAAATCAGGTATTTAGGAAATACATGATAAAATTATAAGTCATACATACCCAAGTACACTCTATAATTGTCATTGCAGGCTAGTTTGTACTCTGTTTGATCATAATTGTCAAAGCAATCATGGTACCAAAAGTCATCTGAAGATTCTGTGTAAACTAATGTATTCCTGCAGATTTTACAAGCGAATTCTACTGCTTCGACGTCTAAATTCTGCATTTAATTTCAAAATAAATGATGCATGTATTTATGTGGATACTAATTAAAAAGCAAATGTTTGTTCTACTTTACCTCCACTGGATTTTCCATTCTGTTAAGAATTTAGGGCAAAAAACTTCAGATAGTTGAAAAATTTTCGGTCCAACCTCTAACCTCGTATACAATGTTTGTTTACCTTTTTCATTCAAATAATAGGTTGGTTTACAGTTTTTTCTTCAACTTGCATTAACGCGTGATCTTGGATTTTTTTTTTTAATAATTTAATACATAATATTTTTTTCAAGTCAAACAAATTTAGGTACTTATAATTTTTTTGTAAATTTATACTAACCAGTCAAAGTATGAAGAATAGAACTAAGAGGAGTGCCAACTCTGTGTTAAGGACGTTGCCTCGTCGCGGCAGTAGTGGAGGAAGCCGCCCATAGGTTAGGCACGGGAACAGCTGACATTCGCCTCGAGTCTACCCGGTCGATTAACAAAATTATTTTATTTTCAACTCGTTGGCACTCGAGACTGAATTAATAAAACTTTCTGAAATTTTTACATAGTATTACTGAAGACTTCTTGTTTTTAACAGTGTGAATCAAAAGTCTAGAAAACTTTTTTTAAAATAAGGAAAAATCAGCAAACTTTTTACTGATTTTTTAATAACAAAACAATGCCGAAATTGTTTAAAAATCCATAAGAAGTTTTCCAAAAACATAGCCATTTGTTCTTTAAGGCTCTAGGAATGACATATCCAAATTTCAAGATGATTGCCAACCTGGTTCGAAAACTACAGCAAAATGAAAACAGCATGGTTTTCCCATAAGAGCCTTTTAACAGAAGATTAACTTACTTAACTAATTTTTCGTCGAAAATGGAATAAGTTAACCCCATTAAGAAAAAAGGAGATGCCCACCTCGACGCTTACCTATTGTACACTGTAAAAAAAAATCGGGGAAAATTTACCTCGCTCAGCGAGGTAAAAAATGGGAACCTCGCTCAGCGAGGTAAAATTACAATGACCTGCGCTGTAAATTTACGCGCCGATGGTAAATTTACAAATATTTTGTAAATATACAAATCTCTGGTAATTTTACCTTCTGCTATTCAGAAAAAAAAATTATTGATAAAAATTAATGAATAAATACTAAAGGGCAAAGATGAAAAACAATAAAATAGCTTAATTAAAAATATTTATTTATTTGTTCGTTAAGCAAATGATTTTTTTTTCGTAATTCACACTGATCCTAACCTCACATATCACAAAGTCTTAGAATCTATGTACTTATTTGGCTATTTTTTCAGATAAGTAATTAAATTAAAACTTCAAATTTTATGATGTTAGAATCTTGATATCTAAATGAGTTTAATCAACGTCAATTTTAATGAAAACTTCGAGGAAAAATTTGTTAAACCGGACACTTAATTTTCACTTTTGTTGTCTTAGACTATCGAGGGTAAATCCGATTAATCCCACTACAGTGGAACCCGCTTATTGGGAACACCGGTTAAAGGGGACAACCGCTTATTAGAGACAAAATGAGTTTCCCCGAATCAAATGTATCTAATGCGTACATTTTAAGAACGCTTAAATGGGACAAAAGATCGCTTAAACGGGACGAATTCAGATAAAAATTTTTTTGAGAATCATTATTTGCTGTAAAATTTTCAATGGTTTATTGGTAAACTACGAAGTCATTTAATATTCTTTTTTTGTTTCACTGCAAAAATGACACTTTCGTCGTTTACCAATGGTTTTTCACCTACCTGCATGACCTATCTTTTCTCCGAACCGATTTGCCTCTAATTTTCCACGAAAAATTTTCTTTTCTTCAACAGGGGGCGTACCCTTAATTAAAAATTCTTATGAAGCTTAAACTGTCATTAGACGAAAAATATTTTTCTACTCAGGCTACTTAAAGTTAAGCTTTGACTAAAGTTTCGATCTAAAGAGTCAGTTCAATTTTAGCTTTAAAAATGACACAAGCTCGCAAAGGTTTATCATTAGCTGTCAAAATACAACTTTTGGACAAGATCAAAAAGCTACCACCAAATACATCCCTACGCGAATTAGAGAAAATTTTAGAAGTCTCTAAGAGTGTTATTGGCCGATTAAAAAAAAATGAAGTTGAATATCGTAAACAGTGGACAGAACTTCAGAACAACGAGGATGGAAGTTCAACTCCAGTGAACCGAAAAAGAAAACGACATGGGAAGGATCCTGATATTGATGAAGCCCTAAATGACTGGTTTACCATTGTCACTGCACGTGATGTTCATGTAACAGGTCCAATAATAATGGCAAAAGCGGAAAGTTTAGCACAAAAAATGAATCATGTTGATTTTAAAGCTACAAACGGCTGGTTATCTCGGTGGAAAGCTCGGTATAACATAAAATTTAAAAAATTTCACGGTGAAAAAGCAAGTGCTGACAAAGAAGAAGACTTTTTTATGCAAGGAGGCCATGAAGAAGCACCTACTGACAAATTGGATGCATGTCTCGATTTTGTAAACCAGATTAATATTAAAGAAATGAAACAAAGATCAATAACTGACTATTTCAACACTGGATGCTAATTCATTTCTAAATTCTCTTTGTACATAAATAAATATTTATTGTAACGTAAATTTTATCAAAGAGTTTTCTAATTTTGTAATTTGATGAAATTAAAATAATAAATAATGTATTTAAATAAATAACGTATTTAATCATTTACATAAAACTTCTAAAAATCGCATTTTTTTCTTCAAAACGCTTAAAGGGGACACCCGCTTTAGTTGGACAAAAGAGGCTTCCCAAATGTGTCCCCGATAAGCGGGTTCCACTGTATACTTAAAGCCAACAAGTTCTACTAGGTGAAAATAAAAACTCTCTGTAATCTTTTACATCATTCTCTTTAATTTAGATTGCTTGAATAAAAAAAAATGATAAAATATTACATTGCTACGTATCGAACCGGTGATGCCTGCGAGACGACTGATATCAACGACAACATAACCTCACTCTCAACTACCAAAACATATTTCCGAAACCTGGCGTAAAAAAACAAAGCTGAGCGATGTAGATTTACCAAAAATTTGTAACTTTACGTTCGAGCGGTAAATTTACAAACCTTGGTAAAATTACTCCACTGGACAACGTTCCCATTTTTTACATCGCTGAGTAGTGTATATTTACAAATATTTGTAAAATTACATAGCTCAATGGTGTAAATTTACGAACGCAGAGTAAATTTACATCGCTGAGCGAGGTAAATTTACCCTGACTTTTTTTACAGTGTAGAGTAGGCGGTGCAGGATTTAAAGTGTAAGTAATTTTAAATTTCGGTAGTTACAAGACTTTCCTTAGAATAAGGTCTGAGGATAACAATTTGTAAAAAGTAGAAATAATTAATTTTATCAGAAAAGTTACTGTAACGATGAAGTTTAAAAAAAGCAATTTATACAATTTATGACACGCTCAAATGAACCCAATATAATACTAAATTTGTTGAATTGAAGTCTGAACAAAGCACTGTTATGGGCAGTTAAAGGAAATTGAGTTTAACGAGTGATTGTACCAAGAAAAGAGATCATTATAGGGATTTTGGTTAAGGATTGAATACAGATTTACGATAGTTTCAAAATCCTAAATTTATTATCCTGTTTGTACAGCAAGAGGGGGTTTGGTTTTAAATAAATCCCTACACTACCTTGCATTGTACACCTTTACTAAGATTTTTTTTCTCAGAAAATGACTACGTGACGTCCAGTTTGAAGCACTCGACTCTTCATTTGGCAGATCACTTGCAAAGTGACGCTTGTAGAGAGCACTCCAAAACAAATTTATTTAGTTTGAATTTTCTAACTTTATATACTTTATAAGTATTTAAATAAAGTATCCAAATATTATCAGTGCAGCGATACATATATAATGAGTACCGAACCAAAAAAACCTAAATTAGTAAAAAAATGTTCTTACATGGGCTGCAACAGTGAACAATATGATGATCAAAGAGGTGAAAATATTAAGTTTTTCCAATTTCCTAAGGACATGATCCGGTGCAGAGTGTGGGCTAATCGTTCAGGTATGTTTAATAATTAAATGTAGTGTACTCAAGATCTTAAATTATGGTTTTTAGCAATTTTTTATTCTGAGAAATTTTTGTGTACAAAAGTTTAAAGCTTAAATGATGGTTTATTCAAGTTTTTTATTTGCATTAATCCTTATTCATTCGATGATATGATGTAAAAATAGTGTTTTTTTTTTTTTTTTTTTTTTTTTAATTTTCGTAATGTACAAAGATGTGATCTTTAAGAATAAGGATTAATTGTTTTTAGTTTTTCATTCAAAATGATAGCTTGAATTCGTTCATTCAAACCGTTATATCTCAATATATATTATACTTTAAGAATAATATATTTATCTCTTATATAATATTACGAAAACAGTTCATTAATAATTTTAAATTATTATTCTACTACAAATAAATTAAACTCATGAAAAATATAAAAAATGAATATGTTATGTAAAACTTACACATACTAATTTTTTTTTCAGGAAATAAAAGTTTATGTTCTAAAAAAGAGAGTACACTGAGCAAATCTTACAGTTTGTGTATAAAACACTTTGAACAAAAATTTATCCGGTTTAATAGTCAAATAATAACACTATCTTCAGATGCTCTTCCTCATCGTTGGGTCGAGGGTCAAACAACACCTGCAACCACGGAAAGCTTGATTACAAGATCAGTAAATTTAGATTCAAATTTTTTGACGCTCACTGAAAATCAAGCACCATTATCATTAAATCCAAATGAAACTACGCAACCACCCAGGAGAAACACTATGCCCACAAGTTTGTTCCGTCCTACTAGTAATATCTTTAGAGCACAAATGGGTAATAGCCTTAATGCATCTAAAACCATAAATACATCACCTGTTTTTCCATTCAATTATAATTTATCTCGCTCGCAGTCTGCTAATAATCTATCGACGTCGAATTCTACAAATAACTTATTATGACCTCAGCCTGTCAATAATTTATCTTTGTTACCAACATCTAATATCTTATCTGATAATACATGTACTAGACTAAATGATCCTTCTTGCACTCTTAACATTCCTATAAATACTGAAATTTTCACATTGAACTTTCTCAGAACCTATTTAAAAAATAATGTAATTGGAGAAGGTTGGTGTTGGATTAATCAGCCGGAAACAGTTACATTAAGTTTTGTAGATAAAAAGTTTTCTATTGTGATTTTCCATATTAATATTAGTGAAGAATTAGAAGCTCAAATTTATCTCAACGATGATGAAGTTTATTCCGTAGAAAACGTAACTTCTCTAGATTATTTTATTAAGATGAAAAAAAGAGCGGAAAATACTCGATTTTGCGTAGGAGGAGATCCAACAATGAGCATCCCAAAATCATCAGAATGTATAAAGACTATAATGGAAAGGCAGAAATACGCGCAGACTTTTAAACTACGTTAGATGCAAAGCATGTAGTAATTACGTAAAATCATGTCAAATTGTTTGTACTTTTTCAAAGAAAAAAAATTTTTCCCAGTATTTTTGATGAGTTAGCCCACTATAAAGAAGAATTAAAAAAAATTGAATCAAGACTATTACGTTGTCAGGAAACAAAAAACAAGCTTCAAATTCTATCTAAAGAAGAAAAAATCAAGCTCAGTAAGTTAAAAGAAGAAACTCTTAGCAGAGAAATAAATATACTTCCTGAAAATCAAAAAGAGCTTGTACAGCACTGTTTACAGTTTTCTAAATTAAAAGATCCAACAGCTAGGAGGTACTCAGTGGACTGGTTGTATACATGTATTTTAATGCGTTCGTTAGGCAGTCGCTTGTACGATCGCATTAGAAATTTAAATATAATACCTATGCCTTGCAGAACGACCATTACGAAATATATTGAAAACATAAAACTACGATTTGGATTTCAGCAATCAATTTTTGAAACTTTAAAATTAACAGCTTCTTGGATTGAACAAAAATCGACAAAACGAGGAGCTCTGCTAGCTGATGAAATGAAAATTACGGAGTCTATTAATTTTAATAAAAGTACCTTACAGTTTGAGGGTTTCGTTGATTTAGGTACAGAAACATCAGATGAAGACGGCGGCAAAGTAGCAGATCACGTTCTTACTTTGATGTTCCAACCATTTCAGGGGAATTTTACCCGCGTCATTGAGATGTTTTTGAGTAGTGGAGCAGTTAAATCAGATCCATTAGATAATTTACTAAAACAAGGTATGATTCGACTGGATGAAGCTGGACTCAAAGTAGAAGTATTTGTTATGGACGGAGCTACATGGAATCGAAAAGTTTGGACAATAAATAATGTAAACCTTGATAATTTTAATTGCGATCACCCTGTAAAACGTTCAAATCATAATGACTTTATGATTGAAAATCCAATGACACGAAGGTTGCTATGATTTATTTCTGACTTCCCCCACCTCCTGAAAAATTTAAGAAATGCAATGATACAAGCTGTAAATGGTGTATTTTGGACTACAGACGGTTGGATTGAGTTAAAGTATTGGTGGGCTTTATTGCGTCGGGAACACGAAATCTCCTTCAACTTGAAAATGGCTTTTAAGTTAACAAAAGCTCATCTAAATCCGACAGGATATCAAACGATGAATGTTCTTCTAGCTTACCAGGTAAAAAATGTACAAAAAATGATGAAAATTATTTTTTGTACGTGTTACAAAAGGTTTTTACAGTTTTTTTTTTGTACAGTTTGCTCGACAATTGTAAAATTTTTTTTTCTTTGTAGTTATTTTGATCAGACAGTACTTGCAGCGATAAAATTGTATCACATTGATCCAGAGACTTATCCTGAATTTAAAGATGCTGGCCCCACTATAAATTTTATCGAAAGAATAAATAATTTGATTAAAGCTATGACTTCAAAAATACCTGAAGAGGCTTTATGGAACAAAAAAAATTGTCCTCAAACAAAAGTATTTTTTATTTTAATTACAATCTACTTATTAATTACTACTTATTTATAGCAATTCATATTTAAATTTTATTTTAGATCATCCGTGATTTTATCTCTTACTTATAAACTTGGAATGAAGCAACCGGAGATAAAAAATCGACAGTATCCAAATCAACTAAAGATGGATTCGAAGTCAGCCTTAATGCAACATTTCAACTTGCTGATTATTTATTCAACCAGCATGGATTTGAATATTTAATGACTGAGATATTAAGTCAGAATAAATTAGAAGCAAGTATTAATTGATTTAAATAGTAAATTAAACAGTCAAAGCTCTTTTTTTAACTATATAGTAATTTTAATTAATAAATTTACAGCAGTTTTTTGGCATTATGAGAAGTGCTAATGGTTCAAATGATCATCCGACCGCTAAATTATTTCTTCAAGCTGCTAGAATTTTCCTGACCAAAAAGTTGTTACAAGTCGCAAGAGGCTCAAATGTGCATGGCTGTGAAATATTAACAGAATTAGGTGATCAAAATCAAGAGTTATTAGAAGAAAAAGCAACAAAAAATGAGTGGCTTGAGAAAATTGATGGAATTTTTAAAGAGGATTACGAAATAGTTGAAGAACATGAAGTTCCTGATGAAAAAAAGCAACTACAGGAACAGTTTACTTGGGATACGGAGCACGATTATGATGTAGCCAAAACTAGTCCTTACGTGAAAGCATACTTAGCGGGTTATGTTGCTAAAAAAGCACAAAAATTTTCAAAATACGAAAACTGTTTAAATAGCCTAAAAACAGTTGAAAGTAATGTTAAAAATCACGAATTCATAAGATTAATGAGTGCAGGAAATTTAATATACCTCAGCAAAAAACTAGAAACTTTAATAAGTAAATTAGAAGACTACGTATTATTTGTAGTAGGTGAGACCGGCTCAGGTTTGAGGAACGATACTTGTTACAAAATTATTGATACAATACTTACTAAAAAAGAGGAAGTACCTGAGGTAGGCTGTGCTCTGCACAAAAATTATTTAACAAAAAAAATTTTAATATTTTATCTTATGATGAGATGCTGTTTCTTAGCGTATTCTTTTAATTCTATTTGTTGCAAAAAAAAAATTTATCAAAACAACAACGAAAAAATGCAAAGCATTATTAATATTTGCATCGCTGAATAAAAACAATAAGTATTATGATATTTGCGTGAAATCACTATGTAAATTTGTTTATTAAATGTGTTCTTTATTTAGAAAATGAAGGGTTTGTACGCCTGATTAACATTTAGTGTTTGTGAGAATAATTTTGTATGTATAGTTAATAATTTCGTTAAATGTTATAATCTCTTTTAACAATAATTGTGTGTACGAAATAAACAGTGCAGTTGTAATCAATTTTTATATATGGGTGATTCTCTGTCAAGACGACCGACCAAAAAATAAATTTCAAAAATAATTTTTCTACATGATCTAAACTATTATTTGGACTCCCTGGTAAATTTTTAGATTTTTTGAATGCATATTATTTGAATGGCAATGGTCTAAAGTTGACAATAACTGGGATTTTTTCATTTTTAGGCTATTTTTAGGCTATTTTAGAGCTCAAATAACTATAAGGGGAAGCATTTTTTCTACATACACATGAATGTAAAACTTTTTGGAAATTTTATAAATTTTCAGAAAAAAATTTTTTTAGCGTCTTTTGATAACTTTTTATTTTCATCCTCACTGATTAAGAGCTTGAAAAACCTTAAAATTGAGTTATCTTGATGTTCGCCATCTGGGAAAAAATTTTACAAATTCCTAAAAGTTGTATTTTTTATCCACAAAAATAGTCCTGGTATTTTAAGAGTGGGCCTGATAGATAGTAAACCACTACAAATCATTTTATCATTAAAAATAAGCCAAAAATGCTCTTTTTTGACTATTTATGAGCATTGTACGCTCTAACATTGTTAAAAGAAAAACCATTTGTTTGTTTTGATTTTTAATTCACTGATTTTAATCTAAAATTTTAGACTAAAATTTTAGCATAAAAAACACTGAAAAAAATTTTCTTGCTTGTTTTGATTTTTAATTCACTGATTTTAGTCTAAAATTTTAGACTAAAATTTTCGCATAAAAAACACTGAAAAAAATTTGCTTGCTTGTTTTGATTTTTTCATACTCATTTTTATGCTAAAGAGAGCGCTTTAGTCAATCACTTGAAATTTTGGGTGCTGCTGTCTGCTACACTAGAAGCCACGATCAAAACAAACAAGCAGATTTTTTTCATAGTGATTGGTAATAATTTTTTTAGTAATTTGTTTTTTATTCACAAGCTGTTTGAGTTCTTTAGACAAGCTATATTAAGTAATTTTCAAATGATAAAGATTGATAACAAATCTTATTAGTTATTCATTAAACAAAATTGTAAAAAATAAAATAATTTTTATTATCAAGGTGTTGTTTTGTATTGTTTTGTGTTGTGTTGTGGTACATGATAATAGTATGTGTGTAAAAAGAGCTGACTTAAAGCGATAAAGCCCAGTTTTTTTAAAACCATAAAATCTGTAAGTATTTATGGATATAATTTTTTGTCTTTTTGAACACATCAGATTTTTAAAATTTTACCTTAACATAAATTCATACAAACAAATGGTTTTTCTTTTAACAATGTTAGAGCGTACAATGCTCATATTTAATCAAAATAAAGCATTTTTGTCTTGTTTTTCTTAATCAAATCATCTCAAGTGGTTTAAATTCTATCAAGCCAACTCTATAAATTCAGGGCTGTCATTTTTTACATGACCATAAATTCATACAAATAAATGGTTTTTCTTTGAACAATGTCAGAGCGTACAATGCTCATAAATAGTCAAAAAAGAGCATTTTTGGCTTATTTTTAATGATAAAATGATTTGTAGTGGTATACTATCTATCAGGCCCACTCTAAAAATACCAGGACTATTTTTGTGGATAAAAAATACAACTTTTAGGAATTTGTAAAATTTTTTCGCAGATGGCGAACATCAAGATAACTCAATTTTAAGGTTTTTCAAGCTCTTAATCAGTGAGGATGAAAATAAAAAGTTATCAAAAGACGCTAAAAAAATTTTTTCTGAAAATTTATAAAATTTCAAAAAAGTTTTACATTTATGTGTATGTAGAAAAAATGCTTCCCCTTATAGTTATTTGAGCTCTAAAATAGCCTAAAAATAGCCTAAAAATGAAAAAATCCCAGTTATTGTCAACTTTAGACCATTGCCATTCAAATAATATGCATTCAAAAAATCTAAAAATTTACCAGGGAGTCCGAATAATAGTTTAGATCATGTAGAAAAATTATTTTTGAAATTTATTTTTTGGTCGGTCGTCTTGACAAAGAATCACCAATATGTACTTCAATTATTGCTATAACAATTTGAAATTAAATTTTTTTGTTCAATAATTTCGCTACACGTGGTTGAGTGTACACGAAATCTTTTTGCTCCCGTGAAGTTATTTAAGTATTTTATAATATTGATCAATTTAGTGGAATTATTTTATTGTTGAAATAATAGGTGTTTTTATTCTCAAGATGAGTTCTTGTTTCTCTTGCCAGAAGCCCTTTACTGATCCTAAGGTTGCTATTGCTTGTTGCAAAGCGTGCAATAACCTATTTCATGCAACTACAATTTGTACTGAAGTAACCTCTACTGAGATAAGGTGTTTGGAGCTTAAAAATTCAAAATCATTATATTTCAAGTGCAAATATTGTGTAAACAATAATAATCCGGCTGAACTTCTGGAATTAAGAAATACTTTGACTGATCTGGAAAGTAAGGTCTATCTTCTAATGAATTCTTGGATAAAACTTATTCTAAATTTGATGAAACTCTTAAAAAATTGGATAAAAATAAATCTGAGCTATTGAATGAATTGGATACTAAGTTAGATTTTTTTAAGTGTGAAATTAAATCTGAGATTAATAGTGAATTTGCAACTATGAAGGCTGAAATTCATGAGAAATATACCTCAAAAGTTGATTTAATTGATTCTTTCACAAAAAAGTTTAATAATGATCTAGGACAACTGAGTTTGAACATCGACAAGCAAATTACTAATTTTCAGAATGAAATCTCTGTGTTAAAATCTTCTACTGCTAAATTTACTGATATTCAGAATAGGTTGGAAACTGTTGATACTGAACTTACTTTGTTGAAAGACTCAAATCACTCGGCTACTTTGCCTGTAATTAGTAATGTTAATAACTTACCTGCTCTTGAAAATTTTCAGAATCTTTACAGAGAAATTAACTTAAGAAATCAGAATAGGAATAATATTATCATTCATAATATCATTGAGTCTGAAGATCAAGATGGGAATTCGACTGACCGTCTGAAGATTATTATACTCTAAAGCAAATTAAAATAAATACTGATCTTAATGTAGCACAATTTTTTAGACTCAGTGTGAAAGCAGCTGGTGTTAATAGAAGTATAAAATTGGTATTAAGTGATAGATCTGATGTTATTGAAATTCTCAAAAATTGGAGAAAACTTCCAAGTGGTATTAAAGTGAATGAAGATCATACCAAAATACAGAGAGAACAATATAATAAACTTAAATTTAAAGTTAATGAATATAACCTATCACATCCAGCTGATGATCAATAAACTGTTGTTTTTCAAAAGGGTTTTCCTACTATAGTTAAAAGAAAGGTTAATTCTGCAGCTGAGTTAAACTCAAATTTACTAAATTCATCATAGAGTTCATTTTCATCAACGACACCCACTTTTTATTACCAAAATCTTAATGGTCTACGTACTAAACTTAGTGATATTGGAAATAATATTAACATTATTAGTCCTAAACCACAGATTATTATACTGACTGAAACTTCTCTACATCCTGATATATTAGATGGTGAAATTGGTCTTACCGGTTATACTATTTTCAGGAGAGATAGACATAATTATTCTAACCCTCCACCCGGGGGAGGTATACTTATTGCTGTTGATAATTCTCTTCAGTGTAGTCAATTGGACCTAGTCAAGTTAGTAAATTACAATATTTCAAATTGCGAACAGTTATTTATCAAAATTAAGCTTAATAATCTTAGTTTAATTGTTGGTGGCGTTTACATTCCACCTAACAGTGATAATAGTTATTATATAACTCATAAGAAGACTCTGAAAAGACTGAAGACCAAATTTTCTGACTGTGACTTTGTTGTAGTGGGTGATTTAAATCTAGCTAATACTATTTGGTTAAATGGGGAATATTTGCAAGCCAAATATTATGGTAGTTGTGCCAATATTTTGAAAAATGTAATTACTACTAAGAAGTGTTATGCTAATGCTGGTCTCCTACAACATTATCCTATTCATGAAGAGAAAGGTTATACGTTAGATTTACTATTTGCTTCACAATCACTTATTCTGAATATTATACAATCACCTGATTCTTTAACTAAAATTGAAAAACTCAATCACTATCCATTATTTTTCCAATTTAAAAATTTAACCAGTATCAACATTAAATCTGAATTATATTGCTATGATTTTAATAAAGCAAATTATGCTGCTATAATAAGTGAGATAGATAGAATTAACTGGAGAATAACTCTTGGTAATTAAGATATAAACTCTGCCGTAACTAAATTTTATGAAACTTTAGATACTATATGTAGAAAATATGTGCCTAGGAAGAGGAAAGTAAACACTTCATATCCAACATGGTATTCTAAAAAACTTATTGGATTAATTATTAGTAAAAAGAAGAGTCACAAGATTATGCTTCAATCGGGTTGTTTAGATGATGAAATAACTTTTAAAAAACTTAGAGCACAGTGCATCCGTCAATCTAGGATTGATAAAGAAAAACATAGAGATAATATTGAAAGAAGATCTTCTAAGAATGTTAAACATTTTTGGAATCACATAAATAGTTTAAGCAAATCTAATGAAATACCAAATGACATGTTTCTTCAAAGTGATAATGCATATGTTCCTGCCGATATTAGTAATCTCTTTGCAAAGCATTTTAAATCAGTCTATACGGAGTGTAACGACAGCAGTTTTCAAAATATAAACTTGGTTAATTCAACTAGTGACCCGGCTAAATCTATTTTAATCGATAATGAAGATATAATCTCAGCACTTAAAAACCTGAATGATAGCTGCACCATTACGTTCGACAACTTGCCGACTAACTTTCTAAAGGGATGTAATACTTCGTTGGTTGAACCTTTAAAAATATTATTTAACAAATCGTTAACGTCTGGCATTGTACCTTCTCTCTGGAAACTTTCCTACGTAACCCCGGTATTTAAGGCTGGTGATAAACGGGACATCGTCAATTACAGACCCATTTCTATAATGGGCTCTATTGCTAAGCTCTTTGATGCAATTGTGGCTGATAAATTGAATACATTACTTGGTCATCACATAACATCGAAACAACATGGATTCATGAAAGGGAAATCTACTTTGACGAATTTGCTAGTGTACAGTGATTATATTTTTAGTAATATCTCGAAAGGATCTCAAGTAGATTCTATTTATCTAGACTTCAGTAAGGCCTTCGATAGTGTTGATAAGAATATTTTATTGAATAAACTACATCTTTTAGGTACACCTGATAACCTTCTATTATGGCTATCTTCTTATCTTACTGGAAGAACTCAGCAAGTTGAAGTGAAAGGTCATTTGTCTGATCCTATTGAGGTCACTTCTGGTGTCCCTCAGGGGTCCCATTTGGGGCCATTTTTATTTCTTTTGTTTATAAATGACCTAGTGCATGTTTTGAGATATGCTAATTTAGTGATATTTGCTGATGATGTGAAGTTATTTTATTGTATTAACTCTTTTGATGACTACAATAAATTACAAAGTGACCTGAACTCTATTTATACTTGGTCTAATACCAACAAACTTAAATTGAATCTATTTAAATGTAAATGCATCTCTTTTTGTAAGACTAAACTTAAATTTAACAGTAATTACTATCTGAATGATATTTTGCTAGAAAATATTGATTCTATTGTTGATCTTGGAGTTATTTTTGATTCTAAATTGAAATTTGATTTGCAACTTGAATCAGTAGTTTCTAAAGCCATGAAAATGTTGAACTTTATTATTAGATCTACTACGCAGTTCAAAAAGCCTGAAACATTTTTGTATCTTTATAGAACTATAGTTTTGCCCCACCTGCTCTATTGTTCTCAAATTTGGTCTCCCTGCTATGAAAGCAATATTAATAAGCTTGAGAAAGTGAATCATAAATTTCTTCGCTACTTGTCTTTCAAAGCAGGGACTCCTATGAATTTTTTTAACCATGATTATAGTCTTATTGCGAAGAGATTTGATGTTTGTTCTATCAAATCCCAGCATTTATATAATGATTTATTTCTCACTTTTAAAATCTTGAGAGGTTTTGTTAATTTTGATGCTATTAATGACCTATTTGTGTATAGCTCTGTGTATGTTGATATCAGAAATCTTAGATCCTTAGTGGAAAGAAAATCATCTACAGATTTTGAATTTTTTGCTGTGATAAAAAAAAAAAAAAAAATAGTTATCCTGACCATCATCTATATGTACTTGGAGATTATAACCTACCTAACCTTAAATGGACAAATGATACTTCACTAAATTTTGAAATAGTTAACCATGCAAACAACTCTCATATTCAACTAGCCCAAATATTACAAGATACCTTCTCTCTTTTTAACACTAAACAAATCTACCCATCTAATTCAGACACTGGTTATTCACTTGATCTCTTTTTCTCTTCTATTGATTTTAATGTTATTAGCCCACCTGAACCTTTAATGAAAATAGACCCCAACCACCCCCCCTATTACTTTTCATTGGAATTACACCAAAACAACACTTCAGAAATTGAAACACTATACTCACACAATTTTAAATCAGCTAATTACGAAAAAATTAACAAATTAATACAATCTGAACTAACAAACATTTGAACTAACAAATGATGTCAATAAACAATGTGACACTTTTTATTCTATCATGGAAAGAATTATAGATCAAAATGAACCCATCATACCAATCTATCACAGTAATTTTCCAAGATGGTATACTAATGAACTTAAACATTTAATAATTCTAAAGAAAACTACACACAAGAGATGGAGAATCACTCAAGACCTTAAATTATATATTGAATTCAAACGTTTGAGAGCACTATGTGTTAGAAATTCCAAAAGAACAAAAAAAGAATTTGACAAAAACGTCGAATCACACATAACAAAAAATCCAAAATCTTTTTGGAATTACTTTAACTCACTACATAAACCCGAAAATATTCCACCTACAATGAATTATAATAATATAACCTCAAATAATAGTAAAACCAGTGCAAACCTTTTTAGTAAATTTTTTCAATCTGTCTATAAACCCCAAACTATGACCTCCTCAACTGTAAACTATTCATCTCAAGCCGATAATTTCCAAATTGATATTAATGAAGTCATTACAGCAGTCAAAAATTGTAAACCTAGCTTCGATGATAGGATTGACGGTATACCATCTAACATCATAAAAAACTGCCCAAATATCATACCATTCTTACACTCAATATATAATCTATCCTTAGAAACCAGTACCCTCCCACAGAAATGGAAAAACTCTATTACCATACCCATATTCAAACAAGGTCAAAAAACTGAAATCACAAACTACAGACCCATAGCCCAAATTCCACCTGTTGCAAAAATTTTTGATAATATCGTCACACTCAAATTAAATGATATTCTATTACCCTCTATCGTTGAAAATCAACATGGTTTTGTCCCTAATAAACCTGTTATAACAAATTTGCTCTTTTTCAATGACCATATTGCTAATGCCTTAAACAATAAACACCAGGTTGACACTGCTTACATGGATTTTAGTAAGGCCTTTGATTCTATAAATCACAATATTCTTATTGAAAAACTCAAAAAACTTAACCTAAACAAAAACCTTATAGATTGGATTATTTCATACATATCTGATAGAACCTATAAAGTCCTCCTGAATAATGAATTCTCAGATCCTTACAAAGCTACTTCAGGAGTGCCGCAGGGCAGCCATCTAGGTCCACTCCTGTTCATCATCTATATAAATGATATAACCTCAAGCATTCACAACTGTTATATACTAATATTCGCAGATGATGTCAAAATATTTAGGACAATAAAATCATTAAATGACTGTATCCTCTTTCAAAAAGACCTTCACTCTATTAACAATTGGGCTATAAAAAATCTACTGCCATTCAATCTAAAGAAATGCAATATTATGTCTTTTCACACGGGTCACACTTACATACATAAAGATTATTCAATCCTAAACACTACACTTACTCGGGTTAGCAAAATTCGAGACCTAGGCATTATTTACAATAATCGATTTAACTTTGACGATCACATACAAGCCACAATATCAAATTCACTAAAAAAACTAGGTATATTAAAGTATTCCTCTCGAACTTTCAAAAACCCAAACACTATTATTCAACTATACAAAACCCTTATCCTTCCCAACTTAATCTTTGGATCTATCATCTGGTCACCTCAATATCAAAATCAGATATACAGACTTGAAAAAGTCCAACATAAATTTCTACGTTACCTTGCATACAAGATAGATGAACCAATGGATAGATTCTCACATGATTATTCTCCAATAGCTAAAAAATTCAACATCCCTTCTATTCATTCACTCCACAGATATTATGACTTAGAATTCATACATAAATGTATTCATTTCAACTACCTTCCTAATGAACAAGAAATATTTAAACTTAAACCAAGGCCATATCAAACAAAAAGAAGCTGGATCCTCCAAGAATCAAACTATTATTCTACTGAAATTGGAAACTCTACCACATATAGAATGCGTCGACAATGGAATAATTTAGATGAACACCATAGGAAAATTCAAGAACTATCCACATTTTCAAGAAGTATAAAGCCAACTATCTTATCCTTTGAATAGGTGTTTGTGATAAATTAAATATTTTCTAAGCTTTATAATTACCAATTAGTTTATAACACTTTATTTAATTTCTATGAACTTATAATTTATAATTTATAATTTATAATTTATAAAATGTTTTTGATATATGAAACTCTGTTTCTCTATATTATGTTAATTTTATACAATTGTTACTTAGTAATTAATTCATTGAATTAAATTGTAATGAGCCCACAAGCTCGTATATTTAAATAAAATAAAAAAAAATAAAATAAAATAAATAGAATGAGAAGAGAGTGGAATACTTCACCGATTGAATTGAGAAATTGTGAAAATATAAGTCAATATAAAATGAATTGTAAATCCTTCGTTTATAGATATACTTAACCATCAAATTGTAGACGACTCGAATTTAAATTAACTTATTATATTATACTTTATATTTCTGTTAAATTACCATACTCTATTTTTGTTAAGTTATGTTTGTAAAAGGATACCTAGTGTCCGTTGATGATAATAAATAAATAAATAAAATAAAAAAAAATAATAAACAAATATGAACAATAAAAGTTTAAAAATATTTTTGTCTACAGCTTCAAAAAAAACAAAAAAAAAAAAAAAACACACAATTAATTAACTACGTCATGTAAAATTTATAAAACTTTTCGCACAAAATCTTTTTGTTTGTTGCAATTTACATCAATTGGGTCCTTAATAAAATTAAAAAAATATTAACTGTCTTTGTTTACTTTTAATAAATTGTTAATAAGGTTTTTCCGTCAAGACTTTTTTATAAGAAAAACTTAATGTTAATGGATTTTTAAAGTTCGACCTTTCTTTTTTCTTTTTTTTAACCGTAATCAATAAAAAACCATTTATAATCTAATTAACATTCTTTTTTTTAAATTTAATTTTAAATGAAGCTTTGAAAAAAGAAAATGAAAACAGTTAATAAGTATCAGCTTCCCGCAGGTAAAAAGAAAAAGCGTGCTGCTCCCTTGCCGGTACCTTAGTACCTGCAGCAGAGCTAGTTAGAAAAGGATAGCTGCTTGTGCAAACAAGGGGGAACTGCCCTTATTTTTTTTTTGCCTGTTTTTAGTTTTACGATCATTTTGTGTTTACAAACTATTAGAAACACGTGTTTTTAGCGACGAACGTAAAATCACCTCTGTTTAAAAATTCCCGGTTTTTCCTATGCTGTTGGCACTCCTTCTCGTCTATTCTTCATAAGTCAAAGGCAGGTTATGTAGGTTATGTTTACTGTCTTCACCGCATACATTACACTAAAATACATTAAAAAAAAAAAAAAAAAAGTCAAATTTAAATATTTTGGGTACAAAAGATTTTTCTTTTTGTAATTACAAATATTTACTTAATATATAATTTTTTTTTTTCAAAATCAGAAAGGTCTCAAAATTTAATTTGAATTTTAGCTCGCGCGCAAAAGCTTGCGGTTTGACCCTCGGTACGCGCAGCTCATGTAATCGCAGCCTTTAGTATATCGAGCCGATTTTTGTCATCGAATGCAGAACGATGATGAATTGATAAGTGAGTATGTGGCAGTATTAAAAAATATTGCTTATAAGTGTAGTTTTGCGAACTTGGAAGACCAAGCGTTAGAACAATCAATAACTGGTTTAAAAAGTACTTACCATAAAACGAGAGCTATTACAAATCGATTATCCCACCTATGAGAAAGCAATAAAAAAAGCATTAGCAGCAGAAGCTGCAAGCAAAGGAGCTGAAACACTCGAATCAAGCGAGCGTAAAAAACATGAAGATTATCATAAATTGGATGACAGAGGAAAAAACAGAGGTGACAATCGGCAGTATCGAAATTCTACGTGGAAGAAATGAGGTAGCGATCGTCCAACTTCAAGCTGTAACGTCAGCAAGCAGTGAATCAAGGACAAGGTGATACGTGTTATTGTTGTTGTAAGACTAATTACCATACACGTGAGTGTAGGCATAAAAAAGAAAGTTGTTATTATTTCAAACGACGTGGACATCTTGAGAGAATGTGTTCAGATAAGCCGTAATCACAAAAAAGCAATAAAGGTCGCGCGAAGGTTGAGTATTGAAACACCCGCGACGATGATGAAAGCGACACCGAGAGTACCGCACGCGATTTAGGTGTTATGTTTCCGACGGGTCATTCGCGGCCAAATGCGAGTAAAAATGAAAGTCAGCGTGGATTTCATAGTTTGAAAGAATTTAGGTGCGTATCGGCTCGAGAGAGGGTTGATCCACAGTTTTTGACCGTAACAATAAATAAAAAACCGATTCGGATGGAGATATATCAGGGGACGGCTATGTTGGTAATTACCTTAGCGATACAAGATAAGTATTTCAGAAATCTAAAAGTACACGAGGCGGATATTCAGACTAAGAATTACGATGAGTCAGAAGCTATTTTCGCCGGGATGTTGAAACGTGTCGAAGCAATCGCAAATGGAAAAAAAAATTGTTTCAGACATTTGTTTGGCAAGGTCGGCAAATTTACCTGTAATCGGACGACCGTCATTAAAGGCATTCGGATTATTGCCATCGTATGGAAATTTAAAATTGAACGTTTTAAAGCTTAATGTTAGTAATACGGAAAAATTAAAAATTATTGTTCACCCTTCTAAAGTCAAAATCGGATTTTCGCACCTTGTTTTTGGTTAGAAGAACGAAAAATAGTATATTTCCTTTAGGCCAGAGGGTTCTATTTGGCCTCCGACAGGTTTGCGACCCGAGCCAAAAGCGAGGGTTGTAAGAAAGACAACCCTCTCACCCGCAGGAATAATATGCTATGAAATGAACATAAAGAAGTTTTTGAGAATAAACGTTGATCGTTCATTTAAGCAAAGATGAAGTTCGAATTGAAAGAAGGGTCAAAGCCAAAATATATGTTGACAAGGACGGTACCATTTTCACTGAAAGATCGCGTAGAAAAGGAGTTAAGCAGATAACAAAATGACGGAAGAATCGTACCGGTCAAATCAAGTGAGTGGGCAACTCTGATAGTTCCTGTAGTAAAGCCGAATGGAAAAGTACGTATTTGCGTGGATTTTAAAGTAATGTTAAATCCATAGTTGATAACTTCGAGACCCCCAGCTCCAAATTTTTATCACGCGATATCGAAGTTGCAGGGTGGTAAGCGATATTTAAAGATTGATTTGAAAAAGGGATATTGGCAAATTCAAGTACACGAAGATTCGCAGGAATTATCAACGATTAGTACGCATAAGGGTTGTACAGATATTTATTTATGGCCTACGGTATAAGTTCGGGTCCAAGATTTTTCTAATAGCAAATGAAAGAATTATTGAACGGTATTAAAGGGGTAGCAATCGTAGTCGATGATATAGTAGTAGTAGATATGAAGGACGAAGAACATTTAGAAAATTTATAAAGTCTTATTAAAAATGAGGAAAAGCGGGTTGAAAATACACGTTGATAAATGTGAATTTTTTCAGGAACAAATACCGTTTTTTTTGGATTTAAAATTATTGAGCACGAAACGGGTGTATACAAAGTGAAATTTCAGTATGTCAACGAGATGAAAGCACCAGAAAGTCGAACAGAGTTTGAATTCTTTATCGGGAAAATGAATTATTATTGTAGAATGTTTAAAGTTCAAGCATAAATTTTAGTACCATTTTATGATTATAGTAAGGCGAAAATATTTGTCTGGACGGATGGGAGTAAACGAACGTTTGAAGATGCAAAGAAAGCGATAAAACAAATTGCTGTAAATTACGATCCGGGAAAACCATTAATTTTGACGTGTGACGCGGGTGCGGGACAAAATATCATGGCGACAAAATATCCGCGACAAAATATCCACGACAAAATATCCAGGCGACAAAATTTCCAACGACAAATCATCCAAATGACAAAATAACTGCGACATTTTATCCGAATAACAAAATACCCACGACAAAATATCCAAACGACAAAATAACTGCAGCAAAAAATCAAAAAATATCTACTTATTTACCTATTTAAAGTTTTCAAAAATTCCCGCTTCTTTTTCTCTATACTATTTCCAAAATACTCCCACTCCTTTTCATATTTAAAATTTAGTTCGGGGGGAAATAGTTATTATGAAGTTTCTTTTGATTAGAATATGGTTAGTATGTATTTAATGTTTGTACCGTTCAGTTTATAATATTGACATTAAAAATAATGGGTCTAGAATTTATATTAAGCCAAAAAAGCCAAAGTCAACTACTATATAATAATTTTATTTGAATTAAAAAAAATTGATTTTTAATAAAACACTAACGGGTTATTTTTTAAAACAATGCGCGCCGTGGACCCGATGGGCCCCCGCCGAGGCGCGCCATAAAATTTAGTTCCTATCAAAATCTAGTTCCAATACATTTTTTTTTTCTCTGTTATAAGGGATGTTTGTAAGGGTTATTTTGTCGCGGATTGGGTCGTTGGATTTTTTGTCGCGGGTATTTCGTCGTTGGATGTTTTGTCGCGGTTATTTTGTCGCGGGTATTTCGTCGTTGGGTATTTTGTCGTTGGACATTTTGTCGCCATGATATTTTGTCGTGGATATTTTGTAGCCATGATATTTTGTCGTAGACCCGTGTGACCCAGGACCAAAGGGCTGAAGTGCTTAATTGAGTTGACCTTATGACGATGGTGAAAAACCAGTAGCGTTTGCATCGAAAAGATTGAGAAAAGCGCAAGAAAATTACTCACAGATTGATAAAGGGGCTGCCGCGATAGTATTTGGGGTATCTAAATTTAATGATGATGTAAACGTGAGACATTTTGTTTTGAAAACTGATAATAAACTGCTTTATAGAAATTTTGGACCTGAGAAAGGTATTCCGAAAATGGCAACGAGTATATTGCAAAATTAGACATGTTTTTTGACAGATTTGATAACGAGATCGAATGTATTCGAACTGAAGAAAATGTCATGGCAGATACTTTATCAAGATTACCAACTGAAAGCGAGGATGGTAATGAAATATTAAATCACTTTGATGATTATACTTTTTTATATTATGTTATGCAAAACAGTAATAATACATGTTTAGATTATAAAATTGTAGCACAAGAAATCGTGAAAGATAAAATCGCCGGTCCCAGCGAAAAAAAACCTTAGTCGAAAATCTGCAGATTTAAAATTATGGATGAAAGACTGAAATGAATTAAAAAATTAAAAATCTAATTCATTAAGTGCTAAATTATTAAAATTCTTTATTTTTTCTAATTTTTTAATTTATTTCAACTTTTCACAATCATTTGAAAATTACGTTTTTCGGCTAAGATTTTTCTTCGCAGGGACCGCTGAAATGCTATTTTTCCTAAATCCATCAGTTTAAATTTTCAACATATCTTCTTTAAGTAATTTGCCAGGCATTACTTCTGTTGAGAAATAAGGTAAATCTCCGCTTCAACGGGAGAGCGGCACGTACGTATGTGTGTGTGTGTGTGTGTGGGCAATAACGAGTATGCGTGAGTGACACATGCGTGAACGGCGCTGCTTGTTGCAGTCGCAAAGAGTCGTCTGTAATAGACACCACGTGCATCGGGACGCACGTTATTAATGTGCAAACTAAACTACAATTATACTTATTAATACATAATAGTTAATATAACGATCTACGAATTATTAATCCTCTGATACGAAAATCCCAACATTGTAGCAGGCCAGTAGTTGCTTTTGAACGAACAATAAGTGAGTGTAGTTGGAACGTGCGGTGAAGAAGAAAAAACAATGTGCTGTAAAAATCTTTTACCTTTTCTGTGTCTGCTGTCTCAGGGGCACAGAAAATAATATTACTCCGGCCAAGTTTGAAAACGAAGTGTTGAAAAGGCAAAAATAATTTGAGGAAAACTCCATGCGATTATAGGATGCACGTGGAGTTAAAATCTTGCAAGCACGTGGTGAGTTATGTAGCTAAACGAACGCGTGGTGAAAGTAAGGTTAAGTGAGCACATGTCTGAATTAAAATTGAGTTCTGTAAATTGTTATGGGGATAGTAGGGTCAAAAGGGTCAAAAAAAGCGTTTTTTGACGATTTTTAGAAAAAAATCAGGTAGATTCCGTTTATTTAAAAAAATAGTACATTGTCAAGTAACTTTCAAAGAAGCTTTTGTCAAATTTTGGAGTAAAAATATTCGAATTTGAAGCAGTAGCAGGTGATTTCCCGAGGCATCATCAAAAAAAGCTGTTGCGCCGTGACGGTCATAACTCATCGTAGAATTATCTGAAACACAAGAATTTAAGAATTTTTCGTTAGAGTAGTTGAATATCTCGATGTTATCGAGGTGTTTTTTTTTTTTTTTTTAACAATTTTCGAATTTTTTATGACACTTTTACTAAAATTTGACAATTTTTTCGAAAAAAATCGCCATTTTTGAGTCGCCATTTTGTCAAAAATGAAAAAATTTATGAAAATGAATCGATAACTTAAAGTGTGTGCAAAATTTGAATGTGATCGGTTCAATAGTTTTTGAGCTGGAACCCTCACCGTATTCAAAAAAGGTAGTTTCAAGAAAAACGAGTTTAAAGTTAAAAAGTTCGAAAAAAAGAAGAAATAGTATATTATTCCCAGAGGGACTAAAGTTTGCAGTGGAGGCCCACTGTCATTGCAGCCCGAGACGAAGTCGAGGCAAGATTTAACTTGATTTCCTCCGATCAAACCCAAAAAAAACGGCGAGGTTGCTCCCTGCGAATAGCGACAGGCGCGCATTTCACAGCAGATCAGTGTGTGTTTCCCCAAACCGCAGGCGAGGGGAGGCAGCTGATCTGCTATGCGCGCTGGTCGATTGCGCAGGGAGCCCCCGCCGTTCTTTTAGCTCTCATCGGAGGGACTCAAGTTATTAATTGCGATGTACGAGGTTAAAAAAATTTTTTTTTACTTACTTATACTGAATCGTCCATTCCAGCTCCATAGAGTAGAGTGCCTGCTGCAGCTGCAATGTCCAAAGCATCTTTTTGTTTCATTCTATTAAGAATTCGAGCCTCTTTTGTCTTGGCTAACGTGGCTTTATCTGCAAGCGCGATGCGGACACTATCCTCTATGCGTGCGTATTCATGGGCCATCGAACCAAGTTCAATGCTCAATTCAGTCATGTAGACTAATAAAGCAGCAGTGCCTTCATTGAAAGTACCTGCTGCTATGTTAGCTGCAATTTCGACGATTTTTCACCCTCCAGGAAGTACTTTTGGAGATATTTTTCATACGAGCTGGTTGAAGGATTCGTTATTATTTTGCGTGAAACCACCAACACAGCGCTCCAAAACTGCATCCTTGGATAAATCTTCATAAATTGGTCTAATTGTGAATTGGCATTTGTGAAAGAAGGGCGTTCCTTGAACACCTTGAAAGATCGCACCGGGCTCCGGCGGGGGCTTACCTGCTCAGTTGCTCTCTACAGCGCTTGAAAGGCGTTTGACTAAAACCTCTGACACTACTCGAATCTTGCTCCAATCGACTTGAAATTTTAACACAATATTCTTTAAATGTTGTACTAACAGAATATGTAAAAAAAAAATCGATTTTTTGAAAATCGTTTGACCCTACTATCCCCTTAAATGGGCAACGAGTTAAATCAAGAAAAATTTAACGAACACAAATCAAACGAAATTGTGAATAATTCGAATTTCGAGTGAAAATTAGAAGATAGAAATTATTTACGGAAAATTTTTCTGAAAGGTTTAAAAAGAGTTTTGGTTCTCGACCGAGTGGTAAATAAACCTAAAGGACCTCGCGGAATCCTTATGGGAAATGGCTTTCGGTCAAATCGGTTTAAATTAAATTATTTTAGTAGTTTATAACTAGTAGATCAAAAGTCTCAATGGGCACTAAGCTGTAAAAACTCATGGTTCAAAGATATTGCTTGTTGAAGTTACGGAATTTTGGGGCTAGGGGGGTTAGAGGAGCATGCACTTTCGACTTTTCGAAGAGCTTCAGGGGAATTTTTAATATATTTCTGACATGCCTTTATTTAAAATAAGTCACCAGTCGATGAATAAAGGATCCATTACGGTCTGCCACCACCAGGATTCTGAAAAAAGCTCTGAAAGCCTCTGAAAAAACGTTAAAAAATTGCATATATCCGAAATCATACAGTAGTAAAAAATAAATAAATTAATTAATAGATAAAGTGCAATTAATAATAAAAATAAATCTAATAAATTAATAATAATAATAAACAAATGTAATATAACCGAAATCAATATTTTACGAAATCGCTTAAACTTTTTTGCACGGTATCATAAGCGTATCGTGTAACAGACTTAATTTGTTTTTTGTAAACAACCGTTTATCGTTTCAAATCGCGTTTAGTTCAAAGATTATTTAACTCTTTAGAATAAAAAATATATACTTATTTCTTTGAATTTGTTCGAAGTCTGTGTTCACAAGTGCGTTACGACCTTAAAATAATAACAAAAACAAACTCGTTTTTATGAAGAATAAATCGTTATTTAATGCATTGAATTTCAAAACGTATTCAATAATCTGTGGTGAAGAAAAAGTGAATGTGTAAGTAAATGGCATCCAAAACAAAGTGAACTAGTTTAAAAAAATAAACAAATCTCGTGAATATCTTTGATTTAGTAAGCTAACCTAAAAACGCAATTGTTTCGTAAAATATTTTTTTTCAAGCTTCAAAAGTTTTCGGAGTGAAACTCAACTGAAGATTAAAAACTGTTTTAAAAGTTTCCAGAATTCTGACCGGAGAATTCTGATTTCTTGTAGAAATCGTTTATTAAGAAAATAATGTTTGTGAAACAATTCTGAAAGACTTGAAAATTATGATTCCTTTCAATTCTTTTTTATGTACAAGTAAAAAATAGAACTTTCTTCTTTCTGAGTCATAATTAAGTGCACAAAGATATGAATAGAGACTATTCAAATCTACTTGAGTAATTCAGTGAAAACCGTCGCGTTGACGTCGGCACTCTTCTTTAAAAGATCTTTAGTTATACAAATATTTCAAGCACTATTTGTATATATTTAAATCTTTTTTTATTTTAACATTTAATAGCATGCTTTTTGTAAAAGTAATTATAAAATAAAAAGTCATAAAAATATTTTTGTAATAAATCTTTAATATTAACAATGAATGTGGCAGACCAGCACTTATTCGCTGCTACACTTGTAATCGTGGTCTTCAAGCCAGACAATTAGTTAGAATTGGTGGAAATGAAAACGTCATAAGGCAGCAAATCGCGATCGCGAGACGTGCTCAACTAAATCTTCCGCCCTTGGTGTTACACAATGAATCTAGATTATGCCTAAATTGTAATAGGAATATCTTAGATGAAATAACACTCTTAAATGAAGATCCGACTTGTTTACGCTTAAACGTATTAATACAAACGACTAATAATACTTGTTTTATTTGCAATGCTGAAAATAATTTACATAGACTGTCAATTGAATGCAGAGCTAATGTTTATATAGAAAAAAATATTTACATACCAACAAATGCGAGATCATGTGCGCATCATTTAGATGAAAATGGACTTATATTGAGTGTTTTATTACCAGGTCTACGTGCTATCAATAGGCCTCGTAAAGTAAATGGACAATAAATTTTGGGATTTTTAAATCAGTTAAGAGAAGTTTGTGTTAATAAAGCTAAAAATAAGTGTTTAGATACTTCTTTAAGCGAAGACGAATTTAAATGCATTTCACCTATAACAAAGCAACAGTTTGAAGAACTTTTTACGTATTGTGACCCTGTAATGCAGAATGGAAAACGAAGACATGTATCTAAAAAGGATTTGATTACTTTTTTGTGCAAAATAAAGCAAGGTTTAAGTGATGTATTTTTAAAAGTTATTTTTAATTATAATTCCAGACAAAACGTTAGCACTGTTATTGATTGCGTAAGAAGATCGCTGTCAGTACGATTTGTTCCAGAAAATATTGGACCAGGAGCAGTAACCAGGGCAGATTATATAGCTCAACACGTTACAGCATTCTCTAATACTTTATACAATCCCGAACCTGACGTACCAAAAGCTATTGCTGTCGTAGATAGTACATACGCATACATTCATAAAAGCTCGTGTTTTAGAGTATTACGCCATTCTTATTCGGTTCACAAGCACAGACATCTTTTGAAACCAACTTTAGTTGTAGCTCCTGATGGTTTTATTTTGGCAATATTTGGTCCATATTTTTCTGATTCCGCTAATAATGATGCTCGTATACTGCAAGATGAACTGCAAAAAGATGGAGATTCATTAAGTAACTGGTTTGAGAATGGAGATATTCTTTTAGTGGATAGAGGATATCGTGATGCAGTTCCATTTCTTCAACAACTGAGGATTGAGCATCAAATGCCTGCATTGATTCCACCGGGACAAAGTCAATTATCCACCGAAGATGCAAATAGTACACGGCTTATAACAAAAAGTAGATGGATAGTTGAAAGTCGAAACGGTCATATTCGATCTATTTTTAAGTTTTTTGAAAATACGTTTAATGTACAACATGCGAAGCACATTGGAGAATTTTATCGTATTGCCTGAGCTATCATCAACAAATATCATCCCCTTATAAATATGGCAGATGCAACAGTGGAGCTTGCACAACGCATTCTGTTAAGGTCACAAACTCCTAACGTTGTCCAAGCTCGTGTTGAAGTAGACAATCTGATTAGAAGGAATGGACAATGGAGAAGATTGAATCATCAAGATGTCCAAGATTTTCCTGTTCTTGATTTAAATTATTTAAAGGATCTAACCGTTGGAGTTTACCAGGTTAGTCTCTCAGCATCTTATATTCAAGATAAAGTTGCTCGAGACAATGAAGAAGAGTTTCAACTGGACGAACACGTAAGTGAACCAGGCTTTTTAAGAGTTCGAGTTTTTTCTAGATTTAGAAACGCAACTAAATATCAAGTTTTTATTGCTTATAATAACATTGATGGTGATGGTGTAAATGAGGCTGAAGATGTTGATGCTAATAAACAAATACTAGGCTACTATTGCACTTGTTCGTCAGGAGCTAGAACTCTAGGATCGTGTGCTCATGTAGCGTGTATTTTGTGGTTTTAAGGCTATGCAAGACATCAAAATAATATTCGGTATCCAGATGAGTCCTTGCTTAATACTACACTTGACGCACTCAATGGTCAAGAAGATATTAATGTTGAGGTGTTGAATTAATGTTTAATTGATGATAATAAATTGAATAAATAAATAAATATTATATTATACTTCATCAAAAGACTTAAATAAAAGTATTTTTTTTTAATATTTAAAAAATACTTGATAAATCGTACATTTCTTTTATAAATTCAAAACTATTTAAAATGTGTTATTTCTTTACTATTGATGTTCTTTTAAGTATTTTTGAAAAATTCTGAATACGATGGATCAGTTGAGCTTACGACTTAGTTATAATTTTTTTCAAGCGGTACATTTTCTTATCGTAAAAAATTAATTTTCTAGCCTTCGTCATTGTATTTTAGTATTGTTATTTCAGCATTCAGGAGTTAATTCTAGAATAACTATACGAAGAATAATTGCACTTTATCTATTAATTAATTTATTTATTTTTTACTACTGTATGATTTCGGATTTATGCAATTTTTTAACGTTTTTTCAGAGGCTTTCAGAACTTTTTTCAGAATCCTGGCGGTGGCAGACCGTAATGGATCCTTTATTCATCGACTGGTGACTTATTTTAAATAAAGGCATGTCAGAAATATATTAAAAATTCCCCTGAAGCTCTTCGAAAAGTCGAAGGTGCATGTTCCTCTAACCCCCCTAACCCCAAAATTCCGTAACTTCAACAAGCAATATCTTTGAACCATGAGTTTTTACAGCTTAGTGCCCATTGAGACTTTTGATCTACTAGTTATAAACTACTAAAATAATTTAATTTAAACCGATTTGACCGAAAGCCATTTCCCATAAGGATCCCGCGGGGTCCTTTGTACAGAAAATAAAAATAACGAAAATGTCTAAAGCCGAGGAGGTGAAAATGCAAATTTTTGACGGTTGCGACTACAGCATTTGGAAAAAACGACTCTTGCTGGCATTGAAAATTAAAAAATGTGATGAACCAGCAAAAAGAGATAGAGCCTTTACTGATGAACTAGAAGAGTGGCAAGAAAAGAATGACAAAGCCATGAGTTACATCTACAATAACATTTCAAACGATCAATTCCAATTCATTGGAGAAAAAGATTCAGCTTTTAAAATAATGAAAGTGTTTGATAAAATGTATTTAAAAGAATCGACAGCACTACAGATTTGTATACGAAATAAACTAGATGAAATAAGATTGAAAGATTACGAAGACTCGAGTACATTCTTTTTAGATTTTGAAAAAACAGTGAATGAATTAAAAAGTGCTAGTGGAAATGTGAGTGAGCCAGAAAAATTAAATTATATGCTCAAGACTCTACCTGACTCCTTGAGTTATATTGGTGATTTAATTGATGTGCTTAAAGAAGAAGACAGAAACTGTGACTTTATAAAAAAAAAAATAGTGATGTGTGAAACTAAGTATAATAGTGACTCAAGTAAAAAGAAAGCAAGTGTTTTTAAAGTTGAACGGAAAAATTTAATTTGTTATGGTTGTGGCGAGCTGGGCCACAAGAAAATGGACTGCAAAAATCCTTGGTTGAAAGGACCAGATCAAGGTGGTCAAAGAGGAGCTGGTGCATACAACAAAGGAGGTGCACAAGGTCTGCAAGGCCGACAGCAGCAGCCGACGACGCGCGGTGGACACAGCCACGGCCGTGTCAGAGGCAGCTCACAGCGAGATAATAGCAAAGCAGACGGAGCAGGCCGCGGAGCGAGGCAGAAGCGAAACGACAAGAGCTACAACTACAACAATGAACGAGAGTTTCCAGGTTCGTTTTTGGCGCAAGTAATGCGTAATAATAATGATGTAAAAGCGAATGTTT
Organism: Encarsia formosa; assembly: GCA_038277355.1. Classification (NCBI taxonomy): domain Eukaryota; kingdom Metazoa; phylum Arthropoda; class Insecta; order Hymenoptera; family Aphelinidae; genus Encarsia; species Encarsia formosa. Next base: position 71,705,977 of record CM076184.1, read on the forward strand.
ATAACTGTAATGTAAACAGAATAGATTGGATATTAGATCGCGGATGCTCGGATCATATCGTGAATGATGATTCGTATTTTTCTGAGTCTGTTTTTAAAAAAAATCCGATTAAAGTCAAAGTCGGTGATGGTAGAATTTTGGAGGGAACTAAAGTCGGTAAAATCACAACATATTTTATTGTTGACAATAAACGAATGGAAATCAATTCATCCAATGAATTCTATGTAAAAAATATAGGTAGAAATGTAAATAGTTTTGCACGCGTTACGGATAAGAATAAAATTTTTTCAATCGGTGATACTGCGAAAATTTATAAGATTGATAGATTGTTAGGAATTGCTTACAAAGAAAATGGCTTATACAAAATGAGTAGTTTTAATTTTGACAGAGAAAATTATAATACTCAAACAAATTTGAGTGGTATAACTACGAAAGAAAAGCTTCACCGAATGCTTGGTTACTTGAATTTTAAATATTTGAATTACATGTGCAAAAATAAATTAGTTGACGGTTTACCCGAGAAGTTAGAATCAACCTATTTCAAATGCGGAACATGTTTGAGATAGAAAATGAATAATTTGCCATTTAAAAATAAAAAAGCGTGTGGATCTCGGGATCCGCGGAAGGAACGAAGTTCCAATCTAGTTTTTGTGTATTACGTATCAAGTGCAAAAATATTATATTTTTTGTATCATTAGTTATTAAAAGAAAATTTTTTAAGCTTAATAAAATGACAAACAGTTTTTCAAACTGCATGAACGCGTGAAAATAACAAAACATAAAAGTTAAATTTGAAATAATATTTAAAAAAGGAAGGAATAAATAATAATGTTAAAACTGCCTTAGCGGCCAAGACTCTCGTAAATGGGCTCAGGCAGGCCCAACCGCTTTGTCCAAAATGCTGTCATTTTTTTCTAACTTGAAATATTACTTTGAAACATTACAAAAAACTTTTTCAAAGCCTGATGCAAAGCTTCTCCGCTGGATGTTTTTACAAATATAAATTTTTATACTCTTTATTTTAAACCAAAGTAAGGTTAGAAACTGCTAATTTTTGATTTTTAATAGCTTATCATACGGCTGTTAAACATTTTAAAAATATCCAAGCCATTATATTAGCAGTGGAAGGAAATCAAATATATGATGCTAAAGTTTAATTATAAAATATTGAGTAGTTTCCGAGATCTTGCGAGTTGAACGAAAAATGCATACATCGAGAAAATTTTAACTTTTTGTTCAACTCGCCGCATGATCTTGGAAATTACTGGATATTTTTTAATGAAACTTTAGCATCGTATATTTGAACGCTTTTTGTTGCCAATAGCACAGTTTATATATTTTTAAAATCTTTTGGAAGTGTACAATAAATTATTAAAAGTAAAAAATTAACAGTCTCTAACCAGAAACTTTGGTTTAAAAAAAAGACTATAAAAATTTATATTTGAAAAAAAAATCCAGCGGAGAAGTTTTTCATTAGGCTTTGAAAAAGCTTTCTGCAAATTTTCAAAGCAAAATTTCAAATGGGAAAAAATTGACAGCATTTTTGAAAAAGTGGTTGGGCATGCTCGAGCCGATTTTCAAGTGTCCCGGACGCCCAAGCGGTTTTAACATCCAGGATCTCAATTATTATTATTATAATTAGTATTATTATTATTCATAATAGAATAATCTAAGTAAGATTGTGCGTATCTTTCTCTCTCTCTCTCTGTCTCTCTTGTGACTTGTGTCTCCATACAGGCCCAGACGCGCGCGGCCGCATCAGGCGTCTGCGTGGAGAAAGAAAGAGAGAGAGAATCTGCTGGCTACGTGGCGGTCACCCCCCACTCTTCGCCTGGTGTCGTTACTTACGATTTTTTTTTCGTAGCCCCCTGCGCCAGAACCTGTAATAAGGAACTTCGTTCCAATAATAGATCTAGAGCCAGTGAAATTTTAGAGTTGGTACATTCAGATTTAAATGGTCCTCACAGGACAATCGGTTTTGATGGATCAAAATACTTTTTTAGTTTGATAGATGATTATAGTAAACTTGCAGTCATTTATACTATTAAATCTAAAAATGAAGTTTATGAGTGTTTTGAGAGTTATATGAATAAAGTATAAAATTTAACCGGTAAACAGATTAAGAAATGCAGATGTGATAAAGGGCGAGAATATTTAAATAAACATATTTATGCTTTGGCTAGTGAGAATGGCATATCTATTGAACCATGCCCACCGAACGTGCACGAATTAAATGGTGTGTCTGAGAAATTTAATCAAACGATCATGAACTCCGCTAGATGTTTGATATATGAGGCTGACGTGAATAATAGATATTGGCCAGAAGTTGTGAAAACAGCTGTTTATTTAAAGAATAGAACTTTTACGAGAAGTACGATAGAAACTAAAACACCTTATGAGATATTTTTCGGTAAAAGGCCGAATTTGAGTAACATAAAATTATACAGTAGTGAAGTCTTTGTTAGAGTACTGGACGTAAAAAGAAATTCTAAATGGGATAGAAAAGCCGACGTGGGTATTTTGATAGGTTATGATAACGTAGGATAGAAAGTTTTAATTAACGGTAGAATTTTTGTTGCACGACATGTTGAGGTAATCGAAAATAAAGATAGTTTAATCGGTTATAATGGGGAGGAAGAAGAAAGTGATTTTAGTGATGATAATGATTCTTGTGAGAGCATTTCGAGTAAAAACTCTGAATCCGATGTTTTAATGAAAGAATCTGAAAGTGAGAAATTAATCGATAAACAAGATAAAAGTCCGAAAATTAAAAGTAAGAAATCACTCCCGAATATTTAGAGAAGGTCTACTAGAGACAGAAAGAGACCAGATTTTTATAGCGTGAATTTGGCTGATACGAAAGTAATTTATGTAAATTTAGTTTACGCGGAAAGTCCATCAATTTATTCCGAGGCTATTGAATGCGATGAACGCGATTTGTGGAGGGAAGCGATGGAAAAAGAGATGGATTGTTTGTTGAAAAATGAAACGTGCAAATTAGTAGAAAAACTAAAAAACGCGAAAGTCTTGGACTTAAAATGGGTTTTCACAAATAAATCTGATAATCGGAAAAAGGCGAGATTAGTGGTGAGAGGTTTTCAGCAGAGAGAAGTGCTTGAAGACATATACTCACCAGTAGCTCGGGTGCAGACGTTGAAATTTTGTTGCCAGAAAGACTTATTTATTCACCAGTTAGATGTTGAGACAGCTTTTCTAAATGGTGAGGTTAAGAGTATTTGTGAAACAACCTTTGGGTTTTGATGATAATACAGGTACGGTTAGAAAATTGATAAAGTCATTATACGGTCTGAGAGAAAGTCCGAGAGGTTGGTATGAATGTCTCGATGATTATTTAACAAAATTAGGATTCGAAAGAAGCGAGAGTGATTATTGTTTATACACTAAACGCGAAGGAAATTACGATATGTACATAATTTTGTTTGTAGATGATTTATTGATTTGTTGTCAAAATATTGAAATGCTATAGGAAATAAAAAATAGAATGTCTGATAAATTTAGTATGAAAAATATGGGTAAAGTGAATACATATTTAGGTATAAATATAAATTATAGTCGTAAAAACGGTAAGATGACTTTAGATCAGACTGATTATATAAATTCGTTAGCGAAAAAATACAATGTAAACAATGCGAAATTATTTCGAACGCCTATGGAGCAGAACTTGAGTTTACAACCCGCACAATCAGCTTCAACAGATTTGAGATATAGAAATTTAATTGGTACTTTGTTATATATTAGTTGCTGGGGGCCACAGGAGCTTGCCACGGTGCGAGGGCTGAGCCGTGGGCCCTCCCTGTCGGCCCTGCCGGGCGTCTAAGGGGGAGGTGAATGAGTGAGGGTGAGTGGAGGATCCCTATAAACGGGCTCTCCTCATGGATGGTTGGGATCCCTATAAACGGGCTCTCCCCTGAGTGGGATGGATGATACGGCCCTTAGACTTCCGGCTTGGTCTGACTCGAGGGCTCACGGGGACTAAGAAGTGGCCTACCCAATCTAAGGTGTGAGATTACCGTGCCGAGGGATGCGTGGCACAGGGGGTGCTGTGTCTTGAACGGTTCCTCCGGGACACCGGGCCGAATCCCGGAGTACCTGAGGTCTTACCCGTCATTGGCGGTCCATGGCGGGTGGACATTGTATATCCGCCCTACTCGTGGGATCAAAATAAAGACTACAGGGAAAAAACAAAACGAGTCGATGGATACGGGCTCTGAACCGACCATCGACTCGGAGACTAACAACCTTGGAGGCTCTGACCCCAAGGTCACCGAAACCCACTCCGGGACGGTCAGTAGACCGAAATCATTGAGTGGAGCGCAGCGAAGGAAAATCCTTCGGCAAAAGGCTAAGGAGAAGGGCAAACCACCTCCCAAGTTTCATAAGGGGACGAGGCAACGGAGGGGTCAGGAAGGGAAGCGGGCTAGTACTGCGTCCACTGACTCCGTCTTTGTATCGACACCCAGCATGGCTAAGAGGATGGCATCCTCCAGCCTGGAAATACCCGAGAAGCAGGGGCTGCTGAAGCGACCTAAAGTGGACCGCAGATATGCTGCAGCTGCGTCTAACTCTCCCAGAGTGGCCCTCACTTGTGGGGACTACCTAGGAAGGGAGATGTCTGCCGATGTCTGCACGAAACTGCAGGAAGCAGTAGTCAGCAAGGTACTTGCTATTGAGGGGGAGGGAGCCTTTGTACCCCGGTTTCTGGACTCGTTCCCCAGAAAGGGCACGTTTGTCTTCGTCTGTGCAGACGAAGCCAGCAAGACCTGGCTGGAGAGCGAGGCCACGCTACTCGACCTAGGGCAACCAAACCTAAAGGCGAGGATAGTTTCACCAGAGGAGACTAAGATCACTAAGGTGATCACATGGCTCCCGCCGGGGGTTAAGACTGCCGAGGACCTCATCAAAGTGGTCCAAAGGCAGAACGGGTCGATCGACACAACTAGGTGGGCGATCCTGAGTAGGGCTCCTGATGGATGCCTAATTCTGGGTCTAGATGAACCATCGGTCGCGGTACTCCAGAGCCAAAACTTCCAGCTTTGAGCAGGGGTCGGCAAAGCAACCTTCAGGATGCTAAACCGTCCCTCAAACAAGGCGGGAAGTAGCGGCTCTACGGGGAAAGCATAAATGGAGTAGCCCTCATGGCTACTTCAATACTGCGATTCTCCCAAATCAACTTGCACCATTGCAGAAGCGCCTCTGCTGTACTTGCAAGGCGCATGGCAATGGCGCATACACAAATAGCCCTTATACAGGAACCCTGGTTGTAAAGGGCAAAATGAAGGGCTTGGACAGCTGTGGGGAACTGCTCGTGGGCTCCAGCAATGGAGACGCCCAGGCTTGCATCTCCATGAAGGGTGTTAACGGTTTTTTGTTACAGGAGCTGAGTTCCCGGGACTGCACGACCGTAAGGATAGAGGTCGTGGATAAGGAGGGCCGAACGAGGAAGGCAGTCATCTCGTCCATTTACCTCCCCCACGACGAGGAAGCTCCCACAAGGAGCATGATGAAGGTGATCGAATACTGCAGCCGTAATAACTTTGATCTGATTATTGGTTGCGATGCCAACGCCCACCATGTGGCGTGAGGAAGCACCGATATTAATGATAGAGGGTCTGAGTTGCTTGAATATATCACGGGCACACAGATGGGCATTGCCAACAGAGGGAACACGCCAACCTTCGTTACTGCCAACAGAAGCGAGGTCTGGACCTCACGCTGGCTTCAATGAACATCAAGAACTGCATACGTGGATGGAGGGTCGACAGCGAACCATCCATGTCGGACCATAGGACAATAACTTTCGGGATCGAGATAACGAGACCGTGGATCGAGCCTAAGAGGCGACCCAAAGACACCAACTGGGACGCATACAGCAAGGAGCTGGAGGAAGCCTTGGCCCAGGTCAAAGAGAGATACGGCAATGATCTTGAGCTTGACTGGACCCTTTTCCAGGTCTATAAGGCTATGATTAGGGCCTACGAGAACAACTGCCCACTAAAGCCTGGCAAACCACTCAATGGCACTCCCTGATGGAATAAGACACTGGAGGAGCTAAGAGTGGGAGTTAGACGGGCGTTTAACAGGGCAAAGAAGAGGAAATCCACTGAAGGCTGGAAAGCGTACAAAGACACGCTGAAGGCCTTCAAGAGGGAAATTGCGAAGGCAAAGAGAGAAAAATGGCGGGAATTCGGCACAGGCATGGAAAACCTGGCAGCCACTGCGAGGCTCGCTCGAATCCTGACCAGAGATAATAGCGCCCGTCTCCAATGTCTGAGAGACAGATCGGGCGCCTACACTGAATCGGAGGAGGACACATTGGAACTTCTCCTCAGCAGCAACTACCCCGACTTCGTCAGGGTAGATAATGATACCCCGCCCACCATATCTGGAAGGAGGGGGACGGAGGATAAAGATTGGGACACGGCTGCCAAAGTCGTGACCATGGAAAAGCTTAAATGAGCGATTGACTCCTTTGAACCGTATAAATCTGCGGGCCCTGACGGTATCTTTCCTAAGATGCTACAGGAAGGAGGTGACAAGACCCTTAGGCTACTGTTAGGTATTCTGAGGGGCTGCATCGCCACAGGGCACGTGCCAGCTTGCTGGAAGGAAACGCGGGTCTCATTTATACCGAAACCTGGTAGGAGAAGCTACAACTCGGTGAAGGGATTTAGACCTATCAGTCTGACCTCTTTCCTAATGAAGACCTTGGAAAGACTGCTGGACAACTATATCAGGCAGAATATACTGATAAACAGTCCCCTTCACCGAGCGCAGCATGCATATACCTGTGGAAAATGCACGAAATCTGCATTGCACTCAGTGGTCAATTACATTGAGGAGGCTTTTGATGCGAAGGAAACCGTAATCGGGGCCTTCGTTGACATCGAGGGTGCCTTTAACAGCACCAACAGAGCAACTATAGACAAAGCCTTGACTAAGCATGGTGTACCTTATACCATCAGAAGATGGATCAGGGGAATGCTTAGTGATAGGTGCATCTTTAGTGAGTGGAATGGCAAGATGGTTAGGGGAACCATCAGCGAGGGATGCCCGCATGGTGGGGTCCTCTCACCACTCCTGTGGATCCTGGTCGCGGACGAACTACTGCGCTTGCTAGACGAACTCGGATTCTTCACCATCGCTTATGCAGACGACTTCGCTATACTTGTCAGGGGCAAGTTCGAAGAAGTCCTACCCGATCTTATTCGGAGGGCATTGGAGAGGATCTGCGAATGGTGCGAGGCTAAATCTCTGGCTGTCAACACTGATAAGACGGAGATAGTCACGTTCACCAGGAAATACAAATGTAAGGTCAGTAAGAAAGTCTCCGTCAACGGGAAACAAATACCGTACGCGGAGGGTGTGAAATATCTGGGCGTATTCCTAGATAAGAAACTAAAGTGGGGACAACACCTGCAGACTCAATGCAGCAAAGTCCTAAACATATTCATGCAGTGTAGGTCAGCAATCGGGACTTCCTGGGGACTAGAACCCCAGGTCGCCTTGTGGTTACACGAGGCGATTCTGAAACCGAAGCTTACCTATGCCGCGGTGGTATGGTGGAAAGTGACCGAAAATAAGACCTCGAGGCGTGTACTGGACCATGTTCAGGCTGTCGTCTTGAGGGGAATTTACGGGCTTAAACGAAGCACACCCACAGCCGCCATCAGGATGTTGCTGGATATCCAAAGCCTAGACCTGGACATCAAACTGGTTGCGGCCAGGACAGCCTACAGACTGAAGTGCAGCGGGGAGTGGGTTGGAAATAGTGATGGGCATGCAACCATCCGAGGGAGAATGTTGAAGGGCGAGGTCTTTAACTCGACCCAAGACAGAATGGATAAGACTCTACTGTTTGGGCAACGTTTCAAAACGAGGATACCAAACAGGGAGGAATGGAGCAACAACCAAGTGCTTGGGCACGGAGACATCTGGTTTACCGACGGATCCAAGACTAATGAAGGCACTGGTTATGGAATTTACGGACCTAGCCTTAGGGAATCCTACGGACTCAGGGAATTTAACACGGTGTTCCAGGCCGAGATGGCTGCGATAAATACGTGCGCTAACAACCTCTCTCTGAGGAACGTCAGTAAGAGACGCATCTGCATCTGCACTGACAGCCAAGCCTCCATAGAGGCCTTGGAAAACCCAGTTACAACCTCACGGTTGGTTAGGGAGACTAAGAATACCCTTAACGCGCTGGCAAGATCCAACCAAGTAGTTATTACCTGGATACCCGGACACTCTGGGTTCAAGGGAAACGAAAGGGCAGATGAGCTTGCGAGGAGAGGGGCCTCAACAGATACACGGCCGGAGCATGGAGTGGGTGTACCGTTCTCAGAAGGCTACAGTATCCTGGAGAAGTACCCGAAGAGGCAAAGATGGGAACTCTGGGAAGAATCCCAGAGCTACAGGTGGATCAAGGAACTACTGGGAAGTTATATTACCGGTTGGGCCAAACTGATCACCAGGCTAGACAAACGAAGGGCTATAATGGGCATTATGACCGGACACTGCAACCTTCGGTGCTACACACATAAAACGCAGGGGCATAGAAACCTGTGTAGATGGTGTGAATCAGAGGAAGAGACCCCGTGCCACTTCCTATGCAAATGCCCTAACCTGACAGGCCACCGCCTGAAATGGTTGGGAACCGGGATCCTGGATCCTGAGAGCTTTTACGGAGTGAGTGTGGACAACATACTCGCATATTGCAGGGTGTTAGGACTCACGAACACTTCAGAGGTATAGCAAGGGGGACAGGGATACAATGGTGAAAACTAAGTGTCCCTAAGCTTAGCACCCGTATGCTGTGATTTAATAATAATAATAATAATAATAATATATATTAGTTCAAGTATTAGATTGGATATAAGCTATAGGGTGAAATACCTTGGTTGTTTTCAGAATTGTTATGATGAAACACAGTATAAGTATGCGTTGAGAATTTTTAAATATTTATACTTGACTAAAGATTTGAAATTGACTTTTTGTAGAGATTTTAATGCTGATTTGATTGATTGTTACGTTGATGCTGATTGGGCAGATGATAAAGTAGATAGAAAATCTACAACTGGATATGTTATAAGAATTTTTAGAAATGTTATTTATTGGAAATCGAGAAAACAGGGTAGTGTAACTAAATCTTTGACAGCTGCTGAAAATGTAGCTTTATCTGATTCTTTGAGTAAAGTGAAAGTGGTTCTGAATTTGTTGAAAGATTTCGGAATTAAAGTGAAAAATTTAGTGAAAATTTACGAAGATAATTCGGGAGCTACTGCATTCGCGAAATATGGGAATTTGACAAAAAATTCTAAGGTCATTGAAGTACATTATCATTTTGTGAATGAATGTTACGAAAAGGGAATAATTAATATTGTAAAAGTAGAGTCAGATGAAAATATGACCGATATATAGGGTGTATAAGAAGTAACGGAACCCCTAATTTACTCGAAAACAGTGCATTTTTTGTCTAGCACATGTAATGTAAAAGGTTTCTAAAAAAAAATTTGCAAATTTGATGGGCCCTATGAAAAAGGGCCCGGGCCCTTATTTTGGGCCCTACACTATCTTTTGTCATAATCTTTGTTTTTCTCTCGCGCACGTTAGCTGCCGATAGCAGCAGGAATTTGTGTGCACGCGCGACGACTTAGAGAGCATTGGAGATTCTTTTGTTTACTGGTTTGAACGACACCGAGTCGTAATTCGGAAAAACATGCTTTTCTTTAACAAGTTTAGAGAAATTAAATAGTAAATTACTACACTAGGCCGGGAGGTTGGATTTCCCCGAATGAATGGGCATCTAACCTTCTTGCCATGTGTAGTATACTATTTTTCCTCCCCTAGTCCTGAAAGTACTAAATTTTGCAACTACGAATAGAACCCCTCTAACTCTGCAACCCGTCATATTACTTTTACTACCGCTAACAGCAGTGCTCTAAGCGATCACCGTCCGCCGGCTATTGCATTGACGGGGCGAAGTCGAGTCGAATGCGGGTCGAGGGCGTCTGGTGCAATATAAAATATTTTAAAATAGAAATCTCATCTGCTTTTTTCTGATATGAAAACTCTATGTAAAAGTTTTAATACTTAACCTTCCAAATTGTATTCAAAGAACTCGATGTCAATTACAAAATTATTTTAAAAACCGTTCAATTAAAAAGTTTAAGTTCATTGTGGGTGAACCAATATCAACCAAAACAATTCAAAAATTCAAAAATTATATATTGTTTAAAATATTTTCTTTTTTTGAGTAAGATATGAAGACAAATTTTTTAAAGTTCCCTACCCCTAAAATCCAGCTGGATATCTTTTTTTTCAAAATCATTTAAAAATAAATTATAGCTTGATTTTAAGCAATATTAAAAAAAAAAAAAAATTTTCGGAATCCAGCAGGAATTCCGGCTGGAAACCCGGCCGCCAAATTGGAACCGAAATCCAGTTGGAATTCCAGTCAGATTTCCAGCTAGATTTTAGGGGCAGGGTTATATTCGTTTAATTATACAAAAAGGAGTAAGCAGTTCTAAAAATTATTATTCCAACCATTATTTGATAAATAAACGTTTTCGCGATTAAAAAGTAGTATGACATGAGGAAATGAGGGACCAGAACGTGGAAAATTTTTTGAGCTCATTCATATGTATCAATCCATTGCTACCTTCACCCTATTTTGCCCTTTTTTACTTACTACATTCCATTCCTAACCTTAATTCATCATTTTACACCTTAAAATAGGTTAAAAAACGTACTTTTAACTCCGCTCTCACCCCGCTCCTACCCCACTTTCACCCCACTCCCAAACCCGCCCTTTTTTCGACCCTCCTCATTTATGAATTTACATTTAAAAAAAAATTATACTATTATAAAACAAATATAGTTATCCATTCCAACTCTTTCTTGACCTTTAATTATTTATATTTTGTATTGTACAACAGCTGAAAATTTAATATGTTTATGATTCTTAAACTCGCTTCCTTCCTGTTCCTATTGAACTCCTCAATTCATCCATAATCGTTTTGAAATGCATTTTACACGTTAACTGAAAATTGATAATAACTGTTTAACATGTTTTGCAACTTTTTGAAATCATCCAATATCTTCAAAGATAGTTTAGAATGGTTTGTATTAGCCTTCATGGATAAAGGCCAGTTAAATCGTATATTCTAATTTTTTTCAATATGATTTAATCATTAGCATCCATTAAATATTATATCTTATCACCCACACAAGGTGTGAATTATGTATGGAATCTTAAGAAAAGTAGATTTTAGTAGACTCTTAGTAAAAAATAAAAGTCGGTTTTTAGTAGATAATTACCTACTTATACTAAAGAAAGTAAAATGCTTTTTTTTTTTTTTTTTTTTTTAAGTTATTGACACTTTTTCAACTAAATCGTATTATTATGACCAATATTAGCCACTTTTGTTTAGCACAAAAAATCTTTTTTTACATAAATAATACTGAGAAAAGTAGGTAATATTGGGCATTATAAAGATAAAGAAATTTCTTAAAAACTTCGTAAGTATCGTGAAATTTTACGCTCTTGCCGAATTTCACGTCAAAAGTACGAATTTCGATTTGAAAAGTAGACCTTGGGCCATACAAAATTTTTTTTTAACCATTTTATTTGATAGTTTATTTGGGGAATTTTCGACCAGCTGACCCGGCTTTAAAGCTTTACTCTTTAGCACACGCATTAATAGTCATTTTAAAACCAAAATTTTTTATATGAAAGAAAATCTTATTTTTTTATCATTTCATGATTTTTTTAAAAATTATTTTTTACCTTGATCTTCAGAATCTTCTTGTTTACATGAATCAGTTCCAAGTGGAACGTCATTTGTATGAACGATAGTTTGTTCGTTTAGACTACCTGATCCAATTGAATGTCCTAAATGACTTACGCCGATACTACCAGAGTGTTGGTGACTTAATCCATTTTCTTCATCCTCATCTTCTGAGCCAGAGCCCATAAGAGAGTCAGCTTCTACTGCAAATATTTTATCAATTAACTAGATGATATAATGTAGATCAAGTTTCAAAAATAAAAACATAATCATATTTATGTACTGAATATTGTTCATTATCATTATAAAATAATTAAATGATGATAATTTGTAAGGCGATCAGTTTAAATGTGTATATGCAACTTAGCAGATTGCAATCATTTGCTTAAGTTGAGTAAATCAACCTGGGAGATGGAAAATAGGGTGTAGGGCCTATCATACAACTAGCTGTACCACGTTAGTGGTTGGTTATAATGACAGTAACAAATTCCAAGTTGTTTACTTGGGTCGTTCACTTTTTCAAAAAAGTTCGAATTTTCCTGATGCACAGCCGGAATGTTCTTCATTATCATTAAAAAATGACCCTCACATTTTAGAGGCATACTTCGAGGGATCGGAAATGATCTGACGTGACATCTTTGATCTTGATGAGATTTGGCTTAAAGTGAGTGTTTGGCAGATGTATGAATGTGGTTAGATAATTATTGGAAAATCCAAGAATTTTATAAAATAGTGGCTATATCAAAATTTGACAAAGATTAAAAAAATTAATTTTTTTAATATCCATAACTTTTTGGAGCTTTATTCGATTTTAATAAAATTTGTTGAGTTGACGGAACATACGAGCTGTATAAAAAATTCATTTTATCAAAAAATTCAAATTATGTATGAAAAAGAAATTTTTTTTTATTTTTTCAAAGTGGAATGACCCCCAGTCACACTTTTTATTGGAAGTAAAATTTATAAAAAATCTTTGGAGATCTTAAAAATGATAGTATCATGCTGGGAATGGCATGCGCGCTACGCGCGCGCTATTCAAGCATGCGGCATTGCCTAGAAACACACTCCCGTATATGACCCCCATAATCGAACATGTCCAAATAAATACTATACTCGACTGACAGTTTTATATTAAAATCATAACAAAGATCCAGGTTCCATTCCTGGCTGGGGAGATACAAATTTTTTCTTTCTTATTTTTTAATTCTTTGAGGGTGAAGGCTTATTTAATTGACTTATTCTTAAGGGGAGGTTCTGGTGGATTGACTTTTTTTTTTTTTTTTTTCTAAGATTTTTATTTCATAGTAAAAATAATATGAGACATCCAAATTTTTTACACCTTAAAGAATAAATATAAAACAATTTTTTTTTTTTTTTTTTTTTTTTTTTTCGTTGCTTAATGATGGCCTCAAAATTGTTCTCTTTTTCGGTCAGGGAAGTGAGAACTCCCGAATGATGAGCCTGAAATCAAAAAATCAAACATTTTCTGAATCTGTATAGATTTGGCTATGGCAGGAACTAGAACAAAAAAAAAAAAAAATTTTTACCGAAGTTATAAACAATTGAAGTTGCAAAAATATTGCAAAAAAATTTACAAAGCCGCCATTTTGTTTTTTTTACTCTTAAATTACTCGTTCTAGTTCCTGCCATAGCCAAATCTATACAGATTCAGAAAATGTTTGATTTTTTGATTTCAGGCTCATCATTCGGGAGTTATCACTTCCGTCCAGCACCAGGTCGCTGAACACTCGTCCGGGGTAACTTCCCCAGGAAGTTTTGCCTCATTACGACCTAATTTAGCTAGAAAAAGGTACCTGGTGCACCAGTCCGCTGAACACTCGTCCGGGGCTACTATTAGCTGGAAAACCTTTTTCTACCTGAGTTAGGTCGTAATGAGGCAAAACTTCCTAGGGAAGTCGCCCCGGACGAGTGTTTAGCGACCTGGCGCACCAGGTACCTTTTTCTAGCTAATTTAGGTCGTAATGAGGCAAAACTTCCTGGGGAAGTCACCCCGCACGAGTGTTCAGTGTCCTGGTGCACCAGGTACCTTTTTCTTGCTAAGTTAGGTCGTAATGAGGCAAAACTTCCTGGGGAAATCGCCCCGGACGAGTGTTCAGCGACCTGGTGCACCAGGTACCTAAATTAGGTCGTAATGAGGCAAAGCTTCCTGGGGAAGTCGCCCCGGACGAGGGTTTAGCGACCTGGTGCACCAGGTACCTAAATTAGGTCGTAATGAGGCAAAGCTTCCTGGGGAAGTCGCCCCGGACGAGGGTTTAGCGACCTGGTGCACCAGCATTGGTCTTCGATTTCGTGCGCATCATTTTTTCTGCCACAAGTGTGCCACACGTGTGGAGTAACAACCGGGTTACGATCTTCAAGTAGCTTTGAACATTAAAAAAATGATTTTTGCGTTCACCGCATGGCCAAAAGTAGTTTTTAATACAGGCGTCCCTCGTTATTCGCGGTACCCGGTATTCACGGTTTCGCTTATTCGCGGTTGCTGAAATGCGATCATCCCTCGGTATTCGCGAATGAAATTCGCATATTCGCGGTTTCAGAAGCTCAAGCAAAGCTACATTCACTCGATTCGAAAAAATTTTTTTTTTTTGTAATTTTTGGTTACATTTTAATTTTGGTTTTACTTTTTAAAATTTTGAATTATAATGGCTCCCCACGATAAACACGAACAAAAAAAAAATACAAAACGAGAAAAAAAAGTTATGACTTTATCAGAAAAACTACAAATCTTGGACTTACTTCAAAAAGGTGAAAAAATAGTACAAGTAACCAAAAAATACAAGGTTAATGAATCAACGATACGATCTATCAAAAAGAACGCTACTCAAATTCGCCAGAGTGCTTCTCAAATTGGCGAACACGCAAAAATTTGTAAAATTAGTAGAACAGGTAACTTTTAATTACTGATTTGTTTTGATTATTGCAAGTGATGCAGTTTTTAAAAACACATTTTTCTAAAACAGGAAATATTGAGAAGATGGAAAATTTTCTGTACATATGGATACAGGACTTAGTTCATAACAAAATAGCCGTTACTACTGCTGCAATACGAGACAAAGTTCTTGAGTTTTATGACTACGTTTCTAATAAAGACGGCAAAACAGCAACGGAGACTTTTATCGCAAGCAAAGGTTGGTTTGAACGTTTTAAAACAAGATTTTCTCTCCATACCTTGTTGTATACTGGTGAAAAAGCTTCAGCGGATGAAGATGCTGCCAGACTGTTCCCATCTCAGTTGCGAGAGTTGATAAATGAAAAGGGTTACAAACCTGATCAAATTTTCAATTGTGACGAAACTGGACTTTACTGGAAAAAAATGCCAAAAAGAACATTTTTATCCACTGAAGAAAAAACTGCGTCAGGTTTTAAAGCCTCCAAAGATAGGTTTACTTTATTATTTTGTGCTAATGCTTCAGGAACATTTCGGTGCAAGCCAATATTGGTTTACAAGTCTGAAAACCCCCGAGTTTTAAAAAACAAAAATAAAGAACACCTACCTGTTTTTTGGAAATCCAATAAAAGTGCGTGGGTGAATAAAATTATCATGGGTGACTGGTTCCTACACTCTTTGGTTCCAGAGGTTAAAGAATATCTTTCAAAAGTAAATTTATCTTTTAAAGTGCTACTTATCCTCGGTAATGCACCGAGTCACCCACAAAGTCTTCAGTCATTGCACCCAAACGTAGAAGTTCTTTTTTTGCCTCCGAACACGACATCGTTGATTCAACCTTTAGACAAAACCGTTATTGCAACATTTAAAGCCTACTACAATGGGCGTGTTTTGAAAAATATGATCAAAGCTGCGAGTCAAAACGATCACAGAAATCTTGAGCCTCGACAAGTTGTAAAAGCATTTTGGAGAGATTTCCATATTCTTACAGCAATTGGGATCGTTGACGAGTCTTGGAGAGAAGTTAAAAATTCGACACTTAACAAGAGCTGGAGAAAACTTTTGCCTGAGGTTTGTGTTGTAGAATTACCCAAAGAAACTCTAGAAAAGTGTGTTCGGAGTCTGTTGAGGTTAGCCAGAGAAATCGAGGCAGAAGGCTTTGCAGATTCAACTGAAACGGACATCTTAGAGTTAGTGAGGTCTCCACAAGAACATTTAACAGCAGAAGAAATTGAAAATATCTTGGAACCACCAAAAGAAGATCAGGAAGAACCAGTCGAAATTCCAAAAGAGCAACAGGTTCTCAAAATTTCTAAAATCTCAAAAATTCTAAATTCATTTTACACACATGGAAGAGGTTTCTGATGCTGACCCTATAATGGTGAGAATTTTAAAATTCAAACAAAACTGTGAGTTGGCAATCAAGCCGTATGAAGAGCTGTACCGTGATTTACAAAGAAGAGCAAAACAAACACGCCTTACAAACTATTTTGAAACGATTTAAGACTTAAAAACATGTTAAAATTTGAAAATAAAAATTTTTTTCTTAAACTTGACCTTATTTTTTACCCCCTGGAACCGATCCCCTTATTTCCCATAAGACTAATGCTTCGGTATTCACGGTTTCGGTACTCGCGGCACCTCTCCGGAACCTATCTACCGCGAATAACGAGGGACGCCTGTACCTCTCTTCTTCTTTTTATCGGTGAAAATCAATACATTTAATCCTTTACCAATAGAACAGGATGTAGCTGATCGAAGTAATAATTTGTAGGCTTGATTCCCTAACTTTCAAACCCGTTTTTTTTTTTTTTTTTTTTTTTTTTTTTTTTTTTTTTTTTACTTAAACATTTTCTATCAAACTTGATAATATAATATAAATTTTTACTTTACATCAAACAACTAGTGTATCTTATATGACCACCCCCTTTAATTTGAAATTAGTACTCTGTATGTTAGCACTAAATGATTTAAATGGCTCGATTACTTTTAACGAATAAGAAATATAGCTACATCTTGGTGTGTACTTAGCAAAATTTATTTCATATAGTTAATTTTATAAAGTTTTTTTTTTTTTTTTTTTTTTTTTTTACTCAGCCTGGAGGCGTCGGTCGTGTTTTCGCTCTTCCGTGCACTTCACGTGATTACGTTGTACTTGTTGGACTTTTGGCCAGTGTAAATTTACGATAACCCTTTTTTTCTGCAGTTTTAGCTTGTTAGAGTTAAGACTACAATTACTTTTGAGTTGTTGGTGTGCTTCTTGTTAAAAAACCCCGAACCCAAGCTTCAAATGTTCGCTTCACTAGCGGCTGGCTTCTCTGTTTCAGCACGACTACCATGACCCGAGTGAAAAACATCCTGGCGACGATCAAGTTATTGTTTTGCCCATCAAGAGGGATATCCCTAACTACAAGTATGGTTTGGATTTAAATAAGCATGTCAAGGATCAAGATAACTTTGAAATCGTCTCCAGAGTCTCAGGCAATCGCTTATGCATCGTCCTTAAAAAAGCGAACAATCAGAATTTTTGGTGAATCAAGTTGGAAGCATCACTGTTGAAAATGAAAACGTGCTCTTAAGGTTCCTTGTTGCAAGGTCCGTGAAAGTGATTTTCTCCAACGCATAGTGTACAAACTTCCAGATTAAGAGGTTTTTGAAGGAGAACCGCAAGATTAAAACGGCCTCGGATCTAAAGATCAATTTGAATCCCTAGGGGAAAGACTTATCGAAAACACGCAGTTTCAGGCGAGTTGTGTACATCCATCTTGAGGAAGTTGGTAACTTGCAAGTTGGGCCTATTAAGTTCGCTACACTACAAAGTTCGTTAATGTATTTTTTAACGTAGAGGCGGATAAGTGCTTTTTATGCTCCCAACCTGGGTATTTTAAAAACGCTTTCCAAAGGCCAAAGAGAGTGCTGTGCTTGATAAAGACCCAGTTAACTTTCCGGGAATAGGTAGTGTAAAATAATAAAAATGAATAAACAAAGAAGACTCGGCGCTTTCAGTGTGCGAGCCACGAGCCCCATGGAGCGAGCGCTACGATGGCGCATAGTTTACAAGAGGTTTATCCTGTCTATCTCACTCCCACCTCTCAAACAGACGACGCTCACAGCGTGACGACCGATAAAGTTCAGTTGGCTCCTGAATACCGTTCTTGCTGCCCTCCCTCATCGACAACTCGGGTTTAATCGCTGACCAAGGGATTAAACAAAAGGATAGTAGTTAGTAAAGAGTCTCCTTTAAAAGATCCTCTTCACAAACTATCAGCGACTTGTCGTTTGTTTTTTCAGAAAAACAACTTTTCTCTCAAGTTTTACATAAGGAAATCAAGGAAAAAGAATTTGTCAAACTCCAGAGGAAAAAAAGGAAGCAGAGGACTGGGAAGAATAATTTCGAAAAAATCTTATCGTTGGTAAAGCATAAGCTTTTGCCTACCTGAATACATGTTGAGTCTACGCAAGATCTTCACAAATTTGACTTTGGAAAAATTGCCAAGCTGATTACACAAGCCTCCTTCACCAAGGTTATATATAAGAATATGTTGATCTCTGAATATATAACAGATTTGGGCAGTTAAACAATGTTACTAAGTGAGGTGCATCAATTGGTGCGTGGTCTGAAGCGTAGGATAACCTCACTGACAAGGAGAGGCTACACCCTGCAGGTCACCGATCCAAACGAAACTTTAGGGATCGTTTTCTAATATCAAAAATCGAAGAAATCCATCAATAATTCTGTCCAACGGGCCTTTGATGTTGATTCACCATATAGCTCATATGGCATTTCTTGCACTTTTTTGGGTTTTTAGCTAATTTTTCAAAAATTCCTGTTCAAAGTCTATTGCACTTAAAAAATTCTGCAACTTCGCATTCTCTTTGTTTTTTTATTTGCTTTCAAGGAAAAATATTTTAATAGTATATTATTCCCAGAGGAACTAAAGTTTGCTGAGGAGGCCCACGCATTTGCGCCCTTGACTTCGTGTCGGGCTGCAATTACAGCGGGCCTCCACTTGAGGGATATATGCACTTTTTTAAAGTCCGTTGATCACAAAAAATAACTTGATTTCCTCTGATTAAAGCCAAAAGAACAAAATGTACTTCCTAAGCGCCAGCGGCCGACACGCAGCCGGCCGCCATGTTGCGGCCCGAGCGCTAGCGAGGGCATGCAGTAGGCCGGGTGCGCTTTGGTCGATGGCGCAGGGAGTACATTTCGTTCTTTTAGCTTGCGTCGGAGGGACACAAGTTATTACTTGTGATCAACAAGGTTAAAAAGTTCATTTTTAATGAGTTTGACCCTGTGCTAAGAGGATTTCTAAAAGCATTTTTTAGGGTTTTTTGGCTTTTTTAAACTTTAATTATACGTGGAAAACTTTATGAAAATGATGTCTCAGAATATTTTTTCTCAAAAATTCATGAGAAACCAAGAAGAATGCTAGGTTGCAGAATTCTGTACGCGCAATAGGCTTTGAACAGAAATTTTCAATTCGATCCTTGCGATAAGTCTTGAAGCCAGAAAATCGAAATTGAATGTAAGGTTTTGGAAAGGATTCTCCGCACATCAGAATGTCCACATATCTAATTAAGTTGGCTATTTCCCCTTTCTTATTGACAACGCAGTAAGCGTTTCAGAAAACTGCTTTAATATCACGATGATAGGTGCCAGGGTTTACAGTGCCACTCACAGGGTTTATAGTTCACAGTTTATGATATAAAAATTACCAAAAGTAAACACTAAACCTGACTTGACATAATTGTTTACTTTCCTATTTCTTTCCTTTTACCTTTTTTGAAACCAGTTGTAATTTGATCAAACGTGCTATTGAAGTCATTCGTGATAACTTTTTGAGATTAGATCTCTAATTGAACCTGGAAAAGACTGTTTTAGCCTATTTTAACAAATTGGGAGTCAAACCTGGCTTGATTACAACTAAGGTGAAAGGAACTCCTCTCCAAAATAGCGGCTTGGTTAAGTTTTTGGGAATCATTTTCTATTATAAGCTTAATTTCAATCTACAGATTAAGGAAGTTTATAAAAAGAGCTTACATGCTTTGAATGTAATAAGGTTTTTTAAGGGCACTTGGTGGAGTGCTGACCCAGGCACACTGCACATCTTTTATAGAAGTTTCGTGAGCTCGATTAGATTATGGGTCCTTGATAGTAAAACCTCCCAAATTGACCACCTCTCTATATTGACCACCTCCCTAAGTTGACCTTGTTTTACATGGAACCGAAAAATTTATGTATAAATGGATAGGAAAATTTCTCTCTATATTGACCACCTCTCTATCATGACCATCTCCGTAAGTTGACCAGTTTTGCCCCGCCGCAATGTATGAAATTCAATAGGAATAAACCTCTTTAAGCTGACCATCAAACTTTAGTTTAAACTAATTTTCTGTACCTGACCGAATACCTGAAAATGAGGGGCGGAGCGGGAGCAGTCGGTCATTCTCATCGGGGCGCAGTCGGTAGTCGTCCCTTTGGAGTTGAGAGAGAGACGTTTAGTATTAATGTGGTCATCAGTGTTCAAGCAACTCCAAAGTAAAGTTCATATTTTTTCAGTCTCTTTTTTCCACAGAGAGAAATATAACGAGGAATTTTAGTGCATTTGGTTTTCTTTTTTTTAACTAACATCATGGTGAGAAAACATAATGAGTTATGAGTTAATAGTTGACTATTGCCCAAAAAAAGGAAGTATTGGACTTGTATAATAAAGGACTGAGCCAGAGGAAAATAGCTGCAACTTTTGATATACGTAAAACGATATTATAAGGTATATTAACATTAAAAAAAATGAGAAATCTATTTTAGCTGTATGGGATAATAATTGCAGTGACAATAGAAAAAGGAAGGCAAGGGCTACTGATTCAGAAGTAATTAACAGTAAAGTTTTTGATTTTTTTTCTCAATGTCGAGCCAATAATATTGTTGTCACAGGTCCACTGCTTCAAACAAAAGCTAAAGCAATTGGAGATTTCTATGACATTGAAAATTTTCATGCAAGTAATGGTTGGCTTCAAAAATTTTTGACTAGAAACAATATTTCTTTGAAGCCGTTGGGTGGCGAATCAGCAGACGTTGATCTCCAGGCGGCAGAGGATTGGAAGAAAAAGTTGCCCGAAGTACTCGCAGGCTATTCTCCTGAAAATATATTTAATGCCGATGAATCTGGATTTTTCTACAGACAGATGCAGAGGAAAAGTTACGTGCACAAAAGTGATCCATGCAAAGGATTAAAACTGTCTGAAGAATGGTTAAGTGTTTTATTTTGTTGTAGCGTAGCGGGTGAAAAGCTGAAACCTCTTATCATCGGTAATGCCGAGAAACCTCGAATTTAAAAAAAAACCGAGTAAATATTAACCACCTTCCTTGTACGTGGCGTGCAAATAAAAAAGCATGGATGACCTCTAAGATTTTTGATGATTGGCTATTGTCTTTGAATCGACAAATGAAGATGCAAAAAAGAAATATTTTATTACTCGTTGATAACGCAACAAGCCATAAAACATCCAAAAACTCAAGGTAGTTCCGAAGCGTATATATAGCTAACCTAAAATATAGTTATAGACGCTCGTTGCCCCCACTCTGAATCCACGCGCCGCCGTCGCCACTGCTGCTCCAAATCATGCTAAAATCATGCATTTTTTATTCTTTTTGATTGTATATCTCATAAGTTAATATCGCTTGCTATGTTTATCTTTGTGAGACACGATTTCTAAGATCTTGCCCTACAAGAAAACCTGTTTTAAAAAAATATTTTAAGAAAATTAAGTTTGCAATCAGAGAATAACCTTCAAAATAAATATGAATTCACGCGCTCAGCATAGGAATCCAATGTAAAAATTGAAACTTCTGAGCCCAATATCTCAAAATTAAGTATGGCTTGAGGGTATAAGAAAAAGACCAGTGTATACAGGACTCAAAAATCTACCTCTGTGCAAAGTTTTAGAGATTTTTTAAGAATCTCGATTTTTTGGGAACTACCTTAAGTAATGTTTTGAAGAAATTTGATTGAAGACCCTGATTTTTCAGGTGACATTCACAAATCCGTAAATGCTTTGGATGCTCTTCATTGGATTGCAAGCGAATGGCGAGAAATAACTGAAAATACAATTACCAAATGTTTTATGCGATGCGGGTTTCCAGGACCGGGTGTAGAACTTGAAGTGGATGAAGATAATGGTGTTGCAAATTTACTTAATACGGTCGAGTCTCTTCCAGAAAATTTACAGCGAGATCTGTTAACGCCTGATCAAATGTTAGACACTGATTCTGATATTATCACTCATGAGGACGCGTTCAAGTCAGCTGATGAAGTTTTTGAGTCAACTTTATTAGAAAAAACATTATCAGATGCCGAACAATCCAGTGACGAAAATGATATTGAAGAGATCAAAATATTAACAAATAAAGAAGCTTTGGACAATATCAAACAATTGATAAGTTTTGCTCATGTGAATCAACCTCAAATGTTGGAGAAATTGTATCAACTCAAATCCAACTTTGAACAAGCCGTATTTTCATCCAAAATATCGACACAAAAAAAATTGAAGATTTTTTCAAACGTGTGTAAAATACATACATACTCTATAATTAATATTATTAAAGCGTTAATATAGTTAAAACAATGTGTAATTTAAATAAAATTTAGATCAAATATATTATACATATATTAAATATTAGTTATTTATTAAAATGGTTTTATAGATTAGCCCCTCCTTCTTCTTACTACATAATATACTTACATCCTCTATAAGTTGACCACCTCCGTAACTTGACCACTTTTGCATGGAACCAAAAGTGGTCAACTTAGGGAGGTTTTACTGTATTTATTTCCCTGCAAGGAAAGCTTCGCAGGGCAAGCTGCAGGCTATTCAGAATTCCATCATTTCTAGTTAGCCCTTGGTTTTCGTGTTTTTTTAGTCTTCGCTTCTCCCGCTCGAGATTGTGCTCGTGAGAGAATTTTTTAAGAATGAATAACTCACGCAGTAATGGTATATTACCTAACATTAGTGAGAAGTTCTGCATGGCCGTCGAGAGTTTGATGTGCTCCACGAGGCGGAGCGCAGCACATAAAAACTCGAGACGGCCAGTAGAACTTCTGACTCACGTTAGGTACCATACTTTTTTCAATAGGGCATGTATTAGGGTACTTTGAGAAAAATAGAGGATTCTCAGAATGCAAGTGGAAACAAGAGCTAGGAGTCATCAAATTTTTATGGGTTTTTTAACGACTCGCACTTGACACTATCGCACCAAAATTACTCGACGGCCTTTTTTACTTTCCCATCTTGCGTGGAGAAAAATATACAAGGCCGTCGAGCTGAAAAACTCAACGGCATTGTACAACTTGTCCCATCGTTTTCTCAATCGAAGAGTACCCTAATACATGCTCCTATTGAAAAAAATAAATATATAACCTTTCGATGGTTCCGCTTATCTTATCTGGAAAAGGCTGATTCGTGCTCATTTGAAAGAGCTTCAGTTATTGTAAGTAATAGATGACGAGATTCCTCTAAACCCAACTGCACAATGGATTCGAAATAATGACAAGGCGGTGAATAAAGGATTACCTGGCAAATTCACATATTTCATTCATTGAAGGAGATAATTCGTATGCCAAAAATATTATTAAAAAGCTGAATGATACGTACGACCAAAAAAGTCAAGCAACGCAAATGCTGATTAAAAATCAATTGCTTCAATTTAAGTTAGAAGTTAACACTTCACTCCAGAAGCATTTCAAGAACTTTGAAAAATTAGTATCAAATCTCACGTCAGCTGGAGGAACTTTGACCGAAAATGATAAAGTCACCTATCTGCTACATAGTATGCCCAGATCTTATGATTCAGTGCTAGATGCAATAAAAATCGTATCGGACGGCGACCCCAATTTGCAGCTAGTGAAAAGTAGGTTGCTGGTTAAAGAAACATTTTTAAAAGACGAGAGCAGTGACACCAGCGCTAAAGTTCTTTTTGTCAACAACGAGAGGTCAGACAAAAATCAACAGGACAGCAAGGATCGTGATGGATCGTCCAGAGGGCGCGAATTATTCAGAGGCAGAGGGTCATTCAGAGGACACAGACCATTCAGAGGAAAAGTATCATTCCAAATGGGGCGAGGCCATCTTAATTTTAAACATCACGGCAATCAAGGCTACAACTTTAATAACAACCAAGGATACACTCAAACACGATCAATAGTATGCCATTTTTGTGGTAATGTTCAGGCTAATTGATTATCAAATAGCAAAGAGGCAGAGCATCGAGAATAAACAAAATAAAAACCATGAAGCTGAACCACCTGCTCACTTGAGTAATGAGACTACAGACACAGTGGAATGGTCATCCGGAGGTTTTTCAACAATTTACTTTGCGGCTTTGAAACGATTTTCATGCTGATAAATTGAGAAGTATGAAAGGTAAAAACAACATTATTATAAAAAGAAATGAATAAATTGAATAAATAAATGAATAAAGACAAAAATAAAAAAATGAAAGAAGTGAAAGATGATAATGATAATATTAATAAATAGATAAGTAAGGATGAATAATTAAGATAACGGTGATTTTTTTGAAAACCTCTATTATATTAAGAAGTTTATTTCCGTCGTCGTCGTCAACTTCATTTTTCAAAAAAAAAAGTGACTCAGACGTCTCAGATCAATTAGAAATTTGGTACTCGGGGGTTTCCGGGGCTGCTGATCACGAATCCAACATTCATTTTTAAATTTGACCTATCTAAAGTCTACTTATCAAGGTTGAATATTATTTTTTCTCAGGCTCTTTTCAGACTTTGACATCTATGATTAATTAAAAATTGAGTAGTCAGGGGTTTTTGGGGTTGCTGATTACGAAACTGACCTTTATTTTTGAAATTGACCAAGGTAAGGCCTACTTACTTTAAGTAAAAATTTTTTTTTCATAGCATTTTTTTTAATTTCGTGTACGGGTTTTTGGGGTTGCTGATTATGAATCAGATATTCATTTTTAAAATTGACCTACGCAAGGGCTACTTACTTAAGGTAAAAATTTATTTTTAATAGCATTTTTTTGAAATATTGTATACGAGGGATTTTGGGATTGCTGATTATGAATCTGAAATGCATTTTTAAAATTGACCTAACCAAGGGCTACTTACTAAAAGTAAAAATTTGTTTTTAAAGCATATTTTTCAAATTTCATGTACGGGGGTATTTAGGGTTGTTGATTACTAATCCAACCTTCATTTTTTAAATTGACCGATATAAGGGCTATAAATATTATTATATGTATTTCTAATGAAAATTTCAAAATTAAATACATTTCTGTATAAACTATTCTTAGTATGTAATTTATTTTAGTTGATTTAAATAACTATATTTTTAAACTTTTCCTTTTAATTTAAAAATATAATAAAAATAATTAAATTACTAACCGAGCAAGCGTTAGCGCAGCGAGGTATAGAGGCTAGTATTTAATTAATGCAGAGGAAGTGAGGAAAAAAATGATATAAAAAATGAATAGTAAGAATTGTGAGTTTTGCAGGTTGAATTGCTATGAAATAAAGTTGAAAATAAATCTCATGTTACATATGAATCGGATTTGCTAAACATTTTTTCTGAATGATTTTATTGAGAGAAGTCAAATTTATTTAAATTAAAAAAGAAAATTTTGTTCATAAGTTCTTTGAAATAAAAACTCTCGTTGTAAGAGATGAAGAAAATAAAAAACTCTTGTTGTAAAAGGTGAGAAAATAAAAAATTCTTTATGTAAGAGATGAAATAAAAAAAAAAAACTTGTGAGAAACTCTTGATGTGAGAGATAAAATAATAAATTGCAGATAAATTAATAAACCTCGATTTTAGATTAGGTAAGACAAACAAAAGAGTAAAACTTAAAAAAAAAAAAATTTTTTGAAACTAGTGAGAGGCATAAAACCTGATGAAAATCAATTTGAGAATAGAATTAGCTTAGGAAGAAGTGACAAAGTTAGAAAAGAACGACAATTTTTTCTTATGATAATAATGATGATTTTTATGATTATGTATTTTACCGAGCAGAATGTTTGGTCAGTGAAATTCTTTTTTGTTTTCAGGAAATTGAAGTCCAGATACAGTAAAGTGAGAGCAAGCCATGAAAGCCATGAGCAAAGATGAACTTGATTCGTCTCAGGTCAACTAAATTAAATGGACTCTAGATGAAAAGCAAAAATATGGTCGACTGTAAATGGTTTTTTACAATGAAACTTGATGAAGTAGAAAATCCTGTTGGATCCAAGACTGGAATGAGTCTTTGTGTGGTTTGAAACAATCGGGCAGATGTTGGTTTGAAACTCTTGGGGAAATTTTACTTAAGTTAGGATCTAAGAACTCTGTAATTTTGTATGTTGATGATTCAGTTATTATTACTGAAAATATTAAAGAAAATGTTAAATATCACTGAAAATATTGTTAGGATGAATGAATTTAAAATGTATGAAAATAATCCAGATGAATGTACTATTTGTTGGAATACTAAAAACAGCGCTCTGTAGCTGATTCATCGACCGCTCAAAACACATAGAAGTTAAGTATCTTTATTCTAGAAAACAGATAGAGAGATAATATAAAGTTAGGACATATTGTGAGCAAGGAACAGATAGCTGATATATTTAGAAGTTTAATCATTGTTGTTATAATTATTAATTAATGCTTTGTTACTTATTTAAATTTTTTGATTTATTTTCTTCAAGAATCACGTCAGTTTCGGCGAAAATTTTCTTTTATTAACAAAGTTAACTTTCTTTTGACCCTTAGCACTTTTTCTTTTTTTCAATCATCAAAAAATTCTTTTTTGGTTGAAATATCTTGTACGTAAATTTCAAAATTTTAAAAATTAGTTTTGGAAGAAAAATTAAATTTCAACGCCCGTTTTTTAAATTTATCATCCCCGTAGCTAAATTTTCAACGGGTGGAATTTAAAGTTTTTACGCACCTTCACTTAGAGAAAGGGATCGAATTCAAGCAAAAATCGCTACCTCGATTAGGATTTTATCTGAATTTATATTAAAGTTGCATATTTGTGTTTAAACTTGAACCCATCGCTTTTAAGTTGAACCTTCGAGATTAACTCTTTATTAGATATTAGGTTAATGGTCAGGTAAAATATAATTAACCTCACAGTTTTTCAAAGTTGTTTGTGGACCCTCATTTCCACGCTGCTGAGTATATTCGAGCCCACTATCCTATCCTATTAATCATTATTTAATGTTATAGTAAATTTTCATAGTCGCTTTCGTTCGACAATTATTCATTCTTTTCTCGTAGCTCTTTCAAACTTACAACTTGAAAGTTTTACTTAATCGTTTTGATTTAATAATCGCATATATTCAACATGGAAGATTGTGTTGCTGCTCAGCAAACTCTTCATTCCAGAATTGTCAATTCCTTCGAAAAATTAAAAAGAAAGGCCGAGAAAAAATGACTCGTGTTAGTGACCAAGCTCGTGCGGAGGAGTTAGAGTCAATGTACGTTCAAGCTTCGTCAATTCACTAAAAAATTCTTTGGTTGAAAGCTTCTCCAAATCATCCTTACTTTTCCTCAAAATTGTTCGATGCAATCACTGATTCTTACTATGACAGGAAAGGTGATTACTTTTTGTTTAGCTTGGATGAAAATCGCGACAACCGAACTTTCAATGCCACTCAGGCTAACGACCACAATGTCAATCAAGACATTCATGGCTTCAGTCAATCCCTTTCAAAAATCGATATTCCCTGCTTTTCAGGGAAATATTCGGAGAGGGAAAATTTTCGCGATGCTTACAGAGTTATGATTCATCGAAAGGAAGATACTCCTAGCGTGGTAAAATTTTATTTCCTCAGGACTCATCTCAAAGATGAAGCTCTTGCCATGGTAAAAAATTTACCGCTAACGGGTGAAAACTACCCGAAAGCTTGAGAAAAGCTGACGGAAAAGTATGAAAACGAGCGTAGGGTCATTAATTTTTACTTAGGAGAGCTCTTCGCATTAAAACCTGCTAAAGCAGAGTCGTCATCAGAACTCAAACGGATTTTGCGGGAGACTTTTGACCCTATTGATTCACTTCATTCATTAGGACCACCTACCGATTCATGGGACGACCTATCGGTCTTCATGACTGCAAGTCGTTTCGACTGCATTCGCAAAGACTGCGAGAAATTTCAATGCAACACTGCTACTATGCCTACAGTGTCCAAAATCAAAGAGTTTCTCCATACTCAAATCATGACCCTAGAATCTATTGAGGGTAGCAATAATTCAAGTGTAGCTGACAAGCAGTCATCAGCTTGTCACACAAACAAAGGTACTAAAGAGGGAGTTAACACCTCAGTTAATTTAACTCAAACAAACTCAGTTAAATAAAAATTCGCCAAAGGGAAACAAGATTCCTCCTTGTCCTTTATGCGGTTAATCACATTTTTCGTCAAGATGTGAGTCTTTTAAGAATAAAACAGTCATCGATCGGAAAAATTTCGTAGCTTCAAAGAAACTTGGTTTCAATTGTTTGGAAGATCATTTCTTGAAAGATTGTCGATCGACTTACACCTGTCGTCTGTGCTACTCTAGGCAAGCATCATAGCCTGTTGCATTTTGATGAAAAACCTCCTGCTTCGTTAGTTCAAGCAGAGTCTTCACCGTCGACATCGGACGGTAACAGTGAAATTCACTCCGTCAGCAATCAAAATAATTGTCTTGTGACTCCAGTTTCAGGCAGTCATCCCTGCAATAAAAGTAATCTGTTTGCTACAGCACGTGCAGTAATTGTTGCACCTAACGGTTTTAGATTTATAGCTCGAGCTTTGCTCGATAACTGCTCGCAAAACTTCGATCATTTCTGAATTTGTTTGTCAACAGTTGAGATAATAAAGTAAAACTGTAAACTTACCTATAACTGGTGCAGGTGGAAAAACAGTTTTCACAGCTAAAAAATCTACTCATTTTAAGATTTAACTACATTTTCAATCAAACTACTCTTGTGAGGTAGAAGCTTTAGTGGCTCCTAAAGTTGCAGCTTATTGCCTTCAAAAGTAAATAGGGCTCTTTCTTTTTCATATATGAACTCTAAATTCTAAAGGTATACCTTAGCTGATCCAAACTTCTTGGATCATTCGTAAATCGACGTTCTGCTAGACGCAAACGTCTATGCTCAAATTCAGCTTGACGAAATCGTTAAAGGAAATATCAATGAGCCTGTCGCTATCAAATCGACTTTAGGATGAAACTTTTATATAGATTTATAGATTTTTTTAATTTTATAGATTTATAGATTTTTTTAATTTTATAGATTTTTTTAATTTTTGATGTAATTGATCACAATCAAATTTTACAATACTCATATGTACCACATCATAACTACCACTTTGCAAAGTTAGTACTTGTTCAAAATACGAGTAATAAAGCCCTGTACGTGAAAAGTTTATTTTGACGTATGTACATACAATTAACTGCATTAATAATATACTATTACTAAAAAAAATTTAATTGTAAGAACTTGTTTATAAAGACCTTAAAAATGCTAAGTGTCTAACAAAAAGTTAAAAAAAAAAAAAAAATAAATAAATTTAGTGTCGACATTCGAACCCATGACAGCAACAATGAGAGCGGTAACTATAACCACCAGATTACGCAGGTATGAAACAATAATATTTTGGAACTCATATTTAAATTCTGCCCCCTTCGGACCACAATTACAAAATCTTAATTATATCTGAGTGTTGTTTAAATATTAATTTTGTCCATCGATCTTATTTTTTTATTAACAAATAAAACTATTTATTATTTTTCAACCTTTGAAAAATAACTAATCATAATTTACAAATTTTTTAAAAAATACGCGCTCAAATAGTTGTTATTTTATTCTTTTATGAATTAATTTTTGCAATGGTTACTGTGCAACGTTTCCGTGTTAGTTAGTTAGCAAAAAATGTGAAAGAGCGGCAGATGATGCGAGCCACTTTCTGCTGGCCTTCCATGCTGCGCCTTCTTTAATTGGATTAATAATAATGTAATAATTAATCATAATGCGCAGTCAGGTCAGGCGTAGATTCACGCACTGGCACCCGGCGCAGATTCTAAGCAGTAAGTTAGTGCGTAGGTCTACGCACACTATTTTTTCGGTGTACTTAAACGGTTGATGTCAAAATACTTTTTTTAAAAGATGTCAGCACATGTCACTGCGTGAAGTCGATGCACGCTACAGTGTCACGTCTCTGTCGGACTCTAGTTCACGATCACAACTAGGGCTGGAGGTTGCATCCTGCACAGCCAGGTTCGATGCATCTTCATAACATGTTAGACACAAGAACAGTGATGAATGGAGATGAGCTCGCTTACAATTGGGCGGTTTGCCTGAATATGTATTCTGCATTGATCTACTTCCTTGATGGGTCACCGTTACCGTTAGCCATGCAGCGGCTGACTTTAAAACTACATATACTCGTACTTTGCTTTCTCGTGCCACCTAGCGATATCATTACAATAATAATTAAAAGTAATAATAACTATGACTACTTCATGAAAAGAAAAAAACGGCGATTGGTGAAGGAGCAGCTCGGCAGGCCAGCAGCAAATGGCTCGCGTTATCAGCTGCTCCTTCACATTTTAACTATCTGCGAGTGCCATAATTTAATGAAAAAACGTCGTAAAACAAATTTTTTTGTTCTATGACCTTGTTATAGTTTTGAGTAGTTTTTTGCGCTTGGTACTTAAGTGTAAAAATTTTTTTTGTAAAAAAACTTTTGCTGTTTACCGCATTAAAATCGTTAGATTGGGTGGCGAAATTTTCACGGAACAAATCTTATTACACAAACACACGAAAAAATTTTATCATCATTAAAATTATTTTTGAGACTTGTTCTTTCATTAAGTAAAAAGTTACACATATTAGGCTCTCCCAAAAAAATTTTTACTATGATAAAAATTATTTTTGAGACATGCTCTTTTGTTTAGACACTTTTTACTATAATAAAAATATTAGTTTCTGCTCAAAAACGCGTCGGTCGCGCCTAAAAAATTAATATGGAAAAATATATATCTAACAAGGATATGTTATCGACATGTGAATCTCCTATTTTGATGAAACTTCGAGGATCGTTTTCTTATTCCAAATGATGAACTAAATCACTAATATCTTGTCAATAGTCCTTATACAACGGTTTACCCTATAGCAGAAAGGGCAATTTTAGCCTATTTTTCAAAAAAAACTATTTTTCAGCCTATTTTTAAAAAATTCTTACTCAAAGCCTATCGCATTTGAAGAGTTTTGCAATCCCGTTTTTTTTTTTAATGAATTTTCAGGAAAAAATATTTTTGAGCCTTGCATTGAAAAAATTGACCTCGAAAAATTGAGGTTATTAAAACCTAAAAAACCCTAAAATGTACTTTTGGAAATCTCAAATTTTCATGGTGAATTTTTTTAATGGAAGGCTCAAAAATATTTTTCCCTAAAAATTCATCATAAAACAAAATAACAAATAACGCAGGATGCATCATAAAACGATTTTTTAATTTTTTTTTTTTTTTTTTTTTTTTTTTTTAAATGGACTGAAACTTCCCTTTTTGGCTACAGGGTAAACCATTATATAAGGCCCAATAGCAAGAGATATTAGTGATTTGGTTTATCATTTGGCATAAGATAACGATCTTCAAAGTTTTGTCAACATCGGCGTTCCATATATCATAAAGTCTTTTTGGAAGTACCGTTCTGCATTTTTCTCTTTCAATTTTTTTAATGCAGCTATTTTGTGTCACTGCAATGCTACACAGCACTTTAAAAACAAATTTTTTTTCAAACAAAACTGATTGTTGAAAGAAATTAACTTTATTTGCCCTAAGGTGAGAAATAACTTAACAGTATAAAAGCCAAATGAAACAGTTTTTTAATTTTGAAAAATCATTGTACCTGGACGATTTTGAATGTGATGTCCGACTGGTAATGGTTTTCCTGACAAATAATCTTCTTTGCAAACAAAAGTGTTGTCATCAAGAACGTAAAGCTCTTCACCTGTACTCATCTGTTTGCGGCAAACCAGGCAGGTAAAACAATTCAAGTGAAAAACTTTATCACGAGCCTTACGAACCAAATCTGATGGATTGATCCCTTGTGAACACCCGGCACACTTGGTTCCATATCGCCTAAACAAATATATGATATAATATAATTTTAAGTGATATCGAGTAATATATTATCCGTAGCAAGTTCCCCTGCTCACTCCGCTTGTCAACCCCTTAAGTTTAATTCATGATTATCAACATTATTATATACATTATTAAACACATCTTTTTTTTTTAATTAAAAAAATATTAAATACTTGTAAAACAGAAATTTTTTTTATTTCATTCAAAAAGTATATTTTTTACCATTCTGAAGTACAGTAGCGAATCAATTTTTTCAGATTGCCGCAATTACTTTTTATTTTTTTTTAAATTTAATTAAAAAACATAGTTCAAAATTGAGATTATTAATATTTTCAAAAGCGTTAAACACATATTTTGAAATATGCGATACTAATCAGCCATGTATAATATACCCTGCTTTTAAAAGATTAAAAAGTATTTAATTGGATAAATTCTTTACATAAAATATCCAAGTTCAAGATCTGTGTATCTAATATGACTACCTTAAACTAGAATGAACGATATGGCCAACCAAATGGATATTTTTAACATTTTTAAATGTTATTTTGAAGCTTATCATCGCGCTTGTACCTTTTTTATATAAGTACTCATTGTGCAATTAATTGTACGTCGTGCACTACGGCTTCATTGATAACGTGAGTACCTCCATTGCTTATTGTTGAGCTAAAGGCTCCGCCTACTCCTACGGCGAGTGAAAGTGTAATTTAAGAATAAAGTGTGAATGTTGCATAGAGTAACTACAGTTATTTCAATTTATCTAGAATTGTTCCCCTCCTTTGTCCTATTCTTTTGTTTTCTTACGCTAAGGATAATAAGCCCTTACAAAACCAAAACTATAATTAAGTAATGAATGGGTAATTTGGTAATTCAATAAAAAATTGTTTTGAAATAAATAAATGGTCGGCTGTTAGGTTTTTTTTTTTTTTTTTTCAGAAAAATAAGAAACATAAATAAATAATTGATGGGTTATTTGGTATTATTTTAAATAAAACAAGGTAATATCAATAATTAAATTGTCCGGCTACAAACGCCGTCGCGTACGGACGTGTTTTCTACAGCTCTCTGCGTGTTGTGCCCGAAGTGTCTAGTGTTTCGAGGCTACCTCGAGCCTTCGTGTTTTTAGCACACCAGCCAGCCTGCTGGTTTTTTTCACAAAACAAAGGCTGTGCTGTTCCCGACGGATCCATGGAGGAGACGTCGTACCTGGAGGCCCCAAGCCTTGGTGGCGCTCCAAAACAATTCACTGAACAAAACCTAACCTCAAAGACCGCTACTTCCAAAGCTATATTCTCAAGCGTACTCAACGAACCAAAGTTATTCACCATGGAGGAAGCTATCGTCCTGGACTCTATCGACGGACTCTCGATTCACAGTTACACCATCGCAATTGGTCAAATCATCGGACCGAAAAACACCCTGTTTGCGTCGCGCATTTCTCAAAACCGCGTGTGTATATATTTGACCTCCAAAAAGCTCGTCAACGAACTCGTAAACAAGGTGCTGAAAGTTAAAGTCGACAACAATCTGCTAGGTATTCGACGCTTAATTTCACGTACGACGCGAGTGATTATTTATAACGCCTGCCCTGTAATACCTCATTACGTAATTTAAGAGGCCCAAATAAAAACGGAGTTAAAATCTCATCAAAGATTACATATATCAGAAGAGGCAACAAGAATCCCGGATATGAACATATAAATAGTTTCCGGCGTCAAGTATATGTTCATTTAGAAGACGTAGAAAAAATTCCCCCCTCTATTAAAATTGAATGTGACGACACGGATTACTGGGTTTACTTTTTGAAAGATGTAGTGCAGTGTTTTATGTGTAAGGAGGAGGGGTCATATTACCAAATACTGCCAAGCGGTCGACTCTCAAGTGAACGTGGATGGCAGTGGGGAGCAGGCAACTGACTCTGCAACAAGAGTCAACAACACTCAAACCACAACCGACGACCAAGAAGAAATTTTTAACGGTTCGACCGATCATTTTGACTCTTCGCAAATGAGCAACATGCCCCCCCCCCCCCCCCCAGGACCTGTGAAAAGAAGCCAGCTGCCTTCTCTCGCCAGCTCTGGATCGTTTCAAGTCCTCACAGCTGCAAGCGTGAGACAAAACATCAAGCCACCGAGTTCCAAGAAAAAAAAATTGGAGCAAAACAAACCAAATATCGCCGACGTCTCTCCCGCCATTACAAAGGCCAACAAGCAACTCGATGAGGTAAACAAATACTCAGCTGATACAGTGGATAACATTTCGAAATTCTTGGTTGTGAGCCACGATGCAAGAAACATTTAGGAAATTGCTCTAGAATATACGAGCGATCTGTCTGAGTTTTCTCTCATGTTGGCGACCTTGGCGCAAACGTTCATCGACGTTAACCTAAAAAAACCGGACGAGTAGAATTTTGAAAAAATTGGAAAGGAAAAGCGCTCATGATGATGATTCCATGAGCGATTCCTCCGCCGCTACTGACAGTGAAGTTTAAGCCTTAATTTTTTTTCGACTTAGAAAAAAAAAAAAAAAAAAAAGAGAGAGAGAAAGAAAAGAAAGAGAAAGGAAAAAAAACCTTTCTTTTACCTTGATTAATATGTCTCGTGACAATTTGAGAATTTTATACTGGAGCGCTAGAAGTTTGAAAAGTAAAAAAAAAAACAACATGAACTCGCTGTACGTTCACTGAACTATGATGTCGTCGTCTGTGTCGAGTCTTGGCTCATGGAAGAGGATAACGTTCATCTCCCTGGGTTCTTGACTTTCAGAGAAAACAGGCTGCATCAACGTGGAGGAGGAATCGTCTTCTTCATCAGAAACTGGATCGCCAACGGCAAAATCGACAACCTGGTCACTCCGGATGCATCGGTCGAGATCTGCAGTATAAATATTTCTAATACGTCTCTTCCGATTAAAATAATTTGTATTTACAGAGCTCCAAGTATCGTCCTTTCGCAGAGTCAGTGGGAAATGATTGTAGGTATCGCGCCCGGACCGAACACATTGCTGGTTGGTGATTTTAACGCCCACTGTACATCCTGGAATTGTCGGGACACTGATCGTAATGAAGAGAGATTGGAGATCGTCATTGACAAGTTCGACCTATTCTTACATAATGATTCCTTAAATACCTATTTTGATATGCGTAGAAACTATCGCTCCAATCTCGATCTTGTCTTTTCTTGATCCGATATTGCGTGTCTCGTACATACCGCGGTCAACGACGATCCTTGGGGCTCTGACCATTTTCCCGTGTCGATTAATGTTTTGGTTGAAAAGTTTCAATACGTACAGAAAACTTTTAGAATTCGTTCTAAAAGGACGGACTGGGGATCTTTCCAAGAGCGCTTGATGTGAGATCTGCCCGAGTTTTACCGGGAAGACTATGATAAGCTAGATGTGATAGGAAAATACAACTATTTTGTTAACGTTGTGACTTAGGCCATTAAGGATGCGACTCCGAGGAAAAACGGTCTTTTTAAACGCAAAGGTGGAGGGAAAAATCCAAAGCCGTGGTGAGATGCAGACTGCTATAGAGCTACGGAAGCAGTCAGGCTACGGAAGGTCGCGCTTTGGAAGTGGGAGCAAACTTTGAGTCTCCCAGACCTTATCAATTATAATCGCCAGTGCGCTGAGATGGGGAGGTTGATTACAGTTAAGAAAAGAGAGTATGCACGGACTTTTGCGAGCAGCTTATCCTTCCGTACAGGTCAGGCTGATGTTTGGAGGAAATTCAACGTCTTTAAGAATAGCTGGGTTTAAGAATAGTCGAAAGAATGTAAGTTCTAATTTACAAGGTAAGGGCCACGAATCCGCGAAAATTGATGAAATAAGCCCTAGTTGGGCCGAAACTGATCCTTTCATCATTCCGGAATCTCCTCCTAATGAATTTTTTGACAGGCCATTCCTTTCTCTCGGAGTTCAACTCTGCGCTGAATAGCATGAAGGACTGCTCAGCACCAGGCCTTGACTCGATAGACTACCTTATCCTTAAAAACATTCCCATTCAGTATAAACTCCTCCTTACAGATATTTATAATGGAATTTACACCATACATTCCAACCCGGAGTCTTGGTCTCACTCCTGCATCCACCTCATTGAAAAGTCTGATGGCAAGAGTTTGAGATCCATTGCTCTCACCTCTTGCATGTGTAAACTCTTCGAGACTATGCTGAAGAGCAGGATACAGTGGTGGGTTGAAACCAGAGACCTACTTCCAGCGAGTCAGAGGGGATTCAGGCTGGGCATGTCCTGTACGGACTGCGTTTCTAGCTTGGCCCTTATAGTAGAGGAGGCGTTCTCCGAGAAAAAAAAAGCATTCGCGCCTTTCCTGGACTTCAGAGGGGCATTCGACAATCTTAATATAGATATTCTATTGGAAAGGTTGGCTAGCATGGGTTTTTCGCCCTCGGTCATTAAATTTATCCATTTCTTGACCCATCGTAGATGTATTGATGCTGACTGTCTGGGTGAAGAGATAAGGCTGCTCTTTAAGGGTTTAACTCAGGGGGATGTTCTGAGCCCAATTTTATACATTTTGTATGTTGTAATTATCGTTTTAAGCCTTCCGAAGACTGTTTGTGTATCTCAGTTCGCCGATGATGCCGGTTTCTACGTGAAATTTACAATAGCTAAGAGATGCGTAATTCTGATTGAAAAGTCGATTAAACTCGTACGGGAGGCGCTCCTGAGCCTAGGGCTCGAGCTCGCTCCGGAGAACACCGAACTTCTCCACTTCAATGCTAAAAACATACCTCCAGGTACTCTCAGTGTTAGGGTAGGAGAGGTTACCGTTCCCTCTGTCTCCAAGGTCAAGTTCCTCGGGGTCATGTTTGATTATAGACTGACGTTTGAACAACACGTAGATTACGTTAAGGGTAGGAGTCTAGCGGGGATCAGTATTATCAAGTTCTTACGTAGGACGTGGTGATGAGACGACCCTGACACCTTCATTATCTTTTACAAGAGTTACGTTCGGTCCACTCTTGATTACTGCAATTTAGTCTACTTTCCCACAAATAGCAAGTTCAGAGATAGATTGCAGAGAGTTAAAAACTCTGCTATAAGGGCTGCACTTGAATATAGGATTAGCACCCCAATCAACGTCATGCACGCCGAAGCAGGGGTAGTTCCTCTTGGACTCAGGGCGAAATACCTTGGTCAACGGTACTTTTTAAAGATTATGTTTAGTACAAGCCTTTTATCTCGTAGGAACGTCCTCTCTTACTATAAAATTATGACTAAATCGAACCTTGAGTCTCAGAGAACTATATGGAAATGCGCATCCAATGCTGCGATGGTTAGAGACACCTTGATACTTGGGAGGCGTTCGGCTCCTATCTGTACAGTTTTGAGTTGGTTTACGAGGAGATTTAGGTCAATTTCGAATTCGGTAGCGAACTACAGTCAGCTTATGACCCGGATGAGCGAGTTCGGAGTATAATTAGGGGAAATAAAGCAATCGCACTTTTTACGGATATTGATACTTTACGTAAAATTGAGGGCAACAACTTTGTAGGTGCTGCGGCGATATGTCCCTACCTCAACCAGGCCGATTTTCTCAGTCTGGACCACCACATGTCCATCTTTTCGGCGGAAAGTATCGCACTTATGTCGGCGGTTGATGTCATCATAGTGAACAAAATTCTCAACGCTTTTGTTTTCTCTGACTCCCTCAGTGTGTTTCAGTGCCTGAACTCTACTTTCCTCTCTGCAGATTTTGGCAGAATATTTCTAGAACTCAGGAATCGGCTCTATCACCTTAGGCTTGAGCAACTTAATTCCCAGATAAAATTTTTTTGGATTCCCTCACACATAGGGATCAGAGGAAACGAAAGGGCTGATGAGCTTGCTAAGATGGCTACAAAGGGTGACTTCTGGTGCGAGTTTAAAGTACCGTTTACTAATTTGTACTCATGCGCCAAGCAGGATATGTACCACTTCACGGAAAACTCACTCGTTGAAGCAAGCAGCTCTCCCGGGTCTTACTTCTTTCGAATTTACTACACCAGCTCCAGGTCCCTGTGGTTCAAAGGTTTATCTCTGACCAGAGCCTTAATTGTATCCATTAATAGAATAAGAGCAAATCATTATAGCCTAACGGCCTCGCTTTTCCACAAAAACCTCGTCAATTCCGATTTGTGCTCTTGTGGCGAAGTAGGTGACATCAACCACGTTTTATGGCAATGCGAGAATTACGATGATTGTAGAGTTAAATTTGTTACCGATCTCGCTCAGATTAAGATTTACCTGCCATGCACTGTCGATATTATTGTCTCTAAGCCTAACATCAAGGCCTGCGAAATAATGTATGCGTTTCTATGTTCATGTAAAATTAGCATGAAAAAAAAAAAAAAAAATCTAAACACACCGTATAACTATTTTTTTTTAAATTCCACCATTGTATGTATTCTGGTTCTCTCCAATATTGGAGCTGTAATAGACCGAGAAGGTCTCAGTTGCTCAATAAAAAAAAATAATAAAATAAATAAATAAAAATTATTGAAAGAATTTTAATATGAAAATTAAAAATGAAAGTTTCGAAATGAAGTCTCGTTCGAACGCTCGTCCGAGTAAGACGTGTTTTTCAACACCACAAGTAGTGGGCGTGTCGTGTGAGAAAGCTTGATTCTCGGAGCTTCGAGGTTATCTGACAGTGCCCTGGTATCTAGCTAGCCGATGAAAAGGACCAAGAATACCCTCGAGTCGTCACCAAGAGGCTGATACATTGATTTCATCAGCCTCCGCAGTCTGAAGCTCATCTCCTCTGCCTATAATGGGGACACCTACCATGTAAGCATGTCGCCGTGCTCCTGCCTGGTGTGCCTCAAAATTCTACAACGTAGTGGTGAGTTTGTGCAATGTGTATTGTGTGGGAACCTTGCTCACAAAAACTGTGTCGACCCAGAGATTTCGACAGGCACCTTTATTTGCCAATCGTGCGCGGACAGTTCCAAATCGTCTCATCACCAGCTAAAATACACCACTTTGTCCTTTGAAAAATCTGACGTGCATAATCAGACATTTTCTTCGCCCACCCACGTCCTTATCGATCGAAAACGCCTTTCTAATTCGCCCCTAGAGATTGAGCCTGTCACGCAAAAAGCCGCCATTTAGGGGTTGCGTATTCTTCCAGCTCGGCTTGATTCTAACTCGCCTGTGATGGCTGGAAATGACAAGAAGGTTGCGGCCTTTATGGCGAACGATAAGATAAGTGGTGAGGCTAAGGCACTTTTTGAGCTCATCAGAGCTGACATGGGCTCTATGAAGGCTGATTTAAAATCTGACCTTAGCCAAATTAATTCGAAGATTGAAAACAACTCAGTAAAGATAGATGGTCGCGTATCTACTCTTGAACAAGAAGACCCCGTGTTGAAACGTCGGCTGACTGAGACTGATCCATGCGAAGTTCGTTTTCGTGGAGTCCCGGTAATTCCTGCTGAGAACAGGCTTGGGGTCATTGAGAAAATTCTCACTTTTATATCATGCCCTCTTGTCATCCCGCAAATCGCTGACCACCGCGAATGGAAATATAAGCCCATCAATGGTAAGCCTACCCCTCCAACCGCATTACTCGTAAAATTTTCCGTAATCACCTCCCGTGACCTTATCATGTCACATAAGGGAGCTCTTTGTGGTAAAACCTTTTATGACATTTTCGGGGAAGGACCAAAGAGTCCTGTCTACATGGACTCGATTACGTCAGCAACGAACCACAACATTCGCATAAAGGCTATGAAACTTGCTCTGGAACTAGGGATAAATCGTCCAGTCTTTTGCCCTCATCATGTTATTATGAGGGAAGCAAATGACTCACCTCCCTGTGAAATTTTTTCCGAGGATGACTTGCTGGACTTTGAAAATGGTGTCAGGGAGAAACAAGCGTTGTCTGCTGAACAGAGTCCAGCTCAGCGTACTGATAGCAACCACCTCAGATCAATTTTTACCGCCTGAGGCACACAGGATTTGCAGGACATCTTTTTACAAGCTTTTTCACCGGAGACATCAATTCATTCACTATCTCCCAATCAATCGTCATCACAACCTCAATCTTCGATAGAGACTGCACAAGTCAATACCGTTCTACCTGCTATTTTACCTGCGATATCAGTTCACTCATCATCACTACCTGGTTCTTCAATACAGATAGCACACGTTAACATTCATCATATGTCAAAAAAATTTCCGTCACTTCTTTACGAAATGAATATTCATAACCAAGACATCATGGCAGTTTCTGAAAGTTTTCTTACTCCGCTTATACCGACTCATGTTTATAATATACCTAATTATACGTTTTTTCGCCACGATAGAATTGGCAAAGAAGGCGGAGGAATTGATTCTTACTGCCGTGAGTCTTTTAAGGTTGAAGTTCTTCATGTATCAGAAATTCCCTATCATGCTGCTCCAGAGTTTATTATTGCAAGGATCCATATTAATCAGCAGCGTTTGCTTTTTGCGACAGCTTATCATCCACCTGATACTGATTTTCCAGATGTTTTTTTTCAAAAACTTTCACCACTGTTGCCGACTTGTGAACATGTGGTGCTAACTGGAGACTTTAACTACGATATGTCACTAAGTGAAGGAGACTCGGAGAACTTTGGTGATCTGATCACAGCTCACTGCCTCTCCCTTGTTAGTCTTGTACCCACTCATCATATTATGAGACATGGTGCTGTCGTACGACATACCTGCCTCGATCTATTTATAACAAGAAATCCAGTTCTGACTTTCAGAAAATCAGTATCACCTTTCACACCTGGTCATGATCTTATTGAGATAACATACAACATTGTCACCCCACACATTTCACCAAAATATATGCGTACTCGCAAACTCAGATTTATTGATAACTCCACACTTACTAATCTTATACGTTCTAATTTGACTAATTTTTCTTCCGAACTCAGCCCTGCAAATCCGCTTACTTATCTACCAGACCTAAGTCTTCCGCAATATCAACATCTAACCCAGCGATAGATAGACTCAGATATCCACATTCTCACTACTGCTGTCTTGAATGCTTTTGATATCCTGGCACCGTACAGACTTAGGAAGATAGCACAAGACAATCTTTCTTGGATAACTGAGGATGTGAGAATTAAAATGAAAAAACGCGACGCTCTTCATCAACGTGCTTCACGTTGTGAGCCGGGAGGCCAAAAAACTATTTTCTGAGTACAAGACACTTTGAAATTTCGTCACGAACGAACTGAAACGTACCAGAAATAGGTGTATACTCGAGAAGCTTGAGGCTCAGAAAGATCCAGCTGCCCGTGGCGTGAGTTCCAAAAACTCGGTATCATTCGTCAGAAGAATCCTTCACCACTTGAGTTTTTCCCGGCAGAAATTCTGAATGCCCATTATGCGTCAGTCACCCGTGATCGCCAATCCCTCAGAGATCTAGATGTTAAACACGTTCTGATTACACCTCTCAACCCGCTTTTGCTTCATTTCGACTTTAAAGCTGTGAGTCTGCAGGATGTTTTCATTATTTTCTCAAACAGCTCGTCAAAGGGTATTGGTCATGACAATATCTCGTCAACCATGTTGAAACTAGCTTTTCCTGCACTGCTTCCGGCGATTACCAAGATCTTCAATGATTCTTTATCGAGTGTCACCTTTCCATCACTATGGAAGCTCGCATCTGTCGTACCCCTGGCAAAGTTGAGCAACCCTCAAACTCCGTCTGACACTCGGCCTATAGCTCAACTTTGCGATATTTTTAAGTAACTTG
Source organism: Encarsia formosa (assembly GCA_038277355.1). Lineage (NCBI taxonomy): Eukaryota > Metazoa > Arthropoda > Insecta > Hymenoptera > Aphelinidae > Encarsia > Encarsia formosa. Next base: position 71,747,568 of record CM076184.1, read on the forward strand.
AACGTGTTGTTCATGTGCAGCTTTCTAATTATCTGGCCAAGAATAAAATCATTGACCCTAATCAATCTGGGTACAGGAAGCTGCACTCCGCTCAGACTGCTTTTCTGGGGATCATTGACGATGCGCGTCTTTTAATGGACAATAGGAAGCTTACGGTTTTGATTTCCTTCGACTTCTCAAAAGCCTTTGATACCATCTCTCACTTGAAGCTACTTCATAAGCTTAGAGAAGTCGGATGCTCAGATCGGGTTGTCAGGTGGTTTGCAAGCTACTTGCGGGATCGAAAGCAAGCTATTCGTCGTGAAGACAGTCTGCATGAGAAGTGGTTCAGCATAATGACAGGCGTTTCGCAAGATAACGTTTTAGGCCCTCTCTTATTTCTACTCCATGAAAATGATCTTCCGAAATGTCTGCGTCACTCCAGACATGCCATTTACGCTGACGACTCACAGATCTATTTACATGCCTTACGGCGCGAGTTGCATGAAATGTTGAAGCTTATTTTCCAAGATGCCGAAACCGTCGCATGCTGGGCAGATGAGAATGATCTGGTTTTAAATCCAGCAAAAACCTCAATAATGATCCTTCACAGCAGTGGTTATCATGTAAACCTCAATCAATTGCCTCGCCTTGTTCTTAACAACACCCCAGTGAAATACTCGGAATGTATTAAAACTCTTGGTATCTACCTCGAGTCAGGATTAAGTTGGGATAGGCAGATAAATGAGACTACCAGAAGAGTTCACTACTCCGTACATCTGCTACGCCATTTTTATAAATCGCTAACTCGAAAAGTCAGAGTTAAACTGGTTGAAACTCTCGTTCTGCCTTTGTTTGATTATGCTGCACCACAGCTCACGTCTATTACAAAAATTCAGGAAGCAAGATTGCATACTCTTCACAATGCATGCGTCCGTTTTGCACATGCTGGGATACCACGATCAAGTCATGTCTTGCCTTTTTGTATCAGTCTCGGTTGGCTATCAGCTAGAGCTCGTCGCGAGTATCTCACTACCACACTGGTCTTCAGTATTATTAAAACGGGTGAACCCGTATATCTTTTTCGAAAATTCCAACTCGATCCAGGAGCAGAACACCTTTGGTGATCAGCTCGTCGACCTTGTCCACCACTGAATTACCCCACACCTCTTACAAACCACTATTATCTCTCATTCACGACGCAGTCGTCCATATCTATCAATAATTTCCGAATGATCTTTTACTCTAATCCACTACTTGATTCCTTAAAGCCAGCACTCAAACACGAACTTTTCCGGCGCGACTGTGATGACTGGGTTTTAAGATCGAACTTTCAGAATCTTCAATTAATCCTCCCACAGTTAAACTCGGTTCTGCCAGATATTTTGTCAGAAAGGAATATCGTCGTGTCAGGCTAAAAAATCTGAAATACACTAATGTACACATTGCACAAGACGACTCAAAAACAACTCAACGTCAAACCAATTTGCCAGATGAAAGCCACATTATTAATCACGCAAAAATCCGGAAGGAAGAGACTTCGTCGAGAGAGATCAAGAAAGAATTTATCAACATTGAAATATTTGTTAACTTAGTTTTAACTTTTTAATTTCTTGTCGAAAATGTATTATATATATTTTATAATTAATTTCTTAAAGTTCTAAAAAATGTATTATATATTTTATACTAAATTTCTTACATCGTCGCCTATAACGTCAAAGTATTATATTTTATTGAATTGTAAAAATGTATATCTCATACGAGTATGATAGGGTTACATCCCTGTACTCAGAAAATAAATGATAATAATAAAATTAATAATAATAAATATAATAATAAAAATAAAATTTCAAATTTTAAATTTTGTTCTTCAACCAATCACGAATAAAATGCTGACATTCTTTTTGGGTTCTCTCTTTTATCTTAGGATTACAAAATTGTTAAATTTTCTACAGAAGTCTCTATGATTTTTCGTTTTCAAGATACACCAGTTCAAATAGTAAGAAAAAAGCCAAAAACGCGTTTACGATTTTTGTATGTTATTGTGCCAGTTTTTTTTTTTTTTGCTGGAACTTAAAAAAGGGTAAAAGGCAGTTTTCTGAACGATTCATCAAAAATTTTTACATAAAACGTCGTGACGCATCGCCTAGCGAGCGCATATTTAGTCAAAAATAAAAAATTATTCATACCCAATATCCTTCCTCTATTATATTAAGAAGTTTATTTTCGTCGTCGCGGTCGTCGTCGACTTCTTTTTTAAAAAAAAAGTGACTTAGACGTCTCAGATCAATTAGAAATTTGGAACTCGAGGATTTTCGGGGCTGCTGATCACGAATCCTACATTCATTTTTAAATTTGACCTATGTAAAGTCTACTTAAACTAGGTTGAAATTTATTCTTTCTCAGGCTCTTTTCAGACTTTGACGTCTATGATTGATTATAAACTGAGTAGTCAGGGAGTTTTAGGGTTGCTAATTACGAAACTGACCTCTATTTTCTAATTTGGCCTGTGTAAGGGCTACTTACTGAAGGTAAAAATTCATTTTCAATAGAATATTTTTGAAGCTTCGTATAAGGAAGTTTTTGGGGTTGCTGATTATTAATCTGATATTCATTTTTAAAATTGACCTACGCAAGGGCTACTTACTTAAAGTAAAAATCTATTTTTAATAGTTTCTTTTTCAAACTTTGTTTACGGGGGGTTTTTGAGGTTGCTGATTACTTATCTGACATTTATTTTTTAATTTGGTCTAATTAAAAGGCTACTTATTTAAGATAAAAATTTATTTTTATAGCCTTTTTTTGAACGAAGTGAACGAAGTTTTTAGGGTTGCTGATTATTAATCTGACCTTCATTTTTAAAATTGACCTATGTAAGAGCTGTAAAAACAATATATTTCTTATAAAAATTTTAAAATTTAATATATTTCGGTATGAACTATTTTTAATATGTATTTTATTTTAGATACTTTAAGTAACAATATTTCTAACTTTTTGTTTCAACTTAAAAATAAAATAAAGATAATTGAATTCTCAATCGAGCAAGCGTTAGCGCAGCGAGGTATAGAAGCTAGTCAATAATATAAATTATTAATAAATCAAAATAAAAATTCTTTAATCGGTTAGAAATGCCTTTCACCCTTCTTTAAAAATTTTAAAAAATTAAAACAGCTAATTTTTTTTTTAATACGTCAGAAACTTTTTTTACAAAGGCGTTTGTCTCATCGTCGGTTTGGAGTAAGAACCTGCTATCTCAGCGGGCCAGAGCAAGAACCTGCTATCTCAGCAGCCAGAGCAAGAACCTGCTATCTCAGAGGCCGGAATTAAAACCTACTGTCTCACAGGCCTATTTAAACAATGGCATCAAATTTTTTTTTTCTTTTTTGAAGCGTCGCTTCTATACTGTTCTATACGTTATAACTCTGCTATTCTTCAAAAAGAAAAAAAAAAAAAATTGATGCCATTGTTTCAATGGGCCCGAGAGACACTAACTTTCAACTCCGTCCCTTCCCATTTTCAAACATCTTATCAAATCACACATCTTTACTGCCGAGGGAGAAGATTAAGTATACGTTTTTTATATTACCTTTTTTGTTATATTGCTATTCTTTTATGACTGTATACCTTGAAGTCTAGTTTTTCTTTTTTTCTTCTTTTATTTTTATTTTTATTTTTATTATTATCATTATTGTTATTATTTACTTATTTTTATTTTTATTTTTATTCTTATTTATTATATCATTTTTATATATTTTATGTATTTTAGTTTTAATGTTGAACTGTTGTAAAATACTTACTCAATTATAATCTTGTGTGCTTTGTACAACATAATGTACAGTCAATAAACTTATCAAAATCAAAAATCAAAATCCCCTGAGTCAGCAGGTTCTTGCTCTAGCGCGCTGAGATAGTAGGTTCTCAATCCAAACCGACTTCATATTTTTTTAAATCGCAAATTTAAGGTTAAATATTCGAAAAATGGTCCATACCGTTGAAATTTGACGTCCAAAATAGTTTAAAAAAATATAGACTAACTATATTATTTGTTTTTGAAACTTTTACTTCAAACTACATGTCTCTAGCTCTTATAGGTTCTGAGATATGAATTAACGCTTAAATGCCACACGGGGTCAGAATGACCCCACATAACTGTCAGTGTGGCAGTTCTGGATTTGGGTGTGGCCTTTAAGGGTTAAAGTTGAAAAATCACTATTTTAGACCCTAAGGTCCCAAGAAAGGAAATGGGGAGACTATCTTACCAGGCTGTACCCTTTCGTTTTTCAGTCTTGCGTACTTTGAAAATCACCTCTTCGATCATTTTAGCCATTCTTTAAAAAATCTTCAGGGAAAAAGTGATAGTGAAAAAAAAACATTTTAAAGAATGAAAAAAAAGCTTTACGTACCCAAACATACTGTTTTAAACAGATCATTTGATACTTAAAAGACGCAAGAAGTAAGTGCTCTGCAATGGAATAAAACCTTAAAAAGACACTTCCAATAACCATTGGAGCTTCTTCGGGAACCTTCAAAGACTACCTCCACCAAGTTTCAGCAAAAAAGAAGAGGTTGAACTGGCACAATAACATATGCAATAACCGTAAAAAACGCGTTTTTGTCTCTTTTCTTCGTATTTGAACAGCTGTATCTTGAAAATGAAAAGTCATACAGACTTCTGCAAGGTCGCAAAATTTTTGTTTTTTAGTGTAAAAAATTTTACAATTTTTTAATGTGTAAAAAAAAAGATCTAGATCCAGCAATGGTCGTCGAAAGATACCCTAAAACAAGCAAAAATTTTGCCGCCAACTGATGGTTTCTCAATCAGCTTGATCCAAAATTAGAATTTTCAAAAAATACCGTAAAATACGCGAGGGAGTAAATCCCTCGTAAATTAATTTCCTACCTGGCAGTGTCGAGTCACCTGGGAAATAACAAATAAATTAATTTGTTGATTTTAAGTTCCCAGGTGATGTCCACGCTACGTCCGTCGCTCGGACGAGCAGCTGTAGCCAACCACGTGGTGGCTGCCACCGATGGCTGGCTGCTGTATTTACGCTAGGCAGCGCACGCGCGCGCGAACACACACACACAGTTAGACATCCGGGGAGGCTCTCTTGGCCCAGGGCGCGCACATATATACACACACACACCACACGGGTCCCGACTCTCCGTCCAGGAGTCTCCGGCGACGGAGGAGGTGCGCGGCACAATTTCGGCAGACGACGCGACATGGACTGCGTCGGCAGGCGCGTGCGCGCACACACAAGACAATAGACGCGGGTGTGAGTGTAGTTTGATTTTGTTTTTGAGTTGCGTGGACTAAGTGTGAGCATGGGAAGAAAGAGGGAGATAGAGTATGTGCGCGAGGAATAAATACGTGAGTGCCTCGTGTGCGGTGATTTTGTTTTCTTTTTTTTTTGTAATTTCGCGCGTGATATAGGTGGCGTGGCGATCGCCACCAGAACTATTGTCAGAACGAGCGTGATTGGATCGTGTGGTGTGAATGAATGTTATTGGTGGAATTTTTGTTATTCTGCCGGTGTGAATACGACGTAAGGACATAAAATTAATCTGATTGGCTGAGGAAGATTTTGAGAGAATGAAGAAGAAGGAAGTGATGATGACCAGGCGCGAGGAGCGTCACTCCATCTCGAGTAGCCGTAGTGAGAGGTAGTGTGTTGGGAGTGCTGTATTTCTTTCTAAGTTCTTTCTCTCGTTTTTCTTGAAAGTTTTTTTGGAGACAGTTTTCTGTAGTTTTTTTTTTCTTTCATTTTTTTTTCAGCTAGCAAACAACCAGAATTTTTTTGAGCTTGGGTTATTTGGAAAGTTTGGAAAATTTTAAATGGAAAAAAAGAGAGCATTTTTATAAGTGGCCAATTTGGAATGCAGTACGAGTTGGATAATATTAGGTATTGTTTTTTTTTTTTTACATGTAAGAAGAATTTTAAATTGGTTTTCTCAAGCATTTTTCTTTATTGTTGGTTGTGGGTGATTAACGGAGGTGCGTGCGATTAATTCTTTCTTGTGTATACATAAAATTTAGAATTTGTGCGTGGCGTCTTTCTCCGCCATTTCTTTATCTTTGTAATCTATTTTCTTTGTTTCTTTGTTAAGAATATCATATTATTTTTTTTGTAAATTGTAGACTCAGTTAAATTGATATTTTTTTTTTGACAAGAATAAATCTTAAACTAAAGTCTACAGAAAAGAAAATTTATTTATTACTTTTTCCAGCATTCAACCGCCAGCCCCAGATGGTTTTCTTTCCGCGGGAACCCCACACCCCCAGAAATTTAAAGAGTTTTCCCCTGAAATTTTCAGAGAGTCTTATTGTAATGGGAGGGCCCGGGAAACTCTGTCAAATACTAAAGGGAGGCCCTTTTACGAATTTACTCCATTACAAATGGTGCCCGAACAATTGATTTTTTTTTTCGTAGATTTTTTTTTTATAAAAATTAACCCACGTGAAGCTGGTTGAAGGAAGAAGTAATTTTTTCTTCTCTCTTTTCGTTGTAGATGTTGGTAAAATTGTTTTTTTATTTGGAAGTGGTGAAACTAAAATTTTTTTTTCTTTCTTCTCAAAGGAAGAACTTAGGATTTTTTTTTTGAGAGTTGGACTTAGAGAAAATGTTTTTTTGTCAAGAGTAGGGACTAAAAAAAAAAAAAAAATTTCTATTTTTTTTCTATTTCAGTGGAAGAACTTAGAATAAATTTTGAAATCGAGACTTAAAAAAAATTTCGGATTGGAAGTTGGAAAATTATGATTTTTTTTTGGTTATCCCTCTTACGTTATGGATGGAGAAAATTACGGAAAGACGGATGAATGAAAATTTATGAGTTAACATTTGGTGATGGATATTTGGGAATATTTATGTGATTAATATAATTTTATTTTTGGCTAGTGTTCAACTAAAAATTCTTATTTTTTTTTTATTTTATTAGGTTTCAGGAAGATTTATTTGTACTGAAAAGCGAAAAATCAAGACTTATTGAAGACAGTAAATATTTTTTTTTTCAGTTGTTGAAGAGAATTGTAGACAGTGATAATTTTCTTTTCAGGTTTTAGAGTATAGTAGACAGTTATTTTTTTTTTTTTTTGAGGTTGAAGAGAATTGGAGACAGTGAAAATTTTCTTTTCAAGTTCAAGAGTATTGTAGACAGAAATTTTATTTTCAGGTTCAAGACTAAGTGTGGACAGTGAAAATTTTTTTTTATTTTTGTTTTCTCAGATTCAAGATTAATTATTGGAATAATATATTGGAAGAATGATCTTACCACACCCACAAAATTATACTATATAAACGTTTGTAAACCTACATTTAAGTTACAGTTTGTATTTAATCTGATGAAGACGCTAAGACGTCGAAACAGCTGTCATATGAATAAAGTTTGTGTAGTTCACAAAAACTAAACGTTTGTTTTGTTTTTTATTAATAAGTTATCAAGATTAATTGTGGACAGTGAAATTTTTTTTTTATTTCTCTCTAGGTTGGAAATTAGATACATAGTGGATTTTTTTTCTTTCTTGTTTGTGTTCTCGTGAGAAATGGCAGAGAAGATGGAATACCAAAAATATGTAGACAGTATGAGAAAACTCATAACAAATTCACGTGATATTAGGAAAAGGTTGAATGAAATAAGATCAATGAGTGAAGATCAAGGGAATGAAGAACTGGTAAAAGCGAAGGCAAGTACAACAGGCTCCTTTGAGATACTCTGTGAAAGATTATTAAGAGTTGAGTTAATCCAGGAAGGAAAGAGGTTGGACGTTCCGTGGATACCATCGGCAGACAATGAAGGAAGGGATCCGAAGGAACAACCAGCAAAAGAATACGTACTAGACACGAGAACACACAAACAGAGAAAATTCAGACAAACTAGTCAAAAACTAGGAATAAGAGAAAACAAATTGGTGACGGATGATAGTGAGAGTGAATATCGGACAGATGGAGACGAGAATGATTCACAAGATGGAGAGAAAAATCAATTAGGGAAAGAGTTGGTGGACATTGACGGAGGAATGAAGGTGGTGAGACCACAAAAACAGTTGGAAGTGAATGAAATATCTAACAATAAAGAGCGGGAATCAAAGACAAGTTATTCAAATCCAGAGAACGATGGCACAAAGAAGAAAATAAATGAAACGGGTTTGAGAAAACCCATAATTCAACCACCTCTGGAAATGAAAAACTTGTTTCTGTCTCCTTCACACGGTTTTCACTCGCTATGGGAAAACAAATAATTGAATTTACGTTTGAGAGAACAAAAAGTAGACATGAGTAGACACATGGAAAGGTTAATGGACCGAAGAAGAGAAGAGAGTAAATTGGATGGTGGATATGATAATGAATCAGAGAAAAACTATGAGAATGGAGATTCAGGTGATAGTAAGATAGAACTACGAAGAAAACGGCTGGTAAAGAGAAGTTCTAGAAATGGAAAAGTAGAAGGAAGACAGGAAGAAATGAAAAGATTGGGAGAGAAACTGAACAATGAAAGAAAACAAGACAGACAATATACAAGCAGTGGTGGCGATACAAACGACGATGAGATAAACAAACAGCATAAGAGTAACAGGTCAAACAAGGTTCATTACAATAAAAAGAATGAGTCGTCTCATCACCGTGAAGAACGTTATAGATCCTCATCGAAGGAGAACCACTACAAACCTACACCTGGTCATAAGAAATATAAAATCCACGTCACGGGAGAGGCATCATATCGACATTAAATCTCGGGAACATGATCACAGTTCTCTAGACAGAAGAGATCGAAGATCGAGGTCTAAAGAACTACATCACGGACATTCACATCGTAGTAAAGTACGAACTTCTGTACCTCGACACAATCGTCATGGATCCACATCTCGTAATAAAAGAAGGGATTCAACGTCACGAGAACGGAGTCACAGAAGAATCAACCGTAGACTGCGAGACCATCGACACCGATCGTCTTCCTTATCTGAGGAACGTCGTCATGGATCGTGGATTCGAAACCATAGAGTTGATAGACGGCCACAAGTTTCTCGATCGCGAAATAGTAGACGTAGACGAAATTATTGCAGTAGATCCGATTCAAGAGAGTATAGACATGTCTCAAGACGAAATCGCAGCATATCATCATCACACAGCCGATCACCAATAAGACATCATAGACACGGCTACACTTAGTCTGAAAATATTAATTGTGTAAGAATATTGAAAGATTGGAACCTGAAATTCTCGGGGGATGATGGAAAAGAAACCCCAGAGCAATTTTTTAACAAATTAGACAGGTGTAGACGGAACAGCAACATGTCGGACACTCAAATAATAAACGCAGTAACGAGTGTGATGGAAGATCGGGCATTAAGATGGTACGACACGGCGATTTTGAAAATTGAAATATGACATGAGTTTAAAAAGGCGTTGCAGAGAAACTTTATTGTCCAATACTCACAGTATGAGGTCATGGACGAAATAAGGAATAGGACTCAAGGCAAAGTAGAAACGATCTCGAATTACATCACTTGTCTGGGAGTCCTATTTAAATATTTAAAGCGTCCTCTGGAGGAAGACGAACAGATAGATATAATAAGAAGAGGGTTGCAGCCTGAATACAAGTGGTACTTGGATAACAAAAGAGGAGACACGGTAGATGATTTGGAATACTACGGAAGGAAATACGAAAGACAGAAGGAGGATTGTAACCGATTTGTAGGCCCACCAACCAAAGACAAATGCAGGATACCTATAGCAGCATTTACGAGCACAAAAAGCAAAGTGGCTGCAGTAAATGAAGTCGCGGTGGTTAGTGGCGAGGAAAAGGAGGCGAAAAAGAAAAACAAAAAGAACAAAAACGTAGACAGCCCAATTCAAGGTCAGAAAAATGAAGTAGCAGGTATTCAAGTGCAAAATAACCAGCTAGGTAATCAACCAAACTGGCAAAATAGATAGAACAATGTTAACAATCAAAATGGCCGGCCGAACAACCAATATAACTAACAAAACGTAAATAGACAACAAATGAGGCCACCACAACCAGGACCTCAAATACAAACACAACAAAATTCACAACAACAACCACGTCTACAAGTACAACAACAAATAAATCAACAACCCCAGCAAGCTAGACAAAACTTGGAACGAGATAATAGACAAACTCAACAGCAACAACCACGACAACAACAAAGTCAAGGTGAAGGTAGACCAATCGGCAACTATCGTAATTGTGGAAGACCTGGTCACCGGATTTGGGAATGCCCAGATCTATGCTGCTATAAATGCAGACAAACTGGACATTTTGCAAATAATTGCCCATCGAATGCCCAGGAAACGAATTGTCAAGTTTGTGAAGCAAAGGGTGTTACGGTGAGAAACTGTGGAAATTGTTCAAAGTTCTTAGCCTTGTTGGGAAGCGCCAAGGCGGGAGCGTCGGGTGGCCCAACACTCCCAAACAACAAACAGGGGCCACAACAACAGTAGACAACAATAATGAAGTAGACAGAGAGATGGATGTGGAACAACAGGTAGAAGAGATGGTGGAGAAAGATTGGACGGATGAGGAGAAAAGTGAGGAAGTAGAGCAGTTTAAGGAGACAGAAAATGAGAGTGAGGAAAGTGAAAAATGGGATGTGTGGACAGTGATGAATAATTTTAAGGCCAGGAAAACAGGAGCAATTCCTTAAAAGAAGAGTGGGGTACGATTGAGTGAGGAAGAAATAATACCAATGCAGGAAGAAAGTAATCATGGTAATAAAGTAGCAGAAGCAGTAGTAACCGAAATAAAAAGGACCTGTGAAAATGCCAAAGAAAATGTAGACAAGGGTGTAGACATAAGTATTGGCAGTAGAATAACGAGGTCAGGAGTAACTACAAGTGAAAAGTTTTGTGAAAATCCTACAGAAATCGTATATAGGGAGGTAAACGAAAGTATTAGCGACAGAGTAAATAAAACAAAAGTAACTACAGGTGAAAAAGCTGGTGAAATTAATGGTGAAATCCGCGATGAGTGTAGACAAATGGATGAGGTGGAAAATGTAGACGAGGTGAAGGAAGGTGATATAGAGGTTAGTAAGGGAGAGATAGAACAGATAGTTGAAAGGTTGGCGAGTGGGGATGATATAAGTGATAAGCAACTGACACAGATAAATGTTGCCATGCAGAAATTCGTAGAATAAATCGACTGGTCTCCGAATCAAAGGTTTTACAAAGCCCCTACGGAAAAGTTGAGTGACCAAGCTGAATGTTTTCAGACTAGTTCACGTCAAGGGGGAGGGAAGGGTAGAACTGTGCAAAGCCCAGTTGAAGAAGTGGATGATGAAGTGAGTGGTTTGGTGAGAGATAACAGGTTTTTCTTCAAGATCTTGTTGGATGGGAAACCATTCCAAGCATTACACGACACTGGGGCCACGGTGACAATTTTGGGGGAGTTGGTAGCCGAGCATTTTCAAGCGAAACTAAGACCTTGCGCTACAAGTCTCAAACAAGTGGGTAATGACTATCTTACGGTCTTAGGTCAATTAGACCTAAATATCAATATAGATGGCAGAATAGAGAAAATTTCACCCAGAGCGGTGAAAGGTATCACCAATGATATCATTCTAGGCCAAGATTTCATTCAAGCCTTGGAGATTCGTTGCGATTACGCGGCGGGTTCATGAAAGAGTGGTTTTAGTGGGATTTGTCACAAATTCACCAAGGCTGATGGAGAGAGCGGTGAAAAGCTTATTGCAGAATGTGCAGTGGTAAAGGAAACACCAGAAGAGAAACGGCGCATCGAAATGGTGGCAGAGATATTGACAGAACTCGCAGGTCTGGTCGAAATCACGGAGGAAGAGAAACGACAGATAGAAGATCTAGCCAAGAAAATTTTGCCCCCGCCGGAAGAATTTCAAGGTTTCACTACTCTTACGCAGCATTGGATAGAACTGACAGAAGGAGCAGTGCCGGTACGTCATGCTCATCGGAGAATGTCACCGGCTATGGAAGATGTGGCTCGTAAAGAAATAGACAAGATGTTAAAAACAGGAATCATTCAACCTTCGAATAGTGAGTGGAGAAGTGCACCAGTAATCATAAAGAAGGGTGATGGAGATTACAGGTTTTGCATAGATTACAGAGATGTAAATAAGGTATCTTGCAAGGACGCGTATGCCTTACCCAGTGTAGACACGGTGTTAGACAAACTGCGGAAAGCCAGGTATATATCGTCGCCTTGGAATAAAAAGGTACTATCTCAGAAATTTTTATAGAAAGATACTATCTTTCTATAAAATCGATACGAGATAGTATCTTTCTATAAAAATTTCTGAGATAGTACCTTTCTATTCCAAGGCGACGATATGTAAGATAGACTTAAAACAGGCGTACTTCCAAATTCCCATGGATCCTGCGAGTCGCAAGTATACAGCTTTTGCAGTTCTAGGAAAAGGATTATTCGAATTTTTGCGAATGCCTTTTGGTCTTTCAAATGCCCCAAGAACTTTCCAAAGACTGATTGACGCATTATTTGGCCCGGATGTAAAACCAAATGTATTTGCTTACTTAGATGATATAATCCTCATTGCCCTCACATTTATGGAGTTACTGCATTGGGTAGAGTTCGTGCTGAGGAGGTTGGCAGAAGCTGGTTTGGTAGTGAACGCAAAGAAATGTGACCAGATTTAACACTACCTTTCACGGTCCAAACCGATGCCAGCAGAGATTCAATAGGAGCGGTTTTAACCCAAGACTTTGAAGATGGTGAACATCCTTATTGTTTTGCCAGCCGCATGTTGAAAAACCATGAGAAAAACTACATAGTGTCAGAGAAAGAAATGGTGTCTGTTAAATTTGGCATCGAGAAATTCAGGCCGTTCATTGAAGGTACTCATTTTACGGTCACAGTGCTTTGAAGTATCTTAAAAACCTGAAGGATCCAACTGGTAGACTGACAAGGTGGGCTTTGTTTTTACAGCAATGGGATTTTACGATCATTCATCGCAAAGGTGTTAATCACTACTTGCCTTATTGGTTATCAAGGAGTTATGATGTAGACGAGGTAGGAGAAATTGTAGAGAGTGTAGATCCGTGGTATGTCAAGAAATTGGAAGAGGTTAGACAGTATCCGAACAAGTATAGAGAATGGAGGGTAGACGGGAATTACTTTATTGATACCACAGAGATAAGTTGCTGGATCCAGTGTCAAACAACGAGGAGGGTTGGAAATTGGTAATCCCAACGGACCAAAGAGAGAGAATTCTTCACGGTGCTCATTGTCTGACGTCGTCAGGACATCTGGGCCGGAATAAGACCTACAACAGGGTGGCTGGAGAATATTATTGACCAGGCATTTGGCACGATATCCAGAACTACATATATGAATGCGAACTCTGTCAGCAGTACAAGGTCTCTCAACTGGGACCACAGAGACTTATGGGCAAGCGAATAATGGAATGGCCCTGGGCCGTGGTTTCAGCCAACCTGATGGAGCTTCCTATGAACAAAACGCAAAACAATTATATCTTAGTGTTCCAGGATTTATTTACGCGATGGGTTGAGCTGAAACCTCTGCGTACAGCTACAGGAAAGAGCATAGCGAGGGCATTCGAAGAATTGATCTTATTCCGTTGGGAAACTCCCGATTTCTTCCTGTCGGACAATGGTAAGGAGTTTCGAAATAAAGATCTTGATAAACTCCTGGAAGAATTCGGTTTCAAGAGAGCTTTGATCCCACCGTATCACCCGCAGTCAAATCCGGTAGAGAGGAGTAATAGGACTCTCAAGGTCATGATCGCCATCTTCATGGGACATTATCATCAAACTTGGGACCAACACTTACATGAGTTCAGGCACGCGGTGAACATGGCGATACAAAGTTCAATGAAGGTGTCTCCAGCGTATCTAAACTTTGGTAGACAACCGCAACTTGTCAAAAGTCTTCAACGAGAGCTGGAAGTGAGAGGCCCGAAGCTAGAGATGAATCAGAGATATGGATAGATGAAGAGGTTGGATGCTTTGGGGGACCTGGTGGCTAGACATCTGGACGAATCCAGGGAAACACAGACAAGGGCATATAATAAAGGTCGTAGATAGGTGACATTTAATGTCGGAGATTGGGTATGGAGACGGATTAAAACGTTATCGAGCGCGGCAGAAGGGAGGTCTGGAAAGTTAGCACCAAAGTTGGACGGGCCATTCAAGACTGCTAAGTTCGAACCTCCAGTGACTTATTGGTTGGAGGGAGTCGGACCTAAGGCTAACAGTATGATGTGAATCGGTTGAAGAAATATCTGAAGCCAAGGAATAAATAATGTCGTAGTTGATTTTGCTTGTGTTTCCTCTTTTCTTTCAGGTATGTGTAGACAAACCTTGTATCGTCTGGTTATTATTATTTTATTTTATTCTTTTTTTTAAGTTATGGAAAGCATGTCAACGTAAAGTCCGTAAGGTAGTAGACTGTGTTGTCCTGTGTAGTCCGTGAAGGTAGGGCCAAAGATGAATTGCAGACTTATTATTTTAATTTGTTTGAATTTACTTAGGATGGCTGAGATGGTGAACCCTTCGGAGGATTGGCCAGAGCCGCTCACCAACATGTTCGTGGAGGACAATTACCATGAACTGTTTGACGAGCTCGTGGCCGAAGAATGTTTGGCCTCCCTACCATTGGAAAAGCGCCAGGCCCCCGAGAGTGAAGAGACCCCGGTACAGGCGGTAATTGCCCCACCAGGTGACCTGCCAGCAGACCTTGGCCCCCTCTCCTTGGACGAGAGCCAGGAGGCTCCGTCGTTTAACGAAGTCCTTCATGGGGTGGAGGATCTCCTTTTGCAGAAGGAGGATCAAGGACCGTGGCAGGTGATAGACGAGGTGGTCGCCGAAACGGATGGGGATTTTGACCCGTTGGCCGAGAGCCGTGCTGCTGAGGAGGAACTGGTGGCGTATGAACGGCGGAACGCGGGCCAGGTCCTATCAGAGGGAGCGGAGACCCTTGGCTGTATGGAGGAGGCGCCAAGGACCAAGCCACAGGACCAAGCTCTCGTCTCGTCGACGTTAATCGACGGGGTTCCAGTGGCCAACGCGGACCTAAATATCTACCCGGCTGGATATCAGGACGACTTGAGGGAGGAGGCACAAAGGGAGAGGGAAGAGGAAGCACCATGAAGGAAGAAGAAGAAGAAGAACAACCCCCGACGACAGTTTACCCTAGACGATTACGTCTCGGGGGGGTCCAACCATTCTCCTCGCCACTATTCACCTAGCACTCCTTTCACAGTGACCCTACCAGTAGTAGAGGAGACCCCGACGACCACGACGATCACGGACGGACAGGCCCGGGTTCCCGTTGTGCAGGGGGCTGTCAGACGTACCGTTCAAGGTTCGAGTCCGGTCGCTCCCGAGACCTCGGTGTCAGTTTAGACTGCCATGAAGACCACGGAGGTGACAGGGGCTCCTACTCGGACGGACGTCGGCGACCCACCCCCCAATGGGTACCTACCCTTTTATAATCGAGGCCTTCCAGCCAAGCTTGAGGGTCGATTGTTTGGGGGTCTAGCTGTCGTAACCACAGACTCCCACATAGACCCACCCCCGAATTGTTGCTTCGGTTGCTGGTCTTTGAGCCATGAGACTCGCCGCTGCCCCCGCTACCTCGTAAAGCCCTTTGGCGATAACTGCGGTCGCAGGGGTGTTAGAGTGAAGGAATGCCCTCGTTGTAGTTTGGCGTACCGATTACGCCTGCGTAATCGGGAACGTAACGAAGTGAGGGCGGTCCTCCCCGTCGAACAGTTTGCGGCCATGTCCCGGGCCAGAAGAAGGACTCCGTAGGACACGCCGAACTCTGCAACCGGAGTTGTCCTCGAGGGGGGTGCACCGGGTTCGGGATCAGCGGTGGGAGGTTCGGTCTCGGGAAAACGCACCCGGGACAACAATGGGGACGAGCTTGCGGATGTCTTCGAGGTTCCAGTCGGTCTCCGGCCAACCTGGTTGATGCTTCGGTCTGGCATCGCCTGGAGCCGATAAATACAGTAGAACCAAGAGTGTTGTGTGCCATGGAGATTTTGCTCACTGCTCAACATCTCCCGGACAATGTCAGACCCGAGGTTATTCGTCAGGTATGGCGGGAGAACGAGCGGCTGAAACGTCGGTGACTCGAATAATTTTTTTTATGTAGAATTTATATTATTTGTTTTTTTGTTTTTTTTTTTGTTTTTTTTTTTTTTTTGGTGTAGACACGACTGGTGTAACAGTGCTCGTCCGGGGAAAAACAACGACGCTCCGCGTTGTCGGACCAGCAACTGTACACGTAGAATCTTCGGGAAATAAATCCAGACGGGGAGAGAACAATCTACGGATTCTCTCCCTTATCACCCAGCACTCCTGCGCACACACGCTTCACACTCGTTTTCGGGGGGCACAAACCTTGACGCCGCGCGGGTGGAGATCTCCGTGGAGCAGGGGTTCCGGGATTTCTAGCTTGTACACCACAAACTCGTACACTCGAACACGCCACACTCTTAGCGACTTTGCGAGTCGTAATTGACAAAAAACTCTCCACGAGCCGCGATCACAAACTTTCTTTATTCTGACAAAATAAAGAGAACGAGAGAGAGACGGAGTGTCTAGCCTAAAATATCGAAGTAGGCTGGCGAGCTTACGCCTCGTTCCAGCTGGTCTGACCGCTAACGGTCGGTCCGTTCCGGAATGGTCCGCCAGCAGCTGTTCGTCTGCTGCTGGCCCGCGTCCACACGAAAAATCTCGATCGTGTGGACGAATATTTTCACCGACCGTGACAACCCCCCCCCCCTAGATACAACGTGCCGACGTTGTGTCGATAATACCCGACGCAACCTAGTCGAAAAAGGATGTCGGAGGATTCAAGGTTGGTGAAAAAACAAACTAACAATCAGGAAAGTAGTTTGGCCAATTTTTATTTTACCATATACATGGAAGTGGCATTTTAACCACCGTTTCGCCTCACATTCCTCACTTCCCCCGCAATCGGAGAAATTCTTCGTGCTCCCCAATGTTGGGGCACTTAGTGGGGTCTTCCACATTCGGCCAGGTGCAAATTTGGCAGTTGACGCAGAATTTCGCTCTGTAGTAGTTTCTGGCCATGCTCTTGTTGGTTTAGCCAGAAACAAATAGTGCCTTTGATTTGGCCATGGCCTCCTTGGCCTTTCGTAAGGCTTCCTTGGCTCGGGCCATCTCCTCTATAGCTTCTCTGGCGGCCTTCTTCTTTTTCTCGATAGCCCGACGGTGTTTGTCCAAGAGTTGGAGCTCCTCTTGCCGCTCGCTTATCCACCAGGAGTAGTCCTCGCGGACCCAATTTGGCTCTTGGCCCTTTTTCGCCTTATAGGCATGGAACAGGCGAATGGCTTCCTGCTCCGCTTCCAGCTGGTCGTCCAGCTGCTGGCACACGATGTCCAAAGTTTCGCATGCCTCCTCCCATGATTCTGGAGGGGAGTTTGGCAGCCCGTAGGCTAATCGGGTCTCCGACTGAGTCGAGGCGGAGACTCGTTCTACAGCTTCTGCTTGTGACGACAAGCAGACACCGTATAGTTTGTCAAAGACAAAGTCAGTCATTTCTGGGTGTCCTGTTTTTGCCAGGACCCCAGAAACGTAGAGGAGCTTCTCCATCGTCTGGCGAGGGTTTGCCCTCATGCTCGCCCAGATTCCAAAATCATACGGTCCTGAGCCAACTCTTGCTAATGGCATCAGGGGTTGTTCCTGCTGCTCCAATTTCTTCTCTGCCATCTGGAAAATACAAGGAAAAAGGAAAAATGGATCAACAGGACAGAGAAATAGAAACTAACATTTTCGATTCGCACGGGTTCGACGTGGTGACGGTGTTCCCACACGAATCGTTACTTTCTTCTTCGATCCCTGGGGTCTCCCTCTACCCCTTCCCACGGGAATCGAAGTTATTATCTGAGCCTGATCGTTTACATTACCACTCGGACGATCGGCTTCGCTCGCGGTTTCTAACCTAGGCACGGACGCTTCAGCCGGAGGCCCGCTGGTCTCCAGCACATTTTCTACAATTACCTGACTCTTGCTAGCGTCAGGATTTTCGCTCGCATCCCTCGGCGGTAAACTCTCGTCGCTTGAAGACTCTTCGTTGTCTCGCCTGATGTGCCTCTTCAGTTGTTGGACCGCTACCGGCCTCTGGTCGTTTCCGTCTCGGTCTTGGATTGCGTAGGTGTTGGAACCTAACCTTTCCACGACCACGAAAGGACCAGCGTACTTTGCTGCCAGGCTGGCAGTAAAACCTTTGGCCTTGCTCGAGAGAACCTTATTTTTTCTCCAGACCATATCACCTGGCTGGAACACTACTTCTCGATGTTTTTTGTTGTAGTGTGCCGCAGCTCGATCCTGCTGCTATCGAGCGTTTTCTTCGGCCAATTCTCGGAGCTTTTTAGCTCCCTCGAGCTTGCCCTGCCAGTCCTCGAGTGCCATATCTTGATGCCTCTTGACGGCTTCTTCTGCCAAGTGTTTGCTGACCGTGCTACAGTCATTTGGCTGGCACATCATGTTCAACATGGCAGGGCTCGTTTTAATTGCAGAGTGTACTGCCCTGTTGTATGCGCAAACCAGCTCTGGTAGGTGCTCATCCCACGTTTGCTGGTTGTCGGCTACAAAACATCGTATCATTGTTTTCAATGTCTGATTAAGCCGTTCGACTCCACCGTTCGATTCCGGATTGTGAGTCGGTGAGTTCTCATGCTGTACGCCAAGTTCGTCCAATTTGTCGTCTATAGCATGATTCTTGAACTCTGAACCTTGGTCCGAAAGGAACAGCTCTGGTTGGCCCCATCTTAGGATTACATCGCGCCAGATGTGTTTCCAGATGGAGTCACCGTCCGCTCGTCTTAACGGCGTCACTTCTGCCCACCTGGTGAACAGATCCGTTAAGACTAGCACGTATTTGATGCCATTCTTGCTTCAGGTGTATGGGCCTAATATATCACCCGAAACTGCTTGCCATGGTCTTACAATCACACGTCTACCCATTAGGCCACCGGGTAGGCGTTGCTCAACCTTTTGCTGTTGGCAAATCTGGCATGATTTTATGTATGCCTCGATGTCCTTGTACATGCCAGGCCAAAAATACTCTTGGGTCACTTTCTTAAGAGTTTTGTCTCGGCCCAAGTGGCCTGCCATCGGTTCATCGTGTTTCTCTTGTATCATGGTTGCCCGTAGATACAAAGGCACGACGAGCTTCCAAGCATCGTCGTCTCCGATTGTCTCTTCGATGACGTCGTCAGACTTATAGTAATAAAGTCTGTCACCCAAGACCTTCCACCTGAGGAATTTGTTTGGATTTCTCTGAACTATCTTCCTCTTATACAGGTACCAGTCGTCTAGTTGTTCGACCGGGTAGCTTACGGCTGAAACGACAGTCGGGTCGTCTTCTTCGTACATTCGTGACAAGGCGTCTGGAACCACGTTTAACGCACCTTTACGATATTCTGTCGTAAAGTCGTAGCCTTGCAACTCCAGAGACCATCTTGCCAATCTGCCAGTGGCATTGGTCATCTTATGCAGCCATCTTAAGGAATTGTGGTCTGTGATCACGTGGAATTTGAAGCCTTCGACGTAACACCTAAACTTCCTAAATTACAGTTGTTACTAACACTAGTTAGTAGCACGATGTACAACAAACAAATAATTACAGGAATTTAAAAAAATAACGAATTAATAAATCTTTGCAGTTTGCTCAATTCACACAAGCGCCGTACTGTCACGAATTCATTCCCACACAACAAAAGCAAGTGTGAGAAAAAATTCCCCCAGAAGCAACAAAAAAAATTAAAAAAAAAAATCTGCCGTCAGAACAAAAAAAAATCCCAAACCCCCGGAAAAATACTCGCGCGTCTCGAAACTATAAATTTCGAGTCGCAAAAACCGCGAAAACAAAACTCCGGGATTAGCTACCAAAATTGAAATTCCAAAAGGCAGCAACTAGAAAAATTATTCCGAACGGCCTCACAGTTGCTTTGTTTACAAACAACTAGCGAGCAGGTCGAATTATAAATCGAACTGCTAACGCTCTCACGCTATTATTTCCCGAAATAAAGTGCCTTTGTCCGAGCGTGGACAAGGTCACCGCGCACGCGAACAATAACCCGTGCAGTTGGGTTATTAATCCCTAACTCTGCGACTGATTCGCAGCCGCGCTCTCTCTCCTACCGCTCGCGTCGAGCTGTCTCCCGCAGCTCGACCGCTACGTAATTCTACAATTACAAAAAAAATCAACCGCGTCGTTGGGTGCCGATTTTTACGGTACCCGAACGCAAAATTTCCCTCACCACGTTGTTGGGCGCCAATTTGTAACAGTGCTCGTCCGCGGAAAAACAACGACGATCCGCGTTGTTGGACCAGCAACTGTACACGTATAAAACTCCTGAGTACTCGCTCCTGAGTACTCCTGCAGCCGTTGTTAGTACCTGTAAATAATTAAGTAGACATGCTTGGGAAGACGCGTACGCGGGCTAGCTGTCGAATGCTGGCAGTGGGCGGGGCTATTCCCCAAGCTAAAATCAAAATAAAATATAATTTCCCGGAATCAATAAATTCCCTAAATGAGGAAAAGTCGAGCGGAGGAAAAAGATTCGGTCTTTAATAAAAAAAACCTCGGAACAACAATTAATTTTAATTTTACAATTTATTATTAATAATAATAATACAAAAATCAATTATTGCGATTCTATAATTTAAAATCTAAAGTTCGGCCGATCGCGCGAGTGGCCGAACAAAGAAAGTCAAAAGTAAACAAAGTAATCTGCCGGGCGGCTACGCGCGCCGGCTTGCAAGTTTCTACGTGTGAGTTATATCGAGGATTCACACGTAGAATCTTCGGGAAATAAATCCAGACGGGGAGAGAACAATCTACGGATTCTCTCTCTTATCACCCAGCACTCCTGCGCACACACGCTTCACACTCATTTTCGGGGGGCACAAACCTTGACGCCGCGTGGGTGGAGATCTCCGTGGAGCAGGGGTTCCGGGATTTCTAGCTTGTACACCACAAACTCGTACACTCGAACACGCCACACTCTCAGCGACTTTGCGAGTCGTAATTGACAAAAAACTCTCCGCGAGCCGCGATCACAAACTTTCTTTATTCTGACAAAAAAAAGAGAACGAGGGAGAGACGGAGTGTCTAGCCTAAAATATCGAAGTAGACTGGCGCGCTTACGCCTCGTTCCAGCTGGTCTGACCGCTAACGGTCGGTCCGTTCCGGAATGGTCCGCCAGCAGCTGTTCGTCTGCTGCTGGCCCGCGTCCACACGAAAAATCTCGATCGTGTGGACGAATATTTTCACCGACCGTGACACTGGATTGTAGACGAAATGTAGACACGACTGGACGGTAGACAAAATGTAGACAATTCGGAAGAACTTTGAGTAGATTGAACAGTGAGTATACCATGCTTGCTAATTATTGTTTCCAGAGGTGACTGGACATTGCCAATAGTTTGTTAAGCAAAACATAACGAGTATGTTTCGGCTTGGCAGAGGGGAGTTGCGAGGGAGTGAATCCCTATAAATTAATTTCCTACCTGGCAGTGTCGAGTCACCTGGGAAACAACAAATGAATTAATTTGTTGATTTTAAGTTCCCAGGTGATGTCCACGCTACGTCCGTCGCTCGAACGAGCAGCTGTAGCCAACCACCTGGTGGCTGCTGTATTTACGCCAGGCAGCGCACATACACACACACACGCACACACACACACACGCGCGCGCGCGCGGTATATGCAATTTCATCACTGTCTGTGACATTAGTGAATCTGACTACGCAACTGATATCTTCTACTCTTTTTGCATTATCTGCTCTACAGACTCTGATTTTCTTTTAGATTTACTCCTTGTATGAGGAGTGTGATCAACGACCTTTTTATTCTTTTTCTTTTTCTGATTCTCTTTCTTTGGTTGACCTCTTTTCTTTGGTTTAAGTTTTTATTTCGCTAATTTCTCTACTAGAATTGAGTTTTTATTTTCTCTTACATCAGCAAGCTCTTAGTGCTGAATTTCTACGCTCGATTTTGTTAGTTTTGCGTCTCTACTATAACAATCTCGATTAACAGATTTCTCAAAAAATCTCGTAAATCAGAATGATCAGAATATCTGTCTGTATCAGAATGAATTTACTCTAATGGTCTCACTGCTCTTCTTCTCGTCTGTTTAAAAGGTAATCTCTCCATTTTTGACAAAACGCAGACGTCACATTCAAGAATAGAATTGTCAAAGGGTATAGCCGGGTAAGATAGTCGGATCGGCCCCCACGGCGAACCCTTACAATATATATCATTCGAAAGGGCATAAAAAAAGAAAATTTTTGGCGCAAACCGCAGGTCCCTATTCCCAATCTAGGGACCCTAGGGTCTAAAAAAGTGATTTTTCAACTTTAATTTTTATCTCAGAACCTATTAGGGCTAGAGACATGCGGTTTGCAGCAAAATTAAAAAAAAATGTGGTTCATTTATAATTTTTAATATTATTTTTGGTGCCAAATTTAAACCGTTTGGGCCATTTTTCTAATTTTTTTACCTTCATCGCGGGAATCCTAATAGAACCCGGTGAAAAATAAAATAAAAATGCCTTAAATAAACCCGAAAATAAACCCCCAAAATTATCCTAAAAGAAAAGGCAGTAAGGCCAAATATTTATCAAAGGGCGACTTTGGCCCAGCCAGCTCATCCGTTGGTTGTGGGAAACTCGCTGAACTCGATGGCCTGCTGTTAATCGTGCTGCTGCTTTCCGATTCGCGTAC
Source organism: Encarsia formosa (assembly GCA_038277355.1). Taxonomy (NCBI): domain Eukaryota; kingdom Metazoa; phylum Arthropoda; class Insecta; order Hymenoptera; family Aphelinidae; genus Encarsia; species Encarsia formosa. Next base: position 71,770,275 of record CM076184.1, read on the forward strand.
CTAAAATTAGGAAAAGGGAAAAAGTATGCTACAATAAATAACTAAACACTGCAATTCTTTTTCGGAACTGTTTAATTAAGAAAAGATCAAAGGGCGTGGCAAGGGAAAAACGCAATATGGCCCGCTGGCCTCGCACTCACAAACCTCACAGAAACAAAATTTCCCGCACTCGTACAGGTAACCCATTGACGAAACTCTTCTTCTGGGCTCTTCTTGTAGTCGACTGTGATAATCGTGGTCCAGGCCTCTCTCTGTCTGGTGATCGGTGTCTCTTGGGCGTGATGGTGAGGACGCGGCGGCTCTGGGAAAATCGTCCCTGCTCCACGTGGGACCTACGCACACCTTGCCAAGTCACTCGCGATCCCGATGCCCGCGTGGTCGTTGTCGAGAGATCGTACGACCGGCAAACGAGAAAATCACCAAGTAAAAGAGCACCGTCGCGACCGCTGTACGCGACTACCAGTCCAAGATTAATTCACGGAGAATAAATTACTGCCACGAAGAAGAAGCCGGGCGGCAAACTCTAAAACCTGCCCTCTACCGGACTACCACCGAACTCCTTCTTTAGACCAACAAAATACAAATTTTCCACGTTACATTAATTTCTGGAGCGATTCAACGCCACAGACCACCCCCCATGAAAACGGTACTTCGTACCGAAAAAAAAAACGACATCCACACCCTTTCAAGAACAACCTTCCCCAAGAATCATTATAGGGCCGCTGCCCTCGTAACATTGGTACTAAATTTGTATCTACACCTTGCCACTACATTATTGTTACAAATAAATAGTAATAATAATAATAGTCATTAGTGTAATAAGGCTAACAATAAATAATAATAATAGTAGTAATCAAAAGAAAATACAAATAACTCTTATAACTAACTTAATTCTAAAGATAACAACAACAAAAATTCCTAACCTACCACCAGGCAAGGAGAGAACAGTCAAAAGGACCGGTATTAATCGACCTCCTTGGAGGGCCATCTGGAAGTCAAACCTCATGGGTTCGGGTGGACAGAGGTTCTTTACCGAAATAGCTCTCTGAGTCGCCTAAGGACCCTGGAACAAGCACCCTCTTCACTCAAGCCGCTTTCGACTACTCAGTTCGTAGGGGCAGGGGCAAGGGTTGAAAGCCACTGAGGAGAGTTGAATCGTCTTCGGGCAGTCGTCCACTTGTACCGTCAGGTTTATATCACCTAGAAAGCCACTTCTTGCGTGACGTGTGAAACCAGAGTTTCAAAACTAAAATAAACTCACTATTCAACAACTGCAAAAAAAAATAAACAAAAGGAAAAATCATTCGTTATCCGAACCCTTAGTCTTATGGAATTCAGCTAGGGAAAGGATAAAATGAGAACATCGGTCACCAGGTCGGACGGCATGCTCACAAAACGTGGGGCACGTATCGCTCGGGCTCACCAGCCTGACCCTCAGCTTTTCCACTTGCTCTCTCTGTCTAAAATTTGGGGCATCGGTCACCAGGTCGGACGGCATACTCACAATACGTGGAGGCACGCATCGCTCAAGCTCAGTAGCCGGACCCTCAGCTTTTCCGATTGTTCCCTCTATTACGACATGGGCAGCGGTCACAAGGTCGGGCGGACTGCCTACGATACGTGGTGTCACGGATGGCTTAAGCTCGCTATCCAGACCCTCAGTTATTCCGACTGTCGCCGAATCTTACAACAACAACAAAACAACAAAAAAACAAAAAAAATTAATAATAATAATTTTTAGTGGCAGTACTCGCCGAAATTGTAACAATTTATCTCTTAGATAAAGATCACTCTCGTCCACAACCCCGCTCTTCCAGGTCCCGACCGGATTTTCTTCCAGGGGACTCTCTGATTTCAGATTCGTTTCCCGTCGTGATTCTTGCACAGACTGCGCGATGGCCTCAGTGATTTCCTCCTGGTACTCTTGCTCAGCTTTGGGCTGATTTTTCCCAGGGTCCTCGTCCCCACCATCATCATGCGCTCTCGCAAGGTCTACCACGGGATCACTGAATCGGATGTCTCGCTCTGGGATGGGAGCCTGCTCCTCGAGCTGAGTGGTCCCCATTTGATTTAGCAGGTGGGGTTGGGACCAGTTGCTCTCCCCGGATTGTCGTTTTCCAGGAGCCACGCACAATTAGGGCACTCGGAAAAAGTCACGCCTGGAATACCGCACCTCTGACAGCTGACTGCTGGGTGCTTGTCTTTCCGCTCCGGACCTTCAAGCGAAAAATTTTCTGAATTCGCTTCGATGCGGTAGACGCGATGCGGGCAAGCAGTGAATTCATGCCCCACCAAACTAACGTTACAGAGGAAGCATGCACTCGCGTCCCCTCCCTCCACCAAGCCTGAAGACCGGACTAATGGTTTTGTCGAGGCATTATTCTTTTGCTCACCCTGTCCAAAAATATCCCTCTCTATGGCGGTAGATTGGGTTTGGCTGTGATGCATCGGTAATTCAGGATATCCCGAATCGCTCGATTTTTTTCTACCAGGCTTTTTCTGTGTGGCCTTATAGCACCTCACCCCCGAGTCAGAGCTACTTAAATCAGAGGTATCAGACTTGCTGCCACTCTCACTTGAGCTCGTTCGAGGCTACGCTGAGCTTTGCGTTGAAAAAACTCTCTCCCTTTTCCGAATCGTGGCCCCTTTTCTTTGAGCTGCACGTCGCCGCTCTCGTCGCTTCCAGCTGCTTGTTTTACGGACTTGGCAATCAACCCTCTCTGCCAACCGGTGAACATCGCTCGAGGACGATCGCATGTGGCTGTCCTGGAATGTTCTTCCTCTTGGCACGAAGAGGTGATCACTTAGCTCTGACTCCCCGGAGCTGGATTCCATGGGGAAAACTTGTCCAGTACTCGGGCATATCAAGATCAGGGTACTTCTTCAAAGTTCTTCAAAGTTCTTAAATGTTTTTTAAGAATCATCCCTGGGCCAGTTTATAACATAAAAATCCTAAAGGTTAATACAACTCAATAAATAATTAAGCTAGATAAAGAAGTCAAAATTTTTTTCGCAGAAACTACACGGAGAGAAGAGTCGGAGATCCGTTTACGAAATTGGGACCTAACCTGGTTGTCTTTGTTAAGCGCAATCGGGCTTCGAACTAGTTCGCAATCAGATTGCGAACTGCGCGAAGCCCGATATCGAACAGGCGAACGTAATCTGGGAATGTCGCCCCAAGAGGGCGCTGCTTCGTTTACGATCTCAGTTCGACATCGGGCCTCTCGCCCGAGTTCGCAATCAGATTGCGAACTCGTTCGAAGCCCGATCGCGCTTAACTAAACACAAGCAGGTTATGTTCCAATTTCGTAAACGGATCTCCGACTCTTCTCTCCGTGTACTACAATATATATCAATCGGAAGGTCTTTGAAAAAGGAAATTTTTGGCGCAAACCACAAATTTTTTTCCCTCAACTGCGCATGCGCAGAGCGAAGTAGTGACTTTTGAACTTTTATTAATATCTCATAACCTAAAATAGCTAGAAAAACGCAGTTTGTGGCAATATTTTCTAAAAAAAAAATGCAGTTCAACTGTACATATAATTTTTAATTTTGACAAAATATGCGCCCGCTAGACGGCTTTTTATGTAAAGAGTTTTAATAAATCAATCAGAAAAGTGCCTTACACCCTTTTTAAAAATCTGAAAAAATCAGAGCGGTTAATTTTCGTTAAAATACATCACATATTTTTTTTCTGGTGAGGCGTTTGTCTTCAATTTTTTTTAATCGCAAATTTAAGGTAAAAAAATTCGAAAAATGGCCCAAACGGTTCAAATATGGCGCCATAAATAATATTAAAAATTATAAGTGAACTACATTTTTTTTTTTTAATTTTGCCGCAAACCGCATGTCTGTAGCCCTAATATGTTCTGAGATAAAAATTAAAGTTGAAAAATCACTATTTTAGACCCTAGGGTCCCTAGATTGGGAATAGGGATCTGCGGTTCGAGCCAAAAATTTTCTTTTTTCATGCCCTTTCGAATCATATATCTACTGTCTTACCCGGCTATACCCTTTAACTTTTTCTAAAACTTTATCTATCTTTTGTAATTTTCTCAAATAGTTAAGTGATGCGTGACCAAGTCTTGAATGCCATGACATGCCCTCATTCTTCGGGATGAATTCTCTAGATTTACTCAATACATCATCAACAAATATTTCATCTAAATCATCAATCTCAATAGTTTTTGGCGCTATAAAACCTGATGCACTCTCTAGATCTTTCTCTTCATTTAAACCTTTATGAATCTGATGCTCTTTTACAGATTCAGGATTTTTCTCTATTTTTTAAAGATTTTTGTCATTATGATTTTTCTCAGACTCATTAAGGTGGTTTTCTACCAGAGCTAGTCAAGTTCAGGATTAAAAAAAAATCATTACACTAAATTACTAACAATTAGTTATTAAAATTTATTTTTTAACTTTTTATGGCTTCTGAAATTATTTTCTACCAAAAAAACATTGACAATCACAACAAAACATTTTTTTAAACTTTTTACCTCACCTTTGAATACCGCAGTTTCAGAGGTTACTCACGTGAAAATTATATTCGTAAAATTATTGTAAAATTTGTAAAGGGTCAATTTTTTGCAGTTTCAAGAAATGAATTCTTCGATAGTGAAACTGTATGTATGTGGTTTTTTCTAAAGGATCTCTATTGTAAGAAGACAAATATCAATAATTAAGTATACTTTTTCAGCGTGTTGGCCTTACGCGAAATGGAAAAAATGCAAACTTAAACTTGTTATAACTATTAAACTAAATGGTCAATTTTGACCAGACTTCGTAGAAATGTTTATTAATATCTATTAAACACCTCCAGAAAATTTGAGCTGATTCTCTATTGTCATGCATTTGGTAGAAAACTACCTTAATATTTGAATTCTCTTTTTCAATGGACTTTTCTAAATTCTCCCTCCCAATCTCAGACAATGCATTCTCAAAATTTTCATCATTCAAAAGTCTCCCTCCAATTTTATCAAAGTTTGAACTTGTTCTCCCTTCGAAACTGACGATTGATTCTCATCAAAATTTATTGTCTGAGATTGTTGTAGAAGTTCATGATCTTTTACTATTCTAGCTTTACAGCAATAGTTTTCATGACGCTTTGTAATAACATTTTTCTCACTGAAGTCTTTCTCAATTTCAAACTTTACTATCCAATTGGGCTTCTCGTACACGCCCTCAAAGATAGTTTTACCATTCTCTTTACAGTAAACTTTAAATTATTGGTCATCTAAATAAATAGAAAAATCCATGTGCACCAGTTTTCACAAGGATAGCAAGTTTTCTGAAATATCTTTCGCAGCTATCACATTAGTTAATTTTAATATTTTCTCTCTAGTTGAATTGCATTTAAGTAAAATATTCCCTTTGCCATCAATGACAATATCTGCAAATTCATTTTTATTCGCACTCTTAATTACTCTGTTCTTGGAAACTTTAAAATCAGTTAAAATAAAACTCTTATTTACAATATGGTCTGTTGCAACTGGTTAGTGGTATTCTCGCTTACTTGCGCTGCATTTGCAGCGGGACCATTTGCAGATTTTCCATGGCCACTGCCTCTGCCACGACCTCTGTTACCACCATGACGACCACCTCTCCCACCTCTTGAATTTTGGCCTTTAAATTTTTTATTCGGAGGACCATTATTCGAATCCTCGGGTTTTCTCTTATTATTCTCAACGTTGTTTGTGTTATACCAGCATTCGCTAGATTTATGATTGATTATTTTCTTACAGGTATAACAAAACGATTTGTTAGAACCTTTAGAAGGACACTGTTCTTGCCAGTGACCAGATACCTAGCACCTATGGCATTTATTTTTTTTTTTGTAGTTGGATCCTTTGAATCCACTAGAATTTTTATTAGGCTTAAAAGCTCTAACTGCATTTGGTTGTATTTCTCTACTTCTCTTTGAATTATTCTCAATCTATATATCTCTCATAGCAACTTTTACATCTTCGTGAGTCATTTCTCGTTTGGTCGTTCTTTTTATGATAGAATTTGTTCGTCTTATTTCTTCAAAAATCGGAACGGTAGTTACAGCCTCGTAAAATATCGATCTTATCTCAGACTCAGTCAGTTTGTAGTCAGTGTCACTTACTTGAATTTCTCTAATTATTTTCTCGTAACGGTCACAAAAAGAATCTACAGACTCTCCCGGATTCATTCTCGCATTATAAAGTTGAGATTTCAAAGTTGTAGAAGTCACCTCGATAAGGTGCTTTCACGCGGATTTTAATTTATTCAAAATTTCAATAAGCTCATCTGTACCTGAAATCTTTTGATAGTAGCCATCGTCAATGTGATTTATTATGATTTCTTTAACAAAATTCTTTCTTTCACTCTGTCTCTGAATTGACAAACCACTCGGAGACGGTACAGTCAAATAAATTACACCAGTCAATCTTTTAGTCTTTAATTCGGTGATGAGGTGATCATACCAAATGTCGAAACTCATGTTTTTAGCCAACTTGTAGTTTCTAGCAACGTCGAACCTTGATTCCAAATAATGATTACCCACGTTCTCAAAATTTTCCAAATTACTCGGAGCTCTTGAAGAGTCTGCCCTCTGAGTAGAATTATGTAAATTCAATCTCAGAAGTCTATCTTTCTCAGCCATAATTGACTCTTGCTGTAATTTAGCAAGTTTATCGGCCATTTCTCTCATTTGCGCCATCATGTTGATGTGGGCAGTGGAGGGTGGTGGGGTGTTGTGAGAATTACTTGGTTGTTTGGTAGGATCTTGGTTGTTTTGCTGATTGGCAGTCGAAGCTGCAGCATTCTCATTGACCTCGTTTTTTAACTCAACTGTTAGGACCACGTTATTCATGGATGCTGTGAAATTTTATTTATTTATTAGTACTTGATTCTCTCTAAGCTCTTTACTCAAACTTTAAAATTTCTCAATAATTTCACAGTAATTCTAAAAATTCTCAAAATAAATTTATTTTATTCACGTTCATTCAGTTGATTGATCAATTCCTCGTCAGCCAGTTGGCTATAGACTGTAGTCAGCCCACTCTTAATTGTCTCTTTCCATCTTTCTGTACAATGACGTAAGTAGACGTTCTAGGATTTTGAAATCAATATTCTTAAGCATCTTATAAATTCATGTAATTTATAATTATGTCTCTCTCCTAATATTTAATAAAAAGCCTCAAATTTCTCAAATTTTCTCAAATATGAAGGCTCTGACAGGCACTGCGTGAATTACAAGCCGGCCTGGGAGATTCAAGCGCAAGCTCTCTGCTTACCACCTAGCTAGAAGTGATGCAAAGATGCTGTGCAGCACAGCAGTGGGATAAGCTACCGTGTGCACAGGTAGAGTCAAGACGAACCAGGGTGAAGAAAAACCCACGGTACTTTCTAGGAGCTGCGTTCGAATGCAGGTGGTGAAAAGCGTTGAGCATCAATAAATTCCCCTCTGTCCGCAAATCTCTAAAAGTGAAGGAAAAGAAAGAGCGTGATAAAAACGAAACATAAAAAAAACTTCAACCAGTAACACTGTGTGTATTCTAACTCAAATCGAAAATCGTCCACCGATGACTGAAATCCAAAACGCGCGAAGATAAAAAGTCCCGAGATGCCGAGCTTGCCATTGTTTAGTCTATGAACTCCTCCTGAATCCAGCATCTCCTTCACCAAAACTTGAAATCTCTCATCATAATTTTTCCTTTCCTTCGAACAAAGGAATAATTCATCTCTCAAAATATTCCCACAAAATTTACATCATTCTCAATAAAAATTACCTCCAAACCAAGCACTCTCTTTACTTCTCAATTCTTAAATAAAATAAAAGTTGTTCAAAGAAAATATGTGATTTTTTCACTTTATCTCTCTCAGCAACGTGCAATTCTAAAAATTAATTCTCCCAGTTTCTCAAAATTTCATCATACACTAAGAAGGAAAATCACTTACCTGAAATTAATTCCTGCGGACTCGTGGAGTAATTCAATGCGTTTTTCTCAAAGTCTAGTATTTTATTATTGCTCAGTGGAAGCGTGTGCTGAAGCCCATAACATAAGGGACTCCAGGTTGGGTTGGAATAGATGTATTTGTACAAATACAAATAAATCACAACACAATTTATTCAGTTTAAACACTCTTTACTACTCTTTCATCCAACTCATATACTAGAGCCGCTACCACACCGAAGCAGCTACGCAGAGCAAGTGCGTGCGTCGCAGAGAATTCAATCTCTCGCTCGCGCTTCATTCTATATCGATATTACAGAAAGCTTTGTTGACGGCAAAGCTAATATCCCAACAATCAATCATTTATCACATCAACCATGAGATAAAATAAAACGATTTCATTCACCCTTCAAATTTCAATGGGGACCCCAGAAGTTCTTTAAAGTAAAATAGTATATTATTCCCAAGGGAAGCAAGTGTGCCATGAGGGTCTTGTGTCATTGCAGGCTGAGACGAAGTCCAGGGCTGCAAATACGACCTCATCAGCACATTTGAGTCCTGAGTGATGTATACAATTTTCTAACATCGTTTATCACAAGTTTTAACTTGATTTCCCTCCGATAAAAGCCAAAAGAACGGTTATTGTGCTCCAATGCACTAGCGACCAATGCGTAGCCGGCCGCCATGTTGCAGTCCAAGCGTAAGCGAAAGCAGGCAGTAGGCCGGCTGCGTATCGGTCGATTGCGCAAGGAGTACATTCCGTTCTTTTGGCTTACATCGGAGGAACTCATAGTTCCCAAGGTAGGGCCAAAAAACTAGGTGTCATGTGAGTACTCGGAAAACTATTTAAAACCCTAATTGCCTGTCAGGTAACTATACTAAATAGAAAAGAGTTTCCAGCCCTCGCCGTCAATTTCTGGTGGGGCAATCAACCGTACCGGATGACAGAACCTTCCGACCGGAAGTGCTATTTTCATATCATTTGAGTACTGACGGCTTATCGTTAATTTTGTATGCATTGAATAAAAATAACATTTTAAGTAAATGCCGTCAAAAAAAATGGTCCTGGAAAGCAGGAAAATTTTTGATTCTTGAAAAGTTGGATGACTATTTTTGTATTATTTGAGTACTGACGTGCTTTGTAAAATTTAATTAATTTTTGTTTTTTTATAAATTTTTTATATTACCGTCAAATTTTACCGGGCCGGGGGCTGATAAGAGGGGGGTGACGGCCACATCCTCATGTCATATGCTGCAAAATGGTTGCAATATGTTTGGTATTGGAAAAAAAAATTTTTTTAGTTCAAAAGTGGACGGTCATTTTCGTACTATTTGATTATTGATGGGCATTCTAAAATTTTATTGATTTTTGTTTCCTATTACAATTTTTTTTATACCCGTCAAGTCCTAGTGGGGTGGAGGCTGATAAAAGAGGGTAGCGCCCCCTCCTCCCGACACTCGTAGTGTACTAGTCTACTAGTAAAATTAAAAAAAAAAATGTTCAAGGTTTCAAACAAATTGAATATTGAAATATTTTATAAAAATTTGACAACAAAGTTTGCAAAAAATATGTCGTTGAAAAACATTAAAAAATCTAAGATATTCAATATTAAAATGTAAATTTACAAAAAAACTCAAAAATTTTGTAAAAAGATAAGTAGGTTATTTAGTTTAATGGTTAAAGTTTATTCATCATCAGATTCATTATCTTACTCTGCTTCCAGAGATTCGTCTGAATCATACTGAACATCACGATCTGGAAATAATATGTTCTGTTATTGTTCATGAATTACTCAAACTATACTTGATTTGATTTGTTATCTAACGCTATTCACAATTTATTTACAATATTTAAAAAGTGTGTTCTCTCGAGTAATGACATAACACACTTGCAAACCGCTGCTCGAACGCGCGTGACTTCACGTTCGACGCAAGGCATCTTTTGTTTTTTGTTATTCCTTGACTACCAGAAGCGCCTAACCACTTGAAGCGAACGGAACTATTTTTGTGTAAAGACTTTTGTATTTATTACCAAATAAATATTGTTTGTTGTTTTTTATAAAAATCACGCTTCATTTGCTCATTTCCATTCACTCACTCATCTAAAAACTACAAAACTTCATGAAGAAGCCGTGCTCGACCTACTGGTAATTCTGAGACGGTTATTCCCCCAACATTGGTCCTTCGAACTCTGATATTGATTATCCAGCAAAAAAGTGAGTGATTGGCCGTGCATTATTTCAAAAGCAAAAAAGTACCGTCACCTAACCTTCGAGTGACGCGCATCGTCATCAAAGAAGCGCTCTACATAAGCAACAGCAAACGAGACGTGCAGGCACGCTAGCGTCTCGTGTATTCATCCAAACGTTTGTTTGGCCACACAACAAGCGCCAAACTGCACTTCGAGGCATTGTACGCTGGCACGCCGGTACTTTACTCTCGCTAACTCTGCTTCGATTCGAGTACGCTGGCACGCCAGTACTCGTCTCGCAACACCTGACCACATTATCAAGTCAGCAACCTTGCTGCAGACTCCGTCGGTTTGGACAATTTTTCATCGCCGCAATTTTGGCTGAAAACTACACGCCAACCACGATACAACTGCACGTTGTCACAGCGTCCTCGAGTTTCTTCTTCTTCGGGTGCCGACTACGACAGAATCAACGAGATCTCCAGGACTGCTTCGAGAAGACATCGAGAAACAACGAGTCGTCAACCATTACAAATCAATCCGTAAAATTGTCTAAACTAGGTTAAGAATTAGCGATTATCATTTAATATTTTCTACGCCGCGATTTTGCGATTTAATTTGCATTGTATAAAAATTTAAATTCACGCGATAAAATTCGGTTGTATGTTTTCTAACCTTTGAATGATATACGCCTTTCTCGTTTTGTGAACAATGCGAGACTAAAATCATTTTTTTATTTTTTTTGATGATTATTGAATCATAAACTTTCAAGATGTCTCTAACTTTTGATGAACTTCTTACTGATCAGAAAACTACCGCGAAATGGATCGCGAATTTTATTGTAAACATGACAAAAACAAAGAAAGAAAATGTCACAGCTGGCTATCTGGGCAAACGATTAGACATTCTCGACGGTTACTGGGATATGTTTAAAAAAACCCACCACGCACTCGCACGCTACCCTGAGTTTGAGGACTAAGGTTACGCCACGGAAGACCTGTTCAGTGCCACCGAGCTTCTCTACTCGGAGCATGTTTCCGTGTTAGAGACTGAAATTGCGAAACGGCAAACCCAAACGTCGACTTCCGATGCGCCCTCTGGATCGACCCCGGTAACTCAACGCGCGGTACCAACAGCTGTGGAAGCTGTCGTTCGGCAAATCCACTTGCCTCAGATTGAACTCCCGTATTTTGACGGTAACCCTTTAGAATGGGAAAGTTTTCGCGATCTTTTTAACACTTTGATCATTCAAGTTCCTGGGCTAACGAACGTCCAGAAACTTATTTACTTGAAGTCACGTCTCAAAGGCGAGGCTGCGTCTTTGGTGAGTAATACGCAAGTAACCTCAAACGCATTCGACGGCACGTGGGAAGATTTGAATTCGCGTTACGGTATCCCGCGGATCTGGTCGGCTTTTCACATAAAGAGTTTATTAGAGATTGAACAGATTACAAAGTCATCTCCAATTTAAATCAAGCATAATAAATCAAGTATAATTGTTGTTAACATTTAAACGCTCCTTTTTTATGCTTTTTAACTTAGATTTTTGTGATCAGCGCATCAATATTAGTAAAAAAAACCTTTATTTATCCGGGGGGGGGGGGGGGGAAGGGATCTAACGAAAACCTTCGACCAACGACCCAAGTTCAGTTCATTCATTAGCCTAGTGGGGCGCTCGCCGACCAAAACTTTTTACCGTGCAGCAGGGTTGGGTGGTGTGGCACTTTGGTGACTCACCATGGTAAGCCACCTGGTGTATTAGTGTATTAGGCGCATTATACCCAGCGTTCGAAATAAATAATTTTTTATAAACTATTAAATAAATCGACAAGCTCCAAAACCCCCATAACGCTCGGGAGAGTGATAAATAAATAATTTTTTATGAACAATTAAAAAAACCGACAAGCTCTAAACCCCCATAACGCTGGGGATAGCGATAAATAAATAATTTTTTATAAACAACTGAATAAACCAACAAGCTCTAAACCCACATAACGCTGGGGAGAGCGATAAGTAAATAATTTATTATAAACAGTTGAATAAACCAACAAGCTCTAAACCTACATAGCGCTGGAGAGAGCGATAAATAAATAATTTTTTATAAACAATTGAATATACCGACAAGCTCGTAACACCCATAACGCTGGGAATAGCGATAAATAAATAATTTTTTATAAACAATTAAATATACCGACAAGCTCTAAGCCCCCATACCGCTGGGAGAGTGATAAATAAATTATTTTTTATAAATATTTAAATAATTCGACAAGCTCGTAACCCCTATAACGCTGGGGAGAGCGATAAAAAAATAACTTTTAATAAACAATTAAATAAACCACCAAGCTCTAAGCCCCCATAACGCTGGGGAGAGCGATAAATGAATTATTTTTTATAAACAATTGAATAAACCGACTAGCTCTAAAACCCCATAACGCTGGGGAGAGCAATAAATGAATTTTTGTTTATAAACAATTGAATAAACCGACTAGCTCTAAAACCCCATAACGCTGGGGAGAGCAATAAATGAATTTCTTTTTATAAAGAATTAAATAAACCGACAAGCTCGTAACCCCCCTAACGCTGGGGATAGCGATAAGTAAATAATTTTTTAAAAACAATTTAATATACCAACAAGCTCGTAACATCCATAACGCTGGGGAGAGCGATAAATGAATTATTTTTTATAAACAATTGAATAAACCGACTAGCTCTAAAACCCCATAACGCTAGGGAGAGCAATAAATGAATTTTTTTTTATAAATAATTTAATAAACCGACAAGCTCGTAACCCCCCTAACGCTGGGGATAGCGATAAGTAAATAATTTTTTATAAACAATTGAATAAACCAACAAGCTCTAAACCCACATAACGCTGGGGAGAGCGATAAATAAATAATTTTTTAAAAACAATTTAATATACCAACAAGCTCGTAACATCCATAACGCTGGGAATAGCGATAAATAAATAATTTTTTATAAACAATTAAATATACCGACAAGCTCTAAGCCCCCATACCACTGGGAGAGCAATAAATAAATTATTTTTTATAAATATTTTAATAAAAGGGTTTTGGGGTTTTAGAGCTGGGGGGTAGCTAATCAGCTTTTTTGTTGAACTTGGGTGCTCCGGGTTTTGGGGGTTTAAAGCTTGGAAAATAGATGATTAGTTTTTTCGTTGAACTTGGGTGCCCAGCGTTATGGGGGTTCAGAGCTTGTCGGTTAATTCAATTATTCATAAAAAATTATTTATGTATCGCTTTCCTCAGCGTTATGGGGGCTTAGAGCTTGTCGGCTTATTCAATTGTTTATAAAAAAAATTCATTTATCGCTCTCCCCAGCGTTATGGGAGCTTAGAGCTTGGTGGTTTATTTAATTGTTTATAAAAAATTATTTATTTATCGCTATTCCCAGCGTCATGGGGGTTTAGAGCTTGTTGGTTTATTCAATTGTTTGAACCATGCTTCCAGGGAATGTTTCCAGAAACCCGGAAGCTTACACTGCGTTACAACCTCCACTGGGGCGCCATTTTGTTGAAGTGGCGGTTGTTGCCCATCGGCCCCTCTGGCGTCATTTTCATTCATGATCGCGGAATTTTCTTGCAGAAGGTTTCTTGCAAGATTTGTGGCAAGGGAGTGGGTGAGCTCAACCTGCCTCGGCAATCTGGGTGTTTCCTCCGTTTCTCTTAACGCGACGCGCTGCCGCGACACGAAGGGTTACTTTAGTCAGGGTCACCACTATGGACTGTGTAGGGTGCGGGTTTTAATAATGACAAGACAGTCCAATTAAATGAAATATTTTAATTAAATTTTAAAGTTTACAATGGGACTAAGGCCGTTATTTAGCTCGGGTGTAGCATGAGGTTAGCTGTCGCTCGTTACGAGGTTGACAAAAAACTGAACTCGTTGCCTGGCTATGCATGGCTTGATTGCTTACGACGTTGGTCCACAGTCGTGGCTGAAGTTGCCGCTTGCGCCTGTGACCGCGCGGAACGTTCTGGGGAGCGATCCCCACAAAGTCATGTCCTGTAATTCCGCACAAAAAAAAGGTACTTAGAAATGAGATATCGTTACAAAAATTTGATAGCTTTTTGATCCCATTGAAAAATAGATGCTGTCAAATTTTTGTAATGACATCTCATTTCTAAGTACCTTTTTTTTGTGTGGAATTACATGACATGACTTTAAAAACGTGGCCAACTTTTTGACTTTTGACCATATTCACATTTATATTCTTTGTTTTACTTAGCAGTCTTCCAAATTCAAGATCAGTCACAATTGTAGAAATATTATCGTTATAATCTGCCAAATAAAGATTATAGTTTTCATGAATTTCTATATGTTTTTTAAATTCCATAATATCATCGAAGCTAGGTTGAATTCCGAAAATAAAAATCGTCCACTCAAAAATTCATTTTCACCACATTCAGGTGAAAATTCAGGATTTCTTGGTACACATGGAGGGCAGATTTTCTCCTGTGCCTTGTATATTTTACTTTTATTGCTGGAGTCAACAGTACTATATGATTTTATCTTGGCATAATTATTCTTAAAAATTTTCATGGTATTCCATACAAAATTACTATTGAAATTAATTGATTCAGCAAATTTTATGTAGGATTCTTTCTTTTTAATTTTATATGCTCGTTTTGCAATAGCACGCATTTTTTTTGCTCGAATCTCATCTTCTGTCTTTTTTGTGAATTGTCATTTTTTGAAAGCTACCTTTGCAAGACGTTTAGCTGTATCACAATCAGCATCCCACCACCTAACGGGAATTTCTTCCTGGGCGTATTATTTTTGACTGTGGTCTTTCTTAAATTAATAAAAAAATTCATACTTGCCATTAGGGGATAAATTGCTGTAACCAGGGCCCAAAAATTCAGAAAACATATCACTGAGATATTCTGAAACGTAGCTCCAGTCGGTCCTCTTTGATTTGATCTTGAATGTTTTTTTTGTATAAAAACTCTTTGTGACGGATCATATAGTTAATACTTGTTTTTTTTTTTTCTAAGCTGTATGCCCCATGAAAAATTGACCCATTGATTAATTGTTTTTGATATTGTTTT
Source organism: Encarsia formosa (assembly GCA_038277355.1). Lineage (NCBI taxonomy): Eukaryota > Metazoa > Arthropoda > Insecta > Hymenoptera > Aphelinidae > Encarsia > Encarsia formosa. The sequence goes on from CM076184.1 coordinate 71,785,456, forward strand.
TTGATGTAGTTTAATATCCTTTTTTATTTTTTGTACTCAAATAATACAAAAAACTATGTTGTAGATAAGAAAACGCCACCCTCTTTTATCAACCGCCGGTCCAGTACAATTTGATGGCAATAAAATATATTGAAAAACAAACAGAAATTAATTAAATTTTACAAAGCCCGTCAGTACTCAAAAATACGAAAATGATCATCCAACTTCCCGAGAATCAAAAATTTTCCTGCTTTCCAGGACCATTTTTTTTTTGACGGCATCTGATTAAAATTTCATTGTTATTTAATACAAATAAAATTAACGATTAGCCGTCAATAATCAAATGATATGAAAATATTACTTCCGGTCGGAAGGTTCTGTCGTCCGGTACGGTTGATTGCCCCACGGGAAATTGACGGCGAGGGCTGGAAACTCTCTTCTATTTAGTATAGTTAGGTTTTTAAATAGTTTCCCGAGTACTCACATGACTCCTAGTTTTTTGGTCCTAGCTTGGGAACTATCAAGTTATAACTTGCGATCCATGAGGTTAGAAATTTTTTTTTCTCGCTCAAATCAACTATACAGAGATACCTGCTTTCAACTAAGTATTGAAACTACTGTTTTATGCACAGACGTAAGGTCAGTAGCACGTTTGCGGTCTAACAGAGAGCGGAAAAAATGAAGTAGTGGTGATGATATTTAGCTTCATTAATTTCTGTTTCAGTTATAAAATAAATGTTCTCTTTAGTAAATCGCTTTACAATTACAGTAAAACCTCCAAAGTTAACCCCCTCTGCAAGGTGACCACTTTTGAATGGAACCATCCTATACTAATAAATGTTAAAATTTTTTCATAATTTGGCTACCTCTTGAAGTTGACAATTTTTAGATGGAACCCAAGATGGTCAACTTAAGGAGATTTTACTGTATTTCTATAAAAAACGTACTCATACTCAAAAGTTTGTAGCTAAAGTTTTTTTTTTTTTTTTTTTTTTTTTTTTTGTCAAAATTTAAATAATATTTTGTACAATTTTTTTCAACTTTGATTTTTAGATGTGTCCGATAAAAATTACTACAAAGTAACTGAAAAGATCTGTTGGAGAAGACGTACAAATTTAGTTTGGGGCAGTTCTTGTCTATTTAAAAAAATTCCAAACAGTTTTATGTACGTAAGGGTCCAACATTTGTGTAAAATTTTTTATATGTAAGCTTTAAGGGCTCAATGAGGGATAAGATTTTTTTCTACAATTGTTTTATTTTTATTACAGTCAGGGCTCTTGTGACAGCGTAAAATTAAAAAAAAAAAAAAAAAAAAGCGCACCGGTCATGGAACAGTTGATAGAAGTGTAGCTTCAGTCTCTTTAAGCAAACAGAAGATTTAAATTGTATTTCTAATTATGATGCTTTTTTTTGTTTTACTAGTTTTGAAATTTAATTTTAAAGACCCGGTGCACCTGTGTCTTACGGAAGACGTCGACATCCGCTTGGATGTATGCGTTTGGTTGCAAAATATCGATTTTAAACAAAACTTCCTGGGGAAGTCGTCGCAGACGAATTTTTTCGACCTGGTCCAGCCGGGTATATCGGGAGATCGTTGACATCCCCGTGGGTTAGTTTATTTAATTGCAGCAAATCATTGATTTCAAACAAAACTTCCTGGGAAAGTCATCGCCGATGAATTTTTTCGACCTGGTGCAGCAAGTTGTATCAGGAGATCGTCGACTATCCCCCGAGTTTTGCCCCGAGTAAGTTTATTTTATTGCAAAACATCGATTTTAAACAAAACTTCCTGGGGTAGTCGTCGCCGATTAAATTTTTCGACCTGGTGCACTTGGATTTACCAGGTTGACATCGACGTCGACGTGCCTTCGAGTAAGTGTGTTTGATTACAAAACCTCGATTTTAAATTAATTTTCCTGAGGCCTCTCTTTACCTGGTGGTATCTCTTTATTTCGCGTTACGGAGGCAAATGACGATCTCATCTGACGATCACTTTTTTCATTTTACTTTGGCCGCGGATATGTAATAGTATTAGTATATAAATATCCGGCCTTCGGCCGGACAGTGACCACTGTACATACCACATGAAAAATTACTAAAGCAATAATACACCCTCTTTAAGCGCAAATCACGCGCAATCCACCCACGTATTCAAAAAAACCAAAATAACCCATCTTTTTTTTATTTTTTTTTCCAAAATAACCCATCAATAAAAAATTTTTCTAGGTTTGCGCGGTTAACCAAAATAACCCATCACCCAATTCCTGGAACTCATTTTTATTTATTCTCGGAAAAAATGGGACCGAACCACTATCAACCACAATAGGGACCACTATCCTGACTGTCCGGATAGTGTCGAAATGTCTGGATAGTGCCGATAGTGTATATAAACTGTCCGGATAGTGACGTAATAATAAATTTATAGCTATATATGTAAGGTGCAGAGTTATAACGTAAGTATAGAAGCTACGCTTCAAAAATTTTATTTAAGTAGTAGAGTGAGTTTTTTATCATAATCAAGAAGTTTTACAAAAGTATGAGAGAGGGGGCAGTTTAGGGAATCGGATGTCTTATAAGATAATAATTTATTCATATTTCCAAAAACCACAATTTATGTAATCGAAGAATAGTCTATTCTCGATCATGCACGGAAACAGCGATGATTCTACGAGAGTCGAAACTTCCTGTACGTGACGATCATTTTTTTGAGTGCTCAGCGCGCGTAGCGAGAATTTTCGACTCGAGTAGAATCATCGCTGTTTCTGTGCTTAATTCTAGAATGTATTTTCTCGAATTTGATGAATTATCTTGATTATATATCTGAGCTGAATTTCAGCCAATAGAAACAGCGTATTTGACATTTTGCGGAGGAGTGTGGGTAAAATTATTTGAATAATTTTTCGGTTATTTCCAATTCAAATATTTCGAGTCACATAGCAATTCGAATGGTTAGACTTATCCGATTCAATTTTTGGGTTGGACCTGCATCACTGCGACGTATACCTATATATAGCTATGGATACTCACATATAGGTCCATAAGTAAATATTTGTAACCTCTGTAATTCAAACAATTGAAAATAATTGAATGTCCGTTGTTCCGCAAAAATGTAAAATACTGCATTTCTATGAGTTGAAATTCAGCTGGGGAATATAAACCAGCCAAATACCCCTCGTGCTTCAAAACTTTAGATAATTTTGAAGTACTAGGGGTATTACGACTGATAATTAGGATTTAATTTATTTGGCTGGATTTTGGTCGGTATTGCACTGATTGCCCTTGGTTAATTTTAAGGTTATATTAATTTTGACATGATGCAACGATGACGATCAGGTGACTAATGCTTTCAGTATATTACGTGCTATTCCATGCTGTATATTACTTCAGTTCAGTTTATATTCCAGTGTTTTAGACCAGTGGAATTTCAAATGTGAACTAAAAACTGAACTGAAACTTCCTCATTAGTCTCGTAGTCCATTCAGATTATACGGGAAAATGACCGATTTCCATTAGGTATATTACACGAGAATCGGTACGTTTCTCGTATCAGATTCGAGAAAGGTCTTATTTTACACCTCTTGCTTCAAGCCATTAATAGAGCTTTTTATAGTTAGAAAATATTATTTCCGACAGCAACGATTAGCGTTTGAGGTTTAAGTTTTCAATAAAAAAAGTCGATAAAAGTTTAGGTTAAATCAAAAACAGAAAAATAGTGTTCAAAATAAGTAACAACGATATTTCTGCAAAAAGATTTAAACAGCATGTTGGTTTATTAACTACTAAAATTAACTTTCAATAGCTACAGTAGCCTTTTTTTTCTGTTATTTTTTCGGTTACAGTGAACTCTAAACGGTTATAACTTGGTTATTTTAAAAAACTGAAGAAGTTGAAAAGAAGAACAAAGTTTAAATAAACAGAATCATATTCATGTACATCAAGTTGCAAAAAAAAGATTCTTTTTTTTCTGTAGGTAAGAATCTTATTATAATTTGAAAAACTCTAAAATTATCTTTATTCTACTATGGTGACCTTTAAAATTGATTTAAAAAATTTAAAAAAACAAAAAATATTGGGGGCTTTTTTTCCATCAAGCAAAACCATGAGACTTTACAAAATCCAAAAAAAATTTCCCGGGGACACCCTAATAATCAATCTAAAGTCAGGAAAGGGGTAGAATGGATAAATATATAAGTACTTGGTTTATAAAAGAATGATGCATTTTAAAATGTTTAACTATGAATGAGGAGGGTCAAAAAAGGTGAGGGTGGGAGTGGAGTCAAAAGAACATTCCTAACTGATTTCATTCAGCGAGCGGGGTGAAACCCCCTAGCGAAGAATAAATTACAACTTATATAATATAGTAATATCTCCCTACAAACAATCCCACTTAATTCATATTATAAAATTAAATGAAAATTAGTTCAAAGTATTATCCTATAGGATCCTTATAATAATAATTCTATAGTAAGCAAGGACCCTCATATTTCGTGGTCAATATAGTCCAGTCGTACTACGTCAAGAATAGGGTAATTTAAAAAAAAATCCTGACAGTGATTTTATGATTAAAATGGAAAGAAAACATCACAAAAAAAAAGGAAAAATCAAGCGAACACTTTTCGAGTCCCTGGGGTGGAACAGGGTGGACTTTTAGGGGTTAAAAGCAGTTTTTCGCAATTTCCAAGAAAAGTATAAGTTTTGTCGAAAAAAGTTTAATACAAAAGTTGTAGAAAATTGAAAGATCTGCAACTTTTGTTCTATACATTTTTTCACATTACCTCAAAACTGACGAGATAAACGCAAAAAACGAGTTTTTTGTTTTTTATTTTTCCTGGCCACAAAAATAAATGTATCTTAATGAAACTTGGCCTAAATAAAGTTTTTTTTATGTGAAATAAGCCATAATTTTTTTGTATAAGAATATTCTACCGCTTAAAAAATACGAGTGGCTAAAGTGAAAAAGGTGTCTAGTTCACGAGAAAAGTTTCTTATTTTTAAACGCTCTACGATGTTCGTTTGGGTCTCATTCTTTTTGTTTTAACATGTAGTTTAAAAAAAAAAAAAAAAGGTATGTTTTTATAGGAAAAATTATAAAAAATTCAAAAAAAACCGATTTTTTCATTTTTTTTTTCCTTTATTTTTGTATACATAGTTATAAATTTCAAATTGTTTATTAAAATTTTTTGTAAAATTGTCTCAAAACCATAACTACATTATTTCACAATAATATTACCGTATATCATCTATTATAAGCTATCCATTTAAAGTAAGCCCTACTGAAATTGTCTTGAGTTCAAGTAAGTAAGCCCTCCTTCGAAAGTAAGCCCTCTTTGACCGAGCACCACCTTGAACAGTAAGTTCCCTGGAATTTCTGGTAAGTATTTCTTTACCAGAATGAATCATATAATAGAGTAATATTTTATATAATAATAATTTGTACCATATACACATAACAGTAAATTTTTTCTATTAATTTTCATACTTGTTTTTATTATCCTTACTTTAACAAAAGTAAGCCCTCCTTCGAATATAAGCCCTCCTTTGAATATAAGTCCTTATTCCGAATAAAAAAGAATGTAAGCCAGGGGCTTATAATAGATGAAATACGGTAGATATTTTTAACTAATTTTTAGGCACTTGCGACACCGAAGGGGTCGGGAAGGCCTTATAATTTTGGCAGAGCAAAAATGCAACCAAAAATTGTGCACAGGATTTCTCGCGACCTAAAGCATAACATTGAACGGGGTGAACGGGAAAATGTTCGTTTTGGTGTCCCATAGTTCCAGTTTCATTTTGAGTATGATCGGATCACATGGGTACAAATGGCGCTTACCAAGACTTTATGCAAACTGATTTAACTCGATTCTATAGCTATTAAAAAAAAAAAACTGTGCACAGGATTTCTCGCGACCTAATGGACAGAATTGAAAGTGTTAAACGGGAAAACGTTTGTAATGGTATTCTCCGAGAATTAAAAAAAAAAAAAAAACAAGATTGTCGAGCGCGAGGCACAAGTGTCGGTCGGTCGTGCCCTTTATGTATTGCGCGGAGCAATTGTGGAGCATGGCAATGCATACCTTGCATCGCGCGCAGCGGTAGCGGAGCGTAGCGATGCAAGGACGGAGGTGTTTTTGCCCAAATTTTTTTTAAAGTCTCAGGTCTTGTGCAGCAAGCCGTAGCTAGGAAAGTGATCTGGCCTCTTGAGCGTAGCGAAAGGGCCAGAGGGCGCGCTAGTTTATGATGATAAAATCAAGTAATAATTAAAATTGATAAAATTATAAATTATAACTTAGAAACAGTATGAAAATATACGTACAATTGGAGTATCTCTTATTTTATTGGTATTATATTTATTTTACAATCAAGATAGTTATGTTCGTCATTGTTTACTTAATATTTTTTAATACTTCAATAATTATTTTATGTAAATAATTTTTAAATTTAATACTTAGATATTTTACATTTTATTTTATAGTACTACTGTGTCATTTAAAATCTCTGATATATCATTATTACTCGAAAATACTTTAGCAGGAATTAAAAAATTATTCTATATTTAATTACATTATCGAAATTTAGAATATTACTCATTTACTTGTAAGTCTAGAATAGTCGAATTTTCAAAGTTGGTTTGAAAGTATAGGCGCCGGTATAGGCCTCCTTGCCTCCTTCACTTGAGGGGGGGGGGGGGGGGGGGAGTGAATTATTAGAAAATGTAAATACTATTACAATGAACGAGGATAATTTTGAAATTGATGACGATATTGTTAAAGAAGAAGCAAATTTAATTTCAAAACCAAAAAAGCTAGATTAAATTAAATAATTTTCATGTCTGAGTACATTGAAATTTTTTATAATTTTGTATTTAATGCAAATATAATAGTTACTAATCTGGACTAATGTAAATATTTAAGTTCTATATCGTTTTATAATTTGACACGTAAAAATTATAATTTGGTCAAGTATCTGATTTCACGATGCCCATTTGCTACTTACGTACTTTGTTTTTTATTTACTGTCAACCGATATACTGTCATGACTTTCATTTATTAAAATTTTTTATAATTTAATAAAACTCTTTGATAAAGCCTATTTATCAATAAAACTAAAAATTTATGCAACTTAAATTCTTTTATAGATCGCAACAAAAATTTTTGTAAATTATTGATTTTAGGGCGAACACTTTGTAGTGCTTATAATTTTAAGTAGTCATAGTAGCTGTAGTGCATACTTTGATATTAAAAAATATTAATTAAACAATGACAAACATAACTGTCTTGATTGTAAAATAAATATAATAACAATAAAATAAGAGATACTCCAATTATACGTATATTTTCATACTGTTTCTATGTTACCATAATTTATAATTCAATCAATTTTAATTATTACTTGATTTTATCATCATAAAAATTAGTAAAAATTTTCTCGCGAAGTAGACACCTTTTTTCACTTTAGCCACCCGTATTTTTTAAGCGGTAGAATATTTTTACACAAAAAAATTATGGCTTATTGAACAAAAAAAAAAGTTTACTTTGGCCAAGTTTCATTCAGATATATTTATTTTTGTGGCCAGGAAAAATAAAAAACAAAAAAACTTGTGTTTTGTGTTTATCTCGTCAGTTTCGAGGTTATGTGAAAAAATGTATAGAACAAAAGTTGCAGATCTTTGAATTATCTACAACTTTTGTACTCAACTTTTTTCGATAAAACTTGTACTTTTCCCGGAAATCGCGAAAAACTGCTTTCAACCCCTAAAAATCCACCCTGTTCCACCCCAGGGACTCGAAAAGTGTTCGCTTGATTTTTCCTTTTTTTTGTTATTTTTTCTTCCCATTTCAATCATAAAATTGCTGTCAGGAATTTTTTTGTTTCAAAAATTTAGTACGACTGGACATATAGCTTATCATTTTGATTAGATGCGTGTGAAAAGTACATCTAAGGGGTGCTTTCAAGGGTGCTGATCTTGAATCCAGATTCAGTTTTTGACGAATTTGACCTCAATCAAAGTCATTTTCAACTGAAAACGTTAAAGTTATTCATCAAAGTTTGAGCCAGAGCGTTTTTGGGAGTTCTGAATCGAATCCGATCTTTTGTTTGACCTCTTCTAAGATTATTCTCAATTACTGGAGGGTGAAAAAGTTATTGATTAAAAAAAAATTGTACAAAAAAATTTTTTTTAGCAATTAATTATTCATTTTTCAACCATGATTTTATAAAATACAATTTCGTTATTCATTCAACTTTATGCTAAGAAAGATATTTTAAAAAAAGGCTTTTGAAAAAAAAATAAAACAAAAAAGGTTTGATAAAAATATTTTAGGGATAAATTTTTTTTCGATTTTTATTTCTGTTCATGAATAATTGTAATTTAATTAGGGAAAAACCTTCACATAATTTAATTTAATTATAATAATGAAATTTGAATTTAAAAAGCTATCTTTTTAATTTTAATTTTAATTTGATAAAATGTGAATTGGAAATAAAAAAAAATCGATTATACTCGAATCGAAAAAATTTGGCTGCTGCTATGGAAGTAATAAAAGTAAAGTTTTATAATAATCCTGCTTTTATATGTGCAATACATTTTGACCCGATTGATACCCTTTGAAGAAGTTAGTGCTATCAATTGATGAATCCAACAGCGGAAGGAGTATCTTTTTAAGTTATGGAAACGGATTAGTTCATTATCATTCTCCAACATTTGAAAAGTGTTTGGGGCGCAAAAGATTTCACTATTTAAAACAGGTAAATTCAACCGCAATCAAGAGGGAGTAAAAAAGGGAGAGTGGATGTAGCTTTAGCTGAAAACACGTTCGGTTTTATGCTGCATTTATTTTTTTATTTATATAAATGATTTATTTGTTAATATAAATGAGGAGAGAGAGCTCGCTTTTTTCGCCGGGAGTCCCTCAACCTCAGATCAATTAAGTAGATCATCGTAGATAAGCGGGCGATCTACAGCAAACGGCGGTAAGTCTCGTGATGCGTGATAGTGGCATCATGGTCGCAGCAAGACTGCCATGCGGGCAGAAACTGGCTGTCCGGGTAGCTCTGGCATGAGTCGCTCGCGTGACCAGCACATGTATGTAAAAAGGCGGGCAGTTTCGAACATTCCGCCCACCTTTATCGATTACAACTATCGACTCATAATTTTATCTGTGAACATAAGAAAACAAAATAGATAATGTTAATTAGAGGGGCAAAATTATTTAAAGTAAGGTATATTAAAGGTTTGGCTTTGAGGTTTGAGCGATGAGCTTCGAAGTGGAATTCAGATAACAAGACCTGAGAAAAGTATTTTTAAATGAAATATCCTGCATTGACAAAATGGCTTGTGCCAAAAACTAGTTTGGATATTTCAGGATCGAAGACCCAATGGTTAAAAAATGGTGTAGCCAGGGCCTGAAGCTAGAGCATCTCAGGTGGCTTAGTTTTTGAAAATATAGCCGGTCTCGGGATCTGGCATGGTTCAGGTGGCTTAGCATCGAAAAGGGTGACCCAAGTCTGAACCTGGATTTCGTCAGTCTAAAACTTGGAAAGAGTCGCCAAAATCCGAACTTGAGTTACTTCAGGTAACTAAATTTTGAAAGGATTGACCAGCGCTGTAGCCTGAAGCGGTTCAGGTGGCCGGATGTTTGAGTTTGTAGAAAATATAGCCAGAGCCTGGACTTGGGCTGTCACAGGTGGCTGGGTTTTAAGAGATAAAGCCAGTGCCTGGACTGTAAGTAGTGCAGGTACATGGATCTCGAAGGCTGTAGCCGAAGCCTGGACTAGAGGTGTCGCAGGGGCCTTGATTTTGAGAGGGTTAGCCGATGCCTGAATTCTACATGGTTCAAGTGGCTGTTTCTTAAGTGGTGATGCCAGAGACTGAACCTTGGTTGGTACAGGTTGCTGTGCCTTATTCCAAGGACTTGTTTCTGTAAATGGGTGTCAGAGTCTGAACATGGAGCTGTTCAGTTGGCCGAATTCTCGAAAGTTTAACTGAAACCTGGACTAGAGGTGTCGCAGGTGGCTTAGTTTTAAGAAATTGGATGTACTATTATTATTATTATTATTATTATTATTATTAATAATATTATTATTATTATCATCTATTTATTTTTCGAGTACAGGGATGTAACCCTATTATACTTGTATGAGATATACATTTTTCCAACTCACTAAAATATAATACTTTGACGTAATAGGTGACAATGTAAGAAATTAAGTATAAAATATATAATACATTTTTAAGAAGAAAACTAAGTTTAACATTATTTTAATATTGATAAATTCTTTTTCGATTTCTCTTGACGTAGTCTCTTCTCTTTGGATTCTTGTGTGATTAATATTGCGGCTTTGATCTGGCAATTGGTTTGACGTTGAGTTGTTTTCAAGTCGTTTTGTGCAATGTGTACATTAGTATATTTCATTTTTCCTAGCTTGACACAACTATATTCTTTTTTGATAAAATAACTGGTAGAACCGAGTTTAACTGTGGGGAGATCAATTTAGTATGCATTGTACACGTCGTCAAAGGTGTCCTGCGTGTAGTAGATGTTATGTGACAAATATAATGCACATAATAGTGCCTAAATTAGTTTAACCAAGCTAAGATTTTGAGTGAGTTTTTTTTTGCAACTCATCAGCTTGCTACTGCTGAGTTATACGAGACCCAAATCACGCCATGGCTCGACTCGTGGCAGGGGAAAAAGCACCGGCTGGCCGGTGCTAGAGGAGGAGAAGCAGCAGAGGGGCAGTATGAATTAGACCTTAATAAGAGCGATATAGCGCAATAATAAAATAAACGTTGTTCTAATACTGTGTGTATAATTTAATATTCTCGATCAGTTTGTATAAGCTTTTGCTAAGAAATTTATCTGTATTATTATATTTTCAATTGATCACCAAGTGTATTCTACAAACCAGACCAACTGATAAAATAAATAACCAATGAACTATAATCATATCGAGCCAAGCTTGATTTGAGCTCATCCACCTAATTCAGGTAAGATCTACAACTTTAAATAATAATTTAGGGTAAGATAGCCCCCTTTTCTGTCCCCATACAAGAGTGGCAAGCGCGCCGGTTTTTCCTTTTTTTTACCGTTTCAACGGTCTGCTAGAAGTAAATGGGAGTTCAAGTTATTCTCAAGAATAAACTTAACAGTAGAACAAATCTATGACGAAGTAATCGTGGCCACGATCTACATCCTTACAATTTCTTAAAGTTTGGTGATTTCTGGCAAACTCTTACCAGAGTTGTTTGAGACGCAGGATAACGACAACTTAAAGCTGCTGATATTTTGAAAGAAAATCTTGTCAAAAAGCTTCAGTGTCGAACAAATGAGTCTTATTCTGTCGTCATTTAAATATTTTTATCAAATATTATGATTGAATAATTTTGAATTTTTTTTGGATTTTTCAAAAATTGTCAAACAATCTAAACTTTTATTTTTTCGGATTTTTTGAAAATTTACAAACGATCTGAACTTATTTTTTTCGGATTTTTTGAAAAAATAAAAAAAATCCGACCTCGGATCGTTGACTAACCCTAGATGTGACCACGACGATGACTAAAGATATACAAAATATCTACGAAAACCAGAATCACTTTGCCAGGTTGACCTAAATTATTAAAAAAGTGCTGAATTGAGCAAAGAGAATGAAAACATGATTGACGCTTACCTTAGAGAGAGAAAGAGAGAGAGAGAGAGAAAGAGAGAGACGCAACAGTTACTTGTCGGGTAAATAATTTTCCCTGCAGTTTTGCACTGGTCTAACGAGGCTCAGAGTTGTAGCGTAGCATGACCGCCACCGAATTATTATTGAAATAAAAAGTAAATTATTTAGAATAAATATTTTAGTCTACTCAATAAATACAAGTAATAAGAAGTAAACAAGATTTTAAGGTTTGATTATGCTAACGACGACTGACGCATAACAGCTTTTCGTTATTGACGTCGTTGTTATCATTGTCAAGCACTGTATCATTGCTTAGCGCATGAGAGCGAACGTCGGTGTGGAATTCAAATGTCAAGATTGAAGGCCAGACGGTTTTTAATGTACGCTTACGTAAGATTTTTTTTTACAAAATATATGGTTGGGCAAAAAAATCTCATATGAAAGTTTCTTTAATTGTCATGTATAAAACGCTGAAATTTTTTTAGGTCAGTAGTAGTCATAAACAACTAATTGCAAAAACCACGGATAGAAATTTTTTTGGGTCTGAAATTTTAAATTCTTTGATAAAGATTTGCTTAATAGATTTCTGATTTTGAATTTTAGATAGAAAACCTTTGAGTCGTAGTTATAAATATCAATAACTAGTCCTTAGTTCATATTTTTGAAAAATTTGTTGACATTAAAATTAGTTTTTCTAATAAAACAGCTGAAACTTTTTATCGACTTGCTGCAACTCTAATTCCTTCTTGAAGCCATACTGTTAACTTTAAAATGGAAAGAGGAAAGTGTTACACGCTTAGTAAAGACTAGCCCATCACAAAAAATTTCCAAATTAATGTCCTGAAGAAGCTTCAGGACATTAATTCAACAAAATGTAATGGCAATCATTTCCTTTTTTATTTACTGACACGTAAAAATTTTTATATAAAAATGATCAATGAATAGTTTAACACTTAATAAAAACTTACTTGAAAAAGTCATTTCGGCAAAAAAGTTTAGCTTCTCTAGAAAAGCACTTTTCTTGTAAAGGGCTTCTACAATCACAGCAACGAACACAGTCTGCATGCCATGCTCGGTCCAATACATTAAATAAAAACTTGTCCATTATAGGTTTGTCGCATCCAGCACACGATAAAAGCATCGCTAAGCCGCAACTTCCTAAATTATTTCATTTTAAAGAGTTTATTAATTTTTTTTGTAATCATGACTACATCTAAAAAGTTTATATTCAATTATTTTATTGTCATCATATTTACAAAAATAAGAAACAGTCTCTGGTAAATTTGCTTATTTCAGACAGTTTTCTATTATCGATAAATTTTCAAATGTACTTTAAAAACATAGTAAGATCATATAATTATCTAATTGTCTAAGAAAAAAAATTTTTAGTCTAAGTTTAATTAAAATATTCTCTCCCGAAGGGTCGCATCCTTGTCACAGGTAAAGCTTAATAACTGACTCGGAATGGAATTCCCCATAAATATTGTTAGTAAAAATTTGAATAAATTAGCTCAGAAGGTAGTAATTTTGAATCTGTTCGCTCAGTTGGTATACCCCTCATCTAAATGTGGGTTCGCCCTATACACAAAAAAAATCCTTAAATTTTGAAGGTAAATCTTCAAATTTTAGAGTTAAATCTCAAAAACTGAGTATAAAAATAAAAATTTAGGATATATGCTCCAAGAATGAATTCTCAATTTTAAGATTTAATCATCAAATATTGAGAGTTAATTTTATTAATTCATAGCTTGCTTAGATACTTTTAGAGTTTTTTGTGGGTTTTAGCTAATTTTCCAAAAATTCCTGTTCAAAGCCTATTACACGTACAGAATTCTGCAATCTCGCATTATTTTGTTTTTTCATAATATTTAAGTAATAAATGAACTTAAGACTTTTCAAAAAAACAAAAATTTTACCGATTAATTTCCAATAATAATAAAGTTACAAGCGTTAAATAATTTTAAAAAGTTGCTAACCTATAAAATAGAGACTTTTCAAAGAACTTTTGGGCTATTGAAGAGAGTAGTTTAGGAACTAAAAAATTATAGTTTCAAACCAAGTTTGCATTGCTCTTTTATAAAAAAAAATCTTTAGTGCTTTATTTACAAAAAAAATTTATAATTCAATTAAAATTCGTTTTATCACCTTTGAATAAAATTAAAAAAAAAAATTTTAAGTTACTTAGAACAATGAAATAATTAAAATACTTAAAACTAAATTGAATTACTCAAAATATAAATAATTTGAATAAGAAGTATTTATTATATTTTTGAGTATTTATTTTGAATGAACCTACATAAATGACCAAACCGTTACCATAGTGACATCACTGTTTTTGCAGTTCTTTTTACCATGGTTTATTCATTTAAAAATTGTTCGATAGTTTTTTGTGCACATGAGTATGATTAAAAGTTGACAGTTTTCTTCGAGATCGATAAAAATGTTTATTACTGTTCAAATTATTCATATTTTGAGTAATTTAATTTAGTTTTAAGTATTTTAATTATTTCATTGTTCTAAGTAACTTAAAATTTTTTTTTTTTTTAATTTTATTCAAAGGCGGTAAAACGATATTTAATTGAATTATAAATTTTTTTTTTTGTAAATAAAGCACTAAAGATTTTTTTTTTATAAAAGAGCAATGCAAGCTTGGTTTGAAACTATAATTTTTTAGTTCCTAAACTATTCTCTTCAATAGCGCAAAAGATTTTTAAAAAGTCTCTTTTTTTCTTTTTTTTTTTATTTATTTAGGCCTACCCAAACCAATTATGGTTTACACGGCCATAAAAAGGCGATTAAGGACAAAACATAAATTCACAAATTAATTTTACAGCTTTCCAGAAATTTCATAACTATCTTGATTATCCAAGGTTTTGTGTTCTTCAATATATCCGTAGATATATCTCGGGGGTCATACTTAAATTTTTCAAAGTTGAGCATCATTTGTAATCGTTGTCGCACGTACCTTAGGGAACGTTCACAAACCACGTGACCCAAATAGGGGGGGGAGGGGGGACGATTAAAAGGCTACGAAAGGTTACGTAGGGGGTAGGGCTGTTGATTCAGAAAAGCACGTGGTTTTTAAAGTGCATGAATCGATGTTTCGATTCATAATATTTTACTGTCGAACGTTAAAGTCGGCTATCCCCCAAGCTCTAAACCCCCAAGACCCTGGGCGCCCGAATTCAACAAAAAAACTGGTCGGATATCTCCCAAGCTCTAAACCCCCAAGACCCTGGGGGTAAAATAAATAATTTTGTAACGATACCTAACTACACTGAACTGGTGCAATTATATTATGAAGTTGTAAGTCTGAAATTTTGAACTCCAAAATGGGGTGGTTGATTAGGGAAACGCTATAAATTTTTACTTATTGGTCAACTCTTCGTTTGCAACATTATCAACAAATTTTTTTTTTTAACTATAAATTAAATGCTTCTAAGAAGCAGACACATTTCAAGAAAAGTGTAAAAATTTTTGTTTGTTTATTGGTTTTTTTTTTTTTTTTTTTTTTTTTTTTATCTTTTTATTATTTTGTAATATTTCAAAGTGATGTAAATAAAAGTGCACCACAACCTTTTTGTGGAACAAAAAAAAAACACTTTTTTATGGACTTGATATTCAAATATAAAGTACGCTTTAATTATAAAATTATTTCACTCGGTAACCAGAGTTTTGTGAGGTTTAGAGCTTGGGAGATAGCTGATCAGTTTTTTTATTGAACTTGGGTTTCCAGCGAGGGGCTATGCTCTCCAGAATCATTGATGATTCTTTTGATTCTTTTGTGATTCTTTCTTGATTCTTTTGGAAAATTTAACATATTTTTGAGCCTTAGATCCAATTTCAATTGATAATTTGTTCAAAATAATATTTTTCGAAGATTTTTACTTGAATTGACATTGATATTTTATTGATTAAATATTGATTTTCATGTGTGATTCTTTTTGTGATTCGGAAGTGCATAGCTTCTCGGTTTCCAGGGTTTTGGGGGATTCAGAGCTTAAGAGATAACTGATCAGTTTTTTCTTTGAACTTGAGTTCAATAAATAAACTGATCAGGTAACCCCCACGTCTTGAACCCCCCAAACCCTGGGCGCCCAAGGTCAACGAAAAGACTGATCAGTTATCCCCCAAACTCTAAACCTCCCAAAACTCTGGTTACCAACTGATCAGTCTTTTCGTTGACCTCGGGCCTCCAGGGTTTTGGGGGTTCAAGACTTGGGGGATAACTGATAAGTTTCTTTGTTGAACTCGGGCACCCAGGGTTTTGGGGGCTTAGAGCTTGGGGGATAATTAACCAGTCTAGTTATTGAACTCGACACCTAGGGTTTTGGGGGTTCAAGGCTTGAGGGATGGCTGATCAGATTATTCATTAAACTCTACGCACAGTGTTTTGGGGGTTTAGAGCTTGGGGGATAATTAACCAGTCTACTTATTGAACTCATCGTTTTTTTTTTTTTTTTTTTTTTCTCGACGTCAGTTTTATTGGGGGGGGGGGGCGTAGGCCTTAGGACACCCCATAGCTCAAAGGAGTTGTTGCGCCCCTGGTATTAAATCATTAAATTATAACTTAAAAAATAATGTTTTTAAAAAACTAATAGTATTCATATTTACAATTTGAAATCGTAAAAAAACCACGTGACTTTAGGGGGGGGGGTCGAAAAATTGATAAAAATACTACGCTGATCTTCATGGGAGGGAGGGCCCTTCAAAATCTTCGAAAAAATGACGACGTGGTTTATGATTGTTCCCTTATGCCCAAGGTTGTGGGGTTGTAGCTTATCGGCTTATTTGTTTATTGAAAAAAATTAATTATTTTTACTAAGTACGCCTAGTGTTTTGGAGTTGTAGCTTCTCGGCTTATTTGTTTATTACAAAAAATAATTATTTGTTATTCACTATGCCTAGGGTTATGAGGTTGTAAGCTTGTCCGCTTATTTGTCTATTAAAAACTTAAATTTCGTTACTCACTTTATTAATTTAAAAAAAAACCAAAAAACAAAAAATTCAAATCAAGCATGCCTGAAGATTTTAAATTTGGCGCGTCTGGCTGGTTCACACTTTTAAGAGGCCTGAAAGCGGGCACTCTCAGCGCTGGTATCGATATTCTGCTCAGGGGACTAAGCTATAAGTTCAGGGCATACTTTTCGACTAAGCATTAGGTTCAGGCTGTTCGGTGGGCTAGTACAGGAATCCCACGAGGTTTGACAACCCAATAACGCTGGGTACAGCGATAAATAAATTATTTTTTATAAACAAATAACTAACCAGCAAGCTTTAAACCCCCATAACGCTGAAAAATAAGATAAATAAAATATTTTTTATAAACAAATTACTAACCAGCAAGGTTGAAACCCCTGTAACGCTGGGATATAGATAAATAAATTATTTTTTATAAACAAATAAGTAACCAGCAAGCTTGAAACTCCTGTAACGCTGGAAAAATAGATAAATAAATATTTTTTTATAAACAATTAAATAAACCGACAAGCTCTAAACCCCGTAACGCTGGGGAGAGCGATAATACATAATTTTTTATAAACAATTAAATAAACCGACAAGCTCTAAAACCCCAAAACGCTGGGGAGAGCGATAGATAAATTATTTTTTATAAACAATTAAATAAACCGCCAAGCTCTAAACCCCCAAAACGCTGGGGAGAGCGATAAATAAATTATTTTATATAAACAATTAAATAAACCACCAAGCTCTGAACCCCCGAAACGCTGGGAAAAGCGATAAATAAATTATTTTTTATAATAATATTTGATAAATTAATATTTTTGGAGCTTGGCAGTTTAATTAATTGTTTATAAAAAATTATGTATTTATCGCTCTCCCCAGCGTTATGGGTGTTTGGAGCTTGGCAGTTTAATTAATTGTTTATGAAAAATTATGTATTTATCGCTCTCCCCATGGTTTTGGGGGCTTAGAGCTTGGCGGTTTATTTAATTATTAAAAAAAAATAATTTATTTACCGCTCTCCCCAGCGTTATTGGGGATTAAAGCTTGGCGGTTTATTAAATTGTTTATAAAAAATTATGTATTTATCTCTCTCCCCAGCGTTATGGGGGTTTAGAGCTTGGCGGTTTTATTAATTGTTTATAAATATTATGTATTTATCGCTCTCCCCAGCGTTACTGGGGCTTAAAGCTTGGCGGTTTATTTAATTGTTTATAAAAAATTATGAATTTATCGCTCTCCCCATTGTTTTGGGGGCTTAGAGCTTGGCGGTTTATTTAATTATTTAAAAAAAATAATTTATTTATCGCTCTCCCCAGTGTTATTGGGGTTTAAAGCTTGGCGGTTTATTAAATTGTTTATAAAAAATTATGTATTTATCTCTCTCTCCAGCGTTATTGGGGTTTAGAGCCCATCAGTTTATTTAATTGTTTATAAAAAATTATGTATTTATCGCTCTCCCCAGCGTTACGGGGTTTGGAGCTCGTCGGTTTATTTAATTGTTTATAAAAAAATATTTATTTATCTATTTTTCCAGCGTTACAGGAGTTTCAAGCTGGCTGGTAACTTATTTGTTTATAAAAAATAATTTATTTATCTATATCCCAGCGTTACAGGGGTTTCAACCTTGCTGGTTAGTTATTTGTTTATAAAAAATAATTTATTTATCTATTTTTCTAGCGTTATGGGGGTTTAAAGCTTGCTGGTTAGTTATTTGTTTATAAAAAATAATTTATTTATCTATTTTTCCAGCGTTATGGGGGTTCAAAGCTCGTCGGTTAATTATTTGTTTATAAAAAATTATTCATTTATCCTTTTTTCCAGCGTTACGGGGGTTTGAAGCTTGCTGGTTAGTTATTTGTTTATAAAAAATAATTTATTTATCGCTGTAGCCAGCGTTATTGGGTTGTCAAACCTCGTGGGATTCCTGTACTAGCCCACCGAACAGCCTGAACTTAATGCTTAGTCGAAAAGTATGCCCTGAACTTATAGCTTAGTCCCCTGAGCAGAATATCGATACTAACGCTGGGCGCTCTTGCTCCAAGAATCAAAGATCAAGTTTCGATTCGATGTATCGACTCGACTTTCTAATTGAATCTCTCATTCTCTTTTTCATAAGTGGATATAATTATAAGTAGAATGTAGATTGGTAGATTGTTTTATGCTTCATAGTGTGGGGATCGCTCCCCAGAACGTTCCGCGCGGACACAGGCGCAAGCGGCAACTTCAGCCACGACTGTGGACCGACGTCGTAAACAATCGAGCCACGCATAGCCAGACAACGCCTTCAGTCTCTTGTCAACCTCGACACGAGCGACAGCTAACCTTTCACCACACACAAGCTTAATCTCGGCCCTAGAGCCGTTGTAACTTTGAAAATTTAATTTCAAATATTATTAATAATTGGACTGTCTTTCATTATTTATACTCGCACCCTATACAGTCCATAGTGGTGACCCCGACTAAAGTAACCCTTCGTGTCGCGCTGCCGCGTCGCGTTTAGAAAAACGGAGGAAACACCCATATTGACAAGGCAGGTTGAGTTCGCCCGCTCCCTTGCCGCAAATTTTGCAAGAAACCTTCAGCAAGGAAATTCCGCGATGGCGAATGGAAATGACGACGGAGGGGTCGATGGTCAACAACTGCCAGTTCAACAAAATGGCGCCCCTATACAGTCCATAATAGCATTCAAAAAATAACATTTTTAATTTGGACTCATTTTTTGAGTAAGCAATAGTAATCCATGATTGTTTCATCAGAATAATTGATAAACTATGATCAATTATTTGTAATTTCAAAAATAGAAAAAAAATAAATAAATAAGTGGTATATTATTTACGATATTTGAACATAGATTTTTAACAAATCAAAAAACTAGAAAACTGAATAAAAGTAGTATATTATTTGATATTGAGATCAATATTTCGTTGAGTATCAATTTTTTCATAGCAGGCGACCTAATTTTGGCTGGAATTTAAATAGTTTTTAGTCAAAAAATAATTTCAAAACATCTATAATGAACAAAAAAGTTAAATGTAGCATGTATATTGTAAAAAAAAAAAAACACTAGTTTAGCACATAAAATGTGTCAAAAGTGTATGCATTTGAATCAACTAAAACCCCAAATCCGCACTACAATTACTATGGGAGCTTGTTTGGAAATATATGAAGAGAAGATTCTACATATTTTTGAGAGAATACAACTTTAAACAGCTGTATCTTCGAAGCGGAAGATCGTACAGGGTTCCGCTTGGTCGCAAAATTTTTGTTTTTTCATAAAAAAAATTTAACAATTTTTAATATGCACAAAAATTTAGCCTAGAAAAAGCTACGGTCATTTGAAGATACTTGCAAATGAGCAAAAATAGCAATATCTGTGTAGGACTGTATTATTATAAAAATAACCAAACTATGTTGTCGAAATATTTTTTTAAAAAAGAACTTATTTTGAACAAAATTTTGCCGCAAACTAGAGGTTTCTATCTCATTTTGATCAAAAGTTAGAATTTTTCGAAAAATACCTTAAAATTGCTTAAAACAGTTTAAAAATAGGCTATTTTTCAATCTTTGAAAAAATCTAGCACCAAGCAGAAATAAGATAGAGACCTCTAGTTTGCGGCAAAAGTCTTCTATTAAATATTACTGTTAAGGGACAGTTAGGCCGGAGCTTATTAAAAAAAATTGCAATAAAGTCGGTGAACCTCGTGCGGACGGTTTTTTAAAAAAGTATTATTTTGACCCATATATATATATATATATATATTGACATTTTTTACTTTGTGTTGGTGTATACCAGTGGTGGGTAAATGTCAAAAATGAACTAAGTGACATGACTTGACATGTAAGATATGTCACTTATGTCATTTATGTCAGAAAGAGCGTCATTTATGTCAGAAATTATAACCGATTCTAATCCAAAAAATTTTACTCCCTCTGGCTAAGTTCTACTTTTTTATTCACGTTTTGCCATTTCTATATTTACTTATTATTATTTATATTTACTCTATTAAAAATATTACAAATATTCTGTTTTTTTTTTTTTTTTTTTTTTTTTAACACTTATAAAACTAAAAAAATTCGTTATCCTCGCTTTTTTATAAAAATACATGGAAAAGTCATAGGTTAATTATTTTTATTTATTTGAACAGTTATTATATATTCAAATTCAAAATGAACGCTAACAGGTATGTATAAATTATTTTTTTTCATGGTACATAAGATTCAGTAATAAATGTTTTTCCTGATTTGAATTGGGGTTAAAAAATATACATTTATTTCTTTTTTTTAAGAAAACAAAAATTAGATCACTCATTGTGCCAATTCTTTTTCGGATGTAATATTCCGTTTGATACTGTGGAATCAAAATTTTTTTTGGATTTTGTGAGATGCCTTGACCCACAATACTCCCCACCCACAAGAAAAACCTTATCAAATAAATTTTTAGATATGTTTTATAATTGGGTGATTTCAAAAATTAAAGAGGAGCATATTCAGGATGGTGTTGCATTAATGGATGGCTGGAAAAATGAACCAGCAAATACAAAGAATGTAGTATCTACAGTACGAACAACAAATGGAAATAAAGCTTTTTTAGAAGTTTGGAACTTTAGTCGAATAAGGGAAACTGGAGAAGCTTTATCTGTTTTTGCAAACCATTGCAAAAATATAGGAATGGAAAGGTATTTTAGAAACTTTTTTTTACAAATATTATTAATTTTGAATGTTTAAATACTTATTTAAATTTTAATTATTTCTTATTATGAATTTTTAACTTATTTCTTTCAGGTATAATATTGATATTTATGCTGCGATCACTGACAATGCATCTAATATGAATAGCATGGGTGAGCAATTGGAAAATATGTGGCATGTGACATGTAATAGCCACAGTGGCAATCTTTTATTTGAAAAGTTAGTTAATAAGTCTTTCAACAGAAAAGTTACCTTACTGGTAAAGGAGTTTAATTCCTTTTGGCTGGAGGCTGAACTAGTGGAAAGAGGTGGAAGAAAAATGATTCAGTCTGGCAAAACTCGTTGGTGCAGTGTCAGAAATAAGTACAAGAGATGCAGTTTAAATTTACCTACTATGAGAATTGTTTCTAATTATCATCAGACTTTACCATTTGATCAGCGGTATGAATTTAAACCAGAAGTTGTGAATTTACTTTTTGATCAAGAATTTCAAGAAAAATTAGATTTATCAATCAGTATTTTAGATCCAGTGTGTGAGTTGGTAAATAATTGCCAAAAAAGTAATTGCAGCATTGCATATGCGTTTGAGTATTGGTTAGCTCTAAAGTTGCCAGTACATAATCACCGGTATGAAATTGCTCTTACAGAGAGATTGGAAAAAGTCATAAATCAATATGGGCTGGCAGCAAACTATCTATGTCATCGTTACAAAGGAATGAAATTTATAAATAATCCACAGTACATTGATATGATAAGTCAATTTTTTATTCATAATCTCTCTCCTCAAGGCCTGGACCAACTAAATGAATATACAAATCAAACTGGTTGGTTTCAGGTTCTGTTTGCTCAAGAATATACTTCTTGGAGAGTATTTTGGCGGAATGCTCGACGGTACTACCCTGAATTATCCAAATTAGCAGTACGCTTACTATCTTTGCCAGCTTCGACAGCTGATATTGAGAGACTCTTTTCTCAGTGGGCTCTAGTTCACAGTAAATTAAGGAATAAGCTAAAAGATCATAAGTCAGCTAAGTTAGCAGCAATTTACTACTCTTTAAGATTGGTATTCTTTAACAATGAGATGCCAGATGAAATTCCTATAGTTCTAATCAATCAAAATGTCCAAATGCCTTTTGAAGAAGATGAAGATGATGAAAATCAAGTAAATGAAGAAAACGAAGACTTTGAAGAAAGTGATGAAGAAAGTGAAAATGATGAAAATTAATAAACTTTAATGATTTTTATACTTGTGTTGAGGTTCTTAATATTAAGTGAAGAAAGTGAAGATGGTGATTTTTAAGATGTAAATAAATTAACTTGAAAATAAATTCAAAAATATTTTTAATGCATTTTAATTCTATTCTATTCATTAGTTTTAAATCTTTAAAAATCCCAAGATTCTTTCCATTTTAAAACGCATAAAATTTATTAACTAATGTTAACAAAAAAAAAAATTTTCAAATTGAATAATACAGTATTTATTTATTCATCAAAATTATTTAAGTATTTGAATAATTTATCCATATTATTTATTTGTAATTTTTTATTTTAAATTAAATAATTTTAGTAACATTGAATAAACTTGAAATACAGTCGTGGGCACTCACGCCATACTGAAATACATTGGTACAAAACAATGTTCACGTACTTTGTGAACGATAAATCTATTAATTATATTTGTTTAATCTAGTGTAGTTGAAATACATGAGTTACAATTTAATTGCTTAGCACAAAATAAAAAGAAAACCATGTAATAACATATTGATTTTTGAGTATCTAGAGGTGTTATTAAAATTATACTTGAACATTATGAAATCATTCATATTAAATAAGATCTTAGCAAAAAGTAATCAAAATTAAATCACAGTAATTTTTTAATGGTTGATTCAGCTTGAGCTAATTACTCAGTAATCCATAAAATTATATACTACTAACATATTAAAATATTAAAAAAAAACTTAAGTTGAATTTGGATAAGACAATCATGCAATTACTTCATAACATTGTTAATATGTAAAAACAATAAAATCTAGTAGTTATACTAGTTCAATCTTAAAAAATTTCGTTGAAAGTCAAAAGTATGAGTCAAAAGTAATTAAAATTATACTACAGTACTTTTTTAATAATTTAAACAGCTTGCTTAACTCTACTCAGGAACCCAAAAAATTGTTTATCTAACATACATACAATAAAAATAACTTTAGTTGATAACTTGGATAACTTGAATAGCTTTACTAATTTACTCTAGTTTTAAGAAATAAACTTAATAAATTTTGAATATTTTAGACTCAGTTAGTCAGTTAGGTTATTCTGTCTTCTTTATCCGAGACTGATCAATTTTTAACCGATAAAAAATCTCATTGATTTTCTTTTCTTGAACGGAATCCATTACCTGATCGGTAATAGAAGAGGTTTCTTCAGACCAGCAGTTACCCAGCTGAAAAAATCCATATGGAAATCCGTAAGGAAACCCGTACGGGGACCCATAAGGGTCCCTGTAAAGGATCCCATACGGGTTTCCGATACTGATATTTGGTCAGGGTTTCCGTACGGGTTTCCATACGGGTTTTTTTTTTTTTTTTTTTTTTTCTTTTAATTTTATTTTTACACTATTTTTTTATTTATTTAATATTATTATTAGATATTGATATATTATTCTTTATAAGATTTAATTATTAATAATAAAATTATTTTGAATAAAATTATCGAAGAAAAAAATTTTGTTCGACTGAGATTCGAACCCATGACCCCAGGCATCACAGGCAGACACTCTACCACCTGAGCCTTTGAGCTAGCATGCATCAAGACCTAAATTAAACTTCTTTAATATACAACTTATTGTCGGTTAAGCCCTTTAATTTAGATGAAGCTTTGACAAAATTTGTTTTAGATTTAGATAATGTAATACAATTGCTCGTGTTTGCGCGCTGAGAGAGACTAGTTAAAAATCAAATATAAAACAGTTGTTAAAGTAGTTTAATTAAAGTCTTCGAGCAAGCTAGCTCAATGGCTCAGTTGGTAGAGTGTCGGCCTGCCATGCCTGGGGTCGTGGATTCGAATCTCAGTCGAACCAAATTTTTTTCTTCGATAATTTTATTCAAAATAATTTTATTATTAATAATTAAATCTTATAAAGAATAATATATCAATATCTAATAATAATATTAAATTAAATAAATAAAAAAATAGTGTGAAAATAAAATTAAAAGAAAAAAAAAAAAAAAACCCCGTATGGAAACCCGTACGGAAACCCTGACCAAATATCAGTATCGGGAACCCGTATGGGGTCCTTTACGGGAACCCTTACGGGTTCCCGTACGGGTTTCCTTACGGATTTCCATATGGATTTTTTCAGCTGGGTACTAAACGCTGGTATTTCAATAAACTGTCTGCACACTGCATAAAACTCTGGGTGCACTTTTCCAGCTTGTTTCCAAAATATATGAGGGTTAGTATAATTTTGAGCAAAAAGAGATTTAAAGATTCCAGTTTTATCTTCATAAGCATGTAAACAAGCTGATTGATTTTGAGTAAATGTTTTCACCAGATAATCATGTAACTTATCTGAAACAATGGTTGGTAAAAGTTTCAAGTTCTCTGCATAATTAAAACCTGGGTGTAAGTAGTATGACACAAGAGTCGCCATGTCTAAAAAATCTTCTAAAACTTTATCGTAGAAACTCTTAAAACTGTCGTTTTCCATCAGATTTTTTAATTTCAACCAGCAGTGTAAGACATCTGATAAGTCTTGGTCTAAGTTAGTTAAAAAATTTTCTTTTATAATTTTAACAATGCTTAAAACTTGTTCTATTTGACGGTGAAACTTTTTATCAATCAACTTGTGCTTGGTATTAATTGAAATTTCATCTGACTCCACAGCAATTTTTTTATAAATATTCCAATTAGAGTGTAGTGATGTAAGATTAGAAATGTACTTTTTGATGTCATTTTTATTCATCAATAAAAACATTTCTACACCACTTTCATGTAGTGTACTTTCTAAACTAGAAATATTAAATTCTTTAATTATTTCTTCAATTTCAAAAAACAGTTCATCACTCAGAAGGAAGTCATACATTGATTTTATGCGTATCGAGAAACACTTGAAAAACCAAAAGTCTTTTCCACTCAGTTCATATTCGGGATGATCTGATATAACTGTATTCACTTTAACAATAAATTTACTTTGTATGTAGTTTACTGTATTTTCCAAAAATATTTCAAACTTTTGAAGAGAATCAATTTCAGAATCACTTGCAATAAAATAAACCTGTCCCTCCTGTTTGACTGAAGCAATAAAAGTTTTATTTTTTACCATGTTGACTGATAATTTAATTGACTGTTTTAAGACTAAATTTTTACTTGAATTTTCATACTCTTCATTCAAAACATCATTACTCAGTTCATTGTAATTTGCAGGTGAATATGAAGACCTCATTTCATGTAGAAAATCCAATAAAAACGGACAATTTGCAATTTTAAAGTCAATTTTGTTGAAAATAAGAAACTTCAGTAGCTTTTTGTCTAAAACTTTTTTTTTCTTATCATCCGTCTTATTTACAAAACTTGATAATGATTTTTGGCATTTTTTTGATTCTGTGGCTGCAGCAGATGGTTGAACTAATCCTTCGGAGCATTTTGAAGTTTTCTTTTGTACATTATTAATTTCTCTGGGTCCACCATCAGTCTCTTTGTTAAAAGATTCTTCGAAAACTTTGGTTTGAGATTTATTTTTTGGACAACCATTTCTAAAAAACAAAAAAGAGTTGAGGTTAGATCTTATTGAAAAATGATATAACTAAAAATAAACAAATAAAATTAATGAGTCTTTTACATTTTTAAATTAAAAATATTAACTTCATTAAAAAATTCATTTTTAGGTTATATTTACCTGTGAGCTTGTAAACGTTTGTAACCTGTGTTAATTAGTTTTGAGTTACATATACGACATAGTGCTTTTCTGGTCCCATCAGTTTCGTAAATTACTTCGAAGTTAAACTCAGTAAACCCGCAGTTCTTAGGTTGTCCAGCCATCGTACCTGGCTTATTTATACTCAATATGATAGTAAAGTGCAGTCTGCAGAGCGCTTAATATTTATTTGCGCGGCAACAGAATGTCATAAATACATCAATGACACGCTCTTTCTGACATGACATTCATGACATTTCTGACCATGTCAAAAATGTCATTTATGACTTCGAGTTTTTGACGTACCCACCACTGGTGTATACTTTGATTGTATATATAAAATTTGAGGGTTTTGCTTTTAAAGCTGATTTTATTGCGTATTTGTTAAAAATTTAACCTTGAAAAATTCCCAAAATTAGGGTTTATCGATGTTTTGGCTTCCCAGCTGAAAAAATCCATATGGAAATCCGTAAGGAAACCCGTACGGGGACCCGTAAGGGTTCCCGTAAAGGACCCCATACGGGTTTCCGATATTGATATTTGGTCAGGGTTTCCATACGGGTTTCCATACGGGTTTTTTTTTGTTTTCATTTAATTTTATTTTCACACTATTTTTTTATTTATTTAATTTAATAGTATTATTAGATATTGATATATTATTCTTTATAAGATTTAATTATTAATAATAAAATTATCGAAGAAAAAAATTTTGTTTGACTGAGATTCGAACTCATGACCCCAGGCATGGCAGGCAGACACTCTACCAACTGAGCCATTGAGCTAGCTTGCTCGAAAACTTTAATTAAACTACTTTAAAAACTGTTTTATATATGATTTTTAACTAGTCTCTCTCAGCGCGCAAACACGAGCAATTGTATTACATTATCTGAATCTAAAACAAATTTTGTCGAAGCTTCATCTAAATTAAAGGGCTTAACCGACAATAAGTTGTATGTTAAAGGAGTTTAATTGAGGTCTTGAATGCATGCTAGCTCAATGGCTCAGGTGGTAGAGTGTCTGCCTGTGATGCCTGGGGTCATGGGTTCGAATCTCAGTCGAACAAAATTTTTTTCTTCGATAATTTTATTCAAAATAATTTTATTATTAATAACTAAATCTTATAAAGAATAATATATCAATATCTAATAATAATATTAAATAAATAAAAAAATAGTGTGAAAATAAAATTGAAAAAAAAAAAAAACCCGTATGGAAACCCGTACGGAAACCCTGACCAAATATCAGTATCGGAAACCCGTATGGGATCCTTTACAGGAACCCTTATGGGTCCCCGTACGGATTTCCTTACGGGTTCCCATATGGATTTTTTCAGCTGGGTTATTTATTCAACACAGAATACTTCATACACAATTTTAAACTACGCCAAGTTGTAGCTAAAGTCAAGAGCTGTTCAATGGTATAAGATTTTATACGGAAATTTTTATTTTAAGTAAAGTTACGGGCTTTTAAAGCAAGAAAATATATCTACCCTATAATCTGCGAATCTCTAAAAACATATTTTGAAGTAAAAATTTTAATTGTTTCTCACTGCGATAAATGAAAACATCTTTTAATTGCTGAAACTAAAGAAACTGAACTTGATTTTATGACGATACCCATGTTCTTTACCTATAATTTAAGTCACTGAAATTACAGTTTTTTATTTTTATTTTTTTTTAATAAAATTAATACCTTATTTAATTGTTTTATTACATAATTTTACCGATGATTGAAATTACGTATGCATGTTTTTGAATCGTTCAAATAATATTTAAAGAATTTTCAAAAATTAATTCACTCTTCTAAAATTTTGTAAGTGTTATTGAATATTGCTATTTGCTATCTTGTCACAAAGGTGGCGCGCGCGCATCGCGCTTAATCCATCACTTTGATTTTATCTTTTGCTAAAATTTCAAGTAAAGTTAGCGGACTTGCATAGCGTTGTAATATTTTGATATTTTTAATTTTTTTATTTAACGACCACTGTCATTCCTGGTTTCTCAATTTCTCAAGTGTGAAAACTAGATTAAATTTTATTATTTTTATTTCCTTATTGTCTATTTTAGATCATTTTTGCGCTTTTTTCAATTTTTTTATTACTCACAGCGATAATGGAACAAGGTTAGTTATTTTTTTTAAGTCAAGTTTGCATGAACAACTTGTTTGAATTTTTAATGTATCTTTTTCTTTAGAAAATGATGAACATTTTTTTGTTAAATGCCTGTTTGATACTAGTGGAACCGACTGTGTTAATAAAGAATTATTAGCGTATTATAATTTGACAGCAGTTGAAATACTTCAATTAAATCAAAAAACAAAAAATTTTCACATTTGCTCTGAGCATTTAAAAGATCAAATTCGTTTTTTTTGTTTTCGTAATAATTCATGTGTTGATCCTCTTGTAATTCATGAGAAATCAGTCAAACACAAATTAGTGGAAATCTCATCAGATTTTTATGAAAAATACAAGCACTTAGAAGGCATTGTTCCTGGAAAAAAATTATGCTCTGATTGTATGTACAAAAAACTTCCCTCATGGCTAGTAGAGAATCCCCAACCTGAATCACAGGGATCTGATTCAACTCACTCCTCACCACCAGCGGAAAGTCTACCTAATTCACAATCAGTAGAAATGAAAAAAATAGAAGCTGATATCGTTAATGATGAAGCAAAAAATACTATCGATTCTGTACTTGAAACTTTGAAATTAGATAAGACGATAGAGGCAAGAAACATATCTAAGGTACAGTTTATTCAAAAATAATAGGTTATAATTTTTTGTTAATTAGTACTTCTATAATTAGGCACCTCTATTTAATTTTTAGAGAAACTTAGAAGATATATATTCTTGTATAACAGAACCGTTGCAAAAAAAACCGAAAACTTTGGATCCTTATTTCGAAACATCTCACGAAAATGATTCTAATTATCTAAAATAAATCATAAATCAATTAAAAGAACGTTTGACCTTATGTCAAAATTTTGATCAAAAGAGTTTTGTTTTATCCAAAAGTTGGACTGTTCCACAAATAATGAATTATGCGGGCGTTACACGTACGCTTGCGGAGGCAACAAAAAAAAGGCTTGTGGATCTCGGGATCCGCGGAAGGAACGATGTTCCAATCAAGAGCAAAAATATTATAATTTTGGTATCATTAGTTTAAAAAAAAAATTTTTTAAGCTAATCAAATGAGAAACACTTTTTCAAATTGCATGAACGCGTGAAAATAATAAAGTATAAAAGTTAAATTTGGAATAATATTTTAAAAAAGTAAGGAATAAATAATAATTAATAAGTTAAATAAGAGTAGACGTTTATATTTTGTTAAGTATTTATTTAAAATAATTTATAACATTTTCCAATTGAGGATGTTAAACCGCCTTAGCGGCCAAGACTCTCGTAAATCGGCTCAGGCAAGTCCAACCACTTTTTCAAAAATGCTGTCATTTTTTTCTTACTTGAAACGTTACAGAAAACTTTTTCAAAGCTTGATGCAAAACTTCTCCACAGGATGTTTTTACTGGATGGTTTAAAAAAAAGACTATAAAAATTTATATTTGAAAAAAAAAATCCAGCGGAGAAGTTTTTCATTAGGCTTTGAAAAAGCTTTCTGAAAATTTTCATAGCAATATTTCAAATAGGAAAAAATTGACAGCATTTTTGAAAAAGCGGTTTGGCAGCGGTCGAGCCGATTTTCAAGTGTCCCGGACGCCCAAGCGGTTTTTATTTTATTTTTATTTATTTTTTTTATTTATCAAAGCTTACCCAGACCCTAAGGTCAATACAGCTTAACCCAAGCGGTTTTTACATCCAGGATCTCAATTGTTATTATTATTATTAGTATTATGATTATTATTATTAATAGAATAATCTAAGACTGTGCGTATCTTTCTGTCTCTCTCTCTCTCTCTTGTGACTTGTGTCTCCGTGCAGGCCTAAACGCGCGCGGCTGCATCAGGCGTCTGTGTGAAGAAAGAGAGAGAGAGAGAGAGAGAGGGAGCCTGCTGGCTACGTGGCGGTCACCCCCCACTCTTCGCCTGGTGTCGTTTCTTACGATTTTTTTTCGTAGCCCCCTGCGCCAGAACCGCGATAAGGAACTTCGTTCCAAAAATTAGTTACTGAAAATAGTATATTCCTGTGCAAGTAAGGGAACCGATAAGGTTCACTTACATGCACAGGACTGTGCTTTCTCAAATTCGCTGAATTTCAATGCATTTTTCTATAATTCATTGACGAGAGGCGACAGAGCGGAGCGGTATCCATGTGTCCTCCCGCCGGCGGCCGGACGGCGATAAGTCGGGCATAGTGAGGGTGAAATTTGACCCTTGACCTCTCATTGGTTTTAAAGTCGTAAAACTTAACAAAGAAAATGCCTAAGTGTGTTGCTTACGACACTATACACTATGCATTTCCCATAAAATATACTTATATATATATATTACTTCGGTTCTTCTTTCTGCTGCTGTTTCGTAAACAGCTTCAGAGTTCAGAGAAACGACAACAGACGTGGAAAAGGCCTTTTTCCACGCGTGTTTCGCTACAGACGTGGAAACGGCCTTTTTCCACGCGTGTTTTGAAGACTACTAAACTATAGGAGAAAAGGGTCGGTTCCCTGGTTGTTCACACGCATGGAAAAGGACGTTTTCCACTTGCGGATTTGAGAAAGGAATATTACAAACACCCCAGCCAAGGGTTCGAGCATCTTCAATTGATTCAAGCATCATCAAAAAAATCGATGAATTTTACAACTCTGACGAGGTCAGTCGCATGATGCCAGGAATAAAGGATTGTATTATTGTGAAAAAGGATGATGAAAAAACAACTGTAAGAAACTCTACAATAAAAACAACTTTTTTTACAAACTTTATATCTATATTTAAATCAGTTAATAAAGAAATTGCTATAAAATTACTGATACAATTAAAAAAAATTTTTAGTCGACCCACCTTATTAAAATTTTTTTTTACATTTGATACTATTTTGTGATCGATTCAATCTGATTTTATGTATTTTTTTTTAGCTACACAAAAGTCTACTGTTAAACAATCTAAAAAAAACTTTTAAATTATTTAAAGACATCTACCCAAATATTTCTGTTGGAATCTCGAGATTCGCAATGGAGAGACCTCAACCTTGTATATTTGCCGGAGCAGCTGGGACCCACACCGTTTGTGTGTGTCGAACTCATCAAAATATGAAACTGCTATTACTAACCTTCGATTTAAAAAGTGCAGATGGTCAGCTTTGGTCTTACAAAGATTTGCTCAAAAAAATGACTTGCGAAAATTCTTCGGAAAAATGCTTTTTCGGTACATCTTTTATATTTTTCTCGATATTTTGATGAATTTTTTTTCTCTCTGGTACACTTTAAACGTAAAATTTTTTATAATCATGAATTTATCAAAAAAAGATTTTTGAATAATCATTAATTTCTTTAAAAATAATTTTTTAGGAACTTGTAATCAATGCCCGCTTATAGATAATTTAATCAATGAAATTAAAAATCAGTTAGAAAAAAATGATCAAACTAAAATCATTTATAAACAATGGTTCCAAACTGATAGGTGATTTTAATTTTTTTAATTTAAAAATTGAGTTGACATACTTATTCAAAAAACAAAAAATAACAATCGAATTCATTAATTTTTTGACCACTTAAACATTTATTTTGAAATATTTTCATACTGTAATTAGTTATTCAAATATTTTTAGATGTCAATTATTAACAGTCATAAGTACTCTCTCAGAAATTTTAGACTATTGATTGAAAATTTACCGAAACTATTAAAGCATGACTTTTAAGCTAAACAGCAGTCGCAATATCTTAAAAATCTTAAGAACACTTTCCCCGATGGTCACGTCTTAGTAATTGGGGATTTTGCAGAAAATCCTAAAGCCCAATCGGGCTTTAACGGCGATTTGGTTTTTTTTAAACCGACTGCCGTGAAAGCCTGCAGGGCTTTATATACTTTGATTTTTGGTTTTAGGTTAGGACGCTTCAAAGAAAAACTATTTTAGGATGATTATTTCATTTATATTATACATCCCGCGAGTAGCTGATGATCCCCTGAGTAATTTGAAAAAAAAAATTATCCCGAACAAAGCCTGCATTGAAAAGTTATGAACGTTTCATTTTTCGAAACGCTGATTTCCTTTGGCTCACGGTAGTCAGGGGAATTCGATTTCAGTTTCGAGCATCCGGTCTCTCTGCCTGCGCTCTCTGTAGACTTAACCGGACGTGACGTATACAATGAGCGTATCTATTTTTGCTGTCTCACTCTTACTCCTTAGGGAACGTTCACAAACCACGTGGCCCAAAGAGGGGGGGGGGCGATTAAAAGGCTACGAAAGGTTACGGGGGGGGGGGGTAGGGCTGTTGATTCAGAAAGACACATGGTTTTTAAAGTGCATGAATCGATGTTTCGATTCATAATATTTTACTGTCGCACGTCAAAGTCGGCTATCCCCCAAGCTCTAAACCCTCAAGACCCTGGACGCCCGAGTTCAACAAAAAAACTGGTCGGATATCTCCCAAGCTCTAAACCCCCAAGACCCTGGGGGCCCGAGTTAAATTATTCCAAAAATATGAGTGCATTTTAATTAACGAAATAAATAATTTTGTAACGATACCTAACTACGCTGAATTGGTGCAATTATATCATGAAGTTGTAAGCCTGAAATTTTTAACTCCAAAATGGTGTGGTTGATTAGGAAAACGCTATAAATTTTTACTTATTGGTGAACTCTTCGTTTGGTGAACTCAACATATTTTTTTTTTTAACTATAAATTAAATGCTTCTAAGAAGCAGACACATTTCGAGAAAA
The DNA here is from genome assembly GCA_038277355.1 of Encarsia formosa. Lineage (NCBI taxonomy): Eukaryota > Metazoa > Arthropoda > Insecta > Hymenoptera > Aphelinidae > Encarsia > Encarsia formosa. Next base: position 71,818,488 of record CM076184.1, read on the forward strand.
GTGTAAAAAATTTTGTTTGGTTATTGGTTATTTTATTTATTTTTTTTTTATTATTTTGTAATATTTCCAAGTGATGTAGATTAAAGTACACCACAACCTTTTTGTGGAACAAAAAAAAAAATACTTTTTTATGGACTTGATATTCAAATATAAAGTACGCTTCACTTATAATATTATTCCACTCGGTAACCAGAGTTTTGGAGGTTTAGAGCTTGGGAGATAGCTGATCAGTTTTTTTATTGAACTTGAGTTTCCAGGTTTATGGGGGGTTCAGAGCTTAAGAGATAACTGATCAGTTTTTTCTTTGAAGTTGAGTTCAATAAATAAACTGATCAGCTATCCCCCACGTCTTGAACTCCCCAAACCCTGGGCGCCCGAGGTTAACGATAAGACTGATCAGTTATCCCCCAAGCTCTAAACCTCCCAAAACTTTGGTTACCAACTGATCAGTCTTTTCGTTGAACTTGACGCCCAGGGTTTTGAGGGTTCAAGACTTGGGGGATAATTAACCAGTCTATTTATTGAACTCACGTTTTTTTTTTTTTTCTTGACGTCAGTTTTATTGGGGGGGGGGCTCAGGACACCCCCTAGCTGAAAGGAGTTGTTGCGCCCCTGGTATTAAAACATTAAATTATAACTTAAAAAATAATGTTCTTAAAAAATAATGTTTTTAAAAAACTAATAGTATTCATATTTACAATTTGAAATCGTAAAAAAAACCACGTGACTTTGGGGGGGGGGGTCGAAAATTTGATACAAATACTACGTTGATCTTCATGGGAGGAAGGGCCCTTCACAATCTTCGAAAATATGACCACGTGATTTATGAACGTACCCTTACCTACAGCGGCAGACGGGGGCATGCAGGGGCATGTAGGCCAGAGCCTGGAGCCATGAGGCGACTGGTGGCGCTGTATCAATTAGCAGCTCCCTACAGCTGACTCGTGATCTGACTATAGCTGACTGCGGAGCCGCTGAGCAGAGCTGAGTAGAGCAGCTTGTAATGTGTTATGAGCAATAACTTTTTTATAAATAATTGATTGTCATAGAAAAAACAGTACTGAAGACCCTTATTTTCATTATATATTAAACAAGTGGTAGAACTTATAATTATTAATTTGTTTAGTTTCAATAAAAGAGTATGAAATAAATAATCTCTACAGTCTTTCTATGATCATCATCATCAAAGATTTTTCAATTATTGTGGTGTGCCCTGTGAGTTGATAATAATTATGCTGTGGTTGTGTTGGGGACCTGATGGCTGGAGGTGCATATTGGCAATATTAAAAATAAAGTTTTTTCTGAATGAGTGTGTTTGTGTGTGTGTGTGTGTGTGTCAGATTGAACTTGCAAATTACTTTTTTATAATCCACCCAACTTGCAAATTGCAAAAGGTGCAATTGCAGCACATAATGTCATTGTCATACGCATTATCGCTTAATTTCATAGAATCATCATAGAATTGTATATGCTCTGAGCCAATACACTTGAACTGTTAAAGTTTTGTAATCCTACCCTTTTTCAAAAATAAACTTGATGTCTAAAAGTTTTGTAATCCCACCTTTTTTCTAAAATAAACTTGATGTCTGACAATGAATTTGAATTTTGATTGTAACTGTTACACTAACTCAGGGTGTTAATGATAAGTATATTTAAGTCAACATGAATCAATTATTAAAAATTTTTATCTTTTTTGTTGTTTGTATGCAAGCTTAAGTTATGCGGCCAAAGTGATTTTACATTTTAAAATTGGTTAATTAAGAAGTACAAAAGAAATAGATAGTTTTGGGTCTGAGATCCAGTGGACCAGAAATTATGAATTTTATTTGGCATGGATTTTTAAAGTGCGTATGAGCATTTGCTCCATTATTTTTAAAGTGGATTTAGTTTGCCCATCTATTATGTATGCAAAACGAATTCAAAAGTAGTTCATAACAATAAATTATGTCTATGATTTTTATGGGTTCTGGATAATGATACAATTATATAGAAGTAATTTTAAACAGAAGAACTAGATTTATCTAAGTTAACATGAACCAATCATTGAAAATTTTTATCTTTTTTTTAATCATTTTAGGGTTACAAATGAGTATTTGCTACATTTCAATGTAAATTTACATGAAAATAAAGTTATGCAATGTACATTTAAAAAGTAAGTAAATACTAAATTGAATTTTTTTTTTTTACATATAAAATTGATTTACCTGGGACTTTTATAGGTTCTGGTTTATGTCGTGGTTTTACATCAGAATAATTGAATATATCTTAGTTATTGTTACATTATTAAGAATTTGTTAAGTTCGTGAAATAATTTATCAAGACATATTTCAACAATACCCAGATAGCACAAAAAGTTTTCAGAACGTTCTGGCAACGTTGCACAGAAACCATTGCAACCTTTCGTTGAAAGGTTGCTGAACGGTTTTAGAAACGTTGTGACAATCAGGTAGATCTCCGTTATTAGTTTCAAAGAAAACCTTCAATCAACGTTATGGCAACGAAGTATGTCAACCATATTTTTTCAAAAGGTGACCACAAATTGTTCTGGCAACGTTTCTAGAAACTTATGGTAAAACGTTCCTTCAAAGTTGCTACAGAGTGTTGACAAGGTTCCAAATTACCGATTTGAATTTAAAATGTTTAAGCGAGAACCTCAAGTTTGAGTAATTTAATCAAAAATACCTACGAATTTGAGGTAGAAAAATTTTATGTTTTTAATTTTTTTTGTAAATAATTCGACCAAAATTGGTAAGAACAGCTCTCAGACTAGTCAAATCATTCAAAAATTATTGAAACGACTTTCAGTCGCTCGGCCGGAGTACTTGACTTGAAAAGATTTCGGTGGAGGTTGCCTTCTGACCTCGACCTTGGTTTCTCTCTTGCGAGAGCTTTCGTCCCGCGAAGGTCGTTTGTGCCTACCAGTACTGGCATGATTGCACGATCTTAATTGATATGATGTCGACATAACTATTGGAGGATACATAACAATGGGACAGCTGGCTCAGAATGTGTAGTCAATAAACAAAGTATATCTGCACTGCCTTTCATGTTAGGCCTGGTCAGATTTTGGTTAGCCCTTAAAAGGGCCGTTTTGTTAATCACACTTTTCCTCTTGTAAAGAGGAAGTCTTTCGGGCGTCTATACTTATCGCGCGGCTCGTACTCATAGTTCCCAAGCTGTTTAATGTAATCGAACCTCGATCCAGCTGACTTCCTGTAGAACTCGGTCGCGGACTCCTTGAAGTACTCCAAGATTTCTTTCATCTCGGTTTCTCTGTGTATCAGGGAATTTTTCGTAAATCTCGGGGCTTTCGTGATGATGGTCAGCACTTTATTCTGGATGGTCTGTATCTTCCTAATGTTCGAGGGGAGAGTACCGGCCCAAACTGTTGACGCATAAGCCAGGATCGGTCTGATGAGCATCTTGTATATTAGTAATCCATTCCTGAGATGAAGTGACGAGTGCCTGTTGATGATCGGCTTCAATCGGGTTAGCGCACCAATCGCCTTGTTTTTAACGGCCGTCGTGTGTTGTGAGAAGGTCAGTTTCCTGTCCAGAATGACGCCAAGGTATTTGAGGTACGGGCTCCATGGAATATCGTTACCGTTAAATTTGGGGCATTCCAGACTGGCCGTCGGATCTTTCTTCCTAGAAAAGAAGATTGCTTCCGATTTTGCAGCATTAATTTTAATCCGCCAGCGGGCGCACCAGTTGTGGATTCGCTCAAGCGCTTTGTTGAGAGCGTTGACTATCTTCAAGTCGGGTCCCCGACAAAACGTCAGAATGACAAAACGTCGACGACGAAACGTCAGCGACAAAACGTCAGAACAACAAAACGTCAGATAATAGACTTGAATTTAATGTTTTTCTTGCAATCATAACAATTTAAAATTTCGAACTGGCTGGAACTAAATTTTATGGCGCGCCTCTGCGGGGGCCCTTCGGGCCCCATGGCGCGCATTATTTTAAAAAATAACCATTAGTGTTTTATTAAAAATCGATTCTTTTTTCACTTTTGCATTACTTTGCAATTTTGAAATATTTTTGACATTTAGTCGTTCTGACTTTTCGTCGTCTGACGTTTTGTCGATCTGACGTTTTGTCGCTGACGTTTTGTCGTCTGACATTTTGTCACGTTCCCCTTCAAGTCACTTCGTGAGGTGGCTATAAGCACCGTGTCGTCTGCGTAAATGCCAGCCTTGTCAGTAAGGAGGATCACTGCATCATCTATCTGACCTCGGCCGGAGTAACAAAATATGGTGGATAATATATCCACAGCTTGTTACTTTGCTGAGAGCTCAGTTCTAACGGTAAGCCACCTAGCGGATGGGACACAAAACTACTCATTTCGCGTTAGCAGTCGTTAGATCTTAAAAAGCATTTAAAGTATTTAAATATACATGTTAAAAACATACTTAGTTTTTAGCTCTTAATTATAATTTTAATTTTTAGCTAGTAATAAATTGACGATATTAAAAAGAAAAAATTAAAAAAAAAAGTGAGGTTTAATTATTTTTTTTTTTCATGAAAATGTAAACTAAAAAATTTTTAAATATTCATAAATAAATAAATAAACAAATAAATATGTGAAAATATTTGTTTAAGTTTATCATAGTTAAATAAATGAAATTTTATAATCAAGCCCCGAAGGGGCACAACTAAAATATTAGTTCTAATCCATCATCTCTAACGTTAATGTGTGGTTTGGTGGCTAAAGTCACCGCTCTTCATTTTGCCGTCTCAGGTTCGATTCTATGTGCTTTTTTTTTTTTTTTAATTAATTATACGCTCTTTAGGAGTTTTTAAGGACATTTTCTAACTTTTTAAAATTTTTATTAATAAATGCATTGGTACACTTATTTTTAAAATTTTTAATTTTTTAATAACTTTATGGAGGATAAATGAATGAAAAAAATAATTTTTTCAGGGGAATATTTTTATTTTGGTAATAAATTTTAATAAATATAAGAAAATATTTGATCGAGTTTATTATAGTTAAATAAATGAAATTTCATAATCAAGCCCCAAAGGGGCACAACTTAAATATTAGTTCTAATCCATTATCTCTAACGATAATGTGTGGTTTGGTGGCTAGAGTCACCGCTCTCTATTTTGCCGTCACAGGTTCGAATATTTGTGCTTTTTTTTTTTTTTAACAAATCATATTCATACGCTCTTAAGGTGTTTTTAAGGACATTTTCTAACTATTAAAATTGTTATTGATAAATGCATCACTACACTTATTTTTAAAAATTTTAAGTTTTTAATAACCTTGTGGAGGATAAATGAATGAAAAAAAAAAAAATTTTTCGAGGGCATTTTTTTATTTTGGTAATAAATTTTCCTAACAATAAATGAACAGATTCATTATGATTCTTCATAAAGATCAACAAATAACATTTCTAATCAAGCAATTAGTAATCCATTTTCATTGAAATAAAAGAAAATGTTTATTCAAAAAATAAAGTGACTGTACTTAAAATGCCCTCTTCTTGGTATGTTGAATGTATAGACTCTGTGAGCAGTGTGTCCGATCCCGGCCCAGGGGGTACCGAGAAATTTAAAAGTCTTCCGGCGAAGATCAGGCAAACAAAAAACACACAAAAACTTGGGCGGCTGGGTTCAATAAATAAATAAATGAATAAATAAGTAAATAAATAATCCCCCAAACTTAACAACCCGAAAACCCTGGGCATTGAGATTAAAATAATCAATAATTAAATGAATAAATGAACCCCAAGCAAGACACAACCCAACAACGCTGGTCATTCGTGTTTTCGTTTTTTTTTATTTTTTATTTATTTATTTTTTATTTCTAAATAAATAAATAAATAAACCAAAAAAAAAACCAAATCAATAACGCAGGGCGTTAAAGTTTTTTATGAACAATCAAAAATTAAACAAACAAACAAACAAAGCTAGACGACCCAACAGCGCTGGGCGTACTGGTTTTATTGTGAAAAAATGAATAAATAAATAAATAATCCCTAAAGCATCTACAACCTAATAACGCTGGGCGTCCGGATTTTATAAAATAAATAAATTAATGGACCGCCAAGCGCTTCAACCCCATTACGCTTGGCGTCCGAGTTTTTTTTTATTACATAATTTAATAAATTAATTAATGAACCGCCAAGCTCTACAACCACATAATGCTAGGCATCCGAGTTTTTTTAATAAATGAACTAATAAATAAATTAAAAGAACGCCAAGCACTACAACCCCATAACGCTAGGCCTCCGAGTTTTTTTAATAAATAAATTTAAAATTAATTAACAAACTGCCAAGCTCTACAACCACATAATGCTTGGCATCCAAGTTTTTTAAATAAATGAACTCATAAATAAATTAACAAAACGCCAAGCACTACAACTCCATAACGCTGGGCGTTCGATTTTTTTTAAATAAATGAACAAATATATCAATGAACCACCGAAAAATACAACCCCCTACACTGGGTATCCGAATTTTTCTAATAAATAAATTAATCAATCGCCAAGCACTGAAACCCCATAACGCTGGACGTCCGAGTTTTTTTTTTTTTTTTATATAGTAACTAACCGCCAAGCAATAAAACCCCATAACGCTGAGCATCTGAGTTTTTCAAATAAATAAATTGATAAACCGCCAAGCGCTACAACCCCATAAAGCTGGACGTCCGAGCTTTTTTTTTAAATAAATTAACTATCCATCAGCAATAAAACCCCATAACGCTGGAAGTCCGAGTTTTTTTTTTTTTTTTTTTTTTTTTCTTTTATAAATTAACTAACCGCCAAGCAATAAGACCCCACAACGCAGGACATCCGAGTTTTTCTAATAAAGTAATCAATAAATAAACTCATGAACCGCAGGGCATATCAACCCCATAACACTGGGCGTCCGAGTTTTTCTAATAAATAAATTAATAAATAAATTAACAAACTGCCAAGCGCTACAACTCCATAACTCTGAACGTCCGAGTTGTTTTGTTTAAAATAAATTAACTAACCGTCAAGCCCAAAAACTCCATGACGCTAGACGTCTAAGTTTTTTTTTTTAAATAAATAAATAATTAAATGAGCCACCAAACAGTACAACCCCATAAAACTCCATATAGCTGTGCGTCCAAGTTTGTTTTAATAAATAAAATTATATATAAATGAACTACCTAACATTACAACCCCGTAAAACTGGGCATCCGAGTTTTACTAATAAATAAATTAATAAGCCGTCAAGCGTTGTAACCCCATAACAATGGACGTCCGGTTTCTTTTTTTTAAATAAATTATCTAACCGTCAAGCACTGAAACTCCATAACGCTGGACAACCGAGTTTTTTTTTTTATAAATAAATCAATAAATAAATTAACAAACTGTCAAGCAGTACAACTCCATAACGCAGGGCGTTCAAGTGTTTTTTTAATGAATAAATTAATAAATAAATTAATAAACGGCCAAGCGCCACAACCCCATAACGCTAGGTGTCCGAGTTTTTTTTTTAAATTAATTAGCTAACCACCAAGCACTAAAACCCCATGAAGCTGGGCGTCCGAGTTTTTTTGAATAAGTAAATAAATATATGAATGAATCGCCAAACAATACAACCCCATAACGCAGGACGTTCGAGTTTTTTTTTTTTTTTTAAATAAATTACTTATCCGCCAAGCACTTAAACCCCATAACGCTGTGCTTCCAAATTTTTCTAATAAATTAATTAATAAACCGCCAAGCGCTACAACTCCAAAACGCTGGACGTCAGATTTTTTTAATTATATTAAATAATAAATAAACTAACAAACTGCCAGGCACTGCAACCCCATAACGCTGGACGTCCGAGTTTTTTTTAATGAATCAATTAATATTTATTTATTAGAAAAACTCGGACGCACAATGTTATAGGGTTTTAGTGCTTGGCGGTTAGTTAATTTATTTAAAAAAAAAAACTTCGACGTCCAACGTTATGGGGTAGTAGCGCTTGGCGGTTTATCAATTTATTTATTTGAAAAACTCGAACGCCCAGCGTTATGGGGTTGTAGTGCTTGGCGTTCTGTTAATTTATTTATTAGTTCATTTATTTAAAAAACTCAGATGCCTAGCATTATGTGGTTGTAGAGCTTGGTGGTTTATTAATTTATTTATTAAATTATGTAATAAAAAAAACTCGGACGCCGAACATAATGGGGTTGAAGCGCTTGGCGGTCCATTAATTTATTTATTTTAAAAAACCCGGATGCCCCGCGTTATTAGGTCGTCTAGCTTTGTTTGTTTGTTTGTTTAATTTTTGATTGTTCATAAAAAACTTTAACGCCCTGCGTTATTGATTTGGTTTTTTTTTGGTTTATTTATTTATTTATTTAGAAATAAAAAATAAATAAATAAAAAATAAAAAAAAACGAAAACACGAATGACCAGCGTTGTTGGGTTGTGTCTTGCTTGGGGTTCATTTATTCATTTAATTATTGATTATTTAAATCTCAATGCCCAGGGTTTTCGGGTTGTTAAGTTTGGGGGATTATTTATTTACTTATTTATTCATTTATTTATTTATTGAACCCAGCCGCCCAAGTTTTTGTGTGTTTTTTGTTTACCTGATCTTCGCCGGAAGACTTTTAAATTTCTCGGTACCCCCTGGGCCGGGATCGGACACACTGGTCAGAGTCTATACATTCAACATACCAAGAAGAGGGCATTTTAAGTACAGTCACTTTATTTTTGAATAAACATTTTCTCATATTTCAATGAAAATGGATTACTAATTGCTTGATTAGAAATGTTATTTGTTGATCTTTATGAAGAATCATAATGAATCTGTTCATTTATTGTTAGGAAAATTTATTACCAGAATAAAAAAATGCCCCCGAAAAATTTTTTTTTTTTTTCATTCATTTATCCTCCACAAGGTTATTAAAAACTTAAAATTTTTAAAAATAATAGTAGTGATGCATTTATTAATAACAATTTTAATAGTTAGAAAATGTCCTTAAAAACACCTTAAGAGCGTATGAATATGATTTGTTAAAAAAAAAAAAAAGCACAAATATTCGAACCTGTGACGGCAAAATAGAGAGCGGTGACTCTAGCCACCAAACCACACATTATCGTTAAAGATAATGGATTGGAACTAATATTTAAGTTGTGCCCCTTCGGGGCTTGATTATGAAATTTCATTTATTTAACTATAATAAACTCGATCAAATATTTTCTTATATTTATTAAAATTAATTACCAAAATAAAAATATTCCCCTGAAAAAATTATTTTTTTCATTCATTTATCCTCCATAAAGTTATTAAAAAATTAAATATTTTCAAAATAAGTGTACCAATGCATTTATTAATAAAAATTTTAAAAAGTTAGAAAATGTCCTTAAAAACTCCTAAAGAGCGTATAATTTTTAAAAAAAAAAAAAAAAAGCACATAGAATCGAACCTGAGACGGCAAAATGAAGAGCGGTGACTTTAGCCACTAAACCACACATTAACGTTAGAGATGATGGATTAGAACTAATATTTTAGTTGTGCCCTTTCGGGGCTTGATTATAAAATTTCATTTATTTAACTATGATAAACTTAAACAAATATTTTCACACATTTATTTGTTTCTTTATTTATTTATGAATATTTAAAAATTTTTTGGTTTACATTTTCATGAAAAAAAAAAAATAATTAAACCTCACTTTTTTTTTTAATTTTTTCTTTTTAATATCGTCAATTTATTACTAGCTAAAAATTAAAATTATAATTAAGAGCTAAAAACTAAGTATGTTTTTAACATGTATATTTAAATACTTTAAATGCTTTTTAAGATCTAACGACTGCTAACGCGAAATGAGTAGTTTTGGGTCCCATCCGCTAGGTGGCTTACCGTTAGAACTGAGCTCTCAGCAAAGTAACGAGCTGTTGATATATAACCCACCAAATTTTGTTACTCCGGCCGAGCGACTGAAAGTCGTTTCAATAATTTTTGAATGATTTGACTAGTCTGAGATCTGTTCTTACCAATTTTGGTCGAATTATTTACAAAAAAAATTAAAAACATAAAATTTTTCTACCTCAAATTCGTAGGTATTTTTAATTAAATTATTCAAACTTGAGGTTCTCGCTTAAACATTTTAAATTCAAATCGGTAATTTGGAACCTTGTCAACACTCTGTAGCAACTTTGAAGGAACGTTTTACCATAAGTTTCTAGAAACGTTGCCAGAACAATTTGTGGTCACCTTTTGAAAAAATATGGTTGACATACTTCGTTGCCATAACGTTGATTGAAGGTTTTCTTTGAAACTAATAACGGAGATCTACCTGATTGTCACAACGTTTCTAAAACCGTTCAGCAACCTTTCAACGAAAGGTTGCAATGGTTTCTGTGCAACGTTGCCAGAACATTCTGAAAACTTTTTGTGCTATCTGGGCATTAATGATTTATTTATGGAGTTTGGTTTTTTGAACTATCGGACAAAAAGGAAATACATTTAAATATTTACCGAATTTACGCTATAAAATCTTTGAAAAAAACTTTTGAAAAAGTAATATTTACGGCGATTGGTTTTTTAAAAAGGAATCTAAATAAAAAATTATACGCTCAGTGTGATCTTAAAAAAATACTTTTAAAAAAGTAATATTTACACGCAAAGAACTTGGCGGAAAGAAGCGGCCGGTAAGGCATACCGAGAAAAAAGTCGGGTGAAGTTACGCCCGAAAAATCGGCCGAAGGTTTCTGATTTTTTTCAAAGCCTATATAGGTATATGCCGCGGCCGAGTGCTGCCAGCTGGGCTGTAGCGCTGGAGCTTGATGCAGGCAGATCCATCCGCTTTTTTAAAAACGCTGTCAATTTTTATTTGTTTGAACAATTTCTTTCAAACTTTTCAGAAATGTTCTTTAGGACCTAATGGAAAACTTCTTCGCTGGAAGTTTTTTCAAATATGAACTTTTATGCTTACTTTTTTAATCTGAAGTTTTTGGTTATAAACTGCTTACTTTTATTTTTAAATGTTAATTACTCGGTTCTCAAAATTTTTAAAAATATTTAAACAATCTCGTTAGCAGTGGTAGGGGTTCAAGAATATAAAGCTACACAATTAAAGCACACAATTCAAACACTTTTTGAAATCAAAATATGTTGTAATAAAGTTAGAAATCAACTAAATCACAATGTATGGCTATACTTGACCTGTAAAAATTTAATATTCTTTGAACTAAATTATCTCGAAAAAAATCATTGATACCTGTATTTTTTAAATTATATTTTGAATGCTCAGTGTGTTTCTTAACAACATATTTTAATTTTTTATTTTAAAAAGTGTTTGAGTTGTGTGCAATTTGCATGTGTTTTCCCATGTATGTGCTATAATTGAAAAATTGTTAACTTTACGTATATTGAAGGTGATTCAACATAATATGATCATCTTTTAGAAGAGAAATTATTTTTAAATAATAATTAATTCGGCCTCAAACGTGTAGCAGCCAGAGCAAGCCTTCAAAGACCTCACGATAATCAAATCGTTACGCCTGAGGATTTTTTCGATTGGACAAAAGATTGGAAATCAGATACAACTAGTATCTATGTATCTAAAAATGAAATCGAACATATGAAAAAAAAAAATTGGATTCTCGTTTCGAAGGGGCTAAAACCATAAAAGGAACAAGAAGTTATCACTGCTTTATTCCGAAATCTTCAAATACGTTACATGTTAAGACTCATTCGTCGTCATCAAAGTATCGAAAAATTATGATTAAACAAGCCGAGAAATAAAATAATCGAAAAAACTAACTAATTTAATCAGAAATATTAAATTATTTAACTCATATAATAAAAATATTGAATTTAATTCTTGGATCACAATCTTATTCCTAGAATCTTCAATCTTAGATAAACTTATACGACATTTCATATGCAATAGATAATTTTTATAAGATCAAATCTCTGTTATTATCGAAAAATTTACGAGTAAATCAATGATTTTTGAAAATTCTTTAAATATTATTTGAACGATTCAAAAGCATGCATACGTATTTTCAATCATCGGTAAAATTATGTAATAAAACAATTAAATAAGGTATTAATTTTATTAAAAAAAAATGAAAATAAAAAACTGTAATTTCAGTGACTTAAATTATAGGTAAAGAACATGGGTATCGTCTTAAAATCAAGTTCAGTTTCATTAGATTCAGCAATTAAAAGATGTCTTCATTTATCGCAGTGAGAAACAATTAATATTTTTACTTCAAAATATGTTTTTAGAGATTCGCAGATTATAGGGTAGATATATTTTTTTGCTTTAAAAGCCCGTAACTTTACTTAAAATAAAAATTTCCGTATAAAATCTTATACCATTGAACAGCTCTTGACTTTAACTACAACTTGACGTAGTTTAAAATTGTGTATGAAGCATTCTGTGTTGAATAAATAAGCCAAAACATCGATAAACCCTAATTTTAGGAATTTTTCAAGGTTAAATTTTTAATAAATACGCAATAAAATCAGCTTTAAACGCAAAACCGTCAAATATTATATATATACAATCAAAGTATACACCAAAACAAAGTAAAAAATGTCAAAAAAAAAATATATATATATATTTATAGATTTTTTGGGAACAGCTTATTAAGTGTGTTCTGTATTGTTTGTCTGCTATATCAGTACCAAGGCATAAAAATTAAAAAACCAGGACGTTTTTGGATAGGTTTTTTACTCTACTTTCAAACGCAACAAACCCCGTTGAAATCGGCCCATTCGCTTAGAAATGGCAGCAAAAATAGTGAAAATGAGCGATCAATTTTTGTTCAATTCGTTGGTTTACATTAAAAACAACTTTATTCATAGAAGACGCAAAAAAATTTTTTAGGACCTAAAAATTTGGGAATCTTTCTTTTTTGGTGTCTAGAATCGGTAGAAAAAATTTCAAAAAATTTAAAAAAAGTTGGAGAAAATCCTGCTTTTTTAACGTGGACGGCCCCGATTATTTGTTACCAAAAACGTAAGCAATTTTTTTCATTCTAAAGTGCTAAAAGTCATCTTAATACATCGAACTTCAATTGTAAAAAAAAAAAAAAAAATGAGTCATTGTTTTCTTAAACATCACTTTTTTATTCATTCAAAATTGTCATTACTGCAGACGTGCCAGTCGTTCTTTCTCGGCTGGCGCTGGGCGCGATGCTGCACTTAAGGCGATCGACCACGACAGCTTTGTTATTAAGTTAAGAGTTTACGGAAAAATTGAAAAGGACATTTTCTCTTTATTTTGGCCTAAAGATTACGAAAAAAATTTTTTTTTTTAATATCACATTTTTTAAATTGTTTATAAAAATTGTTAATAACAAATTTTTGGGATTTCCAACCTAAATATTTGGTGTTCAGGAGGCCAAAAAACATCTTTATCACCTGCAAAATTCCGGGGACCTAAAAATCCTACGAAATCGGCCTCAGCACCTGGAGAGCTGATTATGAATCCGATATTCATTTTTAAAATTGACCTACTCTAGCGCTACTTATGTAGGGACACTGTAGGTGCGGCCTTATGCCGCAGAGCGAGCGAACGAGCGAGTCTCTGTATCGTGCTGCCGCAGAGCGAGCAGTCAGTCGAGTCTGAGCCATGGTGTAGGCCAGACGAATAAAGTACGAGTCTCCGTAAATCGACTAATATAATTTCACTCCCTGATCCTATCCATCCTCACGTAGTCCCATTTAACACGCAGGGCATTATCGGGCCCTTGTGGTATAAGTAAATATACCACCAAGCCGATATTGGTGACCCCGAACTATTTTTTTTTTTTTCTCTCTTCCGCGCCGCGTGGCTTACACATCCAGAGACGCCATTTTGGAAATACTCTACATTTTCTCTTCGCCCGCGGCAATACCCATTACGAAGAACTCAAGAAGCAAAACTCATTTGAGTTTATTTAATTTTTTCGACTCGTGCGTGATTCGGGAGTGCTGTTTGTCGATTTTAGTGAGCTCGTCGTTTCGGTGCAGTTTTTCTTTGTCTTCAAGAGACAAAAAAGTTTTACACAGGTAAGCGGGTCGTCAACGTCAACCGAAGCAAGGTCGGGAGTTTTCAGACTCCAAGAGAGATTTTTCTTCTTTCTTCGCCTTCCTATACCCCGAGTTGAGCGATTTTTCTTTGTTCGAACGTCCGCACCAGCGGCACGCGTTTTTCTCTCTTACAGCCGTGGGGTCGGCCATTTTGTGAACGGCCTTGCTCGGTCGTTCCCCGCGCTACCCACAATTTTTTTCTCTAACATTTTCGTAAACTTCTGCCGCAATTCGACTTAGCACAAGTTACTTTTAATAAAATTTTCGAGATTATTATTTTTTTCTTTTTTCCGATTAAGTAACAAATATACACATAAAAACTGCACCTGAAAAACAAAAATTTTTTTTGAGACCTGCTGGCTGATAAGTCGTGATATTTCGCAAGAAAAATCACGTAGTGAGCAGAAAATCTCACATCGAAATTCTCTCGAAAGAAAATTTCTTGCAAAAACAAGACGTCGTCGCCATATTTTTCGGCGCCAGCGGCTACAGCAACAACGACGCCGCACAGTGGTACGTGACGTCACTTCCCTAGGGCGTGGTCGCCCAGCCAGCCCAGCAACTTCGGCAGTCATCTAATCAAAAGGCTAGGAGGAAGAAATTCATTCCTAGGATCCTGCGGAAACGCAGACGCGTTACTTTTAATCTGCGAGATGTGATTTACTATGTCTAAGGAAAACTTGCAAATAATTGTTTATATTGTAAATATGTTTTAGAGAATATACTTGTAAAATTGTTTTGTCTAAAAAGTTTATACCAATGTAGATCGAGAACAATGTTACACAAATTTCAACTTAATATTAACTACTAACAATAGTGTTAATTATTTTTATCAAAAACGGTTATGATATCAAAAATATTATTTATATAAAAAAGAAAGGAAACTCAATAATCCAAGAAGAAAAATTTGATAAATGTAAAATGAAAAATTTTTTATTTGTGATTCGCTCTTCGCTAATTGAATTAGATTACTAACATTCATCATTTTTTTTTTTCCTTTAATGTTGCCATGGCTATCTTATTGTTGCTTTATTTAATAAAAAGGCCTGACAACATTGGGGGGGAAATATGTAGGGACACTGTAGGTGCGGCCTTATGCCGCAGAGCGAGCGAACGAGCGAGTCTCTGTATCGTGCTGCCGCAGAGCGAGCAGTCAGTCGAGTCTGAGCCATGGTGTAGGCCAGACGAATAAAGTACGAGTCTCCGTAAATCGACTAATATAATTTCACTCCCTGATCCTATCCATCCTCACGTAGTCCCATTTAACACGCAGGGCATTATCGGGCCCTTGTGGTATAAGTAAATATACCACCAAGCCGATACTTACTTAAGGTAAAAATTTATTTTTAGAAGCATCTTTTTCAAACTTCGTGTACGGGGGTGTTTAGGGTTACTGATTACTAATCCATCCTTCATTTTATAAATTGACCGGTATAAGGGCTATAAATATTATTATATTTCTTATGAAAATTTTAAAATTAAATAAATTTCTGTATCAACTATTCTTAGTATGTATTTTATTTTAGTTGATTTAAATAACAATATTTTTAAACTTCTTGTTTTAATTTAAAAATAAAATAAATAAAATTAAATTCTCAACCGAGCAAGCGTTACTGCAGCGAGGTATAGAAGCTTGTCTAAATTATATTTTAAAACACTCGAATGACAATAGAAAGCACATGTTTATAAAACTAAAAAATTGATAAAAAATATTTATCATCACAACAAAATTATAATAAATTTTTTTTAATTTGGACAAATTATATTATCTAAAAAACAAGCATGAAATCGTTAACAACAATTAAAATTCTAGAAAAATTTTTTTTTTACATAAAAAATTCTTTTAGAATAGTTAATTGGTATTAGAGCTGGAATCTTTGATAGTAGTGGTTTTATGAGAATCATTGGTAACAGTATTCGGTCCTATAATAGGAGCATGGACCGCGCTCACAGTCATGGCTTTTTTTTTTTTTTTTTTTTTTTTTTTTTTTTTTTTTTTTTTTTTTTTTTTTAATAATTTTATCTTTTATCTGAGCTAGCTCAGCAGCAACTGTTCTTCCAAAAAGTTCATCTTCAAATGGTATTTCTGGTGCAGAATCTTTTTTTTTCCTCTTGTGTTTGAAAGCTCTGAACAAATACATTCTTAAAGTCTTAACCGTCTCCACCAACTCATCTTTTTTGAGCTGAGCTCGTTTTGTAAAACAAGATGTTGGATTAGATATACCAGATTTAGCAAAAGTTCAAGGCGAAGGTATTGTTGAAACAGGTTGATTAGGCTGATTATTTTCCCGAGCTGAATTTCAACCAATAGAAACGCCATATTTGACATTTGGCGGAGGGGTGTGGGTAAAATTATTTCTCAAATCTGATCCTGGAAACAGCCCGTTCCCATGCCTCAAAACACGGTCGGAAACGGGCCTTTTCCACCACAGTTTTTGTTTCCGTCACAGTTTTTGTTTCCATAGAAAAAATATACACGATTAGCTTTTCTAATCAAAACCTCAAAAATATATGAATTAAAAACTGAACAATTTTCGTAAAATAATGTTTCTTAATGCTTCCGATAAAAATATATATATTAAATTACCAAATAATAATATAAATAAACAATTTTTTGTAAAATAAAACAAGAGTTTTTGAATAAAAAATTACTTTTTTTTAATGAGGAGGTTGGATTTTATAAAAATAAATAGCAATACTGTTGTTGACAAAATATTCATAGAAACTCACTCAATGTTAAAAATTGACCAAAATAATTATTCAGAAGTGTAATTCATTTACTTTCTAACAAACAATCGAATTTATAAGGTTTAAAAGCACATGAAATCCTGCCAGCAATAGTTTGCCTTGGGTTAGAGATACATGAAAATCTAAAAATTTACCTGCAGCAACTCAAGTGTTCTGTGGGTGATTATAAAAAAAACTAGCACAGTGGGCGATACGCGAGTGGAATAAATACTAAAACTTTATTAATAATTATACATTAACCCTTAAATGACACACCCAAATCCAGAACTGTCACAGTGACAGTTATGATGGGTCAATTTGACCCAGTGTGCCATTTAAGGGTTAATAAAGTGCGTGCGGGGAAATAATTTAACCATTGCGCGCGTAAAATAAAAACCCACTGCGTACTACGCTAACGCAATAAAAATGATAAAAACAACCAAAATTTTAATAATTATTATTTGTTAAAAACACGGAGGATTCAGGTTCAATCAAGTAAACAACACACCGAGCAAAGCAGACCGAAACATTCGAACTTATAACCAACAAAATTAAAAACAAAAAACACAGCACTGACTGTGAAAATATTTTAAACATGTAATAATGATTATCCATCAAATTTGAGAAAGCACAGTCCGGTACAAGTAAGGGAAACTTGTCGTTCACACTCGAGTTGGATTTTTTCGGCACTCGACTTCGTCTCGTGTTGAAACATCCAACTCTCGTGGAAACGACGCGTTTCCCTTACTTGTACAGGAATATACTATTCGATAATTTTTCGGTTATTTCTAATTCGAAGCATAGCAATTCGAATTGCTTTGTTTACTAATGAATTGTAACCTACATTACATTCTCTGTAATTTAAAGAATTTCAAATAAAAAGACAATTATCCCGCAAAAATGTGAAATACTACGTTTCTGTGGGTTGAAATTCAACTGGGAAAAATAATCCAGCCAAATACCCCTCGTGCTCCAAAATTATAAAAAATTTTGGAGCATTTGTGGTATTGCGACTGATAATTTTTTTTCCTGTATTGTTTAAAAAAGATTTTTGTGAACTAGCGGCATTTGAAGGAGAGACTCTATAGCTGCGCATTGCAGAAAACATCTTCGTGAATTTTTGTGAATCTTCGTGAATCTTTGTAAATCTGGAATTGACGTTAATCTTTTTTGAAAAATTCCAAATCCACATGATAATAATTTACAAAGATTCACAACGATTCACGAAAATTAAGAAAGATTCACGAAGTTTCACGAAGATGTTCTCCCCAAGGGAGAGATTAATAGCGTACTGACATTGGAGCTTCTGCAAAAAAATATGCTTCTATATCCGGACAGGATAATTATTTCATTCAAAAATTAATAATTAAAGATAATTTTTTAATCTTAACGTCTTCGTAATAATGTTAACTTACTGTACGTATAATATTAGGGGTGATTTAGTAGAAAAAATAAAATTTCGACAAAAAAATCTGAGAGGCTAAGACCACCTGAACGGAAACAATTTTGATAAATTTTCGGCAATGAAGAGAAAATTTTTTTTTTATTTCTTTACGAATTATTTTTTAGACTATAATCGATGCATAAATTAACTTAGATCGGTAGTGAAACTATTGGAGAATATTTATTCTGTACTTTTATTACATGTAATCTCTTTTTATTTAAGCAACAACACGTTTTTTACAGCTGTCTGGGTATTGGCTTCTTGTACGTGAGGTTGGGTCAACCAAGCTAGCAGACGCCAAGTGGTTTTGTAGGCTTTGCTTTCAATTGAGTAAACGTTTTCGAATTAAAATATGTGAAAAATTACCAGAAAGTAAGATTTTCTAGAACAGAGAAGAACGTTTTGTTGAAAAAACAACTTTAATTAAAGTATTAAATCTGAAAATTCTATATTTTTTGTTGGAATTGGAGGTTATGTTAAAATATTGATAACAACTGCATAGATTGAAAATCAATAGTAACATAAAATGTTTGATTTTTAAAATTCATTTACGGATATTACAAGCAATAATTAACGTTTTCTCACAAAACCTTTTTACTAATTAATGTAATTCAATTAGTATAAAAATAATTATAAAGACTGGTTTCGAAAAAACCACTCATTTTATTGAAATTTTAAGCCAGAAATAAAAAAATAAATGTCAAATAAGTAGCGGTAAGCACGTCTGTGTCATCACAAAAATTAGAGATAAAAATTACAGCACGAAAATCGAAGCACAAGTCATAAAAACCACGAATGTTGGTCTTCGATATCAGACACACTTTCTTCTTTCAACTGCTGTTATCCTCTTATTTCTTAATACTTAATTTTTTTTTTTGCACCGGGGAGTTAGTAAAACTTATAGTTACTATTTCTACTCCTACTTTTGCAATTCACAGCCAGCAACTTGAATAAATCAGTTTTTACAAATTTTTACGTCAACTCTAATAGGAATGGAGCGTACAAAACCACTTGACGTCTGCTCGCCAGCGTTCCCCACACTCCTCGTGCAAGAAGCCAATAGTTACCACTTTTGGAAGTGTTCGAGAATTGGGTCGGCTACCTTATAACGATTCAAAAAAATGGAACGTTTAGTAGATTTCAAACTTTAAACACAAAATACTCGAAAAATGACACAGATGGAAGTTACGGGCTCTTTTTCTTACGGCAGCAGAATTATTATTAATTTATTTGGTTAATAGCAGCTAAGATCAATCTATTACGAATTAAGTAAAAATTTTCAAGAAAAATTTGACAATTTTTTTCAAAATGGTACTTTAAATCTGCATTTTTTAAAAAAGGAAAGACTGGGGCAGTTGACCGATGCAGCGTGGAATTTTGCATGTGGCGGGAGGGGAATGGAGGGGTTCCGGCGGCGACCACAGAGGGCCGAAGTGCTAGGAGCCGCCCGTCTGTAGCGATTGGTAGTCTTCAGTGACTGCAGGGCTATCTCCTGCTCTAGATGTGTTCAGGTAAAGTCAATGAAATGCACCAGGTAATAAGTATAAACAGTAATCTTTATTTTCAGCTTGCGGTCACAAGGAACATCCGACCAGCGTGGCGGATAGAGCGGAACTGCTCGTCTTGAATCTCGACTGGCGCAGCAGTCGCGCGCTATCGATATCGCACGTCGAGTGTGCAGATCCCTACACACTCCCCCCTAGTAAATCGCTGACGATTTGCGATTCGAAAAGAGTATAACTGTAACACATGACATTATAAATAGACAACGCTTACAATTCTGACTTAAATCTAGGTTTACAACTCCCAACTCAAATCTAAATTACAAAACCTCACCCTGGGTCGATCCTCGGTATGTAACGAACTTCGTTGCGTGCCAGATTCAGGCTGACATTCTTGCCAGGAACAGTCCTCGGGCTGGCGTTGGTTTTCAGAGCCGGGCGCAGCGGTGTCAGGACGAAGTCTTTCGGGGGCGCGAAGTCTATAAGGACCGAACGACCCAGGTTTTTGATGGTGTCTTGCCCGGGGGGAACGCTCGCAGGGGGCTGTGATGCGTTTGCGCCAGGAGGTTGGTCAACGTCCGCAGTATGCCGAGGAATGGTTTTAGCGCTCGCAGCTTGTTGCGAAGTGGGTGCTACAAGCTGTTGTTCGGGCGCTTCCAGCATGAAGTAAGCCAGCTTGAGTCTCTCGGTAGTGACGACGCGGGGCAAACCATTGACTTCAATCCTGTAGTCAAGGTCGCTAATGCGCTCGAGCACTTTGTGAGGTCCAGTGTAAGGACGTTCAAGCGGTCTCCTAACGGCCATGGTCCGCATGAATACGTGCGAGCAGGTGCGCAAGTCCTTGAAGAAGAACGCGCGGGGCTTGTACCTTTGCGCGACTGGTATCGGCCTAACCTGCCGCATACGCTCGCGGAATTCCTCGAGAAATATCTGGGGGTTGACGTGAGGTTCTCCCTCGAGGAAGAACTCACCTGGCACTCGCAGGGCTGTCCCGTAAACGTAATCCGCGGGGGATACGCTGGTGTCGGTGCGTACGTGCGTTCGGAGGCCGAGGAGTACGGTCGACAGGGTCCTGGTCCACTGGAGGCTGTCGTGGCACATTATCGCGGCCTTGACCACCCGGTGCCAGCGTTCGATCATCCCGTTCGCTTTCGGGTGGTAAGCGGTTGTGCGTTTACGGTCGGTACCGATGAATGACATGAGCGCCTTGTGGAGCTGAGATTCGAACTGGGACCCCTGATCAGTCGTGACCAGGGTCGGCGAACCAAAACGTGACATCCAGGTGTCGTAGAAAGCACGACATACGGTCTGAGCAGTGATATTCTCGAGAGGCACGGCCTCGGTCCAACGGGTGAACCGATCGATCATCGTAAGGCAGTAAGTGTAGCCCTCGGATGGCGTCAGTGGCCCTACCAGTCTAGCCGCCATATAGAAGGTTTTACGTGCAAGTTGGTTACGTGCAAGACCTGGAAGACCAGGGTTCCAATCCCACCACGATTAATTTTTTTTTTTTTTTTTTTAGGTCATGAAATAAAAAGAATTTTAATTTTTATTTAATAAATTTCTTTTTTATTTTATACCGTTGAACATATATATATATATATAAATTTCTTGAAAATCTGTATTAAAAATTTAAATAAAATATTCACAAAATTAATCAATTTTTTGTAAAAAGCTTTTGCGTTGCAGCTAGTATACTGTGCTGTTCATTTTGTTAATGCATAAAGACTGATACGTGCAAAATTAAATACAACGACTGCGGATTTAACGATTGCGATTCTGAATCCATCCTAGAAGAATCAATGTTGGATTAAAAATTATTGTTTATTTTTGTCAGATACAGAGTTTTTCATTGTTTACGTAATTTAAGTTAAATTAAGAGTTATTTGCTTTTAAATACTGATTTTCAAGAAATTTTATATATATATAAAATTATTACTGTATATATGTTTAACGGTATAAAATAAAAAAGAAAATTATTAAATAAAAATTAAAATTTTTTTTATTTAACGAACCTAAAAAAAAAAAAAAAAAAAAAAAAATCAATTGTGGTGGGAATGGGACCCCGGTGTCCCGGGTCAGAGGTAAGACCTCTAACCATTCCACCAAGACGCATACGACATATCAAGGGGTCTTGCGTTTATATAAAGTATGATGAAAATATACAAATTGTTGTTTAATTGTTGTTATTGTAATTTCGAGCACGGCAACCTTGGTTAATTCGAAAGATGACATCGAAATACGTCTTTTAAACCAGGGTTGCCGTCGTGGCGCGAACTTGCACGTAAAACCTTCTATATGGCGGCTAGACTATACAATGTCCACGTGCACGTGAAGAAATCGGCCATCCGGGGCGACGAAAGGCGGAGGGTTGTTCTTCACGTGCCGCGACACTTTAGATTGTTGACAGTCAAGGCAGGTCTTGCACCAAAGCTTAATATCTTTGTGCATGCCTGGCCATACGTAGCGTCGCCTGATAGTCTGGTCCGTAACTTTCGCACCACCATGGGCGAGAGAATGGAACATATCGAAGACGCGCTTACGCAGGGGCTTAGGAATGTACGGACGGAGAACGTTGTCCGATTGGTCGACACATATGCGTGTGTGGTTGGAGCCTATCTCAAGAAAAATGAGTCTCAACGAATGGTCGGTGGAGTGGCGAAGTACCGTGAGTTCAGGGTCTTCGGCCTGAGCTTTTGCAAGCTCGATCGCGTTGAATTCGAGGGGTAAACGGACGGCGTCTACCCTCGAGAGACAGTCGGCAACGACGTTCTCTCTGCCCGGCAAGTGTTCGATCTGAGTCGTGAATTGCGAGATATAGCTCAGCTGGCGTTGCCGCCGTTGCGTGAAGCTATCGTTACGCTGCCCGAAGGCGTATGTAAGTGCCATGTGATCAGTCGCAATCTTGAATTCTCTCGCCTCGAGAAAATAACGAAAATATCTGACTGACTCGTACATCGCTGTAAGTTCCCGGTCGTACGTGTCGTAATTCCGCTGTGCTTTGCTAAATTTCCGGGAGAAAAATGCCAAGGGACGCCAAGCACCGTCGATGCGCTGCTCGAGGGCGGCGCCCATCGCGAAATCCGACGCGTCTGTCACGAGCCGAGTCTCGGCATCCTCGGAAGGATGGCTCAAAAGAGCTGCCTCGGCAAGCGCAGTCTTGGTGTGTTCGAAGGCCTGCTCGGTCTCCGGGGACCAATCAACGGGCGTCTGGTCATTCTTCACAGCGCCGTGTGTAAGCTCGTACAGCGGGGCTTGGGTAGCCGCGGCGTGGGGAATGTTGCGACGATAGAAATTCACAAGGCTCAGGAACGACCGAAGGGCCGAAACAGTCTTGGGCTTCGGAAAGTCGAGGATTGCGCTAACCATCTCGGTTGTTGGACGAGAACCTTGGCTATTGATCAGCTGAGATAGAAATACGATCTCGCTCTTCCCAAATTCGCATTTGGCAAGATTCAGCCTTAAACCATAAGTCCTTAAGCGCTCGAGAATGATACGGAGGTGCCTCTCATGTTCCTCTGCGTTAGCCGAGAAAATGAGTATATCGTCCAGATAGCAAAATACGAAATCGAGAACTTTCCGCATGTAGCGCATGAACGACTGACCTGCGTTTCGCAGACCGAAGGACATGAAGACATACTCGAAAAGACCGAAGGGCGTGGTCACCGCGGTCTTGATGACGTCAACCAGAGCCACGGGAATTTGATAGTAAGCGCGATGGAGGTCGAGCTTTGAAAAAACTGTAGAACCGTGAAGGTTCACTGAAAAGTCATGGATGTGAGGAATACTGAATTTATCGGGCTCGGTTACAGAGTTCACGCCGCGATAATCCCCACAGATTCGCCATTTCCCGTCCTTCTTGCGCACCATGTGTATGGGGCTAGCCCACGGGCTTTTGGACCGACGGCAAATGCCTTGTTTGACAAGCTCATCAAACTCGGCTCGCGCGGCCTTGTAGCGCTCTGGGTCCAAACGCCTCGTGCGTTGGGAGACTGGGGGGCCGTGGGTCTCGATGTAATGAAAAACGTCGTGCGACGTAATTGGTTTGGCCGGCTTTGAACCCGCAACCTCGGGAAATTCGCTGACGATTTCGGCGAACCGATTGCTGCGATCAAGGACGCTAACCGAAGGGGCATCCGATGGCTTGAAGTAGCCCCGGGCCGAAAGACCAGTGCCAGGCTCTATCAACCTACGATGTTGAACGTCGACGATGAGACCGTAGTGGCTGAGTAGGTCGGCACCGATAATAGGACAGGGGACAGAAGCAACGCAAAATTTCCAGGAAATGGGTCGTCCTAGCCGGAGGTCGAGCGAAAGTTCTCTCTCGCCAAAGATGTCAATGTATGTATCATTTGCCGCGAAGAGTCGAAGCTCTGCAGGCTTAGCGTTCGCGCTTCTGTTGGGAATTAGGGAGATTTCGGTATCGACGAGGAAACCCAGACCCGAAGCGCGATCTTTGATGTGGAAGCGAGTTGAAAGGTCGTCCCCGCCCACGGCTTCCACGCGGGGAGGGGGTTCTAGTTTTTTGGCCAAGAGCACGGTGGAATGCATCTACGAGCATCGTTGCCGTACTTTTGGTGAATGCGACAGAATCCGGGGGACACGGCAGGGGCAGCGCCATTGGGCTGTGGCCCGGCGTTGTTGCCCTGAGGGTCACGCGGACGAGAAGTAGAGCGACCGCGATTATTCCGGCCTAAATGCTTTTTCAGAGAGGCGACTTCGGCGGTGAGTTTTGCGATCTGCGCCGCGAGGCCCGAGTCGCGCGGGGTGCTGACTGCGGCGATGCAACCAGGATCGGACGACGTCGACTCGACGTACGCGTCAGCCATATCACCGAGTTTACCAAGGTCGGTGATTCCCGAACACGCGAGAGCGCCACGACACGGCGGGGGAAGTTGTTCAAGAAAAACGGTGCGAATAATATCGTCACCGGCGCTGGTGTCCAGCTGCCGAAACCTCGCGATCATGAGCGACGGCTTACCGGCCGTGGAGATCCGACCCCTGATGAGGTCACGCAAACGAGACTCGGCGGACTGACCGTACGATGCCAGGAGTTTGGCCTTTATTTGCTCGAAAAGGTCCGGGGGACGAGGGGTGCGTTCGAGGAGGTCGATGACCAGGCTCAACGCCTCTGGGTCCAACTTCTCGGCAATAAAATCTGCCTTCGTCGCCGAGACCGTAATGCCAGCGTTGCGCATGGTAATCTCTGCCTGGCAGAGCCATGTCCTGGGATTGTCTCGCATGAACTGGGGGATTTTCGGCGCACGATAACTCGCGTAAATCCCAGGGTTCGAGGTCGTGAGCGTGGCCGTGCCCATCGTCGTCGTCGCGGTCGTTGTGATGGTGGGCATACCGTTCGAACCGCCGGCGGTGGCATCCAGCGTGGGCGGCTGCTGTTGCTGCAATCGCAGACCTGCAATAGCCTCCCGCGCCTCGGTCAGCTGTTGCTGCATCTCGCGCATCTCCCGCTCGAGACGTTCTTCGTTAGTCTCGGACATGGCGAAAAACTACGAAAATACCCCGACGAGGGTAATGCCCCGGGAAGGTCGGATCGCGAAGTAAATAATAACACCGCGCAAGCGAATAATTCCCGTGGCAAAAAGCTGCAGTCGACAGATCAAGATAGAATAGAACAGTCAAAAAAATAGGAAAAAACAGTTCTTCAGCCTTACCTAACTGACAGAATCTGTTTATACTAAAGTAAGAATGCGTGAAAAGTTCGTACAGTAGCGACGAAAAAGTTCAAGAATCCCCGAGCGGCGAATTCCAGTGTGAGCGCGCGCAACGGTCGATCGGTTCGCGGAACTGAGGGAGTACGCGGAAAAATAGACACGATCGTGTGGGCTAACTTTCGGCACTCAAAACACTCAAACTCACACTGGGCGCACACTGCACACACATACACTCTCGCAAATGATGATCCTGAAGAGCTGGTACGTGTCGCCTCGAGGATGCTGCTCGCCGATCAGTGGACGCGGGAGGGTGGCCCTTGACGTTGACGTCCCTGAGTATGGCCGGGGCGACGTAAAGTGGAAGCGACGACCTTGCAGATCAGCGGACGCGGGAGGGTGGCCCTTGCGAGACAACCCTACCTGGGTACTGACTTCACGTCCAAGTACCCTCTTCGAGCATCGACTTCGCACCGTGAATGCTCTCTTCGGGAAGTGACTTCACGCCGGCTTCCACCGATGCTCCACCCACGTTGCCAAAAAACTACGTTTTTTGGTTTGAAAACCAGCGAAACGATTTATTGATGATCGTTTGCTAAATTGAGCAAATAAACTCTTGCGCGAGTTATTTGCCTCGCTCAGAGAAAGTGTACGACTTTCCCGCTCTTTGTGTGTTTTTTGTATTCGGCCGTTGGTGCAGGCCGAACAAATTTTTAATTTTTCACTACTTTCAAGTCGACTTGGGGTCACCAGTGTAGCGATTGGTAGTCTTCAGCGACTGCAGGGCTATCTCCTGCTCTAGATGTGTTCAGGTAAAGTCAATGAAATGCACCAGGTAATAAGTATAAACAGTAATCTTTATTTTCAGCTTGCGGTCACAAGGAACATCCGACCAGCGTGGCGGATAGAGCGGAACTGCTCGTCTTGAATCTCGACTGGCGCAGCAGTCGCGCGCTATCGATATCGCGCGTCGAGTGTGCAGATCCCTACACGTCCCTTCCCCTCCCCTCGCCGGGTGCCGGAGGTGGGGGGGCGAGTAGCTACCGCCATTTTGAGATTCATTGTTCTTTGTGCTATCGAGAGTTCGAGACGTGTTGCGCGAGCGCGATTTTCTATTGCCCGAACGAGGAGCGAAATCTCCGATGAGTGATCGAATTCATACTAATTACTAGTGAGGACAACCACGCGGTCCTTGCTTTTTGCTTTTCGCGAGAGTGTTACTCGGAGTAATTTAACAGTGGAAGTCTGCACTACTGCTCACGAGACTCCTTCGTAACCGCCGACGAGACGCCGTTGCACCGCCGCTCACACGACGCCACATCGCTACTCACGAGGAGCCATGCATCGCAGCCAGAAGACAGTGGAGGATATCGACAGCGGGGCGAGTCAACAGCTGAGAGTTCGTCGGGGCAATCTGAGGTGCGTGCCTGGACAACGGTCCCTTACTGCGATCCCCTTGCCACACATTATTTTTTTTATGTAGAATAAATCCACGATAATTAAGAATTGTTCGTGTTTTTCTTTCTATGTTGAGTATCATTTTTTTTTTATCCTGACCTCTCGATTCTTTTACTAGGTCATCGACTTGACGTGAAGGCACTGCTGGATACCGCAGTCGACGGGTCTTATTTTTCCTTCTTTTAGTGCGGCTTGCCGTAGTGGTTTTGTCGAGCCCGTCGACCGGTCGGGCCGTGTTTTCACGTTGGCGAGGTCGCAGCAGCAAGACGACGGAGCACCGAGTGACGACGGCGGACCTACGCCTGCTGAGCTGACCGGGCCGGAGGCGTTCTGGACAAATATTCGACCTGGCAGGGCATTATTGTTTAGTTTTTTTTTTTAGAGTTGAGATCCTGGGGTATTTGGGGCATTCTTTCCTTCTTTTCGCGCGGGATTAATTAGATTCCTCCCTATACCGATTTTTTTAATATACGACTAAAATAGCAAAAAAGTGTTTTTAATGTAAACATAATCATGTCATTCAAAAGTAGAGCATTCAAAGATTATTTCCATGTAGTACCTTTAAACTCTCACTTACATACATTTAATTTCTTTCGGCCCTTTTTTGTGTCAACTTGCCCTATCCCCGGGGGTGTCTAAAAACTTTAATTACCAATTTATGAGTAAAGAGTTGAAAGACCAATGAAATATGACTTCTTATTCCGAAAAATTTTGAATAACTGTAGAACAGATTATTAACAAAAAATACGATCAAAATGAAAAAGCTATAAAATTTCGATAAAACCAAGTACTCGGTTAAAAAAATTAAAGAATTTTTTGACCAACTGATTCAAAAACTGTAAATAGAACATTAAAAAAATAAAATGAGCTGTTCTCTGCAATAACGACCTAAGTGACAAAACATCGTTTCGAGAAAACAAGGTTTAAAGTTTTTGAAGTGTACTATTTTAAAGCACTCGTTGAGAATTAAAAAACTAATTTTTTGAAAAGGAAGTTACCCTATCTCGTAATGAATATTCATGATGAAATTAATAAAATAATAATAATTTATTAGAAAAAAATTGTTATCAACAATTTTTCACTTAGGTCGTTTTTCGGGTGAACTACTCAATTATATAAATATTATTGAAAAATTGATATAAAAATGATTGTTTTCAATTTATTATTACGTTTTTAACCAAAAACAATTTACAATACAATGCGCTCAAAGCAATCAGCTATAGCACGGGAACTTATGTGCGGTTGCAGCGAGTTGGCGCGGCCACGGCGCGTCTCCACTCAGGGCTCTAGTGGTGCACGTTTTGCCTCTACTTAAAAATTCACAAAAGCTTCAATTTTCAATATTTTTTTATGATATTTGGTGGGAGTACTTTTGAATAGTTTGTCTACCCATTTTTGAGATCTCCGGAAAAACGACCTAAGGCGCCTTAGGTCGTTATTGCAGAGAACGGCTCAAATAGTCTGATTGGGCAAACTTATTCAAAAAAGTAACAACTTGCCCAGATAGAGTTTATATATATATATATATATATATATATACTAGAGGGGGTACCCCCCTGCTCGCTCCGCTCGCCAACCCCCTAATTATAATTGATGGCTATAAAAATTAATCGAAACAATACGTAAGCTCTATATTTGGTCAAATAATAAAAAGACTTAAGTGCTTAAAACCAATAAAAATTAGACACGAGAGTTCAGTTTGAACTTTACTTACTCATCATAATTTTACTAAATTATGTTACCAAAAGATTCATAACCTTACCAACCCTACTTGATTTTTCATCTTTTATCACCTAACATATTTTAATCTTAGCCACATTACAGACCTTACTAATTTCACTTACTTCAAATACCGCACTTAATTCCCAACTCATCTCTCACTCACTCTACCAACAAACTCTACTCACCTTATTCATTTTGGACCTGACTCATCTTAGATCTCTAGCTCAAACTGCCCACCCTGAAAACTACTCTGGTAATTCGAAATAATAAAAAAATCACGATTATTTTCAAATTTTGCAATCTCGTATAAGCAAGCCTCGATTTTCAGTCGTAATACCCCTAGTGCTTCAAAATTGTCGATAATTTTCCGACTGTGTTTTGCGGGGCAAGTTTGCGGGGCGCTTCGCGCTCATGATTTTTAACCTGTCAAAC
Organism: Encarsia formosa; assembly: GCA_038277355.1. Taxonomy (NCBI): domain Eukaryota; kingdom Metazoa; phylum Arthropoda; class Insecta; order Hymenoptera; family Aphelinidae; genus Encarsia; species Encarsia formosa. The sequence continues at coordinate 71,847,450 of CM076184.1, forward strand.
TTGCCCCCCTCGTTGCTGTGCAAAAAAACTGGAGGAAAATTATCTAAAATTTTGAAGCACGAAGGGTTATTCGGCTGGATTATACAAAATTTTTTACAGATTCTTCTTGAGATGAACTTACTTCCGGCATAGTACCAGCTCGCAAAATTGCGTTTAAGCCGATTTATGATTTTGTGGGGGAAGGGTTGGATTTAAAATGATAAACGGCTTTGTTCAGCACCCTCTCATGACAACAAAAAGGATTTAATAAAAATTTCAATGACATAAAATGACATAATTAGAAAGCTGCTGAGCTCAAGACCTTTTTAATGACATATGATTTTATATGAAAATTCTAATTATAGCCAAAGTTATAATTTTAATATCTGATCTACCAGCCCACAACCACCTTACCTACACTCTACCCTCCACACAGACTCGCCTTATCTTACCCGATTTACTATTCTCACCCATATTAAGAACCCTACTAACTATACTTACTTTTTTATCTTCAACTACCTGACCTAATTCAATCTTAGCTACATTACTGACCTCACTAATTTGATTTACTTCAAATACCGTATTTTATCCCCCAAACTTATCTCACCCAATCTACGAACAAATCTTATTCACTTTATTCATCAACTCAGTCACTAACTTTAAAGTTTTGTTGAAGTACTTTAAATTTTGATAAAGCTTTATTAACATTTTTAAGTGCAATAACAAACCCTTCCCACCTCATCTTCCCTTCCACGCTCCTCCCCATAACCTCCGCCTAACCAACCTCATCTATCTTACCAACCTGTACTATTTTTCCTGTTTTTTCACATGTAGCTTCAATATTATGTTCATATAAATTTGTTATTTTCAATCTAGTTCCATTGCATACACCATCTTTTTTACTTAGATTTCTAATTAACATTACCACTGCATTTTTTTTTTAATTTTAGTTCATGGGTAGAAAGCTCGTCATTTACTGAATTTAAGTATTCAATTGGATAATCTAAACATATATTTGAATCAGTTTGATCTACTCCCTTATGAATGGCTTTGTCTATACTGTAATATGTTTTACTTGATACATTTAATATGTTTAATACTTTTCTGCTTAACATTGCAACATTTTCATTTTTTGAAGCTAAAATAACTTTGTTTAAATTATTATTTTCATTTATATCTCCAAAAATTGAATAACAAACATCTTTAGTTTTCCATTTCATAGGTATTTTAAAATTTTCAATTTCTCCTATTTTTAGTAATAATTTAGAAATATTTTTATCTTTACATCTCATATTTTCAGTGAGTTTAAAAATTTTGAAATTTTTCCACAATTTACTGTATTTAATCGTATCTTCTACAGTAATTTTTTCATTGCCTCTTTTAACTACAGGAAGGATTTGTCTAAAATCGTCACCTAAAATTATTAATTTTCCTCCAAAAGGAAAAAATGTTTTACCTGTACCACCTGCCCATCTTTTAAGTACATATTATTTTTGTTTTTTGTTATTGTATTAAATATATTTTTTTGATCATTATTAAATTTTTCAAACATTTTTTCATACTCTTCTTTTCAGTTTATTTTGCAGTCATAATTTTCAGAAATATTAGAAATATTTTCTAAGCATGGTTCTGGTAAACCAAAACATTTATAGCTTAAATTAGAATCTTCGCTAGATAGAAATTTGATTATTTCATTCAAACCTCTATCTTCTGCATTATCTTTGATATCTTTTATAAAATGTAATTTATATTTATTCCAAATTAAATTACCAAGAATTTTTTCAGACAAGAAAAATAATCCGAAAAATTCTTGTAATTTTTTCGGAGTTAAATAGTTTATAGATTCTTCAAAAATGGCATATACATTTTTATCATTTACTATTAGACCCATTTAAATAGCTCCTTCTCTATATGTTTATAAATAATTTTATTATGAGTTCTCAAGTATTCGTGAGAAGTACCACCTTTTACTTTATCTGATATTAATTTTAAGTGAAAACTCTGAATTTTTAGAAGAAACAACGTTTATTCTAGCTATAGTTTGAAATTTTTTTTTATTTTTCTATCTAACAAAAATTTTATCATCTAGAAATCTATAGTAATTTGGTATATTGGTATTTTTAATATTTCTAACAGATCAATTTTATTTAATTCAAACCAAGTTGCTAAAGTTGTTTTCCAATTTTTTAACTATATTATGTTTTGTTGATTTTCTGTATGAATTTCTAAACGTTGTACTGAATGACTGCATTTACACAATTTTAATCTTTCTATACACCAAGCTGCTTCTATAGAAAATATTACATGAGAATCTAAAAAGCACCGTTTTGAGAAAAGGAGGACTCAACTTTGAGGACTCAACTTTCCCATCGTAGACTCAACTTTGAGGACTCATAAGTATCTTTTTTACGTGTCTTTTGACCGTGTTTTTATTGATTTTCAATTTTGAGGACTCAAATTTGAGGACTCAACTTTGAGGATCATAAAAAAAAACTAGATTATAATATAGGGAGATATATCAACTATTACTGTTAATATAAAATAATCAATGAAATATTTATTAGGGTCCAATAGTATATGCCACTGAATATAATGCTATAATTAGAATCATCCTAAGTTGGTTGACAAAAATTTGTTCTCACAGCTTTCCTCACAAAATTTTAAGGTTCGAAAGATCATTTTTTTTTAGTAAAATTGGAAATTCGATTTTGGACAAGACGAATTGATCTTGCTAAACTTTCAAATGATCAAAATGTGCAGACGATAAGATATAATAAAATGATTGAGAAGAGATCAAGCTAACTTAATTAATAAGAACAAAATTTATTTAGAAAATAACAACCTATCTCAGTCCGCCCTACCAAAAATTTTCAGTCGTAATACCCCTAGTTCTTCAAAATTGTCGATAATTTTCCGACTGTTTTTTGCGCATCAACTCACGCTTCGCGCTCGTGATCTTTACCCTGCTAAACTTGCCCCCCTCGTTGCTGTGCAACAAAACAGTCAGATCTACAATTTTGAAGCACGAGGGGTATTTGACTGGAATATTTTCCCCAGCTGAATTTTAACCCATAGAAATACAGTATTTTACATTTTTGCGGAAGAAGAGACTTTTTATTTAATATTCTTTGAATTGCAGAGGTTACTACTTGTTTAATAACAGACTTTTTAAATTCAATTTTTTCCGTTAGAACCGGGCTAACCCGAGTCAGTGCGGTGTATACCTATATATTAATATTCATAGGTATATATAGATATACAGTATAAACCGTACTGAATCGGATCAAACCCAAAAATTGAATCAAATGAGTTTAAAAATTCGAATTGCTAAGCGACTAATTGGAAATAACCAAAAAATTATCGAAATAAGTTTACCAACACTCCTCCGTCAAATGTTAATTACGGAGTTTTATTTGCTGAAATTCAGCTCAGGAAATAAATCATCTTAATTAATAAATCAAATTAAAAAATTTTTGTACCAAACCAATTAGTAAGGCATTCGATCTTGATCGTCATAAAGAAACAAGGGTTTTTTTAAATGCGCGTATCTCTACGAAATTATATATGATTAGAAAACTACACCAAGAATCTTTACAGACGACCTGTTTTAAAATAAAAGCATATTTTTTTGAAAGTTTTTTTATTTTTTGTTTTTCAGTATACAAAATTTAACAGCTACTAGTCTGAATCAGCGCGCAAGCGCGCTCAATTTTTAATACACGCCATCAAATTTTTAATTTTGAAAGTAAATATACGATAATTTTTAATTTCAGTTTTTCAAAAAAAGGAAGGCAAAAACAGTTTTTTCCAAGCTTTTTCTTAATGAGCTTGTAAATAATTAGTACAGTAATACTAATATTTTTGGGTGAAAAAATTACTGGCAGTGATCTGACTATGGGAAACGGTAGTACATATGATACTAATTGCAGGAAAAAAATGGAGCAACCACACGATTGGTTTCTAATGTAGGGGGTGGGTTTTTAGGGGTGGAAAATGTTTTTTAAATGCTAAAAATTCTTTTTTAGCATTTAAAAACCATACATTTTTTTTCTCAATCTTTTTTGCAGATTTTTGATTTCTTTTAATCCATCTGGTCGGACGCGGACATCAAACAGTCGATTGGTTTTTAACTCAGAAAAAATGAAAAATAAACAAAAATGAATTCTGTTTTGGGTTTTCCATAAGTAGAATGACTTGCTCTTTCAGAATTTTGAGGCAGAGTTTGAAAATTTTTTCAGAGAATTAAATATGGCCGCTTGAAGTTGACTAAATTTCCGTCACGACTATGTTACTTTCTTTTGGACTTTTCTATTTGGATTTTTTTAGTACTCGACCTTCGGTCTCGTACTGAAACATCAAACTCTCGTGGAAACGACGCCGTTCTCGTGCTTATACAGGAATATACTATTCTCAATAAATTAAAATTTTTCTTTGTAATATTTTGAATTAATTTATATTTTAAATAATTTAAAGGTACTTTATATTATCGAGTGTTGAGCGTAATTTTTTTTAAAGTTAAGATAGTAATGAATCAATTTTAAAAATTAAATCTGATATTTATATGTATACCGTAAGGTAATTTAAACTCTGTAATACTTATTATTTAATTTAATTTTTTATTGTGCAGTAAGATAAAGTCCAAAATCAAAAAGTAAATACCAGGGGCTTTTATGATGGGCTTTGTTGTTACGATTAGTATTATTTTACTTAATTTTTTATTGTGCAGTAAGATAAAGTCCAAAATCAAAAAGTAAACACCAGGGGCTTTTATAATGGGCTTTGTTGATATTATGTAAAATATTTCAGTATAGTCGGATCATGCGTTTTTTGTTCTCTCGTTAAAATCGTTAATATTTAAAGTGCACTGAGTTTACCCCGATTATGAAGTAATCCTGATGCGCCATTGTTTTTTGGTAAAATCTAATAAATTAACAATTGTTAATATTTTAGCAATTATTAAAATATTCAAATAAGTGTTTCAGTATATTTCAGACTTTTTGGGTTTCATAAAAAATTTTGTCCCTTCTTATTCTTTTAGTATCGACAAATGCTTTTTTTTAATGAATTTTCAGATGACCTCTCTAGATCTTACAACTGCACTTATTTATTAATAAGTTGATTTCGTGTTATGAATCAAATCATTTTTTTAAGGCTTGAATATTTGAAAGTTAAAAGTCTAAATAAGGGAGAACTAAATTTTCTTATTATTTGTTAATTTAAAAAAAAGTGTATGTAGCTTTTACTGAACGAATTTTTCATGTACTCAAAATAGTTGGCCAATCTTTGAGTGATCAATATAAAAGATTTTTTAGAATTTTTAGAGACATTCAATTTAATTATTTATTATAAATTCCAGGTAAAAAGTAGAACAAAAAATACAGAGAATGAGTGTTAAATCACCTTGTTTAATTTGTAGTATAGTTTCTACTTTACCGATAAAATTCATCGTAAAAAAATGTTTTGCGCCCTCGGGGGTAACTGTTTGATAAGGCACTCATCGCATATTTTCTTTAACCTATAAGTGCCAATCTACAATGCATTAATATATTCTTTTTTGAAAACACAACTTTAGAATTATTATGATAATATTATATTTTTCTGATGACCTAACAAGGCCTAAAAAAAAACGCAATTTCAAATAAATCCGTTTTTTACCGTTGAGTTAGAAAAGTTTTAAAACCAATTTATCCTCGAAATCCTTGTCAAAATTTCATTTTTTTTTTTTTAATTTATTCGAAATCCAAGCGTCCAAATAATGTTCACCTTTGCCTAAAACTAGCATACTACAACAAAATCTTATGAATAAATTTAATTTTGTTTGAGTCGTGTACGCGGCAAGGTTCCCCTATATATAAACACTTTGATTTAATTAAAGTTGAAAACTTAAAGTTTTGACGTCCTTGGTATAGATAGAAAGGCCAATTTATTTGGTTCATTTGTTAAAAATTGAATAATAAGAAACTGGCCACATAATCCTAGGCGAATTATTAGGGTAGGACAATTGGACATCAGGCAAAAACTAGTGCTCACTAAACGTAGGAGAGTTATTTGAGATGAGTTATGAGATCTTAGGTAAAAACTACTATCCACATAAATCTAAGATTGATTGATTGATATGTTTTATTAAATGTACATTGTGTTGTACAATTTATTTAAGTATTATACAAATCGTTACAGTAAGTGATATAAATAAAATAAAAATAAAATAAAGTAATCAAATAAAGCCTGAAATTTAAACTCCTCATTCGAATAGAGTTCAGTGTGATTCAGATACAACGTCAAGCAAGAAACAATAGAACAGAACGATAAATTAGTTTGATAACATGATAACAGGGTAAAATTTATTCGTCGTAGATTTCTTTCTCGTAAATTTTTTTATGGAATCGCAATAACTGTAGTCATTTTATTGAAAAACTTTAATCTTAAAACGAAATTTATTTAGCTTCTTCTCATAACTTTTTTGCTTATTATTATTATTATTATTATTATTATTATTATTATTATTATTATTATCATCATATTTTTATTTATTATTTCTATGAAATCTTAATTAATTTAGTTGTATTAATAAAAAAACCTAAAAAAATAAAAAATTTTATTTAGAACGTTACACTAAATCGACAATCAAAGAAAAGACTATGAATCGAATGCAGAAATTCTTAAAATAAATTAAAATTGAATTCTTTAATTTTTAAATAAAAAGTTATTTTCAGATGATTTTTTCGCAAAATTTTTACGAAAAGAAAAATTATAATTGATAAATAAAAAGTAATAGTTTAAGTTCTTCTTCAAAAAAAATTCTATTAATAGGTTTTTATAAGTCCAAATTTATACAATTATAATTCTAACGTTCCATATTTTAAAACTTTTTTCGATGATGCTAAAATTTTAAATTGTAGAAAATGAATCCGTAACAGTAAAAAAAATTTAATATTATTATTTTCTGTAACCTTACCAATGCCTGTATTTTGTGCTTGAGTAACTGATAGCGATATGCAACAATTCGATGCTGCAAGACTTGCAACCCGTATTCGAGGGGCGCCTTGTGGAGTGAGTCCTCCCAGGGCCCCGAGCCCGGGTGGCCCAACCAGATTACTATTATAACCCTCCACTTCCTTAGCTGTCAGGTCTGTGCTGTTTATCACTTCTGCTATCCCTAGCTGATAGTCAGTAAACTTAATGCGGATTTCCGCCTGGAGTAATATATATGTGTATATGTATCGTATATATATATATATACATATATTATGCACTATATGTTTGAAACATCATTTCTTAAAGAATAACTTTTTGACATTGTAGAAAATACACTGCACTAAAGAAATTTTAAACTTTTTTCAAAAAGGATAACTGTGAACCAAAAAACTGCTTCACTTGTAACTGGTTTACCATGGTATGCTTGATGATTTAAAACTAAAACAACGTATATTTATTTGGCTCTTTAATTATTATCATTTTTCAAAGATAATAAAACTTGTTAAACAGTATTCAAATTTTAAAACTCGCTTATTTCTCAAATTCAAAAGAAAATAAGTAAAATTTATATTTTAGATTCATAAAAATAGATAAGGCACCACCTGTACTTTAAATATAAAATTAATTTAATAATCTGTCAGCTTACTACGTACTCGAGTGAGCTCGACATCCAACTGACTACTTGAAGTAGTCAAGCGGAGAAAGTTCTTGGGATAAAAAGGCGGAGCCTGAAGTCAATGAGTCGGCGCCGTACACGTATGCCTGCCATTGGATATAACTGTTTGGAGCGGTCAGTAAGCTCCACCTCCTGACTGAAACAGATATGGCTGCTTGTGTGCTTGAAAAAAAAAGTTTCTTGGTTTTCCTCAATCATAATTAAATGATAATTTTTTTATTGTACTTACGCTTGACAGTAAAATTGATCTTCAATTTCAATAATCTTAAAGAAATCATTTTAAAATAAATGAATTAACTAAGGAATCTTCATAAGTGATCAATTTTCTGATTTTTCATTGTTTTGACTTTTTTATTTAAGTTTACTGATTTTAGTTGATTCTCCACTTCTGTCCTTTTTTTATTTTTCCTAAAATAGATAATTTAATATTAATAATAAAAAGTGGTTGGAGCAGTCAGAAGTCAGTTAGAAATCATTTATGTACTAAGGATGTTTGCTAGAAATGGGAATTTCCAGAAAATCAGTTTGACATCGTGAAAATTGTAAAAAAGTCATATACTCTTAAAACAGTTTTTATTCTGAATTTATCATTAATTATTTTTTTCTATAAAAATTTTTCTCTTAAAAAAAATTTTCAAAAAAACGTTATGTACAAAATAAAAAAAAAGCTATACATTTAAGCAGTTATAAATACGTTTCAGATTTTATTTTTCAGTATCTTGAGCAATGAAATAGTGTAGAGAACAACTAACTAGGGAGCGGCTACGCCTGCCAAATTGTTGAACCATGAAAAAACAATTAAACAAATAGTTCTTACGACAACGATTTTTGACTCGTCATAATAAAGTGTAGCAGAAACATGACCCGAATACTCAAAAGATTTCCCTTATAGGAGAGGGTGGGGTGAAAAGAACGTCAAAAATGGGGTGAATGAAACGCTTTTGAATAAAAAACGTATTAATCAAATTTTTTACTTGAAATCAATTCTAATGTGAAGTTAAACTTCTCAAGAATAAGTAGAAAAAAAATTATTATTCCCAAGGCAGTATAAAATATTAAAATTTAATTTAGTCCTGACAACATTCATTTAAATAAATATTTAGAAATATTTTAGCTTTTAAACTTTTTTACTACACTAAAAATACCATACGTAATCTTTATAACAGTCAACACTACACAATTTGCCAACTATTATTAATTTCTAAGAATTTGTTTAACCTGAAAACTCCCACCTGGTGTGATTCAAATTTTATTTTACTTCATCACTGTATTTTTCAGTAGTATGTAGGTATCAGTAATATTTTTAGAACTCCAATGAATACTGTACAATGACTTTTTATTGCAAAATGTACGAGTTGGTCTGCGGCAACAAAGCTTTTTAATAGCAGATGACTTTTATTTAGCCGTGGACACATAGAATCTTGGTTTACAGTTCTATTTAGTTTTTTGAACTTTAAAGATGTTTCTATTTGTTACTTCCAAACTTTATCGATTCTTCTTTAATTGATTCTTAAAATTTAATTTTATTCCTATTTTAAAATCCATGTAAAAATCTTTGTTAAACCCCCAGCTAAAAAAGTTACGCATGTCTTTTCGACTTTTAACTTTTTTGTGATTACTTCTACCGAGATTGTTTGAATTTTATGATTTCCAAGATTAAATTCACAAAAAAATTTTAACAATTTTTCACGACAAGCCAACTGAATTGCAATTTTTTTGTTAACAGCGAATAAGAGGTTTTCGAAATCGTCTGCTTATTAAAAAGCCTTATACGTGCCTAGACAACAGATGACGCTACCATGCAGTTTGCATGTAACTCTTCGTTCCATTCGCCCCTCATGACTTTTTTTTTTAAGTTGAATGCTTTTTATGAAAACATAAAAATATGTTTAAAACATTATGTAGAATTAAAGCCAAGAAGTTACAGTTTCTATTAAGTATGATTGATTTTAAATTTTGGAACTTTATCATATAGTTTTTACGAAGTAAAAAAAAGCTGGAATACCATTTTTTGAATGCGAACGTAGTGCTAAACATCCATTTTTCATTTAAACTTTAGAATTATTATCATACAATTAATTTATTCGAAAAAATTCTTGAGAATTCAAGCTTTCTCGCAGTATTTTTTATTTTCTGATTCAAAATTTTAAAAAAAAGTTATTAATAAACGTTCCAGTAACCCCACGTTCTATTCAACCCTCTCTCCTCCAGTATATTATAGTACGGGTGCGGTATCGTCACCTTCACTTTCAAGGATTTTTGATCACCTCTGGTAAGAATTTTAACTGAATATAAGCTGAAAATTGGCCAAAAAGTTAAGAGCCAACCAACGTTTTAGTGAAGAATTAGATAATTATGAAACGCTTTGCATTGAATATTAGCCAAATATCATTTAATTTTTTAAATGAAAATTTCAGCTTTAGTTCAGCTAATTTTTATTAAAATTGAACAGGGTATTCGAAGTTATGATAGTTGAATTTTTTTATGATTTATTAATTACATAAAATAATAGTAATCGACAAACTTTGCCTCACGACTGATAGAAGCGTAGCTTCAGTCTCTTTGAGCAGACAGAAGATTTAAATTGCATTTCGAAATATGATACTATTTTTTTTTTTACTAGTTTTGAAATTTAATTTTAAAGACCTGGTGCACCTGTGTCTTACGGGTCTGTCCGTATGTGACAGGTGTTACATCGTACACAGTTTTTCAAATATTTATGAACATAGAATACTAAAAAAAAAAAAAAATTGATACTAAAGGGAAATACTTTTTTTTAGAAAATTTTCATGTCATTCAAAAATTTTTCACATCTTTCATTTTTCTAAAAATTTAATGCAAAGTCCGTTCCGGGCGTTACTGAAAACAGAAGTGGTTCTGATGTTACCGGTAAGAATACAAGAACTCAGCGAATTATGAAATGATGCAGTTCTGAAAAAAATTCATGTTAAAGTTAAGTCTTGAAACTTTTACGCTCATATAAAAGTTTTTGTATTTTTCATTTTTTTTACTTAATAAAAATGTATCTTTATGTTCCGGGTGTTACACGAATTTGTTCCGGGTGTTACGCGTACGAATAAATTTCTTGTAGAACACTGAAAAAATGATTTCTGATACATATTTGATACTATTAAATTAAAAATCATCTATTGAAAAACTCTGAAGCAGTTTTTTAAGAAAAAATATTTTTTGAAGATTTTACATTTTTAACGGGTGTATAATATAAACATTGTTCTATAATACTACTTAAATTAAAATCTTTGATAATATAAGATCTAATAGTCAAATTGATCACCATGAATATATTTTTTAATATTTTATCTCATTTAATTCAACGGAATCTTTTTGTAAAAGTAATTTTTTCTTTTTTCGTCTCTTTTTATCTCTGATTCTTTCTTTATAGTCTGGGCGCAGTAGGGGTTTTCGTGACCCGATAGCGGTCAGCGATCCACCCAGGCTTAAAAGATGTATTTTGACCTCCTAATGAAGAATTTCGAGGGTGGACGGAAAAATTCGCTTACAATTATTTAAACAAATAACAAAGTAAAAAAGTCATTTTTTTCGATGAAAAAAATTTTTTTAAATATTTTTCAGCTAAAAATAAGTTGAAAATGTAAGCGGACTTTTATTTGTAAAGTCAATAGTTTTCGAGAAAAAAATCATCAAAGTTTTAAAAAACCGTGCATCTGTAGAAAATCAGTCGAGCCTACCATGGCGGCCGGAGTATAAGTTTTTTGAAACTTTGATGATTTTTTTCTCGAAAACTATTGACTTTACAAAAAAAAGTCCACTTACATTTTCGACTTATTTTTAGCTGAAAAATATTTAAAAAAAATTTTTTTCATCGAAAACATGAGTCCAAAAGATTGAACGGAGGCAAAAAGACCAATGCTCTAAAATACGTTTAAAAGTGAAAAAAAAAAAAAGATATCTGTATTGTTTCTTTTTAATGCTTTAGTAATATTAAACTTTTTTCTGCTTAAATAATGTATTAATTCTGAAAGATTCAAGTGCACTTTAACAGCGACGTCCGTGACATGTAACACCCGGAACGCATTTTTTCGGAAAGAGGAGTCTCAAAAAATTTTTCTACAGTAGGGGGGATTAGTTATCTTAAGATAGCTTTGTAAACAAGAAGCTAAGTAAAAATATTAAAAACTCAAGTCACTATACAAACAAAACCCTTTTTTAGCGTTCCGGGTGTTACAGAGAAATAAGAATCTTTACCACAGCACAAAATTTTCTGTAATTACCGAAACAAATTGAAACTTTGCTGAGAGCTCAATCACACTGCATTCTAAAGAGTGAAACATAACTTATAAATCTTTGTTGATATCGAACGATTTACAGTGCTACTAACTTTGCACTAGAATCACACAAGTCAGGCCGGTGGTGTTCATAGATTCATCAACAGGCTAAAAAATTTTAAATTAAAAAAAAAGTGGTAGAACCAGTATAGTTCCAGAAACTACATATAATTTCTGACCAGAAAAAACGGTTTATATATTTTTTTTTCATAATTTAATTTTTTACTCTGAGGTTCGTTTTTATACGGACAGACCCAAAACTCTTTCTTTTTGAGTAAATCATCAACAAAGATTGAAACTTTAGATCCTACTGAAGTAAAACTTCGTACTCCAGGCCGATGAAGAAGGATGACTTTTTTAAAATTGTAATGAGGTTTTTCGAAGTTTTTTTGCTCGCTGATCATGAATCTGTCATTAGTTTTGAAAAATACTTATTGACAGCCGAGATATGACTGCTGTCAACACTTGATTGTCTAAATTTCGAACCAAAGAAAGTACCACCATCACCTACGTTCAATTTCATGATGAAAGTATGGAAACGGTTTTTTGCTAAATCACTCCCTTTTCGAGTCAAACAACAACAAAGATTGAAACTTTGGACCTACTCATGTAAAGCTTCGTACTCCAGGCCGATGAATTTTCAGTTCTAATCATTTATTGTTCACAAAGTATCCAATCTGTTCCATTTTTTTCCGTTGTAGTTTCCTATCAATTGATTAGAAAACTCCAATCGGAATCACAGTCGATCTCCACCATAGTTTTCGTTGTGTACTTTCATGTGGATAAACGCGTTCATGATTGCCACAACAATTTCATAGTACATTATTGAAAAGCCACCATTTTTACGATAAATATTCGAAGATTTACTTGAACGTCAGTTGGTTCTGATGACGTAAAAATTATGAATTTTCCTAAAATTATACATTCAGTAATTTGATCCTTTGTAAACAACAAATGGTTATAAATGACGTCAATAAACGATTGTAAATATTGTAAAAAATTGAATAATCTTTGAAATTTTTTATTTCTTTATTTATATACACATAAACCAAGCCTGAAAAACTTATGAATTTGTATCTTGAATCATCACTATTCTTGAATATTTTTTTGAAGTGAAAAAAAATTTTAAATGTAAGAAAGAAACTTTTTATTTCCAAAATCTTCGACATTTAGGTATTGACAGCTGTCATATCTCGGCTGTCAATAAGTATATTTCAAAACTAATGACACATACATGATCAGAGATCAAAAAAACTTCAAAAAACCTCATTACAATTTTAAAAAAGTCATCCCTCTTCATCGGCCTGGAGTACGAAGTTTTACTTCAGTAAGATCCAAAGTTTTTATCTTTGTTGATGATTTACTCAAAAAAAAGGGTTTTAGAAAAAAAAACCATTAGTATACTTTCATCATGAAATTGAACGTAGATGATGGTAGTATTTTTTTTGGTTCGAAATTTTGACATTCAAGTGTTGACAGCTGACATATCTCGGCTGTCAACATGAATTTTTTTAAACTAATAGTAGTTCCGTGTCCAGAAATTATCGGAAACAGCAAAAATGCAATCCGTTTCTTCTCCTGACTTCCCAAAACCTTTGGCCTGTAAAAGGGGATAATAATAATTATAATAATGTATGAAACTAATAACAGGTATACAAATACTTCAAAAGTATAATTTCACTCATAGCACAGATCTATGAATGCAGAAAATTAAGAGTCTATCACTTTGTTGGTTGGAAGAACTTTACATATCACAGTTTGTCTTAAGTTATATCAACAATCAACTTCCAACACTGTGACTAGCGACATCGACTGGTAACTGCTCAAGATCCAGGTATCTGATCTGCACTCTCTGTGGTAAAACTGTGAGAGTTAATGAGGCGCTTGAAAGTGGAGAGTATGGGGGCTGAGCGGATATTGTGAGGTAGGTTATTCCACAGGTAAGTCGTAGAGACGTAAAAGGAATTTAGAAGGCAGTTGGTGCGGCAGCTGGGAACAACCAGAACTCTATAGGTTTTACTATCTGGGCGTGAGCTGACTCGAGCAATGAAGAAGTTGGCTAAGTATGAAGGGATTCCCGAGTGCAGCAGCTTATATAGAAAGCAAGTGACAAAATAAGCTCTCCGACCTTCTACTTCTACTCGCAGCAAACCCAGTTTGCATCTGAAAGAAGAAACATAATCATTTCTCTTGATCCCATAAATGTATCTTATTCCACGGTTCATGATGCGCTGCATTTGAAGATTCAGTTCACCCGAAATATCATAACAAGGGAGCAATAATCCACAATAGGAAAGAGAAGTGATTGGATAAGATGTCTGCGAAGGTTGAGAGTGTTGCTGCGTCTGAAGTGGAAGAGTCTGTACATGAGGGAGTGAGCTCGTTTGCCAATATATTTCACATGTTCCTTCTAATTAAGTTTGGAGTCAAGAATTGTACCAAAGCTACGTGCAGTTGAGACAAAGAGGACACATGACCTCCAGAAGTGTAGACAATCTATGCCCTGCTTGATGAACTCATTCACATAGTACGCGGTGCCAAAGATCATGGCCTTCGTCTTACTGGCATTCAGGACCAGATTGGTCTCGGTAGCCCAGTCAGCCACCGGCTCTGCCGCTCTGCTCAGCTTCAATAGGGTCTCACGAATATCCTCAAGCCAGCCTTAAACATAGATTTGGAGGTCATCAGCATAGATAATGTGGCGTACAGCAGGATCAAGGTCAAGGGCAATGTCTACAAAAAATAGTAAGAACAGTAGTGGCCCTAGTACAGAGTCTTGGGGAATATCCCGATTCACAGGACGAAAAGAAGACCCACCTGTTGACTCTGTTCTCACAGCCTGCGAGCGACCGGAAAGGTACGAAGCAATCCATTTGATAACACCAGTGGAAAAACCAAGCTACTTGAGCTTTGCGGGCAGAGTAATACATGGCAGATCGAGTCGAAGGCTTTACTAAAATCAAAAATTAGCAATGCAGTTATTTGTCTTTTGTCCATGCCTGTACGGATGTCATCTGTCAATTTACATACTCCTCACACTCAAGGTCCTGAAGAAACCCTGAAAGATCAGGAGCAGTCGGATCAAAGGATACTGACGCAAAGTGAGCATTGAGCTCCTCTGCAGAGAAGCCAGCTAGATTGGTCACGGATTTCGGAGAAATGCCTAGATGACGGAGCTCCTTCCAGATCTATTGAGGATCACTTCGGTCCTTGATCCGGTTCCAATAGAAGTCAAGCCTCGCTGTCTCAATCTGCTCGTGAGCAAAATCACGGGCCAGTCTGTACAAGTGGAGCTCAATATCAAGTTTTGAGCGCTTATAACATATGTTAAGCCGGTCTCTCTCAGTTATAAGGAAGCAAATATAAGGGGTAAATCATAGATACGTATGTCTTGTGTGGGAGACAGTCTTGAGAGGGGCAGCCACATCAAGAGCAGCATTTAAATTTATAATTATACAGTCCAACTTATCGCTCAGAGAAGATGCAGTACTCGAAAAAACTGACCAGTCACAAACAGCCAAGTAATCATTAAGGATCTTCGAGTCCACAGACTTGAAGTCTCTGTACGCAAAGTCAGTAATAGGTGGCTAAGGTATAGGAATATCAAGTGTAGCTGTTATCAGGTCGTGTCCAGCAATGAAGGGAACGTCAGTCTTCCAAAAGTTGGTCACATTATCAAGGGCGTCTACAAGACACAGATCCAGCCAAGTGTCTGAGTGAGAAGTATGGTGTTTCATACCATAAGGAACTGAATACAAGAAATTCTCAGCGATGAGCGACCTGATAAACTCAGGATCGGCATGGCCCGATGGCATGTCAGAGTTAAAGTCACCGAGAATAACTTTAGTCCCGTATCCCTGGATTGCGTCCCGCATATCAGTGACAAAGTTCGTCCCAAGTTTGAATGGAGCCTTTGGCGGCCTATAGACCACACCTACACAGATAGGGCCTCCCTTGAATTTTACTTTACAGAATATGTACTCTGGATGGCCTGGTTTGCCATTCCACTCCGTGGAGGAAGATATAATGGCTTCGGCAGACAGCGAGTTGTGAACATAAAGGGCAACTCCTCCCCCATGAGTGTTCGGTCCCCCACGATGATCACGTCGAAGTAGGACGTAATATTTCAGGGAAACCACAGAATCCTCAATAGCAGGACCAAGCTAGGTTTCGATAATAGCGAGAACGTGAAAGAGAGGTTTGGATAATAGAAAAAGCTTAATTTGTTTAATATGTGCATTAAGTGAGTTAGCTTACAGATAATAGACGCAAAGCTTGTTCCCAGCTGCGTGTACAGAAGGACGGTGGGTGGAAGTTGAATGAGAGCTAAGAAGAGGTTGAGGTAAAGAATCAGTAAATAGTGAATGCGATGAACTGAGAACATGACTGTAATGATAGGATGAAAATGAAATACTGCCACGAGAGAGTAAATGCAGTAGTATACCTGTTTTGACAAATAACGTTCAAGATCCTCCTCGCTTGAGATTTGAGTTGGAGTGTCTTCTCTCTTCCTCCGGTCGAAGATTTTGCCATTCCTGATAAAGGTGTTGAAGCCAGAATTGGGGAGTCTTGCCTTTTGATAAACAGAGTGACGTAATTTGAACGTATCTCTGTCTAAGAACTCATTGATGTTGATGAGACCAGGTCTAATGGATGTAGGATCCAATTCAGAAGATAGGTGTTTAGTAAGTGCTGAAGTGTGTAGCTTTCCCTTTTCGATTTTTCCTTGCATTACTGCAACAGCAGCACACGTGAGCTAAGATGCAAGGATAGATGGAGGTCGAAGAGATTTCGTCGAAGGGAGTCCTCTGGTAGCATTTACAGTAGTATTATCATTGGAGTCTGTCTGAGAGGATTGAGAACAGGTGCTTGCCGTGGTACCATTAGCAGCAGATATTGATGCTGTCTCGATGGCAGCAGGATTACTGGCAGCAGACTCATTGGCAGTCCTCGTTGTAGTTTTGCTAAAAAGTAGGCGTGAATTGAGGATATCGCGAGCTTCTATGTCCGTATTAATCGGCTTCAGTGTCGTAAGCACAAGACTCTTAAGGTTGGCATCAGGTGAAGCAGCTAGACCACCGATTAAAAGGTCAGACGAAGATCTGGAGACTTGTGAGATGCGGTTAATTAGGTCCGCATTCTTTTTCTCTAGGTCCAGAACTTTATCCAAGAGTCTGGAGTCATTTTTTGAGGCACTCCACTTTCGAGCCTTTGCTTTATTTCGGCCACTTCCCTCTTGACCTCCTCTAGTTCCTCTTCAGCAGTATCCATCCGTTGCACGAGCTTTAGTAGTTCATCAAATCCTTGGAGTTTTTGGTCGATGTCATCGAATCGACTTGTGAATGACGTCCTGAGTCCAGATAATTCCTTCAGGATCATATTGAGCTGGTCATCATCAGCTGGAGAATTGGAAGACTCGTTCAACGATGATGTTGAGATGTTTGAGGCCAGTAACAAGGAGTGCGAGCGTTGGTTAGACGAAGCATTCTTTGGAGGAATAGCTTTGGCCACACACTCAGCACATGCTTTGCCGCTCTTACCATTATTGGTCACATTAGACAAGTTGCCACAAGGGATTTGAAAATACACACTACAGTGAAAGCAGAGATAAAGTTTTGCATTCCCACGAACAGCAGAGTTGCAGCCAGCACATACCAGATTTTTCACTCCCAACATCATCACGGAACCACGAAATACAGTCCAGAGAGTACACCAGCAACACACCATATCGTTCCGAGGTTTGAACTGCCGCTCGAAATTTGACCGTCAGCCTAAAATTTTTTTAGTACCAACCTCGCATCACGAATGCATTAAAAAAATTATCTTGCTCAAAATGAAATAAAGAGCCGATGTAAATGATAGACATTGATCCTCATTTTTTACTTCTCTAAATTATTAAAAAATTAATTATTATTGATTGATTAAGTTTGATTTTCCTTGATCATAGCATTTAAAGTGAAATTAACAAAAAATAAAAAGCGTAAATTTTTTAAATTTTAATTTTTATACG
The DNA here is from genome assembly GCA_038277355.1 of Encarsia formosa. Lineage (NCBI taxonomy): Eukaryota > Metazoa > Arthropoda > Insecta > Hymenoptera > Aphelinidae > Encarsia > Encarsia formosa. The sequence continues at coordinate 71,865,397 of CM076184.1, forward strand.
AATCAATAAAATTAAACAAATATTACAACTCACTAGAATAGCTAAATATTTTTAAACTAAGTTAGTTGCTATTGTGACGTTCCAGACGTCTTACACTGTACGTGAATATTCTTTTTAGTTTTTTTATTTATTTAATTTTATTGATTTGTATAAAAATTAAAATTAAAAAAATTTAGATATGCTTTTTATTTTTCTTTTAATTTCATTTTGAATGCTATGATAAAGGAAAATTAAACTCAATAATTTAGCTTGAGAAGTAAAAAATAGAGATCAATGTTTATCATTAACATTAACTCTCTAACCTCATTCTGAGCAAGATAAAGTATATTATTCACCGAGGGACTAAAGTTCCGAGTGATATATACACTTTTTTAATCTCGTATCGCAAGATTTAACTTGATTTCCTCCGATCAAAGCCAAAAAAGACGGGGGGCAATAAACAATTGTTTTGGTTGCTGAGCAAACGACAGAAGGGATTAATATGTGAGTGATGCGAATCAGTGTGTGGTCGGACCAATAAATCAGACCCACCTGCAGGTGTAGCAACACTAATTACTTCCGTGTATGCCGGCTAACTGACTGGGTCAAATTAAGCAATTCAAATCTTCGCGCACTTCATACACAAGTGAGCAGCACAGTCACGCCCTTGTGACCGTCAGTTAACATGCCTCGAAGCTAACCTCACAAATTCACAGCAACACTTTCACTTTGAGTTTTATTGATTAAAAAACTTTGTCACTTCAACAACCTCTGTTTAAATGCTAAATTTGCAGTTCATGAACAGCATAAACAGCTGTATACGATTAAAGAGCACTACTAAAGCATGGTGAAACACGCACAAAGTCAACACTGATACACTTGATTGCGAAGCGGAGAGAGAGAGAGCCGGCATAAAAAAAGAAAAATAAAAAAAAAATAAAATGATGTCTAAAAAAATTAATAACTTAAAATCGAACAGTTATGCAGTTACGGACGTTTTTACTTCAGGCGGCAGTATACCCTTTGAGTAAAAAAGAGCTGTTTTGTTTTTTTTCTATGTCTTATGAATTTTATACAATAAATATTGAATAAAAGTATACTGCCATCCCAAGTTAAAACGAAGGTATCTGCATTTTGAATGAATATGAGATATTTGATGAGAAGCATTTGTATCTGTCTCTTTTCACACAATAAGTTATTCTTACAAAAAATGTCCATCCTTTACTAAAACACGGGTGTTCTTTCTTATGGCGCAAACGAAAATTGCAAATTTGGCTTGGAAGTGTGCAAAACTGCAGATAACTGCTCCAAATTTTGGTATAAACTCCGTGAAAACCAAAGTAAAACACATGTATCTGCATAAATACCTGGATATTCGTGTTTTTGTTTGCATTTCAACCTCACTTTAGATCAAAATCCAAGGTTCAAACGAGGGTATCTACAAACTTATTTCAATAATCTAAGTTAATTTTATTAATTTACTCGGCTTTTAGTCTGAATTTTTTAATCTTTGAAGGTTCGATGTGTTGCGTCAATTTATTGAAATCAAAAATAAATTATCATTGCACTGGAAGAAATTTCAAATCATCGAACTATAAAATTTCTAGTTCGATAATTTTGTTAATATATTTTTAACTGTGCGCAGGTATATAAAATTGAAGGACTCTGTTTCGCGCGAGCACCACTGCATATGGCATTTTTTAAAAACAATTTTTTTAGAAACAAATGATTTGTTCTTCGTTAGAAAATATATGCATAAACTACCATTAATATTTTTATTCAAATTTATTTAAATTTAAACATTTATTTTTGTATGATAATTTTTTTATTTAAACGTAGTAAATTTTTTATTTGAAAACTTAAAAAGTACAATTAAATGATTTTTATTTCAAAATTAAAAAGAACAAAGTTATAATAAAATTTCGTAATATTGTTTTTATAATCGTTTTTGTTTTTATTATTTTTACGCAATTAATCATTAACAATACTGTGATAGATTTTACTTTTTTTTTGTTCGATATCTCAAAACGTTATTTGACTGCATATACCTTCGTTTTACTTGGGACGGCAGTGCTGCAATGGGCAAAAATCCTAAGTAAAACGCAGGTATGTACATACCCCCGGTAACTTTGGATTCTTACTTTGCGCAGGGCTCGGCTGTACTAGCGATACACAGGAATCTGCAGGAAATAGTACTGTTTACATAAATTTAGTCACAAAAACCTAATTATTTACAAATCTATAAATAATTTTCAACTGTAATTTTATCATCTAATTAGATCTTTTTTTCGTGCTTCCAACGATGTAGATAACTTAATTTTGATAAAAAAATGCATATACCTTAGTTTTAACTTGGGACGGCAGTATATAAAATATATATCGAGATAAAACTAGAGCAAAAAAAGCGTTTTTTTTATGAAAAAAATGGGGGTTGACGCGCTAAATTTTCAAGTTTAGACCGGTTTTTTAACGAACTGTCTTGATTTTTTTTTCTTTAATGTGAATTAAATCGACTTTAAACTCATAAATCGTACAAAAACCTTGTAAAGAAAAGATGTATTTTCTTGAGTTCTTTCAGAAAATATATATTTTGCTATACTTTTAAGCTAAAACGGCATTAAAAAGTCCAAAAAATCACTTTTTTTTCAAAATTTGGAGGTTATAGAAGATTTACGCGCAGTGACACTTCTTAAAACTATAGTAAAAAATTTTTTCTAAAAACTGCAATTAAAGACAAAAATTTTGCGAAAAATCTGGTTCCGATCAAATAACTAGAGACCAAGTTATGAATTTTTGAAAAAAAAAAAAAATTTCGGGTCTTTCAGAGGTCTTAAAAAGTGGATGGCCCACCTTGCCTCTTCATGAAAATACCTTTAAAAGTTGGGTTTTTCATGACTACATAACATACTAAAATTTCAGAGATGTATCAAGTATGTTTTTCGAGAAATAAACAGAAAAATGCCTAAAATTGTGGTTTCCCATGTATTTTTATTGGAAACAGAAATCTATGCGCATGAACGGTTAAGGAAATTTTCGGAAAAACAATTACGGGATGTTTTTTCGGATCCTTAGACACACGCAGTTTCAGCCGATTTGGCGTAGGAAAAATTTCGGCCAAATCGCAACCCCTCCTTTGTTTTTTTTGTTTTTTTTTTTTTTCTATTATAAAAACTTGAGAACTTCGATAATAAGTTGAAATTGGAAAATGAAACAATTTTTTTGTTATCTAATAAAACTATATTGAACTTGACATTACAAAAGCCATACATTTAAAAATTATAAACCGAAAAAATGTGCACCTTTTGCACAATGTGCAGTGTATAAAGTAGTACGAATCATATCTTTTTTTATTCAAATTAAAAAATCAATCCATTAGTTTTTTTTATCTATTTTAAATTTTTTATTCAAAACATAGTTTTTATATCCGAGTTCCAAGAGAAGTTATCTGCAATGAATTTGTTCAACCTGGTGCACCAGGACGTCGAGACTTTGCCTGCTATAATTTCTTAACTAAAAACATTGACTTTACATGAAAGTTCCTGGAGAAGTCGTCTGCAATGAATTTTTTCAACCTGGTGCACCAGCCCGATCAGAAAGATTCTCAAGGCGCTAGCTAGGGCCTCGTTAATTGCCCCGAGAGCATAGTAGGACCCTCATTAGAATTGTAACGGGGCATTTATGGGGTGCGACTTAGGGCCTAGTAAGGTTCAGTTGAAATGGTATTTTTGGCATTTGGATTTCGAGGTTATAACTAATTCCAAATGTATGAACAACTTAGACAATAAACTCTTGATATAGTTTAATTTTATTTTATCATGTAATAATTCGGAAAAAATCGAAAATTTATATTCTATGTTTGTCAGTGTTGTTTGGAGGGTTAGCTGAAAATGTTTTCTTAATTCTTTAAATTCATTATCCCTACTAAAGCTTTAACTTTTCAATTTCATTTTCTTAAAAAACTATCCACATGTGTCCAATTTTCAAGTCGATTACTGCATACGTCCGTAGCAAATGATCTAGCGAGGCTCGAAACAGCGCCTTGTCTTCGCCTCGTTACAAACCGAGCTAGGGCCTCCGAAAGCTTCCTTATGAGGCCCTCATTCACTCCCCAATAGCTTTCTGATCGGGAGGTTTGACCGAGACGACGTCTCACGACGATTGGTGGATACTTTTCCTAGTTTAGTTTTCCCAAATTTTTTTTTCTCAATCCCAGTTTTCCCAACAACCTATTCGTACCAAAGTCAAGTTTTACCAAAATATGATTTCTCAAAATGACAATTTCCCAAAATATGTAAGGAATGAGGCATTCGTTTAATCCAAGCTTTTTTAATTTTTCAATTAATAAACTGTGATCGATAGAATCAAATGCTTTGCTTAAATCCATAAAGGCAGTGTCAACTTGATGATTATTGTTTAGGGAGTCTGAGACATAATTATTAAAAACGAGTAGGTTAGTTATAACTGATTTATTTGGGACAAAACCATGTTGGTTGTTTACTATATAAGGTAAGATGAGGGTATTTAATTTTAAGGTTACTATATTATCGAGAATCTTAGCTGTGGGTGGAATTTGGGCAATTGGTCTGTAGTTTGAAATATTTGTTTTAGGGCCTTGTTTATGTATTGGTATGATAATTGAGTTTTTCCATTGTTTTGGTAGAGTGCCAGATTGTAAGGATGAATTGTAAAGGTGTTGTAAGTGTGGTATGAGGTTTGGGCAGTTTTTTAGGACGATGGTAGGGATACCATCAATTCTGTTATTTTTTTTTTTTTTTTTTTTTTTTTTTTATCAGCCATTGATTAATGCTGACGACTCAATCCACTTTGAATGAATGAAGAAAATATATATAAAAAAAAAATAAATAAATAAATCAAATTGAACAATCGCAGATAATAAATAAATAAATCCCGATGATGCTAATAAAAAGAAAAATACATTATATAAAATCAATTTCGAGTCAGGTGTGGCAGATATTTTTATGTATAGATTAGTACAAACCCATAAGCAGTTCCCACACTCCAATCAACAGCTAGCAGTCAGGAACGAGAATATACTTATATAATTGTCGTAGTAATTGAGGTCAATATCGAAAATAAAAGCAACTTTAAGCAAATGTTTATTTACCTAGGAACTACTGGTTTACAAACGCTTTAATAACCGAACCTAAACAAAATAAGAACTTTAACTTTAAGAAATACTTAATCAAACACTTTATCATCATCTATGTTTCATGTTATGTAAATTCTAGTTAAGAATTTAAAAAAAAAAAAAAAAGAAATTAAATAACTTCAATTCACAATTCTTGATAATCACGGGAAAAAAAAATACAAAAAAAACTATTGAGTTTTTTTTTTTTCTTTCGAAGTCAAAGTAATTTATAAAAAAATAATAATAATAATTGGTAATCTCAGAACAACGACTATTAGATTAAAGTAACGTAATTTAAGTAAACAAATTTTAACTTATCCTAATCTAAACTACGCACCAGAGTTCTAGGTGGCAAGAAAGTAATAGAAAAGAAAACTTCTACAAATCAAATATTTGTAAACAAATCTGAGCGACTACATAACTTCGCTACGCCCCGTCGAATTTGGTTTACGTTCGCTGAACGCATTGAGATGTTGTTTTCTGGCGTCTGTAATTCACCAAAGAACCCAATAAATTATTGGTTTTCCACAAGAGTACACTCGAAAAAAAAAATAATAATTCAACAACAACAACAACAAAAAACTTAAAACCATTAATGAAGCCCTTTACTCATACGCGGCCAAAGAAAATAATAAATTTAAGAATAAACCTGGTTAAACTGATAGTGAGTTGACCAAGGCCCTGGAGTGTTCCAAGCGCCTGCAGATTGCCAAAATACGACGTAACATTCCTCACAATTAACCCAAGATTTGGGCGTTGTCGTAAGACCACGCCGGAGAACGACGAGATGTATGTGTGCGTGTCGATGACGGTGTCAGTTGCGTCCTCAGGTCAGCTGGGTGTACGAGAGAGAGAGAGAGAGAGAGAGTGTATGTGTGTATGGCACGGAGGTGTGGTCGTCTCGGCGCTGCGTAATAGATTGCCTTCCCACGAATATATTTTTTTTTATTTTCTTTCAACCTTTAACCAGATAACTTAAACAAAAAAAATTGTTCTCCGCTTCACGCTTCACGTGGTCGGAGTGATTAGATGTATTGATGATAATTCATCATCATTTCCCTCTTTTCTTTCCTTATCTTCTCTCACTAAATTATATTTGTCAATTGAATCCTCAGATCAAGAATTAATTGTATTTGAAAAAATCAGAAAAAAAAAATCTCAACTTTGATTCAAGACACGTGTTCACCGTGCGTTTTAATCAAAATTATTGATCTCCAATTCAGTCACTCAAAGGTAATTATCGCAAAAATGAATTTACAAAAAAAAAAAAAAATTCGTTCTGCAGAGTTTTTTAAATAAGAAAAAAAAAACTTGATGTTAGTCTTTAAATCATTCAACTTCCGTTTAAAGTTAAATTATCCTTCTCTCTTTTTGAAATAAATCACACTTTAGAGATTATAATATATCTCGATTTTTCAATTTTGCTCAAAATTGCTAACAAAAAAAAAATTATAATTTTATCGTTTATAATAAAAAAAAAGTTTTCTTTGTTTTTGAATTTTAGAAATCAAATTTTAATTTTTTTTTTTTACTCACTTACAAAGTGTATTGTGGAATAGATATTCTTACGCGTTTACGGCTGCTTCAAGAAGAACGCCTCGTGGCTCGAGTCGTCTTGAGCACTTCCCAATTCTCCTCTCCACGCACCTGCGCAGCTGACTTCTGCTCGGGTGGTAAACAACTGTTCGAGTGCGTGGTGGGAGAATTTAAAATCCCACTTGACCAATTTCACCCACACCCATTTACCCATTTTATCCGACTCGTTTCACTTTCTTTCTTTTACTTTCATTTTTTTTTTTTTTTTTTTTTTTAATTTAATGTTTACAAAAGTAAACATAAAAAGTTATTTATTCAATTTTCTTAGAATATTTTTAATAACCAGGTTTTCTGGTAGGACAAGATGTAAGGACTCATGAGAAACAAAGAATAATATAGCAAGTGGTAACAAATTTCGAGATAAAGAATCATAAACAATGAAAAACGCGTGACTTCAAGGGATTTTTAGCAGTGACGGCACGTGGCGTCGGAGTGGGGGCAACGATCGCCTACAACTATATTTTAGGTTAGCTATATGTACCATAGCGAATTACCTTAAAAGATATGTTAGAGTATGTGTACAAATTTTTTGTGAAGATACTTATAAAATTAAAAAAGTAATAAACAGTTTTAAAGACGTTAGGGTCCAAAAAACCCAGTGTGAGCTTAGTATGCCACTTAAGTAGACTTGGCAGTTTTTTAAAATTCAAAAGTAAGAATCCAAAAAATTCCTGTAGGTTCCTTGCAGTGAGACAAACAACTTTCCTATTTGACAAAACAATGGTGGTCAGACTCGGTTTCGAGAAAAAAAAACAGTTTAAAAAATTTATTATAACATGTACTTTTATGGGGAAAAAACAGGTGTCATTTTGAAAGTATAGATTTGAAGATTATTTTAAAATTATTAAAATATAGGATTATCGGACTAATTTTCAAGAAAAATCAAAAATTGCGGTAAATAACCTCTAAAACATGGCCTAAAGTTGGTGAAAGAAAGAGTGGAGATGGCATTGCGTGAGCATGGAGAGGGTGACGAGGAGGAAAGGCCTATCACCGGGGCCTTACCTGAGTCGAGGAAGCTAGACAGGCAAGGGTGAAGATCCGACAAAAGATAGAAGGGCAGTTGGTGCGGGACGCGATCTTCGCCACTCGCAATATGCAGAGGGAAGAAAAAGGAGAGAATAAAACCTCCCCACTCTTGAAGAAAAGGAAGAGAGACAACGGCGAAGCTGCACCAGGAAGGAAAGAGGAGAACGGAGGAGAAGGAATAAGGAAGAGAGAAGAGGGAACAAAGAAGAAGAAGAAAAAGAAGCCGGGAAGGAAGAACGACGCAACCTCCAGCACACTGGTCGTCAAGGTTGACGCAATCTTCGCCACCCGCAATATGCAGAGGGAAGAAAAGGGAGAGAATAAAACCTCCCCACTCTTGAAGAAAAGGAAGAGAGACAACGGCGAAGCCGCACCAGGAAGGAAAGAGGAGAACGCAGGAGAAGGAAGAAGGAAGGGAGAAGAGGGAAGAAAGAAGAAGAAGAAAAAGAAGCCGGGAAGGAAGAACGATGCAACCTCCAGCACACTGGTCGTCAAGGTTGGCAGCGGCCTCACCTACGCTGGTATGCTAGCAAAGATGAAGTCTGAGATCCAGACACCAGCCGAAGGAGTATCCGTCACTGAGTTAGGAAGACTAACAGAGGAGACATACTCCTGCGACTGGGCAGTGGAGCCGACCTTGAGACATTCAAGTCCAGGGTCGAGGAGGCTGTCCAAGGCTTAGGAAGCGTCGAAAAACCACAGCGAAGGACAACGACGCTGGAGGTCCGAGGGATGGACCCAACAGCAAGCAGAGAGGACGTGGAGGCGGCCCTGACGAGCCACGTACATGATCCTCATGAAAAATAGAAGGTCAACCTGTTCCCACCTGGAAAGTGGGGCACAGGATTGGCGGTCGTTGACCTCTCAGAGGAAAGCGCTGCCAAGCTGATCAAGGCAGAAAAAGTTAGGATCAGATGGACCTTCTGCAGCATCCGCTGTAGGGTACACGTAGTTCAATGCTACAGCTGTCTGAGATACGGCCACATCGGACGGGGCTGCTAAGAGGAAGACTCAAAGTCGGACAGCTGCTTCCGATGCGGTAAGGCTGGATACAGGAAGGCAGGGTGCGAGGAACCTCCACACTGCTTTCTCTGCGAGAAGGAAGGAAGCGCAAACTGCGATCACATAGCTGGAAGCGCCGCCTGCCCCGTGTTTCGACGCGAGCTGAACGCCGCGAAGAAACGGCACGCTGCCGCATACAGATAGGGCGAAGATAGTGACATGACACGGTGACGACTTGAGCGTTACAATAAGTGCTGTATGACAGGAGACGACAATACAGGGAAGAGACAGCAAAGACCACAGAACGGACGAAGGAAAAATAAGGTTCGACGGCAAGAACTCGTCACGGCGAAGTAATGCTAACGCACACCACGTGACGGGAGGGGAAAAGGAGATGGGTGTTTAGTGGGTAGTAGAGAAGGTAACTCTGAGCCCCACACACCAGGTGTCAAGACACCTGACGGTGCGTAAATGCATTCACCTACTCCATAAAAAAAAAAAAAAAAAAAAAATTATTATTATTATTATTGTCATTTTTTTATTTTATACTATTTTATAGTATATTTATTTTATTTTATTTCATTTTATTTTATATTGTATCACCCCACATATTTTATTGTAGTATTAATCTGATGTTCAATTTTTGATTATGAACTTATGTATTTTTGTACAACGTAATGTAATAAACTCCTCAAAATCAAATTAAAATCAAAATCTTGCCTAAGCTTGAGTCTACCACTGTGATAAACTTCTGTACCTACCCTCGTGCGTACCCACGTAGACACTTGTACCTACCCTTGTTCCTAACCTTTGTTCTATGTTTATATCTACACTTGTAGTTACTCCTGCACGTACTCTCGTGCATGCCCTTGTTCTTATTTTTGTTTCTACCTATGTATTTTTCTAGCTACCCCTGTACTGTCACTCGTGCCTACCATTGTTCTTATCCTTGTTATGGACAAAGCACATGCGCCTTTACTTACTTAGGGTACTTCGTATTCTTCTACATTTTTTCTACATATTTCTACTCTTCACGGAAAGACGGTTGCTTGGTAAAAATCGTTCCTTGTATCAAAAAATCAGTGCATAGCACCAAAAAATCAGTGCTTGGCACTGAAAGGATAGTGACAGTCACTCATATTCTTTGTGCTATCTGAAGCACGATTTTTTGACAACCGACGTCTTTCCGTGTTGTTTCCACATGAAGATGCACCTTAAATGATTTCAATTCGATTGCCAGCAGCGATCAATTTTTTACCTACCCTTGTGGCCATCCTTGCATCTACCTTGTTGTGCCTATTCAGGTACCTACCATCTTGTCTACCCTTCTACCTACTCTGTACCTACCCTGGTGTTCACTCCTATCTGTACCCGTCTACCAATTTTAGTGCATACCTTTGTACGTATTATCGTGTTTACTATTGTTACTAACCTTGTTTCTACTTTTGTAGCTACTCCTCCGCCTGCCCTTGTTTGAACCTTAGTGACTACAGTCGCGCCAACCCATGGGTAATTATAAGAAAAATAAAAAACGAGAAAATAAGCATATTTCAGTACACTTTTACAGTTACTAAGCATTTTTTTACGGGAAAAAAGGGCAGGGATGAAGAAAAACTACCATGCAATATAGTAAGATATATATATTTACAGTGAGTATTCTCCTGAAATTTCATATATTCGCACTATTCGGACATTTCGGTATTATCATGACGGTCAGCATAGTGCCATGACATTTTATAATTAAAAAACTCGAGTTCCAGGTAAAATCAAGGTCCAGGAAATGGGTGATGGGTTATTTTGGATGGGTTATTTTGGTTGGACCACGAAAACCTGGAAATTTTTTTTATTGATGGGTTATTTTGGTTTTTTTAAGTACGTGGGTAGATTGCACGTAATTTGCGCATAAAGAGGGTGGTATTGTTACTCTAGGAATTTTTCTTGTGGTCGTACCTATATATATATAAGATATATATAAGTAGACATACCCTATTATAGCGAGACAGAGTGGGCATGGCCTAGTGACGTCACAGCGTAGACCGAAATACTATTATAGCGAGGCAGAGTGGGGGTGGCCTAGTGACGTCACAGCGTAGACCGGAATACTATTATAGCGAGAGAGAGCGTGGTGACGTCATCGGTGCTGGGTCCCCGGGTGCGGTGGGGGCGAGGGTGGGTCCCCGGTGCGCTGCGGGGTGCTGGTGCTACCTGCTTTAGGTCATCGAAATACTATTATAGCGAGGGGTCCCCGGGTGCGGTGGGGCGATGCTGGATCCCCGGGTGCGCTGCGGGGTGGTGGTGCTACCTGTTTTAGTGTGACGTCATCGAAATACTATTATAGCGAGGGTCGCGGGTGTGATGAGCTTCTGCGGATGTTTTGAGATGGATTGATTTTGTTACCTGCTGTTTTTCCGCGGATGTTTTGAGAGATGATTTTTTATGCACCGAGGTTTTTGATATAATTTTGAAATAACAGAAATGAAAATATTTATGGAATGAGATTTTTTAACGCGGAGGAAGGAAAGCGCTTTTGTGTGAAAAAATTTAATTTTTGAGTTGTTGGTGTGGGATAATGAAATGAAAAAAAGTATTTATGTACACTAAATTTATTTCAAATCATTTTTTACAAGGGATTTGTTGTACAATTTTTTTACTCAATTTTTTTTACAAGTTATTTGATTTTTGTGTAGCCACCTTTTTTAGGATTACCAGAAGAATTTTTTTGAAAGCCGTGATTATCGTGTCCTATCTTTTTATCTTTTTCCTGGGAGATGAGGGGCTTTGTTTGCTCGGGGTCCTTGAGTCTTTCGACTTTGGTGTAGCCACTGTTGGTACTTTTTCCGATCCCCATGGCTGCTGTCTCAAACTTGCTATGCGACTGTCCCATGTCAGTTGTTTACAGTGTACTGAGGGTTTTTTATGAGAAACTCTTGATTAAGTATTTTGCGATGGAAACAGTTGTTGAGCAGCGTCTTTAGCGATGAAGGGTAAGTAGCAGGCGTACATTTCAGCAAAGATCAACTCCAAAATCTTGTCTTCGTGGAATGGGTTTATATTTTCCCGAACATATTTTTCGATTTCGTCTTTTATGACGAGGTAGTATTGTTGAAAATAATCGGAAATGCATAAACAGTTGTTTACTTTTATGGGGTCTTCTTTCTTAAAATGTTCAATCAAAAAATTTACAATGCATTCATAAATATCACTCACTAAACTTTGCTTTTCAGTTAAATCTTTGAAAATTGATATTATGCAGGGCACCATCTCTTTGAAGCCTTCGTATGTGGGGAGCTGCAGCACAACACAGTTTGGATTTTCAGCTTTTTTTTCCTTTGAACGGATTCGAGTATCGTTTCCAGAGAAGATTTTTTCGCCTCGGTTTCATGAACCACGACCTTGTTGTTCTGTCTTTCAACCTCTCATTCGTTGAGAATTATGGCTCTTTTTTCAAACGAGTCACCAAAAACAATGTTATGATTAGGAAACTGGATAAATTTAGGAAGCGTACAAGCCCTATAATGATTTTGCAAATAGGCTTCCATTTCACCCATATTTTGTAAGAATTGGTCCAATGATTGTTTATCCAGGGTTATGTACTTACTCGGTGGTCCAGAAGAACAGAATTTAACGACCGGTGTAAAAAAGGCCCCATTATGTTCCAACCCGACACACACGCGTTTCGCATTGGAGCGATTTATCGCGTAGGTTGTTGATAAAATCATGTCCGGAAGTCCTATGATTTCTTTGCTTTTTTTAACGGAAGCCATCTCGACCGCTGAAACGATTGTCACATACTGACAATAGCTATGAGAGAGCGTATTGAAGAAAAAGTCCTGACGCGCTGTTTAGGAAAGAAAAAAAGATGCGGCGTTGCGCTTTTGTTTGAAAAACTATGGAGATGCGATGTGGCGTGGGGCTTTAACCAGAATTTTTTACCAGTAGATGTTTTTCTGTGGAGATTTTTTTTTCAGCCTTTTTTTTTAGAAAAAAATTTGAAAATCTACGGAGATGCGATGTTGCGTGGGGCGCTTACCAGAATTTTTTACCTGTAGATGTTTTCCTGTGGAGATTTTTTTTGCAGCCTTTTTTTAGAAGGAAATTAAAAATTGCAGAAATTAAAAATAAAAACAGTCACTGTTTTTATTTTTACTTGCACGTGTTTTAGCATCATATTCTTGAAGCGCACCGAGACAAGTTCTGGATGATAAATCGTATGTTTTAAACTCATTATAATACTCTGGTTTGAGTATACTGCGGAGAAATAGTTTACTCGAATAACATTTATTCAGAGCACAATATTCCACTGCAACAGCTGGTTCAATTTGACCGTGCATGGTGTTGTCGATCATACCGTGGGTCAAGCACATGGTATTTTCATTCGGAAAAAGTTGGCGTAGACCAGCGTAAGTTGGACTGGAGAAATCTTCAAAATTAATCACACGTCGACAAATCAATGATTCCAAAAACATTTGTTTTTCACGTCCCCGGGTATAAATTTCACGAGACTTTCTTGTAAGCTCGTAAAGATGATGTTTCAATTGTGTTAAAGTAATGTCTCCGTCGAACCACTCCAAACCATGGATATCACGGGTGTAAAAATTATTTTGAATTTTCAATTGCAGTAACAAATTTTCAAAAAGATTCGGGCTCTTGATCATCCAATGACCCACGATGTTTCATTGTAGTGAGATGGCAGCAACTTCTTTAGGATAAAACTTTTTGTTTTTATCTCGTATCCCGTGAAGTTCTATGAGAAAGTCCATTTTTGAAGAAGAAGATGACGATGTGGAGAGGACGACGAGTTGAATGAAACTGAAGGTCAAGCGTTTGAAAAGAGTAGCGTCACCTGCTGTGCTCGCACCCTCTTTCAAGTGCTAAAGTCCACTGTCACGCTTCGTTCACTGTCTAATTAAATGATATTTTCAAATTCAGCGTAGACCAAACAGTTAATACTTTTTGCTAACGCCTCTTCGAATTTTACTTCTAAACGAACCGACCCCGTGCGAATGAGCGACCAATGAGAAGCACAATGCGCTGATCCGTCAGGTGTGAGGTCAAAAGCAGTCAAAAAATTCCCCTGATCGTAATTTTCTCTGTTAATTCCAATACCCTCGTTCAAAAAATGAATACCCGCACCAGAGAATAGAGTTTGAAAACTTTCGATAAACGATTTATTATTACCGTCTTGAAAACGTAGGGTAAGAGGTTTACTAGGAACTTGAACACCATCGATGTACAAAGAGAGATAATTTATATTGAAGTGTTGAAAATTAAATGGATTAAATTTACGATTACCATTGAAAGCTCTATTATCTACAAAACCAATGATTAATCTTTTAGGTAGCTGACCCAAAAATACGTTATCGAGAGTCTCGGATAAAAGTCCTGGATGCATCGTAAATGATTTGATATCCACGCGTGTTATTGGGTATTTTGCAGTTGCCTTAGATAATCCGTTTGCGTGTGCTAATAAAACGGGGGGACTTATTTTAACACGTCGCACGATAAGCGTATCAGCTTGTATCTGAAATTTGAACTTGCCGTCATCCGATGGGTCCATTAAACAAAATGCGTCTTTGCTACGTACAAATCGAATACGCATTTCAACACCGTTTATTAACATTTTATCCTGGTTAAAAACATCACTGTGAATGTGACCAATTAAATCGAAAGTTTGACCAGGGGAAGCAAATGTTTGTCTCTTTGTCAGCCCTGCATTTTTATCTGCTGCATTGGGCAGTGCATCGTAACGTGAAGCTTCATCGTCGTACCACAGAGTAGATGTTAGATGTGAACTTTTTGCAGCGGGTCCGTAATTCAAGAGCGTTTCAATGTACGCTCTGTACGCATAAGTATGACTCGTAGGGGTGACGTGTTTATTATTGAAAAAAACATCAACTTGATTAAAAATCGAGTGAAGAAAGTTGTTTACAGGTCCTACTTTGATGTTTTTATCGGCTGAATGATTCGGTGTTATTTTCACTTGTAATGCTAGCATTGTATGTGCCAAGTCCAAGTAATATTCACTTGTAGGAGGTACTACAAACTCAAGTGGAGCCTCCGAATCATCATTTAAGGAAGATACAGGTTTGAAATGATAATAATTACTACTTTCTATAGAAGTTTGAGTTGGGGGTACTGTACAAATATCTAAAGCACTAGAAACACATTCTAAACTATGATCGTGGAGATACGCCATGTTTATTTGGGTCCGAATATATCAGATATACTTCTCAAAGTTTTCTTTTTTATCTTATTTTTACTTTTTTTTTAGCCACCAATCTCTTCTTTTTTCTTTTAACTTTCTTCTTCTTCTTCGATCGTAAGGTACGGACAAGACCGCGACTTTTTGTCGACTGTCGTTTACGTTTCAATGCTTTAGTTTTATAACCGTCACCTCTCATTAAATCAGCCATTTTAGTTGTAGCCTTCCTTTTTAAATGATTACCAGACTCTCGAGCTCTTTTTTTGAGCGATTCTTTAAAATTTAGGTTATCCTAAAGTGCGGTAGCACTTTGACGGCGAGTAGGTTTTTTTAACCGACTGCCGTTAAAGCGTACGCTTTATATACATTGAAATTCGGTTTTAGGTTAGGTCGTTCATGAAAAAAACACTATTAGGATGATTATTTTTCCTTGACCATATATTCTACGCATAGCCTAAGATCCCCTGAGAAGATTAAAAAAAAAATCATCCTGAAAAATTTCTGCGTAAAGAAGTTATGACCGTCTCAAAATTCGAAACGGTGATTTCCTTTAGAAATTTTTTCGTTTCCAGTCCCTGAGCATCCGGTTTCTCTACATGCGCTGCATGTGGCTTAAACCGGATCTTACGTAACGCTGTCTCACTCTTGCAGCCTGCAGCAAGGCATGCGAGCAGGCTGCGCAGGTGAGGTGCGCGCACGCAAGAGGCCGAGCCGCCGAGACCCGAGCAGCTGAGCAAAAGACAGCGGTCATAATTATTATTATTTTATTACATGATTTAGAAATAATTAAGTAATTAAAAAAGTAGGATATAATAAAATATACAGCGGCATCACGCTAAATTCACTATTAACATAATTTAATTAATAAATATTATGACCGTTAACCATCAATAATTATAGAAAAATATTTGGCTATAATTTTTCAAAACAAAATATCTAAAGTCTCCCTATGATAATCATCTATGAGTTAGAGTGAGTTGAACTTGTGAAACCTTCTGCTGGTGCTGTAGAGATTTATTTATCCAGTGAAAATTGCTGCAACAAATGTCAATGACCAAGTTGAGGTAGTTTAAATGTGAATGGTGATCAATGTCTCATGGGGTTATTCAAATTGTCAGACAAGTAAATACATTTAAATCATCATTGGAATTTATAAATTCTGAGTCAATACACCAACATGGATAAGGTTTACTGCTCTCAGTTTATTTTCCAAGATGAATTTGTCTGACTATCAAGTTTAATTTTAGTTTTATCCGCTATATACCAACTACCTTAACTTGCTGCAGCAAATGTCAATGACCAAGTTGAGGTAGTTTAAGTGTGATCAATGTCTCATGGAATTATTCAAATTGTCAGGCAAGTAAATACATTTAAATCATTACTGGAACTTATAAATTCTGAATCAATACACCAACACGGATAAGGTTTATTGTTCTCAGTTTATTTTCCAAGATAAATTTGTCTGACTATCATGACCAAGTTAAGGTAGTTTAAATGTGATCAATGTCTCATGAAATTATTCAAATTGTCAGACAAGTAAATACATTTAAATCATCATTGGAATTTATAAATTCTGAGTCAATACACCAACATGGATAAGGTTTACTGCTTTCAGTTTATTTTCCAAGATGAATTTGTCTGACTATCAAGTTTAATTTTAGTTTTATCCGCTATATACCAACTACCTTAACTTGCTGCAGCAAATGTCAATGACCAAGTTGAGGTAGTTTAAGTGTGATCAATGTCTCATGGAATTATTCAAATTGTCAGGCAAGTAAATACATTTAAATCATTACTGGAACTTATAAATTCTGAGTCAATACACCAACACGGATAAGGTTTATTGTTCTTAGTTTATTTTCCAAGATAAATTTGTCTGACTATCATGACCAAGTTAAGGTAGTTTAAATGTGATCAATGTCTCATGAAATTATTCAAATTGTCAAACAAGTAAATACATTTAAATCATCACTGAAATTTATAAATTCTGAATCAATACACCAACACCGATAAGGTTTATTGTTCTCAGTTTATTTTCCAAGATGAATTTGTCTGACTATCAAGTTTAATTTCAGTTTTATCCGCTGTGTACTAACTACCTCAACTTGGTCATTGACATTTGCTGCATTCAAATGTGATGGTGATCAATGTCTCATGGAATGATTCAAATTGTCAGGCAAGTAAATACATTTAGATCATTACTGGAACTTATAAATTCTGAGTCAATACACCAACACGGATAAGGTTTATTGTTCTCAGTTTATTTTCCAAGATGAATTTGTCTGACTATCAAGTTTAATTTTAGTTTTATCCGCTATATACCAACTACCTTAACTTGCTGCAGCAAATGTCAATGACCAAGTTGGGGTAGTTTAAGTGGGATCAATGTCTCATGGAATTATTCAAATTGTCAGGCAAGTAAATACATTTAGATCATTACTGGAACTTATAAATTCTGAGTCAATACACCAACACGGATAAGGTTTATTGTTCTCAGTTTATTTTCCAAGATGAATTTGTCTGACTATCAAGTTTCATTTCAGTTTTATCCGCTGTGTACCAACTACCTCAACTTGGTCATTGACATTTGCCGCATTCAAATGTGATGGTGATCATAAGTTGTTTGTTCTAGTCAGGAATCAATTGGTAAATTTTACCAATTTTTTTAGTTTCACCTTATACCTAGTTATTAAATAGTTTGAAAAATAAAAAATTAATAGTTATTAAAATATCATTTTTTTTTAAAGCCTGGAGATAAATAAAATTAAAAAAAAAAAAAAAACATTTAAAAATGTAAGATACCAACGGCAACTTAGGTTTTTACTGCTATAGTTGCTATAACAGAATTATCAAAATAAAAATTTTTTTTTATACTTGATGTTTAAAAATCAGTAAAAAAAGTTTACAATAAAATCAATTCATTTTAACTGTCCTTCAATATCGATAAAATCATTCATCTCAATGGAGTCATAAGTTTTTTGTTCTACTCAGGTATCAATTGGTAAATTTTACCATTTTTTTTTTAGTTTCACCTTATACCTAGCGAAAGAAATGAAATCTTTAAAAAGAAAGACCTTTAAAAAGGTAAGAATTTACGGCGAGTGGTTTTTTTTTGGACAGAACTAAAACAAAAGTATATATGTTGTTACTTTCAGATCTATGTTAATATTAATGAATTTATCCCGAAAGATACGAACAGATGAATAAAATAAAAAAATAAAATAAAAAACCATCTTTCAGTAGAGTTACAGTGAATTCTGTTCATTTTTTTAAACTTTAATTATAAATTAATTCGAGTATCTACTCTGATTTTGATATTATGTTTTCGGGGATACGAACAGATGAATGAAATGAAATCAAAAATCATTTTCCGGACGAGTTTTTAATAAATTTTTTTCAGTTTTATTTCTTTAATTAATTTTTACTCAAATTATTTAAAATTCCTACTCTGATTCTGTTGATATTTTTTTGGAATATGAACAGATGAAGGAGATGAAATCAAAGAATCATCTTCCGGACGAGTTTTAAGTAAATTTTTCTTTTCTTTTTTACGCATCTTTTTTCTTTTTTTTTTTTTAAACTTGAATTCAATTTTTTTTTAGTAAAAGTTTACTATCAATTTATTCAATTTAGGTGTCGTTCAATATCGTTAAAATCATTCGGACTCGACGGAGCCGCAGATTTATTAATTAGAATAATATTACTTTTCAAAGAATCAATTAAAAAAAAAAGCTCTTAGATTTTTAAGTCTTTTTATTTTTAGTTACCCTAATACAGTTTCTGCTTTACGGTGATGCATGAATATCTTTGGTCGACTGTTAATCGTTAATCTGCGGCTCCGTCGAGTTCGAATGATTTTAACGATATTGAACGACACCTAAATTGAATAAATTGATAGTAAACTTTTACTAAAAAAAAATTGAATTCAAGTTTAAAAAAAAAAAAAGAAAAAAGATGCGTAAAAAAGAAAAGAAAAATTTACTTAAAACTCGTCCGGAAGATGATTCTTTGATTTCATCTCTTTCATCTGTTCATATTCCAAAAAAATATCAACAGAATCAGAGTAGGAATTTTAAATAATTTGAGTAAAAATTAATTAAAGAAATAAAACTGAAAAAAATTTATTAAAAACTCGTCCGGAAAATGATTTTTGATTTCATTTCATTCATCTGTTCGTATCCCCGAAAACATAATATCAAAATCAGAGTAGATACTCGAATTAATTTATAATTAAAGTTTAAAAAAATGAACAGAATTCACTGTAACTCTACTGAAAGATGGTTTTTTATTTTATTTTTTTATTTTATTCATCTGTTCGTATCTTTCGGGATAAATTCATTAATATTAACATAGATCTGAAAGTAACAACATATATTGTTAACTACTTCGTCAAAAACGTTTATGCCTGCGCGAACAATTTCATTTTCAACAGCTTTCACACCACGACTCAGGTAGGGTATGATTCGACGAACCAAACCGCCGAGAAAAGCACCGATACCGTGACCTCTCTGAAAAGTTGAGCCAGAAAAAACGGTCTTCACCCTTGCACCTCCACCAATTTGTCGGTCGTAATAATGTAGTTATAGAGACATTTTTTTAAAAACGATTTCGCATAAAACGCAGAGTCACAATCAAAGTACCATAACTGAATGAGATAGGGTGACCAAAAACGTCCCTTATATCAATTGTTATGCTTTGAAAATTGTGATGGAATAGGGGTAAGTATTGAGGCGGAGAATATTGTTTGACAATGTTACTACCGAAAATATATTTGGAAGTATCGAGGGACACTATTCGCAATAAACTAGCACTGGTATCACCAACCATGCAAGGGGTACACACATCGGTATAGACAAACAATTGATCAGGGATAGCACGTCCAATGACCGCTGGTCTTGACGCAACAACGACGGGTTTTTCATTCGAAGTTTCCTGAGTAAAATTTTTTCTCTGCAAGTCATTTTCAAATCCAAAAATACGACAAATTTTTTCATTAAACTTTGTCTTGTGCTTATCTTTACACTTGCATTTTCTTGTAAGAGTATAGTATCCTTTGAGATGAGAGGATGTTTGAAACATTTGATGTTTATAAATTTCAACTGTTTGATTGATTTCATTTGCAAGCTGTAACACAGATTCGTATCGACCTTGAGGAAAATCGTATGCTTCGGGTGCATAATCTCTCATGGAAAAATAAATTCTAGCCTCGTGCTCTTCAATGTGTTTTACTGTACACGGTACGTGAATCTCAGCCAACCCTACGTACCAATCTCCCGTGAGTTTTATTTCACGAGGTAAATGAGTGGTAAAACAAGTGGTTGTGTAACAGGGTAATACAGCATACTAGAATTACTAGGAAGAACCAAATAAAATTCATCTGCGTTATTCATTTTTTAAATATTTTCAAGCTCGGGCGCTTTTAACCACGAATCAAACTTGGATTTGTACCCTGCCCAGCGTACAAAAACTTTTTTATTAGCACCGCGACCTTTGGTGGCGACAATGTGATCGATTTTAAATATTTTATCTTCTTTTAGACGATTTTTACCGACCAATGCCAATTCTTCGGTGTAAAAGAATCCGTCAATTTCTTCGTCGTTTAAATCACTGAGAATATACGTAAACAGTCCTTGGCGGCGAGAAACGCGGTTGATTTTAAAAATTTCTTCGCTATAATTTTTTTCATACCCTTTTTCGAAGGTGTTTTTACTTCGACTGATTCGTACGTAGTCCCCAACGCTGTATTTAGCCTTCAATCCCGGTGCCCTCTTTGATTTGATTCTTTTATTAATACTTTGAGATCGAGCTCTTTTTTCTAAATTTTCACGAGCTTCTTAGCGTTGTAAAAATTGACATCAACTGGCCTCATTTTTATACCACTGTGAATACAGTTGTTGTAGGCGTAAATAATTTTTTGGATAACATCAATGTAACGTTTTGTATTTTTGTAAGTAAAATATCGCCACATACGTTCACGAGTCGTGCGATTCAAACGCTCAACAACAGCGCATTTTACATCGGGATTTCTTGTGACTCGAAAATTTATACCGAGGTTTTTTAGGTAATTTTGAAAAATTGAATTTTTTAATTCGGCACCGGCATCCGATTGCACTAATACGGGTCTACGGGGTGCGGCTCGTTTGAGTATTTTTTTAAAAGCTTCTGTAACACTGTGCCCCAATTTATCTTCTAAAATTTTGACCCATGCGTACTTGGACAAACAATCTACAGTAACCAATACAAAAGAACAATTATCGTTGTATTTTTTTATATTGGACGTTTGTAAAAGATCGACTTCCCAAACATCATCGACATTTGACACATTGTAGTGTAGTCGGGGAAATCTTCGCTTTACAGGTCTGTGTAGAGTGTAAGAATCCTGGTTAGACAACCACTCGTAAATTCTTTTTTTTTCAGCTTCATTTTCCAGAAATTTACCTTTATGATTCACGCGTAAGAGGTTACTTGCACCGGCAAAACCAGCCTCGTGTGATAAATCGAAATACTGTTTTTCATACTTCAAATATTCATTTTCAGCCATGTTTTTTTAGCAAAACTTCTTGTTTTTACAGGTGATAAAGCAATTTTTACTATTTTTTCGAGAAGCATCACCTTTTTTTATTCTTTTTTTTTCTCTGGTGGT
The DNA here is from genome assembly GCA_038277355.1 of Encarsia formosa. Taxonomy (NCBI): domain Eukaryota; kingdom Metazoa; phylum Arthropoda; class Insecta; order Hymenoptera; family Aphelinidae; genus Encarsia; species Encarsia formosa. The sequence goes on from CM076184.1 coordinate 71,886,997, forward strand.
TACCTCCTCTTCTGTAGGTTGATACACTTTTTTATTCCCTCCTCGATTAGCTTTAGCTCGGGGTCTGTCGATGTACAAATTATTCAAAATTTTTTTTTGCCGATCGGAAGAATTGAATCTTTTATAAATTTCGAGAACTCTGCCTGCCCCGGAAGATTTGAATTTTCAACTTTATTATTACCGTAGAGCGTATTGTTACGTACCGCGTGCTTCAATAGAGCGACGATATCTGAGTTTTCAATTTTTTCGTTGTCAATGCTTATGGCTCCGAATGAATCCCAACGAATTCGCCCTGGTGCCGCTTCGTTTAAAAAATTAATCAGATGGCGTGCTTTTTTTAATTGATATTTTGGAAAACTTTCTAATATAGCATCGATACTCATGGGCTCATCAATTATTTCAACATTTTCGGGTGAAACCTCTTCGATTACTGTTTGGTCAAAATTTTGCACCCCTGTTTCGTCCAAATCTTGTACGCTTTTATGTGAATGAATTTTATTTTCTTTGAAAGAGAGGTAATGAAATAAAACCTGCAAGTATTTTTGACACTTGTCGAAATCATTTTTGAAACTCTTTGAATTTATAATTTCGTACATCTCCTTGTTGAGTCACGATAAATAATCAACAGGAGTTTGAATTGTATTTTCTCCATCTTTTTCCGCTTTATTTGGCTGCTCGAGAAAGCTCTCCGGAACTATAACCATCCGCTGCATTATTTGATTGATGAAATAATTTTCGATACCAAAATATCTATAATAGGTGTAAGTAGAATCGGTAAAAATGCACCACCACCGTGTTGTAAAATTGTTTTCTTTTTATTCAACCAGTTATTTTTTTTATTTTTTTTACACTCAACTAATTTACGTAAAATTTTTTTGTGTTTTTTTAAACGATTTTTTTGAAAATTATTTAGTTCAATGTCACTCGCTTGCGTGTTTAAAGTAATTTCAAGAATACTTTTAATCAGTGATTTATCAGCATTTTTAATCAACGCTTTTCTCTGACTACCACTGGCGTGACAAAGCGCGTGAAGAAGTGCCGCTTGTTTTTTAGAAAACGATGCTCCTCGAGCCATCGTTGAAAGAGTACTGCATTTATTTTTTCTTTGGAACGTAAACGTAATTTTTTTCATCATCGGGAAAATGTACGCCCGAAATCTAAATTCATCGAGAGTGGATTGCGTGAGATCTACCAAAAGATACGAATGTGGCTCTTTGGTGGCATCAAGGTAAGCCTCTTGAACAAATTTAACGTTTTCAGGACAAATTTGTCTCGCGAAATGAAGTACTTGTGACTTATCACGTGGATTTTTGAATATTACAAAATAGTCACTATTCAAAGAGAGAGAGCGTTGTACCGGACCCTTGTGAATGATGTTTTGGGTCAATAACATGACACTTAAATTTTTGTGGTGTGAACCGCGAGAATAAAGGTCGAGAATCTCATCGCAGGAGGCCGACTCGCGCATCAAATCATCGAGAATAATCAATTTTTTTAATGATTATCAAAACTATAGTCTGTAGCGTTTGGTAATCCCTCTTTGAATTCAATTTTTCCTTTCAGGTCGCGATAGCTCTGTTGCCACTCTGTATAATAAAATAAAATACGGTCAAACTTCACGTTGCACAAAATATCCGCGTGACGTAAAAACCTCGAAACGAAAAAACTTTTTCCGGAAGCCGTTGGTCCTGCAACAATACTAGTGAAAGGATGCTTCCATTGAACACTCTGCGATGCCATTGTGTAGACTGGAAGAAAAATTCTAAAGGGAGGTTGTTTATGAGAGAGTCTGTCCTTGAGCGTAGATCTTCAAATTTTTGAAATCAAATGGATTGGCGCTCGATTTTTGGAAAGACCCGCGGAGAGGGCGGCGGAGAGTGCGAGGGTTAATGCGCGTGTGTAACACTCGCTCCGCGATCGTGTACGCGTATAACATTTGAAATAATGACCACCGCGGCGGGTGCGAGGGTTAATTCGCGTGTGGAACCCTCGATCGCAATGATACGCGTATCGCGTGCGCAACCCGCATATAAGCGTGTAAAAAAAAAAAAAAAAACGAGTTTTGGTTTTTTTTATACAATAGGGTTTTCCCGCTGTGGTTTTTATCGTCGGAGGGAAAGGAAGATCGGGTGATTTTTTTACAAAAAGACGGAAATGTAGATACAATGACCTTCAATGTCCCTTTTTTCTGGAAAATGGTATGGGCTTTTAGAAACTTTCCCCCACCCATGATTAGTTCTTAACTTCACGCGGCTTTTCCGGGCCCTACGAGATGCTGAGACACGGAGCTTCTGGTCAGTTGAAAATCAGCAGCCATGGCGTAAACTAGCATTCGCAATATTGTTAAAAAGTACGATTTTTCAATGAAACCGATGGCACGAAGTGCCGCTCTTTACGAAGGGCATGCAGTGATTGTGAGTTATTCAAGAGGACGGTGTGGCCTCATTGATAAAGCGTACCCTCTGGGTAATTCGGACTTTGAATCTAGTGAAACCCGACCGGTTAATGTGGTGTTGCATCGGTTATTGGACCAATGTACGCCGGAAGATCTCGTGAGTTTTATTCAGTGCTGAAGACGTTGGAGCCCATGATGAGTATTTTTGGAGAGCACATAAAAAAAAGAGAACTCCTTGATTTTGCGATAGTGCGGGATATAGTCATCCATTGCCGCGAAATAGAAAGTAAGTAATTGTTCTTAGTTAAGCTTTTTTTTTTTTGCTAATAAAATTTTTTTTTTTTAGTTTGGCAAGCCAGAAAAAAAGTGGAGCAACAGTTGAGAACTAAGCGGAGATATGATAAATTGGCGTCGATACACTCTCAGGACTGCAAAATTCTGAATGATCGAGCTAATTTTATGCAGGCTGAACTGAAAAACTTTGTAAAAAAGCTAAAGTCCACCACCACCACCACCATCTACGAACCGGAAAAAAAAAAGAAAAAGTCAACAAAAAAATGGTAAGTTTTTTTCCCCAAAAATTACAAACCGTAAAATTACAAACTTTTTTTTTTTTTTACAGATCGGAAAAAGATTTCCCTCGGGAACAAAAAAACGAATCAACAACAGACGGTGATTGCAGAAGTCCATCACCCAAACAATGGTAAGATGATGGGTTTAAACTTTATTTATTAAAAAGTATTTTAATTTTTTTTTTTAATTTTCAGACTCTCAGGTGAATCTGGATGACATGGAGCCATCTCAATCAATGAATCAGCCATTGGAGGCATCCAAGGGTAAATATAAATTTTTTATATTAATTTTGTTTTTTGTAATTATAAATATAAAAAAAATGTGTAATTTCCAGATTATGAATTGGGAGAAAGTGAAGGTAAAGGCACTTTTTTATTTTTATTTTGCTTATGATAAATATTTAAAAAAAAATTCGTTTTTTCAGATTACTTGGTAATTCCGACACTAAGGGCTTTCTCTCAAACCATAGAATATATTTCCAGGGAGGAGGAGGCTCCGTCGGAACAGGTGGTGCCGCAGGAGCAGCAGCAACCCTTGGGAGAAAGTGAAGGTAAATATACACTTTTTTATTTTTATTTTGTTTATGATAAATGTTTAAAAAAAAATTCGATTTTTCAGATTACTTGATAATTCCGACACCAAGGACTTTCTCTCAAACCATAGAATATATTTCCAGGGAGGAGGAGGCTCCGTCGGAACAGGTGGTGCCGCAGGAGCAGCAGCAACCCTTGGGAGAAAGTGAAGGTAAATATACACTTTTTTATTTTTTTTATTTATTTTTTTTGTTTTATTATAAATATTGAATAAAATTTTCGATTTTTTCAGATTACGTGGGAATTCCGAAACCACCAAGGACATAAACACAAATTATAGAAGATATTTTCAGGGAGGAGGATGCTCCATTAGAGCAGCAGCAACAGCCTCAGAGTTCAGAAGTAACTGGGGGTAAGTTCTACTTTGTTTTGTTTTATTGGTACACTTGATAACATGCTAATTCTTTTTTTTTTCAGTTACAGAATCTTAACAGTTCTTCAACGAGCTGCTTGCAATGCCTGTAGAGCCTCTAAAAATAGGTTAATAATATAAAATAATTCTCGCTTTTTTTTTTTTTTTTTAAATATATTCTTTCAAAACACAATTTTTTTTTCCAGATGCGTTAGTACAGTCCCTGATGGTGGAGCTGGAGCCACAAGAAGTGCAAAGTAATTAAGTTTTTGTAATATTGGTTATAAGTGAAAAATTTATATTTTTTTTTTATACTTTGAGATAAAATAAGAATGTTTTTTGTAAAATATTTAAAATAAAAATGAATATTATTTATGAAGTTCAGACAATAAGTTAACCTCGTTTGTTTCAGTAAAAAAATTTTTTTTCATTATTCAAATTAAGTTTTTGATAAATATGGTAAAAATGACCAAAAAATGACTTTTTTTTTTTCATTCGTTAAAATATAATTTAATGTGAAACTTGAAGTACTTCATCCTATAGAGAATACTTAAAAATAATTGTGTTTTTCGTAAAATTTTTTGAATTTTTCATAAAAAATTTTGAACTTAAAGTTGACTGTGTAACGTCACCATCACATTGAAAAATTTTTAAGTCATAAAATATTTTTAACAAGTAGCCTTTGTATCTAGAACTGATCTCTAAAATTTCGAATAAGCGGAACAAGCACTTTTTAAAATATCTCTCATAAATAAAAGATTTTCGAAAATGAGTTCCAATTTTTGAAACGTCCATCACGGCTACTTTCTCATTTGTCGTGAACGTTTTCAATATACTTGAAATTTTATATAGTGATTATATTTAGGATAAGCTTCATAATTAATCAAAAAATATTACACTCGAGGGTTGGTTTCAGAGAAATAGCTTCAAAATGTAATGTCCGTCACGTATGGAATTGCTCACCAAACTCTGTTGAATTAAATTAAAATTTTTAGTTTTTTCAAAGAATTTTAAAAACAGATTTAAATTCAGTTTTTTTTTTTAATTGATCAAATATTTTAAGTCTAAAAGTTGGTTGAGTTTTCACTTTTTAGTTTTTGATTTCATTAAATTTGAGAATTTTTAATATTGATTATTATTGAAAATAATTTTTAAATTATTAAAACATAGTTTCTCTACAAGATACCACCCCATCGAATGAAGAGGCTAGGGAATCCGCGGATCAACTCCAAGAACCACCTGTGTTGCCGAACCAACAGCGAGTAGATGATCAAGAGGAGGTGGACGGCGAACCCTACAATGCTGGAGTGGAGCAGATAGGAGCCGGTGAAAACAGGTTTATTATTCTTAGTAACCGCGAAAACAACATTCCTCGGTTCGGGTTATTAGGTTTAGTTTTTAGAATTGGGATTATTGAACCGTCGGGTAATGTTAATATGATAGAATACTTAGTATTAGTTTTTCAAGATATACTCGACTTGCTCGTAAGTAGGAGAAGGTCTGATAATGATTGGTGAGGGGTTAGTGTACGCAGCGAGCGTTTTTCAAACGGTGCAGCGGGTCTATCGTTTAGGCCAATTTTAACTTTAACTTTTTCGGATTTGTGGGGTATAATTAGTAGCGTAATTCAATCGAACGCGGGGTTCTCGATTGATGATAGTTTTATTATAGAAGCAAGCTATGTTGAATCAGTTAAACATATCGCAAACCATTGTATACTCCAACAACGCTGTACCGACTGTATCGAAGTCGATGATAGCGTTGAAAGATGTAATACTTGTGGGGTTCGCGAATTAATTTTTCGCAATGATCCTGTAAAAAATTTTGTCGATTACGTGTGTCAAAGAAAAAAAAGTAAATTTCAAAATATTATTTGTATCGAACACAATATGTCTGGCTTTGACGGTCACTTCATATTAATTGAGATGGTTGAACGTTCCAACGTGATCACGCCTGATATTATTTTAAACGGTGGTAAAATACTTTTAATGACGACGGGTAAGACAAAGTTTATCAATAGTTTGAATTATTTCCATATGAAACCAAGCGATCTTCCTAAAACTTTTGGCTTATCTGAAAGTCAAAAAATGGTTATTTCCCTCACCTTTTGAACACCTTGGTACACCAAGATTATAAGGGTGAATTACCTGCAGCGAAATATTATGCTCTAAATTCTATGAATGAGCGTGATCGTGAAAAATTTTTTGAGTGGTATGACGAACAAAAATCCAATAACGCTGTATTCGATTTAAAAAAGAAATAGTTGACTATTGCCGCATGGACGTGGAGATTCTACGAGAAGCATGTTTAGCTTTTCACAAAATTTTTTTAAAAGTTGGAAATGTCGATCCGTTTGTAGAAGCAACCACAATTGCTTCGGCTTGTTTGAAAGTTTTCCGCACGAAATTAAAAAAAAAAATACGATCGCGATTATACCACCTAATGGATACATCCGTGCTGACAGGCAATCGGAAAAAGCGATCGAGCGGTTCGCATACTTACTCGTATGCGAAAAACAAACCGGACATGAAATAATACACGCTGCTAGATCTCGCGAATACATCGTTGAAGGTAAATATAGGGTTGATGGTTTCTTACCACCCAGAAATGATTCAGTCTTAAACGGTAGTAAAAAAGGCACAGTGTATGAGTTTCAAGGTTGTTTTTATCATGGGTGTAAAAAATGTTTTTCGAAAAATCGCAAAAGAATAGTACTCGAAAAAACTTTCGATGAACTATTTGAAAATACCAGAAAAAAAATCAATGCGATAAAATCTTTAGGCTATACTGTAATCGAAATGTGGGAATACGATTTTGATAAATTAAAAAAAAACGACCCTACCATATGTGAATTTTTAAAGAAACATCCACTTAAAAATAACGTTAGATTGGATCCACGCGAGGCTTTTTACGGGGGACGCACGGAGAATTTCGTTACCTCGTATACTGTAAATAAAGAAGAAAAGATATCTTACGTTGATATTTTAAGTCTTTACCCTTTCATTTGTAAATATGGTGTGTTCCCGTTGTTACATCCTGAAATATACACAGGTTCGGAATGTGAAAAACTGTTAATAAACGGTGATAAAAATAATTTTTCCAGAATCGAGGGGTTGGTAAAGTGTAAAGTACTTCCACCACGAAATTTACACACACCCCTTCTACCCGTAAAGATGCACGGTAAATTACTTTTTCCTCTGTGTCGATCGTGTTGCGAAAGTATGAACGAAAAAAAGTGCATGCATGAAAACGTTGAAGAGCGTGAATTTGTTGGGACTGGGTAGCCATGGAGCTTAAAAATGCTATCGAGTTAGGGTGCATCATCACCGATATTTATATCATTTGGCAATTTGAGAAAACCGTTTACGACAAAAAAACGAGGGATGGTGGCTTGTTTAGCGAATACATAAACACATTTTTAAAGATAAAACAGGAGGCCAGCGGATGACCTGCCGAGTGTGCGGATGATTCAAGTAAACTCAAGTACATTCGCCATTACAAAGAAGCCGAGGGAATCGATCTAGATTATGAAAAAATTGCTAAAAATCCCGGATTGCGAGCCGTTGCAAAGCTAAGTCGAAACTCAATCTGGGGCAAGCTAGGTCAGAGAGATCAATTACCCCAAACCGAAATAGTTACAACTAGGGAGAAACTGTTAAAATTATTAACAGATCCAAAAATAGAAGTCTGCTGTATTCTTCCGGCAACTTCCGAAGTTTTATACGTAAGTTGGAAACTTAAAGACGAGGCTGTGATTTCAACAAATTACACAAACGTTGTAATTGCAGCATATGTCACAGCGCAGGCTCGTCTCAAGTTGTATACTTACTTAGAAAAACTCGGCAAGAGGAGTTTATACTGCGATACTGATTCCTGTGTATTCGTTAATACGGGTAGATCAAATGAACATACTCCGCCTCTCGGAACACTGCTCGGTGACATGACCGATGAACTTGAATCCTACGGTCCTGGCTCCTACATCGAAAGTTTTCTATCTGGTGGTCCCAAGTTTTACGCTTATCGAGTCATATCACACAGTACCGGAACTACCGAATGCGTTAAGATCAAGGGGATTACATTAAATTTCGAAAAAAAAAAAAAAAATTAACTTTAATAGTATCGAGAGATTAATTTCTAATGCGTTTACAAATCCTGAAGATAATATTCAACTAAACTTTAGAGCTATCCGTCGATTACCTACGCACGAAGTAGTTACCGGCGATGAGAGCAAAACGTGTTCGGTGGTTTAAAAAAAAAGACGTTTCATTAATCATACCTTATCACTACCTTTCGGCTTTAAGAAATAAGGAAATAACATTATTATATGGTAAATATCAGTGTAATGTATAAATTTGTAAAATAAATGTATGTAATGTATAAATTTGTAAAATAAATGTATGTAATGTATAAATTTATAAAATAAATGTATATGTAATCTATAAATTTGTAAAATAAATTCATGTAATGTATAAATTTTGTAAAATAAAATGTTCTGGTAATCCTAAAAAAGATGGCTACACAAAAATCAAATAACTTGTAAAAAATTGATTAAAAAATACTTGTAAAAACGATTTGAAATAAATTTAGTTCACATAAATACTTTTTTCACTAACCCACACCCAACAACTTAAAAATTAAATTTTTTTCACACAAAAGCGCTCTCCTTCCTCCGCGTTAAAAAGTTTCATTCCATAAATATTTTTATTTCTGTTATTTCAAAATTAAATCGAAAACCTCGCTGCATGAAAAATCATCTCTCAAAACACCTGCGGAAAAACAGCAGGTAACAAAATCAATCCATCTCAAAACAGCCGCAGAAGCTCATCACACCCGCGACCCTCGCTATAATAGTATTTCGATGACGTCACACTAAAACACCAGCGCGCCCCACCACGCACCGATGACCTCCTCCGCACCCCGACACCCATCGGCCCAACGCATCCGGAGACCCCTCGCTATAATAGTATTTCGATGACCTAAAACAAATAGCACCAGTACCCCGCAGCGCACCGGGGACTCACCCTCGCCCCCACCGCACCCGGGGACCCAGCACCGATGACGTCACCACGCTCTCTCTCTCGCTATAATAGTATTTCGGTCTACGCTGTGACGTCACTAGGCCGGCCCCACTCTGTCTCGCTATAATAGTATGTCGGTCTACGCTGTGACATTATATATATATATATTACCAAAATTATATATATATATATATGGGTCAAAATAATACTGTTTTAAAAAACTGTCCGCACGAGGTTCACCGATTTTATTGCAATTTTTTTTGACAAAAGAACCATTGAATAGAAGGCTTTTGCTGCAAACTAGAGGTCTCTATCTTATTTCTGCTTGGTGCTAGATTTTTTCAAAGATTTAAAAATGGCCTATTTTTAAGCTGTTTTAAGCAATTTTAAGGTATTTTTCGAAAAATTCTAACTTTTGATCAAAATGAAAAAGAAACCTCTAGTTTGCGGCAAAATTTTGTTCAAAATAAATTCTTTTTTGTAAAAATATTTTGACAACATAGTCTGGTTATTTTTATAGTAATACAGTCCTACACAGATATTGCTATTTTTGCTCGTTTGCAGGTATCTTAAAACGACTGTAGTTTTTTCTAGGCTGAATTCTTGTGCATATTAAAAAATTTTTTAATTTTTTTTATGAAAAAACAAAAATTTTGCGACCAACCGAAACCCTGTACGATCTTCCGCTTCCAAGATTCAGCTGTTTTAATTTGTCAAAAAACACAAAAAACGTGTTTTTTACGATTTTCACACGCATTTTTGAACGGTTTCGACCTTTTTTTATCTCTCAAAAATATGTGGAATCATCTTTTCATATGTTTCCAAACAAGCTCCCATAGTAGTTGTAGTGCGGATTTGGGGTTTTAGTTGATTCCAAAGCATACACGTTTGACACTTTATGAGATAAACTAGTGTTTTTTTAGCAATATACACGCTACATTTAACTTTTTTGTTCATTATAGATGTTTTGAAATTATTTTTTGACTAAAAACTATTTAAATTCCAGCCAAAATTAAGTCACCTGCTATGAAAAAATTGATACTCAACGAAATATTGATCTCAATATCAAAATGATACACTACTTTTATTCAGTTTTTTAGTTTTTTGATTCGTTAAAAATCTATGTTCAAATATTGTAAATAATATACCACTTGTTTATTAATTTTTTTCTATTTTTGAAATTACAAATAATTGATCATAGTTTATTTGAAATCTTCAGGCATGCCTGATTTGAATTTTTTTTTTTTTTTTTTTTTTTTTTCAATTAATAAAGTGAGTAACGAAATTTAAATTTTTAATAGCCAAATAAGCAGAAAAACTTACAACCCCATAACTCTAGGCGTAGTGAATAACAAATAATTAACTTTTATAATAAACAAATAAGCCGATAAGCTACAACTCCAAAACACTGGGCGTACTTAGTAAAAATAATTAATTTTTTTTAATAAACAAATAAGTATTGTATTGTAGATCAACTTTGTAGTGCCTAGGAGTGAATAAATAGGAGAGGTGACTTTGTATTGATGATCCAGGCACAAATAAGTAGATAAGCTACAACCCCATAACTTGGGCATGGCTGAAAAAAATGTTAATATTTTTAATAAACAAATAAGGTAATAAGCTACAACCCCATAACCTTGGGCATGGCTAAAAAAAATGTTAATATTTTTAATAAACAAATAAGGCGATGAGCTACAACCCCATAACACTGGGCGGAGTGAATGAAAAATAATTATATTTTTTAATAAACAAATAAGCCGATGAGCTACAACCCCATGATGGTTGGCGTAGCAAATAAAAAATAATTAATTTTTTTAATAAACAAATAATCCGATGAGCTACAACCCCATAAGGGTGGGCGAAGCAAATGAAAAAAAATTAATTTTTTTATTTAACAAATGAGCCGATGAGCTTAACTCCAAAATACTGGGCGTACTTAGAAAAAATAATTAATTTTTTTAATAAACAAATAAGCCGATAAGCTACTACCCCATAACCTGGGGTATGGCTAAAAATAATTTTAATTTCTTTAATAAACAAATAAGCCGATGAGCCACAACCCCACATTGGGCGTAGTGAATGAAAAAAAATTAATTTTTTTAATAAACAAATGAGCCGATGAGCTACAACCCCATAACATTGGGCGTAGCGAATATAAAATATGTGAATATTTAAAGAAACAACTAAGCAAACAAGTTTACCACCCCATAACCTTGGAGATGGATAAAAAATATTTTTGAGCCATGCCCAATGTTATGGGGTTGTAGCTAATCGGCTTATTTGTTTATTAAGAAATTTAATTATTTCTCATTCAGTCCGACCAGTGTTATGGGGTTGTTTCTTATCGCCTTATTTGTTTATTAAAAATATGAACATTTTTTTTAGCCATGCCCAAGGTTATGGGGTTGTAGCTTATTGCCTGATTTGTTTATTAAAAATATTAACATTTTTTTCAGCCATGCCAAAGGTTATGGTGTTGTAGCTTATCGGCTTATTTGTTCATTAAAAAAATTACCATTTTTTTAGTTATTCCCAAGGTTATGGGGTTGTAGCATATCGGCTTATTTGTTTTTTACAAAAGTTGATTATTTGTTATTCACTACGCCTAGGGTTATGGGGTTGTAAGCTTGTCCGCTTGTTTGTCTATTAAAAATTTAAATTTCGTTACTTACTTTATTAATTAAAAATAAAACAAAAAAACAAAAAAATCAAATCAAGCATGCCTGAAGATTTTAAATTTAGCGCGTCTGGCTGTTCACACTTTTGAGAGGCCTGAAAGGGGGCGCTCTTGCTCCAAGAATCAAAGATCAAGTTTCGATCAGGGTTGGGCAGGTGCACCACTTTGGTAAGATACTTAGTAAGTTACCATGGTGGATTAAGTGTTTTGGTGTTTTATGTCATCGGCGACTCATATACATGGTGCCCCTCGCTTTATTTGGGAAAATTGACCGTCACAGTTAACGCGCAAGATTGAAAGCTGAATAACAGAAACCGTTGCAAATAATTAATCAATATATAAATAAATAAATAAACCGACAAGCTCTAAACCCCAATAACGCTGGAGAGAGCGATAAATTAATGATTTTTTATAAACAATTAAATAAACCGACAAGCTCTAAACCCCCATAATGCTAGGGAAGCGATGATTAAATGATTTCTTATAAACAATTGAATAAACCGGCAAGCTCTAAACCCTTGTGAAGCTGGAGCGAGCGATAAATAAATATTTTTTTATAAACAATTGAATAAACCACCAAGCTCGAAACCCCCATAACGCTGGAGAGTGCGATAAATAAATTATTTTTTATAAACAATTAAATAAACCGACAAGCTCTAAACCCTTGTGAAGCTGGAGAGAGCGATAAATAAATATTTTTTTATAAACAATTGAATAAACCACCAAGCTCGAAACCCCCATAACGCTGAGGAGAGCGATAAATAAATTATTTTTTATAAACAATTAAATAAACCGACAAGCTCTAAACCACCATAACGCTGGGGAGAGCGATAAATAAATTATTTTTTATAAACAATTGAATAAACCGACAAGCTCTAAACCCTTGTGAAGCTAAAGAGAGCGATAAATAAATATTTTTTTATAAACAATTGAATAAACCACCAAGCTTGAAACCCCCATAACGCTGGGGAGAGCGATAAATAAATTATTTTTTACAAACAATTAATATTTATTTATCGCTCTCTGCAGTTTCACGAGGGTTTGGGGCTTGTAAGTTTATTTAATTGTTTAAAAAAAAATTATTTATTGATCGCTCTACCCAGCGTTATGGGGGATTCGAGCTCGGCGGTTTATTTAATTTATTATAAAAAATAATTTATTTATCGCTCTCTCCAGCTTCACGAGGGTTTAGAGCTTTTCAGTTTATTTAATTGTTTATAAAAAATAATTTATTTATCGCTCTCTCCAGCGTTATGGGGGTTTCGAGCTTGGTGGTTTATTCAATTGTTTATAAAAAAAAATTTATTTATCGCTCGCTCCAGCTTCACAAGGGTTTAGAGCTTGTCAGTTTATTTAATTGTTTATAAAAAATAATTTATTTATCGCTCTCTCCAGCGTTATGGGGGTTTCGAGCTTGGTGGTCTATTCAATTGTTTATAAAAAAATATTTATTTATCGCTCTCTCCAGCTTCACGAGGGTTTAGAGCTTGTCGGTTTATTCAATTGTTTATAAAAAATAATTGATTTATCGCTCTCCCCAGCGTTCTGGGGGTTTAGAGCTTGTCGGTTTATTCAATTGTTTATAAAAAATAGTTTATTCATCGCTCTCCCCAGCGTTATGGCGGTTTCAAGCTTGGTGGTTTATTCAATTGTTTATAAAAAAATATTTATTTATCGCTCTCTTTAGCTTCACAAGGGTTTAGAGCTTGTCGGTTTATTCAATTGCTTATAAAAAATAATTTATTTATCGCTCTCCCCAGCGTTATGGCGGTTTAGAGCTTGTCGGTTTATTTAATTGTTTATAAAAAATAATTTATTTATTGCTCTCTTCAACGTTATGGGGGTTTCGAGCTCGGTGGTTTATTTAATTTATTATAAAAAATAATTTATTCATCGCTCTCTCCAGCTTCACGAGGGTTTAGAGCTTGTCAGTTTATTTAATTGTTTATGAAAAATAATTTATTTATCGCTCTCTCCAGCGTTATGGGGGCTTAGAGCTTGTTGGTTTATTTAATTGTTTATAAAAAAATATTTATTTATCGCTCTCTCCAGCTTCACAAGGGTTTAGAGCTTGTCGGTTTATTTAATTGTTTATAAAAAATAATTTATTTATCGCACTCTCCAGCGTTATGGGGGTTTCGAGCTTGGTGGTTTATTCAATTGTTTATAAAAAAATATTTATTTATCGCTCTCTCCAGCTTCACAAGGGTTTAGAGCTTGTCGGTTTATTTAAGGTGGTTTTCTACCAAATGCATGACAATAGAGAATCAGCTCAAACTTTCTGGAGATGTTTATTAGATATTAATAAACATTTCTACGAAGTCTGATCAAAATTGACCATATAGTTTAAAAGTTACAGCAAGTTAAAGATTGAATTTTTTTCATTACGCGTATGGCCGCTACGCTGAAAAAGTGTACTGAATTATTGATATTTGTCTTCTTACAATAGAGATCCTTTAGAAAAACTACATACATATAGTTTCACTATCGAAGAATTCATTTCTTGAAACTGCAAAAAATTGACCTCTTACAAATTTTACTGTAATTTTACAAAAATAATTTTCACGTGAATAACCTCCAAAACTGCGGTATTCAAAGGTGAGGTTAAAAGTTTTAAAAAATGTTTTGTTGTGATTGTCAATGTTTTTTTGGTAGAAAATAATTTCAGAAGCCATAAAAAGTTAAAAAATAAATTTTAATAGCCAATTGTTAGTAATTTGGAGTAATAATTTTTTTTTAGTCTTGAACTTGACTAGCTCTGGTAGAAAACCACCTTAATTGTTTGTAAAAAATAATTTATTTATCGCTTTACGTTTACGCTTTAATTTTTACGTGAAAAATAACTGTAGCCATATCTTTTCCAACACTTTTGAATCATTATTTTAAAAACATACCTATTTGTTCCATAAAAATTTATGGAAAATGATTTTTTTTTTATACTCTGTCTTATAAATTAATTTGAATGAATAAATTTAAAAAAAAAATTGGTTGAATTCGAGTTCACCAACTGAAAAAACGTCGAAAATCAAATCCTGCACAAAAAAATATTACAATTAACTGATATTTGCTTTTTAAAATTATTTAAATAAATGAGAAACATTTTAAAATTATTTAAATATACTTTGAAAAATTGATATTGGATTCTTGCTCAGCAACCATAAAAACGTAGGAATCGATATGTAACATGAAGTTGGCCTGAACGAAAAAAAACACCTGCCAAAAAAACCGGTAAAACAGTAACAGTACCAGTTTTTCCAGAAAAACGTAACAAGTTTTTTTTTTACTGTAACAAGTTAACAATTTTATGAGATAACTGTAACAACAAAATAATCAGCCAATATATGAGCCATATTTTTACGAGAAAAGTGTAATTAGTACATTATTTCCGTGATAACAATAACGATCAATAAAAAGGGAAAATTTCCGAGAGTAAAGTAACGGGTGCATTTTTCTGGGTGAAGTGTAACGTTGAGGTAATTGATTAAGATATTGTTTTTCCAGGTAAAAAGTAACAAGATCATTGCCAACTTATTTGAAGCAGACTAAGAAAGCTTTTCCC
Source organism: Encarsia formosa (assembly GCA_038277355.1). Classification (NCBI taxonomy): domain Eukaryota; kingdom Metazoa; phylum Arthropoda; class Insecta; order Hymenoptera; family Aphelinidae; genus Encarsia; species Encarsia formosa. The sequence goes on from CM076184.1 coordinate 71,902,164, forward strand.
GAGGAAATCGTATCGTTAAGACTTTTTTCCAGGTGAAATGTAACGTTTAGGTGATTAACGATTAAAATAATATTTTTCTAAGTGAGAATCCACAATATCAATGCTAACTTGTTTGAAGCAGGCCAGGGAGCTTTTCCCGAGGAAATCGTAACTTTAGAAAATTTTTCAGGTAAAGCATAACGTTGAGTCGTCCAACGATTGAGATAGTATTTTTCCAGGTTAAAAATTGAAAGTTTTGTGTAAGCTTATAAACAATAGAATAGGGTGCTTTTTCCCAAAGAAAAAGTAACGAGTTTAACTTTTCCAGGTAAAATGTAACCTCGTTCCCTTGAACTACTTTGCCCGAGAAACCAGTAACATTATTCAAGAAAACTTCTGAAAAAAAAGTTACTGGAACTTTTTTCGATGGTAAACATAACCTATGCTTCTTTTCTCGTGTAGATTGTAACAACCACCTCGGACAACTCTACCAAACCCGCAACAACATCAATTCTATCCTGTATAAAAGTACTGAAATTTTTTCCGTCATTTAATACCGTATTTTTATCGTAAATCACCTTAACGTTACATTTCACTCGGAAAAAAGTCCTAACTTTGCGATTTCCTCGGGAAAATCTCCCTTCTCTGGTTTGAGTAGGTTGGCATGGATATTGTAAATTTTCCTTTAACAAATATCTTTATATTCGATGATTTTCTCTACGTTACATTTTACTCGAAAAAAAGTTCTCAACGCTACGATTTCCTCGGAACAATCTCCCTTCTCTGGTTCAAGTAAGTTGGCATGAATATTGTAAATTTTTCTTTAAAAATATTTATATTCGATGATTTCCGCAACATTACAGCTTACTCGGAAAAAAGTTCTTAGCGTTACGATTTCCTCGGGAAAATCTCCTTTCTCTGGTTTAAGTAAGTTGGCACGGGTATTGTAAATTTTTCTTTAAAAAAATATTTATATTCGATGATTTCCTCAACGTTACACATTACTCGAAAAAAAGTTCTCAACGTTACGATTTCCTCAGAAAAATCTCCCTTCTCTGGTTTAAGTAAGTTGGCATGAATATTGTAAATTTTCCTTTAAAAATATTTATATTCGATGATTTCCTCAACGTTACACATTACTCGAAAAAAAGTTCTCAACGTTACGATTTCCTCGGAAAAATCTCCCTTCTGTGGTTTAAGTAAGTTAGCATGAATATTGTAAATTTTCCTTTAAAAATATCTTTTTATTCGATGATCTCCTCAACGGTACACTTTACTCGGAAAAACATTCTCAACGTTACGATTTCTTCGGAAAAATCTCCCTTCTCTGGTTTAAGTAAGTTAGCATGAATATTGTAAATTTTCCTTTAAAAATATCTTTTTATTCGATGATCTCCTCAACGGTACACTTTACTCGGAAAAACGTTCTCAACGTTACGATTTCTTCGGGAAAAGCTTTCTGGTCTGCTTAAAACCAGTAAGCATTGATATTGTAGATTCTTACTTAGAAAAATATTTTTTTTAATCGTTAATCACTTAAGGGGAGGTTCTGGTGGATTGACTTTTTTTTTTTTTTTTTTCTAAGATTTTTATTTCATAGTAAAAATAATATGAGACATCCAAATTTTTTACACCTTAAAGAATAAATATAAAACAATTGAAAATTTTTTTTTTTTTTTTTTTTTTTTTTTTTTTTTTTTTCGTTGCTTAATGATGGCCTCAAAATTGTTCTCTTTTTCGGTCAGGGAACTGATAACTCCCGAATGATGAGCCTGAAATCAAAAAATCAAACATTTTCTGAATCTGTATAGATTTGGCTATGGCAGGAACTAGAACAAAAAAAAAAAAAAAAAATTTTACTGAAGTTATAAACAATTGAAGTTGCAAAAATATTGCAAAAAAATTTACACGGCCGCCAATTTTGTTTTTTTTACTCTTAAATTACTCGTTCTAGCTCCTGCCATAGCCAAATCTATACAGATTCAGAAAATGTTTGATTTTTTTATTTCAGGCTCATCATTCGGGCGTTATCACTTCCCTGACCGAAAAAGAGGACAATTTTGAGGCCATCATTAACCAACGAAAAAAAAATAAAAAAAAAAAATTTTTTTTCAATTGTTTTATATTTATTCTTTAAGGTGTAAAAAATTTGGATGTCTCATATTATTTCTGCTTCAAACAAGTTGACGTGGGTCTTGTTACTTTTTACATGAAAAAAGAATTCCTCGATTATTTATTATCTCAACGTTACAGTTCACCCGGAAGAAGTTGTGCAGATTAATTTTTCCTTGGGATATATTTCCGTCTTGAGTGAGTGTGATTCTTTCCCGGATAAAAACACACTGGTTACACTTACCTCGGTGAATGTTGTCTTCCGATTCGCAACAAGTTTAACATGACAGTTTTCTCGGAAAAGTTATACATCATGACAATTTTCTTGCAAAAAATTGCAACGTTACATTTATCGTGTAAAATTTTTGTTTTTGTTTTTTTTTTTCCCCCCGGAAAATCACGTAATGGTACTTTTTTCATGGATTCTTGATCTCAGGTGTTTTTTTTCGTCCGGGCCAACGATGACATACAATCACAGATTACAAATATTTGTTTATGTAAATTGTTTAAATAAATTAGTATGCAATTTTTGATATTACTATATAAAAGCTTCACCTTGAAAACATTTCAAAACATGTCCATGCACCAAGCTTTTTTTTCTTTACTTCCCTAATAAACTGGAAAATGGAAAATCCTCGGGAAAATCTGCAAGTGTCAACATTTTCCATTTTCGTCGATCTTTCTCGCTGCAACTGAATACTGCCAATGTTAAATTTATGATTTGAAGACAAAACACAGAAAATAAAATTTTTTTTCATCGATAAAAACTACATACTTGGTGATTTTCTATCAAAATTTTCATTTCCATCAATTTTCCGAGCGGAAAAATGATTTTTGATTATTTGAAAACAATTATTTTTGAAAGAGCAAGTCAATACGAACATTTTAAGACCAAAACGGTCTCAATGGGTCCTATGGTTGGTATACAATTTTATTTAAAAAAAAAAAATCCTTATAATCTAGCACTGTGCGGCGCCTGCGAGTGCTAAGGGAGTTCGTTCCGGGCGGGGACGAGTGAGAGTCGTCCCCGGCTCTAGGTAGGTTTAAATAGTTTTTAAGGACAGTCTCGCCGGAGCGAGGACGAGTGAGAGTCGTCCTCAGCTCGCTTAATTATAATGTAGTTTAAGGACAAGTTCGCGTAAGTGGGGACAAGTGAGAGTTGTCCCCAGTTCTCTAAATTAAGTTAAGTGTTGTTAATTATTTAAGTTCGTAATTTGCAAGCGCGGGCGCGTGAGAGACGCCCCTGATTATCTTGTACGAGATCATGTACCCGAGTAAAGAGATAAATAGATTTATATATATAACACAACTTCAGAGTACTAATTATTCATGAATCCCGATCAAACCAGGTAAGAACCTAAGATACTAATTACCGTATATTAAAAGAAAAAGACGAGTAAACGGGAGTAGTTTCGGCCAGCTCCCGGCGCAGTCACAAGAGTCATCGGCCCCCCGGTTTATTTCCCTCTTTTTCCTGGGCTGCTGTAATTAAAAAGAGATGGTTAAGGGTCAGTTAAGCTCCGGCCTGACTGTCTCTTAACAAAAATGGTAGCAAAGCGTGGTTTTGGGTGACCTTTTTGTCTGCGTTACTTGACCTTTTGTTATTTATAATAGACATAGATTTGAAATAGGGTTGGCAACCGGTACTTTGAAAATATATTTTTTTTTAAGAAAGTGCTTAATTTTTAATGAAGTTTAACATTTTTTTTGGAATTTTTAAATCAAAATTGAGCGAGGAGAGAATGAAGGAAAGTTTTTGAAACTACGGGTCGAGTATTTTTCGATATTTTAACTACATAAGCGAAAGAATATTATGAATTTCAAAAAGTTGCCAACTCTATTATCGCGTTGTCGTTTTAAAATAATGGTAGATAGGAAAAGTAGAAACAAGGATAGAAAAAGTTAATGAGTAATTATAATTTTTATGCGTTGATTGATGCTGAATAAGAAAGTCTATTTATGTTCAGTTTATGTTTACTTGAACTAAAAATACGTAGAGAAAGGAGATGAGAATTTTTAGAAAAGTTTTAATTAGTTCTGAGTCGAAGGATAAATTTTGATTAATGTCCGACTGTGAGCGACGGGGTTTTCGTGTATTGTTGTAAGTAATTTGGAGGGTATGGAACCTCTAAATTAACCTATACTCTGGGTAGTGCGCAAGCATTGGGGATCGTAACCCCTTTATAGGTATACTACACACACGGTCACGATCGCGTGATAATTTTTACTATGATAAAATGGATGGAAGGTCTAGTTATTAGTAGAGTTGAATTAATAATTGAATGTACAGAATGAATATTGAAAGGTCGAAGGAAGAAAAAAAACAAAAAAAAAATATTTTTTTTTAGGATAAATTATTACAAATATTAACTGTGAAACGATTGAGTAAGCGAGTAAATTAGTTATGAATTTCAACATCTACAAAAATTAAAGTTTCACACAATATTTATGAATATGTTTAATGTTGATGGTGCGCGAAACCTCCGGGGACGATGGGTGGCCGTCGCGTTCGCACGAAAGCTAGGGAGAGAGAATATTATAAAAAGAAGAACCGAATAAGATTATTATTTTTGAGTATGATTGCTAGTTTTTATAGACAGTTTTTATAATAAATTTTAGAATCGTGCGTAAAACTTCCAGGTGCGACGGGTGGCCGTCGCAATCGTGTACGTTCTGAATGTATTTACAATTTATTTAAAATTCTTATGTGTTATTCTTAAAACTACGGTTACTTTGGAAGGACTAGGTAGAGACGGAATGAAGGAATAGGAAAGTTAGAATTTTCTTTGACATTCGTGAAACCTCGATGGTGTGATGAGTGGTCGTCACGATCGCGTACCTCAAGGACTTCAATGATCGTTTTTTTTGAAGATTTAGCATGGTCCTTCCAATACATCCGATTTTAAAAATTGAATTTTTAATGATCCGAGATTGAAGGTGCGTGTAAAATAAGGCAAAATTGTAATTTTCTTCTAAATTATTGGGGTTGTACGAGTATTTGTTTTCGATGTTTTTAAGGGTCAAGATTATGAATCTGGCCCTCAATTTGAGCCATAATGACTCTAATTAGGTATATATTCAAAGGAAAATTTTAATTTGAAAGTTTTGCCGAATGAATGCTAATAAATTGTTGTAATGGGATGTATAAGGTTGATAATTTTGAGTATGTACGTATTTATATTCGAATAAGTCCAGGCTGTTATTTTCTGAAATATTCAAACTTAAAAATTTTGCAGTTTTGATGATAGAGTTGTTTGGTTAACGCAGTGGGGAAGAATTTTTTTGAGATTTATAATTTTCTAACTCATAACGTATAAAAATTACCAAAACTTATAAAAAAAAAAAAAGTGATTTTGATTACTTTTTATTAAAATTGTTGAAAAACGGGTTGAATTAAACATGTTTCAAAAAATAACTCAGGAAACACAGAACTGGATTGTATTAGTAGTGATTGATAAAGATGAGTTGTATTTTAAGTTTAATGAAATTATCAGCAATTTTATGCACGTGTCCCACCGGTCACAATGGAATGACCCTATATATCTAGGTCGAGTATTTTAACTTGAATTTTCGAATAAACATCTAAAAATCAAGTTGTATTTTCAGAGAGGTTCATTTAGGATTGATGTCGCTTGAAAATTAGAATTTAAACTCAAGTTTTATATAGAAAAAAGTTGCAACGTGGTTAACTCATAATTGATTCCGCAAGAGGAATTTTTGCATAAAAATTAAGAAAGGAATAGTATATTATTCCCGCAGGCGAGATGGTTCGATTTGGCCTCCGAGAGGTTTGCGACCCGAGCCGAAGGTGAGGGTTGCAACGAGGAGGCTAAATCGAACCCTCGAGCCTGAGGGAAATATACTATTTTTCGTCCTTCTAACCGAAAATAAGGGGTGAAGTTCCAATTTTGAGGTTAGAGGGACGAAAAATTAATTATACACACTGATTTGGTCAGTTAGGTAAAATCGGAGAATTCAACTGAAGTTTTCGAGAATTAAATCGTTTTTGTGTGCAGTGGAGTTAAAAATAACGTGGTGAAATTGTTAAAAATTCTTAGTATTCATTACATGTAATTTATTGAGGTTGAATTTCGACATCTTGAGCTTACTCTCACTGAGTTGGCGTTTTGATTTCTGCAGTATTTGCTGAATCAAATTCAACGAATGCATACTTTTTGTGTTGAGCATCCATTTTGATTTTTTTTGCAAAAGACTTCGGAATTTTTCTTTTATGATTGGGAAATGTGCAAGGCTGTGAATAAGCGAAAAATTAATTAGGGCATCGGACGGTGAAAACGCGAATTTATTGGGAAGTTCGAAGGAGAGGAGTCCATTCAAAGTTAAGAAGTACTAGTGAGCGTGTCGAGCTCCCGTAATATTCGAGTAACTGGTAATTTTTGATTTTGAAAAGTTTTATCTTCTTTGACTTTTAGTGTTAGTTTTCCCTAACCTTGTTAGTTCCTTATCCAATTAATTATCGGCCCTAATTGATCATTTATTGTCAGGGTGATGTATCCGCGAGTTGTAAGCAAATAAAGAAAATAGGGTGAAAAGAGAAAGAAAGGAAAGAATATAGTGAAGGTTTGTGTAGACTAAGGATTGCCGGACGAGAGGTATTGTTTTTGGTATACCCGGAAATAAATTAGCTGGATCGAGATAAAATAATTTAACGTCGTGTTGAATAAAAACATTATAATTGCTTAATTTTACTGAATTTTTAATACTGATTTTCTCCTTTAAGTGAGATCTGTGTGTGTTTTGTAGTTCTGTAAACTTTGGGAACTTATGTGCTGGTGCAGTAACATGAGAGCCCAATGGTCGAGTAGTCAGTCGGGTTCTGATTCATAATTTTCATGTTAGATTTATCCATGGAATTACTTGAAGGGATCAATTTAGATTAAATTATAATTGTTATTTTAATTGAGGGAAAAAGTTTAGCTTCTGGAAATAACTATTTTATAAAAGGAAAGCTTAGAATGAAATTTACTACTAAGGATTTATAATCTAAATTTATGTATTTTTATTGTTTTAAGGGAATTATGAATGAACATATTTAACCTAGAAAACTAATTTATTTTTCGATTAATTTGATAGCATTAGTTTTTGCATATGTAGTTTAAATTAAACTTATTAATATCTGTTGAGATTCGATAAAATAACTTGGTGAATACGCGCGATAAACCGGGCGTGCAATAATAGTATTGAGAACGATAAACTATAATTCGATATCAAGAGAAAAAGGGTAGGTAATTAAATAAATACTCCAAGTTGTAATTTTCACGAAAACTTTAATCTTGAACCCATCAACCTAAGAGGAGCTCGAACCGTCTAGCTCGAACACCTCAGTACAACTGACCTGCGGAGGTCCGATGGACCACCAAGGCCCGAAAAACTAGGGGCGGGGGAGCAGATGCGCCAGCGCCCCACAAAGACATAAACTCACTAATACCTGCGTACTTGAGTTTTCAAAATACATTAACGACAAACAATTTATTTCATACTTACTTCCAAACTCGACAATATCCAATTTTAATATATATATACATTTTTACTATTATTATTGGTTTTTGGGAGTTTTGAATTGAATTTTTAATTAGTTTATTGAGTTTAAGAGAGAAAAAAGACTATAGGAAAGAAATAAGGGAGGGATATCCCATGTAATTTAGAGGAAGAGATAGATACCGTAACCAAAAAAAAAACTAGTAAGAAGGATAGGTCAAAATTTATCCTTGCATTCTCCCACTGTGCTGTTATTCTCAGTGTCACATTTTTTTTTTTTTTCACTTCATTACACCTTTACCTTTATTGTTCTAGTATTTGGTTAATTTAATAACAATAAAATTAGTCGAATTTATTTTTATTTTTAAATTAATCTGATAGATGGGAGAATTGTTTTGAGATATTGAAATAATGTTGGAAGTTATTTTTTTAAATAGATTTATTAAATACGTACTAAATGATTTATTTCAATTCTGAAAATTTAGAAAATTAACAGTCAATATTCTAATAAGGTTCTTCCTTTGATACAGACTTACCATTGTTCATTATTCCTATAATCTATGTATTTTGTAATAATATATTTTAGAACTAAAACATACAGCTTTCTTTACTCTCCGGGGTATTAACATTTTAATAACATTATCTTGAAATAATTTCTTTATATTTATTATTATTATACCTTATTATCATTATTATTAGTTGTATATATCTTTTTCCCTCATCTGCGAATAACACGGAATAATAATACTAACACGCACACTTATATATATGTATGTATGGTGATAAAACAAGAACCGTTGCGACATTATTATTTTTATTATTATATATAAATGTTTGCCTTTTTTTTGATTGTTATTATTGTTTAGTATCTGTTTTATTTACAATTCCAACGGTTCTACTACTATTATCTTAACCCTGCTCACAAATTAAAATATTAACCTAAATTTTAACAAATTAATAAACCAAAAACCACCAAAATGACCGGAAACAACATCACTGAACAATGATGCCACGGCTATGTTAAATCAAACTTTGACGGCGTTGGCTACTAGTTTCGCATTGCAAGCATCTGTGGCTGGCTTGGGAGTCTTTGACGGACATAGTCTGAAAGATTTTATTCAAGATGTATGAAATGGAGCCTCAGGACTCACGGGGGATGCCGCAATCGCTTATGTCAAGGTGGTACTTAGTAAGCTGCAGGGAGAAGCACGAGACAGCACGTATAGAGAGGGTTTGACTACGGTAGAGGAAATAATTATGCACCTAAGGAAAAGGTTCACCCCAGGTCATGACTTCTCATATTACACTCGCAAATTGTTTAATCTTAGGATGAAACAAACGGACACAATTGGAACTTTTAGAGATCAAATAAGTATATTACAAAATGGCGCGGAAAATGCGCTCAAGGCTCAACATGCCACAGATTACGACGCAAGGATGATGATCCCTGTTAATGATCAACTGGCCGATGTTTTCATAAGAGGGTTACCCGGAAAATAGAGTCAAGCCGTAGACGCCTGCAAGCCGAAATCTTTAGACGAGGCTTATCAGGAAGCAGCTAGGCTGGTGGCGCGCATGGACGCCAAGATTATCCCAGATCTGCGTCATGACCAGCACCGCTTCAACCATGATGACCATGAACCTGATCAAGATTACTACCAGGAACGTTAAAACTGGTAAGAGGCTCGTCCAACCAAACCGGCGAGCCGTATCAATCACAACGGGATACGTGCCCAAGCGTAAAAATTTACGTACCAGAAGAAAGGAGGTCACTTCATATGGCACGGCAGGACCAAAGATCATTAAATTTCACGACGCCGATTATGAAAAACTATATGAGGAAGAGAAGGTAACAGCGTTATTAAACTTCAAAACCCGTAAAAAGGCTTTGTAATGATGGAAGATAAGGAAACCAATAGGAGGACCCATCACCGACGATTTCCGAGGGTACTAAAAATAATACAGTGGCTTATCACCAATAGATAAACGGCTAGGTACCGGAACTATTAAATTGGCTGATGGCTGCGTCCTACAATCACCCTAGGAGGGAAGAGAATCCCGGAAAATTACAGTACGCAAGTTAAATACCCAAGAATTAATTCGGACATATTTAATGTCATATCAAAATTGACATTGGCTAGAACCTCTGACGTAATATTACCCAAAGACGAGGCAGACCAATACATTGACTGGGACCTTCAGAAACTTACAACTCTAGCAAAAAAGATGGAAAAAGTAGAAAAAGACAAGAAAGAGCATAATCATTCGCGTTACGCTGCGTATGGCACTTATTTACCGCAAGTAATTTTGATGATGTTAATAATCGATCTATGGAAAAGAGATACCACCCAAAAAATCAAGGGGCTGTCCCCAAAATGATGGAAACCATGATGAAATGAAGCAGTTGCACACCACAACTGAAAATCCTAAAGTCAAAGAATTAGTTTGACTAAGAATGAACCCAAATACCATGGGAGTCAAAACTACGACAACAAAATGACCATACGAATCAAATGCAGAAATAGAACCTTGCATACCTACCCAGGAATGAAACGTCTTGTTGATTTCCAAATTAAACCATAACCATTTACACGGATCACCATTCAATATTCGTCCAAAAGGACCCAAGGAAAAATATAATCGTGCTAGTTCACAAAGTTACTAACATGCATTCTTCTTTTTTTTTCACACTTGCTAATAATTACTTATAACATTTAATAATAAACATGTTTGAAGCCCATAACATACGTTTTCTGAAGAAAGCAAGCATATACCATGGCCTCCCAAGTTTTTGAGACTAACAAGGACGTGTTTGATGCCCGTACCGTTCACATGATTTGTAGTGACGACGCAAAAATTTTCGAGATAATAAAAGATCTCGAAACTTTTGGAAACCTCTTGGGAACCCAAGTAAATCGCCACTGGAACGCGAATAAAATTCGAGTCAGTGTTACATTGGAATATCCAATGGATGCTGCATTGGCAATCAAGGCGATAGAAACCTATCAAAACAAACACTCAATACGGAGAAATCAAAACCAATTCAAAGAAATCAGAGACCAATTCTAGGAAACAGGAAATCAATACCAAATAGGTTAATTTACCTTAGGGTAAAAATCGATTGTTCTGCAATTTACCAAATTATTATTCGCCTGCAGACAAAGAGAGATGCCTGCTGGAGCATTTCAGACGGTTTGGCAGAATCGAGTATCATCAAATTATAACTGACAAACATCAAATTCCGGTGTCAGCTTTTGTCCAATATTTCAAGGAAACCGAAGCTACAAAAGCATTAACAAGAGCTAGACGCAAGTATGCTGCACAATGGGCTCGGGAACCGAAAAATGAAGCGAACGGAGACAAGACCTCCCGGGCACAACGAAGCAGCTGCTCGAGCAGCTGCCGATTTGAAACGTCAAATCAGATGCTCTGGCAGCTGCTGTGGCAGCTGCTTATTCAGCTAATACCTAAATTTTTGAAAACAGGTTATAACGCGTCTGTTAAAGCATTTGATTACTATTAAATTTGTTAATAACATTTGTTATGGATATTTTTTGAAGGTGAAAGCAGTTGATTCGAATCAGCCATAGATGAAGTAGTTTAAGTAGTTGTTCTTCTATAGTAAAAATGAGTTTTTGCTGAGTTTTAAAAAATAGGTGACTATATATATATATATAAATATTTACTTTATTGAGTAATAAAATGTAAATTAATTGGTTTTTGCCCAATGTTGAGTAACTAATAAAAAATAAATTCATGAAAAAAATAATATTCTCATAAACTATAAACAAAACAAATACATTGAATCAAAGGTAGAAAATTTTATTTACAGAACCAAACGGTTTTATTTACAACAATTGGAGACGTACACTGAACACATTTATTTTAATTATAGTGCAATAAGTTTGGAACAGGAGTTTCCATCAACGTTTACAAAAACGCAAACTTTATTCAGTGAAGCAGTATGTATAAAAACTTGATCACTACAAATTGATTTAACCATTTTGTCCTTACTCATCCTCGAAAAGTCTTTTACTTTTAAAAAATGACCACATGTTATTTCAATGTTTTGTAAAACATCAACAATAAAGTATTTAATTTGTATAAAATTGTCGTCAATTAATCTGGCAAATGAATTGTTGGTTCTCAGGTTGTCTTTTGAGAGATAAGCGTACAAACCATTCTTTTTAATAACTTTTTTAAATTTATAAGAATCCTTTGATAAACCAAACTTGACTCTGACAGATTCTGGAACTGCTTCTTTCTTTCCGCAGTATATGTTACCATTTATGTTAAAAAAATTACGAATTCTGCCCTGTTAAACATTCTCAAAATACGACTTAACAATAGACGCAACGTTTTTCATAACATATTCTTTAAGAACGAACTCAGCATGATTCATGTTTACAAAACGTACGATTTGAAAAGGGACGCCTCTTGCACTTTTAATAGCCAGGAGAATTTGTCTATTTGCTGCCTCAAATCCAAAACAGGCACATAATCTCCAAAAAATTAAGTATTTTTATTGAGTTAATATTAAAAAGCGTTAAGCTTCAAACAAAATAGATTTATAAAATTATTTTTTTAATCCACATATCAGCTGCTACAACAGCTGATATTGCAGCTGTCATATCAGCTGCTTTGACGTTTCAAATCAGCAGATCCTCCAGCAGCTGCTATGGAAGCTGCCATATCAACTGCTGTGGCAGCTGCTTTTTTTGGCCCGGGCTTTCACTCTAAATGCAGCAAGCTAGTGGATACAAGGACGTTCAAGCTTCGCCAACAGACCTGCGCGATATTATACCAAAAAGGAAACCAATCAGGAAAAATATGCGCAGTCAAATCTAAAATAGTGTATGCTTCAAAAACCAAAGAGGAAGAAAAATCGGACAAATCGGACTCTGGAGAATGGCAGAACTTTATGAAATGCTGGAAGGAGTTCAGGGCATTAAAAAACAAGCCGGAATAACAAGATAAAACCAAGGAAACCTATGACATCAATGCAGAGGACGAGAAAGAGTTGTTACAGGAAAATATTACCATGAACATGGAAGAAAATATAGACATTCAGTGACAAGAGAATTAAAAGACTCTAAGATAAACTATTCAAATGCTTCGTTATCATGTTTCATTTTTTCTTTTATGACATGTAGTAATTAGTCAGGGTATAAGATTGAAATAATTTGTAAGTTAAGGAGGTAATAGGGAAATTTTTTTATTAAGTTTGCTTTAAGTCATCGCGCTATAATGGATTAATGGTAGCGGAATAATCTATTGAAATTGTACTTACTTTTTCTTCAATTTCATAATCTATGCATAAAAGTGTCAAAGAATGAATGTATAAATAATCCTAACTTATAATAATATTAAAAACCAAGCAATAATTTTTCTATATTTTCCAAATCAGGAAACCATGTTCCCTCAGGAAACCATGATCACTCAGGAAATCATTGAATTCAAGGAAAATCATATGATCAGATAGCAAACCAAAAGGATACCATGAAGCAAGATCAAGATGACTCTCTTCAACTTCGAGGCAACGGCCTCTCTTTTTCTCTTATCTGTTTGATTATTGCCGATTACACTTAACCCTTAAATGCCACACGGGGTCAGAATGACCCCACATAACTGTCAGTGTGGCAGTTCTGGATTTGGGTGTGGCCTTTAAGGGTTAAGATAAAATTTTTGGTTCTTCTATCTTCGATAATTATATCATGTTTGAAATTTTAAGATGATTATTTAACTTCCAGCTTAATGTAATAAGACAATTATAAGTATTCTCTTTGTAATCTTAAATGTGCTTTAGAATGAAAGTAATATAGTTTAACATTGTATTAGCCAAAACGAACACGAGAATATAAACTTAGGCTACAACTAAAGGTAAAGGTGAGTCCTATATCATTTTCCTTTTGAATATAAAGTAGTGTTTCAACACTCAAAAATGCGGGTCAATGGATCACGTTTAATATACCAATAGAAATACATAGAAGGAATCAATTCATTCTTTGCAGGATCAACTGTAGAATCAGCAACTTCTTCTTTTATTTTCTCGAACGGTTACCAAATCGTTAAGGGAACCTTTGTATTACCAAAGGGTCTCAACCTTCCATTTCTTCGATACTGAAATACCTTTTAGCAGCCTGGGTGAGGAATGGGTGAGGAAATCCGGGCCGCTCCTATCATCTTTACCTCCTTTATACCTTCGCTATTACCAACCTTTTTGTGTAGAGGACTAAATTTGCGGGGATGTACCCAGGCCTTTCCGGTCTTTATTCAACACATTTCTCCCATCACCAAAGGACTTCTCGAACCCTTCATCGTTGACTTGTCGGGACGACAAGAGCCAAGAGGGGAAGGAAAAACTTTCTTCCATGCTTATACCGAATTTTGAATTGGATCCAATGATTAGATTATATATCTTCCTATATTATATAGTTATATCCAGGAGGAGCTCTTTTTTTTGGCTCCTCCGGGAGGAGCTCTGAAAATTACGGCTCCTCCGGGAGGAGCCCCTTAAAACATGTTTAATATAAGGTTTTTTGAAGGTTTTGAGGTGCTCCTCCAGGAGGAGCTCTTAATTTTAAAAGCTCCTCCCGGAGGAGCCAATTTTAGTAGCTCCTCCCGGAGAAGCACCTTAAAACGTCAAAAACCCTTATATTTAACATGTTTTAAGGGACTCCTCCGGGAAGAGCCAAAAAAAAGAGCTCCTCCCGGAGGAGCACCTCAAAACCTTCAAAAAACCTTATATTCAACATATTTTAAGAGGCTCCTCCCGGAGGAGCCATAATTTTCAAGCTCCTCGCGGAGGAGCCCCTTAAAACGTCAATAAACCTTATATTTATTATGTCTGAAGTGGGCTCCTCCCGGAGGAGCCGTAGTTTAAAGAGCTCCTCCCGGAGGAGCACCTCAAAACCTTCAAAAACCTTATATTTAACATGTTTTAAGGGGCTCCTCCCGGAGGAGCCGTAATTTCCAGAGCTCCTCCCGGAGGAGCACCGCAAAACGTCAATAAATCTTTTATTCAACATGAATAAAAAAACGTTTACTTTATATTAATTCGCCTTTCCAATCAATTTTTATCCTCTTTTAAGCTTAAAATGACTTTTTTTAAAAAACAGCTAAATTTAGTTCTTTTATGATCTAGATAGTGTTCTGTAAAATTTCTATAAACACCTAAGTGAATAATATATTTTTTTTCGCGTTTCTCCGATGTTCAAGTTTATCGAAAAAAATTTTCAAGCTGATTAATAGAAAAATGTTCAAGCCACAAAGTGGCTTGAACATTGAACTTTAAAAAAATACATTTTTTTAAATTTGAAAAAACATTGATTTTTTGTACTTTTACATTGTTTTTCGCTCAAATTTGCTTTTTTTTATTAATTTGGGAGGTAAAAATTATATTAAACTGATATTTGATGAATTTTAAACTAATTCAATTTATTATGAATCAAAATCTTACAGAGAATTTTTAAAAAATATGTTGAAAAACAGTTTTTCTAATACAGTTAAATTTCACAAAAATAACTTCAATTTGTATTTAATTGATTACAAGCAATATATTTATCGAATTGACTTTTTCATTAATTTTAATATTCAGTTAGAAGTTTCAGAGAGTTTATTCAACTTGAAGTAATTTTTCAAATTCGTAGAATTCGAATGCCAGTAGCGATAATTGTTCGATCGGTAAAGAATTTATCTACATTACCGACCGAGCCGTCATTATTGATAAATTAGTTTTTTAAATGTTTATAAGCTTGCATAACTTTCATCATGGGAAGAAAAGCAGTTTCTGATAAAATTAAGTGGCAGATTATAGGATTGTTGAAAGGAGGAAAAAATCAGAGTCAAATTTCAAAAATATTAAAAGTTAGTAGGTGTTGCGTTCAAAACACCATTAAGACGTATGAAAGCACGAAATCCGTAAAAGTGAAAAGTGGCGCTGGCAGGCCAAGAATAACAAGTAACCGGATTGATCGAATTATTATTAAAAAGGCAAAGAATAATCGTGCAGTTACAGCAAACAATATCAAAAATCAAATAAATGAAGAACTTAATGTAAAAGTATCTCGAGTAACAGTTAATAGAGCTTGAGAAGAACATGAAATCTGCTGTCGCAACTCGTAAGCCTCTTCTATCTGCAAAAAACCGAAAAGCTAGGTATGAATGGTGCAAAGACAAGCTATCATGGACAGTTGAAAAATGGAATTTAGTTCTTTTTAGCGATGAACCTAGCTTCCAACTTTTTTCAAACAGACCAAAGCGAATAAGACGTACCAGCAGTGAAAAATACAATCCTGATTGCCTTGCTCCAAGAGTGCAGAAAGGTGGTGGATCAATTATGGTTTGGGGTTGCCTGTCAGGAAAAGGAAAAGGAGAACTTCAATTTGTGCAAGGTACAGTGAACAGCGAAAAATACATCGAGACTATGGAAAATTTTATGCTTCCATCAAAAACAAAGGTTTATGGACGTCAAAAAATTTGGTATTACCAACAAGACAACGCTCCGTGTCACAAATCAAAGAAAACGATGCAATGGTTTAATGATAATAAAATACCTGTACTAGATTGGCCAGCACGTTCTCCAGATTTGAATATAATTGAGAATGCTTGGGATCAAATAGAGATAATGATCAAAGACAAACACCTGAGAAATTTGGAAGATTTAAAACGAGAGATTGCTGTAGCCTGGAAAAAATTGAGTCCGAGTTACTTTAAAAAACTTGCAGAATCTATGGTCCGAAGAGTTCGCGCTTGCTTCGAGGCTAAAGGAGGATCAACTAAGTACTAAAGAAGGGTAAACTAATTATTAAATATATAAAAAACATATTATATTAAATAATAAAAATGAATATAATAATTATTTCTAAAAATAAATTAATACTATTACTTGTAATCAATTAAATACAAATTGAAGTTATTTTTGTGAAATTTAACTGTATTAGAAAAACTGTTTTTTAACATATTTTTTTAAAATTCTCTGTAAGATTTTGATTCATAATAACTTGAATTAGTTTAAAATTCATCAAATATCAGTTTAATATAATTTTTACCTCCCAAATTAATAAAAAAAAGCAAATTTAAGCGAAAAACAATGTAAAAATACAAAAAATCAATGTTTTTTCAAGTTTAAAAAAATGTATTTTTTCTTTGTGGCTTGAACATTTTTCTATTAATCAGCTTGAAAATTTTTTTCGATAAGCTTAAACATCGGAGAAACGCGAAAAAAAATATATTATTCACTTAGGTGTTTATAGAAATTTTACAGAACACTATCTAGATCATAAAAGAACTAAATTTAGCTGTTTTTTAAAAAAAGTCATTTTAAGCTTAAAAGAGGATAAAAATTGATTTGAAAGGCGAATTAATATAAAGTAAACGTTTTTTTTTCAAGTACTGAACTTGTTTTGAACAAAAAAAATTTTAGAGATGATTACTAAAATATTTAAACACGTGCAGGCATGCACAAAGTCAAAATATTAACTTGAAACAGACGAATTTTAGGGGGTGCCTTATAATTTTGATCACTACTGTAGTATAAAAAATAGGAGAAACTCCTATTTATTTTTCTCCGTGTATATATTTATAAAAATTTTAATAAATATGAATACTTATTTGTTTTTTTTTTTTTTTTTTCCTGTTGTCAATTTTTTAATTATTATAAATCAAAAATTACTAATATGATAGTAAAAAAATTACTTTTCCGAACCTAACCTAGTATCCCTAAATTTCCTTTTCTTGTCAAAATAAATCCACCCTGCCGGGCCCCCGCTAGCGCCGCATTACATTTACCGTTCAGCCCTGCCCGGGCCAACCTAGAATATCGGGGCAACTGGCGAGGCCCCTGCTAGCGCCCGGCCAATCTTTCTGTTCGGGAAGTATTTTAACTTACTATTTAATTTTTATAACTATTTTTTTAGACTCACCATACTATAAAATTTTCTTTTTTCAATTTAAATCACATTCAATAATTTTACCTAAACATGTTTGAACTTTTATTCAATACACAAACTCAACTCAAAAAACATGTTAAATATTAACTGTCAAAAAACTCCATATTTTATAACTATTTTTATGGAGGTTGGCGAGCGAAGCGAGCAGGGGGGTACCCCCTAGTATATATATATATATATACTATATTTGATATATATATATATATCAAAATCCCTTATTACATACGTTGTAGAGTACATACATTACTTTCTGCTTTTTTTCCTTTTATTTGGCTACATCTCTTTTCTTAGATGTAGATCTAGTAAAAGGGGTTTCCCCGAGTTTCCAAGTGAAGTCACTCGAGTCTTACCCGCAAGAGGCCGAGCACTAACACCTAGGGCCACGATGACTTCCAAGTCGTGGACTCGGGTGCGATTGAGACATGGATGTTAGTGTACCTGACTCCCAGGTTTGGCAAACGTATCCAAAGAATTAATATTCTTAAATGTAAAGGCTAACCAGATAAGACTATCCAACACGCGGGCCTACCACCCGCATCGCCACTGCCTAATGTTCTTTAGAATCTTTTGCCATCATACCGATGACAGGGCAAAATTTTTTTTCTTCATCGATTCCTAATAATTTTAATCTTAAACGATAATCTATACGCGTTGCTATTCTTTTAAGAACCAACTTGCGAGTTATAATTAAATGGCTGTAAATAAAAGCAATTTATCCAATGCCTTAAAGTTTTGATGACTGATTTATCGATTGACAGATATGAATGTAATGACATCGGTGTTTTATGAGGAGTAATTTGGGATGAGGCATTGTGGGTTCGTGTCCCAAATCGCGATTACCCGAATTTAATGCTGACGGGGCATTTGCAATTCTCGCATTGTTAGTACATGAACTGACTATTCATCTGACGTAGTTTTCACAATCGATCAGCACTTAGACATAAAATAAATGGTGCCTCTGATCAAACGCGTGATCAAACAACCTGATCCTGCAACGTCATATCCCACGATCTATAAGAGGTCGTATTATATATTACTAAATCCTATTGAACAGGAGTAACCAAAGGTCACCCCTTCTAGTTTCCTCCCTTTTCCCGGGACTTTCACGAGTCGGGCACTCGATTTTGACGACGCAGTTCGTTCCCTGAGAAAAGGGTACTATTTTAATTTCTATATAATGCATAAGCATCATACTACCGAGCAGACGCTCTTTTACCCACATCGCCCGTTTCGTTTTAAGTGTTGAGTACGCCATGGGCTAAAAATATGAAAAGGGGAAAGTGGACAAGGACCACCTGAATTTTTTTTTTTTTTTTTGCTTTAGGGGTAACTAATCCTACCGTTCCGGACATTGCCGGGAGGCAACGTTCTGAGAGGGGGAGGGTGTTACAACTTTTGAAATTCGGTCTTCATTAAAAAAAAACCTCAGCTCGGCCAACGTCCGAGCTGACCCGGTTATAAATTCATTTACTAGATAGCTCATACAGCGAGTTGTGAAGTCCGAACATCAGCTGATGCTGACGCACCGCTTCTCTCTCGCTATCTCCTTCTTATTTCCTCATTTCCTTCAGAATTCAAAACTGCGGTCACGCAAAACGTGACCATTCAACGTCACTTGTCTCTTCCAAATTCACCTGTGTTCCAAATGCGAGGATCAATAAAAGCAGCGCCTGCGAGTGCAACGGGAGTTTGATCCGGGCGGGGACGAGTGAGAGTCGTCCCCGGCTCTAGTTAGGTTTAAGTAGTTTTTAAGGACAGTCTCGCTGGAGCGAGGACGAGTGAGAGTCGTTCTCAGCTCGTTTAATTTCTAATGTAGTTTAGCAGTCTCGCGAGAGCGAGGATGAGTGAGAGTCGTCCTCAAATAATTGTAATGTAGTTTAAGTACAAGTTCGCGTAAGCGGGGACAAGTGAGAGTTGTTCCCAGTTCTCTAAATTAAGTTTAGTGTTGTTAATTAATTAAGTTCGTGATTTGCAAGCGCGGGCGCGTGAGAGACGCCCCTGATTATCTTGTACGAGATAATGTACCCGAATAAAGAGATAAATAGATTTATATACACGGTGATTCACCGGGAATGACGAGGAGAAAAAATTTAGATTCCTAAAATTTTTCCGATTCCAAAAATAATAGTATTTATAATTTTTTATTAATAGGTTCAAAAGTTATTAAGGATTTAAAAAGTCCCTTCAGATTCAAAAATTTTATTCCGAAAGGGTAGTGGATATAGTAATTTGGATTGTTTTATTTGATATACTTTTTGCAAAAACAAAAGCCCGTGGATAACCTTACACGACACGCGAAAGAACGTGGGTTTGTTTTCATTCAAAATAACGAAGGTTATATGATGTAGCAGGAACTTTTCACGCATGATCAGCGCGAGGTTCAGAGCGTTTCTTTCGAAGCATTGAGTTCAGGCCCGCTGGGGTTACGTTTGAAAAACGTGAAAGCGCAAGAAGTAAAAGAACGATAAAAATTTTTAAATATCGTTCAAAGAATGTTTTCCATTTTACTTACGAAAAATTAATTATTATTTTTAAAAAATATAGAATAAAATAAAGAAGCATCATCAAGTACTTAGCCAAGTCAAAAGAATTAAAATAACATTTTTTTTAAAGAAGACGTTGACTTTTAACTAATAAGTCTTTTAAAATATTTTAAATGAAAAAAAAAATTATTTCAGGCCAGACCAAGCCTTTTCTCAATATTTTTTATTTCTAGCGTAAACTTTTTAAGCATGAGGTAAGTAGTTTTTAATCAGAAAAATTAATGTAAATACATAGCTTGTGTTCCAAAATTGTTATTGCTTTATGAAAAATGAAATATTACTGAGACAAGTATAGGATTGCATTGCTTTCAATCAGAAATAATGATTAAGTAACTCTGAATCTTTTGAAACAAATACTTATAAGATCAATTTTGGTTAAATAAAAAAAAAATAGTAATAATAATAATTTTTGACAACAATCATAAGATAAGTTAATGAATAAACATGTATGAGCAAACTAATATTTTTAAAGAAATTTGGTTCCAAATAATTTCAACAGTTAATTTGATAAAATTTT
Source organism: Encarsia formosa (assembly GCA_038277355.1). Lineage (NCBI taxonomy): Eukaryota > Metazoa > Arthropoda > Insecta > Hymenoptera > Aphelinidae > Encarsia > Encarsia formosa. The sequence goes on from CM076184.1 coordinate 71,922,764, forward strand.
TTCAAATACTTTTGCTGAATATTCAGCAAGAAAATTAATTTTTTGAAGACGTTTCTGTACGAAATTAAGAAGAGTTATTTGAAATTTTGATTTTTTTAAATCTTTAGAAGTAAATGCCAGGAGAATATGTACACATGATATTTATTTTGATATCGTTAATTTTTTAAACAATTACAGATGAAGAAACACTTAAATATTTATAATAATAGCTAAAAAGAACAGTAGTTTAATAAAATAAAATGGTTCAAAATAATTGAATGATAACAAATTTTTACGAGTAAAAAGTATTCATGCAAATTTTATTTTTAAATTTTTTTTAAAGTATCTTTGAGCTCTAGATACTTTTTATAAAGTTAAATTTTGATTAAAACATATTTGGTCAATCTGAAACTGTCAACCTGTCTCAAGATAGGTTTTCCTGGCTCAAAAACGATACAACTTTTTTTTAAGAATTCTTGCTTGATTGAAAGTTATTTTAATCAAAAAAATCTTTTGTCATTTGGTTAGCATCTCTCAGAGTCAAAATTATACTGCTCAACCCGACCTGAAATAAGTGATGAAATACCGAAAAAAGTCTAGCTCGATTTTTTCGTAATTTTGTGTCCAAATGGAGAGCTTCGTGTCATAAAAATCATTCTCCAATAAAATAGCAAATATTTGGGTCAACTCTACTACAGTCAACCTACCGCAGGTTAATTTTTCTGGGCTCAAAGAGGATCTGCATTTTTATTCAAAAAGATGGATTCAAAGCCGTTTGAATCAAAAAAATCAATTGTCATTTAATTAGCATCTCTTGGAGTCTAAATTGAACTGCTCGGCCCGACCTGAAATAGGTGATCCGTTACCCAAAAAAATCGAGCTTGATTTTTTCGTAATTTTGAATCCGAATGGAGCCCCCCGAGTCAAAAAAATCATTCTCTAATAAAAAAGCAAATATTCAAGTCAATCTCAAACAATCAACCTGTCTCAGGTTAGGTATTCCGGGCTCAAAAAGCATCGAGCTTTTTTTTTAAGAATTCTTGCTTGACCGAAAGTCATTTTAATCAAAAAAATCTTTTGTCATTTGATCAGCATCTCTCAGGGCCAAAATTGAACTGGTCGGCCCGACCTGAAATAAGTGATCTGATACCGAAAAAAATCTCAACCTCAAAGATCAAACTGATATCGATACGTGCTGTTACCATCGTGAACTGTAGTTAGAATAGCTATGACTTCGTCCTTAACGTTAAAGTAAAATTTATTCAACCTAGAGCTTTTTTTAAATTCTATGAAAATTCATAAATAACATATAAAAATGGTCCCTGGCAAGGTGTCAGTTTTTCTGACCTCAAAGATCAAATTGATAACGGCACGTGCTGTTACCATCGTGAACTGTAGTTAGAATAGCTATGGCTTTGTCCTTGACGTTAAAGTAAAATTTATTCAACCTAGAGCTTTTTTTAAATTCTATGAAAATTCATAAATAACATATTAGAAAGGTCCCTGGCAAGATGTTAGTTTTTCTGACCTCAAAGATCAAACTGATATTGGCACGTGATGTTACTATCGTGGACTGTAGTTAGAATAGCTCTGGCTTCATGCCTTATCCAAAAGTAAATACAATTCCACCTGGAAATTTTTTAAAATTTCATGAAAATTCATAAAAAACACGTTAGCGAGGTCCCTAGCAGAGAGTTAGTTTTTCCGACCTCAAAGATCAAATTTATATTGGCACGTGCTGTTACCAGTGTGAGCTGTGGTTAGAATGGCTCTGGCTTCATGCCTTTTGCAAAAGTAAATACAATTCCACCTGGAAATTTTTTAAAATTTCATGGAAATTCATAAAAAACACGTCAGAGAGGTCCCTAGCAGGGCCTCAGGTTTTCCGACCTCAAAGTTCAAACTGATATCGGCACGTGATGTTACTATCGTGAACTGTAGTTAGAATGGCTCTGACTTCATGCCTAATCCAAAAGTAAATACAATTCCATTTGGAAATTTTTTAAAATTTCATGAAAATTCATAAAAAACACAATCTCAACCTCAAAGATCAAACTGATATCGATACGTGCTGTTACCATCGTGAACTGTAGTTAGAATAGCTATGACTTCGTCCTTAACGTTAAAGTAAAATTTATTCAACCTAGAGCTTTTTTTAAATTCTATGAAAATTCATAAATAACATATAAAAATGGTCCCTGGCAAGGTGTCAGTTTTTCTGACCTCAAAGATCAAATTGATAACGGCACGTGCTGTTACCATCGTGAACTGTAGTTAGAATAGCTATGGCTTTGTCCTTGACGTTAAAGTAAAATTTATTCAACCTAGAGCTTTTTTTAAATTCTATGAAAATTCATAAATAACATATTAGAAAGGTCCCTGGCAAGATGTTAGTTTTTCTGACCTCAAAGATCAAACTGATATTGGCACGTGATGTTACTATCGTGGACTGTAGTTAGAATAGCTCTGGCTTCATGCCTTATCCAAAAGTAAATACAATTCCACCTGGAAATTTTTTAAAATTTCATGAAAATTCATAAAAAACACGTTAGCGAGGTCCCTAGCAGAGAGTTAGTTTTTCCGACCTCAAAGATCAAATTTATATTGGCACGTGCTGTTACCAGTGTGAGCTGTGGTTAGAATGGCTCTGGCTTCATGCCTTTTGCAAAAGTAAATACAATTCCACCTGGAAATTTTTTAAAATTTCATGAAAATTCATAAAAAACACGTCAGAGAGGTCCCTAGCAGGGCCTCAGGTTTTCCGACCTCAAAGTTCAAACTGATATCGGCACGTGATGTTACTATCGTGAACTGTAGTTAGAATGGCTCTGACTTCATGCCTAATCCAAAAGTAAATACAATTCCATTTGGAAATTTTTTAAAATTTCATGAAAATTCATAAAAAACACGTTAGCGAGGTCGCTAGCAGAGAGTGACTTTTTCCGACCTCAAAGATCAAATTTATATTGGCACGTGCTGTTACCAGTGTGAGCTGTGATTAGAATGGCTCTGGCTTCATGCCTTATCCAAAAGTAAATACAATTCCACCTGGAAATTTTTTAAAATTTCATGAAAATTTATAAAAAAAACGTTAGCGAGGTCCCTAGCAAAGAGTTAGTTTTTCCGACCTCAAAGATCAAACTTATATTGGCACGTGCTGTTACCATTGTGAACTGTGGTTAGAATGGCTCTGGCTTCATGCCTTATCCAAAAGTAAATACAATTCCACCTGGAAATTTTTTTAAATTTCATGTAAATTCATAAAAAACACGTCAGAGAGGTCCCTAGCAGGGCCTCAGGTTTTCCGACCTCAAAGTTCAAACTGATATCGGCACGTGATGTTACTATCGTGAACTGTAGTTAGAATGGCTCTGACTTCATGCCTAATCCAAAAGTAAATACAATTCCATTTGGAAATTTTTTAAAATTTCATGAAAATTCATAAAAAACACGTCAGAGAGGTCCCTAGCAGGGCCTCAGGTTTTCCGACCTCAAAGTTCAAACTGATATCGGCACGTGATGTTACTATCGTGAACTGTAGTTAGAATGGCTCTGACTTCATGCCTAATCCAAAAGTAAATACAATTCCATTTGGAAATTTTTTAAAATTTCATGAAAATTCATAAAAAACACGTTAGCGAGGTCGCTAGCAGAGAGTGACTTTTTCCGACCTCAAAGATCAAATTTATATTGGCACGTGCTGTTACCAGTGTGAGCTGTGATTAGAATGGCTCTGGCTTCATGCCTTATCCAAAAGTAAATACAATTCCACCTGGAAATTTTTTAAAATTTCATGAAAATTCATAAAAAACACGTCAGAGAGGTCCCTAGCAGGGCCTCAGGTTTTCCGACCTCAAAGTTCAAACTGATATCGGCACGTGATGTTACTATCGTGAACTGTAGTTAGAATGGCTCTGACTTCATGCCTAATCCAAAAGTAAATACAATTCCATTTGGAAATTTTTTAAAATTTCATGAAAATTCATAAAAAACACAATCTCAACCTCAAAGATCAAACTGATATCGATACGTGCTGTTACCATCGTGAACTGTAGTTAGAATAGCTATGACTTCGTCCTTAACGTTAAAGTAAAATTTATTCAACCTAGAGCTTTTTTTAAATTCTATGAAAATTCATAAATAACATATAAAAATGGTCCCTGGCAAGGTGTCAGTTTTTCTGACCTCAAAGATCAAATTGATAACGGCACGTGCTGTTACCATCGTGAACTGTAGTTAGAATAGCTATGGCTTTGTCCTTGACGTTAAAGTAAAATTTATTCAACCTAGAGCTTTTTTTAAATTCTATGAAAATTCATAAATAACATATTAGAAAGGTCCCTGGCAAGATGTTAGTTTTTCTGACCTCAAAGATCAAACTGATATTGGCACGTGATGTTACTATCGTGGACTGTAGTTAGAATAGCTCTGGCTTCATGCCTTATCCAAAAGTAAATACAATTCCACCTGGAAATTTTTTAAAATTTCATGAAAATTCATAAAAAACACGTTAGCGAGGTCCCTAGCAGAGAGTTAGTTTTTCCGACCTCAAAGATCAAATTTATATTGGCACGTGCTGTTACCAGTGTGAGCTGTGGTTAGAATGGCTCTGGCTTCATGCCTTTTGCAAAAGTAAATACAATTCCACCTGGAAATTTTTTAAAATTTCATGAAAATTCATAAAAAACACGTCAGAGAGGTCCCTAGCAGGGCCTCAGGTTTTCCGACCTCAAAGTTCAAACTGATATCGGCACGTGATGTTACTATCGTGAACTGTAGTTAGAATGGCTCTGACTTCATGCCTAATCCAAAAGTAAATACAATTCCATTTGGAAATTTTTTAAAATTTCATGAAAATTCATAAAAAACACGTTAGCGAGGTCGCTAGCAGAGAGTGACTTTTTCCGACCTCAAAGATCAAATTTATATTGGCACGTGCTGTTACCAGTGTGAGCTGTGATTAGAATGGCTCTGGCTTCATGCCTTATCCAAAAGTAAATACAATTCCACCTGGAAATTTTTTAAAATTTCATGAAAATTTATAAAAAAAACGTTAGCGAGGTCCCTAGCAAAGAGTTAGTTTTTCCGACCTCAAAGATCAAACTTATATTGGCACGTGCTGTTACCATTGTGAACTGTGGTTAGAATGGCTCTGGCTTCATGCCTTATCCAAAAGTAAATACAATTCCACCTGGAAATTTTTTTAAATTTCATGTAAATTCATAAAAAACACGTCAGAGAGGTCCCTAGCAGGGCCTCAGGTTTTCCGACCTCAAAGTTCAAACTGATATCGGCACGTGATGTTACTATCGTGAACTGTAGTTAGAATGGCTCTGACTTCATGCCTAATCCAAAAGTAAATACAATTCCATTTGGAAATTTTTTAAAATTTCATGAAAATTCATAAAAAACACGTCAGAGAGGTCCCTAGCAGGGCCTCAGGTTTTCCGACCTCAAAGTTCAAACTGATATCGGCACGTGATGTTACTATCGTGAACTGTAGTTAGAATGGCTCTGACTTCATGCCTAATCCAAAAGTAAATACAATTCCATTTGGAAATTTTTTAAAATTTCATGAAAATTCATAAAAAACACGTTAGCGAGGTCGCTAGCAGAGAGTGACTTTTTCCGACCTCAAAGATCAAATTTATATTGGCACGTGCTGTTACCAGTGTGAGCTGTGATTAGAATGGCTCTGGCTTCATGCCTTTTGCAAAAGTAAATACAATTCCACCTGGAAATTTTTTAAAATTTCATGAAAATTTATAAAAAAAACGTTAGCGAGGTCCCTAGCAAAGAGTTAGTTTTTCCGACCTCAAAGATCAAACTTATATTGGCACGTGCTGTTACCATTGTGAACTGTGGTTAGAATGGCTCTGGCTTCATGCCTTATCCAAAAGTAAATACAATTCCACCTGGAAATTTTTTTAAATTTCATGTAAATTCATAAAAAACACGTCAGAGAGGTCCCTAGCAGGGCCTCAGGTTTTCCGACCTCAAAGTTCAAACTGATATCGGCACGTGATGTTACTATCGTGAACTGTAGTTAGAATGGCTCTGACTTCATGCCTAATCCAAAAGTAAATACAATTCCATTTGGAAATTTTTTAAAATTTCATGAAAATTCATAAAAAACACGTCAGAGAGGTCCCTAGCAGGGCCTCAGGTTTTCCGACCTCAAAGTTCAAACTGATATCGGCACGTGATGTTACTATCGTGAACTGTAGTTAGAATGGCTCTGACTTCATGCCTAATCCAAAAGTAAATACAATTCCATTTGGAAATTTTTTAAAATTTCATGAAAATTCATAAAAAACACGTTAGCGAGGTCGCTAGCAGAGAGTGACTTTTTCCGACCTCAAAGATCAAATTTATATTGGCACGTGCTGTTACCAGTGTGAGCTGTGATTAGAATGGCTCTGGCTTCATGCCTTATCCAAAAGTAAATACAATTCCACCTGGAAATTTTTTAAAATTTCATGAAAATTTATAAAAAAAACGTTAGCGAGGTCCCTAGCAAAGAGTTAGTTTTTCCGACCTCAAAGATCAAACTTATATTGGCACGTGCTGTTACCATTGTGAACTGTGGTTAGAATGGCTCTGGCTTCATGCCTTATCCAAAAGTAAATACAATTCCACCTGGAAATTTTTTTAAATTTCATGTAAATTCATAAAAAACACGTCAGAGAGGTCCCTAGCAGGGCCTCAGGTTTTCCGACCACAAAGTTCAAACTGATATCGGCACGTGATGTTACTATCGTGAACTGTAGTTAGAATGGCTCTGACTTCATGCCTAATCCAAAAGTAAATACAATTCCATTTGGAAATTTTTTAAAATTTCATGAAAATTCATAAAAAACACGTCGAGGAGGTCCCTAGCAGGGCCTCAGGTTTTCCGACCTCAAAGTTCAAACTGATATCGGCACGTGATGTTACTATCGTGAACTGTAGTTAGAATGGCTCTGACTTCATGCCTAATCCAAAAGTAAATACAATTCCATTTGGAAATTTTTTAAAATTTCATGAAAATTCATAAAAAACACGTTAGCGAGGTCGCTAGCAGAGAGTGACTTTTTCCGACCTCAAAGATCAAATTTATATTGGCACGTGCTGTTACCAGTGTGAGCTGTGATTAGAATGGCTCTGGCTTCATGCCTTATCCAAAAGTAAATACAATTCCACCTGGAAATTTTTTAAAATTTCATGAAAATTTATAAAAAAAACGTTAGCGAGGTCCCTAGCAAAGAGTTAGTTTTTCCGACCTCAAAGATCAAACTTATATTGGCACGTGCTGTTACCATTGTGAACTGTGGTTAGAATGGCTCTGGCTTCATGCCTTATCCAAAAGTAAATACAATTCCACCTGGAAATTTTTTTAAATTTCATGTAAATTCATAAAAAACACGTCAGAGAGGTCCCTAGCAGGGCCTCAGGTTTTCCGACCTCAAAGTTCAAACTGATATCGGCACGTGATGTTACTATCGTGAACTGTAGTTAGAATGGCTCTGACTTCATGCCTAATCCAAAAGTAAATACAATTCCACCTGGAAATTTTTTAAAATTTCATGAAAATTCATAAAAAACACGTCAGAGAGGTCCCTAGCAGGGCCTCAGGTTTTCCGACCTCAAAGTTCAAACTGATATCGGCACGTGATGTTACTATCGTGAACTGTAGTTAGAATGGCTCTGACTTCATGCCTAATCCAAAAGTAAATACAATTCCACCTGGAAATTTTTTAAAATTTCATGAAAATTCATAAAAAACACGTCAGAGAGGTCCCTAGCAGGGCCTCAGGTTTTCCGACCTCAAAGTTCAAACTGATATCGGCACGTGATGTTACTATCGTGAACTGTAGTTAGAATGGCTCTGACTTCATGCCTAATCCAAAAGTAAATACAATTCCATTTGGAAATTTTTTAAAATTTCATGAAAATTCATAAAAAACACGTTAGCGAGGTCGCTAGCAGAGAGTGACTTTTTCCGACCTCAAAGATCAAATTTATATTGGCACGTGCTGTTACCAGTGTGAGCTGTGATTAGAATGGCTCTGGCTTCATGCCTTATCCAAAAGTAAATACAATTCCACCTGGAAATTTTTTAAAATTTCATGAAAATTTATAAAAAAAACGTTAGCGAGGTCCCTAGCAAAGAGTTAGTTTTTCCGACCTCAAAGATCAAACTTATATTGGCACGTGCTGTTACCATTGTGAACTGTGGTTAGAATGGCTCTGGCTTCATGCCTTATCCAAAAGTAAATACAATTCCACCTGGAAATTTTTTTAAATTTCATGTAAATTCATAAAAAACACGTCAGAGAGGTCCCTAGCAGGGCCTCAGGTTTTCCGACCTCAAAGTTCAAACTGATATCGGCACGTGATGTTACTATCGTGAACTGTAGTTAGAATGGCTCTGACTTCATGCCTAATCCAAAAGTAAATACAATTCCATTTGGAAATTTTTTAAAATTTCATGAAAATTCATAAAAAACACGTTAGCGAGGTCGCTAGCAGAGAGTGACTTTTTCCGACCTCAAAGATCAAATTTATATTGGCACGTGCTGTTACCAGTGTGAGCTGTGATTAGAATGGCTCTGGCTTCATGCCTTATCCAAAAGTAAATACAATTCCACCTGGAAATTTTTTAAAATTTCATGAAAATTTATAAAAAAAACGTTAGCGAGGTCCCTAGCAAAGAGTTAGTTTTTCCGACCTCAAAGATCAAACTTATATTGGCACGTGCTGTTACCATTGTGAACTGTGGTTAGAATGGCTCTGGCTTCATGCCTTATCCAAAAGTAAATACAATTCCACCTGGAAATTTTTTTAAATTTCATGTAAATTCATAAAAAACACGTCAGAGAGGTCCCTAGCAGGGCCTCAGGTTTTCCGACCTCAAAGTTCAAACTGATATCGGCACGTGATGTTACTATCGTGAACTGTAGTTAGAATGGCTCTGACTTCATGCCTAATCCAAAAGTAAATACAATTCCATTTGGAAATTTTTTAAAATTTCATGAAAATTCATAAAAAACACGTCAGAGAGGTCCCTAGCAGGGCCTCAGGTTTTCCGACCTCAAAGTTCAAACTGATATCGGCACGTGATGTTACTATCGTGAACTGTAGTTAGAATGGCTCTGACTTCATGCCTAATCCAAAAGTAAATACAATTCCATTTGGAAATTTTTTAAAATTTCATGAAAATTCATAAAAAACACGTTAGCGAGGTCGCTAGCAGAGAGTGACTTTTTCCGACCTCAAAGATCAAATTTATATTGGCACGTGCTGTTACCAGTGTGAGCTGTGATTAGAATGGCTCTGGCTTCATGCCTTATCCAAAAGTAAATACAATTCCACCTGGAAATTTTTTAAAATTTCATGAAAATTTATAATAAAAACGTTAGCGAGGTCCCTAGCAAAGAGTTAGTTTTTCCGACCTCAAAGATCAAACTTATATTGGCACGTGCTGTTACCATTGTGAACTGTGGTTAGAATGGCTCTGGCTTCATGCCTTATCCAAAAGTAAATACAATTCCACCTGGAAATTTTTTTAAATTTCATGTAAATTCATAAAAAACACGTCAGAGAGGTCCCTAGCAGGGCCTCAGGTTTTCCGACCTCAAAGTTCAAACTGATATCGGCACGTGATGTTACTATCGTGAACTGTAGTTAGAATGGCTCTGACTTCATGCCTAATCCAAAAGTAAATACAATTCCACCTGGAAATTTTTTAAAATTTCATGAAAATTCATAAAAAACACGTCAGAGAGGTCCCTAGCAGGGCCTCAGGTTTTCCGACCTCAAAGTTCAAACTGATATCGGCACGTGATGTTACTATCGTGAACTGTAGTTAGAATGGCTCTGACTTCATGCCTAATCCAAAAGTAAATACAATTCCATTTGGAAATTTTTTAAAATTTCATGAAAATTCATAAAAAACACGTTAGCGAGGTCGCTAGCAGAGAGTGACTTTTTCCGACCTCAAAGATCAAATTTATATTGGCACGTGCTGTTACCAGTGTGAGCTGTGATTAGAATGGCTCTGGCTTCATGCCTTATCCAAAAGTAAATACAATTCCACCTGGAAATTTTTTAAAATTTCATGAAAATTTATAAAAAAAACGTTAGCGAGGTCCCTAGCAAAGAGTTAGTTTTTCCGACCTCAAAGATCAAACTTATATTGGCACGTGCTGTTACCATTGTGAACTGTGGTTAGAATGGCTCTGGCTTCATGCCTTATCCAAAAGTAAATACAATTCCACCTGGAAATTTTTTTAAATTTCATGTAAATTCATAAAAAACACGTCAGAGAGGTCCCTAGCAGGGCCTCAGGTTTTCCGACCTCAAAGTTCAAACTGATATCGGCACGTGATGTTACTATCGTGAACTGTAGTTAGAATGGCTCTGACTTCATGCCTAATCCAAAAGTAAATACAATTCCATTTGGAAATTTTTTAAAATTTCATGAAAATTCATAAAAAACACGTTAGCGAGGTCGCTAGCAGAGAGTTAGTTTTTCCGACCTCAAAGATCAAATTTATATTGGCACGTGCTGTTACCAGTGTGAGCTGTGATTAGAATGGCTCTGGCTTCATGCCTTATCCAAAAGTAAATACAATACCACCTGGAAATTTTTTAAAATTTCATGAAAATTAATAAAAAACACGTCAGAGAGGTCCCTAGCAAAGAGTTAGTTTTTCCGACCTCAAAGATCAAACTTATATTGGCACGTGCTGTTACCATTGTGAACCGTGGTTAGAATAGCTCTGGCTTCATGCCTTATCCAAAAGTAAATACAATTCCACCTGGAAATTTTTTTAAATTTCATGTAAATTCATAAAAAACACGTCAGAGAGGTCCCTAGCAAGGCGTCAGTTTTTCCGACCTCAAAGATCAAACTGATATCGGCACGTGATGTTACTATCGTGGACTGTAGTTAGAATAGCTCTGGCTTCATGCCGTATCCAAAAGTAGATACAATTCCACCTGGAATTTTTAAAAATTTCATGAAAATTCATAAAAAACACGTCAGAGAGGTCCCTAGCAAGGCGTCAGTTTTTCCGACCTCAAAGATCAAACTGATATCGGCACGTGATGTTACTATCGTGGACTGTAGTTAGAATCGCTCTAACCTCGTATCTTACGTTAAAGTAAAATTTATTCAACCTAGAGCTTTTTTTAAATTCTATGAAAATTCATAAATAACATATACGAGAGGCCCTGGCAAGGCGTCAATTTTTCTGACCTCCAAAATCAAACTGATATCGGCACGTGCTATAACATCGTTAATTGTAGTTAGAATAGCCATGGCTTCGTCCCTAACGTTAAAGAAAAATTTATTCAACGTAGAGCTTTCTTTAAATTCTATGAAAATTCATCAATTACATTTAAGAAAGGTCGCTGGCTAGGCGTGAGTTTTTCCGACCTCAAAGATCAAAATGATATCGTCACCTGCTGTTACCATTGAAAACTGTAGTTAGAATAGCTCTAGCCTCGTCTCTTACAGAAAAGTAAAATTAATTCAACCGAGATTTTTTTTTTAAATTCTATGAAAATTCATAAATTACATATTAGAAAGATCCCTGGCAATGCTTCAGTTTTTCCAACCTCAAAGATCAAACTGATATCAGCACGTGATGTTACTATCGTGGACTGAGTTAAAATCGCTCTAGCCTCGTCTCTTACGTAAAAGTAAAATTAATTCAACCTAGAGCTTTTTTTAAATTCTATGAAAATTCATAAATTACATATTTAAAGGGTCCCTGGCAAGGTGTCAGGGACCTATCTGACGTGTTTTTTATGAATTTTCATGAAATTTTAAAAAATTTCCAAATGGAATTGTATTTACTTTTGGATTAGGCATCAAGTCAGAGCCATTCTAACTACAGTTCACGATAGTAACATCACGTGCCGATATCAGTTTGACCTTTGAGGTCGGAAAAACTGAGGCCTTGCTAGGGACCTCTCTGACGTGTTTTTTATGAATTTTCATGAAATTTTAAAAAATTTCCAGGTGGAATTGTATTTACTTTTGGATTAGGCATGAAGTCAGAGCCATTCTAACTACAGTCCACGATAGTAACAGTACGTGCCGATATCAGTTTGATCTTTGAGGTCGATAACACTGACGCCTTGCTAGGGGCCTCTCTGACGTATTTTTTATGAATTTTCATGAAATTTTAAAAAATTTCCAGGTGGAATTGTATTTACTTTTGGATAAGGCATGAAGCCAGAGCCATTCTAATCACAGCTAACACTGGTAACAGCACGTGCCAATATAAATTTGATATTTGAGGTCGGAAAAACTAACTCTCTGCTAGTGACCTCGCTAACGTGTTTTTTATGAATTTTCATGAAATTTTAAAAAATTTCCAAATGGAATTTTATTTACTTTTGGATTAGGCATCAAGTCAGAGCCATTCTAACTACAGTTCACGATAGTAACATCACGTGCCGATATCAGTTTGACCTTTGAGGTCGGAAAAATTGAGGCCTTGCTAGGGACCTCTCTGACGTGTTTTTTATGAATTTTCATGAAATTTCAAAAAATTTCCAGGTGGGATTGTATTTACTTTTGGATTAGGCAAGAAGTCAGAGCCATTCTAACTACAGTCCACGATAGTAACAGTACGTGCCGATATCAGTTTGATCTTTGAGGTCGGAAAAACTGACGCCTTGTTAGGGACCTCTCTGACGTATTTTTTATGAATTTTCATGAAATTTTAAAAAATTTCCAGGTGGAATAGTATTTACTTTTGGATTAGGCATGAAGCCAGAGCCATTCTAATCACAGCTCACACTGGTAACAGCACGTGCCAATATAAATTTGATCTTTGAGGTCGGAAAAACTAACTCTCTGCTTGTGACCTAGCTAACGTGTTTTTTATGAATTTTCATGAAATTTTAAAAAATTTCCAAATGGAATTGTATTGACTTTTGGATTAGGCATCAAGTCAGAGCCATTCTAACTACAGTTCACGATAGTAACATCACGTGCCGATATCAGTTTGACCTTTGAGGTCGGAAAAACTGAGGCCTTGCTAGGGACCTCTCTGACGTGTTTTTTATGAATTTTCATGAAATTTTAAAAAATTTCCAGGTGGAATTGTATTTACTTTTGGATTAGGCATGAAGTCAGAGCCATTCTAACTACAGTCCACGATAGTAACAGTACGTGCCGATATCAGTTTGATCTTTGAGGTCGATAACACTGACGCCTTGCTAGGGGCCTCTCTGACGTGTTTTTTATGAATTTTCATGAAATTTTAAAAAATTTCCAGGTGGAATTGTATTTACTTTTGGATTAGGCATGAAGCCAGAGCCATTCTAATCACAGCTCACACTGGTAACAGCACGTGCCAATATAAATTTGATATTTGAGGTCGAAAAAACTAACTCTCTGCTAGTGACCTCGCTAACGTGTTTTTTATGAATTTTCATGAAATTTTAAAAAATTTCCAAATGGAATTGTATTTACTTTTGGATTAGGCATGAAGTCAGAGCCATTCTAACTACAGTTCACGATAGTAACATCACGTGCCGATATCAGTTTGACCTTTGAGGTCGGAAAAACTGAGGCCTTGCTAGGGACCTCTCTGACGTGTTTTTTATGAATTTTCATGAAATTTCAAAAAATTTCCAGGTGGGATTGTATTTACTTTTGGATTAGGCAAGAAGTCAGAGCCATTCTAACTACAGTCCACGATAGTAACAGTACGTGCCGATATCAGTTTGATCTTTGAGGTCGGAAAAACTGACGCCTTGTTAGGGACCTCTCTGACGTATTTTTTATGAATTTTCATGAAATTTTAAAAAATTTCCAGGTGGAATAGTATTTACTTTTGGATTAGGCATGAAGCCAGAGCCATTCTAATCACAGCTCACACTGGTAACAGCACGTGCCAATATAAATTTGATCTTTGAGGTCGGAAAAACTAACTCTCTGCTTGTGACCTAGCTAACGTGTTTTTTATGAATTTTCATGAAATTTTAAAAAATTTCCAAATGGAATTGTATTGACTTTTGGATTAGGCATCAAGTCAGAGCCATTCTAACTACAGTTCACGATAGTAACATCACGTGCCGATATCAGTTTGACCTTTGAGGTCGGAAAAACTGAGGCCTTGCTAGGGACCTCTCTGACGTGTTTTTTATGAATTTTCATGAAATTTTAAAAAATTTCCAGGTGGAATTGTATTTACTTTTGGATTAGGCATGAAGTCAGAGCCATTCTAACTACAGTCCACGATAGTAACAGTACGTGCCGATATCAGTTTGATCTTTGAGGTCGATAACACTGACGCCTTGCTAGGGGCCTCTCTGACGTGTTTTTTATGAATTTTCATGAAATTTTAAAAAATTTCCAGGTGGAATTGTATTTACTTTTGGATTAGGCATGAAGCCAGAGCCATTCTAATCACAGCTCACACTGGTAACAGCACGTGCCAATATAAATTTGATATTTGAGGTCGAAAAAACTAACTCTCTGCTAGTGACCTCGCTAACGTGTTTTTTATGAATTTTCATGAAATTTTAAAAAATTTCCAAATGGAATTGTATTTACTTTTGGATTAGGCATGAAGTCAGAGCCATTCTAACTACAGTTCACGATAGTAACATCACGTGCCGATATCAGTTTGACCTTTGAGGTCGGAAAAACTGAGGCCTTGCTAGGGACCTCTCTGACGTGTTTTTTATGAATTTTCATGAAATTTTAAAAAATTTCCAGGTGGAATTGTATTTACTTTTGGATTAGGCATGAAGTCAGAGCCATTCTAACTACAGTCCACGATGGTAACAGCACGTACCGATATCAGTTTGATCTTTGAGGTCGGAAAAACTGACGCCTTGCTAGGGACCTCTCTGACGTACTTTTTATGAATTTTCATGAAATTTTAAAAAATTTCCAGGTGGAATTGTATTTACTTTTGGATAAGGCATGAAGCCAGAGCCATTCTAATCACAGCTAACACTGGTAACAGCACGTGCCAATATAAATTTGATATTTGAGGTCGGAAAAACTAACTCTCTGCTAGTGACCTAGCTAACGTGTTTTTTATGAATTTTCATGAAATTTTAAAAAATTTCCAAATGGAATTGTATTTACTTTTGGATTAGGCATAAAGACAGAGCCATTCTAACTACAGTTCACGATGGTAACAGCACGTGCCGATATCAGTTTGATCTTTGAGGTCGGAAAAACTCACGCCTTGGTAGGGACCTCTCTGACGTGTTTTTTATGAATTTTCATGAAATTTCAAAAAATTTCCAGGTGG
Source organism: Encarsia formosa (assembly GCA_038277355.1). Taxonomy (NCBI): domain Eukaryota; kingdom Metazoa; phylum Arthropoda; class Insecta; order Hymenoptera; family Aphelinidae; genus Encarsia; species Encarsia formosa. The sequence continues at coordinate 71,938,015 of CM076184.1, forward strand.
GATTGTATTTACTTTTGGATTAGGCAAGAAGTCAGAGCCATTCTAACTACAGTCCACGATAGTAACAGTACGTGCCGATATCAGTTTGATCTTTGAGGTCGGAAAAACTGACGCCTTGTTAGGGACCTCTCTGACGTATTTTTTATGAATTTTCATGAAATTTTAAAAAATTTCCAGGTGGAATAGTATTTACTTTTGGATTAGGCATGAAGCCAGAGCCATTCTAATCACAGCTCACACTGGTAACAGCACGTGCCAATATAAATTTGATCTTTGAGGTCGGAAAAACTAACTCTCTGCTTGTGACCTAGCTAACGTGTTTTTTATGAATTTTCATGAAATTTTAAAAAATTTCCAAATGGAATTGTATTGACTTTTGGATTAGGCATCAAGTCAGAGCCATTCTAACTACAGTTCACGATAGTAACATCACGTGCCGATATCAGTTTGACCTTTGAGGTCGGAAAAACTGAGGCCTTGCTAGGGACCTCTCTGACGTGTTTTTTATGAATTTTCATGAAATTTTAAAAAATTTCCAGGTGGAATTGTATTTACTTTTGGATTAGGCATGAAGTCAGAGCCATTCTAACTACAGTCCACGATAGTAACAGTACGTGCCGATATCAGTTTGATCTTTGAGGTCGATAACACTGACGCCTTGCTAGGGGCCTCTCTGACGTGTTTTTTATGAATTTTCATGAAATTTTAAAAAATTTCCAGGTGGAATTGTATTTACTTTTGGATTAGGCATGAAGCCAGAGCCATTCTAATCACAGCTCACACTGGTAACAGCACGTGCCAATATAAATTTGATATTTGAGGTCGAAAAAACTAACTCTCTGCTAGTGACCTCGCTTACGTGTTTTTTATGAATTTTCATGAAATTTTAAAAAATTTCCAAATGGAATTGTATTTACTTTTGGATTAGGCATGAAGTCAGAGCCATTCTAACTACAGTTCACGATAGTAACATCACGTGCCGATATCAGTTTGACCTTTGAGGTCGGAAAAACTGAGGCCTTGCTAGGGACCTCTCTGACGTGTTTTTTATGAATTTTCATGAAATTTCAAAAAATTTCCAGGTGGGATTGTATTTACTTTTGGATTAGGCAAGAAGTCAGAGCCATTCTAACTACAGTCCACGATAGTAACAGTACGTGCCGATATCAGTTTGATCTTTGAGGTCGGAAAAACTGACGCCTTGTTAGGGACCTCTCTGACGTATTTTTTATGAATTTTCATGAAATTTTAAAAAATTTCCAGGTGGAATAGTATTTACTTTTGGATTAGGCATGAAGCCAGAGCCATTCTAATCACAGCTCACACTGGTAACAGCACGTGCCAATATAAATTTGATCTTTGAGGTCGGAAAAACTAACTCTCTGCTTGTGACCTAGCTAACGTGTTTTTTATGAATTTTCATGAAATTTTAAAAAATTTCCAAATGGAATTGTATTGACTTTTGGATTAGGCATCAAGTCAGAGCCATTCTAACTACAGTTCACGATAGTAACATCACGTGCCGATATCAGTTTGACCTTTGAGGTCGGAAAAACTGAGGCCTTGCTAGGGACCTCTCTGACGTGTTTTTTATGAATTTTCATGAAATTTTAAAAAATTTCCAGGTGGAATTGTATTTACTTTTGGATTAGGCATGAAGTCAGAGCCATTCTAACTACAGTCCACGATAGTAACAGTACGTGCCGATATCAGTTTGATCTTTGAGGTCGATAACACTGACGCCTTGCTAGGGGCCTCTCTGACGTGTTTTTTATGAATTTTCATGAAATTTTAAAAAATTTCCAGGTGGAATTGTATTTACTTTTGGATTAGGCATGAAGCCAGAGCCATTCTAATCACAGCTCACACTGGTAACAGCACGTGCCAATATAAATTTGATATTTGAGGTCGAAAAAACTAACTCTCTGCTAGTGACCTCGCTAACGTGTTTTTTATGAATTTTCATGAAATTTTAAAAAATTTCCAAATGGAATTGTATTTACTTTTGGATTAGGCATGAAGTCAGAGCCATTCTAACTACAGTTCACGATAGTAACATCACGTGCCGATATCAGTTTGACCTTTGAGGTCGGAAAAACTGAGGCCTTGCTAGGGACCTCTCTGACGTGTTTTTTATGAATTTTCATGAAATTTTAAAAAATTTCCAGGTGGAATTGTATTTACTTTTGGATTAGGCATGAAGTCAGAGCCATTCTAACTACAGTCCACGATGGTAACAGCACGTACCGATATCAGTTTGATCTTTGAGGTCGGAAAAACTGACGCCTTGCTAGGGACCTCTCTGACGTACTTTTTATGAATTTTCATGAAATTTTAAAAAATTTCCAGGTGGAATTGTATTTACTTTTGGATAAGGCATGAAGCCAGAGCCATTCTAATCACAGCTAACACTGGTAACAGCACGTGCCAATATAAATTTGATATTTGAGGTCGGAAAAACTAACTCTCTGCTAGTGACCTAGCTAACGTGTTTTTTATGAATTTTCATGAAATTTTAAAAGATTTCCAAATGGAATTGTATTTACTTTTGGATTAGGCATAAAGACAGAGCCATTCTAACTACAGTTCACGATGGTAACAGCACGTGCCGATATCAGTTTGATCTTTGAGGTCGGAAAAACTCACGCCTTGGTAGGGACCTCTCTGACGTGTTTTTTATGAATTTTCATGAAATTTTAAAAAATTTCCAGGTGGAATTGTATTTACTTTTGGATAAGGCATGAAGACAGAGCCATTCTAACTACAGTTCACGATGGTAACAGCACGTACCGATATCAGTTTGATCTTTGAGGTCGGAAAAACTGACGCCTTGCTAGGGACCTCTCTGACGTATTTTTTATGAATTTTCATGAAATTTCAAAAAATTTCCAGGTAGAATTGTATTTACTTTTGGATAAGGCATGAAGCCAAAGCCATTCTAATCACAGCTAACACTGGTAACAGCACGTGCCAATATAAATTTGATATTTGAGGTCGGAAAAACTAATTATCTGCTAGTGACCTCGCTAACGTGTTTTTTATGAATTTTCATGAAATTTTAAAAAATTTCCAAATGGAATTGTATTTACTTTTGGATTAGGCATGAAGTCAGAGCCATTCTAACTACAGTTCACGATAGTAATATCACGTGCCGATATCAGTTTGACCTTTGAGGTCGGAAAAACTGAGGTCTTGCTAGGGACCTCTCTGACGTGTTTTTTATGAATTTTCATGAAATTTTAAAAAATTTCCAGGTGGAATTGTATTTACTTTTGGATTAGGCATGAAGTCAGAGCCATTCTAACTACAGTCCACGATAGTAACAGTACGTGCCGATATCAGTTTGATCTTTGAGGTCGATAACACTGACGCCTTGCTAGGGGCCTCACTGACGTGTTTTTTATGAATTTTCATGAAATTTTAAAAAATTTCCAAATGGAATTGTATTTACTTTTGGATTAGGCATGAAGTCAGAGCCATTCTAACTACAGTTCACGATAGTAATATCACGTGCCGATATCAGTTTGACCTTTGAGGTCGGAAAAACTGAGGTCTTGCTAGGGACCTCTCTGACGTGTTTTTTATGAATTTTCATGAAATTTTAAAAAATTTCCAGGTGGAATTGTATTTACTTTTGGATTAGGCATGAAGTCAGAGCCATTCTAACTACAGTCCACGATAGTAACAGTACGTGCCGATATCAGTTTGATCTTTGAGGTCGATAACACTGACGCCTTGCTAGGGGCCTCACTGACGTGTTTTTTATGAATTTTCATGAAATTTTAAAAAATTTCCAGGTGGAATTGTATTTACTTTTGGATAAGGCATGAAGCCAGAGCCATTCTAATCACAGCTCACACTGGTAACAGCACGTGCCAATATAAATTTGATATTTGAGGTCGGAAAAACTAACTCTCTGCTAGTGACCTCGCTAACGTGTTTTTTATGAATTTTCATGAAATTTTAAAAAATTTCCAAATGGAATTGTATTTACTTTTGGATTAGGCATGAAGTCAGAGCCATTCTAACTGTAGTTCACGATAGTAACATCACGTGCCGATATCAGTTTGACCTTTGAGGTCGGAAAAACTGAGGTCTTGCTAGGGACCTCTCTGACGTGTTTTTTATGAATTTTCATGAAATTTTAAAAAATTTCCAGGTGGAATTGTATTTACTTTTGGATTAGGCATGAAGTCAGAGCCATTCTAACTACAGTCCACGATAGTAACAGTACGTGCCGATATCAGTTTGATCTTTGAGGTCGATAACACTGACGCCTTGCTAGGGGCCTCACTGACGTGTTTTTTATGAATTTTCATGAAATTTTAAAAAATTTCCAAATGGAATTGTATTTACTTTTGGATTAGGCATGAAGTCAGAGCCATTCTAACTACAGTCCACGATAGTAACAGTACGTGCCGATATCAGTTTGATCTTTGAGGTCGAAAACACTGACGCCTTGCTAGGGGCCTCTCTGACGTGTTTTTTATGAATTTTCATGAAATTTTAAAAAATTTCCAGGTGGAATTGTATTTACTTTTGGATAAGGCATGAAGCCAGAGCCATTCTAATCACAGCTTACACTGGTAACAGCACGTGCCAATAAAAGTTTGATCTTTGAGGTCGGAAAATTTAACTCCTTGCTAGGGACCTCGCTAACGTGTTTTTTATGAATTTTCATGAAATTTTAAAAAATTTCCAAATGGAATTGTATTTATTTTTTGATTAGCATAAAGTCAGAGCCATTCTTACCACAGTTCACGATACTAACATCACGTGCCGATATCAGTTTGACCTTTGAGGTCGGAAAAACTGAGGCCTTGCTAGGGACCTCTCTGACGTGTTTTTTATGAATTTTCATGAAATTTTAAAAAATTTCCAGGTGGAATTGTATTTACTTTTGGATAAGGCATGAAGACAGAGCCATTCTAACTACAGTCCACGATAGTAACAGTACGTGCCGATATCAGTTTGATCTTTGAGGTCGATAACACTGACGCCTTGCTAGGGGCCTCACTGACGTGTTTTTTATGAATTTTCATGAAATTTTAAAAAATTTCCAAATGGAATTGTATTTACTTTTGGATTAGGCATAAAGACAGAGCCATTCTAACTACAGTTCACGATGGTAACAGCACGTGCCGATATCAGTTTGATCTTTGAGGTCGGAAAAACTCACGCCTTGGTAGGGACCTCTCTGACGTGTTTTTTATGAATTTTCATGAAATTTTAAAAAATTTCCAGGTGGAATTGTATTTACTTTTGGATAAGGCATGAAGACAGAGCCATTCTAACTACAGTTCACGATGGTAACAGCACGTACCGATATCAGTTTGATCTTTGAGGTCGGAAAAACTGACGCCTTGCTAGGGACCTCTCTGACGTATTTTTTATGAATTTTCATGAAATTTCAAAAAATTTCCAGGTGGAATTGTATTTACTTTTGGATAAGGCATGAAGCCAAAGCCATTCTAATCACAGCTAACACTGGTAACAGCACGTGCCAATATAAATTTGATATTTGAGGTCGGAAAAACTAATTATCTGCTAGTGACCTCGCTAACGTGTTTTTTATGAATTTTCATGAAATTTTAAAAAATTTCCAAATGGAATTGTATTTACTTTTGGATTAGGCATGAAGTCAGAGCCATTCTAACTACAGTTCACGATAGTAACATCACGTGCCGATATCAGTTTGACCTTTGAGGTCGGAAAAACTGAGGCCTTGCTAGGGACCTCTCTGACGTGTTTTTTATGAATTTTCATGAAATTTTAAAAAATTTCCAGGTGGAATTGTATTTACTTTTGGATTAGGCATGAAGTCAGAGCCATTCTAACTACAGTCCACGATGGTAACAGCACGTACCGATATCAGTTTGATCTTTGAGGTCGGAAAAACTGACGCCTTGCTAGGGACCTCTCTGACGTACTTTTTATGAATTTTCATGAAATTTTAAAAAATTTCCAGGTGGAATTGTATTTACTTTTGGATAAGGCATGAAGCCAGAGCCATTCTAATCACAGCTAACACTGGTAACAGCACGTGCCAATATAAATTTGATATTTGAGGTCGGAAAAACTAACTCTCTGCTAGTGACCTAGCTAACGTGTTTTTTATGAATTTTCATGAAATTTTAAAAAATTTCCAAATGGAATTGTATTTACTTTTGGATTAGGCATAAAGACAGAGCCATTCTAACTACAGTTCACGATGGTAACAGCACGTGCCGATATCAGTTTGATCTTTGAGGTCGGAAAAACTCACGCCTTGGTAGGGACCTCTCTGACGTGTTTTTTATGAATTTTCATGAAATTTTAAAAAATTTCCAGGTGGAATTGTATTTACTTTTGGATAAGGCATGAAGACAGAGCCATTCTAACTACAGTTCACGATGGTAACAGCACGTACCGATATCAGTTTGATCTTTGAGGTCGGAAAAACTGACGCCTTGCTAGGGACCTCTCTGACGTATTTTTTATGAATTTTCATGAAATTTCAAAAAATTTCCAGGTAGAATTGTATTTACTTTTGGATAAGGCATGAAGCCAAAGCCATTCTAATCACAGCTAACACTGGTAACAGCACGTGCCAATATAAATTTGATATTTGAGGTCGGAAAAACTAATTATCTGCTAGTGACCTCGCTAACGTGTTTTTTATGAATTTTCATGAAATTTTAAAAAATTTCCAGGTGGAATTGTATTTACTTTTGGATTAGGCATGAAGTCAGAGCCATTCTAACTACAGTCCACGATAGTAACAGTACGTGCCGATATCAGTTTGATCTTTGAGGTCGATAACACTGACGCCTTGCTAGGGGCCTCACTGACGTGTTTTTTATGAATTTTCATGAAATTTTAAAAAATTTCCAAATGGAATTGTATTTACTTTTGGATTAGGCATGAAGTCAGAGCCATTCTAACTACAGTTCACGATAGTAATATCACGTGCCGATATCAGTTTGACCTTTGAGGTCGGAAAAACTGAGGTCTTGCTAGGGACCTCTCTGACGTGTTTTTTATGAATTTTCATGAAATTTTAAAAAATTTCCAGGTGGAATTGTATTTACTTTTGGATTAGGCATGAAGTCAGAGCCATTCTAACTACAGTCCACGATAGTAACAGTACGTGCCGATATCAGTTTGATCTTTGAGGTCGATAACACTGACGCCTTGCTAGGGGCCTCACTGACGTGTTTTTTATGAATTTTCATGAAATTTTAAAAAATTTCCAGGTGGAATTGTATTTACTTTTGGATAAGGCATGAAGCCAGAGCCATTCTAATCACAGCTCACACTGGTAACAGCACGTGCCAATATAAATTTGATATTTGAGGTCGGAAAAACTAACTCTCTGCTAGTGACCTCGCTAACGTGTTTTTTATGAATTTTCATGAAATTTTAAAAAATTTCCAAATGGAATTGTATTTACTTTTGGATTAGGCATGAAGTCAGAGCCATTCTAACTGTAGTTCACGATAGTAACATCACGTGCCGATATCAGTTTGACCTTTGAGGTCGGAAAAACTGAGGCCTTGCTAGGGACCTCTCTGACGTGTTTTTTATGAATTTTCATGAAATTTTAAAAAATTTCCAAATGGAATTGTATTTACTTTTGGATTAGGCATGAAGTCAGAGCCATTCTAACTACAGTTCACGATATAACATCACGTGCCGATATCAGTTTGACCTTTGAGGTCGGAAAAACTGAGGCCTTGCTAGGGACCTCTCTGACGTGTTTTTTATGAATTTTCATGAAATTTTAAAAAATTTCCAGGTGGAATTGTATTTACTTTTGGATTAGGCATGAAGTCAGAGCCATTCTAACTACAGTCCACGATAGTAACAGTACGTGCCGATATCAGTTTGATCTTTGAGGTCGAAAACACTGACGCCTTGCTAGGGGCCTCTCTGACGTGTTTTTTATGAATTTTCATGAAATTTTAAAAAATTTCCAGGTGGAATTGTATTTACTTTTGGATAAGGCATGAAGCCAGAGCCATTCTAATCACAGCTTACACTGGTAACAGCACGTGCCAATAAAAGTTTGATCTTTGAGGTCGGAAAATTTAACTCCTTGCTAGGGACCTCGCTAACGTGTTTTTTATGAATTTTCATGAAATTTTAAAAAATTTCCAAATGGAATTGTATTTATTTTTTGATTAGCATAAAGTCAGAGCCATTCTTACCACAGTTCACGATAGTAACATCACGTGCCGATATCAGTTTGACCTTTGAGGTCGGAAAAACTGAGGCCTTGCTAGGGACCTCTCTGACGTGTTTTTTATGAATTTTCATGAAATTTTAAAAAATTTCCAGGTGGAATTGTATTTACTTTTGGATAAGGCATGAAGACAGAGCCATTCTAACTACAGTCCACGATAGTAACAGTACGTGCCGATATCAGTTTGATCTTTGAGGTCGATAACACTGACGCCTTGCTAGGGGCCTCACTGACGTGTTTTTTATGAATTTTCATGAAATTTTAAAAAATTTCCAAATTGAATTGTATTTACTTTTGGATTAGGCATGAAGTCAGAGCCATTCTAACTACAGTTCACGATAGTAATATCACGTGCCGATATCAGTTTGACCTTTGAGGTCGGAAAAACTGAGGTCTTGCTAGGGACCTCTCTGACGTGTTTTTTATGAATTTTCATGAAATTTTAAAAAATTTCCAGGTGGAATTGTATTTACTTTTGGATTAGGCATGAAGTCAGAGCCATTCTAACTACAGTCCACGATAGTAACAGTACGTGCCGATATCAGTTTGATCTTTGAGGTCGATAACACTGACGCCTTGCTAGGGGCCTCACTGACGTGTTTTTTATGAATTTTCATGAAATTTTAAAAAATTTCCAAATGGAATTGTATTTACTTTTGGATTAGGCATGAAGTCAGAGCCATTCTAACTACAGTTCACGATAGTAATATCACGTGCCGATATCAGTTTGATCTTTGAGGTCGGAAAAACTGACGCCTTGCTAGGGGCCTCTCTGACGTGTTTTTTATGAATTTTCATGAAATTTTAAAAAATTTCCAGGTGGAATTGTATTTACTTTTGGATAAGGCATGAAGCCAGAGCCATTCTAATCACAGCTTACACTGGTAACAGCACGTGCCAATAAAAGTTTGATCTTTGAGGTCGGAAAATTTAACTCCTTGCTAGGGACCTCGCTAACGTGTTTTTTATGAATTTTCATGAAATTTTAAAAAATTTCCAAATGGAATTGTATTTATTTTTTGATTAGCATAAAGTCAGAGCCATTCTTACCACAGTTCACGATAGTAACATCACGTGCCGATATCAGTTTGACCTTTGAGGTCGGAAAAACTGAGGTCTTGCTAGGGACCTCTCTGACGTGTTTTTTATGAATTTTCATGAAATTTTAAAAAATTTCCAGGTGGAATTGTATTTACTTTTGGATTAGGCATGAAGTCAGAGCCATTCTAACTACAGTCCACGATAGTAACAGTACGTGCCGATATCAGTTTGATCTTTGAGGTCGATAACACTGACGCCTTGCTAGGGGCCTCACTGACGTGTTTTTTATGAATTTTCATGAAATTTTAAAAAATTTCCAAATGGAATTGTATTTACTTTTGGATTAGGCATAAAGACAGTGCCATTCTAACTACAGTTCACGATGGTAACAGCACGTGCCGATATCAGTTTGATCTTTGAGGTCGGAAAAACTCACGCCTTGGTAGGGACCTCTCTGACGTGTTTTTTATGAATTTTCATGAAATTTTAAAAAATTTCCAGGTGGAATTGTATTTACTTTTGGATAAGGCATGAAGACAGAGCCATTCTAACTACAGTTCACGATGGTAACAGCACGTACCGATATCAGTTTGATCTTTGAGGTCGGAAAAACTGACGCCTTGCTAGGGACCTCTCTGACGTATTTTTTATGAATTTTCATGAAATTTCAAAAAATTTCCAGGTGGAATTGTATTTACTTTTGGATAAGGCATGAAGCCAAAGCCATTCTAATCACAGCTAACACTGGTAACAGCACGTGCCAATATAAATTTGATATTTGAGGTCGGAAAAACTAATTATCTGCTAGTGACCTCGCTAACGTGTTTTTTATGAATTTTCATGAAATTTTAAAAAATTTCCAAATGGAATTGTATTTACTTTTGGATTAGGCATGAAGTCAGAGCCATTCTAACTACAGTTCACGATAGTAATATCACGTGCCGATATCAGTTTGACCTTTGAGGTCGGAAAAACTGAGGTCTTGCTAGGGACCTCTCTGACGTGTTTTTTATGAATTTTCATGAAATTTTAAAAAATTTCCAGGTGGAATTGTATTTACTTTTGGATTAGGCATGAAGTCAGAGCCATTCTAACTACAGTCCACGATAGTAACAGTACGTGCCGATATCAGTTTGATCTTTGAGGTCGATAACACTGACGCCTTGCTAGGGGCCTCACTGACGTGTTTTTTATGAATTTTCATGAAATTTTAAAAAATTTCCAAATGGAATTGTATTTACTTTTGGATTAGGCATGAAGTCAGAGCCATTCTAACTACAGTTCACGATAGTAATATCACGTGCCGATATCAGTTTGACCTTTGAGGTCGGAAAAACTGAGGTCTTGCTAGGGACCTCTCTGACGTGTTTTTTATGAATTTTCATGAAATTTTAAAAAATTTCCAGGTGGAATTGTATTTACTTTTGGATTAGGCATGAAGTCAGAGCCATTCTAACTACAGTCCACGATAGTAACAGTACGTGCCGATATCAGTTTGATCTTTGAGGTCGATAACACTGACGCCTTGCTAGGGGCCTCACTGACGTGTTTTTTATGAATTTTCATGAAATTTTAAAAAATTTCCAGGTGGAATTGTATTTACTTTTGGATAAGGCATGAAGCCAGAGCCATTCTAATCACAGCTCACACTGGTAACAGCACGTGCCAATATAAATTTGATATTTGAGGTCGGAAAAACTAACTCTCTGCTAGTGACCTCGCTAACGTGTTTTTTATGAATTTTCATGAAATTTTAAAAAATTTCCAAATGGAATTGTATTTACTTTTGGATTAGGCATGAAGTCAGAGCCATTCTAACTACAGTTCACGATAGTAACATCACGTGCCGATATCAGTTTGACCTTTGAGGTCGGAAAAACTGAGGCCTTGCTAGGGACCTCTCTGACGTGTTTTTTATGAATTTTCATGAAATTTTAAAAAATTTCCAAATGGAATTGTATTTACTTTTGGATTAGGCATGAAGTCAGACCCATTCTAACTACAGTTCACGATATAACATCACGTGCCGATATCAGTTTGACCTTTGAGGTCGGAAAAACTGAGGCCTTGCTAGGGACCTCTCTGACGTGTTTTTTATGAATTTTCATGAAATTTTAAAAAATTTCCAGGTGGAATTGTATTTACTTTTGGATTAGGCATGAAGTCAGAGCCATTCTAACTACAGTCCACGATAGTAACAGTACGTGCCGATATCAGTTTGATCTTTGAGGTCGAAAACACTGACGCCTTGCTAGGGGCCTCTCTGACGTGTTTTTTATGAATTTTCATGAAATTTTAAAAAATTTCCAGGTGGAATTGTATTTACTTTTGGATAAGGCATGAAGCCAGAGCCATTCTAATCACAGCTTACACTGGTAACAGCACGTGCCAATAAAAGTTTGATCTTTGAGGTCGGAAAATTTAACTCCTTGCTAGGGACCTCGCTAACGTGTTTTTTATGAATTTTCATGAAATTTTAAAAAATTTCCAAATGGAATTGTATTTATTTTTTGATTAGCATGAAGTCAGAGCCATTCTTACCACAGTTCACGATAGTAACATCACGTGCCGATATCAGTTTGACCTTTGAGGTCGGAAAAACTGAGGCCTTGCTAGGGACCTCTCTGACGTGTTTTTTATGAATTTTCATGAAATTTTAAAAAATTTCCAGGTGAAATTGTATTTACTTTTGCATAAGGCATGAAGCCAGAGCCATTCTAACTACAGTTCACGATAGAAACATCACGTGCCGATATCAGTTTGACCTTTGAGGTCGGAAAAACTGAGGCCTTGCTAGGGACCTCTCTGACGTGTTTTTTATTAATTTTCATGAAATTTTAAAAAATTTCCAGGTGGAATTGTATTTACTTTTGGATTAGGCATGAAGTCAGAGCCATTCTAACTACAGTCCACGATAGTAACAGTACGTGCCGATATCAGTTTGATATTTGAGGTCGAAAACACTGACGCCTTGCTAGGGGCCTCTCTGACGTGTATTTTATGAATTTTCATGAAATTTTAAAAAATTTTCAGGTGGAATTGTATCTACTTTTGGATACGGCATGAAGCCAGAGCTATTCTAACTACAGTCCACGATAGTAACATCACGTGCCGATATCAGTTTGATCTTTGAGGTCGGAAAAACTGACGCTTTGCTAGGGACCTCTCTGACGTGTTTTTTATGAATTTACATGAAATTTAAAAAAATTTCCAGGTGGAATTGTATTTACTTTTGGATAAGGCATGAAGCCAGAGCCATTCTAACCACAGTTCACAATGGTAACAGCACGTGCCAATATAAGTTTGATCTTTGAGGTCGGAAAAACTAACTCTTTGCTAGGGACCTCGCTAACGTTTTTTTTATAAATTTTCATGAAATTTTAAAAAATTTCCAGGTGGAATTGTATTTACTTTTGGATAAGGCATGAAGCCAGAGCCATTCTAATCACAGCTCACACTGGTAACAGCACGTGCCAATATAAATTTGATCTTTGAGGTCGGAAAAAGTCACTCTCTGCTAGCGACCTCGCTAACGTGTTTTTTATGAATTTTCATGAAATTTTAAAAAATTTCCAAATGGAATTGTATTTACTTTTGGATTAGGCATGAAGTCAGAGCCATTCTAACTACAGTTCACGATAGTAACATCACGTGCCGATATCAGTTTGAACTTTGAGGTCGGAAAACCTGAGGCCCTGCTAGGGACCTCTCTGACGTGTTTTTTATGAATTTTCATGAAATTTTAAAAAATTTCCAGGTGGAATTGTATTTACTTTTGCATAAGGCATGAAGCCAGAGCCATTCTAACCACAGCTCACACTGGTAACAGCACGTGCTAATATAAATTTGATCTTTGAGGTCGGAAAAACTAACTCTCTGCTAGGGACCTCGCTAACGTGTTTTTTATGAATTTTCATGAAATTTTAAAAAATTTCCAGTTGGAATTGTATTTACTTTTGGATAAGGCATGAAGCCAGAGCTATTCTAACTACAGTCCACGATAGTAACATCACGTGCCAATATCAGTTTGATCTTTGAGGTCAGAAAAACTAACATCTTGCCAGGGACCTTTCTAATATGTTATTTATGAATTTTCATAGAATTTAAAAAAAGCTCTAGGTTGAATAAATTTTACTTTAACGTCAAGGACAAAGCCATAGCTATTCTAACTACAGTTCACGATGGTAACAGCACGTGCCGTTATCAATTTGATCTTTGAGGTCAGAAAAACTGACACCTTGCCAGGGACCATTTTTATATGTTATTTATGAATTTTCATAGAATTTAAAAAAAGCTCTAGGTTGAATAAATTTTACTTTAACGTTAAGGACGAAGTCATAGCTATTCTAACTACAGTTCACGATGGTAACAGCACGTATCGATATCAGTTTGATCTTTGAGGTTGAGATTTTTTTCGGTATCAGATCACTTATTTCAGGTCGGGCCGACCAGTTCAATTTTGGCCCTGAGAGATGCTGATCAAATGACAAAAGATTTTTTTGATTAAAATGACTTTCGGTCAAGCAAGAATTCATAAAAAAAAAGCTCGATGCTTTTTGAGCCCGGAATACCTAACCTGAGACAGGTTGATTGTTTGAGATTGACTTGAATATTTGCTTTTTTATTAGAGAATGATTTTTTTGACTCGGGGGGCTCCATTCGGATTCAAAATTACGAAAAAATCAAGCTCGATTTTTTTGGGTAACGGATCACCTATTTCAGGTCGGGCCGAGCAGTTCAATTTAGACTCCAAGAGATGCTAATTAAATGACAATTGATTTTTTTGATTCAAACGGCTTTGAATCCATCTTTTTGAATAAAAATGCAGATCCTCTTTGAGCCCAGAAAAATTAACCTGCGGTAGGTTGACTGTAGTAGAGTTGACCCAAATATTTGCTATTTTATTGGAGAATGATTTTTATGACACGAAGCTCTCCATTTGGACACAAAATTACGAAAAAATCGAGCTAGACTTTTTTCGGTATTTCATCACTTATTTCAGGTCGGGTTGAGCAGTATAATTTTGACTCTGAGAGATGCTAACCAAATGACAAAAGATTTTTTTGATTAAAATAACTTTCAATCAAGCAAGAATTCTTAAAAAAAAGTTGTATCGTTTTTGAGCCAGGAAAACCTATCTTGAGACAGGTTGACAGTTTCAGATTGACCAAATATGTTTTAATCAAAATTTAACTTTATAAAAAGTATCTAGAGCTCAAAGATACTTTAAAAAAAATTTAAAAATAAAATTTGCATGAATACTTTTTACTCGTAAAAATTTGTTATCATTCAATTATTTTGAACCATTTTATTTTATTAAACTACTGTTCTTTTTAGCTATTATTATAAATATTTAAGTGTTTCTTCATCTGTAATTGTTTAAAAAATTAACGATATCAAAATAAATATCATGTGTACATATTCTCCTGGCATTTACTTCTAAAGATTTAAAAAAATCAAAATTTCAAATAACTCTTCTTAATTTCGTACAGAAACGTCTTCAAAAAATTAATTTTCTTGCTGAATATTCAGCAAAAGTATTTGAAAAAATTTTATCAAATTAACTGTTGAAATTATTTGGAACCAAATTTCTTTAAAAATATTAGTTTGCTCATACATGTTTATTCATTAACTTATCTTATGATTGTTGTCAAAAATTATTATTATTACTATTTTTTTTTTATTTAACCAAAATTGATCTTATAAGTATTTGTTTCAAAAGATTCAGAGTTACTTAATCATTATTTCTGATTGAAAGCAATGCAATCCTATACTTGTCTCAGTAATATTTCATTTTTCATAAAGCAATAACAATTTTGGAACACAAGCTATGTATTTACATTAATTTTTCTGATTAAAAACTACTTACCTCATGCTTAAAAAGTTTACGCTAGAAATAAAAAATATTGAGAAAAGGCTTGGTCTGGCCTGAAATAATTTTTTTTTTCATTTAAAATATTTTAAAAGACTTATTAGTTAAAAGTCAACGTCTTCTTTAAAAAAAATGTTATTTTAATTCTTTTGACTTGGCTAAGTACTTGATGATGCTTCTTTATTTTATTCTATATTTTTTAAAAATAATAATTAATTTTTCGTAAGTAAAATGGAAAACATTCTTTGAACGATATTTAAAAATTTTTATCGTTCTTTTACTTCTTGCGCTTTCACGTTTTTCAAACGTAACCCCAGCGGGCCTGAACTCAATGCTTCGAAAGAAACGCTCTGAACCTCGCGCTGATCATGCGTGAAAAGTTCCTGCTACATCATATAACCTTCGTTATTTTGAATGAAAACAAACCCACGTTCTTTCGCGTGTCGTGTAAGGTTATCCACGGGCTTTTGTTTTTGCAAAAAGTATATCAAATAAAACAATCCAAATTACTATATCCACTACCCTTTCGGAATAAAATTTTTGAATCTGAAGGGACTTTTTAAATCCTTAATAACTTTTGAACCTATTAATAAAAAATTATAAATACTATTATTTTTGGAATCGGAAAAATTTTAGGAATCTAAATTTTTTCTCCTCGTCATTCCCGGTGAATCACCGTGTATATAACACAACTTCAGAGTACTAATTATTCATGAATCCTGATCAAACCAGGTAAGAACCTAAGATACTAATTAACGTATATTAAAAGAAAAGGACGAGTAAACGGGAGCAGTTTCGGCCGGATCCTGGCGCAGTCACAAGAGTCATCGGCCCCCCGGTTTATTTCTCTCTTTTTCTCGGGCTGCTGTAACTAAAAAGAGATGGTTAAGGGTCAGTTAAGCTCCGGCCTAACTGTCCCTTAACACTTTTCTTTGAGAGTTTTTTCAGTTTCATCGGTGGGTAGTTTTTTGGGCATCCAATTGACACAGACAGATTTTACTGCTTTAATGTGTTCTCATTTTGAAAATAGATTCTTCAATTTTTTGCAAAGAGTGTTATAGTCTAGCCGCCATATAGAAGGTTTTACGTACAAGTTCGCGCCACGACGGCAACCCTGGTTTAAAAGACGTATTTCGATGTCCTCTTTTGAATTAACCAAGGTGGCCGTGCTCAAAATTACAATAACAACAATCAAACAATAATTTGTATATTTTCATCATACTTTATATACACGCAAGACCCCTTTATATGTCGTATGCATCTT
Source organism: Encarsia formosa (assembly GCA_038277355.1). Classification (NCBI taxonomy): domain Eukaryota; kingdom Metazoa; phylum Arthropoda; class Insecta; order Hymenoptera; family Aphelinidae; genus Encarsia; species Encarsia formosa. Next base: position 71,954,416 of record CM076184.1, read on the forward strand.
GGTGGAATGGTTTGAGGTCTTACCTCTGACCCGGGAGACCGGGGTTTCATTCTCACCACGATTGATTTTTTTTTTTTTTTTTTTTTTTAGGTTCGTTAAATAAAAAAAATTTTAATTCTTATTTAATAATTTTCTTTTTTATTTTATACCGTTTAACATATATAAATATATAAAAAAATTTCTTGAAAATCTGTATTAAAAATTTAAATAAAATATTCACAAAATTTATCAATTTTTTATAAAAAGCTTTTGCGTTGCAGCTAGTATATCGTGCTGTTCATTTTGTTATTGCAAAAAGACTGATACGTGCAAAAATAAATACAACGACTGTGGATTTAACGATTGTGATTCTGAATCCATCCTAGAAGAATCAATGTCGGATTAAAAATTATTGTTTATTTTTGTCAGATACAGAGTTTTTCATTGTTTACGTAATTTAAATTAAATTAAGAGTTATTTGCTTTTGAATACTGATTTTCAAGAAATTTTATATATACAGGGTGTATCTTAACCATCGCATGTGAGATATACCACGCGGAAGAGCGGAAAAAGTTGAATTGGGATATAACTATTGTTTTGCTCTGAGCTAATAAATTAAGCTTTAATTAAGTATTCAAATTAACCAATCATAGCGAACTCAAGAAAAATGTGGGCGGGTTCTAGTACAGAATGGAGTGGGACATCTTTGATTCGTAAGCAAAGGGAAAAGTTGTGCTTAGGTGAGAAAATAAGTCCAAACATGTGTCAAACATGTGTTAATTTCCAGAATTTCAAAATTTTTTTTAAATTGAAATTTTTTTTTTTTCAATAATCGTTTTATTTATAAAATGAGAATTCACGTAAATTTTGAATCGCAATTCTACGATAAAAATTGCCAGAGTTGGAGTATCAAAATAATTCACGAGAAGATTTTATTCAAAATCTAAATCAGCTAATTTTTGTGGTACAATTATGATTCAAACTTCTATGGAATCGACGTTTTACAAGGAATGTTACTAGCTTGACAAAAATAGTCATTTATAAAAAATTATAAAATTGGTTTTTGCATCCTAAAAGTGGTAAGTCAATATATACAGGGTGTAGATCGAGGTGTAGATATATACGCTCTACCTTTGCGCTACATTCAGAGTTTATTTAAACTTTTGTGGTTATAGATTCATTGCTTTTGTTTATTTACTAATATTTATTATTTTCATGATTTTAATCGGATAATTTCGAACACTTGAATACATAATTATTTTTCATCAAATTTATTCTGTAGATGTTTTAGTAGAATTGTAATATAAAAATTAAAAATAAAAATTCAAAATTTAAAATTTTGTTCTTCAACCAATCACATCACGAATAAGATGCTAACATTCTTTTTGGGTTCTCTTTTATCTTAGGATAAAAAAATTGATTTTCAATTCTTAATTAACAATAAAAAAAAAGGTAAAAAATAAGAGCATTTTTTTTTTTTAACTTTAATAAAAGTGGGAAAATTTTTTTTTTGCTATTCTAATTCACACTAAATGTGTTTTTGGACCTTTAATTCTAGAGAGACTAGTGTAGTAATAAAATAACAATCGCTGTTCTCTTTTTGTTTACTAATTGTAATGAAAGCGATTAAATTTGATTACTGTTATAATACATTATAAGGTAAATGTCCGGGATTATTGGACAACTTTCAAGGGGGGATTTTTGGTTTACGCTCGATTATTACAGTAATACTGCATGAAAATCTATAATTTTTCCACAGGATGCTCACAAAATAAGTCAGGAATAGTGTTCAATCATTTTTTTCATTAATTATTCATGAAAAAACTGCTTAATTTACTAAAAACTAACACCAAAATGAAAAGTCATGTCCACGAAGTTGGCACACCCAAAAAAAGAATTTTCAGAAATGTCCCTCCGAACCGTCCCCCAGAATGGCACCCTTAAATTTCGCATTTTACGCATATTATTCGTATTAAACTCACTAACTTTGATTGAAAATTGATCAAAATCACTTGTTTATCGCTGTCGATGATTAAAATCATTTGATTTTAGTTCAATATCACTAAATTCTACACTCAACATCAGCTCCTTGGCAGAAGATCATGAACGAAAAACTCAACCGAGGTTATCTTCGCTGGCCCGGCCGTCGAGTGGTTTTTCGTAAAATTAGGTTAACTTTGAAAGCTCAGATATAAACATTCTGCACATTTAAACTCACCAAACTTTTTTTAAACTTTGTGAAGATGACATTCAAACATTTTTATGCGTAAACACTGGCGAAATTATCAAGGTAAACACGAAAAAACAGTAAATAAAAAAGGTGCCATCCAGGGGACAAACGTAAAACTTGAGCTTGTCCGGGTGCCATTGAGGGGACGAGTAGTCCCCCAGAGCGGCATCCCCTCAATAAATAATTAAAAGCGATAAATTCATGATTAAAATTGACATCAATATTTTGTTCAAGGTCTTGAGTAATAGAAAAAAAAGTTTTTAAGTTTTTTAATCAATTGTACTCTTTGCGATCGATAAAACAAAAGTGCATCTTTTGATGATAATTCGAGATTTTCCTTGGGGCGCCAGACAACTTTTGGAAGTTTTGAAGGGCTCACTTGGAAGTGATTTTTAAGCTAGTTCGAAGTTTTTTTTTTACTACAATAAAGTTTAGTGGTTAAACTAAATTTAGAATATTTTTTCAGATTCTAAAGTGTGATTTTATAATAAATGAGAGGGAGTGCCACTGTAGTGGACATTTACGGTACTAGAAGACTCACTTGGAATTTATTTTTAAGCTAGTTCGAAGTTTTTTTTTTACTACAATAAAGTTTAGTGGTTAAACTAAATTTAGAATATTTTTTTAAATTCTAAATTGTAATTTTATAATAAATGAGAGCGGGTGCCACTGTGGTGGACATTTACGGTACTGTTCAATAATCCTGGACATTGACCTTAACCTATCAATTTCCCGATAAGGTTTTATTTATACCGTGCAGTGTTGGAAACGATTGTTCTTACGGCGCGCCCGGCCGCTAACTTCAGACTGTTCGAGATAATTTTTCGTGGGCGCCCCCAAAGATAGGTCTGTTCATTTTTTGTATGATTTTTTTTCAAATATCTAACTGGTTCGAGTATAATTATACAAATTATACAGATTCATTCATAAAGTTAATATACCGGATGTTAACTTAACATACAGAAGCGAGAGAAAATAAAATTAGTGTTAGTTTTAAAAAAAATAGTTAAATTTTTTTCATGTATGTACATGAGTTAATATTTAAATAAGATTTTTTTCACATGCAGTATAAAAATAAGAACTTTTTGAAGTTATTTTTGGGAATCAATGTACCCAATCAAGATTATTAAAATCATCATAATTTCCAATTTTCTTACGTTACAGTAAACATAACTTCTAATGGCATTGGCGAAAAATAAAAAATTGAATTTAAAAAATCGAGATCAAAATCACTTTGTTTAGTAAATTAAAAAACCCCAATCAGTAAATTTACGAGTAAAATTAGGAACTTTAGTAAAACTACACCGTTAACCGTGGGTATGATAATTTCCACTTCTCAGCCGGATAATTTTACTCTCGAAAGTAAATCTACTAAACCTGGCGGAGTATTTCTACAGCAGGTAAGATTTTTTACTTGTTAAAACGTAGTAATTTTATTGTACTCTTTTTTTAAGTGTGCCATGAATTGAGTTAAATTTTATTCAAGTCTCTCTAGTTTTTACTTAAATCTTATCAAATAATCTTAGAATATCAATCATAGAAGCTGTTACTACCAGACACTACGCTATCATGCACTGAATAACAAGTCATTTTTACAATTTCATCTCGATGAACGCAGAAAACTTACATTCCTTCGGGCTGAAGTGCGATTACAGAAATTAGAACAGCAGTGGCAAAGTTTTGTCAAACTCCACAAGACGTACGCTATTTCACTGACTGCGATTCAAAGCACAAATACTTTACTCAAAATATTTTTTATAAAACTAAAGATGCCTATAACCTCAACAAGTCAAGGTACTTGAAGTTTATTCCTAACCCAGATCCAAATTCATACGCACTTTTATCGGTCCAAGTACAACTAATTAGTTAGTTAGGAGGTTATCAAGAGGTCAGGATGCATCTCACTTTTCAAGCTAACTATTCAGCATAATTCAACTTCGGATTAAATTCATGCAAAAAGGAATTCTGATGTACTTATAATTTCGAACGTCGAGGAAGTCGTATTATCCTTTCTAAACTTCAGTCCTCAAATTCTGATGAAGTACAAACGGAGAAAGCTTCAGCCAATCTGATCTTTCAAACTAAATACACTAATGCTGATATTAAGCTCTCATCATCGACAGCTTATAATACTCAACCCCAGTTTAGTTGGCCATCTGTTCTTAAACAATCTGATAATTTTTTTCACATGTATGATTTTATTCTCCAAAATTCGAATTACGCTCCTTTTTCACATTTTTATGATCAGTTTTCCAATGGTTTTCTCAAGGTGGACGAAATAGACTTGGTATCAAGTCACGCCGTTGACGGTTATTATTTTGCATATCTTCATCAGTAGGTATTCGATCCGGGAAAACCTTTTGTATACAACTAGACAGTTTGTAGCCTAGTAGCTCTCACGCTGAAAAACCTGGACTTCAACAAACGTCGGCCATTCACGGCAAATACCGTCTTGTAAATATTGTAAATATTGGAATTAATTTTTTCTTTTTTTAACTTCAGCATCTGAGTTTTGCCTCAGTGATATTTGCTTTATACATGGATGCAAGCTCATTGCTTGTGAGTTTTTCGTAAAAAAAAAGAATAAATAAATAAATGATGAAATATACGGACAGAAAAAAAACAGAAATTTATTGTGGTAAGCTAACACGAAAAAATCGTGTGTGAACCTTACGCAGAAAAAATCCGAAGCGCTAATGTAAGAGAGCCAATCAAAATCACTCTGGTCACACCTGATTGCCTGATTGGTTCGGGTACAGTAGCACTTTGGTATATTACCCAACATGAGTGAGAAGTTCTACATGGCCGTCGAGAATTTTATGTGATGCACGAGGCGGAGCGTAGCGTAGCCGAGTGCATCACATAAAATTCGAGAGGGCCAATAGAACTTCTCAGTCACGTTAGGTACCATATTTTTTTCAATAGGACCATGTATTTGGGTACTTTGAGAATCCATAAAAATTGTTATAACAAATAAATTTAAAAATATTTTTGTTTTTTATTACATACGATGATTACATTTATTAATAAATTGTTTTTTTTTTTAGAATTACACACATAAAAAATATAAAAATTATAAAATTTTATTTTCATTTTAATTTTAGAATATTTCAACTTTGTTAATAGGAAAAACTGGCGACGTCTTTTTACGATCGTCGAGCAGGTCCATCTGCGAAAACGCTTCGAATTTCAAAAATAGGGGACTCGTTCATGACGTCATAATGACACCTACTGTAAAGCAAGTGTAAAGACTAAGAAAAACTTTGGTTGCAGGTCGTTAAATTTTTATGGGTTTTTTTAATGGCTTCGAAAATTTGATTCTAACACGCACTTGGCGTACATGTGGCTGAGCTAGATTGACGGCCTTTTTTTCCGTCGAGAAAAGCATACAAGGCCGTCGAGCTGAAATACTCAACGGCATTGTACTTGTCCCATCGTTTTCTCAATCGAAAAGTACCCTAATACATGGTCCAATTGAAAAAAGGATTTTTTCTGCGTAAGGTTAGCACACGATTTTTTCGTGTTAGCTTACACAGTAAATTTCTGTTTTTTTTTCTCTCCGTGTATAAATAAAAAAGTCAATAATTCATTTTTTTCAGTATTAATTGATTTACATCTATATAAAACGGAAAAATAACTTATATTTTGAATTATTAAATCAAGTTGGGACTTTGAAAATTTTTGGGTGATCTTAAATTTTGGTGGAGAAAAAAAATAAAAACAAAAATAACGACTTTAATAAATATAAAATCATATTAAATTTAAAAGACTAGAAATAACTCTTTTTTTATTGCTTTTGTAAAGAAAGCTTAGGCTTTGATTATTAAAAGAAAATTTGAAATAATGATTTCGTTTTAATTAGATAAATTCAATTCGACACTTCAAGTTATTACTTAGGTATGACTTATAACATAAATCAATCAGTATTAAATTTTCAATTGAAAATCATTTGATTTTTTAACTACTTTACTGTCGCCATAAGGAAAAGGGCCAGGAAAAATCCAGATATTTTGAAAAACATTGTGAACTTTTGAAAAAATTATAAGCTGAATTTCTGATGTTTTGTAAATTTTAAAATTATTATAATAATTTTAAAATTAACATAATTTATTGAATATAATTTTATCAACCCGAAAGTTATAATGAATTTTTTTTTTTTTTTTTAATTTATGATTTGTAAAAGTTAACCTACTTAAACACAAGAATCTAAAATTTCGAATTATTCTACTATAACTCAATTTTACGTAATTTTTCGACAAATATTTTGAAGACTGTTATATAATGTTCTAAATTTTTATCAATTTGACGTATTTATTTTCTTCGTTTTTTTTCTGTAATTATTTATTCAATCGATACATCCATGAGAATTGAGTTTTAAAACTTGGAATTCAAAATACTTGAAAAGTGACAGATTGCAGTTACCTAGCTTTTTGCTTATGGCGGCAGTAGATTATGATCGGTTTTATACCTTCAAGCTTCATTTAAGCGGTTTTCAGATTCTTGTTGTTTTAAAGAGTTACTACAAAAATCCACAAATTTTAGCCCATTTGACAAAATCGTGATTTTTGATGAAATTTCATGTGAATTCATAGCAAGCCATGATCTTTGAAAATATTATTATTATTCAAAAAAAAATTGACAGTTACGTCAGAAGTTGAAGCCAAAACTGGTAAAGTGATGCTTAATAATTGATTCAGAATCCGTTTGCTGGTGATAAAAAAGAACAGTTTTTATCGTCTCAATTATGTAAAGCAAAAAAAAAAGGTAGTGGTAATAATAATAATATTTTTTATTGCTTAGAGGTCTCTAAATGTGAAAATTATATAGTTAATAAATTTTTTTTTTCATGAAATAAAATACATTGAAACCAAGAAAGTCATAGCTAGGACTTCTATAGAGTAATTCGTGTTAATAATGATGATTTTTGATAGCCTTTAATTTTCTTGTAATGAAACTGTTATTTTTGTCAGTTTTATTGAAAAAATGGTTAAAAATTTTTTCTTTAGTGAATAAAAAAATCATAAAAATCTGAACGATCTCACACGCATAGAACTCGGTGGAAAGAAGCGGCCGGTAAGCATACCGAGAAAAAAGTCGGGTGAAGTTACGCCCGAAAAATCGGCGGAAGGGTGCAGCTACACTAGACGCGATGATGCGTGCGTATGATGCGTATGGCTCGAATCCAACAGAATAATCCAAACTCCAAAGAGAATCTCTACAAACACGCGATTGGAGGATTCCGATGGATTCGATTCATACGCATCATACGCACGCGTTATACGCACGCATCATACGCGTCTAGTGTAGCTGCACCCGAAGGTTTCTGATTTTTTCCAAAGCCTATATAGGTATATGCCGCGGCCGAGTGCTGCCAGCTGGGCTGTAGCGCTGGAGCTTGATGCAGGCAGATCCATCCGCTTTTTCAAAAACGCTGCCAATTTTTATTTGTTTGAACAATTTCTTTCAAACTTTTCAGAAATGTTCTTTAGGACCTAATCAAAAACTTCTTCGCTGGAAGTTTTTTCAAATATGAATTCTTATGCTTACTTTTTTAATCTAAAGTTTTTGGTTATAAAGTGCTTACTTTTATTTTTAAATGTTTATTACTCGGTTCTGAAAATTTTGAAAAATATTTAAACAACTCCGTTGACAGCGGTAAGGGTTCAAGAATATAAAGCTAAAATTTCGTCAAAAAATATTAAGTGGTTTTCGAGTTCTTGCAATTTGAACTTAAAATGCGAAAAAATGCGTAAATCGAGAAAAATTCAAGTTTCTGCTCAACACGCGATAACTCGAAAACCACTTAATATTTTTTGACGAAATTTGAGCTTTATATTCTTGAACCCTTACCGCTGTCAACGGAGTTGTTTAAATATTTTTCAAAATTTTCAGAACCGAGTAATAAACATTTAAAAATAAAAGTAAGCACTTTATAACCAAAAACTTTAGATTAAAAAAGTAAGCATAAGAATTCATATTTGAAAAAACTTCCAGCAAAGAAGTTTTTGATTAGGTCCTAAAGAACATTTCTGAAAAGTTTGAAAGAAATTGTTCAAACAAATAAAAATTGGCAGCGTTTTTGAAAAAGCGGATGGATCTGCCTGCATCAAGCTCCAGCGCTACAGCCCAGCTGGCAGCACTCGGCCGCGGTATATACCTATATAGGCTTTGGAAAAAATCAGAAACCTTCCGCCGATTTTTCGGGCGTAACTTCACCCGACTTTTTTCTCGGTATGCTTACCGGCCGCTTCTCTTTCTTTCCGCCAAGTTCTATGCGTGCAGTAAAAATAATTTCAAAATTTAAAATTTAATTAAATTTTGGTTTAAATTTCTTATTTTTAAAATTTTAAACAATCGACTCAAGTTTTTTAAGTTAACTTGTAGTAAATCGCAGGGGTTTTTTTACTAAGAACTTTACCTCTGCTTTAGACCAAGAAAAAGAATAAATGTTCCTTCAATAAAGTCTATAAGTAGACAATTTTAAAAAAATTGTAGCGTACATAAACCAAGAAGAAAATTTTTTAAACGTTTTTAACTATTTTGAATAATGTTTCGATTTTAAATTTTTATGCAAGTTAGCTAATATTCTAAAAATAAAAGTTCTTCATAAGTTCTTTTGCAATTTTCAATTTAAGTTTTTGTTCAGATTTATAAATTTTTTTTTTTCAAGGATGAAATTCAGATCCATAAATATGACTTATTTTTACAGATACTGAATACCAGGCAGATAAAGTAACACTAAAAGTTTATAATGTGTGAAAAAATTAAAAAAATAGAATTCCAAAATCTTGATATTATAGACTAATAATTTATGCTATATTTAAATAATTTCGTATAAGGTATGAATAAATGTTAGTCTATTAATTAAAAATGTATTTTTTTCTTCTTTTTTAATGCGTAGTTTTCTTAAAATTTCTATTTTGCATGCAAGCTAAAAAAACTGGAACTTTTATTTTTTACTTGACCTACAAAATTGAGTCATTTTTAAGATTTTAGTTGATAATTTCAAAGGCAGTTTATCTAAGTCAAAACCTGCAATAATAATTTAGAAAATTTAACTTAATTTTTGTCGTAATAACCAAACACAACAGTTTCAGTGCATTAACACGAATTATTCCTAGATTTGGCTCTGTATAATAGCTTAAATAACTTTATAAAGTATATCTAGATTTTTATAAGAGAAAAAAAAACTCAATTAAGTTGATTCTGTGTTTAAAATGCAATCCATGTATTTCATACACCTGGTTATTGTAAAAAAAAAAATGCAAAAAATTCTTGGTATTGAACAAAAAATTTCCTTGGTTCTGAATTAACTTTCTTTTTATTTACAACTTTACAGAATTACATACAATTTTATGCAGAGATTAAAATGAATTTTTCTCAAAAAATTCAATTTTCATAATCTTTTCTGAAAGTTGTTCGTTGTTAAAGATCTTCATTCCTAAGTCTCAGATAAGTATTGCGAAAAAAATTTTATACTATGTATTTACAAAATCAGAACTATTTCTTTGTGGTAAATCTTATTTTTATTTTTGTAGATAACAATCAGTTATTTTAAGTAAATACGGATGGTTTTACTTAAATATTATGCTGAGATTTAATCAGGTAAATAATAACGCCATGGCGCAGAACTATCATACCTTTTTCGGCGCAGAACTCTCATACTGTTTTGGGCCCGCTCTCTCGTACCTTCTTCGGCGCAGAACTCTCGTACTTTTTTGGTCCCGCTCTCTCGTACCTTTTTCGGCGCAGAACTCTCGTACTTTTTGAGGGTGAAAGCTGGGGTCGTGCTAGGGGCCGGTAGCTCTACTCATTTTAATAATATTTTAATTTTAATAATATTTTAATTACTTCTACAATTCATTGATGATATTTGAAAATTATTTTTAATAAAATTATCAAAGAAAAAATTTTTATTGAAGTGGGATTCGAACCCACGATCCCAGGCACGACAGGCAGACACTCTACCACCTGAGCCAGTGAACTAGCATCCACGAATTTCTTATTTGCATTACTTTTCCAACTGTTTATATTATTTTCATTTTCCTTTTGGATAATTTAATATTATTTTGTTTATTTATTGATATTGTTATTCTTAACTTGTATCATATAATACTAATACTATTTTTAATTAAATTATCAAAGAAAAAAATTTGGTGAAGTTGGATTCGAATCCACGACCCCAGGCATGACAGGCAGACACTCTACCAACATATATGTATTCACTTCGAGGGTCAAATTTGGACTTTTTATGATTTTTTACTAAAAACCCGTTCGTCAAATCAAAAAATTTACATGTATAAAAAAGGATTAAAGTTTTGCTTAAAATTTGTTAGTATTTTTTATTTTTTAAATTTCACTTTTTTATGTTTGGACCCTTCGGTAGAGGGCCTAATAAATATAAATTTTTAAATCAGACTTAAGATTTTGATAAAAAAACAAGCTATCATATCCCTTTATAAAAGAGAGCTATCGCCATCTTGCGTAAGATTTTTATTCGTGAGCTGATTGGTGAACAAGTTTTTAAAATATTCGAAAAGTGCATTTTGAGGTTACTCTTATTGTTTTTTCCTATGCGCGCTTGAAGCGCGCTCAGAAGAGCTAGTCAAATTAGATAAGTATACATTATTACAGGGAAAAAAAAAATTTATAAGGTTGCACGTATATACGTGAATCCTGAATATTCAAGTCTTTAGTTGAAAAAATTGTGATGTGAGAGTGAATAATATCATATTTTTATAAATACGTATTGTTTAAATTTAAGTTATAATAATTATAATTCTTTTCTTTTTTTCACTGAAAAAAAGTCAACTTCTGATCATCATTTCAAAAAATTTGCACACACCGGTCGAAGCTAATAAGAGCATGCTGCATACAATTTTATTTTTAGACAGCAAAGCAGTTGATATTATTCAAATTAGGATCAAGCTCTTAAGTATTAAAGTATAACTGGACTAGTATACTGCCACCGTAACTGCAAGCTGTCACTTTTCGAGTATTTCAACTTTGAAGTTTTGAGATTTGATATAAAAAGAAAATAAAAAAATAAACCTTTGTAATTAAATAATTTTTTGTTTATTTTAAGATCATCTTTCAGAAAATTTGCTGAAAAATCACATATTATGATGTTATAATAGTTATTATAACATGTTATTTATTTTGTAGCTTATGATGTTAACTTTGACAAATTATCGAATTTTCTTTAAAATAAGCAGGTCTTTAAGGCCGTGAGGTCCATTGAGTGTGTGAATTTATTTAATTTCATTTAAATAGTTTTATGAATAATTTGGTTGAATTATAATTCATTTCATACTCAAAAATTGTTTTTAACGAACAACTGTTTTTATTTTTTTTGGGAATAAGCATTTGAAAAGAAAAATTCATGTTTTGAGTCATGCAGTTTGAGGTTATAATAACATTTTTCCAGTGTTTTTCGGTGTTTATCGACTGATTTCTTTTTCAAATGATCGGTAACTTATAGTATTTATTTTTAGAATAGAAAGTTAAGATTTCAGGGATCATTTTACCCCCTGGTTTATAAGGGTAAACTTTTCTGGAAATAATTAAAATTCTTCATTGAAAAATTTTTACTTCGTTCTCGACCATGGAAAAAACCGACAACTTCGAATTGGTTTTTCTTATAAAATATATCGGTGACTCGTATTTTTTTTTTTTTTTTTACAAATGCATTTGGGAGGGTATAAATTACTTAAATAACCTACTTAGAATCCTCAAACTCTAAATCGAACTTTATCATTGGAGGGTTAAGGACCTCCTAAACGCTTTTTTAGTTAAGACCTCTTACTGCTTTTTGCTTATGAAATTCGAAAAGACCACATAAAACTATGTCTAAAAAATTAATAACTTAAAATCGAACATTTATGCAGTTATGGAGATTCCGACTTAAGGCGGCAGAATATTTATTAAAATATATCAAAATACGCAAAGGTATGATGTCATAATAATTTTTATTTTGACTATCCTAATCCTATCCTATCCTATCCATTCTTAAAATTGAGTAAGCGATATCGATTTTTGAGTTTAAGACTTTCATTTTTGATCCTATTGGTTAAGCATGTCGTCATCTATCGAGTTCTTCATCGTGAACTTGGTTATTAATCAACAATAAATTTTAGAGGTTGTAATTTTGTCAAATTCTGCGCGGCGCGTGTACGCGCGCCCACTCTACTTCTAGTAGGATAAGAGCTGAGAGAACCCAAAAAGAATGTCAGCATTTTATTCGTTATGTGATTGGTTGAAGAACAAAATATAAAATTTGAATTTTTATTTTTAATTTTCATATTACATTCAATTAAAACATTTAGAGTAGTATAGCTAAGAGAGTTCTGCGCCATGGCGCAGAACTCTCATACCTTTTTCGGCGCAGATCTCTCGTACCTTTTTCGGCGCAGAACTCTCGTACTTTTTTGATCCCGCTCTCTTGTGACTTTTTGGCGCAGAACTCTCGTACTTTTTTCGGCGCAGAACTCTCGTACTTTTTTGGTCCCGCTCTCTCGTGACTTTTTGGTCCCGCTCTCTCATACCTTTTTCGGCGCAGAACTCTCGTACTTTTTTGGTCCCGCTCTCTCGTACTTTTTTGGGCCCGCTCTCTCGTACTTTTTTGGTCCCAATCTCTCGTACCTTTTTCGGCGCAGAACTCTCGTACTTTTTGAGGGTGAGGGCTGGGGTCGTGCTAGGGGCTAGCCGCTGTTGGCTAGCCGGTAGCTTTACTCATTTTAATAATATTTTAATTTTAAAAAATACACGGAGAGAAAAAATACACGATTTTAGTGTGGACGCTGCACGAGAAACTTGTGTGCTGAAGTCGCGCATAAATTTTATGCGAGCGCTTCAAAAAAACTGTGCTCTGTCACAGAATTTTTTCGTGTACGGCGCAGCGTTTTTGTGTACAATTCACGCAGAATTCTGCAGTGTTAACTTATCACACTAAAATCGAGTATTTTTTCTTTTCGTGTATTTTAATTACTTTTACAATTCATAGATGATATTTGAAAATTATTTTTAATAAAATTTTTAAAGAAAAAAAAATCGGTACAGCTAGGATTCGAACCCACGATCCCAGGCACGACAGGCAGACACTCTACCATCTGAGCCAGTGAGCTAGCATCCACGAATTTCTTCTTTTTATTACTTTTCCAACTGTTTATATTATTTTCATTTTCCTTTTGGATAATTTAATATTATTTTGTTTATTTATTGATATTTTTATTCTTAACTTGTATCATATATTACTAATACTATTTTTAATTAAATTATCAAAGAAAAAAATTTGGTGAAGTGGGATTCGAATCCACGACCCCAGGCATGACAGGCAGACACTCTACCACCTGAGCCACTGAGCTAGCATGCATCAGGACTTAAGTTAAACTACTTTTCCAACTGTTTTATATTCAATTTATTAGAATTCAATTAAATTTTTTTCTTTTTCTTTAATTTTTCATACTTGATCTTTCATCATATTTCTTTTCATAAGTTTTTTGTTCTTCTTGAAGTTTTAGAAAACTTTTATATTGCTCATCTTAAAGCTTTTTTCCTCAGAATAACTTTTAAAACCTGTAGATACTTGTACTTCAAAAGTTCAAACTTTAAACCTATAAGTTTGAACTTTATGTTTAAAAGTTTAAACTTTTAATGTGAAACCTTATACTTTTACTACAAAAGTTCAAACTTTAGACCTATAAGTTTGAACTTTACGTTCAAAAGTTTAAACTTTTAATGTAAAACCTCATACTTTTACTTTTTTACTTGATCTTTTTATCATTTTTCTTTTCATAAGTTTTTTGTTCTTCTTGGAGCTTTTGAAAACTTTTATATTGCTCATCTTGAAGCTTTTTTTCCTCAGAATAACTTTCAAAACCTGTAGATACTTTTACTACAAAAGTTCAAACTTTAAGCCTATAAGTTTGAACTTTATGTTTAAAAGTTTAAACTTTTAATGTCAAACCTTATACTTTTACTACAAAAGTTCAAACTTGACACCTATAAGTTCGAATTTTACGTTTAAAAGTTTAAACTTTTAATGTAAAACCTCATACTTTTACTTTTTTACTTGATCTTTTTTTTATTTTTCTTTTCATAAGTTTTTTGTTCTTCTTGGAGCTTTTGAAAACTTTTATATTGCTCATCTTGAAGCTTTTTTTCCTCAGAATAACTTTCAAAACCTGTAGATACTTTTACTACAAAAGTTCAAACTTAAGAACTATAAGTTTGAACTTTACGTTTAAAAGTTTAAACTTTCAATGTGAAACCTCATACTTTTACTACAAAGTTTAAATTTTCAGTATGATACTTTTACTTTAAAAATTCGTACTTTAGACCTATAAGTTTGAACTTTACATTTCAAGTTTTAACTATACTTTTACTTTAAAGGTTTAATTTTAGACCTAGAAGTTTAAACTTTGAATGTGAAACTTTATACTTTTACTTTAAAAGTTTAAACTTAAAGTTCAAATGTTTGAATTATGAAATTTATACTTTTACTTCAAAAGTTCAAACTTTAGACCTATAAGTTTGAACTTTACGTTCAAAATTTTAAACTTTTCATGTGAAACCCTATACTTTTACTACAAAAAGTTTAAACTTTAAGTTTAAGTGTTCAAACATTTAATATAATCTATACTTTTAGTTCAAATGTTTAAACTTTCAGTAAGATACTTTATACTTTTACTTCAGACCTATTAGTTTGAATTTTACGTTTAAAAGTTTAAACTTTTACTCTAAATGTTTAAACTTTCAAGATGACACCTTGTACTTTTACTTGAAAATTCAAACAATTTTATAAATAGTAAAAGTTGCTGAATGATGGTGCTGATGTAAGTGTAGAGTACTTCAAAAGATAATTGAAGATAAACGAATTAAGTTCTAAACTCTTAATGTGAAAATTTTTACTTTAAGACTTCCAAGTTAAAGTTCGAAAAGTATATTCTAAGTTTTGATGATATCTAATATATGTAACCACCCTCTGCCAGCTCTTCGATGATGTTATAAATTTCAAAATCGTGAGACATACTTCCAGTAAGTTTTTTAGAGACCAGTAATTTAAGACGTTCAACAAGTTCATTGGGATCATCCTCACTATATAATACTCCTTCTTCATTTGTAACAAGTTCATTTGGATCGACCCAGGATAGATCATCTTTACTATCTAACAATCCTTTCCCAGTCCTTTCTTCTGCATTTAAAAACATGGGAGCGATAGTTTTGATAAATTTTTTACTCTTCGATGTTCGTATTTTTTCATTAGGTTGACAACGAACTTTATGAGCATGAGTAGTTTCCATGATCTGCCTATAATTTTCTTTATCATTTTTATTATAATGAACTGGATCTATTTCAAACAATAATTCAAGCAACCCAGGAGTTTTTTGGTAAGTTTTATCGTTTACTTTTATAAGACTATTTAAAAAACTTATTGGAGTTTTTCCAAGTAAGAGTTTTCCTTTGTCCATTTTAACTCCATAAATTTTATCTAAGCTTCCTTGATTTTGAATTGTATTGAATAATTGATACACATCTTCATCTTCATCATCTTCAGCTGCAGTTTCATAATCAGTACTTGTAACTGAATTATCGCTTTCATCAAGACAAAACTTTTCACTTGGAGTAGGGCTTTCATTCTGACTACTGTTATTTTCAAAAGTTTCCTCTGGTTCCGCGATAGTTTCATCTTGGAATAATTCTCCTTCTTCTGAGTCAGATGATTCTTTGACAGTCATTAATGGTCTTTCATTATTGTCTCTCCATGTTTCAGAAAATGATACTTCAAGATCGTTATCAGTTTTAACTGGGTGCACTCCTTTTGTTTTTAATTGTTTTTTCAAATGACTATTTCCTTCATTAAAATTTTGATTACTATATTGCTCATCTATTCTATTAAATTTTCTTCGTTTGTAAGCGCTTAGATCAACTAACTTTTGAATAGGATCGACAATGGGCTTAAATGTTTGATGTAAGATTCGCTCAGTATCATCTCTTCGAGAACGCATAATATTATACTTGCGTTTTGCTGCTTTTTGAGCTTTAACTAGCTCTTCAAGGATTTTTTTCTGACAGATAAGATTATCCATATCGACTCTTCGATGTCTAAATTAAGACTAATTACATTTTCTTTCGTTGTCATATTTATAGCAAAATTGTGTAGAGTCCACTCGTACCTTACTTCATTCTTTCTCTAAGAACTAAAAGTTAAGAGTCCACTTGTACCTAATTTCATTTCTTTCTTTTATAATGATCCTTAATAAACTCACATCATTTAATACTTAAATAGATGTATTTAAATTTTTCCCGGTAGTGTATGATGATGATGATATTAACTGTATCCAACATTTAATTTTTGTAGTTAAGCTTCAAATTACTATAAATACAGTGCATTTATTACTATTGATTTCAGTTATAAACTAACCTTCATAGAGAAATGATCATTTACAATAAAAAGAAGAAGGGGAGTTCTAGATTGATGGACACTATCATCAACAAACTCCCCTTCGAACTAAACTTGTCGGGCAACAATTACTTTATGAGACCAGCTGAAATGTACGGGAGCTTACATTCCACCGGAAATAGCCATACTCGGACACTTCAAAAACATTCAAGTTCTATTGAAAAAATTACTTCAACGAACCTGAAATCGAAACAAGGAATGGGTATTAAATCAAGTGTATCTTTGAAAACTGGTGGAGCTTTACCACTTACACCTTTGTTAGCTGGGTTGAGTGCAGCAAGTGCATTGGTAAGTGGTGCTTCTGGAGTTTACAAGGCTATTAAAGATACAAAAATTGATCGAGAAAAAATTGATGAAATCAAAAGAAGTAATGATGCGATAGAAGCCATAGCCCAAGGTAAAAAACCTGATATACAAGGTCAAGGTTTAATCTTTGAACCGTACAAACAACTAAAGCTAAAAGAAGTAAGGCGACAGAGCAATGATTCAACTATCATAAGAAATAAACTATTGGGTTCAAAATCTAAGCATTCCAAACCACTAAAACGACAAAACGAAAATTTTTTAAAATGTCTTGGATACAACATAATAAACCCTGTTGACAAATAATTATGTTTTAAGAAAACAGGTCTCTAAAAAGAAAGTTTGAATTTTTCAAGTAAAAGCATAAAAATACATCTTGAAAGTTTAAACATTTGAACTAAAAGTATAGATTATATTGAAAATTTGAACACTTAAACTTAAAGTTTAAACTTTTTGTAGTAAAAGTATAGGGTTTCACATGAAAAGTTTAAAATTTTGAACGTAAAGTTCAAACTTATAGGTCTAAAGTTTGAACTTTTGAAGTAAAAGTATAAATTTCATAATTCAAACATTTGAACTTTAAGTTTAAACTTTTAAAGTAAAAGTATAAAGTTTCACATTCAAAGTTTAAAGTTCTACGTCTAAAATTAAACCTTTAAAGTAAAAGTATAGTTAAAACTTGAAATGTAAAGTTCAAACTTATAGGTCTAAAGTTTGAATTTTTGAAGTAAAAGTATCATACTGAAAGTTTAAACATTTAAACTTAAAGTTTAAACTTTGTAGTAAAAGTATGAGGTTTCACATTGAAAGTTTAAACTTTTAAACGTAAATTCAAACTTATAGGTTTAAACTTTGATCTTTTGAAAAGAATAAATTTTATAATGAAAGTTCGAACATTTAAACTTTAAGTTTTAACTTTTAAAGTTAGAGTATAAAGTTTCACATTCAAAGTCTAAACTTCTAAGTCTAAAATTAAACCTTTAAAGTAAAAGTATAGTTAAAACTTTGAAACGTAAAGTTCAAACTTATAGGTCTAAAGTCTAATTAAAAATCACGTTTAAAAAACAAAGTTAATTCAAAACAAGCAAAATAAAAATAAAAACCAAACTTTAAAAATAATTAAGAAACAACAAGGTATATTTACAAAAAAAAAAAAAAAAAAAAAAAAAAAACTAAAAATTGATCACAGTGGGTAAAGTAGGAAGAAGCTAATGGGACTGAGACAGTCTAACCGATAGAGATATCTCTAACAGCTGGCCATCCCAAGAGCTTTTGACACTACTATCAACTGCTGGAAAAAAAAAAAAAAAAAAAAAACAACAACAACAAGACAAATAAATACAAATTAAATTTTATTATTTTTATAATTAAGATAATATAATTTTTAATTTTTATTTTAAAAACCTACGGTCATGTAGGCAAGATCTATACACCCCCACCATGGTGATCTTTCGATTTAAAAGTTTAAACTTTTAAACGTAAAGTTCAAACTAATAGGTCTGAAGTTTGAATTTCGAAGTGAAAGTATGAAGTATCTTAGTGAAAGTTTAAATATTTTAACTAAAAGTATATATTATTATATTAAAAGTTTAAACACTTAAACTTAAAGTTTAAACTTTTGTAATAAAAGTATAGGGTTTCACATTAAAAGTTTAAACTTTTAAACATAAAGTTCAAACTTATAGTTCTTGAGTTTGAACTTTTGAAGTAAAAGTATCTACAGGTTTTAAAAGTTATTCTGAGGAAAAAAGCTTTAAGATGAGCAATATAAAAGTTTTCTAAAGCTTCAAGAAGAACAAATAACTTATGAAAAGAAAAATGAAAAAAAGATCAAGTAGTAAGTAAAAGTATGAGGTTTTACTTTAAAAGTTTAAACTTTTAAACGTAAAATTCAAACTTATAGGTTTAAAGTTTGAACTTTTGAAGTAAAAGTATCTACAGGTTTTAAAAGTTATTCTGAGGAAAAAAAAGCTTTAAGATGAGCAATATAAAAGTTTTCAAAAGCTTCAAGAAGAACAAAAAACTTATGAAAAGAAAAATGATAAAAAGATCAAGTAAAAAAGTAAAAGTATGAGGTTTTACATTAAAAGTTTAAACTTTTAAACGTAAAGTTCAAACTTATAGGTCTAAAGTTTGAACTTTTGTAGTAAAAGTATAAGGTTTCACATTAAAAGTTTAAACTTTTGAACATAAAGTTCAAACTTATAGGTTTAAAGTTTGAACTTTTGAAGTAAAAGTATCTACAGGTTTTAAAAGTTATTCTGAGGAAAAAAGCTTTAAGATGAGCAATATAAAAGTTTTCTAAAGCTTCAAGAAGAACAAAAAACTTATGAAAAGAAAAATGATAAAAAGATCAAGTAAAAAAGTAAAAGTATGAGGTTTTACATTAAAAGTTTAAACTTTTAAACGTAAAGTTCAAACTTATAGGTCTAAAGTTTGAACTTTTGTAGTAAAAGTATAAGGTTTCACATTAAAAGTTTAAACTTTTAAACATAAAGTTCAAACTTATAGGTTTAAAGTTTGAACTTTTGAAGTAAAAGTATCTACAGGTTTTAAAAGTTATTCTGAGGAAAAAAGCTTTAAGATGAGCAATATAAAAGTTTTCTAAAGCTTCAAGAAGAACAAAAAACTTATGAAAAGAAATATGATAAAAGATCAAGTATGAAAAATTAAAGAAAAAGAAAAAAATTTAATTGAATTCTAATAAATTGAATATAAAAAAGTTGGAAAAGTAGTTTAACTTAAGTCATGATGCATGCTAGCTCAGTGGCTCAGGTGGTAGAGTGTCTGCCTGTCATGCCTGGAGTCGTGGATTCGAATCCCACTTCACCAAATTTTTTTCTTTGATAATTTAATTAAAAATAGTATTAGTAATATATGATACAAGTTAAGAATAAAAATATCAATAAATAAACAAAATAATATTAAATTATCCAAAAGGAAAATGAAAATAATATAAACAGTTGGAAAAGTAATGCAAATAAGAAATTCGTGGATGCTAGCTCACTGGCTCAGATGGTAGAGTGTCTACCTGTCGTGCCTGGGATCGTGGGTTCGAAACCTGGTTGCACCGATTTTTTTTTCTTTAAAAATTTTATTTAAAATAATTTTCAAATATCATCTATGAATTGTAAAAGTAATTAAAATACACGAAAAGAAAAAATACTCGATTTTAGTGTGATAAGTTAACACTGCGGAATTCTGCGTGAATTGTACACAAAAACGCTGCGCCGTACACGAAAAAATTCTGTGACAGAGCACAGTTTTTTTGAAGCGCTCGCATAAAATTTATGCGCGACTTCAGCACACAAGTTTCTTGTGCAGCGTCCACACTAAAATCGTGTATTTTTTCTCTCCGTGTATTTTTTAAAATTAAAATATTATTAAAATGAGTAAAGCTACCGGCTAGCCAACAGCGGCTAGCCCCTAGCACGACCCCAGCCCTCACCCTCAAAAAGTACGAGAGTTCTGCGCCGAAAAAGGTACGAGAGATTGGGACCAAAAAAGTACGAGAGAGCGGGCCCAAAAAAGTACGAGAGAGCGGGACCAAAAAAGTACGAGAGTTCTGCGCCGAAAAAGGTATGAGAGAGCGGGACCAAAAAAGTACGAGAGTTCTGCGCCAAAAAGTCACGAGAGAGCGGGACCAAAAAAGTACGAGAGTTCTGCGCCGAAAAAGGTACGAGAGATCTGCGCTGAAAAAGGTATGAGAGTTCTGCGCCATGGCGCAGAACTCTCTCAGCTATACTACTCTAAATGTTTTAATTGAATGTAATATGAAAATTAAAAATAAAAATTCAAATTTTATATTTTGTTCTTCAACCAATCACATAACGAATAAAATGCTGACATTCTTTTTGGGTTCTCTCAGCTCTTATCCTACTAGAAGAAGAGTGGGCGCGCGTACACGCGCCGCGCAGAATTTGACAAAATTACAACCTCCAAAATTTATTGTTGATTAATAACCAAGTTCACGATGAAGAACTCGATAGATGACGACATGCTTAACCAATAGGATCAAAAATGAAAGTCTTAAACTCAAAAATCGATATCGCTTACTCAATTTTAAGAATGGATAGGATAGGATAGGATTAGGATAGTCAAAATAAAAATTATTATGACATCATACCTTTGCGTATTTTGATATATTTTAATAAATATTCTGCCGCCTTAAGTCGGAATCTCCATAACTGCATAAATGTTCGATTTTAAGTTATTAATTTTTTAGACATAGTTTTATGTGGTCTTTTCGAATTTCATAAGCAAAAAGCAGTAAGAGGTCTTAACTAAAAAAGCGTTTAGGAGGTCCTTAACCCTCCAATGATAAAGTTCGATTTAGAGTTTGAGGATTCTAAGTAGGTTATTTAAGTAATTTATACCCTCCCAAATGCATTTGTAAAAAAAAAAAAAAAAAAATACGAGTCACCGATATATTTTATAAGAAAAACCAATTCGAAGTTGTCGGTTTTTTCCATGGTCGAGAACGAAGTAAAAATTTTTCAATGAAGAATTTTAATTATTTCCAGAAAAGTTTACCCTTATAAACCAGGGGGTAAAATGATCCCTGAAATCTTAACTTTCTATTCTAAAAATAAATACTATAAGTTACCGATCATTTGAAAAAGAAATCAGTCGATAAACACCGAAAAACACTGGAAAAATGTTATTATAACCTCAAACTGCATGACTCAGAACATGAATTTTTCTTTTCAAATGCTTATTCCCAAAAAAAATAAAAACAGTTGTTCGTTAAAAACAATTTTTGAGTATGAAATGAATTATAATTCAACCAAATTATTCATAAAACTATTTAAATGAAATTAAATAAATTCACACACTCAATGGACCTCACGGCCTTAAAGACCTGCTTATTTTAAAGAAAATTCGATAATTTGTCAAAGTTAACATCATAAGCTACAAAATAAATAACATGTTATAATAACTATTATAACATCATAATATGTGATTTTTCAGCAAATTTTCTGAAAGATGATCTTAAAATAAACAAAAAATTATTTAATTACAAAGGTTTATTTTTTTATTTTCTTTTTATATCAAATCTCAAAACTTCAAAGTTGAAATACTCGAAAAGTGACAGCTTGCAGTTACGGTGGCAGTATACTAGTCCAGTTATACTTTAATACTTAAGAGCTTGATCCTAATTTGAATAATATCAACTGCTTTGCTGTCTAAAAATAAAATTGTATGCAGCATGCTCTTATTAGCTTCGACCGGTGTGTGCAAATTTTTTGAAATGATGATCAGAAGTTGACTTTTTTTCAGTGAAAAAAAGAAAAGAATTATAATTATTATAACTTAAATTTAAACAATACGTATTTATAAAAATATGATATTATTCATTCTCACATCACAATTTTTCCAACTAAAGACTTGAATATTCAGGATTCACGTATATACGTGCCACCTTATAAATTTTTTTTTTCCCTGTAATAATGTATACTTATTTAATTTGATATGATAGCTTGTTTTTTTATCAAAATCTTAAGTCTGATTTAAAAATTTATATTTATTAGGCCCTCTACCGAAGGGTCCAAACATAAAAAAGTGAAATTTCAAAAAATAAAAAATACTAACAAATTTTAAGCAAAACTTTAATCCTTTTTTATACATGTAAATTTTTTGATTTGACGAACGGGTTTTTAGTAAAAAATCATAAAAAGTCCAAATTTGACCCTCGAAGTGAATACATGTATGTCACGTAGCTTTTTTTTTTATTCAAAAATCAATGGCAAAATTCACGGTTTTTTTTTCACTTATCGGCCCTAAGCACCCTATTGATTGTGAACTAAGTTTCACTGGGTAAAAGTTGTAAGTACCCTTTTTTATTTCGTTTTATTTCGCTAAAATAGTGATTTTGGTCCAAGTATTCACTCTAAGGGTCAAACTTGGACAATTAAAAGCGTCGAATTAAAAAACTTACATATATAAAAAAATCTTAAAATTTTGCGAAGAATTTGGTAGTATTTTTTATTTTTTGAAATTATACTTTTTTATGTTTGATCCCTACGGTAAAGGGCATAATGAAGGGAATTTAGAAAAACAGGCTCCAAAATCGAGTTCCATGGAGCAGTAATTATCTCATCCCATCAAAGAGTGACCTCAAAATTCGCCAAATTTTAGCCTGTTTTGAAAAATCGTGATTTTCGATGAATTTTCATGCAAAATCGGTTGCATAAATCGAAAAAACACTAAGTATATTTTCTTCTTAGAATTTCATACTGAATACGATAGTATTTTTTGTTTTATAAATATTAAACTTTAAAAAATTGTCCCTTTAAACGTATGTATAAAAAAAGGACGTTTTTTGATCATATCTTTGTAACAAAAAAATTTCGCAAATAAAAACTTTGCAGGGATTCCTTTTAAACTATAAACTACTATTTAGACCAAAAATTAAATCGAATTTCGTTTGCGCCAAAACGGGCTAATTTTGGGGTCACTCTTTATTATTCCATTTAGTCTAGATTTAATGCGCCCCTGAAAGGGTTAATTGCTTCCCCACAATCTGATCCTAAAAACATGGTTTTGTTAAAATTTCAGGTTTCTTCATTTCTTTGAGTAAACTAAAAAAATTATTTTTAGGCAGTCAGAAAAATTTGTTTAGCCTGTGCATGCACAAACATAACTTTGCAGCACAAGCATGTGTGGGTTTTTCAAAGCTTTGTACCTTCGGCTGCCGGCTGCTTTTAGTAGGTAGATGTTATTACAATCACATCAAAAAGTTCAGCGCGATGCTCGCCTGCTTGAGAAGTGCAGCGTGTAGAGTCTAGATAGGTAGTTAAATTTTTCGGTTGACTGTCTTGGCCAGCTCCGCCTCTCCAAGTCTCCATGCAGCTGCACACGAGATGCTACAAATTCGTCCGTATTTATCAACTTTGAACTAATTTATCTCGAAAACTAGTCCCGGTTGAGCTATTTGGTAAGCGAAGAAGTTGGTCGGAATTGATTCATTGTTAACATATGCGGCATTTAGAACAATTAAAGGTTTTTCCACGCTTTGGTGAACTGAAAAGTAAAAAAAGTACTTGATTTGCACTCGAAACCTATGTCTCCGATGTAAATTTAAAAAAATTTGAAGCCTTTTTTGAAAATTAAACCCGGTTGCCTACCTAAATTAAATACTATAGAATTCCTTGTTTTAAAATGTACACATTATCTGTAAATTTCAAAAAACTCCAAGGATATGGTCATTTTCATGAAATTACCTTAAGAATCTTATCATCAAATTCTTCACCATGAACTTACTCATTGATCAACAAAAAATTTTAAAGGTTGTTAAGGAACTTTAACTCCACAACGTAAGTCGAATCATGATTTTTTTTATGTAGATATACACTTGCATGGTTCCTCGAGTGCAAACTAACCCCAAAAACGTCATTTTTTGCTACAGATATTTTTTTCCTACATTAATATTCTCTGAATTGATATTCTGAAGTAACTAAAATTATCCTTAATTGTGCTTCTTGTAGCACAAAAAATCTGCTAAAAATCTCAGCATACATTAATGAGATTCAATGAAAGCAAGCATAAAAGAATTCGATTCTCCATAAGAGACCGTGTTAAAGGCTACGGAAGAGTAAAAAAAAATCACGAATAACTCGGCTTTTATACTCTGAATAGTTCAATAATTTTAACAGAGCCTTTATTATTCAGATCAAACTGCCCCTAAATTTTCAGAATTTTCTCAGCATGATTAATTTTTTGAGTTAAACGTCCTTAAATTCAGCGGCTCGCATATATGTTTATGATTTTATTGATAGAAAAAAAAAAAATTATAAGATGAAAGGAAAACTTTATTTGGTGATTAAGCTTACGGATACTGAATACTAATTCAAAGATTTTTTAAAGATTCTGTTCAATTTGCAAAAATTATTCAACCGATTTTCTCTGAGACTTTTTATAGATTCTATCTAAATTCAAAAAATATTTGCTTTTATCTTTACAAATATGTTCAAAGGATCACTTCAAAAATTCCTGTTCCGTACCAGAAATATTTATTGAAAAAACAATTTTTTTTTTTTTTTTTAAGGAATTATTATTCTTCAAGTTCTTCAAGTTTAATTTAATACTATCGTATTATTTGGATCTAAAACAACAAAAAATGTCCCTACAAGTCTTACGCTGAACTGAATTGAATAGTTTTTGAAAAAATTTAATCAAATGTTAACAGTTTCCTATAATAATATTTAACTATATCTTAATAATTATTAAACAAATGTCTGCTTCACATGCATTATTATAACTATATATTTTTTCAATACGCACGGCAGTGTCATTAGTCATATGAACACCTGTAACATGCTTTAGTTTCAAATTACGGATCGACTTTTGAGATCTATCTATAAAAGAGAGGTAGCGCCATTTTGGTGAGATTTTCAATGTAAGATTTTATTCGTGAGCTGATTGGTGGAGAAGTTTTTACAATAATAGAAAAGTCCCATTTGAGGTTACAATCATTGTTTTTTTCCGCTTGCAGCGCGCTGAGTGGTACTAGTATTTCTAAATTTTATATTGGAAACTGCGAAATAGTACATTACATACCTAGTAAGTAAGGCCAGTAAAGTAAGAAATGTCTAAGATCACATGGAATTGTCGGCCGAGGCGAAGCCGAAATTTAGCCCGAAGCCTTAAATTTGATAAATATGTGATCTGAGGCTTTCAGCTTTCTCAATTACTGGCCGTGGTGTGTATACTATTTTTTTGTTCAACGGAGCCAGAAAGCGACAATTGCGTTTAAGGCCGCGGCCCGAAAATGCCGCTTTCTGGCCGGAGGATAAAAAATAATGTTTAATACGTATGTTTAATGTTTTACACGTGTGTTTAAAAAATATTCATTTTTGTCTTTTTTCCTAAACCTCAAAAGTAGTTTTATGATTTTTACAATTCTTAAATTCAATAAACTTAAAAACTAAGCAGCATAGTGAATAAGAACATTTTTTGTAGTTTTTGAGCCTAACAATAGTGACCTTTTGGAAATATTTGTAAAGAAAAAGTATGAGCCAAAATTTTTCCTACGAATGCGGCACAAAGATCCCGTTTATAGTTATCACATCATATACAAGTTTAAAAAAAAAATACTGTGAAAAAATTTTCAGCTAATTCAGAAAAAAAGTTTTGAGAATCATGCTCGACGAAATCGCTCTAGCTTTCACAATTCTTGATTTTTTTAAACAAGCATCTTTGGAAAATTTTTGCATTAAATAAGAGAATTTCTTAGATGTAATAAAAATTAACAATAAAATTATATTCGAGAGAAAAAAAAAATGTATAAAAAACAACTTTCGCCTCTTCGAGATCGGAAGATTTTTTTTTTCTCAGGATGAATAATTTTATCAAACTATGACTGGTACGATTTTTATTGAAATTATCCATGAGCTTCAAGTACACATTGAAAGCTTCATAATTTTTTGTTAATTTATAACTTAATATAAAATATTATTACAATTGTTTTTACTTAAATTTGGACAAAAAAACTCTTCTATGTGAGTTTTAATTTTGAAAAATCTTAATCTTATTATCTTGATGTTAAATACTCACGTGTTCTTTCATGCGTGGGTATGGTAAGTTAAAAAATATTAAAAGTTATTCGTAAAAATTTATTAAGTATGAAAATTACTAGCAGAGCCTTTCATTTCGATCTCTCTATCTCTCTCTCTCTCTTTCTCTATCCCTCTCTTTCTCTCTCTATCTCTCACAACAACCTATCAACTTGGTGGGTCGACGTCAGCTCCGGACCCCCTTGTACAACACCGCCTAACTCAATCTTTCTCTTTCTAGCTAGTTTTTTCAACTCATCGTCTTACTTTTTTATTTTATTTTTTCATGTTTTTTTTTTTTTTTTTTAACTCACAACAGACCTGAAATAACATTTTTACTTCAGTGTTCATTGTTACTTGCTTTATTTTAACTAGTTTCATTTAAATTTTAATTTAAGTAACATAAGTTATTTAGTTATTAACTATCAACTGTAGTTATATTTTTTAAAGAAAAGTTTCAATTTATATTCCTTTAATATTAGACTCAAAATAAATGGTTATTAAAAAATTGAACATTAAAAGCTAAGAAACTGTAAATTTGCAAAAAGTCTATTTTAGGCTCTACAATTAGGTTTCATTTCGCAGCTCATTAAAATTCGCCTAATTCATTATGATCTTAGTTTATGATTAACTTTTTATAATTTCTAAAAAACTTTACCATAGTCTTAAAGATTTATGCTTATTGTTATTACTACGTCACCCTCATAATCTTGATCAAAAGTCTCAAAATAAATCAATCACGTGTACACGTGACATGTTGAATATTTTGGCTTCTTAGATAATATACGTATTAGAAAAATGTTGAAAAAGCATGACCATGCTCGTTTTATATCATCTTTTTTAAATACTAGAAATTATTCTGCGCGCAAGCGCTCACCGACTCTTATTTATCGCTTTTGCAAAAGAAATTTTTGTTAAATAAAATAAAAAATTCCAACTTCATCAGTTTTTAAATTGTTTTACTTTACATAGCCCCTCTACACTGTAAAAAATATTTTTGTAAAATTACCTCGATCAACGATGTAAAAATCGAGAACATCGCTCAGCCATGTAAATTTACCTCGATCAACGTAGTAAGCTTACGCGCATATTTTAAAACCGTAAACTAACCTACAAATAATTTTTTTCATTAATTCAAAATGAGATATATTAACCCTTAAAGGCCACACCCAAATCCAGAACTGCCACACTGACAGTTATGTGGGGTCATTCTGACCCCGTGTGGCATTTAAGGGTTAATGATAAAAATAATAAATATACATTATATACATAACATTTTTTATTTGAATATTAAATTACATGAATTAAACTGTTTATACTTTAATCGAGGTAATATAAAAATATCGACCAATTTTTTCTATGTCCGACTATCATAACCTCACTTTTAGCGACCAAACTGAACCCTGGCGTAAAATTACCATGCTGACCGATGTAGATTTTACAAAATTTGTAACTTTACAAATTTTAGTAAAATCACTCCACTGGTCCATGTTCCTACTTTTTATAAATGTAAAAAGTATGTAAATTTACAAATTTCAGTAAAATTACATACCTCAACGATGTAGATTTACGATTTTTGTTTAGTTTACATCGATGATCAAGGTAATTTTACTGGAATTATTTTTTACAGTGTAAGCATGCCGCAAGCGCGCATAGGAAAAAAAACAAAAATAGTAACCTCAAATGCACTTTTCGAATATTTAAAAACTTCTTCACTAATCAGTTCACGAATAAAAAGTTTACGCAAGATGGCGATATCTCTCTTTTATAAATGCATTTTAGGATTCCGTTACCTAACCAATCGTTATGTTTTCTTTCTTTAAAAAAACTAAATCTATTCAAGGATTTGATTTTTCAAAACCAGCTTGATGTGGTTATTTTGAGCACATTTGTAAGTACTACAATCAAATCTATTATTAATTTTTGCTTAGTTAATCTTATTATGTTCTTTTTAACTTTTAAAATTGCTGAACTAAATAACTACGACTTTTCATTGTAATATGTGGTTCAGTAGATGGGATTTAAATATTATTTACTGGTCTTACCCTAGCATAATAAAATCAGTCACTAAACTTTCAAATAAAGAAGGAAAGAGTACGATTATCTTATAAAAAAAGAAAGAATAGTTAACATTTTAAAAGTTGTTCAAGATTTTAAAAATAATTTTATGATTAAGATTATCGGAAATATGAGATTTAGTGAAATCATTACCAAAAACAGTGTAAGACTGTAAGCACACACACGCACCCACATACATATATAAATCTCAAACTTTTCATTATTGAGTTTGAAAATTAAAAATTTTTTATTTTAAAAACACATTATCATGAAACTTCTCTGAATCTTTCTTTTTATCAAATATTTGCTGAAAAGTCGTCATCTTCCTTATTACGAGTATCAATTGCGCATCCACTGAGAAAAAAAGCGACAGATAAGACCTTGCGACTCGAGCAATAATTGTTTGACAGCTCAAGTAACAGGTAGGACCGTAATCTTTACTTGAGACTGAAGCAAATATTGCATGAGTCGTTAACTAGCGCATATCTGCTGCTTCAAATTTAAGTTACATTTTATGTGAGCGAAAAAGTAGATGTTTTATTGAAAAGATTGGTTATTTTTCCCTGAAAACATTTTTAAAGGCACATCGAAGTTAATTTTATTATATAAATGCAGGAAAGGCTAGGGTAAATAAATAATATTGAAGCAATAGTTATCAATTAACTATAGGAATACTTTTATTCAATCAAGAGAGCTAAGATCTGAATGTTATCATAACTTATTAGTCGGCTAAGCTAAGCGCGCGCTCTTATTCAAAATCTTATTTAATTTTTTGTAATTTCCAACAATAAATCATTGAATTATTATTTAGTGTTAGTTTATAACTATTCCAACCTCAAATTTTGTGTTTCGATCATCGTTATGAACTATATTTTATATTTTTATGCATATAAACATAGTTATTTTTAATCAATTAAAAATTATCAATAAAAATATGACAATTTATGCAGCAAATAATATAATTGAATTTTTTGACGACTTACTCGTCGAACATTGTTGACTCAAGCAATATTTAGTTAAGTCATCTGATACTGCTTAAAGTAAAGATTACAGTAAAACGCCCCTTACTTGAGCTCTCAAGCAACTACTCAGGGCCGGATTTACCTAAGGGCACACCGGGGCACGGGCCCCAGGGCCTCCACATGATTGAGGCCCCCACAACTCATAAAAAAATTTTTGAAAAAGTTATAATACACAATTTTGTTTTCAAAATTTCTTCTTTAAAAAAAAAAAAAAAAAAAAAAAGTACTGGTTACCCTCAAGCTCTAAACTCCCGAAACCTTGGGCGCCCAAGTTCAACAAAAAAACTGATCGGCTATCCCCCAGGCTCTAAACCCCCCAAAACCCTGAAGGCCCGAGGTCAACGAAAAAACTGATCAGCTATCCCCGAAGCTCTAAGCCCCCAAATACCCTGGGCGCCTGAGTTCAACAAAAAAACTGATCGGCTATCCCCCAAGCTGAGATTTTTATGAGTGAGCTTGCGAATTCGATTATGCTAACCCGTTGAGTAAATATCTTCTTATTTAAAGAAGATATGTAGATGATGTTTTTTGTGGTTGGACAGGTGCAAAAAGACAGTTATAAAACTTTTTTAGTTTTCTGAATAATTTACATAAAAATGTCAAATTCACATTAGAATAGGGCTTCACGATATTCGAGAAAAATATCAATATCGTCTCGATATCGTCTCGAAATCGATACGATATCCGAGATGATACGTCTCAACGAATGTCGATATCGATACGATAGAAATTTTTTATGAAGCCACCGATATTCTCGTATCGGCGATATTCCAGAGACGATAATATCGAAAAATATCGTCTCGAAAAAAATAAGATGTATGTAGCAATTTTAAATCTTAGCGTGAATATCGTACACTGTTACTGGAGCCAATAAAACTCGAAAGTGTCAGTAACGGATCCAGCAATCATTTTTGGGGGGGGGGGGGCGCTTTACTATATTATATATATATGTGTGTGTGTGTGTGTATATGAGATAGATGATCAGTTATCCCCCAAACTCTAAACCCCCAAATACCCTGGGCGCCCGAGTTCAACAAAAAAACTGATCAGCTATCCCCCAAGCTATTCCCTTATGGAAAAAATCGGTGTAAACACCGAAAAATAACACTAAAAATAACACCGAACTTCTACACCGCATTGGGTGTGATTTCGCACACCCAATGCGGTGTTACACCCAAATGGAGTGTTACACCCAATGGAGTGTTACACCCAAAGGAGTGTTACACTAAACCGAAAAAAAAAAAATTGGCCTCATGGGGATTCGAACCATCGATCTTCAAGTTGACGAGAATTTACCGACCACTTTATCCACTTAGCCACGCTCTTTGTTGCAAATACTATGTTTAAAATAATATATAAACATTGAAACAAACTTTTTTTGATTATTTAGTTTATATACGATTAAAAAACATTACTTTTAACATGTTTATAAAAACTATATTAACAATTATTAACCCTTAAAGGCCACACGGGGTCCAAAAGACCCCACATAACTGTCAGTGTGGCAGTTCTGGATTTGGGTGTGTCATTTAAGGGTTAAAATAAAAATTTCAGTGTTAACACCCAAAATTCGGGTGTTTTTCATAAAAATTCATTTTTTTATTTTTTTTTTGTCAGAAATTAAAACAATTATACCACCTTATTTCTTTTTTGATAAATTGATTTGAACTTTTTATTATTAATTATATCTATTCTCATGATTTCCTTTAACTCACAAAGTTTCGATCACGTCATCAACGTCGTATGTTCAAATCTGCCAATAGCACTATAGTTTTGAGCCTACGAGACTTAGAGGTCTAAAATTTTACAGACGGTATAAGTTTGAATGTCGAACCGTTAATGTGCAGTCTTGGACATCCAGGTTACCGATGCCGGGGGTACCTGGGGGTCTTCTCCGAGCAATCGGGTCTAATTCTTTGGATGTGAATTTTTAATAAGTACGTCAAAATATAGTATTTTTTAAATAAAAGCATGTTAAAAAATTATTATTATTTTTGTCATAATTGGCTTACTATTGATTGGTTTCAAAAAATTTCAAATATATTC
The DNA here is from genome assembly GCA_038277355.1 of Encarsia formosa. Taxonomy (NCBI): domain Eukaryota; kingdom Metazoa; phylum Arthropoda; class Insecta; order Hymenoptera; family Aphelinidae; genus Encarsia; species Encarsia formosa. The sequence goes on from CM076184.1 coordinate 71,986,069, forward strand.
ATTTTTTTGTCTGTTACCAGTTTTTTCTAAAATAATCATTTTTACCGCTCCTTTGGCCGAATATATACTTTTAGTTCTTAACTTAAAAGTTCATGTATTTTTTACAAGGGTTTTTTCATTATTTCGGTTCAGACGTAATTTTCTAAATAAAAAAATGAATTTTGAACAAATTACTTTAAAAAAAAAACTTAAATGTTTAACGATAAAAATTTAATGAGTTATTCGAATTCTGGAATAATTTTTAGTAAATAATTAAATTTTTTTGTATTTCAATTACTGTCTCAGACGTTTTGTACTTACTTCATAGTACACGACGAACTCACGATATATATGTGCAATAATAAAGAATTTCCAGTTATGGTATTTATTTTTGATCCTACTGATTAAGCATATCATCATCTATTGAATTCTTCATTAATTTTTTATTAAAAACGGATTGAGCATCAAAATTCCATTTTGAGTGTAACATTCCAACTAACTTTTAACTTTGGTGTAAACACTAATTCTTTTAGGTGTAATACCCATAATTATTATCACTTAACTTTGGTGTTAGCACTAAACCTTTTATGCATAAACTCGCAATAGTGTGGGTGTTGACACCCAAAAGTTAAGTGTTAACACTTAACTTCGGTGTTAACGCTGAACATATTGGGTGTAAACTCCCATTGCGAGTGTCAACACCCAACAGTTGAGTGTCAACACTTAACTTTGGTGTTAACACTGAACCTATTGGGTGTAAACTCCCAATTGTGGGTGTCAACACCCAACAGTTGAGTGTCAACACTTAACTTTGGTGTTAACACTGAACCTATTGGGTGTAAACTCACAATTGTGGGTGTCAACACCCAACAGTTGAGTGTCAACACCGAACTTTCGGTGTTAACACTCAAAATCTAGTGTTTACACCGAAAAATCAGTGTTAACACTGCAAATTCGGTGTTTACACCGGTTTTTTCCATAAGGGATTTACCCCCAAATACCCTGGGCACCCAAATTCAATAAATAAACTGATCAGCCGTCCTCCAAGCTTTAAACCCCCAAATACCCTGGGCATCCGAGTTCAACAAAAAAACTGATCAGCTATCCCCCAAGCTATTTACCCCCAAATACCCTGGGCACCCAAATTCAATAAATAAACTGATCAGCCGTCCTCCAAGCTTTAAACCCCCAAATACCCTGGGCGTCCGAGTTCAACAAAAAAACTGATCAGCTATCCCCCATGCTATTTACCCCCAAATACCCTGGGCACCCGAATTCAATAGATAAACTGCTCAGCTATCCTCCAAGCTCTAAACCCCCAAATACTCTGGGAGCTCAAATTCAACAAAAAAACTGATCAGCTATCTCCTAAGCTGTATATCCCCAAATACCCTGGGCGCTCGAGTTCAATAGATAAACTGATAAGCTATCCTCCAAGCTCTAAGCCCCCTAATACCCTGGGCGCCCAAGTTCAATAAAAAAAATTGATAAGCTATCCCCCAAGCTATTTACCCCCAAATACACTGGGCACCCAAATTCAATAGATAAACTGATCAGCTATCCACCAAGCTCTAAACCCCCCAATACCCTGGGCGCCCGAGTTCAACAAAAAAACTGATCAGCTATCCCCCAAGCTATTTACCCCCAAATACCCTGGGCACCCAAATTCAATAAATAAACTGATCAGCCATCCTCCAAGCTCTAAACCCCCTAATACCCTGGGCGCCCAAGTTCAATAAAAAAAATTGATAAGCTATCCCCCAAGCTATTTACCCCCAAATACCCGGGGCACCCAAATTCAATAGATAAACTGATCAGCTATCCACCAAGCTCTAAACTCCCAAATATCCTGGGTGCTCGAGTTCAATAGATAAACTGATCAGCTTTCCCCCAAGCTGTAGACTCCTAAATACCCTGGACGCCCGAGTTAAATAATTAAACTGATCGGGTGTCCCTCAAGCTCCAAGCCCCCAAAACCCTGGAAGCCCGAGTTCAATAAAAAAAACTGATCAGTTATATAATTGCACCAGTGAATCGTAATTTAGGCATTGTTACAAAAATATTTACAGCTGGGCGGTGGGCCGATAAGTTTTTTTGTTGAACACGGGCGCCCAGGGTATTTGGGGGTTTAGAAGATCAATTTTTTTGAACTCGATGCCCAGGGTTTTGGGGGTTTACAGCTTTGGGGGATAGCTAATCGGTTTATTTATTGAACTCGGGCGCCGAGGGTATTTGGGGGTTTGCAGCTTGAGGGATAGCTGATCAGGTTCTTTTATTGAACTTGATGCCCAAGGTTTTGGAGGTTCACAGCTTGGGGGATAGCTGATCAGTTAATTTATTGAACTCGGGCGCCCAGGGTATTTGGGGGTTTAGAAGATCAATTTTTTTGAACTCGATGCCCAGGGTTTTGGGGGTTTACAGCTTTGGGGGATAGCTAATCGGTTTATTTATTGAACTCGGGCGCCCAGGGTATTTGGGGGTTTGCAGCTTGAGGGATAGCTGATCAGTTTATTTATTGAACTATGGCGCCCAGGGTACTTGGGGGCTTAGAAGATCAATGTTTTTGAACTCGACGCCCAGGGTATTGTGGGGTTTAGAGCTTAAGGGAGAGCTGATCAGTTACTTTATTGAACTCGGGCGCCCAGGGTATTTGGGGGCTTAGAGCTTGGGGGATAGCTGATCAGTTTCTTTTATTGAACTCGATCCCCAGGGTTTTGGGGGTTCACAGCTTGGGAGATAGCTGATCGGTTATTTTGTTGAATTTGGGCGCCCAGGGTTTTGGGGGTTTACAGCTTGAGGGATAGCTGATCAGTTTATTTATTGAACTATGGTGCCCAGGGTACTTGGGGGCTTAGAAGATCAATTTTTTTTACCTCGACGCCCTGGGTATTTTGGGGTTTAGAACTTAAGGGATAGCTGATCAGTTAATTTATTGAACTCGGGCGCCCAGGGTATTTGGGGGCTTAGAGCTTGGGGGATAGCTGATCAGTTTCTTTTATTGAACTCGATCCCCAGGGTTTTGGGGGTTCACAGCTTGGGAGATAGCTGATCGGTTTTTTTCTTGAACTCGGGCGCCTAGGGTATTTGGGGTATATAGCTTGGGGGATAGCTGATCAGTTAATTTATTGAACTCGGGCGCCCAGGGTATTTGGGGGTTTAGAAGATCAATTTTTTTGAACTCGATGCCCAGGGTTTTGGGGGCTTGCAGCTTGGGGAATAGCTGATAAGTTAATTTATTGAACTCGGGCGCCGAGGGTATTTGGGGGCTTAGAGCTTGGGGGATAGCTGATCAGTTTCTTTTATTGAACTTGATGCCCAAGGTTTTGGGGGTTTACAGCTTTGGGGGTAGCTGATCGGTTTATTTATTGAACTTGGGCGCCCAGGATATTTGGGGGTTTGCAACTGTTGCGGTTGAGAGTTTTTTGAGAACTTGCTCTTTCGCCGTGAGTGATACGAGAACTTGTTTAAAAGACGATTCTCTAAAAGCACTTTTAGGTTTGAATTCGTGGTCAAAGTCTTCTTTAAATATTAGAAACAAGATATGTTTAACGGACTTAATTCATGATTAGTAACTATCTTTTTTTTTTTTTAGATTTTTTTTCTTTGCTCATTTTGTATTTTTAAAATAAATGATAATTTAAATAAAAATATATATTATAATTACTGTAATTTATGTAAGTATATTCATACTCAACTTTGTATTGCCCAACGAATTTCAAATCAGTTAAGATGACTTTGTATTGATGATTCGGGCATTGGTTTTTTAAATAATTAAAAATCTAGTGAATATTAGTTCACCTAGAGTATTCCCTTAATTTTTAAATAAATGAAAAAATTGGGAAGAAAAAAATTGTCCCAAGTGAGATTCAAACACACGACCTCCTGCATTCCGGGCAGTCGCTCTACCACTGAGCTACCGGGCAATTGTGTGTTCATACTCTTCTAGTCAAATTTATTTTCTACTCAATTAAAAACCCGATTCCCCGTACCCACCCATTTTACCCATTGCGACCTACCTCTCAATCAGGGTCGATATTACTTATGTAAGTATATTCATACTCAACTTTGTATTGCCCAACGAATTTCAAATTAGTTAAGATTAATCGTCCGGTAGCTCAGTGGTAGAGCGACTGCCCGGAATGCAGGAGGTCGTGTGTTCGAAACTAACCTGGGACAATTTTTTTCTTCTCAATTTTTTCATTTATTTAAAAATTAAGGTAATACTCTAGGTGAACTAATATTCACTAGATTTTTAATTATTTAAAAAACCAATGCCCGAATCATCAATACAAAGTCATCTTAACTAATTTGAAATTCGTTGGGCAATACAAAGTTGAGTATGAATATACTTACATAAGTAATATCGACCCTGATTGAGAGGTAGGTCGCAATGGGTAAAATGGGTGGGTACGGGGAATCGGGTTTTTAATTGAGTAGAAAATAAATTTGACTAGAAGAGTATGAACACACAATCGCCCGGTAGCTCAGTGGTAGAGCGACTGCCCGGAATGTAGTCCGGGGGCAGAGGCCGATTTTGTAGGATTTTGAGACCGGCTCACTTTTTCAAGTGATTCCCATGTATTGTGGCCCGCTAAATACGAATATCGAGGTTAGAAGTGTCAAAAGTTGTCAGATAATTTGTTATTAACAAATTTTAACAATAATTAGGAAAAAATCGCGTTTTTGCTAAATAAAAATTTTTTTTAGGTTTTTTGGAACAAAAAAAAGAAAAAATGTTCCATAAAACTTTTCTCTAGGATACGTAATTTTTGCGTTAAAAATCGCCAAAGTTTTAAAAAATGCGATTCTTACGATTTTTGACTTCCTAATACTATGGGAAAAAAATTATTTTTTCACACGATTATAGGGTTTACTCGTTATCTGGGATCTATTCAACAATATGCGTAACAAGTTTTATGTCATTGTTGATTTGAAGTACTTTTTTTTTATTGACAAAAAGCATAGGCGCTAAGCGCTACGCAACTCACTCGAGGAGCGCCTGTTAATGTCCAATACTCTTGGCTCAGTTTTCATCAGACTTGAAGTTTTTGAAATCAACATTTATGCATTTTTTACATGTTCGAGAAGAGTATGAGAGATGGAAAGTATCAAAAACTGTGTGAAAATCTATAACTGATAAATTTAAATAATAAAAAAATCACTTAACCTAAAAAAAAAAATTTTCTTCTTCTAATCAAAAGTAATAAAATCAAAAGTAATAATACATTGACATGAATTTTTTTCGAACCCGTCAAATTTTCGAATTTAATTAAAGCTCCTTAGTTAGAAATGTGGGCATTCGAATAATACGTAATTTTTTGTTTTGAAATAACTAATGTCATTTACGTTTCTTAAATTTTATATAACATATATAAAAAATAATCGTCAAATAAAATAAAAACGAGATTTTTGTGCATTAAAATTAGCATTCATGCACGTCTTTAAAATACAGTTTGTTAAATAAAAAAATACATAAAATAGAGTCTTCTTAGTAATGCATAGAATTATAAAAATTTTAAAACAGTTTTTACGTATACGACAAACAGATATGGGAAAATGTAATATAATTATTTACTTCTTTAAAATAATTTTGATAATCTTTGACTTTATATAGTATATTTTAATTTAATTGATCGTAATATCACATTTTTTTAACGAGCACATTGAATTTTTTTACCAGTCTGAATCGTCATGACTTTCTAAATTATCAATTAGATTAAATTTGTTTTGCAAGTATTATCCTTTTGGTATTTGCAAAATTCGCAACATGGTACTCCTGAAGATTTGCAAATGCAGTGTTTTGTGGTGCATACTCGACACGAGCAGCTAGGAACTAGTTCATCTGATGGAGGTATAAGAATTTCAACTTTTGCTGGTATCAAACAATCATTTTGTTCTTCCCATCATTTTGTTGTCAACTAAAATGCATCAAAACAAATTATTTTAGAAAATTACTTTAAAAAATTCATGTCAACGTATTATTACTTTTATTACTTTTGATTGGAAGAAGAAAAATTTTTTTTTAGGTTAAGTGATTTTTTCGTTACTTAAATTTATCAGTTATAGATTTTCACACAGTTTTTGATACTTTCCATCTCTCATACTCTTCTCGAACATGTAAAAAATGCATAAATGTTGATTTCAAAAACTTCAAATCTGATGAAAACTGAGCCAAGAGTATTGGACATTAACAGGCGCTCCTCGAGTGAGTTGCGTAGCGCTTAGCGCCCATGCTTTTTGTCAATAAAAAAAAAGTACTTAAAATCAACAATGACATAAAACTTGTCACGCATATTGTTGAATAGATCCCAGACAACGAGTAAACCCTATAATCGTGTGAAAAAATAATTTTTTTCACATAGTATTTGGAAGGCAAAAATCGTAAGAATCGCATTTTTTAAAACTTTGGCGATTTTTAACGCAAAAATTACGCATCCAAGAGAAAAATTTTATAGAACATTTTTTCTTTTTTTTGATCCAAAAAACCTGAAAAAAAATTTTATTTAGCAAAAACACGATTTTTTCTTAATTGTTGTTAAAATTTGTTAATAAGAAATTATCTGACAACTTTTGACACTTCTAACCTCGATATTCGTATTTAGCGGGCCACAATACATGGGAATCACTTGAAAAAGTGAGCCGGTCTCAAAATCCTACAAAATCGGCCTCTGCCCCCGGACTAGTGGCAGTATACCACAGCTTGACTCAGTGGCAAAAAACCATGAGCACATGACAAAATATGAATCATTCTGCAAAATTTTGAGATCGAAGTTTTAATTAGGGGAGGTAGGGGCATAAATGGATGATCAGGTAAACTGGCGCGTCAATTTTTTAGATTTCAAATTGAAAATTTGAACCAAAACAATTTATAATATTGTTTTTAATCATATGAACTATAACTTCTGCTAAAAAAATCGACTTAAAAACATTTTTAAACGTATTTATTCTGTTTGAAAGTTTTGGCTACGATACCTGTAAATCTTGCTGCCTTATTTAAGTTAAAAATTAATATTGAAAAAAATATAATACAATTTGATGATTGCACCCCATAAAAACTTCAAGATTTAAACTTTCAAACGGTGTATTTAAGTTTGATAAAATATATTGTTTTCATATAAATATTGCTAGTTAAAAAAAAAAATCTGATCGGTGCACAAATGGTGCGCTCTGTCGGTGTATAAATGGCGTGCCATCTGACCTGTTGTGGATCGTAACCTCAAATTAGGTAGATCGATCTTTGATTGTGTTTTTAGTTGTGATTGATTTGTTATGATAATTTTGTTATGATAATTAATCATTGATGACAACGTTGTGATTTTATTTTGTTGTTGGGTGTAACTTATTCAATATATAGAACGATTTATTATTTATTTCAATATATAGAACGATTATTTTGAATTCATTTAGTATTATTTTACCATTTCTTTCATTTTTGTGTACAGTTCATTACCAATTCACAGTTTAATACGAAAGTAAAAAAAAAAAAAAACTAAAAAAAAAGTTGTGCTAGACCTTTGGCTTTCTGTACATACATCACTTTGTATATCTATATAGGTGCACCATTTGTGCCCCGTCGCTGCGCCTTTTTTACCCCTTTGGTAAAATAGTCGGGGCATAAACGGCGCGTCAGGTTTTTTTCAAATACATAATTTTTTTATCACAATTTTATTTTTATTTTAGTGTCAATTCATTCGGAATTCTTCTACCTAGAAGTGGGTACTAAAAAATTTGATTTTTAATGATTAGTTTTTTTACAACAGTGATTTTAAATTAACCGCACCATTATACCCCTACCTCCCCTTTTTTCGGTTTACCATTGTCAGTCATTTTTACAAGCAAAATTTCAATAAAATACGGCTGACAAGGTTTTTTCGGATGTAATCAAAATTTTGATTTGAAATTTGGCAGAAAGTTACATTACTTGTATATCTAGTGCAAGTATCTCTTCATTTTCAATAATATTGTTTACTGTTTAAGTTTGAGATCAATATTTAAGTTATTTTAGTTCTTCTTTAACACAATATCTTTGATCTGATTTTGATAGTTCTCATATATTATTATTATTTTTTAAAACCAAATAATATTATTGAAAATGAAGAGATACTTGCACTAGATATACAAATAATGGAACTTTCTGCCAAATTTCAAATCAAAATTTTGATTACATTTGGAAAAACCTTGTCAGCCGTATTTTATCGAAATTTTGCTTGAAAAACAGTGTTTTGTGAAAATGACTGACAATGGTAAACCGAAAATAATTAAAACTTCGATTTCAAAATTTTGCAGAATGATTCATATTATGTTGATCAAGTGCAAGAAACTTTGCTGGTACCGATTTTATTTTTTATTTTTTTATATTGATAAATTAGTTATGGAAAAAATTAATAAAGAAATAATAAAAAATTATCCACTTTCACTGCCCCTTAAAAACCATAGCGCTTTGCGATTTTACCACAGTAGTGTTCCATGGTTTTTTGCCACGTCTGAATGATTTTTTTTCACAGACCTTTCAGTTACAATTTCTAAAAAATTACTTCCATGGTAAAAAGCCATATTTTTTCTCTCCGTGAACATAAAAAGTTTTCATTTTATCAGGAGCAAGATTAGCTCGATGGTATATTACAAGCCTGATGAGTGAAAGGTCTCTAGTTCGATTCCCGAGATAAAAAAAAAAAAAAAAAAAAAATTACCACTGATTGGTTAGTTCCCCCTTTTTTTTTTTTTCTTTTTTTTTTTAACATTATGATAAATACTGCAAAAAAGAATGATATACTTATAAAAAGTATATAACAAAAATAGAATTACCGAATGCAGAGCTTAAAAGAAAGCTGCGTGGTCCGATTTAAATAAGGAGCCCGTAAAGTGTATAATGTGTGGCAACTCAGGTGTGATGAACTCACAATACTGCCCGAAATGGTTCGAGCATCAAAACATGCCCGAAAGGTTTCGAATTTAGGACCAGGAGAAAAGACAAATAGCTTTTTTCGCCTTTCCACGTTAACGTGTGAATCTTTCATCTCTAGTTCGTGCGTTGAGCGGACGATGATTAAAATTTGATATAATTGTTATAATTTCATTGTTAATTTATAACATGTCAGTGAGCAAAGCGAGGTCCTCATGACGATTAGTTTTGTATCAGTAACTGAACCGTTATTGATTAAAATCAAATTCTTAATTTTCATAACTGACTGGTGACTTTTTTCCGTTTGCCTATATCGATGATAAGAATATCTGGCTGATGTGTAAAGTTTGTGAGTTATTTATTTTTATTTGATTGCAAATTTAAAAAAAAAATAAATTAAAAAACTACTAAAATATGTTGTAAAGGTGTTTTAAATGCGAATTTTCGGAAACTCACAGTGTAAAGTAGAAATAAAAAAAATAATAAATAAATAAAAAAATAAAAACGATATTCTGATTAAAAAAAAAAAATTATTAATACATTTTTTGGAATCAGGGTAAAGTTCTATAAACAAAAATATTAATATCTCAGTTGGTCCATATTTAATGAAGCACATGCTTATTCGTATCGGTATAGGTAGGTATACCATTACACTGATTACCCCCTCTTTCTCCCTGTCGCGAGCCGCAAACAGGCCGGGAGCAAACGTCACAAAAAGCTTACGTCACAGGAGCGCCCGTTGGCACCTAACCTGAAAGTATCGATGGACAAGGCAATGCTTACTCTATCAGCTGCGCGAAAGACAGCTGTCATGTGGGTAGCGCAACGAAACAGAATTGAAAGCAATGTGCATATAAAATGAGGTCTAAGAACGTCTTTTTGCTCTCAAGGCAACAGCATCAGCTAATATCTCAGCCACGGCGACAGCCGATCGTCATCGTCAACAAACGAAAGCATCAAAAAACGCAGCAGTGACATTGTTGGCCTGCAGGGCATAAATATACAGTCATCAGCTGGGCATCGCCAACGAGTTTTTCGCTGCACAATGGACAGACATTTCTCGGTGTGTTCACTCTTACACATTTTATTTGATGGAAATAAAAAGTCATTAATAAATTGAGTATTCATTTTGTAAAAGACAAATTTACTTACATTCAAATGAACCTTAGTTTATTTGCTTGTTGTCTCTGAGAATTTTTCACTCTAAATAATAAATATTAACTAAAATTAACCAATAAAACCAAATAATTTTCTCCGTTTTATTAGTATTCCATAAAATACAAGTTGAGTAAACTTCTCTCCATTTACTTGAATCATTAAATTTTTTTAGGAAATAACCTGCACCCTCTCACCTAGTTATAACTTTTGGATAGCTTTATTCAACGATTCAGGATTAATTATATCAAGTTGACGTCATCACCTTGATAACTCAGATCCTATTGTACTTTTACTGTTACATCATTGTCATTCAACTAACTGGAAAATCTTCTGAACTATTTTATATGTCAAGAGAGATTTTGAACCCTGAACTAAGCCTACCTGCTTTAATTGAGTATAGCTCATTCTTATTAATATTATTTTAACATCTTTTTTAATCAAAAATGATATTAATGTAGATACAAGCTTGTTGATGTTTTACTCTACAGCTTACTAGATATGTATTTTAATAATATTTTTTTAATTTTCTTATACAAATTAGTTGATATCAATTCTTTGTGAAATATATATAATTTTTTTTTTTTCAGATAAACATCATAATCACTTACATAATTTTCCAATGAATCAGGAAAAAATGGTTGAAATAAAAATTATTTAAAAAAAAATAATAACATAAAAACACCAGTTAAAATTATACTTTGAATTAATCAGGTTAAGAATTTATAATTTTGAAATACATAAGTAATCATAATACGTTAAAAATTTTTAACATTTAAAACAAGTCAGTCAGTCACAGATTGAGTAATACAACAAGAAAAGAGCAATGTCTATTGTAAAGGTGGCTACAACAAAAAGACAGTAAGAGATATCTTCTTAAATCTTTATATGCAAAAAAAAAAAAATTTTGTAGTAAGTTAACTTTAATGTATTGCAAGTATAAATTTATCACAGTTTTTATATTTTTAGTTTATTTTACGATGACTCTTTACTTTTTAAAAAATAATTAAATTTTAATTATCAAAAATTGTATGTGTTAATAGTTTAAATTTAAATGTTCTATTTTGATTTTTTATTATTTCTCAAAAAATAAGTACAATTTGGCTTATCTTTTAATGTAAAAGCCACAGAAATTTACAATGGAAAAACAGTAAATTATAAAAAAATTTATTTTCACATGTTTTTAATAACTTTACATGAATAATTTTTTTTATCACTTAATAGGATAGGCGACTGAAAGGAGCCTAGAGTCTAAAAATCAACGATGGCGCCGGATAACACTAAATTTTTAGAATACGAATTTTTAGAATTTTTCAAAAATTAATCGCTTCAGTGGCTTGCGAGTGTGCATGGTCTTTGAATTTCCCATCAACATTTTACTCATAGATTAATAAATTAAATTAAACATTTGGTTAAGTAGATAAAATAGGATTTATAAAGTTCAGGCTTCAATTTTAGCATGTACATTAGTTCTGTCTAAATTTTTTTAAAAAATCTTTGTTGATCAGCGCTTTTAATTTTGTTTAAATATTTTATGTAAAATTTACATTATACATGTTTATTTCATTGTAATTAATACTATTGTAACTATTTAAAAATTGTGTAAATGAAATAAATAGAACGTTCACTCGCAATGTTGGGAGAATTTTTAAAATAGTACACGGACGTTGACGAGAACTGGGATCAAAGGGTCGATCTCGCGATGTTGAATTATTCTTCAAGTGTTCACGAGAGCACAAAGTATACACTGTACGAGTTAGTATTCGGTCGATTGCCGCGACTCCCTTCAAGTGATCCTCAAAGGGGACCTACTACCTACCTATAAAGGTTATTTGCTAGATCTAATTACTAGACTTAATGGTCTACCGAGGATGGCTTACGATAATCTTGTAGAGTCAAAATTTAAATCTAAGAGATATTACGATAGGAAACTGAATGCATGTAATTTTAGGGTTGGAGATTTTGTGTTTTTGTTGATTTTTTGGTGATAAGCCGTAATAATATTCGTATTCAAGTTAGAAAATCCAGTAAAATAGTTAATGCAAACCGATTAAAGATCTCTCACATAACAAAACCTAATCTTAAGGAAGGTAGAAAGAAAAATAAAACTACTCAAGACGATTAGTCCTGAGTTTTACGTCGTTCACAATACAAAAGGGTAACATTTCTCTTCTTTGTTACAGATTCACGGAATTTAAACGGATGATTGATAACTAATTTATTTATAAAATCTTAACCATGGTTAATTTTAAGATTATCTTAGTGCTAATCTTTGCCGCTACCTTTGTGCGAGGGCAAAGATTCATAGGCTACGACTGCGGTTTGCGTACTCTGAATGTAACGACCTTGTCACTAATCAATGTAGACGACTGCGAAATTCCCAATGATAATGATGACTTTACTGAAACCCCTCCTGTGCAATGTAATGTAGAGATATCGCGAAATATATTCCATTGTGGGATGTTTTTCCACGTCTCCATAACAAAAAATGGGGTGGGAGAATATATCCAGGAAGTCGGTGAAGAAGTATGTCACGAGATGCATTGCTCGGGCGTATATCACTTAAACCAGGGACATGTAATAAGGGGAATTCGAGTTAATCAAACTACGACACACAGCGTAACGTTCGCTGGTAGTGTTAATAACGAGGGCAAATGCGATGGGTTGGACTACTCCGATCTTTACGGCACATAGGAAAATGTAGTCGTAATAGGAATAGTGCACGAAGAGAAAAAATACAGAAATTTACTGTTTAAGTTGCGCAAGAAATTTGTGCTTCAGGTAGCGCGTGAATTTTGTGTGAGCGCACAGAGAAAATCTTCAGCCGTACAGTACGCGAGCCAATCAGAATCACGCGCTCCTGAATAGAAAAATACTCCCGAGCGCTATTTAACAACACTTAGCTACCAGTGGAATTTACACTGAAAAGGACATAAGAGATCTACGCGATCGTATTATGTTCCCTGTTGAAAGATCTACCATTTTAAATGATGTAGCCCGAGAAATGCGTGGACATCCTATTGCGGATCACGAATCTTCAAGCCCTTAAGTCCATCTTCAAACTCTTAAATGAAAAAACGGTAGAGAGAATTGGATTGTCCCTTTTGAATAAAACCTGAGAAAAATTCATGAAATTCGGCACAATAAGTGCTGGAATCGGTGCTATTATTTTTATTTTTTATATATTCAAAAGCGTCATTGACGTTATCATGAGGGGAATCACCCTCTATTCGATCTTCGGGTGGTCTTTTCATTCGTTAGGAGCCCTTTTGAGTTCCATCGGGCATTGCTTAATATATTCAGCACAAACCTCAAATCAAGAACAATCAAATTCGCATACTTAATCGTTACCAACCGAAAATATCCCGTTGGAACATAAACAACCATTTTATCCTCATTTGCAACTCTTAGAATTCATGAAAAGACAAAGCTTGCTTGTCAAATCTATTAGATATTTGAAAAGTTGCTTAAGCTTTATTCTTGTTAAGTATTCAAATCATCGATAAGTGCTGGTTAGCATTCTTGAAAAATCGAAGCTTGATAATTAATTGATTGTTTGTTGTTATGCTTAATAGTTTTGAAATTGCCTAGGTGATATTCTAATTCGATGAACATCGAGGCCTAGGTTAACTGAATCATAACATTTGGGTCTTTTAACTTGTTAATTTGAAGATCAAAAGAAGTCCATGCAAAATTTTTTTCGTTAAAGCCATATCTATAATCAAAAGATTCCGATTTCCACATGATGTTTTGAAAATGACACTTTTCCAGATTGAGTTGAGTAGGTTTTCAATACTTGAGGGCGAAAAACTATTTTCTCGACGTCATGGTGATGGTCTTAATGTCATAACTACTACTTGATTTTTCATTTAAGGGGGGGGGGGGGTAGGGTCTGAGCGGTCAAAAAATGATGATTTTTCGATGATTTATAGTGAAGCTCCTGTTTATTATAATTTAATAAGAATTTATATACATATCATACAACATTCAAAGAACATTCTGTCAAAATTTCAGATCAAAATATTAAAAATTGAGGCAATGGGAGCCAACCAAACAAGGCGCTTCGAAAAAAAGATGAGTTGCGGTGAAGGCTGTAACTCGCGAACGGTTCATCTGAAATCAAAAAATAAAGTAGATTTAGTTAATATATTAGTTTTTCTCGCCGCCTAGTAGGATCAATTTCATTTTTTTTCAATTTTGAAGTTTTGGCGACGTTTTGAAGCCAAAACACTGTTTTTTGGTAACCAAAACCGGCCATTTTATGGCTAAAACTCGGCCAAAAAAAAAAAAAAAAAAAACTCACTAGGGGGCGGGTTTTTTATGCATTAAAGACGTATGTTTAATTCTAGAAAGATCGGTGCAGTAGTTTTCAAATGAGAACTTTCACCGACTTTGAAAAATAGTGTTTCGAGAAAAACGCGTTTGAAGTTTTCGGTACGAAAAAAGTGAAGAAAAACTATTTGATTTACAACTTACACTGAATCATCTATTCCAGCTCCATAAAGTAAGTCACCAGCAGCTTCAGCAATGTCCAGGGCATCTTTTTGTCCTTGTCTTCGCCGAATTCTACCTTCTTTGGTTTGAGCGGCGCTTTCGGAGTCGGCTTTCATTATGCGAGTTTCGTCCGCCAGCCTCGCGTACTCATGGGCGCTGCATCCAGTACCAACTCCTGCTGATTGAAGAATCATTAATAAAGCTGTATTTCCTTCATTAAAAGTACATGCAGCTATATTTGCTGCAATCTCTACTATGTTGCAGCCAGCAGACGATGTTTTGGGAGCAATTTTCCAAATAAGTTGATTTAAACTCTCGTTGTTATTTTGCGTAAATCCACCAACGCATCTTTCTAAAAGCTCGTCTTTGCTCAGATCTTCGTATATTGGTTTCATTGCATCCAAAACATCAACTGGTAAGGCCTCGTTAGAGTGAGAAAAGTTTTCTAAGGTGTTCAATGCCACAGCTTTCTGGTATTCGCACCAAGAGTCCGCGCCGCTCGGACAATCGTAGTGCTGCGGATCTTCGTCTGTGGATGAGTTATGGGCGTACGTTGCCCAGATAGCCTTTTTCATTTTATTTACAGCATCTTCTTCTCGACAGTTTCTTCTAATCGCCAAACCGTAGTACACAGTAAACTTGTCGATAAGTGCCCCTGTCAATTTTCCTTGCCCCGACAGCGTTTCACTTTTGGTTGTTTTTCCGACGTTTTTACCGGACTTTATAATTTTTCTTCAACCGTGTTCTTAACAAGGTCTCGGAGCCTTTTACCCATACGTTTTTGTACGTGGCCAACGCACTCTTTTTTTGTTATTTGGAAGTTGTCTCCGTACGGTTTCAAGTTTACTACTCCGCTGTAAGTCTTGCTATCTTAAGGCCCCAGACTTAAAACTCTGTAACTTTGTGAGTTTTGCTCCAAACCCTTAGAAATTTTAACACAGCATTCTTGAAATGTTTTACTATAAGAAAAAAAAAAAAAATTCGATTTTTCAAAAATTGCCAGACCCTACCCCCCCCTTAATTTCTTAGTTTATTAAGCTGCACTTTAAAATATCGGGTTTATTAGGTTACTGTTCTTAGAATTCATGAAAAGACAAAGCTTGCTTGTCAAATCTATTAGATATTTGAAAAGTTGCTTAAGCTTTATTCTTGTTAAGTTTTCAAATTATCGATAACTGCTGGTAAGCATTCTTGAAAAATCGAGGTTCGATCATTAATTGATTGTTTGTTGTTATGCTTAATAGTTTTGAAATTGCCTAGGTGATATTCTAATTCGATGAACATCGAAGCCTAGGTTAACTGAATCATAACATTTGGGTCTTTTAACTTGTTAATTTGAAGATGAAAATAAGTCTATGCAAAATTTTTTTCGTTAAAGCCATATCTACAATCAAATGATTCTGATTTCCAGATAATATTTTGAAAATGGCACTTTCCCATATTGAGTTGAGTAGGTTTTCCAATACTTGGAGGTGAAAAACTATTTTCTTGATACCATGGTGATGGTCTTGATGTCATAACAACTACTTTATTTTTCATTTGTTTTCTTAGTTTATTAAGCTGCACTTTCAAATCTTGGGTTTATGAGGTTATTGTTCTTAGAATTCATGAAAAGACGAAGCTTGCTTGTCAAATCTATTAGATATTTGAAAAGTTTCTTAAGCTTCATTCTAGTTAAGTTTTCAGATTATCGATAACTGCTGTTAAGTATTCTTGAAAAACCGTAGATCGATCATCAATCGATTGCTTGTTGTTATGCTCAATAGTTTTGAAATTGCCTAGGTGATATATTAATTCGATGAACATCGTAGCCTAGGTTAACTGAATTATAACATTTGGGTATTTTAACTGGTTAATTTGAAGATGAAAATAAGTCTATGCAAAATATTTTTCGTTAAAGCCATATCTATATCGTTGGGATTATTGTAGAGGTAGATCAGATTAGTGAAACACTTTGTGGTTAATTAATAGTATTTAATTATTATTTAATAGTAAGATTACAAATTATCCGCATGCAAGCATCGTGCTCCACACCGGTCAGCTGCTAGTGCAGTACTCGACTGGTCGCGTCGCGTCGCGTGACGTAGTTACGTGATGTGCTCTCGCTCACACATACACATATTCTATTCGTGTTCACCGTCAGGCGTCGAGACAATAGATGGTGACACGATTCGAATATTATAATATTTAGCTATATTTCAACACTATAATCAAAAGATTTCGATTTCTAGATGATGTTTTGAAAATGCCACTTTCCCAGATTGAGTTGAGTAGGTTTTCCAATACTTGGGGGCGAAAAACTATTTTCTTGACGTCATGGCGATGGTCTTAATGTCGTAACTACTACTTGATTTTTCCCTTTTTCTCTTAGTTTATTAAGCTGCACTTCAAAATCTTGGGTTATGAGGTTATTGTTCTAAGAATTCTTGAAGAGACGTCGCTTGCTAATTTAATCTTCTAACTAGTTGATAAGTTTGTCAAGTTGCTTATACATTAGGAGTATCGATGAATCCTACTAACAAGGAGATGGTTTGTCCTTTGGGACCTGGATTTTAATGAAACCTTGCACACAGCTTTTATTCATCATCAAAACAAGTCCTTCAGTGTTCTTTTTCCAGATGGGGCCTTTTTCACCTTATTACCATTCAACCCCTGTGTTAAAAAGTAGACTGCTCCCAATAAAAAACTGTTTTCGAGCAAAAATTTAAAATTTCTACAGACATGTAAAATTTGGGCATCTGATGGCACATTCAAATTGTTCCTGTAATTTTTCAAAAATTATACACGATAGACGGAATGTGTGGTCGTAAAAATTTACCTCTTGTTTATATTTATACGCCGAATCATAGAAAAAAAAGTTACGAAGCTATTTTGAACGTATTGAAGACCCCAACTAATGATTGCATACCTGATGAAATACTACTTGATTATGAGATTAGTTTTATTAACACATTTAAAAAATTATATTCTAATGTTCACCTAAAAGGATGTTTTTTTCATTTCAAACAAAATATTTTTAAGCCTATTCAGAGTTGTGGAATACAAATGGAATATGCTGATGATGTGATTTTTATGACATCAGTAAATATGATTGCTGGTTTAGTTTTTGTTCCAGTATGTGATGTGATATATGCTTATGATTTACCAGTTTCTAGTGAATATTTTATTACAATTGAAGATTCGTTTACTGATTTTTTGGATTATATTGAACACACGTTGATTGGAGAAAAAAAAAAGACTCAATACTCGAGGACACCCCATTGCAAGTATCCTCGGTGAAATCAGCAATGAATTCATAGGTGAATTCATCGGTGAAATCCTCACTTTTGGCGGTGAAATCCTCGGTGAATTTTAACAGTGAAATCCTCGGTGAAAACCTCGGCGAAATCCTTGGCATTTTAACGGTTTCGAAAACAAAGGGGTCAAGACACACATCTGGTACACCTGGTGATACTTACTCCTTGAAGAAGATTTCCCCAGGAAGCTTCAACTCCAGATGGGTCAGGGTGGACATTTGGTGCACCTGGTGGTACTTACGCATTAGAGAGGATTTCTCCAGGAAGTTTTGACTCCGGAGGGATCAGGGCGCACACCTGGTGTACCTGGTGATACTTGCGCCTTGGAGATGATTTCCCCAAGAAGTTTCGACTCAAGATGGGTCAGGGCGGAGACCTGGTGCACTTGGCAATAGTTGCACATCGGAGATGATTTCCCCAGGAAGTTTCGACTCCGGATGAGTCAGGGCGGACACCTGGTGCACATGGTGATACGTACGCCTTGGAGATGATTTCCCTAGGAAGTTTCGACTCCAGAAGGGTCAGGGCGGACATCTGGTACACCTGGTGATACGCACTCCTTGGAGAAGATTTCCCCAGGAAGCTTTGACTCCGGATAGGTCAGGGTGGGCATTTGGTGCACCTGGTGGTACTTACGCAGTAGAGAGGATTTCTCCAGGAAGTTTTGACTCCAGAGGAATCAGGGCGCACACCTGGTGTACCTGGCGATACGTACGCCTTGGAGATGATTTCCCCAAGAAGTTTCGACTCCAGATGGGTCAGGGCGGAGACCTGGTGCACTTGGCAATAGTTGCACATCGGAGATGATTTCCCGAGGAAGTTTCGACTCCGGATGAGTCAGGGCGGACACCTGGTGCACATGGTGATACGTACGCCTTGGAGATGATTTCCCCAGGAAGTTTCGACTCAAGATGGGTCAGAGCGGACACCTGGTGCACCTGGTGGTATTTACGCTTTAGAGAGGTTTTCTCCAGGAAGTTTTGACTCCGGAGGGATCAGGGCGAGCACCTGGTGCACTTGGCGATAGCAGCACATCGGAGATGATTTCCCCAGAAAGTTTCGACTCCAGATGGGTCAGAGCCGACACCTGGTGCACCTGGTGGTACTTACGCTTTAGAGAGGATTTCTCCAGGAAGTTTTGACTCCAGAGGGATCAGGGCACACACCTGGTGAACCTGGCTATACTTACGCCTTGAAGAGGATTTCCCAAGGAAGTTTGAACTCCAGATGGGTCAGGGCGGACACCTGGTGCCCCTGGTGATACGTACGCTTCGGAGATGATTTTCCCAGGAAGTTTTGACTCCGGAGGGATCAGGGCGAGCACCTGGTGCACCTGGGGGTACGTACGCCTTGGAGATGATTTCCCCAGAAAGTTTCGACTCCGGATTGGTCAGGGCGGAAACCTGGTGCCCCTGGTGATACGTACACCTCGGAGATGATTTTTCCAAGAAGTTTCGACTCCGGATTGGTCAGGGCAGACATCTGGTGCCCCTGGTGATACGTACGCCTCGGAGATGATTTCCCAAGGAAGTTTTGACTCTAGATGGTTCAGGGCGGAGACCTGGTGCACTTGGCGATAGCTGCACATCGGAGATGATTTCCCCAGGAAGTTTCGACTCCAGATGGGTCAGAGCCGACACCTGGTGCACCTGGTGGTACTTACGCCTTGGAGATGATTTCCCCAGAAAGTTTCGACTCCGGATGGGTCAGGGCGGACATCTGGTGCCCCTGGTGATACGTACGCCTAGGAGATGATTTCTCCAGGAAGTTTTGACTCCCGAGGGATCAGGGCACACACCTGGTGAACCTGGCTATACTTACGCCTTGGAAAGGATTTCTCCAGGAAGTTTCGACTCCAGATGGGTCAGAGCCGACACCTGGTGCACCTGGTGGTACTTACGCCTTGGAGATGATCTCCCCAGGAAGTTTCGACTCCACAGGGATCAGGGTGAGCACCTGGTGCAGCTGGCAACACTTACGCCTTGGAAATGATTTCCCTAGGAAGTTTTGACTCCAGATGGTTCAGGGCAGAAACCTGGTGCACTTGGCGATAGCTGCACATCGGAGATGATTTCCCCAGGAAGTTTTGACTCCAGATGGGTCAGGGCGGACACCTGGTGCCCCTGGTGATACGTACGCCTCGGAGATGATTTTCCCAAGAAGTTTCGACTCCGGATGGGTCAGGGCGGAAACCTGGTGCACTTGGCGATAGCTGCACATCGGAGATGATTTCCCCAGGAAGCTTCGACTCCGGATGGGTCAGGGTGGACATTTGGTGCACCTGGTGGTACTTACGCAGTAGAAAGGACTTCTCCAGGAAGTTATGACTCCAGAGGGATCAGGGCGCACACCTGGTGTACCTGGCGATACTTACGCCTTGGAGATGATTTCCCCAGGAAGTTTCGTCTCCAGATGGGTCAGGGTGGTAACCTGGTGCACTTGGCGAAAGTTGCACATCGGAGATGATTTCCCCAGGAAGTTTCGACTCCGGATGAGTCAGGGCGGACACCTGGTGCACATGGTGATACGTACGCCTTGGAGATGATTTCCCGGTTGTGTCTAGGTACCATCGCCGTGTACCGTATACGGTACACGGTACACGGTAGCTTTTTACTTTAGATCCTATAATTTATTCCAAATAACCCACTTAAGTTTAAAAAACTACTAGTTTTTACTTTAAATCTAATTACCCATCCTAAATAACCCACTTAAATTCACAGAGTGTCTAAAGTAACTCTTATTTGGTACCGTGTACCGTGCACCGTGCACCGAATACGGTACACGGCGATGGTATCTAGACACTTTCAATATAAAATATGTGAATATTTAAATAAACAACTAAGCAAACAAGTTTACCACCCCATAACCTTGGACATGGATAAAAAAAATTTTTGAGCCATGCCCAATGTTATGGGGTTGTAGCTAATCGGCTTATTTGTTTATTAAAAAACTTAATTATTTCTCATTCACTCTGCCCAGTGTTATGGGGTTGTAGCTCATCGCCTTATTTGTTTATTAAAAATATTAACATTTTCTTTAGCCATGCCCAAGGTTATGAGGTTGTAGCTCATCGCGTTATTTGTTTTTTAAAAATATTAACATTTTTTTTAGACATGCCCAAGGCTATGGGGTTGTAGCTTCTCACCTTATTTGTTTATTAAAAATATTAACATTTTTTTCAGCCATGCGCTAGGTTATGGTGTTGTAGCTTATCGACTTATTTGTTTATTAAAAAAAATTAATTATTTTTACTAAGTACGCCCAGTGTTTTGGAGTTGTAGTTTATCGGCTTATTTGTTTATTACAAAAGTTAATTATTTGTTATTCACTACACCGAGGGTTATGGGGTTGTAAGCTTGTCCGCTTATTTGTCTATTAAAAATTTAAATTTCGTTACTCACTTTATTAATTAAAAAAAAAAACAAAAAAACAAAAAATCAAAAAATTCAAATCAAGCATGCCTGAAGATTTTAAATTGGACGCGTCTGGCTGGTTCACACTTTTAAGAGGGCTGAAAGGGGGCGCTCTTGCTCCAAGAATCAAAGATCAAGTTTCGATTCGATATATCGACTCAACTTTCTAATCTCTTCTTTTCAATTTCTACTCTCTTCTTCTCAATTTCTTTTTCATAAGTGGATATAATTATAAGTAGAATGTAGATTAGTAGATTGTTGCATGCTTCATAGCATTCAAAAAATAACATTTTTAATTTGGACTCATTTTTTTCAGAGTAAGCAATAGTAATCCATGATTGTTTTATCAGAATAATTGATAAACTATGATCAATTATTTGTAATTTCAAAAATAGAAAAAAATTAATAAACAAGTGGTATATTATTTACAATATTTGAACATAGATTTTTAAGGAATCAAAAAACTAAAAAACTGAATAAAAGTAGTATATCATTTTGATATTGAGATCAATATTTCGTTGAGTATCAATTTTTTCATAGCAGGTGACCTTATTTTGGCTGGAATTTGAATAGTTTTTAGTCAAAAAATAATTTCAAAACATCTATAATGAACGAAAAAGTTAAATGTAGCGTGTATATTGTTACAAAAACACTAGTTTAGCACATAAAATGTGTCAAAAGTGTATGCTTTGGAATCAACTAAAACCCCAAATCCGCACTACAATTACTATGGGAGCTTGTTTGGAAACATATGAAGAGAAGATTCCACATATTTTTGAGAGAAAAAAAAAGGTCGAAACCGTTCAAAAATGCGTGTGAAAATCGTAAAAAACGCGTTTTTTGTGTTTTTGGACAACTTTTAACAGCTGTATCTTGGAAGTGGAAGATCGTACAGCGTTCCGGTTGGTCGCAAAATTTTTGTTCTTTCATAAAAAAAATTTTACAATTTTTTAATATGCACAAAAATTTAGCCTAGAAAAAGCTACGGTCGTTTGAAGATACCTGCAAATGAGCAAAAATAGCAATATCTGTTTAGGACTGTATTATTATAAAAATAACCAAACTATGTTGTCAAAATATTTTTACAAAAAAGAACTTATTTTGAACAAAATTTTGCCGCAAACTAGAGGTTTTTATCTCATTTTGATCAAAAGTTAGAATTTTTCGAAAAATACCTTAAAATTGCTTAAAACAGCTTAAAAATAGGCCATTTTTCAATCTTTGAAAAAATCTAGCACCAAGCAGAAATAAGATAGAGACCTCTAGTTTGTGGCAAAAGTTTTCTATTAAATAGTACTTTTGCCAAAAAAAATTGCTATAAAATCGGTGAACCTCGTGTGGACGGTTTTTTAAAAAAGTATTATTTTGACCCATATATATATATATATACGGAGAAAAATAAATAGGAGTTTCTCCTATTTTTTATAGTACTCTTTGCCGGCAGTTACCTTATTAATAGAGTTTATGTACTCACCCATACTTTTCTCATAGGTACTTAGAAATAACTCCTGGTGCACCCACTCAACTTCTGTTAGAATTTTTTCTCGTAGCTAGTGCTTGGAACCAAGAATACCGGGTGCTTCAGGTCGACTCCTGGTGCACCCAATCGACTTCTCCTGGAATTTTTCCTCGTAATCGGTACTTGGGACTTAGAATAAGGTACCTGGTATTCTGGGTCGAAACAAGGAAATATCCTAGAAAAAGCTGACCAGGTGTACAAGGAGTAGACCCGGGGCACTCGGTTGGCTTTTCCTGAAACATTTCCAGGATTCCACCCAGGACACCCGGTACCTTGTTCTAAATCTTGAGCACCGTTTACGAGAAGAACTTCTAGGAGAAGTTGACCGGGTGCACCAGGAGTCGACCCGGGGCACCCAGTTGGCTTTTCCTGATACATTTCCAGGATTCGACCCGAGACACCCGGCACCTTGTTCCAAATCTCGAGCACCGATCACGAGGAAAAGTTCCAGGAGAAGTTGATCGGGTGCACCAGGAGTCGGCCCGAAACACCTGGTATTCTTGGTTCCAAGCACTAGCTTCGAGAAAAAGTTCTAAGAGAAGTCGAGTGGGTGCCCCAGGAGTTGTTTCTAATTACTTATGAGAATAGTATGGGTGAGTACATAAACTTTATTAAGAAGGTAACTGCCTGCGAAGACTATAACTACAACTATAAAAAGTATACAACTATAAAAAATAAGAGAAACTCCTATTTATTTTTCTCCGTGTAAATATTTATAAAAATTTTAATAAATATGAATATTTAATGGTTTTTTTTTCCTATTGTCATTTTTTTTAAATATATTTAATAATTTTTAATTATTATAAATCAAAAATGACTAATATGAAAGTAAAAAAAATTACTTTTCCGAACCTAACCTAGCATCCCTAAATTTCCTTTTCTTGGCAAAATAAATCTGCCCTACCGGGCCCCCACTAGCACCGCATTACATTCACCGTTCAGCCCTCCTGGGGCCAACCTAGAATATCGGGGCAACTGGCGAGGCCCCTGCCAGCGCCCGGCTAAACTTTCTGTTCGGGTATTAGATTACAACTTTGACAAAAATTTAATTAAAAAATGAATTTTGACCTCATCAAGGGTCTAATTTAAAAAAGAGAATGAAATTCCGAGCCCAATTTATTATCGGCATCAGCAGAGAGCTTCTTGTAAAATTTTTTATTTATACCCCATAAAAATAAAAAGCCTTGCCAAAGTAAAATCAAGAGTCGCTTTAAAAAAAAATAGATTGAATTCGTAATCGGCATCGCCAAAAACCTCCAAATTAAGTTTAACATGAAATCTTAAACAATAATTTATAACCTCACAAAAAATGAATTGTTACCTCAATTCAGTAAGACTCTCGTAGGCCAAATTAAAAAATGAAGGTTTTAAATACGCATTCTCAAAAACCCCAGTACACCAAATTTAAATTTTTTTTTTCAAATTTAAACATAAAACTTAGATTTGTAATCTACAAGCTTAAAGATTCCCATTTACCGAATTTGAAAAAAATCTAATGAAAAAGAAATTTCTACCTTAAATAAGTAGACCCTAAGTAGGTCGAATTCAAATATAAAATTTATATTTGTAATCAGTACCATAAAAAACCCATTTACTGAGTTTGAAAAAAATCAAAGCCAGTGGTAGCTGACTTAGGGGGGGGTTTGAGACTGGCCAGGCCACTGCTACCGCGCTTTATTTACAGGATTAGAAGTTACCGTAACCTCACTAGTATTTTTATTTAAAGGTTTTATGAAATATTTTTAACTATTCACAGTTTCAAATCTTTTAAAAACCTTTAATTATGCATGACACTTATTGTGCAGATCCTTTTTGTAGTTTCACATCTTGGAATAATTATATTAAAATTGCGCGTTTTCGGAAACAGCCGAAAAAATTCTCCGCACTTTCCACCTTTCAACGTTCGATTTTTTAAAAATTTTCGGCATTTCAGATGGATTCCGACAGATGGCGTGAGAGCGCCAGCGGTGCCGAAATTTGAATCTTGAAAATTAAAATTTTTAATTTTTTCATTTAAGATGTGTTGATCTTATTAAAGAAAAAAATTTTAATTAAAAATATGATCATAAATTTTCGTGAAAGGATCTAAAAAATTTTTTTTTCGTAAATTAGATCTATCTCAAGCGAATGTTTTGATGCGGCCACCGATGCCGCGAATTCTATCCGAATTCGTCTGCCAAACTCGGCAACGGCACGAGATCGGTCGGGGGCGTACCTGCGCTTTCAATAAATTCGTATACACTTTACTGAACAATTACGTACTTGTGATTATTTTTCTGATCCGGGAAGTATTTACTTCAAAAGGGTCAGGATAGACACCTTCTGACAACGCCCTGGAGATGATTATCAAGATGATTTCTCGAAGAAGTTTTAACTTAAATGACTATTGAGTATTCTAATATTTTAATTTTCTACCTTATCAACGCCAGAAATTAAAATCTTTTTGCGTAAAATTTTCAAACTATGGCTACAACTTTTATGACAACAATTTTAATTTTTTTTAAATCATTTTCTTGGTTTCTCAAAGTACATATTGAATGCCACTAGCGAAACAAAATATGTTAAAATCATTAAAGCATGTAACTTACCTTCAAAAGTGATGAAATCCTGTTCAGAAGAAGTTTTATAATCACGGATGAGATGAACTATTCTAGCCAAGTCGGCTGTCAAAGTATCAAATTATTGATAGAATTGACAATCGTATTCGTTGAGAATTAAGAACCCCCTCCCAATCGAAAGAATTCAATGGGCTACATTTACAAAAATAGATTGAATTCTTGCAATTTGACCAAATCATCTTATGTTAATTAAAAATAATATTTAATAAAAACTCTAATCAGATATAATTTTTCGATTAAATTATTTAAGGAGTTGAAATTTGTTTTTACTCAAAACAATTATGAATTATTTATGAAAATTTGCGATGTATTTTATTTTATTGCAATAATAATAATAGTAATATTAGTAATAATAATAATA
Organism: Encarsia formosa; assembly: GCA_038277355.1. Classification (NCBI taxonomy): domain Eukaryota; kingdom Metazoa; phylum Arthropoda; class Insecta; order Hymenoptera; family Aphelinidae; genus Encarsia; species Encarsia formosa. The sequence goes on from CM076184.1 coordinate 72,011,806, forward strand.
TTGCATTAACAATATTATTTGGTAGCAATGTGCGCGAGGAGAAGCGCGCTGCGCGCGCAAAAATCTCGTTCCAGAGTCCATTTGAAGCTATGACAGACGCGTTGTTTGTGTACTAAATAAATATTGAAATTATTTATTGCAATTAAGGTGTGTAAAGGTGAAAGAGAAGTATACACTGTACGATGCAGGACAAGAATCAAGAAACCAGGCGTCAATTTGTAAGTTATAAATACGAAAATTAATTGTTAAAAATACGAGGTTAGCGGTAACACTGTAACCTCATCTCTCTCTCTCTCTAGTTTGTTCGTCAAGCGGACGATCAGTAAAATTTATTTGTACTTCTTTAATTTAAGAACAAAAGGCTAATTTCTCAATAGATTTCATTTAGTCTTTCGGTGATATATTTATTTTCGTATTCCGTAGTCCTCCGAAGTATGTAACCTGCTTTTTTGAGACATATAGATTGTTTTCAGTAAATTTTATTTAATTTTTTATCTATTCAGTGTATCGCTTCGAAACTTTCCAGAAAAATTCATCGAAACCCAATATGTAAAACTTCCTCGTATTAAGTTTTTTCAGCTTTTAATTTTTATGCGTCATTTTTTAATCCAAAGTTTTAGGTTAAAAACTGCTAATTTTTAATGTTTAATTGTTTATTACTCAGCTTTAAAACACTTTGAAAATATCTGGATTGCTCGATTAGCAACGAAAAGAGTTAAATTATAAGATGCTATGATTTTCTCAAAAAATATTCGGTAGTTTACAAGTTCTTGGAAAATAATTTTCCTAAAATTTATTTCCTTGGTTTTATTTCAGGATTACTACTACCTGAGCGACCTGGAAGCCTATGAAATGAGTGCCCTAGAGGAGGTCGAAAAATTAAATGATCTCCTCCTAGCGCGAGATCTAGGAGTTGAGGTTATCGACTGTGCCTCGGGCCTCAAGTCTTTAGACGTGACGGGGATCATTGGGGTCCAAATGATTCAATGTCTGGGTCGAATCAAGAAGGATGTTTGTGTCGAGCAGGACGTTGGGGCACAGAATTTGCCAAATCCTTCATTTGATTGGACTGGCCTCATCAAAGAAATAGAAACTTGTGCCGCTAGCTACTTAAAGCAAATTAGGTGGGAGCGGACTTTATTCGTCAGATTTCAAGTGGCATGCAAGGAACACTCCTGCCCTCCCGAGGTTTCAATTTGGAAAAAAAGGGTGCAGCAACGACTGGACGAGATCGAGGTACTGCGGGAGCGTCGTGCATCCTTGAGAAAGGCAGCAGTGCATGCGGAGGAGCTACGGCGGAAAAAGTTAGAGGAGGCCGAGGCTGCGCAACGACACGCTGACCAAGCAGCAGTAGCCTTGCAGCGTCAAACTATTAAAGTGCAGCAACTTCAGCAGGAAGCCGCCCGGAAAAAAACGGATGCATTATTTGCTGAAGGCAGAGCTCAAAAAAAAGCCGCGTGGTCTGAATTTAAAAAAAAGGAACCCGTAAAGTGCTGGGTATGTGGACACCCAGGCGTGAAGAAATCACGACATTGCCCAAGATATTATGAACATAAAAACTTTATTATATAAAAAAAAAATAACAATTAAATAAAAACATTTTTTCAGATCAAACAACGTTTGCTATCATCATAATTTACACCATCCAGATCAATATTCTCAAATTGATTGAAGAACTCAATGATCTTACGACTACTTTAATAAGTATGTCAAGTGACTTTATGCATGCATACGTATAGGTTCAAAAAGAAACGCAGCACAACGACATTTGACTCGAGTCAAGAAGCAGCCTTTTTTTACAAAAATAATACGAACGCTTCCCTAACTAGCGTAACCATTTTTCTTCTTAAAAACTTTTATAATTTCATCAGTTTTTTTTTTATTTGAGATATTGATGTGAAAAATAAAGCTTATCATAGTTATAGTTTTTTCATAATCTACAGTTTTTTCAAAACTTTCAAATCGCACATCATTTGTTGTAAAAATGTTTGTTACAATACTTTATTGAAGGAAAAATTTTGCTATACTCTGCAAGATTTAATGACAGAAAAACCGAGTTTGTCTTATTTGTTTCGTTTATGCAACCATCTCCATATGAAATAATGATTAGATATTTTTAATCTGTAATTTTTTTAAATAAACTTTGAGAGATGAAAATGACTTCAAGCAAAAGTTCATATTTTTGTCTTTTAAAAAAGTTTTAGGATTAAATTTTTTATCCAACTTAATCGAAATCGGATTTTTTAAAGTCCGACGTTGTGGAAAAATATTATTTTTAATTTTGACAAAATGTATTTTAAAGTGCAATGATCCACAATTTAATGGACGAGCAGCGTGTTAGCTAAAGCAAGCTATAAGCAGTTGCAGACTCACGGTCAACTAAAATCTGAACTTACTGGAGAGAGTCACCCATTTTTGACAGAATAAATAATTCTTTCTGCTACAGACGTTCACGAGCAAAAGTTTGGACTTTAACTCTGAGAGTACGATGAAATTTGTAGTGTAGAAAAGGAAGTGGCCTCCAGTTTACATAGTAATTCAATTAGACCCATTACTATGTTTCGTAAACAACTATTGTTCGAATCAAATAAATTATTTATATGTATAATATGGGTCATAGCGCATGTTTACCGGTAGAATGACTTATCTAATGCCCCAAATTTTGTCATATCAACATAGATGAATCTTTGTAAAAGAAAAAGTGTCAAGCAACATTGATTCAGCAAAATGAACGATTTGTTGAACCGGAAATTTTAACTATGAAATGAAGATGTAAAAGTAGTAATTTAAAAAAAAAATCAATAACAAATTACAAATTACTAATAACGAATGAAAACTTTAATTCTAATTATGTATAATTACAGAATTTGTGGTGCCTAGTTAATAGATGTAAAAAGTAAATTTGTTTTTCATAGAAAGTGTTATTTTATGCTTTGTATTTTATATTTCATATTTGCAAAAGATAAAAGCATAAAATAATACAATTTAAAATATATACAAATTTTGATAAAAGTAGAATAAAAATTTTTTCCTGAATTTTTGATGCATGTTATGTTGATTTAATAAAAATATATTAACTCAACATTTGAAACTAATTAAGACAAATAATTTTATAAATGAAAAATATTGTACAAGTGTATTTTACTCTTAACACCTTATAATTTGATCTCTGTAAATCGCAAGCCGGACGTATCGATTGCGCATGAGAAGAAAAACCTCAGCCGAAAATCTGACGATTTAAAGTTATCAATAAGCGACTGCGAAAATTTGAAAAATCAAAAAAAAAACTAGATTTTCAATAATTTAGTACTCAGTAAATCGAATTTATTTTAATTCACTTCGGTCTTTAATGGGTAATTTGAAATCAGCTGATTTTCGGTTTAGGTTTTTTTTCGCACGGCCCATCGATATACGTAGAATATGACTTAATTTGTATCTAGAAAAGAGTCACGAAGAATTTTTAGCGAATAACTTTTATACTTGCGAATAAACAATTTCATAATAGTTTCTATAAAAAAATTGTCACTTTTCTTTTCAATCAGCTTTGTCTGTTTACCTTAACTCCAAAAAATTATAAAAATCAGTTTGATCTATTTAAGTAAACAAATTTTTATTCAATACTCAGTTAAAATTATATAAGTATTTTTGATAGAATCTTTTTTTTTCAAATTTTTAACACAAAAATAGATGCTTCTTAAACTTGCAACTTCGTGAGAATGTGTCCCCACGGATACTGCGGGTGTTTTTCAATCCTGCAAAAAAAAAAAAAAAAAAAAGAAGTTCAATTAATGTAAAACCTAAAATTTGTAAAAAAAAGCACAAACCCTTTGAAAATCAAGAAATCGAAAAGTCAGCCATCCTCGCCGTGATCAAGCCCGTTGAGTTCCTTCATCTCGTCCTCGGTGAGCTTGAAGTCGAATACTTCAAAGTTCTCCTTGATCCTCTTGGGGTTGGTACTCTTCGGTATGACTATTATGTTGTTCTGTATGCTGTGTCTCAATAAAACCTGGGTGGTGGTTTTTTTGTGGTTCTTGGCTATCCTTTGAACCACCGGGTTGTCCAGGAGCTTCGGCAGAGTTTTTATCGCGTCCTTGTCCGAGTAGTAGGCCCCGGAAGCTGGTGACCCCAGGGTGCTGTACGCGGTGACCGCGATGTTGTGCTTCGCGCAGAACTCACGCAGGGGCTTCTGCTGGTTGTAAGCCTGAAGCTCGATCTTTGAAAAAAAAATTAGTTTTGATATTAGGTACGAGTTTTTTGTGAGAAGACCAGCTGGTTCCTAATTTTTGAAAATAAAGGGAAATTTTTTATCTTTTGGAAATACTAATTTTTCTTGTAAGTCACAAAAGTATAAATGATTTGAGCTTTTTTTTTTTTTAATTTCAAAGTAGTTTTGAAATTTAGCACACAGTATGATGACACTTTATTACAGACTGAGAATACTTCTAATTTATTTCTAGAGATATCTAGGACTTTTATTTTTGGTCTCGATTAAAATATCGCGTAACAAGCTAAAACTTGCTATAAATCGTGTCAAAAATTTTCTTTTTAAAGAATATATATATATATATACTTTATTTACATGCAAATTGCTCGGTTTGATTTCGGAGTGATCCAGGACGTTTTGAATTTGCGATTGGTTAAAGTTGCTCAGACCGATCGACTTGGCCCGACCGGCTTTGACTTGATCCTCCATTGCCTGTCGAGTAAATCAAGTTTACTTAAGTTAAAATTTTTTTTTTTTTTTTTAAGTTGAATGTACGACCTTCCATGTGGAAACGTGATCGGTGTCGTTGTCTATGACGAAGCTTCCGTCCTCGTTTTTGGCAACCGAGTTCTCGTTTTTGTCCTGGACCATACCCATCGGCGAGTGGATGAGGTACATGTCGACGTACTGCAGGCCCAAACTCTCGAGGGACAGCTTCAGAAACTTCTCGACGTCCGAGGCCCGGACTCCGTACATGGGAAGCTTTTTTAAAAGAGACAAAATTTATTTAGTTTTTTATTTACGTTAATAAAATACGTCTCAATAATTTTTTGTCAGATAAGAAAAAAAAATGAATTTAAAATTGTAGCCAACCTTGTAATCTCTGTAAGTTTCTCGTTTTTTTTCAGATGACCTACGATTGGAAATCAGTACTTAGGGAAAAAAAAAATCTCGAAAAATAGTACCTTGGTAGTGATGAAGAGAACCTCGCGTTTGCCACCGTTGTCGAAGTACTTTTTCAAACTCTTGCCGATGGCGGCCTCGTTGCCGTAAACGAAAGCCGTGTCGATGTGCTATAGCCGATAGCAGTAGATCATCAGCTGGTTATTGTAGCGGTCGAAGGACAGCAGCCCCCCCTTGGCATAGCTTGGATCGAGAACGTCACCTTTGAAAAAAATAGTTCAAAATTATTTATTTTAAAAATTTTCAGAGCATAGAAATTGTTTGAAAGATAGAGACAAAATTAAAAAATAAAGACTGAAATAAATAAATTTTTTAAAGTAAAATGGATACATCCTATAATATTTCAAGGGTTTATACATACACAACTATAGTTTTGTATGAAAAAAAACATTAAATTAAAAATCACGAAAAAAATTGAAATTTCACATACTTGCGCATTTGAATCAACGGAACCCAACGGCGACGGCGATGGCAAGTCTCTTAAATCACGACGACAGATTCTGCAGGGTTTTCTGTACGGAGTAGATTGTACACTGTAAAAAAAAAAAAAAAAAAAAAAAAAAAAAAATTAATTGTCCTATAATGAAATGGTTTTTTTTTTTTTTTTTCATAAAAAATAAAGTATTCGACTTACGAGTACTTGTGCTGGTAGTAAGCCGTCGAGGAACTTCGAGCAACAGCGACGCGGCTTAGGTAGTGACTCGGCCGATTTTTTTAAGAAGAAGACTAAATAAAAATTGCAATAATAACGCTTTTATTTGAAAATTACTTACCGGTGTTTGTGCCGGTAGCAAGCCGTCGAACTCTTGAAATTCACAGCATTACGCGATGGCGACGCAACTCCGGTATTGCACTGTGATGAATTTACCCAGATACGAACCTTCTGCTAGTACGATGCTGATTTAATCACACTTCTTTTTTAAAACACTTCACAACAATACCGCGATCTACAACCACGTGCGTTTTAAACTGGTTAGGGTTATGTTTATGTTCGCTCGATTAAATACAGCCTTCTATTTTGATGAGGTCTTTGATTCTAAACCTCACTTTTAAATTTTATGCACATTTCTAATCGTTGATAAAAAAAAACCTGATTAAAAAAAAAATATTAATATATTTTTTTGGAATCAGGGTAAAATTCTGTACACAAAAATATTAATATCTCAGTTGTTCCATATTTAATGAATCACGGTTAAAAAAACACTAGTTTAGCACATAAATTGTGTCAAAAGTGTATGCTTTGGAATCAACTAAAACCCCAAATCCGCACTACAATTACTATGGGAGCTTGTTTGGAAACATATAAAGAGAAGATTCCACATATTTTTGAGAGAAAAAAAAAGGTCGAAACCGTTCAAAAATGCGTGTGAAAATCGTAAAAAACGCTTTTTTTGTGTTTTTTGACAACTTTAAACATCTGTATCTTGGAAGCGGAAGATCGTACAGGGTTCCGGTTGGTCGCAAATTTTGTTTTTTCATAAAAAAATTTAACAAATTTTTAATATGCACAAAAATTTAGCCTAGAAAAAGCTACGGTCGTTTGAAAATACCTGCAAATGAGCAAAAATAGCAATATCTGTGTAGGACTGTATTATTATAAAAATAACAAAACTATGTTGTCAAAATATTTTTACAAAAAAGATCTTATTTTGAACAAAATTTTGCCGCAAACTAAAGGTTTCTATCTCATTTTTATCAAATGTTAGAATTTTTCGAAAAATACCTTAAAATTTCTTAAGATTGCTTAAAAATAGGCCATTTTTCAATCTTTGAAAAAATCTAGCACCAAGCAGAAATAAGATAGAGACCTCTAGTTTGCGGCAAAAGTCTTCTATTGAATAGTACTTTTGCCAAAAAAAATTGCAATAAAATCAGTGAACCTCGTGCGGACGGTTTTTTAAAAAAGTATTATTTTTACCCATATATATAATTCACTGGATAATGGATTAACTTTCTTTTCATCTAATTATTAATATTTTTAAATTGATATTATTATTATCATTTTATGTTGGTGTTTGAAGTGAATTAAACCAAACAAATCTTTAATTCTTAACTCTTGTCTATAGAATAACAGGGAGGGAGGGGATTTTTTTTTTTACTGAAAGGAAAAATCCTCGAGGAGGACAGAAAATAAAAAAAATTAGGTTTTACTATGTACAAAGAAAAATAAAAAATGTTTATTGTTAGCAAAGAAAAGATTAATAATACAAAATTTTGACTTACAATTACTTACAATTTTATTATCTGAAGAGAGAAAGAGAGAACACCTGCCCTAAGGAGATGTGATAACTTGGCGCGTCGAGCCAAAGGGGAAACCTCCGGCACACTTTATACTATTTCCTTGATAGCGTCGAATCAAAGGGGAAACCTTTGATGCACTTCATATTGTTTCTTTTTTATTTACTTTATTTAAATATTTCACTTAGAGGGGATACCTCGTATTATAAAAAAAATATTTAAACACAAAAAAATTAATATGCACTGACTAAATAAACTAAACTTGAGGGTGAAGCCCTAAGGAACACGTACTTGAACAACCGAGACCGAGGTACGGAGTGTTACTGATCAGGGCCTCGGGCCTTGTTTATGTTGAGGGCCTCTTTTGGCCGCACCCCCGCGCGTCCCTTTTGGGCGACCAATGAAAATCCGAGTTTTCCCTCTCCGGAGTTTTTCTCCGGAATTTTCTCCTGCTCTCTCTCTCTTTGTTTACAATTACTTTTGGGTGGCCATCTGCCCTTGAACTTGGCCGGCGTTCCTAGACAGATTGGTATCACCCGATGACATGGGGCGCCAAAGGTCTCTTGGAATTGTAAAATGGGTAATAAAAATAATAACAAAGGAAAAGGGTCGTAAACCAAGAAACGTGTCCTCGTAGAAAATTTCCGTTTCCCCAGAATTTTCTACGTTCTTACTTTTCTTCCTATCTGGTTTAGTTCCCGGAAAAGACATAAAATTAGAAACTCTGTCATTCGAAATACCAAAATTCCTCTGAGTCGAAAACTCAGGAATTTTGTTATTCAAAAGAAAATTTCAAGCGCTCCCCTGAATTCGGAGCTAATTTATTATAGTAGCAAAAAAAAATTGTACCTTTGGATCCCCGAGTTCTAAGAAAAATAATAACCTATGTCTTAAATTTAACTAAATAAAACGAGAAGAAAGAGATAAAAAAAAAGAAAAACTCGGGAAAATAATTGAGGAGCAGACAGGACAACGACGGGTTGTCACATGCGTCCTCCCTAAGAAGGAAGGTCGTCGTAGGATGGCCCTTCCTAGAAGAAAGCTCTCTTTTCCTTTTATTTAATATGTATGTGAGTATTCTGAACTTTTAATGATTAATAAGTGTTTCTTGATAATTAATAAAATATCGATCGCGTCGGTGATGTATTGTTCCTTCCTTTTATCGGTGGTTTGAATCTCCTGGAGTTTCCATAACTTCTTTTCGTTGAGTTCTAGGCTTTGGTTTACGTTGAATGGGGCTTTGAGACACAAGAATTTAATTGTATGTTCGTTGATCTGGTTGTAGAGTTTTTGCCGTCGGTTGATGCTATCCAGAGTTTCTACGATCCTGTTTTGAAGGCGCTTTATATCTTCTACAGATTTTTCGTAGATCTCATTCAATTTGTTCCTGTCCTGACAATTATCCATTATGGATATAGTCAGTTCTATCTCCTTGAACAAGTTCTGTGACTTTTCTGTGGCTCTGGACAGTAAGCTATATACATCGAAATGGTCCGCAAATCTTGATCTAATCATATGATTCAGCAGTTCCCAGGTGGTTTTGAACTTTGATTCTATGATCGCTTCTGCAGCTTTTTTAAAATTTTCCAAGTATTCTGTTCGTTCAATAGGAGCTGTTTTTAGATTGAGGTTTTCGTCTAGCTCTTGATTAACGAAGTGCCTCACCAGATTTACCAGCTTACCCATTGCATTGCATAATTTGGTTGCTGCCTCATTGTAACCTTCTCTGCAAGCTGTGTCCTCGTGGAAGGTCATGCTGGCCTTCCTTAAGATTTTTGAAGCCTCAGTTTTATTTAAGGTTTTGAGGTTGAAATATTTAATCGGGTGCTAGCTATCTTGTGGTGGGTCGTACGGACAGTTGATGAATTCCTCGATTTTTTTCTTTTCTGAATCCAATATTTTCATTGCATTTTTAAGGATTTCTTGGGACTTGGGTGCTTCGCAGATGTTCAGACATAGCACTAGGTTATGAAACTCTTTTATTACTTCGTTTTTGATATGAGCCATAGATGCTAGCGTTTCGAAGAATTCCCAATGGTTGTCTAGTTTTAAATCTCTCAAATCCTTCACGGCAGTTTCAAATTCGGCTTCGCTTCCGACTGAAAATTCCAGCTTTAGCCTGGCCATTTTGAAATGCCTCTGGATCCCAAGGTGGTTAGGGAACAGACTGAGGACGCTGGTAATTCCCAACCGTTTGACTTGTTTTGAACTATCTGGGTCCTGGAGAACTGTCACCACCTCGCAGACGTTTTCAATGTTCCTTAATTCTGATCTAAGGCTGTCATCTTTGGAGTTCATTTCAGTAAGAAATCTAAGCTGTCTAAAAGTTTGTTAATTTTGTTTCTGACCATTATGTAGATTCGGTTTTCCTCAACATTGATGGTCAGCCCTGACAGTCTTTTCTGGTCTTCAGCGATTTGTGACTCCGCTATATGGATTTTTCTGCTTAGGTCACCCTCCACTTTGTTTAATTCATCCAGTTTTTCCCTTCTGCTCTGTAAACTCAATTCCATTTCTTTCAGATCTTGCTCCTCTTTTTCCAATCTTTTTGCCAATTTTTGGTTTGTTGCTTGCATTTGTTTTAAGCTTTAGCAAAATTAGAGCTTGTTGGTCAACCTTGTAGCTTGATCTTTTCTGGTTTATTGATTCCAGCATGCTATCTAATTCCTTGCTGATTTTTTTGTTTTCTAGGAGTTGTTCATGAAACTGGGCTTCGGTTAATATTCTGTCTGCCAAGATTTGCTCTTTTTTTCTTGTTCTATTTTGAGAGCTTCGCATTCTCTTTCGAGCTGCTTTCTTTTTCTTCTTGTATCGAGGTTAGTCCGGTTTAGTTCGTCTTGTATGACTTTGTTACTTTTGACCAGCTCGTCGAGCTGGTCTTTCATGCTTTGAGCAACCTCTTTAGCTTTGGTTAAACCATTTTGATCTGTTTGCTTGTGCAGCTGAGGCTTTGGACTCTCCGACGTGAATGTGGAGTCCTTGGTTGAGAATTTCCTGTACGCCTTTCCCCATTTGGGAAGAAGGTGTACATGATTTTCCTCTAAGAAGGCCTTAAAATTGAGTGGGGAGAAGGTTTTTTTATTGATTCGGCATTCATCAACGAATAATAACCTTATTCTGGAGAAGTTTCCCCTAGAACTCTTTTTCTTCGTGATGGTTTTCAGGTTGCTACTGGGTTGATTGCGGCTACTGTTAGGCTTCATCGTAAGGTTTATTCTGAAATAAAAAAAATAAAAACATTTCATGGTAAAGTGTGTCCATTAGTTAAATGGACTTTTACATCCCGTTCTAGTAATTAAGTGGTTTATTTTTAATCTACCAGAGTGTCATTATCCCATCTTTAATGGTTTCTCATGCTTATAAACATTCCAGAATCCATTTTGAGATGGGTTACATGCTTAGTGTCTAACTAAATGGTTTAATACATGCATAACTTAGTAATAATTCCCTCCACCGTGCTTTATAAAGATATATGTTCTTCTTATTTCTATATTATTTATTTATTTTTTATTTTTTTTATTTTTTTTTTTATTTAGGTGTAGTAGGTCCATCATTGAGATGGTTTACAATATTTTAGATTTTCTCTTAAATTTTAGGCGATTATAGTTGAGTAGTTTTGTCGGCACAAAACTAATCACTCGTTTATAAAGATATTATTAATAAAGAAAGATTCGATTAAGGTATGGTGTCGGATGCTCGGTGTTTCTCAGGTGCTGTCTTCGGTACAGGAATCGATTCTTCCGATGAGTTTAAAGGAATTAATTCCCGTGGCTCTGTATTAGCGCGTTTTCCTTCTTCTTGGTAGAGTAGAAAATGAGTGATTGAGGCTAGTATTGCCCCCAGCAGTCTGAATGACCATCCGAATGTTCTTTTTAATAAACATGCGTGCAAGATCGTATCGATTACTTTTTTTATTATCCTGATCGTAACTACTATTCCTAGTAATCCTGCCATGGTTGTTCCAAATACAGAGAACTTGCTCCAAGCTCGTGTCCAATAGGATTCCACGAGGCGATCTACTGTTTCTTAATCGAAGAAATTTTCCATTGCTAATCCGTCTTTCGAAACAGTTCTGCCAGTTGCAGAATGGGCCAACGTGCTTAGTACCGCTGGCTGTTCCATGGTGAATAGTATTCTTTCTTCCAGGTTTTCTAATTCTTTTTCTGTGTATATTCCGGTACGGAAAAGCGACATTACACTTTCATACGTCCAGGTGAAAGCAGCTGAAGGTTGCAGAGTGTCGAGGTCTGATACCCTTTGTGGTTTGGGTAAGATTTCGTACCATGTATCTCCGATTCTATACGTGGATGGTATGGCTCCATCACAGAGAATCTCGGTACCTTTCCTGATCAAAATGTGCGTTTTGGGAGTGAGGAAATAAGAGGCATTACCCCTGAGAACTGGGAGCTCCAGGTAACACTTTTCAGATCTCCGTACCGTTACTTGCGCAGGTGTACACTTTATTATCCTTGCTATTTCACCAGTGACGGTGGCCATATAGCCTGGGCCATCCATAAGGTTAAACGCAAATTCGTCTGGTCTCACAGTAGCAAACGAAAGGAGGTTTTTCAACACTTTTCTCTCGAGGTTACATTTTTGATAAATTACGTCATGATATAGTGATTCCAACTGGTGTCTTAAATGTCGTTCCACGTATACTACTTTGGCATTGACGTAAATTGACATGGCTAGATTTTCTGTCAAGGGTTGTCTGCTTACTTCCTCGTATGGCTCGTACTGATTGGTTTCCATGATAAATAATCGATGATGTTCCGTCCTCATTCGTGAATGTCCGCATACGTTTGACAGCCCTTCAGTTAGGATTGAAAACGTACTATCTGCGGTGGCTACCGTATAAAGGGTTTTCTCTGGGTTTTCTCCCGGTTTTGATTTGGTAGCTTCTCCCCTATATAAGATTTCGTATGAACCCAACCGGCAGTCGTCTACTTGTGTCTTCTCCAAAAAGGTGTGGCCTCCCCAGTTATCGATGCAATTTCCCTTGCTAAATTTACACTGGCTTCCTGAATTCAACCAGATGAGATCTCGATGACGATCCGTTTTGGCGGTATAGTCCGTCAAAGTGATGGTTATCAAGGCCTGCACGACTACATTGGAATACGACGTATGGTATTCATTGTATTCCACTCCGTCACATTTGTTGTCATATAGTTTTCCCGTGAGTGTTACGGATTTAAAAACGGTACTGTTCTTCTGGATTCCAGCAATAACGGTATCGTAACCAACTCTAGTCGTGCCCGTAGCATGCATGATCGAGCATTCCTCATGTGTGACATCCTTGAGGTAATCTAATATTCCTCCTGATACCATACCGCTGTGGCTGAACATACCGCAATGGGTGATGACTCTATGCACTTGAACTTTACATTGAGTCACCTTGACTGGGTCGTACCTTTTAGTTTGCAGAAGCAAAATAGTTTGATTTGTTGTTTTTATATCGGTCTTCGGAATATTGCATTCTCCTACATCCATTAGGGAGATTCTGGAGATGTTCTGGCCTCTTCCTGCGCAGTCATACCCGACCAGGACTTGCCCGGTCACTAGATGTAAGATGGCGAGTGTGATGAGTACTTTGACGGTCATCATTTCTATCCCTAAAAAGGACGTTATTCATTAGTCATGAAAGATCTTCAATCTGTTAGGATGCCTGACATAACGAACTCCTAACTTATCAGCCATAATTACATCTCCTCTCTCTGTTAGTTCTAGGACAGTAAAGGGGCCAGTGTAGTGACTATCAAATTTTGATTTCTTAGGTTCCCTGAAGGCTAACACTTTATCACCGGGTTTGAATTTATTCCCATAAAGGTGTTGATCATAATAAAATTTTTCGCGAACTTTGGCTGCATTTAAATTTTTGGCTCCCAAAGTACGTATTTCTCTCAAACGGGTTATCAAATCGACCATGTAATCAGAATATGTGTCAAGCGTGTCTTCATTTGGAATTGAACTGGGTAATCTCGCTGGCTTGCCAAAAACCATTTCGTAAGGCGAGAAGTTCAATGATTCGTGCACTGATGTGTTATAGGAGAAAAATGCATAAGGTACCATAGTATCCCAATCCTCAAATCTTGGAATGTTATTTTTGAGATACTCAGTCAGTACGATGTGACTTCTTTCCAAAGAGCCGTTTGTTTCAGGTTGATAACCTGATGTTGTCACGTGATGGATTTTGAAAACACGTGCCAACTCACGGAACACTTTGTTTAAAAAGCTTTTCCCTTTATCGGACAGTGTGGTTTTAGGACTGCCATAGAGGTATATAAAGTGCGTAGCAAAAGCGTGTGCTGTTGTCCTTGCTTTGATATCTGGGACTGGTACTCCGATACAATATTTAGTTAATAAACATTGCATCGTTAGGATATGCCTGTTGCCATTGGGCGTTAAAGGTAATGGACCCACGGTGTCGATGGCGATTTTATCAAAAACATCGAGAGGGGTATCAGTTATGATCATAGGCATCCTGGTCTTGATACGAGTTATTTTCTGTGTTTGGCACTCTTCACATTTGCGCACGTACTCGGTCATGTCATTTCTCATGTTAGGCCAAATAAATCTTTCGCGTGCTCTTTTGTATGATTTTGTGATCCCTTTGTGTCCCCCGGTCACGCTGTTATGAGCTTCATACATTATGGTGTCTCGCTCATCCAATGAGGGGACTCTTGCTGTACCATAGCAAAGGGTTATTTCTAGAGGGTAAGTTTCAAATATTTCCTGCAGCAATCCCATTAACTCCTTTCGACTAATCGATTCCAGCTCGTCTCCGGCTCTTGACAGTCTGATCTCTGTAATTCCTGTATTCTCTAGTTGTTTCCTGAGATTCAAAAGAGTTGTACGGAAGTCGTCGAGGTTCGCCTTTTGGAAATAGTGATCTTTGATAAAACAGTGGAGTTGTTTAAATTGGCCTTTATCGGTGATGATGATCTGACCTTTTCTAGGTTTATTGCTTTTCAAATAGTCTAGATCGAGCATTCAAAGAACGTAGAGTAATTTATTTACTGGGTTATTCAATTCGCAATCTGTGGACATAAAATGAACCAGATTAGATTTTCTTGACGTTAGCGAACAGTTTGTCCCTTTTAACTTCATCATCTGTTCCTCTCCTTGGATACTTGTGGAGTTATCGTGCTTGGTTTCCTCTTCTGTCTCGGGGTTTTTCGTCTGATTCATACGGTATGTAAAAGGAGAAAGGTAATTCTTGAAGGAACGGGTCGTTGGGTGCGTTGTCGTTTTGTTGATTGGAGATAGTTCCATCCTCCTCTCTTTGTGGCATTTCTTGGCGGAGAATTTCACGAGGTTGGATATTTATGGTCTGTTATTGCCCTCGCGTTGTCCGAGAGGATCGTCTTTGAATTTCGTTTTCCCCGTTTTGTGAAAGGAGCTAGCTTCTTCTTCTTCTTGGTTTTCCACTTCAGTGACTTGGTCCAAGACTTCGGAGTTTATGTTTCTCAGATCTTCAACCATGCTCTTAACCTTTTCAAGTGCGTCTTCAAGGTTTTCTAAATGTTGACTTATTCCTGACTCCTCCCCTGATGATTGACCGTCTGCGTTTTCGGGTTCTGTATCCTCATCTTCATCTTGGTCATGAGGTACGGAAGATGGCAAGGGAGAGATGTTTTCATCGCTTGACTCGTCTTCTTCGGGCACTGGAGGTAGGAAGACAGGGTGCGGTAATAGGCTTGGAAGTTGGCTGTTCTTTCGTGAGGCCGCAGGGGGTGTCTCATCATCATTTTAGGATTCTTCCGCTTCACTGGAATCTTCCTTATCAGCATCTTCAGCGACTTCAGAGTCCCTTTTATTTCTCGTGTCTAACTCCCAGAATTTACTATCTAAAGGTGACTTTAAGTTTTCTCTGGGTCTCAACCGACTGAGCATAGGTTGCGGGTCTTGTTCGTGAGAAGGTTTTGGCTCCGGTCTTTTCTCTGTTCCTGGTTCTTTGCGAGGGCGTCCACGTTTCCTAATTACGGGTTCAGTCTCTTTATTTGGGTTTGAATTTCCCGTGAATGCCATTTTCTCGTCGTATATAGGGTTTCTACTCAATGCATCAGCGTTGAGGTTGGTTTTGCCAGACTTATGTACCACTTGATAGCTGTATTCAGTTAGTCTTAGTCTCCAGCGCAACAAGCGTGAACTAGGATCTTTTACCGAGTGTAGCCAAACTAATGGCCGGTGATCTGTTACTAGTATGAATTCTCCCCCAAAAAAGTAGGGTCTGAAGTGATTTACAGCGTATACCATTGCTAAGCATTCTTTCTCGGTTGTGGAATAATTTCTTTCTGGTTTAGTTAGGACCCGAGACGTGTAGGATATGGGTAGATCTTTCCCAATTGGTCCTTGGCTAAGCACAGCTCCGATGCCGATGTTAGAAGCATCCGTCGTTAAAATGAAGGGCTTTGTAAAGTCTGGGTACTGTAGGATAGGTTCGGAACAGAGGGCATCCCTCAAATCCTCGAAACTTCTCTGTTGTTCTGGTCCCCATACGAATTCTGTGTCCTTTTTAAGAAGATCAGACAGATGAATCGTCGATAATAACCTGCTAAACCATTGAATTCTCTAACATTAGTTTGATTCCTCGGAATCGGGAATTTCTTAACTTTTTCAATATTTTCTGGGTTTGGTCGGACTCCCTCATCCGAGATGATATGACCTAGGTAACATACCTCTTTTCTTAGGAACTCACATTTGTCAGGTTGTAATCGAAGGTTGGCTTTCCGAAGAAGAGTGAATAATTTAATAATTTTACATGCATGTTCTTGCAGGGAACATGCATAAACGACAATGTCGTCTATGTAAATGAATACCTCTACACCGTTCAAGCCTGACAGAGCAATCTCCATGGCACGTTGAAATTGTGCAGGAGCGTTTTTGAGTCCAAATGGCATTGTAAGGTACTCATAATGCCCTCCTGGTGTGTTAAACGCAGTTTTAGCCCGGTCTTTCTCATCCATTAGAATTTGATGGAAACCACTGGCCAAATCAAACACTGAAAAGTATTTAGCACCACCTAGGCGGTCTAGAATTTCATTAATTTGCGGAAGAGGATAGGCGTCACCTTTTGTTTTCTCGTTTAACTTGCGAAAATCTATAACAAGACGCCATCTTTTATTTCCTTGGGTGTCATTCTTTTTTGGAACTACCCAAAGGGGTGAATTGTAAGGGGAAGATGATGGGGTAATTATCCCAGCTTCTAACATTTGATTTACTTGTCGTTGAATTTCCTCTCTATGTATGGGTGGAAATCGGTATTGACGAGTGTTGATAGGCATCTCATCTGTAGTGGGAATCTTATGAACTGCTATATTTGTGGCTGGGAGGTGTTCGTTAGTGAGGTGGAAAATGTCAGAGAAATCTTCCACCAGACCTAGAACACTGCGCTTTTCCTCTGGAGACAAATGGTCGAGGCGTAGCTTTTTTCTCAGCAGGAGCGGAGTAAGGTGGTAGTGTCGCAGGTCTCGAATATCTGGTATATTCTTGACGGTGTGGACCCGGTGATATCGGTCTCTCCGGTCTCGAGTCCTCACGATGGTATGGGACTGGCGACGGGGGAACATCCAGGTAATACCGTGCGTTATAATTTCTCCCTGGATGTGACGCACCACTCCCCATCTGCTTTTCCAGATTAATTGCAAGTTCATAGGCGGCATTCAAGGTTTCTGGGTTGTTCAGTGTGAGACCATATTTAAGGTCATCTCTCAATCCTCTCGTAAAAGCTCTGATTGCAGAGTCTCTGATAATTGGGGAGTTTTCATTATTGACTCGCCCGTATTCATTTATCAGTGCCGCTTGAGCTGAACTTTGTAATCGCTTTACTCGAAGGTAGAACTCAGTTACACTATCTTCTCTGCGCATTTTTACGGTTTGTAAATCCGTACAATAGTCGGTGTATTTTCTGCCTGGAGCAAAATATCTCTTAAGCTGGTTTGTAAGGGCCTCCACGGTGTTTATATTTTCAACACCTTCAAGGCATTCCCGTGCCATCCCTCTCAGCTTAGTTTTTACAGCAGAAACATAAGTTGCGACTTGACCGTCTGCGATCAAAGAGGCTCCGTTTTCCATGTCTTGTATGAACTGACGCAACGGTATATTTTTACCATCAAAGAATGGTATGTGGAACGTGGCGTTCTGAATAGCAAAGTGTTGAGTCATGCTATTCATGGTATCCACGAACTGTCTGCTCTGGTCGGCGTCCATCCTGAAGTATCCTCTGGTTTCTTCCAACCACGTCAAATACTGGTCTAAATTCTTATCCTGCTTTTTCCTATCGAAAAAGACCAATTGATAATTTCCACGTTTCAGGGTAAATTGCAAATTATTGTCCTCCACTTTCAAGCAGAGATTAGGTCCTTCAAACGAGGATAATTCTCACGGGAATAAGTTGCAACTGGTCTGAATGCAATAAAGTAGTTGGTTCTCTCAAATCAAGGTACGAGTAGGAATTATCTATATGAACTGACAAACCTACCTAAACTACCTTGCGGACTAAAAATATCTATGAACTAACTTGAAATCTAACTAGAAATCTAAACGAGTGAAATCAATACCAAAATCGTAATTGGCAGGTATGCGAAAACCTTGGGCAAGAAAAGTTTCAAGTCTTGACCGGGTTCGGATATTTTCTGGGCTGTGGCCTTGTTCACAGCGATTCCATTGCGATACCGATGTAATTCAATGTTGTCACTGTCACTCGTTGGTAACCTTATTTTTCTCTTAAACGTCAATTTGCCCAACTTGTGAGGCAGGTGGGCAAAAGTTGGAGCTGTTATTTTACCTTTCCCCAGATCAAGGTAGGAGATTCGTGTCCCGCAATCTAGGGTGAGGGTCCGTTCTTGGCCCCTAAAACCTTCCTTGCTTGTGAAAATCACTGATTTGGGGAAGTATTTGGTGCGTGATAATCTTATGCACAGGGTTACACACCCTCTCACGTGCTCACGAAAGACGGTTTCAAAGGCCACTTACTCCAATGATAACCAAATATCCCTTGTGTCACGAATCTCTCTCTCACTGACGTGGTGGATTAGCAAATCGTCCAGGTAGTAGGGGAGTTCTAACTTCATAGAAAAGAGACTTCGATGTGTTGGGCACGAGGCTAAAGTAGTAATGTGAAAAAAAAAAAAAAAAATTAGGCGAAGATGTCAGCTTCTTTACGACTAAAGGTGCAACTAGCAAATTCTCTGAATGAGTTGTAGCACCAAAATACTCCGTCTCCCATCGAAATTTTCACTTCCTCTCAAGCTACCCTCCTGGTGAGGAGGTTTGGTAACCCCCAATAGGTCAGGGCGGTAAGGTTTCCGTCCTCTAACCTCAAAAACGTTATTTGCCTGCCTCCGGCTAAGGTGATCTTTTCCAAGGTTCCCTCGCTCAACCCCTCTTTGCGAAGAACAAGTCGGGAAAATAGGGAGTATCATATAAGTCCCTGCACAGACTAAAGCAATTCTCCCGATGCCTATGAAAAATGGACTTATAAACTAGGTCTTCCAACGTCGACACCTGGTTTAGATGTTCTTCTGAAACTTCTGGTCGGTCCGTCCTTCTGAAAGGACCAGGAACCTCGGAGTATTGATCTAGATCGAGAGATTTCCTAGATGAAAGGTCTCGCAATTGTGCGTTGAGAATTCTTGTGCTAAACTTGGACTTGGGTGGATTTCCCTTTCCATATAGTTCCCAAACTAGACCCAAGTATCTAACACAACGTCATATTCTCAAAAAGAGAATTCAATTTCTCGATCTGATTGTCTAAAACTCCGCTGGAAGTGTCAATTATACCATTGACTTCCGGGTATTTGTTTAGCTTACTGAATCCTTTAAGTGTATGCCGAATGACGCCGCCGAGTTTTCGCTCCAAATTCACAATTCTACGTAAGTGTTGGCTTTCCCTAGCCTTCAGCTGTCCTACCTCGAAATGCAATTTGTTTACCGAGTCAATGCAGAGATTTACTAGTATCTGTTGGTTTTCTACCAGGTCTTCACACAAGTCTATTTTGATCAGGACTGGTTCGATCTTTTCGTCCAACCTTTTTAATTCGGAAATCACGGGGTTTGAATCCTGCAAACCTGGCATGGTCAAATTAGTCCCTCATGATTCCAAAACAAGGAATGTCAGCAGGTTTCCACTCGTCTGTGAAAACGCCAGTCAAGACGATGGCAGAATTGGGCAGGAGAAACTATCCAACTCTGAAAAAGGATATGGCGATGAAGCAAATCTATGAGCGCCGTTGCGATTCACTGCGCAACTCTTGAATTCCTCCCAGGGATTATGGTGCCAAGTTACGCAATTCCCCAACGGAATTTCTATATCCTTGTAAGCTACCCTTTTAGTGAGAAGGTTTGGAAAACCCCAATAGGTTGGAGCGGTAATATTTCCGTCCTTCATTTTTCAGTCTAAGCAAGGTTAGAATTTTTCCGCTTGGGAGGGCTAACTGTTCTAACTTGCCAGATGACAACCCGATCGTGTGGGTGAAATAAAATCTCTCGGGTAAGTAGGGTGTATCAATCAACTGTGCTAGAAGATTTCTACAATGCTCTATATGAATATCAAATGACGCTTTAAAGGCTAGGTTTTCCAGCGAAAGGGGTTCCTCATTCAATGATAACAAGGCAAAAGAAAATTTTAATTCTCAGCAACTAGTTGAAGAAAAGTACAAAAGAGTATTGTTCTTCACCACCCTGGTGTCGTAAATATATGTCCGTGGTGCGTTGTCTAGAAAGGTGTTTAATCAGGGCGTTTGAATTCTTTAAAGAGAAGATTCTGCGCCACCTCTCGTGACGGCAACGGCGATTATAAAATATATCACAAATATCTTTCAATAACTCGGCATCTGCCTGATCGAGATATGGCCCCTCGTTGTCAAAAGGGAAAAAGATTCTTACTTTTGCAATATCTCCGTCGTCAAAAAGTGAATAATCTATCTGGTCGACTGTTCCTGCCTTAATAATATTTTCGGGGGCCCAGCAGAAAGTAGGGGCGGTAAACTCGTTCGGGGTTATCTCAAGGTAAGCTGATTCTCCCGAACAAAATTCAAATTTCTTTAATTTACCCTGAGGAAAACCAGACTTGCGGTAAAAGTATAGTTTACCGGGGTAATTATTCGAATAAGCTAACCTTAACGCTATTGCCTTACAATCAAAGAAATGCTTTTGGTGAATAACTTCAATCTCACTTTGATCGGGAGTTGCTTCACTTTGCATAATTTGTCCGCTCTTGCTTTATGTTAAGAGCGGTTAAACTAAACTAGATTTATTTATTTCTAATATTAACGACTTAATGTAGGTTAAAGTTAAATAAATAAGTTAAACAAAATCCAACTCGATTATTAGTAATTGATTGAGAAATTAATTACACAAAACAACACCTAAATGCAACTATATGATTAACGATTAACAGGACATAAGCAAAGAAGTATAACGGCTGGCAGTAGGCAACTTCACTCTATGTGCTATTCTTATTCCTGCAGCGTGTGCTCCCTTCAGTGTTTCACTGCAACTGTAGGGTGACCGTTAGTGAGAAAATCAAAATGGACGCTTCTCCTCTATGTAAATAAGCCACGACGTGTTGGCTTGAGATCTCAATATTAATTTAAACTAAGTAAATAAAATAAAGGTAGTAATGAACCTGAAGAATTAGCTGTGATAAAATAAAATTCAAGAAGAAATCAAACAACAATATGGGTTATCATCAGATAGGTTCTAATGTTTTGCTTAATCTTAAATTAATTCTTATATCAAAAGAATTATAAACTTTGTGAAATTTATTTCCTTTCCCAGGTTAAATTTAAAAGGTGAAGTGGATCTAGACTTCAAGGCTACAAAAGTGAGTGAATAAATTTCTTTCCAAAATAAATTAATTTATAATAATATGACAATTCAATAAATATTCTATACTATCTTCAGGTACAAATAAACAGCAAAATTCTACCAGATCAACCTACTCCAAAGCCCAATCCTGTGAGCGAGAACTGGAAACTACGACAACAGTTTTGGTCTGCAATAGGAGTGCTGGATAAAAGGGTAAGTTGTTATCAAAATTATACACTTAAACAAATGCAAGGTTGCACTGCCTAAAAATAAGTCCACACACCCTTATCTAGTGCTGCAAAACACTAAAGCGAGTAACCAGGTCAAGTGAGAAAGTGGTGTTTACCTTACACATAAATACTTTCCATATATATATATATATGTGTGTCAGTATATATCTCCCTATATTATAATCCCTTTTTTTTTTGCTCCGCAAAACTGAGTCCGCAAAACTTGGTCATTGTTGTGACAAAAATCTTGAAAACACGGTCAAAAGACAGTTAAATTTTGACTTTTTTTGCTCCGCAAAACTGAGTCCGCAAAACTTGCTCTGCGTCGTGAAAACTGAGTCCCTAAAACTGAGTCCTCCTTTTCGTTGTTTTAAAATATAAAATGTTACCATTAAAATTCTTTATAATTTTTATAACAATAAATTTGTTTAAAAAAAATTATTTAAAAAAATTATATTAATATAAGTTTATGCTTAAATTTACTAAAGTTAATAAATTTGATTGTTACTTTTCAATTAAAAGAAAAAATTATTAAATTCTAAAATGAAATGTACTTCTGTATAAGAATTATTAAAATTTTTTAAGAGGAATAAAAATCTAATTCTGATTTTATTCCAATTTCCATTATGTAGCAACTTGAATTTTTTTTATATTATAATCTGGTTTTTTTTATGATCCTCAAAGTTGAGTCCTCAAAATTGAAAATCAATAAAAACACGGTCAAAAGACACATAAAAAAGATACTTATGAGTCCTCAAAGTTGAGTCTACGATGGGAAAGTTGAGTCCTCAAAGTTGAGTCCTCCTTTTCTCAAAACGGTGCTTTTTAGATTCTCATGTAATATTTTCTATAGAAGCAGCTTGGTGTATAGAAAGATTTGAATTGTGTAAATGTAGTCATTCAGTACAACGTTTAGAAATTCATACAAAAAATCAAAAAAACATAATATAGTTAAAAAATTAAATAGTTAAAAAATTGGAAAACAACTTTAGCAACTTGGTTTGAATTAAATAAAATTGATCTGTTAGAAATATTAAAAATGCCAATATACCAAATTACTATAGATTTCTAGATGATAAAACTTTTCTTAGATAGAAAAAAAAAAAAAAATTTCAAACTATAGGTAGAATAAACGTTGTTTCTTCTAAAAATTCAGAGTTTTCACTTAAAATTAATATCAGATAAAGTAAAAGGTGGTACTTCTCACGAATACTTAAGAACTCATAATAAAATTATTTATAAACATATAGAGAAGGAGCCATTTAAATGGGTCTAATAGTAAATGATAATCTATATTATAATCCCTTTTTTTTTTTTGCTCCGCAAAACTGAGTCCGCAAAACTTGGTCATTGTTGTGACAAAAATCTTGAAAACACGGTCAAAAGACAGTTAAATTTTGACTTTTTTTGCTCCGCAAAACTGAGTCCGCAAAACTTGCTCTGCGTCGTGAAAACTGAGTCCCTAAAACTGAGTCCTCCTTTTCGTTGTTTTAAAATATAAAATGTTACCATTAAAATTCTTTATAATTTTTATAACAATAAATTTGTTTAAAAAAAATTATTTAAAAAAATTATATTAATATAAGTTTATGCTTAAATTTACTAAAGTTAATAAATTTGATTGTTACTTTTCAATTAAAAGAAAAAATTATTAAATTCTAAAATGAAATGTACTTCTGTATAAGAATTATTAAAATTTTTTAAGAGGAATAAAAATCTAATTCTGATTTTATTCCAATTTCCATTATGTAGCAACTTGAATTTTTTTTATATTATAATCTGGTTTTTTTTATGATCCTCAAAGTTGAGTCCTCAAAATTGAAAATCAATAAAAACACGGTCAAAAGACACATAAAAAAGATACTTATGAGTCCTCAAAGTTGAGTCTACGATGGGAAAGTTGAGTCCTCAAAGTTGAGTCCTCCTTTTCTCAAAACGGTGCTTTTTAGATTCTCATGTAATATTTTCTATAGAAGCAGCTTGGTGTATAGAAAGATTTGAATTGTGTAAATGTAGTCATTCAGTACAACGTTTAGAAATTCATACAAAAAATCAAAAAAACATAATATAGTTAAAAAATTAAATAGTTAAAAAATTGGAAAACAACTTTAGCAACTTGGTTTGAATTAAATAAAATTGATCTGTTAGAAATATTAAAAATGCCAATATACCAAATTACTATAGATTTCTAGATGATAAAACTTTTCTTAGATAGAAAAAAAAAAAAAAATTTCAAACTATAGGTAGAATAAACGTTGTTTCTTCTAAAAATTCAGAGTTTTCACTTAAAATTAATATCAGATAAAGTAAAAGGTGGTACTTCTCACGAATACTTAAGAACTCATAATAAAATTATTTATAAACATATAGAGAAGGAGCCATTTAAATGGGTCTAATAGTAAATGATAAAAATGTATATGCCATTTTTGAAGAATCTATAAACTATTTAACTCCGAAAAATTACAAGAATTTTTCGGATTATTTTTATTGTCTGAAAAAATTCTTGGTAATTTAATTTGGAATAAATATAAATTACATTTTATCAAAGATTTCAAAGATAATGCAGAAGATAGAGGTTTGAATGAAATAATCAAATTTCTATCTAGCGAAGATTCTAATTTAAGTTATAAATGTTTTGGTTTACCAGAACCATGCTTAGAAAATATTTCTAATATTTCTGAAAATTATGACTGCAAAATAAACTGAAAAGAAGAGTATGAAAAAATGTTTGAAAAATTTAATAATGATCAAAAAAATATATTTAATACAATAACAAAAAACAAAAATAATATGTACTTAAAAGATGGGCAGGTGGTACAGGTAAAACAGTTTTTCCTTTTGTAGGAAAATTAATAATTTTAGGTGACGATTTTAGACAAATCCTTCCTGTAGTCAAAAGAGGCAATGAAAAAATTATTGTAGAAAATACGATTAAATACAGTAAATTGTGGAAAAATTTCAAAATTCTTAAACTCACTGAAAATATGAGATGTAAAGATAAAAACTTTTCTAAATTATTACTAAAAATAGGAGAAATTGAAAATTTTAAAATACCTATGAAATGGAAAAGTAAAGATGTTGGTTATTAAATTTTTGGAGATATAAATGAAAATAATAATTTAAACAAAGTTATTTTAGAATCGAAAAATGAAAATGTTGCAACGTTTAACAGAAAAGTATTAAACATATTAAATGGACCAAGTAAAACATATTGCAGTATAGACAAAGCCATTCATAAGGGAGTAGATCAAACTGATTCAAATATATGTTTAGATTATCCAATTGAATACTTAAATTCAGTAAATGACGGGCTTTCTACCCATGAACTAAAATTAAAAAAAAATGCAGTGGTATGTTAATTAAAAATCTAAGTAAAAAAGATGGTGTATGCAATGGAACTAGATTGAAAATAACAAATTTATATGAACATAATATTGAAGCTACATGTAAAAAAACAAGAAAAATACTACAGGTTGGTAAGGTAGATGAGGTTGGTTAGGCGGATGTTATAGGGAGGAGCGTGGAAGGGAAGATGAGGTGGGAAGGGTTTGTTATTGCACTTAAAAATGTTAATAGAGCTTTTTCAAAATTTAAAGTACTTCAACAAAACTTTAAAGTTAGTGACTGAGCTGATGAATAAAGTGAATAAGATTTGTTCGTAGATTGGGTGAGATAAGTTTGGGGGATAAAATACGGTATTTGAAGTAAATCAAATTAGTGAGGTCAGTAATGTAGCTAAGATTGTATTAGATCAGGTAGTTGAAGATAAAAAAGTAAGTATAGTTAGTAGGGTTCTTAATATGGGTGAGAATAGTAAATCGGGTTAGACAAGGCGAGTCTGTGCGGAGGGTAGAGTGTAGGTAAGGTGGTTGAGGGCTGGTAGATCAGATATTAAAATTATAACTTTGGCTCTAATTAGAATTTTCATATAAAATCATATATCATTAAATAGGTCTTGAGCTCAGCAGCTTTCTAATTATGTCATTTTATGTCATTGAAATTTTTATTAAATCCTTTTTGTTATCATGAGAGGGTGCTGAACAAAGCCGTTTATCATTTTAAATTCAGCCCTTTCCCCACAAAATCATAAATCGGCTTAAACGCAATTTTGCGAGCTGGTACTATGCAGGAAGTAAGTTCATCTCAAGAAGAATCTGTAAAAAAATTTTGTATAATCCAGCCGAATAATACTTCGTGCTTCAAAATTTTAGATAATTTTCCTCCAGTTTTTTTGCACAGCAACGAGGGGGGCAAGTTTGACAGGTTAAAAATCACGAGCGCGAAGCGCGAGTGATTTTTTGTCAAACTTGCCCCGCAAAACATAGTCGGAAAATTATCGACAATTTTGAAGCACTAGGGGTATTACGACTGAAAATCGAGGCTTGCTTATACGAGATTGCAAAATTTAAAAATAATCGTGATTTTTTTATTATTTCGCTAATTACTCGAGTAGTTGCTAATTACTTGATTTTTCATCTTTAACCACCTAACATATTTTAATCTCAGCCACATTACAGACCTTACTAATTTCACTTACTTCAAATACCGCACTTAATCCCCAACTCATCTCTTACTCACTCTACCAACAAACCCTACTCACCTTATTCATTTTGAACCTGACTCATCTTAGATCTCTAGCTTAAACTGCCCACCCTGACAAGTAGGGTTGGTAGGGTTATGAATCTTTTAGTAACATAATTTGGTAAGATTATGATGAGTAAGTAAAGTTCAAACTGAACTCTCGTGTCTAATTTTTATTGGTTTTAAGCACTTAAGTCTTTTTATTATTTTACCAAACATAGAGCTTACGTATTGTTTCGATTAATTTTTATAGTCATCAATTATAATTAGGGGGTTGGCGAGCGGAGCGAGCAGGGGGGTACCCCCCTAGTTTATATAATAATTGAAACTAACGAAAACTTAGTACTAAATAATTATCTATTCTAGGTTGTTTGAACTCTGACTTCGAAGCTGACAACAAGGTGGATTATAGCCAACGTCCTGAGGTAATGTTTACCCTCTTCTAACTCAAATCTATATAACTAATCTTGACTTAATTAAACTCAAATTAAATTTTCTCTCAGTAGGAAGCAAGTCAACTATCCACACTGCCTATGTATGTTGTTTTCCGAGGGTTGGCTGTGGATTCTCAGTGTCAGGGTAAATTCAAACACTGGATCAGGGATCTAAACAACGGATCCACTGCTGGCTACGCCTTGGATGTTTGTCTCCTAACAGTGATCTAAGTGTGTGTGAAGTGTGTAATGTGTCTCTGGTGTCAGTAAGGTCCACTGTCCAAGTGTCTATATTATAATTATTGAAGCTTAAGAGTAAATTTTAACCTGGTAAAATACGCTTAATAATTTTAAAAATTTTAGTTTTTAAACTTTTTCTTTTCTAAACTTCTAATCCAACTAATTTAATGTTTTTCAAAATGCAAAAAAAAAAACTGTTTTAATAAACTTGACATTTCTTTTTATTATTGAAATGAAGATTAATTAATTGAAGTTGCTTTCGATAAAAGATTTTACTCTTGTTTTAGGGTAAAAATAATAATTATATATATGTATATGCAAAGGTTACTTTGACGATAAAAAATATACGAAAAGGTAAGTTTGATGAGAAAAATGGAACTTTGGTGATATCACCGAAATTCCACCGACGAAAAGGTTACTTTGACGATATCATCAAAGTACCAGCATATATAAAAAGGGAAGTTTGGTGAGATTTTGAAAATTAATTTAAGTAAAATTTCAGTTTCACAATTTTATTAAAACATCTTTCCTTAGAAGTTTTCATAAAAACAAAAAATAAATAAATAAAAAATAACCGAAAAAAAAAAATAATATGACAGAGATTGATTGAATTGACTTGGAAAAATGAAATTGATTCTACAGAAAATAATATATTCTCATTTTCACACATATGACAGATTGAAAGATTGGTTTAAAATATTGCACTGATTCTAAAGCAGTAAATGGCTAATCTTTTTCACAAATTCAGAAGATAACAAGTATTAAAGATTTTAATTTGTCATTTTCACAAATTCATAACAACTATTTTCCCACTTGAGTGTGATTCAATAAAATAAAAAAAAAGAATTAAAAAAGCAGTTACATAACAAACTACGGAGGATTCGTTAACTAAATTGAGTTGATTGTAGAGCAAAAAATGGCTCATCATTTTCACCTATTTAGAAGATAAAAAGTATTCGTGAATTCATTTTTTCATTTTCACAAGTTCATAAAAACTATTTTTTTAATCGAGTGCGTTTCAATAAAAAATAAGAATAAAACAAAACAATAACGTAACACAATTGGAAAGATTATTGCAATACATCGAGTTAATTCTAGTGCAATAAATGACTCACATTTTCACCTATTTAGAAGATAACAAGTATTCTAACAATAATTTGTCATTTTCACAAGTTTGTGTTTTAACGAGATTTGTTAAACTTGAGTTCGATAAAAAAAGTTATACTAAAAATATAACTATATATGTTAGTTAAAAGGATTATTTCAAACAAAATGTTGATTTGAGAGACAAAAATGAATAATCATTTTTTCAAATTGATATCAAAATGTGTACAGTAGAAAGTGACTATCAATTTTACAAACACAAGACAACTTTTTTTCTACGTGAGGCCAATATTCAATAAAAAAATAAGGATAAGCCAAAAAAAAGTTAAGTAAAAGCAATTTATTCAAACAAAAAATTTATTTTGGTGAGGAAAATAAATGAGCATTTTCATATCTCTGGGCCGAAAAAACAAAATCCCCGGAGCGGGACATTGGGTTTTCCTTCTGTCGTTATGAAAAAAACATTACACACGACACTGGAAAAGTATTCGCAAATCCCTAGCAAACCCTTAACACCCTCACCTTCGGCACGGGCGTCAATTTGGGTTTGCTAGGGCTTGCTAATACTTTCCAGCGCCCGGTGTGTAATATACTATTTCTCAAATTGATATTAAAAAGAGGAATAGCGGTCAAATCCCCCAGCGGCCAAATCCCCCACCAATCAGATTGTCCCCTTTGAAAGGTGCCCCCACGAATCACAGCGTTGTTGTCACATGTTACAAAATTGTAAAAGGTATAGAGAGGTAAATTTTGGAAATAATATGTCAAGAGGTTGGGGACTTTGAATTTCGGTGGTTAGGTCGACCACACGCACAGCGAGTCTCGCAATTCGCGTGAATATGTTGCGACGGCCGATCCAGACGGACATTTAGTGCACTTGGTGATGATTACGCCTTGAAGATGATTTCCCCAGGAAGTTTTGACTCTGGAGGGGTCAGGACGGACACCAGGTGCACTTGGTGATGATTACACATCGAAGATGATTTCCCCAGAAAGTTTTGACTCTGGAGGGGTCAGGACGGACTGCTGGTGCACTTTGTGGTGATTACGCCTTGAAGATGATTTCCCCAGGCAGTTTTGACTCTGGAGGAGTCAGGACGGACACCTGGTGCACTTGGTGGTGATTACGCTTTGAAGATGATTTCCCCAGGAAATTTTGACTCTAGAGGGGTCAGGACGGACACCTGGTGCACTTGGTGATGACTATGCCTTGAAGATGATTTCCCCAGGAAGTTTTGACTCTGGAAGGGTCAGGACGGACACCTGGTACACTTGGTGTTAATTACGCCTCGAAGATGATTTCCCCAGGAAGTTTTGACTCTGGAGGGGTCAGGATGGACACCTGGTGCACTTGGTGATGATTACGCCTCGAAGATTATTTCCCCAGGAAGTTTTGACTCTGGAGGGGTCAGGACGGACAGCTAGTGCACTAGGTGGTGATTACGCCTTAAAGATGATTTCTACAGGCAGTTTTGACTCTGGAGGAGTCAGGACGGACACCTGGTGCACTTGGTGGTGATTACGCCTTGAAGATGATTTCCCAAGGAAATTTTGATTTTAGATTGGTGATAGTGGACACCTCAGGCACATGACGATTAGTACATTATTTTAATAACTGCCTCAAGAAGTTCTTACTCCAGAGAGATCAAATCATCAGGTTTATTGAGAGGAGATCATCTCCAAGGTGTAGTTGTTAATAGGCACACGAAGTACTTACTCGGTCCCCACCGGAGTCAAAACTTCTTGGGGAAATCATCTCCAAGGCGTAACTATCACCGGGTGCTCCAGTTGTTTACCCTGACCCCTCTGCAGTCAAAACTTCCTGGGGAAATCATCTTCAAGACTTAATCATCACCAAGTGCACCAGTTGTCCGTCCTGACCTTTCCGGAGTCAAAACTTCCTTGGGAAATCATCTCCAGAGAAGAATAAGTAGTACACTTTTTATTCATGAAATTTCATCACAAAATCGTCAATATTATATTTTTTGTGCATTTAAGCTGTAATCACAACTTTAGGTTCCATAACTTACATAAGTTATGTTGAAAACCGACATTAGTTATCAACATTACTAATGGTAACACTCCGCAGGAGTAGATCTAGTCACTTAAGGCGATGGCACGAAGTCGCGGGATGCGGGAAATCCTGCGTCCCGTGTCCCGCGTTTTACTTTCATACCAAAGACGCAAGACGTGGGACGCAGGATTTCCCGTATCCCGCGAGTTCGTGCCATCGCCTTTAGAGTGAAATTTATCACAGTTTACATAACTGATACAAATTATTTTCATTCATCAATATTTATGTGCGCGCAAAAAATTAATTGATGAAAATACAGTCCTTTTATATTAATTTGAATTAAATACTCCAGATAATATGAAGACTTGTGAATCATTTGTGAATTTGGTAAAAATTATAATTTGTAAATTTTAATATGAAATGAACTTGTAATATTATTATTATTTTTTTTTTATTTATTAAATTTTATTATGATTTCTTGTTGATAAAAATACAGTTTCATATTTACTGTCTTTCAATAATTAAGTACTCTAAAACTGTAATAACTCCTGACTTCGGTGCTTTTAGGTCCAGTAAGTACGTACTTACGTAAAAAATAAAATTCACTGTTTATAATTTGTCCATCACATGTATTTAAATTTATAACAAGTGGCCAGATGACTTGCCTGGCTACGCACAGAGGGCAAAATCGAAGGTCCATTTTTGAAAATTAATATCCCCTAGAATTTTAGGAGAGAATACATCCAGGAGTCGTTTTCTTCGTTTGGTGGAGTACTTTAAGAAAAAGTTCCATTTTATTGTGTTACGTGACGCAACATTATTAATATAGTCAAACATTAAAATAGTTGAAACGACCAAAGAAAAAGTGTTAAATCAGCATACGTTCCCAGGGAGCCTAAGCTGTCTAATCAGCACCTTTGGATTGAGGTGAGGAGGGGACAGCCAGGCTCTTGGGAGACGTATGCTGGAGGAACAGGCCAGTACGAAGTTGAAGTAATAAAACATCGTGTTTTAATTTAGTCTAATATTTTTATAGTATAGTTAGGAAGTAATAGCGCGTCGCAATAATTTTAATATAATATAATTTTATATTCTAATTACTATATAACAGTGTGTCGGGTTTTCTTATTTAAATTAACATCATTTATATTATATTTTTTTAATTGTGACCAAGTGAATAATAAAGAAAAAAAGACCTAAACAACCGTGCACGTTCATTACCAGTCACCCTATTTTCAGGAGAGAGAGGAGAGAAAGGAGAGAACAGGAAGTAAGGTAAGGTCTCAAGTAATAAAACGTTAGTCCTAAGATGTCTCCCTTGTTTTTTCCCTCTTCGGTAACTATAGTTAATTTCCCGTCCCCACACGAGGGGAGCCTTCTGCCCCCGGTTTCCACTCCTACCCGGGTCTGCAAAATTTAGGAGTAGGTGTAGATGTCCACGGGGACATCTAACAAATGGTAGCAGAACGCGTAGTTCAGGCCCCCCGCGGAAATAAAGTTTTAGCATAGTTTAGGGTTAAAATTTTGATTTTTTTCGAAGTTTAAATTTTTCTGTTGCCAGGACAGTGCGTAGGCTACTGTTCTGTAGAATAAGTCTAGGTTAAGTCAGATAGAAATAATTTTAATAATATAGTTAAATAATATAAAATCTTTGTACTGATAGACAGTCTAATTGAAAAAAATATAAAGTAGGATAAAAGTAATAATTTCGTGCGCGAAAAAGGCTCCGATTACCATCCGGTGACGGAGAGTATTTTTAATCTGCTGACGGTGATGCACGTGCAGTCGTTGTAGCAGTTTGAAGAAGAAAAAATTTATTCGCGTTGTCGTGAATATTTTTGAAGTAATTTTTTATTTTTTTTATAAATTATTTAATTTACTAAAATAAATTTAAATACTAAGTTCGATTAATACCTTAAGTTCATAAAGTTTTCTCTTCTAAATTAATTTTAGCAATAAAATTATAAAATAAAAGAAAAAAGTAATAATAACAATAATTTTAATAATAAAATCATAAATTTTTGATTATTAAGATTAAATTTTTATCCCTAGTAAATAGTTAATAATCATTAAGAAATAGTGAGTAGCTAGAGTAGTCGCGAGGAAGAGGAGCGCGCTAATAAGCGCCGTTTCACTCCATTCTCTCGTTCGTATCCCCTCCTCGCCGCGCAGTCCCCGCTAGAGTCGTTGCACGGTGTGTGGGGAGCCGCGGCAGCTCCTATCGGTCTTCTTCTTTGTGCTGCTGTCCGCTTATCGGCGTTTCACTTCATTCTCTCGTTCCGAGCGCTAGGTTGACCAAATAAGCGGACAGCATACTCCCAAGGACCTATATTATTTCTTTCACCTGCATTTGACCGAGACCTACAATTGTGACCAGAGCCCTTTGAGGTTAAGACCAAATACTGACCGGTGCAGTACATCTGTACAGTGAATTCCCCGCACTCGTTGAATTTTTCCTCGACAGCACATAACTAGTGCCGAGAAAATTCTGATAAGGAAGAGGAAGAAAATAAGATAAAGATAGAAAGAAAGATAACAAAATCCGACGCGAAATCGACAAAGTGTGGAGTGGGAATTAGCGTGGTGTCTCCTGGAACCCGGAAAAATGACGGGCGGAAACACTGTGAATAACCAAGGTCAAAATGACCTGACACAAGCAATGGGTACCACACTGACAGCCTTGGCTGACAGCTTGTGCTTGCAAAATGCCATAGCTGGTCTAAGTACCTATGATGGCAGCAACATCCCACTCAAGGACTTCCTGCAAGATGTCCGCAATGGTGCGGAAAGTGTTTCGCAGGAGCAGAAAGAGGGATACAAAAGGGCTGTGTTGGGAAAATTAAGAGGCGCGGCTAAGGATTGTACCTATGGGCAGGAGTTGGCTGATGTCGAAGCGATTTGTAGTCACTTAAAAAAACGGTTTGCTCCTGGCAAAGGATTCGCCTATTACAATAACAAGCTCCATACCTTAAATATGAAGCAAGGCGAAACGATAGGAGGATTTAGGGACCAGATCCATATCCTCCTCAGATGCGCACGGACAGCGCTAAAAGAAGAAAAAAAGGCAGAATACCACGACAAGATGATGGTCCCACTGACAGAGGCAGCGGTAGACATTTTTATCAAAGGGCTCCCGGCAGACCTTAGCCAGTGGGTGGACAATATCCGACCTACTACATTAGAGGAGGCCTATGAAGAGGCAGTGAGATTGGAGTCCAGGATGGACGCCCGCATCATTCCAGACAGCCGACGAAGATCAATGTATCGACAGCCTGAAGGTCGGCGAGAAGGACCCCGTCCTGGAATGGACGAAAGAGCGACCTACATTGGTTGGGTGCGAGAGGGAGATGAGGCGAGCGGGTGGTATGCGTGGCCTGATCAAGGAAAGTCACAAGACCCTACCGAACAGTGGCAAGAACAGTTCCCGCCAATGATAGAACAGCCATGTGAAGTCTACTATCAACAACCCCCACCGATGTACGGACCTCCGCTGCCAAATTACGCACGGGCCGGACAAAACCCAGCACAGACCGGACCCCCTCCACACCAACAACCGTATTTGCGACCTCCGGTGCCCCACATGCGGATACCGCAAGGGTATTGGCCAATGCCGCACAGTTACGGTTATGGACCCCCTAGAATGAACTATCGACCAGCCGCACCGCCGCGGCCCCAAACGTATGACCCTGACAGAAGTCAGACGTATAAAACGCCAATAAACGCGGGCCCTCGATACGGAGGACCGCCGCAAGGGCCTCGTATGCAGGGCCCGGGAGGCCAACCCAGGTTCATGAACCCAGTGCCGATGAACCGTACCCCGATGATACCTCCGGTGCAGTGTCAGCCAGTTCACATGGAGGAAATAAATCTGCGACCTACACCCCAGTACCAGCAGAATTTAAACTGGACAGTGGCTCGCCCGGACATGGTAGCGAGCCAGCCTCAAGGAATTTCTGGACCGATGATGAACCATCCCGGGCCGACACAGAACGCCCAGACCTTGCAAATTCAAGCCCGCGGACCCCCGCGATCCACTTTGCTGTCGGCTCGGACTCTACAGAACTCGGGATAGATCCCGATCCCGGTACGCACATTAGGGTATACCTCCCTCAAGAACGGAGGCATCTTGTACTCATGCTGGACACTGGTTCCGCGGTCAACTTGATCAAACTTCAGACCCTACATCCAGATGCCCAGGTAGAGACCGCAGCTGCCATCCCTTTGGTGGGAATCGCAGCTCAGGAAGTGATGACCCTAGGAATAACCTGGATACCTATTGGGGACCAAGAGACACTTTTCCATGTAGTGCCAGACCAATTCCCCATCCGGTATGACGGTATATTAGGTCGGGTATTCCTCAAACAGAATGAAGCGGTAATATCTTACTACAAAAATAAGATAATGATCAGTGGGGATGTTATGAACCCAATACCTTTCCTTGACTCCGAAGGTTATGGAATAGTTGACCAAGAGAGAGGACTAAGGCCTAGAGAAGCCACACAAGAGGAAGTTCATAAGGTAGAGACGAGGACGCTTGCATCTCCACCGGCCGGACCAACGCCCCCTGCGGCGACGAACCTTTCTCCTAGAAAATCCGAGATCACCCCCACTCAGGAGGCCGAGATTCCGCCCAGCAGATGGACACTGAAGAAGAGATGCCGACAAGTTATCCAGGTCAACCTGATCAACCCAAACGTGAGGGTAGGGTACCTACCTGCCCTTAGCAACACACCAGGAGTGTTTATTGGAAATGCACTTGTCACCAACGAGGATGGATGCTGCAAGGTCCTGGCTGTGAATACCACGGAAGAAGATGTGACGATTGAAGTAAATCCCCATGAGCTCATTCCCTGTGAGTATGGTGCGTCACCGTTTGATCCAGATTCGGAAACGGAGCCCGAGTGTGAGAAAATAACGGACGAGAGGGAGAGAATACGTCGCGTATTAGAAGCATTGGACACCGAACAGCTGAACGAAGAAGAACGGGACCAAGTTCATCGGATAGTTCGAGAATACCATGATGTGTTCCTGATACCCGGGGACAAGTTGTCCTGTACCGATATGGTAGAGCATGAGATCCCTACTGAGGACAACATCCCCGTGCACACCAAACAATACCGTCACCCTCCTGTCCATAGAGAGGCGATGCAGGAAGACATCGCGAAGAAACTTCACGACGACATCATCGAACCCTCGACGTCTCCGTACCAGTCACCTGTTTGGATTTTACCCAAGAAAAGAGACAGCCAAGGACGCCCAAGATGGCGGATGGTTGTAGACTTCAGGACCCTTAATTCCAAGACAATAGGGGACGCCTATCCTCTCCCCTGCATTGCGGACATCTTGGACCAGTTAGGCGACTCAGTGTACTTTTCTACGTTCGGTCTAGCCAGTGGATTCCACCAGATTCCCATGAAACCCAGTGATAAACCCAAGACGGCGTTCTCGACCATCACGGGACATTGGCAGTTCAAGAAAATGCCTATGGGTCTTAAGAATGCACCTGCTACATTCCAACGTCTCATGGACCGAATATTGCTAGGCCTCCAGAACGTCGAGATGCTAGTCTATCTGGACGATATTATTATTTATGCCAGTAGCCTCCTCGACCACCTTCGCAAGGTGTATTTATTGTTTAACCGATTGAGAGGCGTGAAATTAGTGTTACAACCGGATAAAGTTCTATTCCTCCGGAGAGAAGTCGCATTTTTGGGACATATAGTGTCCGAAAAGGGATGTGAACCGAATCCTGAGAAGGTCAGTGCGATGAACAATTTCCATCGACCGCGAAATGTGACCAATATCCGTTCATTCACCGCCTTGGTTGGATATTACAGACGATTCATCAAAGATTTCAGTAAAATTGCAAAACCTTTGTATGACCTGACGAAGAAAGATACGAAGTTCGTCTGGACCGAAGCTCAAGAGAAAAGTTTCAACTTGCTAAAACAGAAACTTTGCGAGGCCCCGATCTTGCAATTCCCAGACTTTAATAAAAAATTCACCCTTACCACTGATGCTTGTGAATATGCTGTGGGAGCTGTCCTTAGTCAAGAAAAGGACGGATTTGACCACTCAGTTGCTTACTTGTCCCGAAGTCTAACCGGAGCCGAACTCAACTACAGCACCACGGAGAAAGAATGTGTAGCGGTGTTACATGCATTTCGTAAGTTTAGAACTTATTTGCTAGGTAGACGGTTCCTACTGATTAGTGATCACGAACCTTTGAGTTGGATGCACAATCAGAAAGACCCTGGAAAAAGAATACTCCGGTGGATGTTGAAGTTCACTGATTTTGAGTACGATTTTAAGTACAAGCCGGGTAAGCTCAACAGCAATGCGGATGCGCTATCCCGGAATCCGGCAGACCGACCTCTACCTGAAGATGAGATCAACACCACCCTACCCATGATCAAGATCCTGGTCATAGAGTATAAGAGCGAGCGAGAACGGGCAGAAGCTCAAAAGTTAAAACAGGTAGGTAAAAGAACACCAAGCGGTCGAGTCGTCACGAACGCTCACCCCAGCACTTCGGGAACGAAGCCGGCACAACCCGAATCCCAAGTACCAGGTCAAAGTTCCCCCCCACCGCGACAAGTTCGGGCGAAGTCAGTGGATGAAGGAGTAAAGCCCCGTCATGGTAGACCACCTGGATCCAAGACCAATAAGAACCCGCCTGTGTTGGACCACAGTGGGGTGGCCCAACGCACCAGATCCAAACAAGCTCGTCCATCAGGGAGGGCTAGTTCGTTACCACCACCCCCGGAACTAATACGAATACCCCCTCACCTGAATGATTGTTTCGATTCCAGAAAATCCGAGACATCCAAATCCGAAGAAAAGGACGACCGTGAAGTCGGTCAAGCAAGAAAACCTGAATCAGCTTCGGGAAGCCAGACCATGGATTCTTTTAGCGAATCGTCGGATGGAGGAACACCAATTATCGACCTCAAAAATAGTGGTCTACGAGATGAAACCACTGAACCCTCCTCGGGAGAGGAGGAGCGCCACGATAGTAGAGGGTCGGGCAGTGAGTGCGCCGTTACGGAGGTGAGTGTAGTCACTCCTAGTGAAACCGAAACCGTTGATGCGACCGACACGCCGGAAGAGACCTTCGAGGCCTCACGAACACCGGTCAGCTTGCAAGATTTGCAAGAAAGCAGTGACAAGCTCAACCAAAGCCTGCTCGAACATTACGAGCGTACCAATAACTGGTATGGGCTACCTAATCGCGAAGATGACCAATGGCCAGCACACTTCTCCGACGGAGACGAGAAGGTAAAATCTAATGAGGAGGTCAACAAAACCCGCTTCTCGGAAGGGGAGGAGGTAGACGAAGAACTCCGAGACATCCTCAACCAAGCCGACCCCTATGATGACGAGAACCTAGATGACAGTGTCATGCACGAGAGAGTTCAGAAACTCATAGCCAGCGCCCAAGCGACGACCGACCGCGAGCTGAAGTGACGCACCTCTGCCCCTTCCGATGTAGACACCGATAATGAGGCTGACGAAACGGCGGACAACGAGGAAGGGACTACCGATTCCCCCGAGAAATGGCCGAATCGGAAGGGAGTTTCAGTAGGTTACAAACCGGAAACCCCGAAGGGTTGTAGCACCCCTCAACCGTCCGCGTCGAAGGTGCGATGGTCCACACCTCCAGATCTGGATACCATACTGGAGGAAAAGACGGACAATCCTGTGGAGCTGGAGTTCAACAGGGCTACAAGAGAGAGTCTACCCCTTTTCCTTCCAGAAATAACGGGGACACAAAGAGACCCCCCGGATCATAGTAACTGCTGGGACCCCGATAGTCAGAATTCATCTTTCAGTGACAGCTCTTCGACCCCGTCGCCTAATTTCCGTGAACAGTCTACTGGGAAAATCATGAGAAGCAGGAATTGCCTGACCTATAAAAGGGACAATCTCGTACATTTTATGTCAAAAGATTGTGTCCCAAATGGACCGATTAGTAGGCTGCTCATAGACCTGGACGCAATCAACCAAGCAGCACTCCGACAGAAACGCCCTCGGAGAGGACAGATTATGATTACTCCTTACAAGAATCATAACATTCTGTCCCTGATCGTGAAGAACCATTATTATGACCCGTTGGACATAGCCACCGTCCGAAAATGCCTGGAGGGTCTGAGAAGTGTGTTACAAAAACGAAACCTCAGTGGGTTCCGAATAGCCCGGAAAGGCGATTTATCCGACCAATTGGAACCGGGAGTCTTAGAGGAGCTTTTACGAGATATCTTCACTCAAAGCCCGTTCGACATAACTCTCTGTTTTGGTACCGTAACGATGCCGGAGGAAGCTTAACGCCCAGAAATCATCAAACTTTTGCACAACAGTCTTTCCGGAGGACATAAAGGCGTCAATCAGACGTATCAGAAGATCCGTGAAAGGTTTTATTGGAAGGGCATGAGAAATGATGTGCTCGATTATATCAGACGGTGTGGAACCTGCCGGGAGAGAAAAATAAACCGGTGTAAAACTAGAGAGGAACTAGTGCTCACCGACACACCCATCGAAGCCTTCGACAAGGTCTCTTTAGATACAGTCGGGAAGTTGAGAACAACCCCGTCAGGCAATCAACACGTATTGACCATGCAGTGTAACCTCACGAAGTATGTCATCGCCGTTCCAATTCCCGACCTGCGCGCCAGTACAATTGCCGATGCGTTAGTTAGACAGTTGATATGCCAGTTTGGAGCGCCGAAAGCGATCTTGTCGGACCGAGGTAAAAGTTTTCTCTCCACGTTATTTGACGAACTTTTAAGGTTATTTAAAGTGCATCGTCTTACTACTTCCGGTTATAGACCACAGACGAACGGAAGTTTAGAAAGAAGTCACGCTCCTCTCATGGATTTCATCAGATCATATTC
The DNA here is from genome assembly GCA_038277355.1 of Encarsia formosa. Classification (NCBI taxonomy): domain Eukaryota; kingdom Metazoa; phylum Arthropoda; class Insecta; order Hymenoptera; family Aphelinidae; genus Encarsia; species Encarsia formosa. The sequence continues at coordinate 72,050,514 of CM076184.1, forward strand.
AGAGAAATATAATGACTGGGATCGATTAATCTCTTTTGCCACCTTCACCTATAACACCAGTGTGCATACCGCCACCAACTTCACACCCTTCGAGCTGGTATACGGTAGGGTAGCGCGATTCCCCATTAGAATTCCTAATGAGGAGAAGTTACGGACCTATAACTTATACCTGCGCGATCTGATCATACGGTTGGACGAAATGAGATTCATTGCGGGAGAAAAGGAAATCGCAGGAAAATTGAAGACCAAGGAAAGATATGACCGAAAGACCAAAAAGTTTTGTGGGAAACCGGGCGGGTACGCCTGGGTTTTGTTGGAACCCCGCATCTCCAAGTTCGATAGCTACTATAAGAAGCCGTTGAAAATTGTGGAGATAGTGGGCAGAAACAATGTGATTCTAGAATTGCCTAACGGCAAAAGAATCCGTAAGCACATGGACAAGCTCATAGGCGCCCCGTCCGACCCCGAAGGGTCAGAAAAAAATGATTAATATTTCTTTTGTATGATTACAGATGATAGGACTACTCTTCTTATTCATAGGTGGAATACCCCTTGTAAAGGGAGAAGAGACCTATAATTTGACCGAATTCCAAACCAACCCAGGTCTCTACTATGAGAAGGTGGGGAACGTTCACCTTCGAAGAGCCGATTGGAAGCTGATCGTTGCCGTGGAGACCGAAAAACTACTGAAAGACCACGAAGTATGGGACCGAATAGCTGCTCTCACACTAAGGTGCCACAATCACGTGGAAAACCAACCTTGTGAGGGAGTGGTTGACCTAGAATCTCTGACCAATGCTTACCAAACTCTGGAAAGTTTAGACCAAGAGATCGACGACCGAATGAACGACCTAAAGATAGAAACCATGACAGAACCCAAAGCAGTTCCGTCCCAACGGAATAAACGGATGGCCCCGTTTGGAATTGTTGGCACCCTCGGCGAAAGCCTGTTTGGACTTGCCGCCGTCGATGGGGTAGAGCTAGCCCATCGTGAAATTGATCAAGTCCAGCAAGGCCAAAAGCAACTGATAGCTCTACAAAAGGAGCAAGTACACATTGTGACCGGCGCTTTGACTGAACTTCACAACGAAACTCTGGCACAAAGGGCAAAGATCCAAAAGGTAGAGGCTATCCTGGCAAACCTGAGCTCGTCGCAATTTCTTATGGGAATACACGCTCAGTTTCAGAATGTAGGCCGTCATCTACAGCAATTGATCGAGGCTCGTCGAAAGTTGTTGCAGATATTGACCATGGGCCAAAAAGGGGAACTCGCCCCTGGACTGATTTCAACGGAATTTATGAATCAAATTCGTAACGAGATCGCCAAAGCCACTAAGAACCTCGCCCTCCCCATACCTGAGAAACGTTGGTGTTTGGACGAAGTAGCAAGGATCTCCAAGGTCGATATCGTCAACAGTCGAGGAAGACTGCTGGTATATGTTCACCTACCACTAGTAGACCAAACTACTTATGAACTATACCAGATACATTCTCTAGCGGTGCCACAACTCATCAGCACGGGAGTCAACGGGACTGCGTATATTGAACCGTCTCATCGATATCTTGGAGTTAGTGAAGATCAACTTCAATACTTCAAATTTAACCAAGACAACCTTGGGAAATGTCAAAACCTATATGACGGGTCTCTCTGTAACCCTGAGATGGGAATCTGGAAGAGTTCGTATATACCGAACTGTGAAATCACCCTCTTCCTCAGACCAACGCCGGAAACATTGAAGTTGTGCGACGTAAGGTTTCACCCACAATTCCTGGACCAATGGAGTTACTTAAAAACATCGGGATCATGGTTGTTCTCCATCACCGAAGAAAAAACCGTGCAACTCCTGTGTCCCCAAAAGGCAACCACCCTCGCCATTACGGGATTAGAAATACTACACATTGCTCATCAGTGTGTAGGAAAGACTGTAGGAGTGACGCTACCGAATCCAGAAACTCATGTGCAAGAGGGTCTACATTTCTATCGACCCGCGGTCAATTTAACCCTCTCCCGACTATACCCCGAATTGGCGGACCAACCAGTAAATCTTCAACAAATCAATTGGAGAAGAGAGGTGACACAAGACGATGGATGGCAAGCCCGGCGGGGACTGCCCCTGAAGGAAATGCTGACTCAGCTGAAAACCCTAGAACAACAACAAAGCGACAAATTTGTGAACACGGGCCTAAACTTGGGTAACCTTGGAATCCAAGTGTTGGCCATAGCCACATTGGGGCTAATCATCTACGTCAAGGTCATACGACCTCGGAGAACACTGGATATGACAAGCCTTAATGCACCAACAGTTTCGACCGAAGCCAGAGAGGAGGAGACGGGAAGATCCCCGCTTGTAACCCCTCCAAAGACCAAATGTGGCATACAGGAACCCATCGTTGATACCTAGTTCCAAACCTCCTAGAGATAGATCTATAAAAAAAAAAAAGAAGAGTTATTTATAATAAATATAGTTCAATATACGTTCTGATTACAGGAACAGAAAACGAAGAAGAGAATAACAATAATGGAGAGTGCTCGGCGAATCCTGAAAGAAGAACCGGGTCAGGACCCTCACGTAATCCGAGTGAAACACCCTCACCAAGTTGAACTGTGGGAGGTATTAAAAGGATTACGGCGTTATGGCCCGATTCAAGGTGGGCATCTGGAGACAATGGGACCGACGGAATGTATCAGTCGAATAACCTTCAAGCATGTAGCAGACGCGGACCAAGTGCGAGCAAATCAAAGAAGATACAATGAAGAAAGGACCCTATCTTCACCAGGCGTTGCCCAGCCGTTGCAAGCGTCGGGCCAACGATCGAGGAAATCCGTGGTGTACAAAGTTCCTGTCGAGAAAAGGGAGAGCCCGAAGACAAGGGCCGAAGCACCCCCATCCGGGTTCGGAAAATCACAACCCACGACTGCAATTCCCGAGACGTCCTATTGGGAAAATAGATACAAAAAAAACTCCGAGACAGCAGGAGCCATCCCTAAACGAATCGAACCCGAGAGGCGAGATTACAATCGTCTATTCTGTCTACTACCAAATTCAATTCCAAGGGAATATCAAGAGGAACTCTTTTTCAAAGAGTACGCAAAATTTGGACCCTTGGAATATTGTCATACGGTTTGTAATCGACAAGGCAAACTTGTGTGGGGATATGTACGTTACCTCCATCAAGAAGACGCCGGACGCGCGTTGGTCCAAAGCGATCAAAAATATAAGCCCAGGCATGCGTCTGTCCACAAAAAATCGAGCACTACCACGGAGACCATACGCCATAGTTGCGGGGCATGGATTGGGAAGAAAACATATAAATATCACGACCAAATTTGCTCCCGACAAATCAATTATGTAAAACAATTGATCCGAGGGCGAAGGGAACCCCAATCAGCAAATGGATTAATGGACTTCGAGGTGGACCAAATCCCTGGGACAATTCCTTTAATCCCCTATAAATCGCCGCCACAACTGCCGAGCCCATTAATCAAAACAGTTGACCAAAAAGAACTAAGCGTCGCAGAAAGTGGAGGACATGCTTCAGATACAACACAAGTAAACACAGAAGAAAGAACTGAGTCAAGAAAGGACCCCCATGAGGTAGACCAAAATTTGACCAAAAGCCTCATGGAAAGGGTACCGGATCCATCAGCATCATTGGAGTCGACGAAGAACCTCCGACCGTTAGAGACCTTAGTGTAATAGTGAGAGTGTGTGAGTGTGCCGAGACGGAAGAAAATTCAAAAAAAAAAAAAAAAAAAAAAAAAAATCCAATCAGGTAGAAATATAAGTAGGTCCAGTTGAGACAACCCTTAAAGAATTGTACCCCGCTTCCAACATACCAACAGCTTATGCCCAGTACGTGAACACTGGAGTAATAGGTAGAAATAAAGAAGAGCAGAATGTTAACAAACCTTCAATAAAGGACAATGCAGTATGGAAAACTGAACAAGCAGGAATTAATAGATCACGACCCATCACCAGACAAACGACAAATGAAAGATCGAGGCCAACACGGTCGCCTGTGAACGAAAAATCACATCAAAACCTACTCAAACAAGAAGACACGCAAGTGATCAATAAAGAAGAGCTACTTACGTGCCCACCGGGACCCTTTCTGGATTCGCAAAGAAACAGATTCATAATGAGGAAACCAGTTGAGGATCGAGATTGCCGAATAAAATTATACCTAAATGCACCTTTCAACTTAATGGACCTCCACACGGAGCTGGTACAAGATTGCCCTGTAGAAATAAGAATGGAAGAAATAACAGATGACCTGACCGACCAGATAATGACTATAGAAATTGTTTTCGCAAGTCTAGATGAAACGCAACGAGGTGTGAAGAAAATTAAAGAATGGCAAAACCGTCAACTGTGGGCGGACGAAGCCACACAACGAATAATTATAAAAATACCAAGGAAATACACATGGAGAGAAGTCTATGAAGAATTGTCGACACATGGACAATTGCTCTCTATGAGACTATACAGACAGAAATTAAATGATGATTTATATCTGGCCTTCGCTAAATATAAAGACCGATTCACAGCCTCGTTTGCCGTAAACAGGTTGCCGAAGATTTATGGTGCTAGGTTCCTCTACCCTCGTTTACTTCGACGACCGCTAAGCCAAATGAGGGAAAATACCTTGACCTACAGATGCGAAACGTGTAAAGAGTTACTTTACACCATAGAAAACCGAGAGCATTGGGAATTTCACAGTAGGACACAACATCTGCCTTCGGGTAACGCAAAGGAGGTGATTTGGGAAATTGAAGAAATAAACAGAGGTAATGAGATATACGACGACAACAACGAACCGACCGATAAAGACGAGACGTCCAGCGTTTTCTCCATGTCGTCATACGCCTTCCTCGGAGATCTTGAGGAATTACTGAATGATGACATAATTCCGCCACCATCCTCATTCGAATAAATCCCATATATCCCCGATCAAAATTTCCGATCCTCCTTGACCTATTCAATTGCTTACCAGTTGGTATGAAGAATGAATGGATGACCAAATTCCTTGAGGAATGTTGAAATCTTGTAAAAAAAAAAAAAAAAAAAAAAAAAAAAAATGTTAATTTTAAGTGAATGACAGTATAGAAAAGTGAAAGGTAGATTGTGAGAACGTATTGATGGACGAATGATAAAAGAATGTGTATGCGATTGGATGATACATATAGGCGTCTTTATATCAGGTTGATTTTAAGTAATAGTTCGCGATCAAAGTATAATTGTAAAGCGGATAGGACCTAATAACCCTACACAGCGACCTAATAAAAATGTCGACCGTTTCCCCCGTCTTATTTTCCCGGGAAGTTTCTCCCTTCTCCTCTTCTAACGCCTCATGTGAGCGGCTGAGGAGATATTTAATTGATTGTAAATAGAACCCCCGACCAAATTAATCCTACCGAGGTACCGATAACGTAGCTTTCCCGGGACGGAAAAGACTAAGAGGGGGATCCTGTTACGTGACGCAACATTATTAATATAGTCAAACATTAAAATAGTTGAAACGACCAAAGAAAAAGTGTTAAATCAGCATACGTTCCCAGGGAGCTTAAGCTGTCTAATCAGCACCTTTGGATTGAGGTGAGGAGGGGACAGCCAGGCTCTTGGGAGACGTATGCTGGAGGAACAGGCCAGTACGAAGTTGAAGTAATAAAACATCGTGTTTTAATTTAGTCTAATATTTTTATAGTATAGTTAGGAAGTAACAGCGCGTCGCAATAATTTTAATATAATATAATTTTATATTCTAATTACTATATAACAGTGTGTCGGGTTTTCTTATTTAAATTAACATCATTTATATTATATTTTTTTAATTGTGACCAAGTGAATAATAAAGAAAAAAAGACCTAAACAACCGTGCACGTTCATTACCAGTCACCCTATTTTCAGGAGAGAGAGGAGAGAAAGGAGAGAACAGGAAGTAAGGTAAGGTCTCAAGTAATAAAACGTTAGTCCTAAGATGTCTCCCTTGTTTTTTCCCTCTTCGGTAACTATAGTTAATTTCCCGTCCCCACACGAGGGGAGCCTTCTGCCCCCGGTTTCCACTCCTACCCGGGTCTGCAAAATTTAGGAGTAGGTGTAGATGTCCACGGGGACATCTAACATATTGTAAAAAATTGTTCTAAATAATTATTATTGCAAAAAAACTATTTAAAGTGAACGATGAACAACATGAAAAATTTGTACAAAAACTAGTAGTGCAATGCTCCCGGATTTTTTTGCGTCAATCTAATGGTTATAAAGCATCTAAGTCACACCAAAAATTCCGAGTCGTTTTACTATCGGGTACTACTCCAGCTAGCTGCGGAGAGGGGAATGAAACGTTAAACAAAAGTATAAAAAAAATGAATAAAAACAAGGAGTGCAATTCTAAGTCCCCAAAACCCTGAGCGCCCGAGTTCAACAAAAAAACTGATCGGCTATCCCCCAAGATCTAAGCCCCTGAAACCTTCGGCGTCCGAGTTCAACAAATGAACTGATCGGCTACCCCCTCCTCCCCTCCCCAGCTCTAAGCCCCCAAAACCCTGGGTGCGTGAGTTCAACAAAAAAGCTGATCGAGTACCCCCCTAGCTCTCAATCCCCAAAACCCTGGGCACCCAAGTTCAACAAATGAACTAATCGGCTATCCCCCAAGCTCTGGGCCCCCGAAACCCTGGGAGCCTGAGTTCAACAAAGAAGCTAATTGGCTACTCCTCAAGCTCTTAGTCCCCAAAACCCTGGGCACCCGAGTTCAACAAATGAAGTGAATGAACTGATAGGCTATCCTCCAAGCTCTGAGCCCCCAAAACCTTGGGTGCCCGAGTTCAGCAAAAATACTGATCGGCTACTCCCCAAGCTCTGAATCCCCAAACCCTAGGTGCCTGAGTTCAATAAAACAAACTGATCAGTTGAGGGTTTAGAGCTTGGGGGATAGCCGATCAGTTCATTTGTGAAACTCGGGCTCCCAGGGTTTTGGGGGCTTGGAGCTAGGTAGGTAGCCGATCAGCTTTTCCGTTGAACTTAGGCACCCAGGGTTTTGGGGGCTCAGAGCTTGGGGGATAGCCAATCAGCTTCTTTCTAGAACTCGGGGGCTCAGAGCTTGGGGGGTAGCACATCGGCATTTTTGTTTAACTCGTGTGCCCAGGGTTTTGGGGCCTCAGAGCTTGAGGGATAGCCATGCAACGTTTCCGTTTGCAGTGGTACAAACGAGTACCTAAAATTTATGTATCGTCAATTTATAATTTACATTCTTTAAAAAAAAATAATAATAATGTAATGCAGTGAGCGAAGCGATAATTTAATTTAATGTTTGACTTGAATATTTCGATTAGCCCCACTACGTGCCCGAGCCACAGAGAATGAATCGTGATAGCCCTCCTACTCCCTAAAGATGCGTGATAATAGTTTACGTGTTAATTATTAAAATTCGCGCATCCCCACTGATCGAATTGGCTCGAACCGAGGTAACGAGCCAACCTTTAAACGAAAGGTGAGTCACTTGATCTTTACTCCTGAAACTTTCTAGTTAAACTTGAAAACTAAACTATTCTTAGATTTTTAAGTCAAAGGATTCAGTTAAGACTTTACTCAGTATTTAAATCGCGTTCGTGTACGTTCAATACGAGACACGAGTGTTTTACCAGGACGCCGTGGAGCCGAATCGGGTTAACTTGAGTCGTTGCTCGTCCCCGCTGACGCAAAAGTCACAGGACGTCGTGGAGCCGAACTGGGCTGACTTGAGTCGCTGCTCGTCCCCGCTGACGCAAAAGTCACAGGACGCCGTGGAGCCGAATCGGGTTGACTTGAGTCGTTGCTCGTCCCTGATTACGCCGGATCTCTTTACATTGGTCGCGCGAAGTTTTCTCTGAATGCCGCCCCGGACTAGGGAATCTGTACGTCTCAACGCAGCTTCGTAAGTAATCATAAGAGTCAACGAGGCTAAACCCAGATTGTATCAAACGTTTAACGTCCCAACTCGATCAAAAACGGTGCATTTCGCACGTCAGTTTCAATCGAGGGAAAGATGCTCGCATGTCCCAGGGACGATCAAGCGACTGAAGAAAAAAAACAATCACGATACGTTTCTAAAATCGAAATTAACCGTATATTTTATTCTAATATTTTTTTCTTCTCTCGCATTCTGTTTACCGTGATCACTGGGATAAATTAACAAATTTCTTATCTTTTCTTTTCCCGATCATAATTCTTATTTTTCTCTCTGATTCTTTTTTTTGTATCGCTCACTGCACGTTATTTGCCTGTACGTTTGCGCGTAATAAACTTGTTATATGAAAGAAATGAATTAGGAAAGAAAGCTTTCTAGCTGCAGTAAGACAGCATGAGTATAATAAAAGTTAATAAATATTGAGATTATCATATAAAAACTGTTTATTCTTTTTTTTCAATTATAATTAACTTTTTTTTTGTTTCCGCAAGTTCTTAGTGCCCGCAGGCACTCAACAATCTATCTGCGAGTATTTATTTTCTTCATTTAAATAAAATTAAATTATGAAAGGATCATTGCCCTAATTTTGTACCGAATAAAACCAGCGCAAAGGAAGACTCTGGCTAACCAACGCCTCGCTAGATCCTAGCCCACCAGTAGTCTTCCCGCCGATCACTTCATTTGTAGAACTCAGGCGCCCAGAGTTTTGGGGATTGAGAGCTAGGGGGGTAGCCGATCAGCTTTTTAGTTGAACTGGCACGCCCAGGGGTTTAGGGGCTTAGAGCTTAGGGGGTAGCCAATCAGCTTCATTATTGAACTCGGGCGCCTAGGGTTTTGGGGGCTTAGAGCTGGGGAGGGGGGGGGAGGGGGTAGCCGATCAGTTCATTAGTTGAACTCGGGCGCCCAAGGTTTCAGGGGCTTAGATCTTGGGGGATAGCCGATCAGTTTTTTGTTGAACTCGGGCGCTCAGGGTTTTGGGGGCTTAGAATTGCACTCCTTGTTTTTATTCGTTTTTCTTATAGTTTTATTTAACGTTTTATTCCCCTCTCTGCAGCTAGTTGGGGTGGTTCCCGATAGTAAAACGACTCGGCATTTTTGGTGCGACTTAGATGCTCTATAACCATTAGATTGACGCAAAAAAATCCGGGAGCATTGCACTACTAGTTTTCATACAATTTATTCATGTTGTTCATCGTTCACTTTTTAATAGTTTTTTTGCAATAACAATTGTTTAGAACAATTTTTTACAATAAAATGGGACTTTTTCTTAAAGTACTCCACCAAACGAAGAAAACGACTCTCGGATGTATTCTCCTCTCCTAAAATTCTAGGGGATATTAATTTTCAAAAATGGACCTTCGATTTTGCCCTCTGTGCGTAGCCAGGCAAGTCATCTGGCCACTTGTTATAAATTTAAATACATGTGATGGACAAATTATAAACAGTGAATTTTATTTTTTGCGTAAGTACGTACTTACTGGACCTAAAAGCACCGAACTCAGGAGTTATTACAGTTTTAGAGTACTTAATTATTGAAAGACAGTACATATGCAACTGTATTTTTATCAACAAGAAATCTTAACAAAATTTAATAAAAAAAATAAAAATAATTACAATATTACAAGTTCATTTCACATTAAAATTTACAAATTATAATTTTTACCGAATTCACAAGTTATTTACAAGTCTTCATATTATCTGGAGTATTTAATTCAAAAAAATATAAAAGGATTGTATATTCATTCAATTTTGTGCGCGCATATAAATATTGATGAATGAAAATAATTTCTACCAGTTATGTAAACTGTGATAAATTTCACTCTAAGTGACTAGATCTACTCCTGCGGGGTTTTACAATTAGTAATGTTGATAACTAATCTCGGTTTTCAACATAACTTATGTAAGTTATGAAACCTAAAGTTACAGCTTTAATGCACAAAAAATATAATATTGACGATTCCGTGATGAAATTTCATGAATAAAATAAGTGTACTACTTATTCTTCTCTGGAGATGATTTCCCAAGGAAGTTTTGACTCCGGAAGGGTCAGGACGGACAACTGGTGCATTTGGTGATGATTACGTCTTGAAGATGATTTCCCCAGGAAGTTTTGACTGCAGAGGGGTCAGGGTAAACCACTGGAGGGCCTGGTGATAGTTACGCCTTGGAGATGATTTCCCCAAGAAGTTTTGACTCCGGTGGGGACCGAGTAAGTACTTCGTGTGCCTATTAATAACCACACCTTGGAAATGATCTTCTCTCAATAAACCTGATGATTTGATCTCTCTGGAGTAAGAACTTCTTGAGACAGTTATTTAAATAATGTACTAACCGTCATCTGCCTAAGGTGTCCACTATCACCAATCTGAAATCAAAATTTCCTCGGGAAATCATCTTCAAGGCGTAATCACCACCAAGTGCACCAGGTGTCCGTCCTGACTCCTCCAGAGTCAAAACTGCCTGGAGAAATCATCTTCAAGGCGTAATCACCACCAAGTGCACTAGCTGTCCGTCCTGACCCCTCCAGAGTCAAAACTTCCTGGGGAAATCATCTTCAAGGCGTAATCATCACCAAGGGCACCAGGTGTCCGTCCTGACCCCTCCAGAGTCAAAACTTCCTGAGGAAATCATCCTCAAGGCGTAATCATCACCAAGTGCACCAGGTGTCCGTCCTGACCCCTCCAGAGTCAAAACTTCCTGGGGAAATCATCCTCAAGGCGTAATCATCACCAAGTGCACCAGGTGTCCGTCCTGACCCCTCCAGAGTCAAAACTTCCTGGGGAAATCATCTTCAAGGCGTAATCACCACCAAGTGCACCAGGTGTCCGTCCTGACCCCTTCCAGAGTCAAAACTTCCTGGGGAAATCATCCTCAAGGCGTAATCACCACCAAGTGCACCAGGTGTCTGTCCTGACCTCTCCAGAGTCAGAACTTCCTGGGGAAATCATCTTCAAGGCGTAATCATCACCAAGTGCACTAGGTGTCAGTCCGGATCGGCCGTCGCAACATGTGCACGCGAACTGCGAGACTCGCTGTGCGTGTGGTCGACCTAACCACCGAAATTCAAAGTCCCCAACCTCTTGACATATTATTTCCAAAATTTACCTCTCTATACCTTATGCAATTTTGTAACATGTGACAACAACGCTGTGATTCGTGGGGGCACCTTTCAAAGGGGACAATCTGATTGGTGGGGGATTTGGCCGCTGGGGGATTTGACCGCTATTCAAAAAGAGTAGTGTTAAAGTTGGTTCTAGAAACAAAAATGAATAATCTCAAAATTTACTCAACTAGAAGATACTCAGCACACGAATACCCTTTTTTATTGCTTTTACAAAAGAAAATTTTGTTAAATGTAATAAAAAATTCTAACTACATCAGTTTTTATATAGTTCTACTTTACATAGCACCTCTCAGAATGCTGCAAGCGCTCATAGGAAAAAACAAAGATGGTAACCTCGAATACACTTTTCGAATATTTTAAAAACTTCTTCGGCGAACAGCTCATGAATGAATAGTTTAAAAAGTGTCCAAGTACCATCGCTGTGTAACGTACATGGTGCACGGTACACGGCTCATGAAAGTAACTATAGAGTTTATGTGATTCAAGTGGGATATTTTGGATAGGCTCTTGGATAAAAAGTTAAAACTAGTGTCTCTCAAAACTTAGGTGAGTTGTTTAGGATTAATTAAAGCATTTTAGGTAAAAAGTTACCATGTGACGTGCACCGTGTTTTTTTGTTTTATTAAATAATTAATAAAAAAAAAAAAAAAAAAAAAATACTGATTTAAAAGTTTTAGCTGATTTTAAAGCAATACGTAGCTCATTCGCTTCAGATGTACAACAAGTACTCTTGAATTTAATTTGTCATTTTCACGAGTTCTTAACAGCATTATCAAACTTGAGTTTTCAACAAAGAAAATTACGAGGATAAAAAAGGAATTATCATTTTATCAAATTTATATTATTTCTAGAACGGTAGACAGCGAATGTCATTTTCACAAGCACCTGATAACTTCTTTTCTACCAATAAGCAATTCAATAAGCAAATAAGGATAAAAAAAAGAAAAAAACAAACACACGATTAAAAAGATTAATTCAACACTTTAAGTTGATTCTAGAGCGATGAATGACCCATTAGTTTTAGGTGGAACAAGTACTCTTGAATTTAATTTGTATTTTTCACAAGTTCATAACTAAATTTTTTGAACTTGAGTACTCAACGAAGTAAATTATGATAATAGTAAATATATCTTAGTTCAAAGAAATTATTCGGACAAAAAGTTTATTCTAGAGAAAAAATGAACTATCATTTTCGCAAATTGATTTTATATCCAAAACGGCTTAAAAAGATTGGTTTAATACATTAAGTTTATCCTAGAGCGATGAATGACCCATTAGTTTTAGGTGGAACAAGTACTCTTAAATTTAATTTGTATTTTTCACAAGTCCATAACGAAATTTTTTGGACTCAAGTACTCAACAAAGGAAATTATGATAAAAAAAAATATATCATAGTTCAAATAATTTATTCGGACAAAAAGTTGATTCTAGAGAAAAAATGAACTATCATTTTCTTAAATTGATGTTATATCCAGAACGGCTTAGAGTTATATGAAGATTTTAGGCTATTTTCCCAAGCTTGGGGATTCCGGAGTCTTCAGTCTGGAGAGCTTACTTATGTGCTCTCTGTTCTACCGATGGTCTAGGGTTATAAAAAATATAGAGCAGCCACACACTCGCCCTTTTTGAATGATAGATGGCGCCAACGTTGGACGCGCAGAATTTTAAATTTCAAAATTGTGCGCGTATCTTTTGAGATATAAAAAATTTTTAAATAACAGTTTTGTAATTTTCTATAATTAAATAAATTATTTTCATGCGTCTATCACAGGGCTTTAAATTTTCAAAGTGCATTCTATTTTGTATTCATTTAAAATGAGTTATTTTTCAATATAAAATTTTTACACGTTTTTTTAAACATGAAAAAAGCACAGGGTTTTGGCATTTTTTATTATTAAAAAAAATGTATTTCCATGTTTTACATCACATGGCATGATATTTTCAAAGTGAATCCCACTTTGTTTTTATTGAAAAATTAATGATTTTTCAAAATAAAATTTTTACATGTTTTTTTAAACATGAAAAATTTTCAAAGCACACAGCTTTAGAATTTTTATTATTTGAACAAATAAATTTTCATGTGTTATATCATATGGCATTATATTCTCAAAGTAAAGGATTTATTCCACTTTGTTTTTGTTGAAAAGTAATTTATTTTTCAAAATAAAATTTTTACATGCTTTCTCAAACATGAAAAATTTTCAAAGCACACAGCTTTGGAATTTTTATTATTTGAACAAATGAATTTTCATGTGTTATATCACATGGCATTATATTTTCAAAGTAAAGAATTTATTCTGCTTTGTTTCTATTGAAAAATAAATGATTTTTCAAAATAAAATTTTTACATGTTTTTTCAAACATGAAAAATTTTCAAAGTTCTAGACTTTGGCATTTGCTGACTATTCATAATTAGTCAAAATAATATAAAATTTATTCATTTGCATAAAACTATAAAAAATGTCAGTGACTCTGGGCATATGAGATTAGTGTTGTGTCATAAACTGACACATTACTATGTTGTAATGTAATGTAAAACATAACAAATGTTGTGTCATAAACTGACACATTGCTTTTGCTTATTGGGTAACGACTTACTGTGTTGTAAACGTCTTCGGAGTTCAGGCACTGGTAGTTTGTAAACATAAGCACTTTTTCAATCATCAAGCGTTTATAAAAACGCTTGATTATTGAATTACGATTAGTCTTGGTTTTGGTTTCACAGTGCCCAAGCTCCGGAGTCGTCCGAACTGTAAGTAGAGTTATATCTCTTGTAATAAACTAAATATGGAGTCACATCACCTTTTCAATTTAGAGTCACATCTCTTGTAATAAACTACGGAGTCATATCTCTTTTTTAATTTAGAGTCACATCTCTTGTAACAAACAAACTACATTATATTATATTATTAAATTACAATACAAAAACTTATATAATGCAATCCACCTGTATTTATTATATTCATAAATAGTAAAATAAACAACAACAATGTTATGATTACATAACATTAGTACAGCAGGGCTATCAAAATTTAAATTGTCCATGTAATTGAGCTGCCACGTTATTTGCAGCATGCATGCAGTCATTGACATTGTCTTCAGAATTTGTACTCACTAATAGGCTACACAGATAATAGTAGCCAAGTTGATTCCCAAAATTTGATACCCAAGCGCTACTTAATTTATTATTTAACAGAAAAATATGTTTGTTCAACATCTAAAAAAGTTGTGAATAATCTCATCTATGGGTGCATTGGCTTTAAGTAATTATTTGGAATGATTTATGAAATGTATGAGATGCTAGTCAATGCACCCATAGTAGTGTTAAAATTTATTATCTATAGACTTTTTTAAAAATGTATTTGACTGACAATCAAGTTCAATTATTTAATTGATCTGTCAGTTCAAGCAAAATGTAGGGAATATCAATGCACAAACATATAATGAGTGAAGTTAGTATAGCAGCTGCTACCAAAATTTAGAAAGAATATCTTGGAATGATCGTAAAAAACTTAAACTTTATTTGTTTAATTGTATAAGTTCAGAACCTATAACATCCAGCAATGATTCAAATCAAACAGTGCCTTTGTCGTTGACCCCTGCATTTGCAGTTGCTGGCTTTTGCATTAATTATAAATACCTCACTTGAAATCCGATTCAACCCCATTGCAAGTATCTTCGGTGAAATCAGCGATGAATTCATCGGTGAAATCCTTGGTGAAAACCTCGGCGAAATCCTCGGCATTTTAACGGTTTTAAAAACGAAGGGGTCAAGACAGACATCTGGTACACCTGGTGATACGTACGCCTTGAGGAAGATTTCCCCAGGAAGCTTTGACTCTGGATGGGTCAGGGCGGACACCTGGTGCACCTGGTGTTACTTACGCCTTAGGGAGGATTTCCCCAGGAAGTTTTGACTCCGGAGGGATCAGGGCGGACACCTGGTGCACTTGGAGATACTTACGCCTTAGAGAGGATTTACCCAGGAAGTTTCGCTGACAGTTGACGGTGGGAAAGTGGATCTGACCCAAGGGAGCACCAGGTCGACCACCAGGTAACCGGGACGTTTTCCCCCGGAAGTTTTACTCGTAGTTAAAGATAGGATAGTAGATTTCACCCCAGGTAGCACCAGGTCAACTACCAGATAACCAGGACGTTTTCCCCAGGAAGTTTTACTCGTAGTTGACGGTGGGATAGTAGATCTTACCCCAGGTAACACCAGGTTGACCACCGGAAAACCGGGACGTTTTCCCCATAAAGTTTTACTCGTAGTTAAAGGTAGGATAGTAGATTTCACCCCAGGTAGTACCAGGTCGACCACCAGGTAACCGGGATTTTTTCCCCAGGAAGTTTTACGCATAGTTAAAGATATGATAGTAGATTTCACCCCAGGTAGCACCAGGTCGACCACCGGAAAACCGGGACGTTTTCCCCATAAAGTTTTACTCGTAGTTAAAGGTAGGATAGTAGATTTCACCCCAGGTAGTACCAGGTCGACCACCAGGTAACCGGGACGTTTTCCCGAGGAAGTTTTACTCGTAGTTGAAGGTAGGATAGTAGATTTCACCCCAGGTAGCACCAGGTCAACTACCAGATAACCAGGACGTTTTCCCCAGGAAGTTTTACTCGTAGTTGACGGTGGGATAGTAGATCTTACCCCAGGTAACACCAGGTTGACCACCGGAAAACCGGGACGTTTTCCCCATAAAGTTTTACTCGTAGTTGAAGGTAGGATAATAGATTTCACCCCAGGTAGCACCAGATCGACTTCCGGGTAACAAGAACGTTTTCCACAGGAAGTTTTACTCGTAGTTGACGGTGGGATAGTAGATCTTACCCCAGGTAGCACCAGGTCGACCACCAGGTAACCGGGATTTTTTCCCCAGGAAGTTTTACGCGTAGTTAAAGATAGGATAGTAGATTTCACCCCAGGTAGCACCTGGTCGACCACCGGAAAACCGGGACGTTTTCCCCATAAAGTTTTACTCGTAGTTAAAGGTGGGATAGTAGATTTCACCCCAGGTAGTACCAGGTCGACCACCAGGTAACCGGGACGTTTTCCCGAGGAAGTTTTACTCGTAGTTGAAGGTAGGATAGTAGATTTCACCCCAGGTAGCACCAGGTCGACTACCGGGTAACAGGGCCGTTTTCCCCAGGAAGTTTTACTCGTAGTTGAAGGTGGGATAGTAGATTTCACCCCAGGTAGCACCAGGTCGACCACCAGGTAACCGGGACGTTTTCCCCAGGAAGTTTTACTCGTAGTTGACGGTGGGATAGTGGATCTTACCCCGGGTAGCACCAGGTCGACCACTAGGTAACCGGGATTTTTTCCCCAGGAAGTTTTACTCGTGGCTGATAGTGGGATAGTAGATTTCACCTCAGGTAGAATCAGGATAAGTACCAGGTAATCAGATCAATTTCCCCAGGAAGTTTTACTCGTAGTTGACGGTACAACAGAGGGCCAAATCGAAGGTCCATTTTCAAATTAATATCCCCTAGATCTTTAGGAGTAGAATATACATCTGGGAGCCGTTTTCTTCGTTTGGTAGAGTAATTTGTGAAAAAGTCCCGCTTTGTTTCAAAAAATTGATACAAACAATTGTTGTTGCAAAAAAACTTTTGAAAAGTAAACGATGAAGTATATGAAAAAATCGTCTAAAAACAAGTAGTGCTATTCTCCCGGAATTTTTTACGTCAAGATATTGATTGTCAAGCATCTAAGGCGCACATCATTTTTCAGGTCATTTTATCATCGGGAACAACCCCAACGAGCTGCAGGAGGGGGATGAAACGTTACATAAAGTTATAAAATGTTAGAAAAAAAAAAAAAATGCAATCGTCGAAGCCCCCAAAACCCTGGGCACCCGAGTTCAACAAAATACTGATTGGCTACCCCCCAAGCTCTAAGCCCACAAACCCCTGAGCGCCTTAGTTCAACAAAATACTGCTTGGCTACCTCCCAAGCTCTAAGCCCACAAACCCCTGAGCGCCTTAGTTCAAAAAATACGGCTTGGCTACCTCACAAGCTCCAAGCCCCTAAAACCCTGGGCGCCCGAGCTCAACAAAATACTGATTGGCTACCCTCCAAGCTTTAAGCCCACAAAACCCTGGGCGCCAGAGTTGAACAAAAAAACTGATCAACTATCATTTATCCCGTAAGGTTTTAACCCCAAAAACCTTGGGAGCCTGAGTTGAATTATTTCAAAAATTGTGTGTTTTTAGTTAACTTAAGCATAAAATAAATAATTCTGTAAGTATACCTAATGACGCTGCTCTGGTGCAAATACATCATGAAATTGTAAGTCTGAGATTTTATACTCCTAAATGGCGTGGTTGACTAGGAAAACTCTATAAGTTTTTTACTTATTGTTTAACTCTTTTCTTGCAATGTCATCAACAATTTTTTTTTTTTTAACTGCAAATTGAATGTTTTAACGAATAAGACTTATTTCAAAAAAAGTGTGAAAATTTTCGATTCTTAATTGGTTGTTAATTTTTTTAATTTATATTATTTTTTTGTTATTTTGTAATATTTTTTAGTAGTGTACAGTACTGCTCAAAAGTTTAAGACATCCCCAAATTTCACCATACACATCTGTCGAATTTGAGTTTGCGCTTAGCCGTAACGGCTCAGATCGGTGTGTCAAGGTCTTTAACTTTTTTTTTTTTCATAAATATATTAATTTAAAAGAAAAACCATTATTGTAATAATATTTAATTTACAAATGAATGTTCTCTCACGTTTCTGTTTAAAGAGTTAATTTTTGAAATACAGCAAATTTCAGCCATTTCTTCACTTTAGGAGCTGTCTTAAAATTTTTTACCAAGATCCTAATGCATACACTATTTTTTTCCAAGTTTATACAATATTCAAGTTTAACGAGAAAAAATTTCAAGTCGATCTATACAAAACTGTTCAAGCCATATAAGAAAAATGCATATTTTTAATCAGTTATAAATAACTAGTTTTTTAAAATTTTAATCAATTTTATGCCTAAACCTGTTATTTTTTTCTAATATAAGGGACAAAAATTATATAATAACTCAACTTTTTTCTTTTTTTAACTTATTTAATACAAATTACATAGAAAACTTAAAGGATTTCATGAAAAGTTACAATTTTTTATGGTAATAATTGAACTGTTTAACGAGAAGAAAAACGTAAAATTTTTAAATTAATTATGCATAAAAAAAACTATCATCATAATCATATTAAAGAACACAAATAAATCATTTAAATTACACTACATTGAATTTTTTTATCCGAGAATTCTAATATTTTGTTGCTCCTCCTTTGGCTTTATAGCAAGCTGCGACTCTTCGGACCATCGACTTTGCAAGGTCTAAACAATAACTGCAACTTAAACTTTGCCAAGCAGCAGCTATTTCTACTTTCAAATCATTGAGATTTCTTAAATCTTTGTTTTGAATTATACGTTCTACTTGATCCCAAGCATTCTCAATAATATTTAAATCTGGCGAGCGAGCTGGCCATTTTAGCAAAGGTATTTTATTATCAGACAGCCACAGCAAACTTTTCTTTGAAGTATGGCACGGAGCATTATCTTGTTGGAACAGCCAATTTTTGCGCCTTCCAAAAAGTTTTTTTTTTGAAGGAATCATAGTGTTATCGAGAATGTTAATGTATTTGTCGCTATTGACTGTGCCTTCTACAAAATAAAGTTCACCTGTTCCTTTTCCTGAAAGACAGTCCTAAATCATCACAGACCCGCCGCCTTTCTGAACTTTAGCGGCAAGACAGTCTTGATTATATTTTTTATCTGTGGTACGTCTTACTCTTCTTGGCCGATTGGAGAACAGTTGAAATGAAGATTCATCACTAAATAAAACAGTGTTCCACTTTTCTTCAGTCCAAAATAATTTGTCACGGCACCACTCATAGCAATCTTTACGATTTTTTTTAGTGAGAAGCGGCTTACGGACTGCCACGCAAATTTTCAAATTTTTATCAAGCATACGCCTGTTGACAGTTTGTCTGGATATTACCACATTCACTTCATCTTTGAATTGATTTTTTAATTTATTAGCTGTAATTTTCCGGTCTCTTTTTACTTTGTTGATGATAATTCTGTCTACTCTGGCACTTGTTACACGAGGTCGACCCGACCGGCTTTTATTTTTGACGTTTGCTGTGTTTTGGTACGCGAAAATTGTATTCCGAACACAACATCTACTTACATTCAGAGTTTTTGAAATCTCTGTTAGATTTTTTTTAACTTTAAACAAACCAATAATTTGCCATTTTACTGATTCTGACACTGCTTTTTTCCCCCTGTTAATCTTAACCGATAAAATTACAAAATTTAAAACAAATGTATCTATTTAATTTCTAACTTTATCATGTAGATGGCGCTAAACGTTAAATAATTTGAACATAACATTCCAAGAAGTCAGTTCGAGATATGTCAAGCTCAAACAACTAATTTATCAAAAAAAACCACGTTAAAAATCAAATTGTCCGTCCTATTAATTTAATCGAATAAATTAATTTAAAAATTTTACGTTTTACTTCTCATTAAACAGTTCAATTATAACCATAAAAAATTGTAACTTTTCATGAAATCCTTTAAGTTTTCTATGTAATTTGTATTAAATAAGTTGAAAAAAGGAAAAGTTGAGTTATTATATAATTTTTGTCCCTTATATTAGAAAAAAATAACAGGTTTAGGCATAAAATTGATTAAAATTTTAAAAAACTAGTTATTTATAACTGATTAAAAATATGCATTTTTCTTATATGGCTTGAACAGTTTTGTATAGATCGACTTGAAATTTTTTCTCGTTAAACTTGAATATTGTATAAACTTGGAAAAAAATAGTGTATGCATTAGGATCTTGGTAAAAAATTTTAAGACAGCTCCTAAAGTGAAGAAATGGCTGAAATTTGCTGTATTTCAAAAATTAACTCTTTAAACAGAAACGTGAGAGAACATTCATTTGTAAATTAAATATTATTACAATAATGGTTTTTCTTTTAAATTAATATATTTATGAAAAAAAAAAAAGTTAAAGACCTTGACACACCGATCTGAGCCGTTACGGCTAAGCGCAAACTCAAATTCGACAGATGTGTATGGTGAAATTTGGGGATGTCTTAAACTTTTGAGCAGTACTGTACACTACTAAAAAATATTACAAAATAACAAAAAAATAATATAAATTAAAAAAATTAACAACCAATTAAGAATCGAAAATTTTCACACTTTTTTTGAAATAAGTCTTATTCGTTAAAACATTCAATTTGCAGTTAAAAAAAAAAAAATTGTTGATGACATTGCAAGAAAAGAGTTAAACAATAAGTAAAAAACTTATAGAGTTTTCCTAGTCAACCACGCCATTTAGGAGTATAAAATCTCAGACTTACAATTTCATGATGTATTTGCACCAGAGCAGCGTCATTAGGTATACTTACAGAATTATTTATTTTATGCTTAAGTTAACTAAAAACACACAATTTTTGAAATAATTCAACTCAGGCTCCCAAGGTTTTTGGGGTTAAAACCTTACGGGATAAATGATAGTTGATCAGTTTTTTTGTTCAACTCTGGCGCCCAGGGTTTTGTGGGCTTAAAGCTTGGAGGGTAGCCAATCAGTATTTTGTTGAGCTCGGGCGCCCAGGGTTTTAGGGGCTTGGAGCTTGTGAGGTAGCCAAGCCGTATTTTTTGAACTAAGGCGCTCAGGGGTTTGTGGGCTTAAAGCTTGGGAGGTAGCCAAGCAGTATTTTGTTGAACTAAGGCGCTCAGGGGTTTGTGGGCTTAGAGCTTGGGGGGTAGCCAATCAGTATTTTGTTGAACTCGGGTGCCCAGGGTTTTGGGGGCTTCGACGATTGCATTTTTTTTTTTTTTTCCCAGTGCAATTAGTGTTTTGTTGAAATCGGGAGCCCAGGGTTTTTGGAGCTTAGAGCTTGGATGGTAGCAAATCAGTATTTTGTTGAGCTCGGGCGCCCAGGGTTTTGGGGGCTTAGAATTTGGGAGATAGCCAATCAGTATCTTGTTGAACTCGGGCGCCCAGGGTTTTGAGGACTTTGAGGTTTTGAGAGAATTGCAATCCTTTTTTTTTTAACACTTTATAATTTTATGTAACGTTTCATCCCCCTCTCTGAGCTCGTTTGGGTTACTCCCGACGATAAAATGACCCGGAAAATTTTGTGCGACTTAGATGCTTGATAATCAATATCTAGACGAAAAAAAAACCGGGAGAATTGCAATCCTTTTTTATTTTTTATTTTATGATTTTTTTTAACGTTCCATACCCCTCTTTGCAGCTCGTTGGGGCAGTTCCCGATGATCAAACGACCTGGCAAATTTTGTGCGACTGAGATGCTTGATAATAAATAACATGACGTAAAAAAATGCGGCAGAATAGCACTACTTGTTTTTAGACGATTTTTTCATATACTTCATCGTTCACGTTTCTAAAGTATTTTTTTATAACAATTGTTTTTAACAATTTTTGACAACAACGAGGGACTTTTTCTAAAAGAACTCCGCCAAACGAAAAAAACAGCTCTCGGATATTTACTCTACTCCTGATATTCTATGGGATATTAATTTTTGAAAATGGACCTTCGATTTGGCCCTCCTTGACCGTCAACTGAGAATAAAACTTCCTGAGGAAATTGAACTGGTGACCTGGTAGTCGACCTGGTGCTACCTGGGGTAAGATCCACTATAACACCGTCAACTGCGAGTAAAACTTCCTGGGGAAATCCTCTCTAAGGCAAAAGTATCACCAGATGCACCAGGTAACCACCCTGACTCATCCAGAGTCAAAACTTTCTGGGGAAATCATCTCCGATGTGCAGCTATCGCCAGGCTCACCAGGGTTCCGCCCTGACCCATCTGGAGTCAAAACTTCCTGGGGAAATCATCTCCAAGGCGTGAGTGTCGCCAGGTGCACCAGGTGCTCGCCCTGATCCCTCCGGAGTCGAAACTTCCTGAGAAAATCATTCCTGAAGCGTACGTATCTTCAGGGGAACCAGGTGTCCGCCCTGACTCATCCGGAGTCGAAACTTCCTGGGGAAATCATCTCCGATCTGCAACTATCGCCAAGCGCACCAGTTTACCGCCCTGACCCATCTGGAATCGAAACTTCCTGGGGAAATCATCTCCAAGGCGTAAGTATCGCCAGAATCACCAGGTGTGTGCCCTGATCCCTCCGGAGTCAAAACTTCCTGGAGAAATCCTCTCTAAAGCGTAAGTACCACCAGGTGCACCAGGTGTCTGCTCTGACCCTTCCAGAGTCGAAACATCCTGGGAAAATCATCTCCAAGGCGTACGTATCACCAGGTGCCCCAGGTGCTCGCCCTGACCCTTCCGGAGTCGAAACTTCCTGGGGAAATCATCTCCAAGGCGTACGTATCACGAGGGGCACAAGGTGCTCGCCCTGATCCCTCCAGAGTCGAAACTTCCTGGAGAAATCCTCTCTAGAGCGTACGTATCACCAGGGGCACCAGGTGTCCACCTTGACCCATGCGGAGTCAAAACTTCCTGGAGAATTCCTCTCTAAAGCGTAAGTACCACTAGGTGGACCAGGTGTCCGCTCTGACCCATCTGGAGTCGAAACTTCCTGGGGAAATCATCTCCAAGGCGTAAGTATCGCCAGGTACATCAGGAGTGCGCCCTGACCCTTCCGGAGTCAAAACTTCCTGGGGAAATCATTTCCAAGGCGTAAGTGTCGCCAGGTACACCAGGTGCTCGCCCTGATCCCTCCGGAGTCGGAACTTCCTGGGGAAATCATCTTCTAGGCGTACGTATCACCAGGGGCACCAGGTCTCCACCCTGACCTATCCAGAGTCAAAACTTCCTGGGGAAATCATCATCAAGGCGTACGTACCGCCAGGTGCACCAGGTGTCTGCTCTGATCCCTACGGAGTCCAAACATCCTGGGGAAATCCTCTCCTAGGCGTATGTATCAACAGGGGCACTAGGTGTCCAACCTGACCCATCCGGAGTTGAAACTTCCTGATGAAATCATCTTCAAGGCGTACGTATCACCATGTGCACCGGGTGTTCACCCTGACCTATCCGGAGTCAAAACTTCCTGGGGATATCATCATCAAGGCGTACGTACCACCAGGTGCACCAGGTGTCCACTCTGACCCATCTTGAGTCGAAACTTCCTGGGGAAATCATCTCCAAGGCGTAAGTATCGCCAGGTACATCAGGTGTGCGCCCTGAACCTTCCGGAGTCAAAACTTTCTAGGGAAATCATCTCCAAGGCGAAAGTGTCACCAGGATCACCAGGGGCTCGCTCTGATCCCTCCGGAGTCCAAACATCCTGGGGAAATCCTCTCCTAGGCGTATGTATCAACAGGGGCACCAGGTGTCCAACCTGACCCATCCGGAGTTGAAACTTCCTGATGAAATCATCTTCAAGGCGTACGTATCACCGTGTGCACCGGGTGTTCACCCTGACCTATCCGGAGTCAGAACTTCCTGGGGAAATCATCATCAAGGCGTACGTACCACCAGGTGCACCAGGTGTCCACTCTGACCCATCTGGAGTCGAAACTTCCTGTGGAAATCATCTCCAAGGCGTAAGTATCGCCAGGTACATCAGGTGTGCGCCCTGACACTTCCGGAGTCAAAACTTTCTAGGGAAATCATCTCTAAGGCGGTAGTGTCGTCAGGATCACCAGGGGCTCGCCCTGATCCCTCCGGAGTCCAAGCATCCTGGGGAAATCATCTCCTAGGCGTATGTATCAACAGGGGCACCAGGTTTCCAACCTGACCCATCCAGAGTCGAAACTTCCTGGGGAGATCATCTCCAAGGCGTAAGCATCACCATTTGCACCAGGTGTCCGCCCTGACTCATCCGGAGTCGAAACTTCCTGGGGAAATCATCTCCAAGGCGTAAGTATCGCCACGTTCACCAGGTGTGTGCCCTGATCCCTCCGGAGTCGAATCTTCTTGGGAAAATCATCTCCGAGGTGTACGTATCACCAGGGGCACCAGGTGTCCGCCCTGACCCATCTGGAATCAAAACTTCCTTGGGAAATCCTCTTCAAGGCGTAAGTATAGCCAGGTTCACCAGGTGTGTGCCCTGATCCCTCTGGAGTCAAAACTTCCTGGAGAAATCCTCTCTAAAGCGTAAGTACCACCAGGTGCACCAGGTGTCGGCTCCGACCCATCTGGAGTCGAAACTTTCTGGGGAAATCATCTCCGATGTTCTGCTATCGCCAAGTCCACCAGGTGCTCGCCCTGATCCCTCCGGAGTCAAAACTTCCTGGAGAAAACCTCTCTAAAGCGTAAGTACCACTAGGTGCACCAGGTGTCGGCTCTGACCCATCTGGAGTCGAAACTTTCCGGGGAAATCATCTCCGATGCCCGCTATCGCCAAGTCCACCAGGTGCTCGCCCTGATCCCTCCGGAGTCAAAACTTCCTGGAGAAAACCTCTCTAAAGCGTAAGTACCACCAGGTGCACCAGGTGTCGGCTCTGACCCATCTGGAGCCAAAACTTTCTGGGGAAATCATCTCCGATGTTCTGCTATCGCCAAGTCCACCAGGTGTTATAAATCAAAAATTACCAATATGATATTAAAAAAAATTACTTCCCTGCAAGGAATTTTCGCCAGAATATTGCCAGACAGTGGGCAGATTTAGCGAAATTGGGCAGAAATTTAGTAGAGTTAATCGCCAGACTCTTGACAGAAGGCCAATGCTTTACGCATAGGGATTCTGGCGAGCTATAACGTAAACCTTTTTATTTTAAATTGTAACATTTATTACTAACAAAAATATGTTCAGTATCATAACTTGACTCTGAAATTTTTCTTTTTTTTTTTCCTTATGTTGAACATTTTTCTCATCCATTTTGATGTAATTTTAAAATATTATTCACACAATACCAGCCCTGCTGTATAGCCACACGTACAATGGACTTGAACAAATTTTTTTTCTTTTGCTAAATATTTTAACACCTATGGAGTCAGGGCGGAGACCTAGATCATAGGATAGCGATTACAACCTGGACAAGATTTCCCCAGGAAGTTTGGACTCCGGAGGGGTCAGGATGAACACCTGGTGCACCTAGTGATACTTACGCCTTGGAGATGATTTCCTCAGGAAGTTTGGACTCCGGAGGGGTTAGGGCGTACACTCGGTGCACCTGGTATTAATTACGCCTTGGAGATGATTCCCCCAGGAAGTTTGGACTCCGGAGAGGTCAGGCTGAACACCTGGTGCACCTGGTGATACTTACGCCTTGGAGATGATTTCCTCAGGAAGTTTGGACTCCGGAGGGGTTAGGGCGTACACTCGGTGCACCTGGTATTAATTACGCCTTGGAGATGATTCCCCCAGGTAGTAAGGACTTCGGAGAGGTCAGGCTGAACACCTGGTGCACCTGGTGATACTTACGCCTTGGAGATGATTTCCTCAGGAAGTTTGGACTCCGGAGGGGTTAGGGCGTACACTCGGTGCACCTGGTATTAATTACGCCTTGGAGATGATTCCCCCAGGAAGTTTGGACTCCGGAGAGGTCAGGCTGAACACCTGGTGCACCTGGTGATACTTACGCCTTGGAGATGATTTCCTCAGGAAGTTTGGACTCCGGAGGGGTTAGGGCGTACACTCGGTGCACCTGGTATTAATTACGCCTTGGAGATGATTCCCCCAGGTAGTAAGGACTTCGGAGAGGTCAGGCTGAACACCTGGTGCACCTGGTGATACTTACGCCTTGGAGATGATTTCCTCAGGAAGTTTGGACTCCGGAGGGGTTAGGGCGTACACTCGGTGCACCTGGTATTAATTACGCCTTGGAGATGATTCCCCCAGGAAGTAAGGACTCCGGGGGGTCAGGGCGGACACCTGGTGCAGCTGGTGATACTTACGCCTTGGAGATGATTTTCTCAGAAAGTTTTGATCCCAGTGGGTTCACATCATCAAGTTTACTTGTCAGAGTGTGGTTATTACCGGGTACACCAAGTATTTTCCCTGGCCCATCCAGGGTCAAAATTTCTTGATGAAATCATCTCCAAGGCGTAAGTATCACCAGATGCACCAGGTGTCCGCCCTGGCCCCTCCGGAGTCAAAATTTTCTAGGGAAATCATCTCCAAGGCCTCAGTATAACCAGGTGCACCAAACATCCGCCCTGGCTCCTCTGGAGTCAAAACTTCCTGGGGAAATTATCTCCAAGGCGTAAGTATTACCAGGTGCACCAGGTATCCGTCCTGGTCCCTCCGGAGTCAAAAGTTCTAAGGGAAATCATCTCCAAGGCGTAAGTATCACCAGGTTCACCAGGTGTCCACCCCGACCCCTCCGGAGTCCAAACTTCCTGAGGAAATCATCTCCAAGGCGTAAGTATCACCAGGTGCACCAGGTGTTCAGCCTGACCCCTCCGGAGTCCAAACTTCCTGGAGAAATCATCTCCAAGGCCTCAGTATAACCAGGTGCACCAGGTATCCGCCCTGGCCTCTCCGGAGTCAAAACTTCCTGGGGAAATCATCTCCAGGTTGTAATCGCTATCCTATGCGCTAGGTCACTGTCCTGACTCCATAGGCGTTAAAATATTTAGCAAAAGAAAAAAAATTTGTTCAAGTCCATTGTACGTGTGGCTATACAGCAGGGAGAGGTTAGGATTTTCAAACAGCAAGCATGATTCATCGATTAAAATTATATTTCTATAAAACTATTTGATAATTTTTTATCAATTTTGTAACATCGGAGCTGCATGCTGCTGCTCCGATTTGTAAACTAACCTCTCATCAACGCATCTAGGTACATATACATATATATCGGGCCCCCGCTAGCGCCGGATTACATTTTAAGCTGAGCCCTGCGATGCCCCCGTCGGGCGTGACGTTTTTGTCTAGCGAGGGCCCTCAAGTAAATCGGGGCTCTGGTGGGGCGGCGCTTGTTCGGGTAATGCTTTTTCACAAGCGGAGGTCACCCTTACCCAACTTAAGCTCTGGGTAAAACAAACCACAACAACCCATTGCTTTTGCAGAAAGTCGAGGCAAATTTTTATTTTTATTTTAAATCTGTGAATTTTTCAAGACATTTTTTGGGTATAAAGCTCGGTATAAAACAAAAGCCGAAAAGTCGAAGTCTAAGTTAAAAATATTTGGTACGCGTAAAATAAACCCATTAAATGATGAATCTTATAAAAATGTGTCAGTGCGTTGCCGAGGATGTAGAATAAGGAGTCAGAGTTTTGGATTTCGTTTCATTTTTAAACTTTTATAAATTTGTGGTAAAAAATAAGATATTTATGAATAATAATAGTTCAGAAAAATCAAAAATCAGTCATTTCAATGATTATTTTCCCGAGCTGAATTTCAACCAACAGGAACGCCGCATTTGACATTTGGCGGAGGGGCGTGGGTAAAATTATTTCGATAATTTTTCGGTTATTTTCATTTAGTCGCATGGCAACTTGAATTGTTAGATTTGTTCAATTCAACTTTTAGGTTAGATCCGAGTCACTGCGGTGTATACCTATATCGTTGACCCGTACGAAAAGAAACACCTGAGACCGAGAATCCGAGAAAAAAGTACCATTACGTGATTTTCCGGGGAAAGAATAACAAAAAAAAATTTTTACGCGATTAATGTAACGTTGCAATTTTTTCCAAGGAAATTGTCATGATGTAAAATTTATCCGTGAAAAAAATCCCATTACGTGATTTTCCGGGGAAAGAATAACAAAAAAAAAATTTTACGCGATTAATGTAACGTTGCAATTTTTTCCAAGAAAATTGTCATGATGAATAATTTTTCCGAGAAAACTGTCATGTTAAACTTGCTGTGGGTCGGAAGACAACATTCCCCGAGGAAAGTGTAACCAGTGTGTTTTTATCCGGGAAAACAATTACATTCACTCAAGACGAAAATATATCCCGGGAAAAAAGTAATCTGCACAACTTATTCCAGGTAAAGTGTAACGTATTGGTAATCAACGATTAATATAATATTTTTCCAGGTAAAAAGCAATAAGAACAATGACAACTTATTTTAAGCAGGCCAGGGAGCTTTTCCCGAGGGAAACGTAACGTTAAAACTTTTTTCCGGGTAAACTGTAATGTTGAAGTTATCGACGATTAAATTTATATATTTTTAAGTCAAAACTTACAATAGCAATTCCAACTTACTTAAACCAGAGAAAGGAGATTTTTCCGAGGAAAACGTAACGTTAAAAGTTTCTTCCGGTTAAAATGTAACGTTTAAGAAATCATCGAATATAAGGATATTTTTTTTAAAGAAAATTTACAATATTCATGCCAACTTACTTGAACCAGAGAAAGAAGATTTTTTCGAGGAAAACGTAACGTTAAAACTTTTTTCCGGGTAAACTGTAATGTTGAAGTTGTCAACGATTAAAGTATTATTTTTCCAAGTTAGAATTTACAATATCTATGCCAACTTATTCAAACCAGATTTTCCGAGGAAAACGTAACGTTAAAACTTTTTTCCGGGTAAACTGTAATGTTGAAGTTACCAACGATTAAAGTATTATTTTTCCAAGTTAGAATTTACAATATCTATGCCAACTTATTCAAACCAGATTTTCCGAGGAAAACGTAACGTTAAAACTTTTTTCCGGGTAAACTGTAATGTTGAAGTTACCAACGATTAAGGTATTATTTTTCCAAGTTAGAATTTACAATATCCATGCCAACTTATTCAAACCAGATTTGGGAGCTTTTCCCGAGGAAAACGTAACGTTAAAACTTTTTTCCGGGTAAACTGTAATGTTGAAATTATCAACGATTAAAGTATTATTTTTCCAAGTTAGAATTTACAATATCTATGCCAACTTATTCAAACCAGATTTCCCGAGGAAAACGTAACGTTAAAACTTTTTTCCGGGTAAACTGTAATGTTGAAGTTATCAACGATTAAGGTATTATTTTTCCAAGTTAGAATTTACAATATCCATGCCAACTTATTCAAACCAGATTTCTCGA
This sequence comes from Encarsia formosa, assembly GCA_038277355.1. Lineage (NCBI taxonomy): Eukaryota > Metazoa > Arthropoda > Insecta > Hymenoptera > Aphelinidae > Encarsia > Encarsia formosa. Next base: position 72,079,513 of record CM076184.1, read on the forward strand.
GGAAAACGTAACGTTAAAACTTTTTTCCGGGTAAACTGTAATGTTGAAGTTGTCAACGATTAAGGTATTATTTTTCCAAGTTAGAATTTACAATATCTATGCCAACTTATTCAAACCAGATTTTCCGAGGAAAACGTAACGTTAAAACTTTTTTCCGGGTAAACTGTAATGTTGAAGTTACCAACGATTAAGGTATTATTTTTCCAAGTTAGAATTTACAATATCTATGCCAACTTATTCAAACCAGATTTGGGAGCTTTTCCCGAGGAAAACGTAACGTTAAAACTTTTTTCCGGGTAAACTGTAATGTTGAAGTTGTCAACGATTAAGGTATTATTTTTCAAGTTAGAATCTACAATATCTATGTCAATTTATTTGAAGCAGGTTAATGAGCTTTTTCCGAGGTAATCGTAAAGTTGACAACTTCTACATTACAGTTTACCCGGAAAAAAGTTTTAACGTTACGTTTTCCTCGGGAAATCTGGTTTGAATAAGTTGGCATAGATATTGTAAATTCTAACTTGGAAAAATAATACCTTAATCGTTGACAACTTCAACATTACAGTTTACCCGGAAAAAAGTTTTAACGTTACGTTTTCCTTGGGAAAAGCTCCCAAATATGATATAAGTAAGTTGGCATGAATATTGCTAATTTTCCTTTAAAAAATATCTTCATATTTGATGATTTCCTAAACGTTACATTTCACCCGGAAAAAAGTCCCAACGTTACGATTTCCTCGGAAAAATCTCTCTTCTCAGATTCGAGTAAGTTGGCATGGATATTGTAAATTTTCCTTTAAAAAATATTTTTATATCCGATGATTTAATCAACGTTACACTTTACTCGGAAAAAAGTTCTTAACGTTACGTTTTCCTCGGGAAAAGCTCCCAAGTCTGGTTTGAATAAGTTTGCATAGATATTGTAAATTCTAACTTGGAAAATAAATACCTTAATTGTTGATAACTTTAACATTACAGTTTACTCGGAAAAAAGTTTTAACGTTACGTTTTCTTTGGGAAAAGCTCCCAAATCTGGTTTGAATAAGTTGGCATAGATATTGTAAATTCTAACTTGGAAAAAGAATACCTTAATCGTTGATAACTTCAACATTACAGTTTACCCGGAAAAAAGTTTTAACGTTACGTTTTCCTCGGGAAAAGCTCCCAAATCTGGTTTATGTAAGTTGGCATAGATATTGTCAATTCCAACTTGGAAAATAAATACCTTAATCGTTGATAACTTCAACATTACAGTTTACCCGGAAAAAAGTTTCAACGTTACGTTTTCCTCGGGAAAAGCTCCCAAATCTGGTTTAAGTAAGTTGCCATAGATATTGTAAATTCTAACTTGGAAAATAAATACCTTAATCGTTGATAACTTCAACATTACAGTTTACCCGGAAAAAAGTTTTAACGTTACGTTTTCCTCGGAAAAATCTCTCTTATCAGATTTCAGTAAGTTGGCATGGATATTGTAAATGTTCCATTAAAAAATATTTTTATATTCGATGATTTAATCAATGTTACACTTTACTCGGAAAAAAGTTCTTAACGTTACGATTTCCTCGGGGAAAGCTCCCTTAGTCTGTTTCAAATAAGTTGGCAATGGTCTTGTTACTTTTTACCTGGAAAAACAATATCTTAATCGTCAATTATCCCAACGTTACACTTTACCCGTAAAAAGTGCACCCGTTACTTTACTCTCGGAAATTTCCCCTCTTTATTGATCGTTATTATTATCACGGAAAAAATATACTAATTACTGTTTTCTCGGAAAAATGTTGCTCATATATTGGCCGATTTTGTTGTTGTTACAGTTATCTCGGAAAATTGTTAACTTGTTACAGTTTTCTTGTAAAAAAAGAACTTGTTACATTTTTCTTGAAAAACTGGCTCATATATTGGCCGATTATTTTGTTGTTACAGTTATCTCGGAAAATTGTTAACTTGTTACAGTTTTCTCGTAAAAAAAAAACTTGTTACGTTTTTCTTGAAAAATTCGTACTGTTACTGTTTAACCGGATTTTTTGGCAGGTGTTTCTTTTCGTAAGGGCCAACGATATATGCTCGAATATATGAATATTCATAGGTATATTCATAGTAAACAAATGGTAATAGACCTATAACCGCAAAAATGTAAAATACAGCATTTTTATGGGTTGAAATTCAGCTGGAAAAAATAATCTAGCCGAATACTCCTCGTACTTCAAAATTTTAGATAATTTTCCTCCAGTTTTTTTCCACAGCAACTCGTGGGGCAAGTTTGACAAAAAATCACGAGCGCTTCGCGCTAGTGATTTTTAAATTGTAAAACTTGCCCCCTCGTTGCTGTGCAACAAAACACAGTCTGAAAATTATCAACAATTTTGAAGCACTAGTGGTATTACGACTGAAAATTTTACTCTTTTATTACTAATTTAATCATCAGTAAGTTGTTGACTAGATGTTTTTAGAGTACAAAATTACTTTATTACTTTTTTAGCAACGGATTGTTGTGGTTTGTTTTACCCAGAGCTCAAGTTGGGTTAGGGTGACCTCCACTTGTAAAAAAGCCTCATAATTCGTTTTTATTTATTTTTTTTCGTATTTTAAAAATAATTTATCAGCGGTTTTGGCAATACAAAACATTTACCTACAATTATTATTTATTAATTAATTTTAAACAATCAGTTTTTTATTTTGAATACAGTTGATTTTAAATGAGTTGAAAATATTTTTCATTCCAAATATTCGCGTCGTGCGGCTTGTAACCATGAAACGAGCGTGCTCCTACGATGGTTCTTGATGTAGAAAAACGTTTTTCTAAACTTTTCGTGTGATTCTTGTACTCTTGTAATGTATAAAAATCAAAGTGTATTTTTTCAAAATAGTTGCTAGCCCAGCCAAATAATTTTTGTATTGTTACAATTGTTTTGTCTTGTAGACTAGCTCGATACGCATTTCTTTTCACGCATCCACCGATTCCTTTTTTACTTATGGCTTATTCAGGTTCTTGAAACATTCATTCAAGTTTTGATCGCTTTTTTGAGCGACTTTCGTGATACCGTCGTTATGCAGGCATGCTATATTGTCCAGTGTCCAATCTTTGGACGTTAAATAATTTACCACTGTTTGGTTGGTTCCCTCGCGCTTCTTGATGTCTGTTAATAGCGTGTTAGCAGCATTGTTTTCAGCACACTACGACCAGTGACAATTTCTTTCATTTTTTTCCACTCTGACGTATTTTCTATGTTGAGCTTTATGTGAAATTTTCAAGATCTGTTAAATCTGTTAAATTTTTAATTTTCTCAAGCTCGTTGCAGCAGCTAAACTTATCAATGATGCTGGAACAATCCTGTTCTTTCAAGTAGTGCTGCATGAGTTGCCACTCGGTACATATGTAGTCAAGAACGGGAAAGCAAAATCCTTAGCTCCAATTTTCTTTCAAAGCAGTTTCTTTTTTCAACAGTAAAATTATATAATCACTACATTTAAGTATTTCTTGGTTTCGATAAACATACGGATACAGTTGTTTCGTTGTTCTCTTACGTGGTTTTCTTCTTGATCCAATGATACGTATGTACGTTCAGATGGGTAGTTGGAGGTGCCAAACTTGACACCATGGTCCTGCAGAATCCACATGGTTACAATACTACGACTCAGTAAGGCTCTCAACGGCGGAGCTGTTGCCTCTCTGAAAAATCCATTTATCGTCGCGCCGTGATCCAATAAAAGTTTTATAAAAAACGGCGATTTCGTATTTCTTATCCTAGAAGCCAACAGCGAAGCACAACTCAGAATTCTTTTGTAATGTGTCACGAGCTCGAGATTTTTTTGGACCCTTCTACATCTTTTTTGATTATGGCATCATTCAGGTTCTTGAAACACTAATTCCAGTTTTGATCGCTTTTTAGAGCGACTTTCGTGATACCGTCGTTATGCAGGCATGCTATGTTGTCCAGTGTCCAATCTTTGGACATTAAATAATTTACCACTGTTGGTTGGTTCCCTCGCGCTTCTTGATAGCTGTTAATAACGTTTTGGCAGCATTGTTTTCGTTGTAAACAAGTATGTCGGACTGACCTTCACTGCTAACGTTTTCCCAAGATACGTCTGCTACAGAGTTCATCAAAAATGTTATAATTTTTTTACTTTCACTGTCGTTTCTGATGAAGGCGAAATTTAATTGAGTGCGTGAATTCTTTCTATCCACTCTGTTTATGTCAAGGCTGATTTCAAATAAATATTTTGTCACTGCTAAAGATGCATGTTTTGCTGCAACATAACATTGATGCCATAACATTTCTGCGTGAATTCTTTCTATCTACTCTGTTTATGTCAAGGCCGATTTCAAATAAATATTTTGTCACTGCCAAAGATGCATATTTTGCTGCAACGTAACATTTATGCCATGGTTGTTTTGCAAATTTTTTAAAGTACAGTTGTTTCCTTGTTTTCTTACGTGGTTTTATTCTTGATCCAATTATACGTAGGTACGTTCAGATGGATAGTTGGAGGTGCCAAACTTGACACCATGGTCCAGCAGAATCCACATGGTGACAATACTACGACTCAATAGGGCTCTCAACGGCGGAGTTGTTACCTCTCTGAAAAATCCGTTTATCGTCGGACCGTGATCCAATAAAAGTTTTATAAAAAACGGCGATTTCGTATTTCTTATCCTAGTGGCCCGTGGACGGTCCGAGATGACGATTTTACATGACCATAACTATTTTTATTTTACTGCTGCCGCAGATGTGATGAGTAATTAGGATAACTGTATTTAAGGTGCAGAGTTATAGGGTCAGTATATAAGCTACGCTTCAAAAATCAATTTTAAACCAAACTCCCTTTGGAAGTCGTCGCAGATGAGTCTTTTTAAGCTTGTGCACCTGGATTTACTGTAGGTTGAAGTCAGCACTGAATTAGTAGAAATCCGATATTAAGAGTCCTTAGTTTCATATTTACTTTTTAGAAAATCCTATACTAATGTTTTTTAAGAAAAATAAATTTACTTATTTCAAAGTTCTTTTTTCATTTTAAACTAAAAAAACTTTCTACCTCAAAAAACAAATTTTGATAAAATTTTCAAGTTGTAATTTTTCTTCTGATTGCAAAGCTTTCAAAAAAATTGTAAAAAGGCTCAATTTTTATATAAATAATTGTTAAAATCATGAGAATTTTAGAGTTCTTTAAATCTCATATCCTAATTGATTAAAAAAATAGTATTAAATCGCAATTAACAAATAACTTCAAGGGGGCCAAACTGCAAATTTCTTGAACCTAAATGATTTTACTGGAAGTTGAGAATAAGAATAAAAATTAATTTCATTCTTACAGGCGCTAGATTGGCTCGATGGTATGACAGTGAGCCTGTCGCATAAAAGGCCTAGGTTCACATCCCGAGTAACAAAAAAAAAAAAAAAAAATTCGATAACTGTCGTAAATTTTTTATTTATTTTTTTTTTTCACGTTGCATATAAGCCTGCTGAGTGAAGATCTTAAGCAAAAAAAATTTGTGTTAAAAAAAAATTTTAAATAACTAGTATATTATACCCGCAAGCGAGATGGTTCGATTTGGCCTCCGAGAGGTTTGCGACCCAAGCCTAAGGTGAGGTTTCCGACTAAGAGGCTAAATCTAACCCTCGAGCCTAAGGGAAATATACTATATTTTGTCCTTCTAACCGAAAACAAGGAGCGAAGTTCCGATTTTGAGGTTAGACGGACGAAAATACTTTTCTTTAACAATTTTTAAGAATTAAACAAAAATTGGTTTAACAGCTGGCCCACAGAATGAGAACATCATTTCTTATTCATTTTCTGATTGTTTGACGGTAAAAAATCTTTTACTACTTAAAAACGACTGTCCTAAGGAAGGCTTGACATTGCTTGGGGTCTGAATTTATTTGCCGACTTCCAGATGGCCCACGAAATAAGAGCGACATTTCTTATTCACTTCTTGACTGTTGGACGGTCAAAAATTTTTCACTTTTTAAAAAGGACGGTCCTAAGGAAGGCTTGATGCCTTTACTTAGGGTCCAAGTTTATTTGTCGACTTCCAGATGGCCCTCGTAAAAAAAACTTTATTTCTCTTTTATTTTTTGTCTGTTTGATGGTCAGAACTCTTTTACATTTGAAAGAGGACTGTCCTTAGGAAGGCTTGATGCCATTACTTGGTGTCCAAATTTATTTGCCGACTTCCAGCTGGCCCTCGTAAAAAAAAATTCATTTCTTTTTCATTTTTTGACTGTTTGATGGTCAAAATTATTTTACTTTTCAAAAAGCACAGTCCTAAGGAAAGCTTCATGCCTTTACTTGGGGATGAAATTTATTGGCCGATTTCCAGATGGCCCTCGAAATAATAACGACATTTCTTATTTATTTTCTAATTGTTGGACGGTCAAAAATCTTTTACTTTACAAAAAGCACAGTTCTAAAGAAGGCTTGATGCCTTTACTCAGGGTCCAAGTTTATTTGTCGACCTCCAGCTGGCCCTCGAAATAATAACGACATTTTTTATTTATTTTCTGATTGTTTGACGGTCAAAAATCTTTTACTTTGCAAAAAGCACAGTCCTAAGGAAGGCTTGATGCCTTTACTTAGGGTCCAAGTTTATTTGCCGACTTCCATCTGGCCCTCGTAAAAAAAAATTCATATCTTTTTAATTTTTTGATTGTTTGATGGTCAAAATTATTTTACTTTTCAAAAAGCACAGTCCTAAGGAAGGCTTGATGCCATTAGTTGGGGTCCAAATTCATTTGCTGACTTCCAGCTAGCCCACGGAATAAGAACATCATTTCTTATTCATTTTCTGATTGTTTGACGGTCAAAAATCTTTTACTTTGCAAAAAGCACAGTCCTAAGGAAGGCTTGATGCCTTTACTTAGGGTCCAAGTTTATTTGCCGACTTCCAGCTGGCCCTCGTAAAAAAAAATTCATATCTTTTTAATTTTTTGATTGTTTGATGGTCAAAATTATTTTACTTTTCAAAAAGCACAGTCCTTAGGAAGGCTTGATGCCATTACTTGGTGTCCAAATTTATTTGCCGACTTCCAGCTGGCCCTCGTAAAAAAAAATTCATTTCTTTTTCATTTTTTGACTGTTTGACGTTCGAAAATCTTTTACTTTACAAAAAGCACAGTCCTAAAGAAGGCTTGATGCCATTACTTGGTGTCAAAATTTATTTGCCGACTTCCAGCTGGCCCTAGTAAAAAAAACTTCATTTCTTTTTCATTTTTTGACTGTTTGACGGTCAAAATTATTTTACTTTTTGAAAAGGACTGCCCGATGGAAGGCTTGATGCCATTACTTTGGGTCCAAATTTATTTGCCGACTTCCAGCTGGCCCTCGTAAAAAAAAATTCATTTCTTTTTCATTTTTTGACTGTTTGATGGTCAAAATTATTTTACTTTTCAAAAAGCACAGTCCTAAGGAAAGCTTCATGCCTTTACTTGGGGATGAAATTTATTTGCCGATTTCCAGATGGCCCTCGAAATAATAACGACATTTCTTATTTATTTTCTGATTGTTTGACGGTCAAAAATCTTTTACTTTACAAAAAGCACAGTTCTAAAGAAGGCTTGATGCCTTTACTCAGGGTCCAAGTTTATTTGTCGACTTCCAGCTGGCCCTCGAAATAATAACGACATTTCTTATTTATTTTTTGATTGTTTGACGGTCAAAAATCTTTTACTTTACAAAAAGCACAGTCCTAAGGAAGGCTTGATGCCTTTACTTAGGGTCCAAGTTTATTTGCCGACTTCCAGCTGGCCCTCGTAAAAAAAAATTCATTTCTTTTTAATTTTTTGATTGTTTGATGGTCAAAATTATTTTACTTTTCAAAAAGCACAGTCCTAAGGAAGGATTGATGCCATTAGTTGGGGTCCAAATTCATTTGCTGACTTCCAGCTAGCCCACGGAATAAGAACATCATTTCTTATTCATTTTCTGATTGTTTGACGGTCAAAAATCTTTTACTTTGCAAAAAGCACAGTCCAAAGGAAGGCTTGATGCCTTTACTTAGGGTCCAAGTTTATTTGCCGACTTCCAGCTGGCCCTCGTAAAAAAAAATTCATATCTTTTTAATTTTTTGATTGTTTGATGGTCAAAATTATTTTACTTTTCAAAAAGCACAGTCCTTAGGAAGGCTTGATGCCATTACTTGGTGTCCAAATTTATTTGCCGACTTCCAGCTGGCCCTCGTAAAAAAAAATTCATTTCTTTTTCATTTTTTGACTGTTTGACGTTCGAAAATCTTTTACTTTACAAAAAGCACAGTCCTAAAGAAGGCTTGATGCCATTACTTGGTGTCAAAATTTATTTGCCGACTTCCAGCTGGCCCTAGTAAAAAAAACTTCATTTCTTTTTCATTTTTTGACTGTTTGACGGTCAAAAATCTTTGACTTTCCAAAAAGGACTGTCCTTAGGAAGGCTTGATGCCATTACTTGGTGTCCAAATTTATTTGCCGACTTCCAGCTGGCCCTCGTAAAAAAAAATTCATTTCTTTTTCATTTTTTGACTGTTTGATGGTCAAAATTATTTTACTTTTCAAAAAGCACAGTCCTAAGGAAAGCTTCATGCCTTTACTTGGGGATGAAATTTATTTGCCGATTTCCAGATGGCCCTCGAAATAATAACGACATTTCTTATTTATTTTCTGATTGTTTGACGGTCAAAAATCTTTTACTTTACAAAAAGCACAGTTCTAAAGAAGGCTTGATGCCTTTACTCAGGGTCCAAGTTTATTTGTCGACTTCCAGCTGGCCCTCGAAATAATAACGACATTTCTTATTTATTTTTTGATTGTTTGACGGTCAAAAATCTTTTACTTTACAAAAAGCACAGTCCTAAGGAAGGCTTGATGCCTTTACTTAGGGTCCAAGTTTATTTGCCGACTTCCAGCTGGCCCTCGTAAAAAAAAATTCATTTCTTTTTAATTTTTTGATTGTTTGATGGTCAAAATTATTTTACTTTTCAAAAAGCACAGTCCTAAGGAAGGATTGATGCCATTAGTTGGGGTCCAAATTCATTTGCTGACTTCCAGCTAGCCCACGGAATAAGAACATCATTTCTTATTCATTTTCTGATTGTTTGACGGTCAAAAATCTTTTACTTTGCAAAAAGCACAGTCCTAAGGAAGGCTTGATGCCTTTACTTAGGGTCTAAGTTTATTTGCCGACTTCCAGCTAGCCCTCGTAAAAAAAAGTCATTTCTTTTTCATTTTTTGAGTGTTTGATGGTCAAAATTATTTTACTTTTTAAAGGGGACTGTCCTTGGGAAGGCTTTATGCAATTACTTGGTGTCCAAATTTATTTGCCGACTTCCAGATGGCCCTCGTAAAAAAAACTTCATTTCTTTTTCATTTTTTGATTATTTGACGTTCGAAAATCTTTTACTTTACAAAAAGCACAGTCCTAAAGAAGGCTTGATGCCATTACTTGGTGTCAAAATTTATTTGCCGACTTCCAGCTGGCCCTAGTAAAAAAAACTTCATTTCTTTTTCATTTTTTGACTGTTTGACGGTCAAAAATCTTTGACTTTTCAAAAAGGACAGTCCTAAGGAAGGCTTGATGCCTTTACTTAGGGACCAAATTTATTTGCCGACTTCCAGATGGCCCACGAAATAAGAGCGACATTTTTTATTCACTTCTTGACTGTTGGACGGTCAAAAATTTTTCTTTTTTTAAAAAGGACGGTCCTAAGGAAGGCTTGATGCTATTACTTAGGGTCCAATTTTATTTGTCGGCTTCTAGATGGCCCTCGTAAAAAAAAACTTTATTTCTTTTTAATTTTTTGACTGTATGATGGTCAGAACTATTTTACTTTTTAAAGAGGACTGTCCGAAGGAAGGCTTGACATTACTTGGGGTCCAAATTCATTTGCTGACTTCCAGCTTGCTCACAGAATAAGGACATCATTTTTTATTCATTTTCTGATTGTTTGACGGTTAAAAATCTTTTACTTTTCAAAAAGCGCAGTCCTAAGGAAGGCTTCATGCCTTTACTTGGGGATGAAATTTATTTGCCGATTTCCAGATGGCCCTCGAAATAATAACGACATTTCTTATTTATTTTCTGATTGTTTGACGGTCAAAAATCTTTTATTTTACAAAAAACACAGTCCTAAGGAAGGCTTGATGCCTTTACTTAGGGTCGAAGTTTATTTGCCGACTTCCAGTTGGCGCCCGTAAAAAAAAATTCATTTCTTTTTCATTTTTTGACTGTTTGATGGTCAGAACTATTTTACATTTTAAAGAGGACTGTCCGAAAGAAGGCTTGACATTGCTTGGGGTCTAAATTTATTTGCTGACTTCCAGATGGCCCACGAAATAAGAGCGACATTTCTTATTCACTTCTTGACTGTTTGATGGTCAGAACTATTTTACTTTTTAAAGAGGACTGTCCGAAAGAAGGCTTGACATTGCTTGGGGTCTAAATTTATTTGCTGACTTCCAGATGGCCCACGAAATAAGAGCGACATTTCTTATTCACTTCTTGACGGTTGGACGGTCAAAAATTTTGCTTTTTTAAAAAGGACGGTCCTAAGAAAGGCTTGATGCCTTTACTTAGGGTCCAAGTTCATTTGTCGACTTCCAGATGCCCCTCGTAAAAAAAACTTTATTTCTCTTTCATTTTTTGTCTGTTTGATGGTCAGAACTCTTTTATTTTTTAAAGAGGACTGTCCTTAGGAAGGCTTGATGCCATTACTAGGTGTTTAAATTTATTTGCCAACTTCCAGATGGCCCTAGTAAAAGAAACTTCATTTCTTTTTCAATTTTTGACTGTTTGATGGTCCTAACTCTTTTACTTTTTAAAGAGGACTGTTCTTAGGTAGGCTTGATGCCATTACTTGGTGTCCAAATTTATTTGCCGACTTCCAGCTGGTCCTCGTAAAAAAAAATTCATTTCTTTTTCATTTTTTGTCTGTTTGATGGTCAGAACTCTTTTACTTTTTAAAGAGGACTGTTCTTAGGAAGGCTTGATGCCATTACTTGGTTTTTAAATTTATTTGCCAACTTCCAGATGGCCCTAGTAAAAGAAACTTCATTTCTTTTTCATTTTTTGACTGTTTGACGGTCAAAAATCTTTGACTTTTCAAAAAGGACTGTCCTTAGGAAGGCTTGATGCCATTACTTGGTGTCCAAATTTATTTGCCGACTTCCAGCTGGCCCTCGTAAAAAAAAATACATTTCTTTTTCATTTTTTGACTGTTTGACGGTTAAAAATCTTTACTTTTCAAAAAGCGCAGTCTTAAGGAAGGCTTCATGCCTTTACTTGGGGATGAAATTTATTTGCCGATTTCCAGATGGCCCTAGAAATAATAACGACATTTCTTATTTATTTTCTGATTGTTTGACGGTCAAAAATCTTTTATTTTACAAAAAGCACAGTCCTAAGGAAGGCTTGATGCCTTTACTTAGGGTCGAAGTTCATTTGCCAACTTCCAGTTGGCGCCCGTAAAAAAAAATTCATTTCTTTTTTATTTTTTGACTGTTTGATGGTCAGAACTATTTTACTTTTTAAAGAGGACTGTCCGAAAGAAGGCTTGACATTGCTTGGGGTCTAAATTTATTTGCTGACTTCCAGATGGCCCACGAAATAAGAGCGACATTTCTTATTCACTTCTTGACTGTTGGACGGTCAAAAATTTTGCTTTTTTAAAAAGGACGGTCCTAAGAAAGGCTTGATGCCTTTACTTAGGGTCCAAGTTCATTTGTCGACTTCCAGATGCCCCTCGTAAAAAAAACTTTATTTCTCTTTCATTTTTTGTCTGTTTGATGGTCAGAACTCTTTTATTTTTTAAAGAGGACTGTCCTTAGGAAGGCTTGATGCCATTACTAGGTGTTTAAATTTATTTGCCAACTTCCAGATGGCCCTAGTAAAAGAAACTTCATTTCTTTTTCAATTTTTGACTGTTTGATGGTCAGAACTCTTTTACTTTTTAAAGAGGACTGTCCGATGGAAGGCTTGATGCCATTACTTGGGGTCCAAATTTATTTGCCGACTTCCAGCTTGCCCACGGAATAAGAACATCATTTCTCAATCATTTTTGATTATTTGACGATCAAAAATCTTTTACTTTTCAAAAAGCACATTCCTAAGGAAGGCTTGATGCCATTAGTTGGGGTCCAAATTTATTTGCCGACTTCCAGCTGGCCCTCGTAAAAAAAAATTCATTTCTTTTTAATTTTTTGATTGTTTGATGGTCAAAATTATTTTACTTTTCAAAAAGCACAGTCCTAAGGAAGGCTTGATGCCATTAGTTGGGGTCCAAATTTATTTGCCGACTTCCAGCTGGCCCTCTTAAAAAAAAATTCATTTCTTTTTAATTTTTTGAATGTTTGATGGTCAAAATTATTTTACTTTTCAAAAAGCACAGTCCTAAGGAAGGCTTGATGCCATTAGTTGGGGTCCAAATTCATTTGCTGACTTCCAGCTTGCCCACAGAATAAGAACATCATTTCTTATTCATTTTCTGATTGTTTGACGGTCAAAAATCTTTTACTTTTCAAAAAGGGAAGTCTTAAGGAAGGCTTCATGCCATTATTATTATTATTATTAAATCACAGCATACGGGTGCTAAGCTTAGGGACACTTAGTATTCACCATTGTATCCTTGTCCCCCTTGCTATACCTCTGGAGTGTTCATGAGTCTTAACACCCTGCAATATGCGAGTATGTTGTCCACACTCACTTCGTAAAAGCTCTCTGGATCCAGGATCCCGGTTCCCAACCATTTCACGCGGTGGCCTGTCAGGTTAGGGCATTCGCATAGGAAGTGGCACGGGACCTCTTCCTCTGATTCACACTATCTACACAGGTTACTATGCCCCTGCGTTTTGTGTGTGTAGCACCGAAGGTTGCAGTGTCCGGTCATAATGCCCATGACCTCTCTAGCCCTTCGTTTGTCTAGCCTGGTGATCAGTTTGGCCCAATCGGTAATATAACTTCTCAGTAGTTCCTTGATCCACCTGTAGCTCTGGGATTCTTCCCAGAGCTCCCATCTTTGCCTCTCCGAGTACTTCTCCAGGATACTGTAGCCTTCTAAGAACGGTACACCCACCCCATGCTCCGGCCGTGTATCTGTTGAGGGGTCTCTCCTCGCAAGCTCATCTGCCCTTTCGTTTCCCTTGAACCCGGAGTGTCCGGGTATCCAGGTAATAACTACTTGGTTAGATCTTGCCAGCGCGTTAAGGGTATTCTTAGTCTCCCTAACCAACTGTGAGGTTGTAACTGGGTTTTCCATGGCCTCTATGAAGGCTTGGCTGTCAGTGCAGATGCAGATGCGTCTCTTACTGACGTTCCCCAGAGAGAGATTGTTAGCGCACGTATTTATCGCAGCCATCTCGGCCCGGAACACCGTGTTAAATTCCCTGAGCCCGTAGGATTCCCTAAGGCTAGGTCCGTAAATTCCATAACCAGTGCCTTCATTGGTCTTGGATCCATCGGTAAACCAGATATCTCCGTGCCCAAGCACTTGGTTGTTGCTCCATTCCTCCCTGTTTGGTATCCTCGTTTTGAAACGTTGCCCAAACAGTAGAGTCTTATCCATTCTGTCTTGGGTCGAGTTAAAGACCTCGCCCTTCAACATTCTCCCTCGGATGGTTGCATGCCCATCACTATTTCCAACCCACTCCCCGCTGCACTTCAGTCTGTAGGCTGTCCTGGCCGCAACCAGTTTGATGTCCAGGTCTAGGCTTTGGATATCCAGCAACATCCTGATGGCGGCTGTGGGTGTGCTTCGTTTAAGCCCGTACATTCCCCTCAAGACGGCAGCCTGAACATGGTCCAGTACACGCCTCGAGGTCTTATTTTCGGTCACTTTCCACCATACCACCGCGGCATAGGTAAGCTTCGGTTTCAGAATCGCCTCGTGTAACCACAAGGTGACCTGTGGTTCTAGCATCCAGGAAGTCCCGATTGCTGACCTACACTGCATGAATATGTTTAGGACTTTGCTGCATTGAGTCTGCAGGTGTTGTCCCCACTTTAGTTTCTTATCTAGGATTACGCCCAGATATTTCACACCCTCCGCGTACGGTATTTGTTTCCCGTTGACGGAGACTTTCTTACTGACCTTACATTTGTATTTCCTCGTGAACGTGACTATCTCCGTCTTATCAGTGTTAACAGCCAGAGATTTAGCCTCGAACCATTCGCAGATCCTCTCCAACGCCCTCCGAATAAGATCGGGTAGGACTTCTTCGAAGTTGCCCCTGACAAGCATAGCGAAGTCGTCTGCATAAGCGATGGTAAAGAATCCGAGTTCGTCTAGCAAGCGCAGTAGTTCGTCCGCGACCAGGATCCACAGGAGTGGTGAGAGGACCCCACCCTGCGGGCATCCCTCGCTGATGGTTCCCCTAACCGTCTTGCCATTCCACTCACTAAAGATGCACCTATCACTAAGCATTCCCCTGATCCATCTTCTGATGGTATAAGGTACACCATGCTTAGTCAAGGCTTTGTCTATAGTTACACTGTTGGTGCTGCTAAAGGCACCCTCGATGTCAACGAAGGCCCCGATTACGGTTTCCTTCGCATCAAAAGCCTCCTCAATGTAATTGACCACTGAGTGCAGTGCAGATTCCGTTAATTTTCCACAGGTATATGCATGCTGCGCTCGGTGAAGGGGACTGTTTATCAGTATATTCTGCCTGATAAAGTTGTCCAGCAGTCTTTCCAAGGTCTTCATTAGGAAAGAGGTCAGACTGATAGGTCTGAAGTCCTTCACCGAATTGTAGCTTCTCCTACCAGGTTTCGGTATAAATGAGACCCGCGTTTCCTTCCAGCAAGCTGGCACGTGCCCTGTGGCGATGCAGCCCCTCAGAATACCTAACAGTAGCCTAAGGGTCTTGTCACCTCCTTCCTGTAGCATCTTAGGAAAGATACCGTCAGGGCCCGCAGATTTATACGGTTCAAAGGAGTCAATCGCCCATTTAAGCTTTTCCATGGTCACGACTTTGGCAGCCGTGTCCCAATCTTTATCCTCCGTCCCCCTCCTTCCAGATATGGTGGGCGGGGTATCATTATCTACCCTGACGAAGTCGGGGTAGTTGCTGCTGAGGAGAAGTTCCAATGTGTCTTCCTCCGATTCAGTGTAGGCGCCCGATCTGTCTCTCAGACATTGGAGACGGGCGCTATTATCTCTGGTCAGGATTCGAGCGAGCCTCGCAGTGGCTGCCTTCGCAATTTCCCTCTTGAAGGCCTTCAACGTGTCTTTGTACGCTTTCCAGTCTTTAGTGGATTTCCTCTTCTTTGCCCTGTTAAACGCCCGTCTAACTCCCACTCTTAGCTCTTCCAGTGTCTTATTCCACCAGGGAGTGCCATTGAGTGGTTTGCCAGGCTTTATTGGGCAGTTGTTCTCGTAGGCCCTGATCATAGCCTTATAGACCTGGAAAAGGGTCCAGTCAAGCTCAAGATCATTGCCGTATCTCCCTTTGACCTGGGCCAAGGCTTCCTCCAGCTCCTTGCTGTATGCGCCCCAGTTGGTGTCTTTGGGTCGCCTCTTAGGCTCGATCAATGGTCTCGTTATCTCGATCCCGAAAGTTATTGTCCTATGGTCTGACATGGATGGTTCGCTGTCGACCCTCCATCCACGTATCCAGTTCTTGATGTTCATTGAAGCCAGCGTGAGGTCCAGGACCTCGCTTCTGTTGGCAGTAACGAAGGTTGGCGTGTTCCCTCTGTTGGCAATGTCCATCTGTGTGCCCGTGATGAATTCAAGCAACTCAGACCCTCTATCATTAATATCAGTGCTTCCCCACGCCACATGGTGGGCGTTGGCGTCGCAACCAATAATCAGATCAAGGTTATTACGGCTGCAGTATTCGATCACCTTCATCATGCTCCTTGTGAGAGCTTCCTCGTCGTGGGGGAGGTAAATGGACGAGATGACTGCCTTCCTCGTTCGGCCCTCCTTATCCGCGACCTCTATCCTTACGGTCGTGCAGTCCCGGGAACTCAGCTCCTGTAAAAAAAAAAGTGATGTATTGCTATACGTGTGTGAGCAAGAGAGAACTACACCTGCGTGTGTACCTAGTATATGTGTGTATGCGTCTGCGAGCAGCAGTTCCGTGCCAACCGCTGTACCGAGCACACGGCTCTCCGGTTCACACGGTAATTGTTACAATATTGGAATAAAGCACATTTACATATTTAATAATAAATACAACGTTAAATATATATTTATTTCCCCCATCACCTCCTATATAACAACTGGCGACGAGGTAAAATAGAAACCCGCGAAAAGCGTGAAAAGAGTGACACCATGTGTCGAAAGTGAGGTTAGGCTACCGCACGCCGAGTTCGAGATTCTGAAAGGAGAATCGCACGGAGCAAAATTTAATTAATGTCCGAGGTTAAAAAAGGAACCTCGTGGATACAAAATTTAAATAAAGGACAATTAATCGTTGAACTACAAAATCGAGACGCAGTTTTTAGTGAAAACGAAAAATTCGATGTTTTTCGGGAGAAACTGAGAAAAATCATAAAAAGCGAAATTGAAGCTAAAAAAAATAAAGAAGTAGGTGACAGTGGTGAAAGTGAAAATTCGGTAGAGGAGTTGACTGAAAATTCCGACAAAGATTCGGATAAATCAATTTCATCGGACTTAAATAACACCATCTTCTTTGAAACAGAGTCAAAACCTGCAATACCGACCAACAGCTAAGAAGATCAAAGTAAGTCGGGCAAGTTAATCCCAGTTGTGTCACTGGAGTCGGACTCGGAAGAAGAAGAGGACAACATGGCGAAAGAATTTCAGTTAGAAACGGGTGACTGGGAAATCTTCACTGAGAAGTTAGAAAGTTATTTTGTGACCAAGAATATTGAGGACGACAAGATTAAAGTAGCGACGTTAGTTACGCGATTGAGTGATGACGCGCACGCGCTACTACGGCAGCTAGTTGCTCCGGCAAAAATAACAACAAAAAAGTACGAAGACCTCATCAAGCTGATGACGGCGCAGCTGAAGCCCTCGCCATCAGAGGCTATGGAGAGATGTACGTTCCACACCGCAAAGCAAGACCCACAAGAATCTATCGCTGAGTTTTCAGCTAGGTTAAAACAGTTGGCACTTCATTGTAACTTCATGGACTTGGATGTGGCCTTAAGGGATCAGTTTGTGTGTGGTGTGAAGGATAAGGACACCCGAGTGAAGCTTTTTGAAACAAAAAGTTTAACGTATCAAAATGCGTTTGAAATAGCAACGGCGCACGAAGCAGCAGTGAAAAACGCAACTACATCGATCAGTGCTTTAGAGAAAAAGAATAGCAAAGAAGATGTGTACGCTATTCGTGATAACAAAGATAATCAATTCAGAGGCAGATCAAGCAGCACCGTCAGAACGCAGAGCGGAACGGCCAGACGTCTTCACGGTATAAACAATAACAACGATCAGGTGACGGAGCGGCAGGGCGTTCCGAGCAAAGTGTGTCGTGTTATTGTTGTGGTAAAGCAAACCACGTGAAAACTGACTGTAAATACAAGAATTATTCTTGTAATTTTTGCCAGTGCAAAGGACATTTGGAAAAAGTGTGCCGTAAGAAAGCAACTGAACAGAAGCAGACCAGAGGAATCAACAAGATCGGAAAGGCAGCAGCAGCAGACGACGACGATGCCTACGAGCAATTCTGGGAGCTGGCGAACGCCAGCGACTTCAAATTATTGAGAACTGTATCGACAGGTGCAAGTGTGTATGTGAGTGAGGGTGTGAAATCGTGTAATGCTGCGGCAGCCGAAAAACATGTTGGTAGGATAAGCAGTAAAAAATTAGGTAACGACTTAAATTTTATTAATGCGCTTCCTATGTTTATGAAAATGAATGTAAACGGAGTCAATATTGAATTAGTGATTGACACGGGTACGTATTCGACAGTTTTTTCGGAGACTTTTTATCGCAAGATGTTTAGCGAAATTAAAATTTCAGAAACCGATAAAGAACTAAGAGCGTACGACGGGCACGGTTTAAAGCCTATCGGTAAATTGAATAATTTAAATTTTGTATTTAACGGTAAATTAAGATCATTATCTTGTTTTGTTTTGTCGGGTTCCGGTCCACCGCTAATGGGACGCGAATGGCTCAAAGAATTTGAGTGTTGGCCGTTAAAATTACCAAGCGACGAAAATTTGAATAAGATGGTGGATGGGAATATGTTCGACTTTTTAACCGAAAAATACGACAAACTGTTTAGTGATTCACCCGGGTGCTACAATAAAAGTGAAGCGAAAATTCACATTAAAGAAGGCTCAAAGCCAGTAGCTTTAAAATGCAGGCCGGTAGCGCACGCTTTAAAACCCCTCGTTGAAAGTGAAATTTCGCGTTTGGTTAATTTGGGACATTTAGAGCCCGTTGATGTAAGTGAGTGGGCAACGCCAATCGTGCCGGTGTTGAAGGGTAAAGGGCAGATTAGAATCTGTGGTGATTTTAAATTAACGGTAAACCCGTGTATCGTTGTGAATAATTACCCACTGCACACCATTGATGACATTTTTTCGAGATTGCAAGGGGGAAAAACTTTCACCGAGCTGGATTTAAAGCAAGCCTACATGCAATTCCCGGTAGATGAAGAGAGTTCGAAGTTGTTAACTATAATTACCCACAAAGGGTTGTTAAGATATAAGAAAATTCCAGAAGGAGTTTCTCCGGCGCCTGGAGATGTACAAAAGAAAATGGATGAGTGTTTGATCGGAATCAAGGGAGCGATTGCGTATTTAGATAACATTTATGTAACCGGGCGTACGGATGATGAACATAAACGTAATTTGGAAGAAGTATGCAAGAAATTGAATGAGTGTAATTTGCGATTGAATTTGAAAAAATGTAAATTCATGCAAGAAAGGATAGAGGTTCTGGGATTTGTAATCGATCGTAAAGGGTTGCATGAATCTAAATCAAAAGTTAAGGCTATGGTGGAAGCACCAACGCCGACTAACGGTAAGGAATTGGAGTCATTTTTAGGCTTAATAACGTTTTACGCGAGATTTTTGAAAAAACGATCTGCAAACCTAAAACCTTTATACGATTTGCTTAATCAAGAGTTTGTATGGAATGAAGATTGCGAAAGAGCTTTTAAATGGGTTAAAAACGAGTTGATATCGGACGAATTTTTAGCACATTACGACCCTAGTAAGAAAATAATTTTAGCATGCGATGCATGCAATAATGGATTGTCTGCAATTTTATCGCACGAGTATGACGATGGAACCGAAAGGCCTATAGCTTTCGCTTCTAAGAATATTCCTTCAATCGAGCAAAAACGCTCTATAATTGATAAAGAGGCCATGGCTATAGTGTTCGGGTTCAAAAGATTTTACCAATTTGTTTTCGGAAAAAAAATTAAATTACGTACAGATAACAAAGCTTTACAATTGATTTTAGGTCCACGAAAGGGATTACCCGCGACGACGGACAATAGACTGCAAAGATACGCATACTATTTGTCCGGATACTCATACGAAATAGAACATGTAAAATCGAAAGAAAACGCAAACTGTGATGCACTTTCGCGACTTCCGATTGAAGACGACACCGATTTATCGGATATTGTCGATCCAGTAGATTCTCACGTTTATTTTTTCGAAAACGAAGCAACAGCATTTAACTGTAAAATGTTGGCTTCACAGAGCATGAAAGACGCGGTAATCAGTAAAATAATTAGATATGTTACGGGTGATTGGCCTGCATGCAACGAACTATCCACAGAGGAAAGGATTTATTTTAATAAAAGATTCGAACTTGCAGTCGAAAAAGGATGTCTCTTCTGGGGAATTCGTGCGTGCATCCCGGTAGCTATGCGTCCGACTATTTTACGCGAGCTACACGCTACCCACTTTGGGATAGTTAAAATTAAAATGTTCGCTCGAAGTTATGTATGGTGGCCCGGGATTGATTCGGCGATTGAAAATGTAGTTAACGCGTGTAAAACGTGTGTAATAATGCGGAAAAAACCACCAAAAACACCGCTGATCACATGGCCTTGGCCAAATAAAGTTTGGGGGCGTATTCACTGCGATTACGCAGGTCCGTTTTACGGTGATATGTACCTAATTGTCGTCGATGCACACAGTAAGTGGCCCGAAATTTTCGATTGCGGTAAAAACACGAAAGCTGTTAAACTAATCGAGTTATTTAAAACAATGTTTACGCGTTACGGGTTGCCATTTCACTGTGTTACGGATGGGGGTCCACAATATCGCAGCGAGGAATTTAGAAAATTTTTGAAAAATAACGGAGTTTGTCAATCTTTTTTACCACCATATCACCCAGCCACGAACGGTGCCGCGGAAAATTTTATTCAAACGTTTAAGGATAAAGTATCAAAAATTATTGAGAGCGGCGGGTCGGTGGAAAACGCAGTAAACATGTTTCTTTTTGATTATAGAAATTTTCCACACTGCACAACCGGGGTGACGCCGGCGAAATTAATGTTTAATCGAGAACTAAAAACACGGTTCGATCAGCTGAAGCCAAGTGTGATGTCGACTGTTGACAAACATCAGCGCGCGCAAATTGTCGCGAGACCGGGCTCACGTAATGTAGATATAACCGTGGGAGATGATGTCGTAATCGACGCACATAGGGTGCGAGAGGGAAAGCGCGTGCCTGGAGAAGTGATTAAACAAAGATCGCCTTCGACTTTTGTTGTTAAAACGGATTCGGGTGCGTTCCAAAAAAGACATGTAGATCAAATGATCAAACCTGCGTTGCGACGCTCTCCCAGACTGAACACAATTTAAAGCAGAGGGAGAGTTGTGATGTATTGCTATACGTGTGTGAGCAAGAGAGAACTACACCTGCGTGTGTACCTAGTATATGTGTGTATGCGTCTGCGAGCAGCAGTTCCGTGCCAACCGCTGTACCGAGCACACGGCTCTCCGGTTCATACCGTAATTTTTACCATATTGGAATAAAGCACATTTACATATTTAATAATAAATACAACGTTAAATATATATTTATTTCCCCCATCACCTCCTATATAACAGTGAACACCCTTCATGGAGATGCAAGCCCGGGCGTCTCCATTGCTGGAGCCCACGAGCAGTTCCCCACAGCTGTTCAAGCCCTTCACTTTGCCCCTGTACAACCAGGGTTCCTGTATAAGGGCTATGTGTGTATGCGCCATTGCCATGCGCCTTGCTAGTACAGCAGAGGCGCTTCTGCAATGGTGCAAGTTGATTTGGGAGAATCGCAGTATTGAAGTAGCCATGAGGGCTACTCCATTTATGCTTTCCCCGTAGAGCCGCTACTTCCCGCCTTGTTTGAGGGACGGTTAAGCAGCCTGAAGGTTGCTTTGCCGACCCCTGCCCAGAGCTGGAAATTTTGGCTCTGGAGTACCACGACCGATGGTTCATCTAGACCCAGAATTAGGCATCCATCAGGAGCCCTACTCAGGATCGCCCACCTAGTTGTGTCGATCGACCCGTTCTGCCTTTGGACCACTTTGATGAGGTCCTCGGCAGTCTTAACCCCCGGAGGGAGCCATGTGATCACCTTAGTGATCTTAGTCTCCTCTGGTGAAACTATCCTCGCCTTTAGGTTTGGTTGCCCTAGGTCGAGTAGCGTGGCCTCGCTCTCCAGCCAGGTCTTGCTGGCTTCGTCTGCACAGACGAAGACAAACGTGCCCTTTCTGGGGAACGAGTCCAGAAACCGGGGTACAAAGGCTCCCTCCCCCTCAATAGCAAGTACCTTGCTGACTACTGCTTCCTGCAGTTTCGTGCAGACATCGGCAGGCATCTCCCTTCCTAGGTAGTCCCCACAAGTGAGGGCCACTCTGGGAGAGTTAGACGCAGCTGCAGCATATCTGCGGTCCACTTTAGGTCACTTCAGTAGCCCCTGCTTCTCGGGTATTTCCGGGCTGGAGGAGGCCATCCTCTTAGCCATGCTGGGTGTCGATACAAAGACGGAGTCAGTGGACGCAGTACTAGCCCGCTTCCCTTCCTGACCCCTCCGTTGCCTCGTCCCCTTATGAAACTTGGGAGGTGGTTTGCCCCCCTCCTTAGCCTTTTGCCGAAAGATTTTCCTTCGCTGCGCTCCACTCAATGATTTCGGTCTACTGACCGTCCCGGAGTGGGTTTCGGTGACCTTGGGGTCAGAGCCCCCAATGTTGTTAGTCTCCGAGTCGATGGTCGGTTCAGAGCCCGTATCCATCGACTCGTTTTGTTTTTTCCCTGTAGTCTCTATCTTGATCCCACGAGTAGGACGGATATACAATGTCCACCCGCCATGGACCGCCAACGACGGGTAAGGCCTCAGGTACTCCGGGATTCGGCCCGGTGTCCCGGAGGAACCGTTCAAGACACAGCACCCCCTGTGCCACGCATCCCTTGGCACGGTAATCTCACACCTTAGATTGGGTAGGCCACTTCTTAGTCCCCGTGAGCCCTCGAGTCAGACCAATCCGGAAGTCTAAGGGCCGTATCATCCATCCCACTCAGGGGAGAGCCCGTTTATAGGGATCTCAACCATCCATGAGGAGAGCCCGTTTATAGGGATCCTCCACTCACCCTCACTCATTCACCCCCCCCCCCTTAGACGCCCGGCAGAGCCGAAAGGGAGGGCCCACGGCTCAGCCCTCGCCCCGCGGCGAGGTCCTGTGGCCCCCAGCGAGGGCTTGATGCCATTACTTTGGGTCCAAATTTATTTGCCGACTTCCAGCTTGCCCACGGAATAAGAACATCGTTTCTTAATCATTTTTGATTGTTTGACGATCCAAAATCTTTTACTTTTCAAAAAGCACAGTCCTAAGGAAGGCTTGATGCCACTAGTTGGGGTCCAAATTCATTTGCTGACTTCCAGCTTGCCCACGGAATAAGAACATCATTTCTTATTCATTTTCTGATTGTTTGACGGTCAAAAAAACTTTTACTTTTCAAAAAGCACAGTCCTAAGGAAGGCTTCATGCCTTTACTTGGGGATGAAATTTATTTGCCGATTTCCAGATGGCCCTCGAAATAATGACCACATTTCTTATTCTTTGTCTGATTGTTTGACGGTCAAAAATCTTTTACTTTACAAAAAGCACAGTCCTAAGGAAGGCTTCATGCCTTTACTTAGGGTCCAAGTTTATTTGCCGACTTCCAGCTGGCCCTCGTAAAAAAAAATTCATTTCTTTTTCATTTTTTGACTGTTTGATGGTCAAAATTATTTTACTTTTTAAAGAGGACTGTCCTTAGGAAGGCTTGATGCCATTACTTAGTGTCCAAGTTTATATGCCGACTTCCAGCTGGCCCTCGTAAAAAAAAAATCATTTCTTTTTCAATTTTGACTGTTTGACGGTCAAAAATCTTTTCCTTTTCAAAAAGGACAGTCCTAAGGAAGGCTTGATGCCTTTACTTAGGGACAAAATTTATTTGCCGACTTCCAGCTGGCCGTCATAAAAAAAAATTCATTAATTCAGAACTTTTTGAATGTTGGAAGATCAAAAATTTTTAACTTTTAAAAAAGGACGGTCCTAAGGAAGGCTTGATGCAATTAGTTGGGGTCCAAATTTATTTGCTGACTTCCAGCTAGCCCTTGTAAGAAAAACTTCATTTCTTTTTCATTTTTTGACTGTTTGATGGTCAGAACTCTTTTACTTTTTGAAAAGGACTGTCCGAAGGAAAGCTTGACATTGCTTGGGGTCAAATTTTAAGTGCCGACTTCCAGATGACTCACGAAATAAGAGCGACATTTCTTACTCACTTCTTGACTGTTGGACGGTCAAAAATTTTAATTTTTTAAAACGGACTGACCTTAGGAAGGCTTGATGCCATTACTTGGTGTCCAAGTTTATTTGTCGACCTCCAGATGGCCCTCGTAAAAAAAACTTCATTTCTTTTTCATTTTTTGTCTGTTTGATGGTCAGAACTCTTTTACTTTTTAAAGAGGACTGACCTTAGGAAGGCTTGATGCCATTACTTGGTGTCCAAGTTTATTTGTCGACCTCCAGATGGCCCTCGTAAAAAAAACTTCATTTCTTTTTCATTTTTTGTCTGTTTGATGGTCAGAACTCTTTTACTTTTTAAAGATGACTGACCTTAGGAAGGCTTGATGCCATTACTTGGTGTCCAAGTTTATTTGTCAACCTCCAGATGGCCCTCGTAAAAAAAACTTCATTTCTTTTTCATTCTTTGTCTGTTTGATGGTCAGAACTCTTTTACTTTTTAAAGAGGACTGACCTTAGGAAGGCTTGATGCCATTACTTGGTGTCCAAATTTATTTGTCGACTTCCAGATGGCCCTAGTAAAAAAAACTTCATTTCTTTTTCATTTTTTGACTGTTTGATGGT
This sequence comes from Encarsia formosa, assembly GCA_038277355.1. Lineage (NCBI taxonomy): Eukaryota > Metazoa > Arthropoda > Insecta > Hymenoptera > Aphelinidae > Encarsia > Encarsia formosa. Next base: position 72,103,761 of record CM076184.1, read on the forward strand.
CAAAATTATTTTACTTTTTGAAAAGGACTGTCCGATGGAAGGCTTGATGCCATTACTTGGGGTCCAAATTTATTTGCCGACTTCCAGCTTGCCCACGGAATAAGAACATCATTTCTTATTCATTTCCTGATTGTTTGACGGTCAAAAATCTTTTACTTTTCAAAAAGCACAGTCCTAAGGAAGGCTCCATGCCTTTACTTAGGGTCCAAGTTTATTTGCCGACTTCCAGCTGGCCCTCGTAAAAAAAAATTCATTTCTTTTCCATTTTTTGATTGTTTGACGATCAAAAATCTTTTACTTTTCAAAAAGCACAGTCCTGGGGAAGGCTTGATGCCATTACTTGGGGTCCAAATTCATTTGCTGACTTCCAGCTTGCCCTTGTAAAAAAAACTTCATTTCTTTTTAATTTTTTGACTGTTTGATGGTCAAAATTATTTTACTTTTTGAAAAGGACTGCCCGATGGAAGGCTTGATGCCATTACTTTGGGTCCAAATTTATTTGCCGACTTCCAGCTTGCCCACGGAATAAGAACATCATTTCTCAATCATTTTTAATTATTTGACGTTCAAAAATATTTTACTTTTCAAAAAGCACAGTCCTAAGGAAGGCTTGATGCCATTAGTTGGGGTCCAAATTCATTTGCTGACTTCCAGCTTGCCCACGAAATAAGAACATCATTTCTTATTCATTTTCTGATTGTTTGACGGTTAAAAATCTTTTACTTTACAAAAAGCACAGTCCTAAGGAAGGCTTGATGCCTTTACTTAGGGTCCAAGTTTATTTGCCGACTTCCAGATGGCCCTAGTAAAAAAAACTTCATTTCTTTTTCATTTTTTGACTGTTTGATGGTCAAAATTATTTTACTTTTTGAAAAGGACTGTCCGATGGAAGGCTTGATGCCATTACTTGGGGTCCAAATTTATTTGCCGACTTCCAGCTTGCCCACGGAATAAGAACATCATTTCTCAATCATTTTTGATTATTTGACGTTCAAAAATCTTTTACTTTACAAAAAGCACAGTCCTAAGGAAGGCTTGATGCCTTTACTTAGGGTCCAAGTTTATTTGCCGACTTCCAGATGGCCCTAGTAAAAAAAACTTCATTTCTTTTTTAATTTTTTGACTGTTTGATGGTCAAAATTATTTTACTTTTTAAAGAGGACTGACCTTAGGAAGGCTTGATGCCATTACTTGGTGTCCAAATTTATTTGTCGACTTCCAGATGGCCCTAGTAAAAAAAACTTCATTTCTTTTTAATTTTTAGACTGTTTGATGGTCAAAATTATTTTACTTTTTAAAGAGGACTGACCTTAGGAAGGCTTGATGCCATTACTTGGTGTCCAAATTTATTTGTCGACTTCCAGATGGCCCTAGTAAAAAAAACTTCATTTCTTTTTAATTTTTAGACTGTTTGATGGTCAAAATTATTTTACTTTTTAAAGAGGACTGACCTTAGGAAGGCTTGATGCCATTACTTGGTGTCCAAATTTATTTGCCGACTTCCAGCTTGCCCACGGAAAAAGAACATCATTTCTCAATCATTTTTGATTATTTGACGTTCAAAAATCTTTTACTTTTCAAAAAGCACAGTCCTAAGGAAGGCTTGATGCCATTAGTTGGGGTCCAAGTTTATATGCCGACTTCCAGCTGGCCCTCGTAAAAAAAAAATCATTTCTTTTTCAATTTTGACTGTTTGACGGTCAAAAATCTTTTCCTTTTCAAAAAGGACAGTCCTAAGGAAGGCTTGATGCCTTTACTTAGGGACAAAATTTATTTGCCGACTTCCAGCTGGCCGTCATAAAAAAAAATTCATTAATTCAGAACTTTTTGAATGTTGGAAGATCAAAAATTTTTAACTTTTTGAAAAGGACGGTCCTAAGGAAGGCTTGATGCAATTAGTTGGGGTCCAAATTTATTTGCTGACTTCCAGCTAGCCCTTGTAAGAAAAACTTCATTTCTTTTTCATTTTTTGACTGTTTGATGGTCAGAACTCTTTTACTTTTTGAAAAGGACTGTCCGAAGGAAAGCTTGACATTGCTTGGGGTCAAATTTTAAGTGCCGACTTCCAGATGGCCCACGAAATTAGAGCGACATTTCTTACTCACTTCTTGACTGTTGGACGGTCAAAAATTTTAATTTTTTAAAACGGACGGTCCTAAGGAAGGCTTGATGCCTTTACTTAGGGTCCAAGTTTATTTGTCGACTTCCAGAAGGCCCTCGTAATCAAAACTTCATTTCTTTTTCATTTTTTGTCTGTTTGATGGTCAGAACTCTTTTACTTTTTAAAGATGACTGACCTTAGGAAGGCTTGATGCAATTACTTGGTGTCCAAGTTTATTTGTCGACCTCCAGATGGCCCTCGTAAAAAAAACTTCATTTCTTTTTCATTTTTTGACTGTTTGATGGTCAGAACTCTTTTACTTTTTGAAAAGGACTGTCCGAAGGAAAGCTTGACATTGCTTGGGGTCAAATTTTAAGTGCCGACTTCCAGATGACTCACGAAATAAGAGCGACATTTCTTACTCACTTCTTGACTGTTGGACGGTCAAAAATTTTAATTTTTTAAAACGGACGGTCCTAAGGAAGGCTTGATGCCTTTACTTAGGGTCCAAGTTTATTTGTCGACTTCCAGATGGCCCTCGTAATCAAAACTTCATTTCTTTTTCATTTTTTGTCTGTTTGATGGTCAGAACTCTTTTACTTTTTAAAGAGGACTGACCTTAGGAAGGCTTGATGCCATTACTTGGTGTCCAAGTTTATTTGTCGACCTCCAGATGGCCCTCGTAAAAAAAACTTCATTTCTTTTTCATTTTTTGTCTGTTTGATGGTCAGAACTCTTTTACTTTTTAAAGATGACTGACCTTAGGAAGGCTTGATGCCATTACTTGGTGTCCAAGTTTATTTGTCAACCTCCAGATGGCCCTCGTAAAAAAAACTTCATTTCTTTTTCATTCTTTGTCTGTTTGATGGTCAGAACTCTTTTACTTTTTAAAGAGGACTGACCTTAGGAAGGCTTGATGCCATTACTTGGTGTCCAAATTTATTTGTCGACTTCCAGATGGCCCTAGTAAAAAAAACTTCATTTCTTTTTCATTTTTTGACTGTTTGATGGTCAAAATTATTTTACTTTTTGAAAAGGACTGTCCGATGGAAGGCTTGATGCCATTACTTGGGGTCCAAATTTATTTGCCGACTTCCAGCTTGCCCACGGAATAAGAACATCATTTCTTATTCATTTCCTGATTGTTTGACGGTCAAAAATCTTTTACTTTTCAAAAAGCACAGTCCTAAGGAAGGCTCCATGCCTTTACTTAGGGTCCAAGTTTATTTGCGGACTTCCAGCTGGCCCTCGTAAAAAAAAATTCATTTCTTTTCCATTTTTTGATTGTTTGACGATCAAAAATCTTTTACTTTTCAAAAAGCACAGTCCTGGGGAAGGCTTGATGCCATTACTTGGGGTCCAAATTCATTTGCTGACTTCCAGCTTGCCCTTGTAAAAAAAACTTCATTTTTTTTTAATTTTTTGACTGTTTGATGGTCAAAATTATTTTACTTTTTGAAAAGGACTGCCCGATGGAAGGCTTGATGCCATTACTTTGGGTCCAAATTTATTTGCCGACTTCCAGCTTGCCCACGGAATAAGAACATCATTTCTCAATCATTTTTAATTATTTGACGTTCAAAAATATTTTACTTTTCAAAAAGCACAGTCCTAAGGAAGGCTTGATGCCATTAGTTGGGGTCCAAATTCATTTGCTGACTTCCAGCTTGCCCACGAAATAAGAACATCATTTCTTATTCATTTTCTGATTGTTTGACGGTTAAAAATCTTTTACTTTACAAAAAGCACAGTCCTAAGGAAGGCTTGATGCCTTTACTTAGGGTCCAAGTTTATTTGCCGACTTCCAGATGGCCCTAGTAAAAAAAACTTCATTTCTTTTTAATTTTTTGACTGTTTGATGGTCAAAATTATTTTACTTTTTAAAGAGGACTCTCCTTAGGAAGGCTTGATGCCATTACTTGGGGTCCAAATTTATTTGCCGACTTCCAGCTTGCCCACGGAATAAGAACATCATTTCTCAATCATTTTTGATTATTTGACGTTCAAAAATCTTTTACTTTACAAAAAGCACAGTCCTAAGGAAGGCTTGATGCCTTTACTTAGGGTCCAAGTTTATTTGCCGACTTCCAGATGGCCCTAGTAAAAAAAACTTCATTTCTTTTTTAATTTTTTGACTGTTTGATGGTCAAAATTATTTTACTTTTTAAAGAGGACTGACCTTAGGAAGGCTTGATGCCATTACTTGGTGTCCAAATTTATTTGTCGACTTCCAGATGGCCCTAGTAAAAAAAACTTCATTTCTTTTTAATTTTTAGACTGTTTGATGGTCAAAATTATTTTACTTTTTAAAGAGGACTGACCTTAGGAAGGCTTGATGCCATTACTTGGTGTCCAAATTTATTTGCCGACTTCCAGCTTGCCCACGGAATAAGAACATCATTTCTCAATCATTTTTGATTATTTGACGTTCAAAAATCTTTTACTTTTCAAAAAGCACAGTCCTAAGGAAGGCTTGATGCCATTAGTTGGGGTCCAAGTTTATATGCCGACTTCCAGCTGGCCCTCGTAAAAAAAAAATCATTTCTTTTTCAATTTTGACTGTTTGACGGTCAAAAATCTTTTCCTTTTCAAAAAGGACAGTCCTAAGGAAGGCTTGATGCCTTTACTTAGGGACAAAATTTATTTGCCGACTTCCATCTGGCCGTCATAAAAAAAAATTCATTAATTCAGAACTTTTTGAATGTTGGAAGATCAAAAATTTTTAACTTTTTGAAAAGGACGGTCCTAAGGAAGGCTTGATGCAATTAGTTGGGGTCCAAATTTATTTGCTGACTTCCAGCTAGCCCTTGTAAGAAAAACTTCATTTCTTTTTCATTTTTTGACTGTTTGATGGTCAGAACTCTTTTACTTTTTGAAAAGGACTGTCCGAAGGAAAGCTTGACATTGCTTGGGGTCAAATTTTAAGTGCCGACTTCCAGATGGCCCACGAAATTAGAGCGACATTTCTTACTCACTTCTTGACTGTTGGACGGTCAAAAATTTTAATTTTTTAAAACGGACGGTCCTAAGGAAGGCTTGATGCCTTTACTTAGGGTCCAAGTTTATTTGTCGACTTCCAGAAGGCCCTCGTAATCAAAACTTCATTTCTTTTTCATTTTTTGTCTGTTTGATGGTCAGAACTCTTTTACTTTTTAAAGATGACTGACCTTAGGAAGGCTTGATGCAATTACTTGGTGTCCAAGTTTATTTGTCGACCTCCAGATGGCCCTCGTAAAAAAAACTTCATTTCTTTTTCATTTTTTGTCTGTTTGATGGTCAGAACTCTTTTACTTTTTAAAGATGACTGACCTTAGGAAGGCTTGATGCAATTACTTGGTGTCCAAGTTTATTTGTCGACTTCCAGATGGCCCTAGTAAAAAAAACTTCATTTCTTTTTCATTTTTTGACTGTTTGATGGTCAAAATTATTTTACTTTTTGAAAAGGACTGTCCGATGGAAGGCTTGATGCCATTACTTGGGGTCCAAATTTATTTGCCGACTTCCAGCTTGCCCACGGAATAAGAACATCATTTCTTATTCATTTCCTGATTGTTTGACGGTCAAAAATCTTTTACTTTTCAAAAAGCACAGTCCTAAGGAAGGCTCCATGCCTTTACTTAGGGTCCAAGTTTATTTGCCGACTTCCAGCTGTCCCTCGTAAAAAAAAATTCATTTCTTTTCCATTTTTTGATTGTTTGACGATCAAAAATCTTTTACTTTTCAAAAAGCACAGTCCTGGGGAAGGCTTGATGCCATTACTTGGGGTCCAAATTCATTTGCTGACTTCCAGCTTGCCATTGTAAAAAAAACTTCATTTCTTTTTCATTTTTTGACTGTTTGATGGTCACAACTCTTTTACTTTTTGAAAAGGACTGTCCGAAGGAAAGCTTGACATTGCTTGGGGTCAAATTTTAAGTGCCGACTTCCAGATGGCCCACGAAATAAGAGCGACATTTCTTACTCACTTCTTGACTGTTGGACGGTCAAAAATTTTAATTTTTCAAAACGGACGGTCCTAAGGAAGGCTTGATGCTTTTACTTAGGGTCCAAGTTTATTTGTCGACTTCCAGATGGCCCTCGTAAAAAAAACTTCATTTCTTTTTAATTTTTTGACTGTGTGATGTTCAAAATTATTTTACTTTTTGAAAAGGACTGCCCGATGGAAGGCTTGATGCCATTACTTGGGGTCCAAATTTATTTGCCGACTTCCAGCTTGCCCACGGAATAAGAACATCATTTCTCAATCATTTTTGATTATTTGACGTTCAAAAATCTTTTACTTTACAAAAAGCACAGTCCTAAGGAAGGCTTGATGCCATTAGTTGGGGTCCACGTTTATTTGTCGACCTCCAGATGGCCCTCGTAAAAAAAACTTCATTTCTTTTTCATTTTTTGTCTGTTTGATGGTCAGAACTCTTTTACTTTTTAAAGAGGACTGACCTTAGGAAGGCTTGATGCCATTACTTGGTGTCCAAGTTTATTTTTCGACCTCCAGATGGCCCTCGTAAAAAAAACTTCATTTCTTTTTCATTCTTTGTCTGTTTGATGGTCAGAACTCTTTTACTTTTTAAAGAGGACTGACCTTAGGAAGGCTTGATGCCATTACTTGGTGTCCAAGTTTATTTGTCGACCTTCAGATGGCCCTCGTAAAAAAAACTTCATTTCTTTTTCATTTTTTGTCTGTTTGATGGTCAGAACTCTTTTACTTTTTAAAGAGGACTGACCTTAGGAAGGCTTGATGCCATTAGTTGGGGTCCAAATTCATTTGCTGACTTCCAGCTTGCCCACGGAATAAGAACATCATTTCTTATTCATTTTCTGATGGTTTGACGGTCAAAAATTTTTTACTTTTCAAAAAGCGCAGTCCTAAGGAAGGCTTGATGCCACTAGTTGGGGTCCAAATTCATTTGCCAAGTGTCAGATGGCCTTCGAAATAAGAACGACATTTCTGATTCATTTTTTGACCGTTTGACGGTCAAAATTCTTTTACTTTTCAAAAAGGACTATCTTTAGCAAGGCTTGGTGCCTTTACTTAGAGTTTAAATTTATTTACCGAGTTCCAGGTGACCCTCGTAAAAAAAACTGTATTGCTTATTCCTTTTTTGATTGAGTGGCGGTCAAAAATCTTTTATTTTTCAAAAAGGACTGTCTGATGGAAGGCTTGATGCCTTTACATAGGAACCAAATTTATTTGCCGACTTCCAGCTTGGAGGATAGCAGATCTGTTTTTTCATTGACCTCGGGTGTCCAGGGTTTTGGGAGCTTAGAGCTTGGGAGATAGCTGATCAGTTTTTTTGTTGACCTCGGGCCATCGAACCACGAGCCATCGCAGAGTTTACGATGCAAGCATGGCAAATTCTGCGATGGAGCATCGCTAGCTGCTCGCGGGGCCCCGTCGCCAATCGTACGATACTGCATTGATTTAATTTTTTCCGTGTATCAAATATTTAATTATAAATATTGAAATTATTTAATTATTTACATTATCATGATCACCCCTGTACCCTTTCTCCCTCGCAAGCTGCAACGCAGTCCACAGCGAGTATAGCCTGCAAGCAAACGTCAGAGTTGACGCCACACGGCCCACGGGAGCGCCGCGGTGGCACCTAACCAAATTTCGACGTAAAGAAACAGCAACAACCAAAAAACTTATATCACACGTGTACATTGCACTTTTAATGGTTATGTATATGATACATGCAGAGAGCTTTTTTTTTTGTGAGTTCATGTCATTCTTTCTTTTTGAACTTCACTTTTAAAATATTCACATATTTTCAATCGCTCATAAAAAAAAAACGAATTGAAAATAAAATATACTATTATAGTAATAATGATCAGCGAAAAATTATGAATCTAAAAATATTTTATAAAAATACTTTTTTAGCTGGTCAACAGTTAATGTAACACGATGTATGGCTTCTGAAATTATTTTCTACCAAAAAAACATTGACAATCACAACAAAACTTTTTTAAAACTATTAACCTCACTTTTGAATACCGCAGTTTTGGAGGTTATTCACGTAAAAATTATGTTTGTAAAATTTATTGTAAAATTTGTAAAAGGTCAATTTTTTGCAGTGTCAAGAAATGAATTCTTCGATAGTAAAACTATACGTATGTGATTTTCTAAAGGATCTCTATTGTAAGAAGGTAAATATCAGTAATTTAGTTTATTTTTTCGGCGTAGCAGCCATACGCCTAATGAAAAAAATTCAATCTTTAACATGCAATAACTTTTAAACTATATGGTCAATTTTTATCTGACTTAGTATAAATGTTTATCAATATCTAATAGACACTTCCAGAAAATTTCAGCAGATTCTCTATTATCATGCATTTGGTAGAAAACCAGCATAAAGATAAGTACATCAAAAAAAAAAAATGATATAAGATAGGTGTACCTAATATGGCCCTGTGCCTAATATAGCGCCCCCCCCCCCACCCATGTTATTTAGAATATGCTTGATATGCGACATCTCTACAAGGTTGGAAGAAGTCACAAACAATAAATTATGAGGTATTGAGTTGTTTTTATACTTTTTATACTGCAGTGTACCTAATATGGCCCCCCGCAAATTAGTAGAAATCCGATATTAAGAGTCCTTAGTTTCATATTTACTTTTTAGAAAATCCTATCCTAATGTTTTTTAAGAAAAATAAATTTACTTATTTCAAAGTTTTTCTTCATTTTAAACTAAAAAAACGTTCTACCTCAAAAAACAAATTTTGATAAAATTTTCAAGTTGTAATTTTTCTACAGATTGCAAAGCTTTCAAAAAAATTGTAAAAAAGGCTCAATTTTTAAATAAATAATTGTTAAAATCATGAAAATTTTAGAGTTTTTCAAATCTCTTATCCTGATTGATTTAAAAAATAGTATTAAGTCGCAATTAATAAATAACTTCAAGGGGGCCATATTAGGTACACAAATTTTTGTTGTTTTAAAAAAACGCGCTTCAACAAGAATATAAAAAGTTTTCATTTTATCAGGAGTAAGATTAGCTCGATGGTATTATTACTAGCCTGTTGAGTGAAAGGTCTCTAGTTCGATTCCCGAGATATTAAAAAAAAAAATAAATAATAATAATACTACGACTTGATAAGATTCTTTTTTTTTTTTTTTAAGGTTGTTTTCTACCAGAGCTTGTTTAGTGAAAGACTAAAAAGAAATTATTTCATCATAATGTTAACAATCGGTTCTTGAAATTTATTTTTTAACTTTTTATGGCTTTTGAAATTATTTTCTTCCAAAAAAATATTGACAGTCACAACAAAACGTTTTTTAAAACTATTAACCTCACTTTTGAATACCGCAGTTTTGGAGGTTATTCACGTAAAAATTATGTTTGTAAAATTATTGTAAAATTTGTAAAAGGTCAATTTTTTTCAGTGTCAAGAAATGAATTCTTCGATAGTAAAACTATTAGGGCTTCACGATATTCGAGAAAAATATCGATATCGTCTCGAAATCGATACGATATCCGAGACGAATGTCGATATCGATACGATAAAAATTTTGTATGAAGCCACCGATATTCTCATATCGGCGATATTCCAGAGACGATAATATCGAAAAATATCGTCTCGAAAAAAATAAGATGTATAAAGCAATTTTAAATCTTAGCGTGAATATCGTACACTGTTACTGGAGCCAATAAAACTCGAAAGTGTCAGTGGCGGATCCAGCAATCATTTTTGGGGAGGCACTTTACTATATTATATATATATATGTGTGTGTGTGTGTATATGAGATAGCTGATCAGTTATCCCCCAAACTCTAAACCCCTAAATACCCTGGGGGCCCGAGTTCAACAAAAAAACTGATCAGCTATCCCCCAATCTATTTACCCCCAAATACCCTGAGCACCCAAATTCAATAAATAAACTGATCAGCCGTCCTCCAAGCTTTAAACCCCCAAATACCCTGGGCGTCCGAGTTCAACAAAAAAACTGATCAGCTATCCCCCATGTTATTTACCCCCAAATACCCTGGGCACCCAAATTCAATAGATAAACTGATCAGCTATCCTCCAAGCTCTAAACCCCCAAATACTCTGGGCGCTCAAATTCAACAAAAAAACTGATCAGCTATCTCCTAAGCTGTACATCCCCAAATACCCTGGGCACCCAAATTCAATAGATAAACTGATCAGCTATCCACCGAGCTCTAAACCCCCAAATACCCTGGGCGCCCGAGTTCAACAAAAAAACTGATCAGCTATCCCCCAAGCTATTTACCCCCAAATATCCTGGGCACCCAAATTCAATAAATAAACTGAACAGCCATCCTCCAAGCTCTAAACCCCCAAATATCCTGGGCATCCGAGTTCAACAAAAAAACTGATCAGCTATCCCCCAAGCTATTTACCCCCAAATACCCTGGGCGCTCGAGTTCAATAGATAAACTGATCAGCTTTTCCCCAAGCTGTAGACTCCTAACTACCCTGGGCGCCCGAGTTAAATAATTAAACTGATCGGCTGTCCCTCAAGCTCTAAGCCCCCAAAACCCTGGAAGCCCGAGTTCAATAAAAAAAACTGATCAGTTATATAATTGCACTAGTGAATCGTAATTTAGGTGTTGTTACAAAAATATTTACAGCTGGGCGGTGGGCCGATAAGTTTTTTTGTTGAACTCGGGCGCCCAGGGTATTTGGCGGCTTAGAACTTGGGGGATAGCTGATCAGTTTCTTTTATTGAACTTGATGCCCAAGGTTTTGGGAGTTCACAGCTTGGGGGATAGCTGATCGGTTTTTTTGTTGAATTTGGGCGCCCAGGGTTTTGGGGGTTTACAGCCTTGGGGGATAGCTGATCGGTTTATTTATTGAACTCGGGCGCCCAGGGTATTTAGGGGTTTGCAGCTTGAGGGATAGCTGATCACTTTATTTATTGAACTATGGCGCCCAGGGTACTTGGGGGCTTAGAAGATCAATTTTTTTGACCTCGACGCCCTGGGTATTTTGGGGTTTAGAACTTAAGGGATAGCTGATCAGTTAATTTATTGAACTCGGGCGCCCAGGGTATTTGGGGGCTTAGAACTTGCGGGATAGCTGATCAGTTTCTTTTATTGAACTCGATCCCCAGGGTTTTGGGGGTTCACAGCTTGGGAGATAGCTGATCGGTTTTTTTGTTGAACTTGGGCGCCCAGGGTATTGAGGGTATATAGCTTGGGGGATAGCTGATCAGTTAATTTATTGAACTCGGGCGCCCAGGGTATTTGGGGGTTTAGAAGATCAATTTTTTTGACCTTGATGCCCAGGGTTTTGGGGGTTTACAGCTTGAGGAATAGCTGATCGGTTTGTTTATTAAACTCGAGCGCCTAGGGTACTTGGGGGTTTACAGCTTGAGGGATAGCTGATCAGTTAACTTATTGAACTTGGGCGCCCAGGGTATTTGGGGGGTTTGCAACTGTTGCGGTTGAGCGTTTTTTGAGAACTGGCTCTCTCGTCGTGAGTGATACGAGAACTTGTTTAAAAGACGATTCTCTAAAAGCACTTTAAGGTTTGAATTCGTGGTCTAAGTCTTCTTTAAATATTAGAAACAAGATATCTTTAACGGACTTAATTCATGATTAGTAACTATCTTTTTTTTTTTTTTAGATTTTTTTTCTTTGCTCATTTTGTTTTTTTAAAATAAATGATAATTTAAATAAAAATATATATTATAATTACTCTAATTTATGTAAGTATATTCATACTCAACTTTGTATTGCCCAACGAATTTCAAATTAGTTAAGATGACTTTGTATTGATGATTCGGGCATTGGTTTTTTAAATAATTAAAAATCTAGTGAATATTTGTTCACCTAGAGTATTCCCTTAATTTTTAAATAAATGAAAAAATAGAGAAGAAAATTTGTCCCAGGTGAGATTCGAACACACGACCTCCTGCATTCCGGGCAGTCGCTCTACCACTGAGCTACCGGGCGATTGTGTGTTCATACTCTTCTAGTCAAATTTATTTTCTACTCAATTAAAAACCCGATTCCCCGTACCCACCCATTTTACCCATTGCGACCTACCTCTCAATCAGGGTCGATATTACTTATGTAAGTATATTCATACTCAACTTTGTATTGCCCAACGAATTTCAAATTAGTTAAGATGAATCGTCTGGTAGCTCAGTGGTAGAGCGACTGCCCGGAATGCAGGAGGTCGTGTGTTCGAATCTCACCTGGGACAATTTTTTCCTTCTCAATTTTTTCTTCTATTTAAAAATTAAGGGAATACTCTAGGTGAACTAATATTCACTAGATTTTTAATTATTTAAAAAACCAATGCCTGAATCATCAATACAAAGTCATCTTAACTAATTTGAAATTCGTTGGGCAATACAAAGTTGAGTATGAATATACTTACATAAGTAATATCGACCCTGATTGAGAGGTAGGTCGCAATTGGTAAAATGGGTGGGTACGGGGAAATGGGTTTTTAATTGAGTAGAAAATAAATTTGACTAGAAGAGTATGAACACACAATCGCCCGGTAGCTCAGTGGTAGAGCGACTGCCCGGAATGTAGTCCGGGGGCAGAGGCCGATTTTGTAGGATTTTGAGACCGGCTCACTTTTTCAAGTGATTCCCATGTATTGTGGCCCGCTAAATACGAATATCGAGGTTAGAAGTGTCAAAAGTTGTCAGATAATTTGTTATTAACAAATTTTAACAACAATTAGGAAAAAATCGTGTTTTTGCTAAATAAAAATTTTTTTCAGGTTTTTTTGATCAAAAAAAAGAAAAAATGTTCTATAAAATTTTTCTCTAGGATACGTAATTTTTGCGTTAAAAATCGCCAAAGTTTTAAAAAATGCGATTCTTACGATTTCTGACTTCCAAATACTATGTGAAAAAAATTATTTTTTCACACGATTATAGGGTTTACTCGTTGTCTGGGATCTATTCAACAATATGCAAAACAAGTTTTATGTCATTGTTGATTTGAAGTACTTTTTTTTTATTGACAAAAAGCATAGGCGCTAAGCGCTACGCAACTCACTCGAGGAGCGCCTGTTAATGTCCAATACTCTTGGCTCAGTTTTCATCAGACTTGAAGTTTTTGAAATCATTATTTATGCATTTTTTACATGTTCGAGAAGAGTATGAGAGATGGAAAGTATCAAAAACTGTGTGAAAATCTATAACTGATAAATTTAAATAATAAAAAAATCACTTAACCTAAAAAAAAAATTTTTCTTCTTCTAATCAAAAGTAATAAAATCAAAAGTAATAATACATTGACATGAATGTTTTTCGAACCCGTCAAATTTTCGAATTTAATTAAAGCTCCTTAGTTAAAAATGTGGGCATTCGAATAATACGTAATTTTTTGTTTTGAAATAACTGATGTCATTTACGTTTCTTAAATTTTATATAACATACATAAAAAATAATCGTCAAATAAAATAAAAACGAGATTTTCATGCATTTAAATTAGCATCCATGCACGTCTTTAAAATACAGTTTGTTAAATAAAAAAATACATAAAATAGAGTCTTCTTAGTAATGCATAGAATTATAAAAATTTTAAAACAGTTTTTACGAATACGACAAACAGATATGGGAAAATGTAATATAATTATTTACTTCTTTAAAATAATTTTGATAATCTTTGACTTTATATAATATATTTTTATTTAATTTATCGTAATATCACATTTTTTTAACGAGCACATTGAATTTTTTTACCAGTCTAAATCGTCATCACTTTCTAAATTATCTATTAGATTAAATTTGTTTTTGCAAGTATTATCCTTTTGGCATTTGCAAAATTCGCAACATGGTACTCCTGAAGATTTGAAAATGCAGTGTTTTGTGGTGTCTACTCGACACGAGCAGCTAGGAACTAGTTCATCTGATGGAGGTATAAGAATTTCAACTTTTGCTGGTATCAAACAATCATTTTGTTCTTCCCATCATTTTGTTGTCAACAAAAATGCATCAAAACAAATTATTTTAGAAAATTACTTTAAAAAATTCATGTCAACGTATTATTACTTTTATTACTTTTGATTAGAAGAAGAAAAATTTTTTTTTTAGGTTAAGTGATTTTTTTATTATTTAAATTTATCAGTTATAGATTTTCACACAGTTTTTGATACTTTCCATCTCTCATACTCTTCTCGAACATGTAAAAAATGCATAAATGTTGATTTCAAAAACTTCAAGTCTGATGATAACTGAGCCAAGAGTATTGGACATTAACAGGCGCTCCTCGAGTGAGTTGCGTAGCGCTTAGCGCCTATGCTTTTTGTCAATAAAAAAAAAGTACTTCAAATCAACAATGACATAAAACTTGTTTTGCATATTGTTGAATAGATCCCAGACAACGAGTAAACCCTATAATCGTGTGAAAAAATAATTTTTTTCACATAGTATTTGGAAGTCAAAAATCGTAAGAATCGCATTTTTTAAAACTTTGGCGATTTTTAACGCAAAAATTACGTATCCTAGAGAAAAATTTTATAGAACATTTTTTCTTTTTTTTTATCAAAAAAACCTGAAAAAAATTTTTATTTAGCAAAAACACGATTTTTTCCTAATTGTTGTTAAAATTTGTTAATAACAAATTATCTGACAACTTTTGACACTTCTAACCTCAATATTCGTATTTAGCGGGCCACAATACATGGGAATCACTTGAAAAAGTGAGCCGGTCTCAAAATCCCACAAAATCGGCCTCTGCCCTCGGACTAATGCAGGAGGTCGTGTGTTCGAATCTCACCTGGGACAATTTTTTTCTTCTCAATTTTTTTATTTATTTAAAAATTAAGGGAATACTCTAGGTGAACTAATATTCACTAGATTTTTAATTATTTAAAAAACCAATGCCCGAATCATCAATACAAAGTCATCATAACTAATTACTGTAATTTATTATATAAGTGTTTAATAAATATAATTTAATTAACAACTGATTTGTAGATGAAATTTTTTGAGTCGATATTTCTCGATTCTCGGGATTGAGCCGAGACGATATCGAGATGAAATCGATAAATTTACAGTAAAATATCGTCGATACGATACTCGATACGATAAACATGCCCATATGTCGATACGATATCGATATAATTCAAAATATCGATATCGTCTCGTATCGTGAAGCCCTAAAAACTATACGTATGTGATTTTTCTAAAGGATCTCTATTGTAAGAAGATAAATATCAGTAATTTAGTTTATTTTTTCGGCGTAGCAGCCATACGCGTAATGAAAAAAATTCAATCTTTAACATGCAATAACTTTTAAAGTATATGGTCAATTTTTATCTGACTTAGTATAAATGTTTATCAATATCTAATAGACACAGAAAATTTGAGCAGATTCTCTATTATCATGCATTTGGTAGAAAACCACCATAAAGATAAGTACTGCAAAATTATGAGGTTTTGAGTTGTTTTTATACTTTTTATACTGCAGTGTACCAAATATGGTCCCCCGCGAATTAGTAGAAATCCGATATTAAGAGTCCTTAGTTTCATATTTACTTTTTAGAAAATCCTATCCTAATGTTTTTTAAGAAAAATAAATTTACTTATTTCAAAGTTTTTTTTTCATTTTAAACTAAAAAAACGTTCTACCTCAAAAAACAAATTTTGATAAAATTTTTAAGTTGTAATTTTTCTACTGATTGCAAAGCTTTCAAAAAAATTGTAAAAAGGCTCAATTTTTAAATAAATAGTTGTTAAAATCATGAAAATTTTAGAGTTTTTTAAATCTCATATCCTGATTGATTTAAAAGATAGTATTAAATCGCAATTAACTAACTTCAAGGGGGCTATATTATGTACACGAATTTTTGGTGTCATAAAAAAACACGCTCCGATAAGAGTATAAAAAGTTTTCATTTTATCAGAAGCAAGATTAGCCTGATGGTATTATTGCAAGCCCATTGAGTAAAAGATCTCTAGTTCGATTCCCGAGATAAAAAAAAAAAAAAAAAAAAAAATTACCACAGTTTGGTTAGTTCCCCCCTTTTTTAACAGCTTTTTTTATATTTATAATTAAAATTTTACATGGACTAAAATTACTATTTTTATTTTATTTTATTTTATTTTTTTATTTAAAATTTTTTTATTTTTTTTTTCATACGAAGAAATCATATTATTTTATTTATTTATATATTTATCACTGGCAACCTCACTTGTAGGTTAAGACCCATCACGAGGCGAGTAACAACCACATATATGTGAGGGACCTACGCCACCTACATTATACGTTTTAATAGCGTGGGTGGTATGGCTTATTGCGCGCGCATATCACAACCTTACGAAATACCCGTTGTAGAGACATGGTAGCCAGCTTTAAGGAGGCTTGGCAGCGTAGGGGTCGTACCTAGCGGGGGCCTTTGCGGGTGCAAAGGCCCCCGCTCAAAATTGACACTAAGAAAAAAAGTATTTTTTTATTTATTTTTATCAGTAAGTAATTATTTATTAATTTTTAAACATGTTAAAACAAAATTTAAGATAAAAAATTTTTAAAAACGTTGAAAAATTGCATGTTTTGAAGGTTATGTACCACGATTTTCTATTTTTCTTGTAAATTAGTCCGATAATCTCAAATTTTTATAATTTTAAAATAATCTTCAAATTTTTATCTTTAAAACGACACCTGACTCGTAGTAAACTTGTGGATTTTGATGATTTGCCAAATTTTTAAATGTTTTTTTCCATAAGAGCCCATGTTAAAAAAAAAATTCTTATTTTTAGTTAAGTTTTAGTTAAAATACTGATTTTTTTCTCGAAAACGAGTCCGACAACCATTGTTGTGTTAAATAGGAAAGTTGTTTGTTTTACTTCAAGGAATCTACAGGAATTTTTTGGGTTCTTACTTTTGGATTTTTAAAAAACTGCCAAGACACCTTAAGAGGAGGGTATATGGCTCGTCTGGGTATGCCGGTAACTCTGATTGCAGTTTTGCCATGAAAACATAAACCTAGATAGTCTCCCATACACAATCGCGTGGTCGTGTCTGCGCCGCCTTGCGGCGACAAACCGAAACCAGCGGCAAATTTAAAAATAGAATAAGCAACATTTTTTTTATGACTGTCATAGTTATGAATATTATTTTTTTTTATTTGCCATCAAATTGATAATTATACCATCGTCAATTATTTATTCATTCTGAAAAAGTAATAAGCTTATAAAGCAGTTTATTGATTTCTTTTAACACTTATAATAAATGATAAGATTTACTATTACAATTTGATTTTATTGTTTTATTTATTTTATTTGCAGTTTATTTATCATTTTCAGAAAAAAAAAACTTTGATAGCCATTTAGTCATTCTATCATTTTTTTGTATTGTTTTTTTTCCAATTTTACTTGAATCTTATCATTTTTAAGTTTCTATTTTTGACAGAATAAGTACAATACTTTTTCACTCTTTTTACTTTTTGTTATTTATTTTAAATCTTTTAATTTGAATATTATTCTTGTTTTTTTTTTTTTTTTAATTTTAGCAGTGTAATTAATACACATTTTTTATAATTATTTTTCATCGTATTCTTTTTTAGGTAAAAATTTGATTACATGTGATCCAATTTTTTTTCTCAGCATATGTCAACTAAAAAGATTCTTTTTAAATTAATTTTCTTTTTGTTTATTTGTTTGTTTGTTTTTTTTTTTTTTCTTTCAGAAGCAACTTTTTTAATTTTTTTCATTTTTATTCATAATAATAAAATTTTTTTTTTTTTTTTTTTTTTTTTCAAGTTGTGATACAATAGTTTCATGTAACTCATTAAAACTTTAAAATTCTTTAGAATATCAATATTTAAATGAATTTTCTTTTGATCAATTTATTATTAATTTCTTTAATTATTTATCAATCAAGCATTATCTTTTTATCAATGTTAATTTTTTCATTTTTTTATAAATAACTTATTTTTTCAAATTTTTCAAAACTTAATTTGAATCAATATAATATTTTTTATTTCATGTTAAATTATATCGATATTCGTTTCAATCAAATTTTTCACTGGTATTTCATTTATTTTTGTAATTTTTTTTATTTTTCTTATTCATAGTTTAATAATCAAACATTTTTTTAAATTATACCATAATTTGAAAATTGCAACTTTCATTGATATCGAATAAGTTTTTATTTTTATTTTTTTAGACCATCATTCTATCAAGAAATTCTTTTTTCTTTTTTTATTATTTATTTTTTTTTTTTTTCATGTTACTTTTTTGTAATATTAAATGTTTTGCAACATCAATATATTTTGGTAAATTATTTTATTTCTGTAATACGATTTGAATACCCCAAATATTTATCCAGCTACAGCAAATAGTACAAGAGCAGTCAAAGAATGCTCACTGTACTGTACACTGCAGCAAGATTTAAATCATGTCATGAAATGTAAATGCCTGCTGGCAGTGTGCAGCAAGAGCAATGCATCTTCATTTGAGTCAAATCACTAAAATATGTCAGAACTGAGTCAGTAAAAATCTTTAAGAAAAATCAATAATAACAAAAAGTTGGTTCTAATAAGTAAACAGTGACTCAAATATCATTTATGTGTCAACTTTTATTTCTGTAGTTAGGTACTATTGGTTTAAAACTTTTATTTATCCGGCTGAACCAAGTAGTGTAAGAGCCGGAGCAGATGTCAAAGACTGCACTGAACACTGCAGCTACATTTAAATCCTATCATGAAATGTAAATGCCTGCTGGCAGTGTGCAGCAAGAGCAATGCAGCTTCATTTGAGTCAAATCATCAAAATATGCCAGCACTGAGTCAGTAAAAATCTATTAAAAAAATCAATAAAAACAAAAAGTTGGTTCTAATAAGTAAACAGTGGCTCAAATAACATTTAAGTGTCAACTTTTTTTGTGTAGTTAGGTAATATTGCTTTCAAAACTTTTATTTAACCGGCTGAACCAAGAAGTATAAGAGCCAGAGCAGATGTCAAAGACTGCACTGCACACTGCAGCTACATTTAAATCATATCATAAAATGTAAATGCCTGCTGGCAGTGTGCAGCAAGAGCAATGCAGCTTCATTTGAGTCAAATCACTAAAATATGTCAGAACTGAGTCAGTAAAAATCTTTAAGAAAAATCAATAATAATAAAAAGTTGGTGCTACAAAGTAAACAGTGACTCAAAAATCATTTATGTGTCAACTTTTATTTATGTAGTTAGGTACTATTGGTTTTATAACTTTTATTTATCCAGCTGAACCAAGTAGTGTAAGAGCCGGAGCAGATATCAAAGACTGCACTACACACTGCAGCTACATTTAAATCATATCATGAAATGTAAATGCCTGCTGGCAGTGTGCAGCAAGAGCAATGCAGCTTCATTTGAGTCAAATCATCAAAATATGCCAGCACTGAGTCAGTAAAAATCTTTAAGAAAAATCAATAAAAACAAAAAGTTGGTTCTAAAAAGTAAACAGTGACTCAAAAATCATTTATGTGTCAACTTTTATTTGTGTAGTTAGGTACTATTGGTTTTACAACTTTTATTTATCCGGCTGAACCAAGTAGTGTAAGAGCTGGAGCCGATGTCAAAGACTGCACTGCACACTGCAGCTACATTTAAATCATATCATGAAATGTACATGATGCTGGCAGTGTGCAGCAAGAGCAATGCAGCTTCACTTGAGTCAAATCACTAAAATATGTCAGAACTGAGTGAGTAAAAATCTTTAAGAAAAATCAATAATAACAAAAAGTTGGTTCTAATAAGTAAACAGTGACTCAAAAATCATTTATGTGTCAACTTTTATTTGTGTAGTTAGGTACTATTGGTTTTACAACTTTTATTTATCCGGCTGAACCAAGTAGTGTAAGAGCTGGAGCCGATGTCAAAGACTGCACTGCACACTGCAGCTACATTTAAATCATATCATGAAATGTACATGATGCTGGCAGTGTGCAGCAAGAGCAATGCAGCTTCACTTGAGTCAAATCACTAAAATATGTCAGCACTGAGTGAGTAAAAATCTTTAAGAAAAATCAATAATAACAAAAAGTTGGTTCTAATAAGTAAACAGTGACTCAAAAATCATTTATGTGTCAACTTTTATTTGTGTAGTTAGGTACTATTGGTTTTACAACTTTTATTTATCCGGCTGAACCAAGTAGTGTAAGAGCTGGAGCAGATGTCAAAGACTGCACTGCACACTGCAGCTACATTTAAATCCTATCATGAAATGTAAATGCCTGCTGGCAGTGTGCAGCAAGAGCAATGCAGCTTCATTTGAGTCAAATCATCAAAATATGCCAGCACTGAGTCAGTAAAAATCTTTAAGAAAAATCAATAAAAACAAAAAGTTGGTTCTAATAAGGAAACAGTAATTTGATAATCATTGAAATGTCATTGTTACAATTTAATTATCATTGAGATACCAACTTTTAGTTATCAAGTTCACTCTTACTATTCATACTGTCTAGGTTAAATGTATAACTGCAGGAGACAATTCCTATGACTGCCGGCAGTCTGCAGTAGGAGCATTGCAACTTGATTCGAGTCATCATTGAAATGTATACTACTTGCACCATTTATAATTAATCCTACAACTTTTTTAAGTCTGAATGTTTAATCTTGAGTGAAGTTGATAATTATAAGAGATATAAAAAAAATGCTCGGCTTACTTACCAATTCCATTGGTGCCCTTTGACTCATGATTTATAAATTATTTCAAGTAACCACTAAGCTCTTATTAAATTTAGTAATGTTTATAATTGAAAATTGGTAAATAAAAAATTCACTGCTTTGCAGCAGTCAGCAGTGTCAGCTGTCAGCTGACAGTACTGCATGCAAATTGCCACACCATGCTGCAGCCTGCACTCTACCACACTCTACTAGCTAACGACGTAACCTCAATAAGTTATTTGTACTTTTCAAATAACTTTTTTTTTACAATATGGATTTTGAAAAAAATTAATAGTATTTTACAAAATATTATTTTTAATAGTTGTAACTTGTTTTTTAACTTTAAAAGAAAAAAAAATTACTCATCAATTTTGCAAAGAAGCTGCGTGTGAGTTCACCATCTACATGGTATGTTTCATGGTACAAGACAACTTCTCATGAATCTGTTTTACCTCTTTACACCTTAGATCGTACTTTTCATGTGAAATCTTCAATTTTTCTTTAAAATAAAAATTATCGACATGAATAGATTCTGTGAAATAGCCTCCATGGTGCTTACTATTTGTTTTTACGATTAATACTACCATTTTTTTTTTACGGGAGAAATTAAGTCGGTGATGGGCGTTTAGGCGTCATTTAGTGTCATCTGCTCCGGTGAGTGAATTTCAAATAAAAAATTTTTTTGTCGACTTTTGGCATATAAAGGGGTAAGCACTATACAAAACCATATTTCAAATACGTGTATAAAATTTTATTAACTTTTGTATTGTAAAAAAAAAGTTATTTGAAAAGTACGAAACTTACACTAGGGGGCGCTGATTGTCGCTATATATCCTCCTCTTAAGTAGATGTCAATTTCTATTTTGACTCCCACGAGTCAAAATTACATTGAATCTGGCTACAGCGAGAGTCAAAGTAACACTTTGTTCCCAGAGAGGGCGGATTGAAAAGTACCTATTGAATGCCGCAGTTAGGTCACTCCACCAAAATAAAATTTAAAATTAAATATTCCAAAAATATTTTCAAAAATCGTTTTTTAATACGGTTTAAATTAGTGTGGAGTGATACTTTAATTACATTTAAAATTTTTTTTCGTCCCTCTAACCTCAAAATCGGAACTTCGCCTCTTGTTTTCGGTTAGAAGGACGAAAAATAGTATATTTCCCTTAGGCTCGAGGGTTCGATTTAGCCTCCTCGTTGCAACCCTCGCCTTCGGCTCGGGTCGCATACCTCTCGGAGGCCAAATCGAACCATCTCGCCTGCGGGAATAATATACAATATTCCACTTGGCCATGTAATTTGCACTTTTCGATGTGCCAGTTTTGTGGAGAAAGTTTTACATTCCTACTACGTTAAAAAATAAGATGGGAATGTCAAAATTCCACCATGATCTATAGATTTTGACATATTCCTGCTCCTTTTTTTGTTTGTCAGTGGGAGTTTTTTTTAAATTTGTAACCTCACTCTTTTATGTATCATCATCTTCTGGATCATCATCACCACTGTGTGTAACCAACAATAGAGTTTTTTTCTCAAATATGTTATATTGCCTCGAATAAAACGAGGAATGAATTTTCACCCGTGAAAATGATAAAATAAGTATCGAGTTGTAGGCTAACAAGCTACTTCAAAAATTTTTCTTATAGCATCATTGACTTTGTATAACGCTGTATTATGATTAGTGATAAGTTCTTAATTTTAGTTGTTGCAAAAAATATTTGACTACATTCTGAATTTTTCTAGTTAGTGATTTAAATCTTATGCCTGATAATCTCGGTTTTAATTTTAAAAACTTAGTTTTCACATCTTTTAATCTTCTATAAAGTTTTAAATTTTTTTGTTATAAAAAATACTTTTTCTACATTTTTAGAAATAAAAATTCTTTAAAAAAAAATTTGTTCGTTCAATGAGAAAATTTTTTTATTTGCCGTGATTATAACTATTTTTTCATAAAAAAATTATAATTGATTTGGTTATCTCAAAGTGCCAATTTACATGTTCTAGTGGAATAAAATTTATTGTTAAACAATGAGGACAAAGTTTTTCATAGCCATCCCGAGTGAATCACCACACTCGGCTTCGCCTCGTGTGGCAAACTTCACTCGAGGCGGCCATGTAAAACCTTACCCTCTTGTTTAACAATATATCATTATACATCTTATGAATTTATACATAATTTTTTAATTTAAACTTGAGTTACAATGAAATTTTTTCATTAAATTCGAAGAAAATGCCACGCCAGGAACCAGGGCACTATGGCGATATGGCCATATTATATGGTGTGGCCAATGAAAACGCCAGGGAAGCGGTCAGGTTGTATATAGCCAGGTACCCTGACCGCCTCCGACCGTGTCCCAACACAATATTGAGAGCTGTTCGTAGAGTACGGAGAGACGGAATGGCAGTGCCTCAACCGGGGGCGCCTGGCCGTGAAAGACCGAGGCCTGCGCGAAATGAGAACCTGGTCGAGTTGATCAGGGTGTTCGTTGTCGAGAACAACCACCGGACGGTGAGCACCCGAGAACTTGTGAACAGATTTGGTTGCAGTCAAATGACGGCTCACCGTATTTTAAAAAAGGATCTCCATCTACATCCTTACCATTATAGGTGGGTCCAAACTCTACGTAAGAATTTTCTCTAGTGAATATTAAAAAATATTTATACCTTTAAGGCATATAATTTGAGCTATCTATGGCTTAGCTCCCGTATAAGGTAAAGTACCAAAATGTGGTCCGCAAGAATTGAGATTTTTTTGATTTTGAATTTTGTTGAGAAAACAAAGTGTTTGAAAGTGAATTTTTTTGTACAAACTTAATTTTGACGACCTTAAGAACTAAAGAAAAATTTTTTTAATTTGTAATTATTATTTAATTCTGGAATAATTAATGTTTAAAGTCAGGACATCTTGGATTTGGTTCAACCTACGTTAAAAGAGCCCGTGCTTATAAAACAAGACACTTTCAATGTATCTTAGTGAACCTAACATGCTTAGAAAAAGGATTTGCCGACTTGTAGACGGTCCTGCGAACCTGAAATTAGTTATTTGACAGAATTTAGATCAATCAACATAAAAAACGCCTTTGCTTATGCTAGAAACCAGTCAGAACTACGTTATTTGAAAAGCGAAGACTTTTTGAGGTAGATTAAACCGAATTTCATCTAAAAACCAAAAGCAAGGTCGAAGAATCATCTACAAGCCAGAAAATTGTTTTTCTCAGTGGTATCCGTTTCCTATGATACCTAACAATGTTCCTGGTTTCATAAGCAGAGGCTTCTTTTCCGTAGACACCACGAAATTTCTTCAATTAAACAGTTTCGGGTTCACAGGACCACCTACAAGTCGGCAAATTGTTTTCCTAAGCAGGTTGGGTTCACTAAGATAGCTTGGATGTGCCCTGTTCCATTAGCAAAGAATTTTTTTCGGTAGAACAAACCAAATTTCGGCGAAAAACCAGAAGCAAGCTCAGCAAACCATCGACAAGCCTGCAAATTGTTTTTCTAAGCAGGCTAGGTTCTCTTAGACACCTTGAATGTGCCCTGTTTCATTAGCAAAGGATTTTTTTCGATAGTTCTTATCGAATTTCGTCTAAAAACCAGTAGCGAGTTCAACAAACCATCTACAAGCCGGCAAATCGTTTTTCTAAGTAGGTTAGGTTCTATAAGATACCTTCAATATACCCTGTTTCATGAGCAAATGTTTTTTTTTTTTGTAGATCAAACCAAATAATGTCTAAAAACCATTAGCAAGTTCAACAAACCATTTACAAGACGGCAAATTAATTTTCTAAGCAGGTCAGGTCTTTTTAGATACCTTGAATGTACCCTGATTCATAAGCAAAGGCGTTTGTTAGGTAGATCGAACCAAATACCGTCAATAAACTGATTTCAGGTTCATGGGACTGTCTACAACTAGGCAAACTCTTTTTCTGACCATTTCCCTCTCTAAAATACATTGAATGTGCCTTGTTTCATAAGCAAAGGATTTTGTTCGACAGTTCCTATCAAATTTCGTCTAAAAACCAGTAGCAAGCCAAGCAAACCATCTACAAGTCAGCAAATTGTTTTTCTAAGCAGGTTAGGTTTTTTAAGATACTTTGATTGTGCCCTGTTTCATAAGCAAAGGATTATTATCGATAGATCAGATCATATTTCGTCTAAAAACCAGTAGCGAGTTCAACAAACCATCTACAAGCCAGCAAATTGTTTTTCTTAGCAGTTAAGGTTCTCTTAGACACCTTGAAAGAGCCCTGTTTCATTAGCAAAGGATTTTTTTCGATAGATCAGATCATGGTTCATCTGAAAACCAGTAGCGAGTTCAACAAACCATCTACAAGCCGGCGAATTGTTTTTCTTAGAAGTTAAGGTTCTCTTAGACACCTAGAAAGAGCCCTGTTTTATTAGCAAAGGATTTTTTTCGATGGATCAGAACATATTTCGTTTAAAAACCGGTAGCGAGTTCAACTAACCATCTACAAGCCGGCAAATTGTTTTTCTTAGCGGTTAAAGTTCTGTTAGCCACCTTGAATGTGCCCTGTTTCATTAGCAGAGGATTTTTTCCGATGGATCAGAACATATTTCGTTTAAAAACCGGTAGCGAGTTCAACAAACCATCTACAAGCCCGCAAATTGTTTTTCTTAGCGGTTAAAGTTCTCTTAGCCACATTGAATGTGCCCTGTTTCATTAGCAGAGGATTTTTTTCGATAGATCATATCATATTTCGTCTAAAAAACCAAAAGCAAGCTAAGCTAACCATCTACAAGTCAGCAAATTATTTTTCTAAGCAGGTTAGGTTTTTTAAGATACTTTGATTGTGCCCTGTTTCATGAGCAAAGGATTATTATCGATAGATCAGATCATATTTCGTCTAAAAACCGGTAGCGAGTTCAACAAATCATCTACAAGCCGGCATATTGTTTTTCTTAGCAGTTAAGGTTCTCTTAGACACCTTGAAAGAGCCCTGTTTTATGAGCAAAGGACTTTTTTCGATGGATCAGAACATATTTCGTTCAAAAACCGGTAGCGAGTTTAACAAACCATCTACAAGCCGGCATATTGTTTTTCTTAGCAGTTAAGGTTCTCTTAGACACCTTGAAAGAGCCCTGTTTTATTAGCAAAGGATTTTTTTCGATGGATCAGAACATATTTCGTTTAAAAACCGGTAGCGAGTTCAACAAAGCATCTACAAGCCGGCAAATTGTTTTTCTTAGCAGTTAGGATTTTCTAAGCCACCTTGAATGTGCCTTGTTTCATTAGCAGAGGATTTTTTTCGATAGTTCAGATCATATTTCGTCTAAAAACCAGTAGCGTGTTCAACAAATCATATACAAGCCGTTAAATTGTTTTTCTAAGTAGGTTAGGTTTTGTAAGATACCTTCAATATACCCTGTTTTATGAGCAAATGTTTTTTTTTTTTGTAGATTAAACCAAATTATGTCTCAAATCATTAGCAAGTTCAACAAACCATCTACAAGACGGCAAATTAATTTTCTAAGCAGGTTAGGTCTTTTCAGATACCTTGAATGTACCCTGATTCATAAGCAAAGGCGTTTGTTAGGTAGATCGAACCAAATACCGTCAATAAACTGATTTCAGGTTCATGGGACCGTCTACAACTTGGGAAACTCTTTTTCTGACCGTTTCCCTCTCTAAAATACATTGAATGTGCCCTGTTTCATAAGCAAAGGATTTTGTTCGAGAGTTCCTATCAAATTTCGTCTAAAAACTAGTAGTAAGTTCAACAAACCATCTACAAGTCGGCATATTGTTTTTCTAAGCAGGTTAGGTAATTTAAGATACCTTGAATGTACCCTTTCTCATGAGCAAACGTTTTTTTTTTTTTTTTAGATCCAACCAAATTATGTCTAAAAACCATAAGCAAGTTTAAGAAACCATCTACAAGGCGAGAAATGGTTTTTCTAAGCAGGTTAGGTTCTCTTAGACACCTTGAATGTGCCCTGTTTCATTAGCAAAGGATTTTTTTCGATAGTTCTTATCAAATTTCGTCTAAAAACCAGTAGCAAGATCAAAAAACCATCTCCAAGCCGGCAAATTGTTTTTCCAAGCAGGTTAGGTAATTTAAGATACCTTGAATGTACCCTTTCTCATGAGCAAACGTTTTTTTTTTTTTTTTTTTAGATCCAACCAAATTATGTCTAAAAACCATAAGCAAGTTTAAGAAACCATCTACAAGGCGAGAAATGGTTTTTCTAAGCAGGTTAGGTTCTCTTAGACACCTTGAATGTGCCCTGTTTCATTAGCAAAGGATTTTTTTCGATAGTTCTTATCAAATTTCGTCTAAAAACCAGTAGCAAGATCAACAAACCATCTCCAAGCCGGCAAATTGTTTTTCCAAGCAGGTTAGGTTTTTTAAGGTACTTAGATTGTGCCCTGTTTCATTAGCAAAGGATATTTTTCTATATATCAGATCAAATTTCGTCCAAAAACCAGTAGCGAGTTCAACAAATCATATGCAAGCCGTTAAATTGTTTTTCTAAGTAGGTTAGGTTCTATAAGATACCTTCAATATACCCTGTTTCATGAGCAAATGTTTTTTTTTTTTGTAGATCAAACCAAATTATGTCTAAAAACCATTAGCAAGTTCAACAAACCATCCACAAGACGGCAAATGAATTTTCTAAGCAGGTCAGGTCTTTTCAGATACCTTGAATGTACCCTGATTCATAAGCAAAGGCGTTTGTTAGGTAGATCGAACCAAATACCGTCAATAAACTGATTTCAGGTTCATGGGACTGTCTACAACTAGGCAAACTCTTTTTCTGACCGTTTCCCTCTCTAAAATACATTGAATGTGCCTTGTTTCATAAGCAAAGGATTTTGTTCGACAGTTCCTATCAAATTTCGTCTAAAAACCAGTAGCAAGCCAAGCAAACCATCTACAAGTCAGCAAATTAATTTTCTAAGCAGGTTAGGTTTTTTAAGATACTTTGATTGTGCCCTGTTTCATAAGCAAAGGATTATTATCGATAGATCAGATCATATTTCGTCTAAAAACCAGTAGCGAGTTCAACAAACCATCTACAAGCCAGCAAATTGTTTTTCTTAGCAGTTAAGGTTCTCTTAGACACCTTGAAAGAGCCCTGTTTCATTAGCAAAGGATTTTTTTCGATAGATCAGATCATGGTTCATCTGAAAACCAGTAGCGAGTTCAACAAACCATCTACAAGCCGGCGAATTGTTTTTCTTAGAAGTTAAGGTTCTCTTAGACACCTAGAAAGAGCCCTGTTTTATTAGCAAAGGATTTTTTTCGATGGATCAGAACATATTTCGTTTAAAAACCGGTAGCGAGTTCAACAAACCATCTACAAGCCGGCAAATTGTTTTTCTTAGCGGTTAAAGTTCTCTTAGCCACCTTGAATGTGCCCTGTTTCATTAGCAGAGGATTTTTTCCGATAGATCAGATCATATTTCGTCTAAAAAACCAGTAGCGAGTTCAGCAAACCATCTACAAGCCGGCAAATTGTTTTCCTTAGCAGTTAAGGTTCTCTTAGATACCTTGAAAGAGCCCTGTTTTATTAGCAAAGGATTTTTTTCGATGGATCAGAAAATATTTCGTTTAAAAACCGGTAGCGAGTTCAACAAACCATCTACAAGCCCGCAAATTGTTTTTCTTAGCGGTTAAAGTTCTCTTAGCCACATTGAATGTGCCCTGTTTCATTAGCAGAGGATTTTTTTCGATAGATCATATCATATTTCGTCTAAAAAACCAAAAGCAAGCTAAGCTAACCATCTACAAGTCAGCAAATTGTTTTTCTAAGCAGGTTAGGTTTTTTAATATACTTTGATTGTGCCCTGTTTCATTAGCAA
Source organism: Encarsia formosa (assembly GCA_038277355.1). Taxonomy (NCBI): domain Eukaryota; kingdom Metazoa; phylum Arthropoda; class Insecta; order Hymenoptera; family Aphelinidae; genus Encarsia; species Encarsia formosa. Next base: position 72,132,278 of record CM076184.1, read on the forward strand.
AGGATTATTATCGATAGATCAGATCATATTTCGTCTAAAAACCGGTAGCGAGTTCAACAAATCATCTACAAGCCGGCATATTGTTTTTCTTAGCAGTTAAGGTTCTCTTAGACACTTTGAAAGAGCCCTGTTTTATTAGCAAAGGATTTTTTTCGATGGATCAGAACATATTTCGTTTAAAAACCGGTAGCGAGTTTAACAAACCATCTACAAGCCGGCATATTGTTTTTCTTAGCAGTAAAGGTTCTCTTAGACACCTTGAAAGAGCCCTGTTTTATTAGCAAAGGATTTTTTTCGATAGATCAGATCATGGTTCATCTGAAAACCAGTAGCGAGTTCAACAAACCATCTACAAGCCGGAAAATTGTTTTCCTTAGCAGGTGAGGTTTTTTAAGATACTTAGATTGTGCCCTGTTTCATTAGCAAAGGATATTTTTCCATAGATCAGATCAAATTTCGTCCAAAAACCAGTAGCGAGTTCAACAAATCATATGCAAGCCGTTAAATTGTTTTTCTAAGTAGGTTAGGTTCTATAAGATACCTTCAATATACCCTGTTTCATGAGCAAATGTTTTTTTTTTGTAGATCAAACCAAATTATGTCTAAAAACCATTAGCAAGTTCAACAAACCATCTACAAGACGGCAAATTAATTTTCTAAGCAGGTCAGGTCTTTTTAGATACCTTGAATGTACCCTGATTCATATGCAAAGGCGTTTGTTAGGTAGATCGAACCAAATACCGTCAATAAACTGATTTCAGGTTCATGGGACTGTCTACAACTAGGCAAACTCTTTTTCTGACCGTTTCCCTCTCTAAAATACATTGAATGTGCCTTGTTTCATAAGCAAAGGATTTTGTTCGATAGATCATATCATATTTCGTCTAAAAAACCAAAAGCAAGCTAAGCTAACCATCTACAAGTCAGCAAATTGTTTTTCTAAGCAGGTTAGGTTTTTTAAGATACTTTGACTGTGCCCTGTTTCATTAGCAAAGGATTATTATCGATAGATCAGATCATATTTCGTCTAAAAACCGGTAGCGAGTTCAACAAATCATCTACAAGCCGGCATATTGTTTTTCTTAGTAGTTAAGGTTCTCTTAGACACCTTGAAAGAGCCCTGTTTTATTAGCAAAGGATTTTTTTCGATGGATCAGATCATGGTTCGTCTAAAAACCAGTAGCAAGCCAAGCAAACCATCTACAAGTCAGCAAATTGTTTTTCTAAGCAGGTTAGGTTTTTTAAGATACTTTGATTGTGCCCTGTTTCATAAGCAAAGGACTATTATCGATAGATCAGATCATATTTCGACTAAAAACCAGTAGCGAGTTTAACAAACCATCTACAAGCCAGCAAATTGTTTTTCTTAGCAGTTAAGGTTCTCTTAGACACCTTGAAAGAGCCCTGTTTCATTAGCAAAGGATTTTTTTCGATAGATCAGATCATGGTTCATCTGAAAACCAGTAGCGAGTTCAACAAACCATCTACAAGCCAGCAAATTGTTTTTCTTAGCAGTTAAGGTTCTCTTAGACACCTTGAAAGAGCCCTGTTTCATTAGCAAAGGATTTTTTTCGATAGATCAGATCATGGTTCATCTGAAAACCAGTAGCGAGTTCAACAAACCATCTACAAGCCGGCGAATTGTTTTTCTTAGAAGTTAAGGTTCTCTTATTCACCTAGAAAGAGCCCTGTTTTATTAGCAAAGGATTTTTTTCGATGGATCAGAACATATTTCGTTTAAAAACCGGTAGCGAGTTCAACAAACCATCTACAAGCCGGCAAATTGTTTTTCTTAGCGGTTAAAGTTCTCTTAGCCACCTTGAATGTGCCCTGTTTCATTAGCAGAGGATTTTTTCCGATAGATCAGATCATATTTCGTCTAAAAAACCAGTAGCGAGTTCAGCAAACCATCTACAAGCCGGCAAATTGTTTTTCTTAGCAGTTAAGGTTCTCTTAGACACCTTGAAAGAGCCCTGTTTCATTAGCAAAGGATTTTTTTCGATCGATCAGATCATGGTTCATCTGAAAACCAGTAGCGAGTTCAACAAACCATCTACAAGCCGGCGAATTGTTTTTCTTAGAAGTTAAGGTTCTCTTAGACACCTAGAAAGAGCCCTGTTTTATTAGCAGAGGATTTTTTCCGATAGATCAGATCATATTTCGTCTAAAAAACCAGTAGCGAGTTCAGCAAACCATCTACAAGCCGGCAAATTGTTTTTCTTAGCGGTTAAAGTTCTCTTAGCCACCTTGAATGTGCCCTGTTTCATTAGCAGAGGATTTTTTCCGATAGATCAGATCATATTTCGTCTAAAAAACCAGTAGCGAGTTCAGCAAACCATCTACAAGCCGGCAAATTGTTTTCCTTAGCAGTTAAGGTTCTCTTAGATACCTTGAAAGAGCCCTGTTTTATTAGCAAAGGATTTTTTTCGATGGATCAGAACATATTTCGTCTAAAAAACCAAAAGCAAGCTAAGCTAACCATCTACAAGTCAGCAAATTGTTTTTCTAAGCAGGTTAGGTTTTTTAAGATACTTGGACTGTGCCCTGTTTCATTAGCAAAGGATTATTATCGATAGATCAGATCATATTTCGTCTAAAAACCCGTAGTGAGTTCAACAAATCATCTACAAGCCGGCATATTGTTTTTCTTAGCAATTAAGGTTCTCTTAGACACCTTGAAAGAACCCTGTTTTATTAGCAAAGGATTTTTTTCGATGGATCAGAACATATTTCGTTTAAAAACCGGTAGCGAGTTTAACAAACCATCTACAAGCCGGCATATTGTTTTTCTTAGCAGTTAAGGTTCTCTTAGACACCTTGAAAGAGCCCTGTTTTATTAGCAAAGGATTTTTTTCGATGGATCAGAACATATTTTGTTTAAAAACCGGTAGCGAGTTCAACAAACCATCTACAAGCCGGCAAATTGTTTTTCTTAGCAGTTAGGATTTTCTAAGCCACCTTGAATGTGCCTTGTTTCATTAGCAGAGGATTTTTTTCGATAGTTTAGATCATATTTCGTCTAAAAACCAGTAGCGTGTTCAACAAATCATATACAAGCCGTTAAATTGTTTTTCTAAGTAGGTTAGGTTTTGTAAGATACCTTCAATATACCCTGTTTTATGAGCAAATGTTTTTTTTTTTTTAGATCAAACCAAATTATGTCTTAAAATCATTAGCAAGTTCAACAAACCATCTACAAGACGGCAAATTAATTTTCTAAGCAGGTTAGGTCTTTTCAGATACCTTGAATGTACCCTGATTCATAAGCAAAGGCGTTTGTTAGGTAGATCGAACCAAATACCGTCAATAAACTGATTTCAGGTTCATGGGACCGTCTACAACTTGGGAAACTCTTTTTCTGACCGTTTCCCTCTCTAAAATACATTGAATGTGCCCTGTTTCATAAGCAAAGGATTTTGTTCGAGAGTTCCTATCAAATTTCGTCTAAAAACTAGTAGTAAGTTCAACAAACCATCTACAAGTCGGCATATTGTTTTTCTAAGCAGGTTAGGTAATTTAAGATACCTTGAATGTACCCTTTCTCATGAGCAAACGTTTTTTTTTTTTTTTTAGATCCAACCAAATTATGTCTAAAAACCATAAGCAAGTTTAAGAAACCATCTACAAGGCGAGAAATGGTTTTTCTAAGCAGGTTAGGTTCTCTTAGACACCTTGAATGTGCCCTGTTTCATTAGCAAAGGATTTTTTTCGATAGTTCTTATCAAATTTCGTCTAAAAACCAGTAGCAAGATCAACAAACCATCTCCAAGCCGGCAAATTGTTTTTCCAAGCAGGTTAGGTAATTTAAGATACCTTGAATGTACCCTTTCTCATGAGCAAATGTTTTTTTTTTTTTTAGATCCAACCAAATTATGTCTAAAAACCATTAGCAAGTTTAAGAAACCATCTACAAGGCGAGAAATGGTTTTTCTAAGCAGGTTAGGTTCTCTTAGACACCTTGAATGTGCCCTGTTTCATTAGCAAAGGATTTTTTTCGATAGTTCTTATCAAATTTCGTCTAAAAACCAGTAGCAAGATCAACAAACCATCTCCAAGCCGGCAAATTGTTTTTCCAAGCAGGTTAGGTTTTTTAAGGTACTTAGATTTTGCCCTGTTTCATTAGCAAAGGATTTTTTTCGATAGATCAGATCAAATTTCGTCTAAAAACCAGTAGCGAGATCAACAAACCATCTACAAGTCGGCTAATTGTTTTTCTAGGCAGGTGAATTCCTCGAAGATATCTTGAGTGGGCCCTGTTTCACAAGCAAAGGATTTTTTTAGATAGATCCAATCGAAAATAACTATTCTTTTGTCAACAACAGATGAAACCATGGTCTCAAATAAGTTTTCATCCACAGTAATTATCAGCAACACTTTTTCATCTTACGGCGTTGAAAGTGCAAACCTTAGGCCCTAGGTTTGAGTTTGTACTTTTCTTGCCTCGTGCTAAAAATTAATAAAATAAGATAGTAAATTTGGACCTCCCGGCTAGAATAGTGTTCTATTAAACACTTTTACATCAAATGGCAGCTGATCCGACCTTTGTTAGCCGTATCATGTGGATAGATGAGTCCACATTCACCAACATCGGGCTCTTCAATGTTCACAATGAGCATTACTATGCGGAGGAGAATCCCAGAGTCGTTAGACCGGGTATTTATTGTTTTATCTATTTGACAATGATAGGTTCAGAGACCTGACAACTGTGCACTTCATACTTTTTTAAATCTCAGCAGTATAATATCAAATTTAAATTTATTGCAGTTCTTGCAAGGCGCATAGCAACGGTGCATGCACTCATAGCCCTATACAGGAACCCTGATTGTACAGGGGCAAAGTGAGGGGCTTGAACAGCTGTGGAGAACCGCTCGTTTCATTTTTTATTTAATAGTTATTTATTACTAATTCATAAGAAAATCTACGACGAAAATTTCTACTACGAAAAAATCTAAGAAACATAAATATACGAACGAAAAAATATACGAAACATGAATCTACGAACAAAAAAATCTACAGTAAAATTGTAACCCAAATAACCCTCCTATGTTTTATGGCAGAACCAATTTTAACCTTAATCTAGTAACACATCCCAAATATTCCTTCTATAGGTTTTATGGCAGAACTTTATTATAAATTATTTTTTTTTTCATTGTACATATCCAAGTTTGTAGATTCTTTCATCGTAGATTTTTTCATTCGTAGATATTTCTTAGTAGATTTTTATTCGTAGATTTTTTCGTGTCACCATTCATTACACTGAAAGAAGGATTCATGAAAAAAATGAAGTGTGCTCCAAGAGATGATAGGTTCCTTTATGATTGAAAAAGTTATTAATAAAATTTACAGTGATCTGCATTTGATTTCTTTTTTTTTAATTCTACTTATAGGATAGGATGGTGCTTTGTACGCTTGTGACTCCTTTTTTGCGCTTTCCTTTCAATTATTTATAAAAATATCATTTTTGGTGAATGATAAATGGAATCTTGCCAGATGAATTTAAAACGAATTAAAATAAAATATAAAAAAAATTAAATAAAAAGTTTGTTTGATGCGATAACTGCCATCTTAACCTATACGAATAATTAAAAACGAGGAATATCGGATAAAATTCACTTTTAATTTTATGAAATACTTTTCCAAGGAGTACACCTTTAAGTTCGTCTTGCTTCACCTTGAAAATATGGTGCAGCTGTATGCAGTTTTTTGAGGCATGCACGACGAAACACAGTGCACGTTATTCGGTACAGCAGACAGTAAAATTGTTTGCAGAGAAACGGTTTGGTTTTTTTTTAGAAGATTTCAAGTATCACGATATAGTAAAGGGGCACAGTTGTCTAAGCTCTTACCTAATCAAATTTTAAAGGCAAAAATTGATTTGTCAAATCAAAAATTTGTAAATTTATTTTTTCAGATCATCCTCAGCGTAAGTATTCGGTAAATATATGGATCGGTATCATTGATGATAAAATCATTGGTCCGATCCGTCGGCCAGATCGTCTCGATGGGGAGGCGTATCGAGATTTTATCGAAAACGACCTCCCTCTACTTCTGAATCAGAAGCTGACGGTAGAAGAAAGAAATCGCCTGATCTACCAGCACGATGGTGCGCCAGCCCACACGGCGGCTCAGACCCAAGCTCTTCTCCGGGTCACCTTTAGGAATGGCTTCATTGGAAGAGGGGGTTTCATATTATGGCCCCCACGATCCCCAGACCTTTCACCTCTGGATTATTGGCTTTGGAGCCGAATCAAGGAAAGGCTCTACCATGATGGGGCTGAATTTGAGGACGAGGAAGATCTCCTTGCGAGAATAATACAGATTGCAGAAGCGATCACCCCCGAAGAAATTAGGCGAGTAAGCCGAGGAATCATAAAGCGCCTGCAATGCTGTTTGGAGACGGGGGGGGGGGGGTTCATTTTGAACAATGTACACATTAAAAACTAAAAGAAAAGTGTTTTGGTTCTGTGTGTACATATATATATATATATATATATAATGTAAGTTAAGTTTTGTTGTGATTGTCGATTTTTTTTAAATAGAATATAATATTAGAAGCCATGAAAAGTTGTAAGATAAATTTTAATAAACCAATTGTTGGTAGTTTAATGTAATGATTTTTTTTTAGTCTTGAATTCGAATAGTTCCGGTAGAAAAACACTTAAAAACTCCTCACCACGCTCAATCGTAAACAAAAGAATAGGCTCAAGACATTGCATAATGCTTGTGTCAGGCTTGCGCATGGAGGCATACCAAGGATGTCCCCAGTGACACCTTTTAGGCTCGCTTAAGGCTGGCTTGCTCCCGATACGGGCAGAGAATACCTGGCTACCACCATTGCTGTATCTGTATTGAGAACCGGACTTCCGACTTACCTGCACGACAAATACACGTTAGACCCCGGCCTGGAGGCTCTTCGACGCGCTCCAAGGATACCTCATCGACCTTTAATTTGTCCACCCTTCAACAAACCGATCTACGAAAACTCTTTCATTGTGCAAACCTCGCGAGCTTTTAACAGACTCATCCCGTTGATTGTGAACAATGACTCACCTGACTCTTTCAAAAACGCGCTCAAACGTGTTCTTTTCTCGCGAGACTGTGATAAATGGGTTGCCAGAGCTTGTATCCAAGGCCTTGAGATCATGCCTCCACCAACTTATAGTTTTCTTAGCCAAATTCTTCACGCCTGATCACCTTCATTTTGATGAATCTAAAGTTCACAACGTTGCTAGCAACGAAATGAGCTTGAAAAAAAAAAATTTCTATTATTACCAATTATCGTGTTGCAAATTTGTTTATGGTAAATTAACGTTTGGAATGGCTTATTTTAACTCGCCAAAAAGTTTCGCACCCCCGAACCTCGGGAAACTACCCCTATGGCAGAAAAAGGTACCACCACATTGAAAAAAATAATCTCCCAAGGCCGAATATAGTGTTGCAAATTTTTTTATTGCAGATTCTAGTTTGTAATTACTCACTCTAACCAAGAAAAAGTCTAGCACCCCCACACCTCGGGAAACTACCCCTACAGCGGAAATTGGTACCGCCAAGATGAAAAAAATCATCTTCCCAAGTCAAATATTCTGTTGCAAATTCTTTTATTGTAAATTGCAGTTTAAAATGACTCACTTTACCTAGGAAAAAAATTTAGCACCCCCACACCTCGGGAAACAACCCCTTGAGTGGAAATAAGTACCTCCATATTGAAAAAAATAATCTCCCCAGGCCAAATATTGTGTTGCAAATTCTTTGATTGCAGATTCTAGTTGAAAATGACTCACTTTAACTTTAAAAAAATCCTGAGCACCCCCACACCTCTGGAAACTACCCCTAGGGCGGAAATAGGTACCTACGTATTGAAAAAAATAATTTCCCAAGGCCAACTATTGACTTATTTTCACTCGGCAAAAAGTTTTGCACCCCTACACCTCGGGAAACTACCATTCAAACGCTATTGGAAGAATTTGCAACAAAATATTTGGCCTGGGGAGACTAATTTTTTCAATATGGAGGTACCTTTTTCCGCCATTAGGGTAGTTTCCCGAGGTGTAGGGATGCTAAATTTTTTTCTCAGTTAAAGTAAGTCAATTTAAACTAGAATCTGCAATAAAAAATTTGCAACTTAATATTTGGCTTGAAGTGATTGATTATTTTTTTCATCTTGGCGGTATCTATTTCCGCTGTAGGGGTAGTTTCGCGAGGTGTGGGGGTGCTAAATTTTTTTTTCAGATATGGTAAGTTACTTCAAACTAGAAACTGCAATAAAAAAATTTGCAACACAATATTTGGTCTGCGGAGATTACTTTTTTCATCTCGGTGGTACGTATTTCCGCCCTATGGGTTGTTTCCCGAGGTGTGAGGGAGCTACATTTTTTTCTCATATAAATTAAGTTCTTATAAACAACAATCTGCAATAAAAGAATTTGCAACACAATATTTGGCCTGGGGTGATTCATTTTTTCAATATGGAGGTACCTATTTCTGCCATAGGGGTAGTTTCCCAAGGTTGGGGGTTGCTAGATTTTTTTCCTAGGTAAAATGAGTCATTTTAAACTGCAATTTGCAATAAAAAAATTTGCAACAGAATATTTGGCCTGCGAAGATTATTTTTTTCATCTCGGTGGTACCTTTTTCCGCCGTAGGGGTATTTTCCCGTGGTGTGGGGGTGCTAAATTTTTTTCTCAGATAAAGTAAGTTATTACGAACAAGAATCTGCAATCAAAAAATTTGCAACACAATATTTGGCCTGGGGAGACTAATTTTTTCAAAATGGAGCTACCTTTTTCCACCGTAAGGGTAGTTTCCCTAGGTGTGAGGGTGCTACATTTTATTCTCAGATAAAGTAAGTTATTAAAAATAAGAATCTGCAATAAAAAAATTTGAAACAGAATATTTAGCTTGGGGAAATTATTTTTTTCATCTTGGCTGTACCTATTTCCGCCGTAGGGGTAGTTTCCCGAGGTGAGGGGGTGCTAAATTTTTTTCTCAGATAAAGTAAGTAATTTCAAACAAAAATCTGCAATAAAAAAATTTGCAACAGAATATTTGGCCTGGGGAGACTAATTTTTTCAAAATGGAGGTACCTTTTTCCGCCGTAAGGGTGGTTTCCTAGGTGTGAGGATGCTACATTTTTTTCTCAGATAAAGTAAGTTCTTATAAACAAAAATCTGCAATAAAAAAATTTGCAACAGAATATTTGGCCTGCGAAGATTATTTTTTTCATCTCGGCGGTTTCCCGAGGTGTGGGGGTGCTAGATTTTTTTCCTAGGTAAAATGAGTCATTTTAAACTGCAATTTGAAATAAAAGAATTCGCAACAGAATATTTAGCTTGGGGAAATTATTTTTTTCATCTTGGCGGTACCTATTTCCGCCGTAGGGGTAGTTTCCCGAGGTGAGGGGTTGCTAAATTTTTTTCTCAGATAAAGTAAGTAATTTCAAACAAAAATCTGCAATAAAAAAATTTGCAACAGAATGTTTGGCCTGGGGAGACTAATTTTTTCAAAATGAAGGTACCTTTTTCCGCCGTAAGGGTGGTTTCCTAGGTGCGAGGATGCTACATTTTTTTCTCAGATAAAGTAAGTTCTTATAAACAAGAATCTGCAATAACAAAATTTGCAACAGAATATTTGGCCTGCGGAGATTATTTTTTCCTTCTCGGCGGTACCTATTTCCGCCGAAGGGGTATTTTCCCGAGGTGTGAGGGTGCTAAATTTTTTTCTCAGATAAAGTAAGTTATCTCAAACAAAAATCTGCAATAAAAAAATTTGCAACAGAATATTTGGCCTGCGAAGATTATTTTTTTCATCTCGGCGGTACCTTTTTCCGCCATAGGGGTATTTTCCCGTGGTGTGGGGGTGCTAAATTTTTTTCTCAGATAAAGTAAGTTATTACGAACAAGAATCTGCAATCAAAAAATTTGCAACACAATATTTGGCTTGGGGAGACTAATTTTTTCAAAATGGAGGTACCTTTTTCCACCGTAAGGGTAGTTTCCCTAGGTGTGAGGGTGCTACATTTTATTCTCAGATAAAGTAAGTTATTATAAATAAGAATCTGCAATAAAAAAATTTGAAACAGAATATTTAGCTTGGGGAAATTATTTTTTTCATCTTGGCGGTACCTATTTTCGCCGTAGGGGTAGTTCCCCGAGGTGAGGGGGTGCTAAATTTTTTTCTCAGATAAATTAAGTTATTTCAAACAAAAATCTGCAATTAAAAAAATTTGCAACAGAATACTTGGCCTGCGGAGATTATTTTTTTCATCTCGGTGGTACCTATTTCCGCCGTAGGTCGGCCGTAGGAGTAGTTTCCCTAGGTGTGAGGGTGCTACATTTTTTTCTCAGATAAAGTAAGTTCTTATAAACAAGAATCTGCAATCAAAGAATTTGAAACTCAATATTTGGCCTGGGGAGTTTATTTTTTTCAATATGGAGGTACCTATTTCTGCCATAGGGAAAGTTTCCAGAGGTGTGGGGGTGCTAGATTTTTTTCCGTGGTAAAATGAGTCATTTTAAACTGCAATTTGCAATAAAAGAATTTGCTACAGAATATTTGGTTTAAGGAAATTTTTTTTTTCATCTTGGCGGTACCTATTTCCTTTGTAGGGGTAGTTTCCCGAGGTGAGGGGGTGCTCAATTTTTTTTTCAGATAAAGTAAGTTCTTAAAAACAAGAATCTGCAATAAAAGAATTTGCAACAGAATATTTGGCCTGGGGAGACTAATTTTTTCAATATGGAGGTATCTTTTTCTGCCATAGGGGTAGTTTCCCGAGGTGTGGGGGTGCTAGATTTTTTTCCGTGGTAAAATGAGTCATTTTAATCTGCAATTTGCAATAAAAGAATTTGCTACAGAATATTTGGCCTGTGGAGATTATTTTTTTCATCTCGGCGGTACCTATTTCCTTTGTAGGGGTAGTTTCCCGAGGTGAGGGGGTGCTCAATTTTTTTTTCAGATAAAGTCAGTAATTTCAAACAAAAATCTGCAATAAAAAAATTTGCAACAGAATATTTGGCCTGGGGAGACTAATTTTTTCAAAATGGAGGTACCTTTTTCCGCCGTAAGGGTGGTTTCCTAGGTGTGAGGATGCTACATTTTTTTCTCAGATAAAGTAAGTTCTTATAAACAAGAATCTGCAATAACAAAATTTGCAACAGAATATTTGGCCTGCGGAGATTATTTTTTCCTTCTCGGCGGTACCTATTTCCGCCGAAGGGGTATTTTCCCGAGGTGTGAGGGTGCTAAATTTTTTTCTCAGATAAAGTAAGTTATCTCAAACAAAAATCTGCAATAAAAAAATTTGCAACAGAATATTTGGCCTGCGAAGATTATTTTTTTCATCTCGGTGGTACCTTTTTCCGCCGTAGGGGTATTTTCCCGTGGTGTGGGGGTGCTAAATTTTTTTCTCAGATAAAGTAAGTTATTACGAACAAGAATCTGCAATCAAAAAATTTGCAACACAATATTTGGCCTGGGGAGACTAATTTTTTCAAAATGGAGCTACCTTTTTCCACCGTAAGGGTAGTTTCCCTAGGTGTGAGGGTGCTACATTTTATTCTCAGATAAAGTAAGTTATTAAAAATAAGAATCTGCAATAAAAAAATTTGAAACAGAATATTTAGCTTGGGGAAATTATTTTTTTCATCTTGGCTGTACCTATTTCCGCCGTAGGGGTAGTTTCCCGAGGTGAGGGGGTGCTAAATTTTTTTCTCAGATAAAGTAAGTAATTTCAAACAAAAATCTGCAATAAAAAAATTTGCAACAGAATATTTGGCCTGGGGAGACTAATTTTTTCAAAATGGAGGTACCTTTTTCCGCCGTAAGGGTGGTTTCCTAGGTGTGAGGATGCTACATTTTTTTCTCAGATAAAGTAAGTTCTTATAAACAAAAATCTGCAATAAAAAAATTTGCAACAGAATATTTGGCCTGCGAAGATTATTTTTTTCATCTCGGCGGTTTCCCGAGGTGTGGGGGTGCTAGATTTTTTTCCTAGGTAAAATGAGTCATTTTAAACTGCAATTTGAAATAAAAGAATTCGCAACAGAATATTTAGCTTGGGGAAATTATTTTTTTCATCTTGGCGGTACCTATTTCCGCCGTAGGGGTAGTTTCCCGAGGTGAGGGGTTGCTAAATTTTTTTCTCAGATAAAGTAAGTAATTTCAAACAAAAATCTGCAATAAAAAAATTTGCAACAGAATGTTTGGCCTGGGGAGACTAATTTTTTCAAAATGAAGGTACCTTTTTCCGCCGTAAGGGTGGTTTCCTAGGTGCGAGGATGCTACATTTTTTTCTCAGATAAAGTAAGTTCTTATAAACAAGAATCTGCAATAACAAAATTTGCAACAGAATATTTGGCCTGCGGAGATTATTTTTTCCTTCTCGGCGGTACCTATTTCCGCCGAAGGGGTATTTTCCCGAGGTGTGAGGGTGCTAAATTTTTTTCTCAGATAAAGTAAGTTATCTCAAACAAAAATCTGCAATAAAAAAATTTGCAACAGAATATTTGGCCTGCGAAGATTATTTTTTTCATCTCGGCGGTACCTTTTTCCGCCATAGGGGTATTTTCCCGTGGTGTGGGGGTGCTAAATTTTTTTCTCAGATAAAGTAAGTTATTACGAACAAGAATCTGCAATCAAAAAATTTGCAACACAATATTTGGCTTGGGGAGACTAATTTTTTCAAAATGGAGGTACCTTTTTCCACCGTAAGGGTAGTTTCCCTAGGTGTGAGGGTGCTACATTTTATTCTCAGATAAAGTAAGTTATTATAAATAAGAATCTGCAATAAAAAAATTTGAAACAGAATATTTAGCTTGGGGAAATTATTTTTTTCATCTTGGCGGTACCTATTTTCGCCGTAGGGGTAGTTCCCCGAGGTGAGGGGGTGCTAAATTTTTTTCTCAGATAAATTAAGTTATTTCAAACAAAAATCTGCAATTAAAAAAATTTGCAACAGAATACTTGGCCTGCGGAGATTATTTTTTTCATCTCGGTGGTACCTATTTCCGCCGTAGGTCGGCCGTAGGAGTAGTTTCCCTAGGTGTGAGGGTGCTACATTTTTTTCTCAGATAAAGTAAGTTCTTATAAACAAGAATCTGCAATCAAAGAATTTGAAACTCAATATTTGGCCTGGGGAGTTTATTTTTTTCAATATGGAGGTACCTATTTCTGCCATAGGGAAAGTTTCCAGAGGTGTGGGGGTGCTAGATTTTTTTCCGTGGTAAAATGAGTCATTTTAAACTGCAATTTGCAATAAAAGAATTTGCTACAGAATATTTGGTTTAAGGAAATTTTTTTTTTCATCTTGGCGGTACCTATTTCCTTTGTAGGGGTAGTTTCCCGAGGTGAGGGGGTGCTCAATTTTTTTTTCAGATAAAGTAAGTTCTTAAAAACAAGAATCTGCAATAAAAGAATTTGCAACAGAATATTTGGCCTGGGGAGACTAATTTTTTCAATATGGAGGTATCTTTTTCTGCCATAGGGGTAGTTTCCCGAGGTGTGGGGGTGCTAGATTTTTTTCCGTGGTAAAATGAGTCATTTTAATCTGCAATTTGCAATAAAAGAATTTGCTACAGAATATTTGGCCTGTGGAGATTATTTTTTTCATCTCGGCGGTACCTATTTCCTTTGTAGGGGTAGTTTCCCGAGGTGAGGGGGTGCTCAATTTTTTTTTCAGATAAAGTCAGTAATTTCAAACAAAAATCTGCAATAAAAAAATTTGCAACAGAATATTTGGCCTGGGGAGACTAATTTTTTCAAAATGGAGGTACCTTTTTCCGCCGTAAGGGTGGTTTCCTAGGTGTGAGGATGCTACATTTTTTTCTCAGATAAAGTAAGTTCTTATAAACAAGAATCTGCAATAACAAAATTTGCAACAGAATATTTGGCCTGCGGAGATTATTTTTTCCTTCTCGGCGGTACCTATTTCCGCCGAAGGGGTATTTTCCCGAGGTGTGAGGGTGCTAAATTTTTTTCTCAGATAAAGTAAGTTATCTGAAACAAAAATCTGCAATAAAAAAATTTGCAACAGAATATTTGGCCTGCGAAGATTATTTTTTTCATCTCGGCGGTACCTTTTTCCGCCGTAGGGGTATTTTCCCGTGGTAAGGGGGTGCTAAATTTTTTTCTCAGATAAAGTAAGTTATTACGAACAAGAATCTGCAATCAAAAAATTTGCAACACAATATTTGGCCTGGGGAGACTAATTTTTTCAAAATGGAGCTACCTTTTTCCACCGTAAGGGTAGTTTCCCTAGGTGTGAGGGTGCTACATTTTATTCTCAGATAAAGTAAGTTATTATAAATAAGAATCTGCAATAAAAAAATTTGAAACAGAATATTTAGCTTGGGGAAATTATTTTTTTCATCTTGGCGGTACCTATTTCCGCCGTAGGGGTAGTTTCCCGAGGTGAGGGGGTGCTAAATTTTTTTCTCAGATAAAGTAAGTAATTTCAAACAAAAATCTGCAATAAAAAAATTTGCAACAGAATATTTGGCCTGGGGAGACTAATTTTTTCAAAATGGAGGTACCTTTTTCCGCCGTAAGGGTGGTTTCCTAGGTGTGAGGATGCTACATTTTTTTCTCAGATAAAGTAAGTTCTTATAAACAAAAATCTGCAATAAAAAAATTTGCAACAGAATATTTGGCCTGCGAAGATTATTTTTTTCATCTCGGCGGTTTCCCGAGGTGTGGGGGTGCTAGATTTTTTTCCTAGGTAAAATGAGTCATTTTAAACTGCAATTTGAAATAAAAGAATTCGCAACAGAATATTTAGCTTGGGGAAATTATTTTTTTCATCTTGGCGGTACCTATTTCCGCCGTAGGGGTAGTTTCCCGAGGTGAGGGGTTGCTAAATTTTTTTCTCAGATAAAGTAAGTAATTTCAAACAAAAATCTGCAATAAAAAAATTTGCAACAGAATGTTTGGCCTGGGGAGACTAATTTTTTCAAAATGGAGGTACCTTTTTCCGCCGTAAGGGTGGTTTCCTAGGTGTGAGGATGCTACATTTTTTTCTCAGATAAAGTAAGTTCTTATAAACAAGAATCTGCAATAACAAAATTTGCAACAGAATATTTGGCCTGCGGAGATTATTTTTTCCTTCTCGGCGGTACCTATTTCCGCCGAAGGGGTATTTTCCCGAGGTGTGAGGGTGCTAAATTTTTTTCTCAGATAAAGTAAGTTATTACGAACAAGAATCTGCAATCAAAAAATTTGCAACACAATATTTGGCTTGGGGAGACTAATTTTTTCAAAATGGAGGTACCTTTTTCCACCGTAAGGGTAGTTTCCCTAGGTGTGAGGGTGCTACATTTTATTCTCAGATAAAGTAAGTTATTATAAATAAGAATCTGCAATAAAAAAATTTGAAACAGAATATTTAGCTTGGGGAAATTATTTTTTTCATCTTGGCGGTACCTATTTTCGCCGTAGGGGTAGTTCCCCGAGGTGAGGGGGTGCTAAATTTTTTTCTCAGATAAATTAAGTTATTTCAAACAAAAATCTGCAATTAAAAAAATTTGCAACAGAATACTTGGCCTGCGGAGATTATTTTTTTCATCTCGGTGGTACCTATTTCCGCCGTAGGTCGGCCGTAGGAGTAGTTTCCCTAGGTGTGAGGGTGCTACATTTTTTTCTCAGATAAAGTAAGTTCTTATAAACAAGAATCTGCAATCAAAGAATTTGAAACTCAATATTTGGCCTGGGGAGTTTATTTTTTTCAATATGGAGGTACCTATTTCTGCCATAGGGAAAGTTTCCAGAGGTGTGGGGGTGCTAGATTTTTTTCCGTGGTAAAATGAGTCATTTTAAACTGCAATTTGCAATAAAAGAATTTGCTACAGAATATTTGGTTTAAGGAAATTTTTTTTTTCATCTTGGCGGTACCTATTTCCTTTGTAGGGGTAGTTTCCCGAGGTGAGGGGGTGCTCAATTTTTTTTTCAGATAAAGTAAGTTCTTAAAAACAAGAATCTGCAATAAAAGAATTTGCAACAGAATATTTGGCCTGGGGAGACTAATTTTTTCAATATGGAGGTACCTTTTTCCGCCGTAGGGGTAGTTTCCCGAGGTTAGGGGGTGCTAAATTTTTTTCTCAGATAAAGTAAGTTCTTAAAAACAAGAATCTGCAATAAAAGAATTTGCAACAGAATATTTGGCCTGTGGAGATTATTTTTTTCATCTCGGCGGTACCTATTTCCGCCGTAGGGGTAGTTTCCCGAGGTGAGGGGGTGCTAAATTTTGTTCTCAGATAAAGTAAGTTCTTGAAAACAAGAATCTGCAATAAAAAAATTTGCAACAGAATATTTGGCCTGCGGAGATTATTTTTTTCATCTCGGCGGTACCTATTTCCGCCGTAGGGGTATTTTCCCGAGGTGTGGGGGTGCTAAATTTTTTTCTTAGATAAAGTAAGTTATAACGAACAAGAATCTGCAATCAAAAAATTTGCAACACAATATTTGGCCTGGGGAGACTAATTTTTTCAAAATGGAGGTACCTTTTTCCACCGTAAGGGTAGTTTCCCTGGGTATGAGGATGCTAAATTTTTTTCTCAGATAAAGTAAGTTATTTTAAACAAAAATCTGCGATAAAAAAATTTGCAACAGAATATTTGGCCTGTGGAGATTATTTTTTTATCTCGGCGGTACCTATTTACGCCGAAGGGGTATTTTCCCGAGGGAAGGGGGTGGTTAATTTTTTTCTCAGATAAAGTAAGTTATTACGAACAAGAATCTGCAATCAAAAAAATTGCAACACAATATTTGGCCTGGGGAGACTAATTTTCTCAAAATGGAGGTTTCTTTACCCGCCTAAGGGTAGTTTCCCTAGGTGTGAGGGTGCTACATTTTTTTCTCAGATAAAGTAAGTTATTATAAATAAGAATCTGCAATAAAAGAATTTGCAACTTAATATTTGGCCTGGGGAGATTAATTTTTTCAATATGGAGGTATCTTTTTCTGCCATAGGGGTAGTTTCCCGAGGTGTGGGGGTGCTAGATTTTTTTCCGTGGTAAAATGAGTCATTTTAATCTGCAATTTGCAATAAAAGAATTTGCTACAGAATATTTGGCCTGTGGAGATTATTTTTTTCATCTCGGCGGTACCTATTTCCTTTGTAGGGGTAGTTTCCCGAGGTGAGGGGGTGCTCAATTTTTTTTTCAGATAAAGTCAGTTATTTCAAACAAGAATCTACAATAATAGAATTTGCAACAAAATATTTGGCCTGGGGAGACTAATTTTTTCAATATGGAGGTACCTTTTTCCGCCGTAGGGGTAGTTTCCCGAGGTTAGGGGGTGCTAAATTTTTTTCTCAGATAAAGTAAGTTCTTGAAAACAAGAATCTGCAATAAAAGAATTTGCAACAGAATATTTGGCCTGTGGAGATTATTTTTTTCATCTCGGCGGTACCTATTTCCGCCGTAGGGGTAGTTTCCCGAGGTGAGGGGGTGCTCAATTTTTTTCTCAGATAAAGTAAGTTATCTCAAACAAAAATCTGCAATAAAAAAATTTGCAACAGAATATTTGGCCTGCGAAGATTATTTTTTTCATCTCGGCGGTACCTTTTTCCGCCGTAGGGGTATTTTCCCGTGGTGTGGGGGTGCTAAATTTTTTTCTCAGATAAAGTAAGTTATTACGAACAAGAATCTGGAATCAAAAAATTTGCAACACAATATTTGGCCTGGGGAGACTAATTTTTTCAAAATGGAGGTACCTTTTTCCACCGTAAGGGTAGTTTCCCTGGGTATGAGGATGCTAAATTTTTTTCTCAGATAAAGTAAGTTATTTTAAACAAAAATCTGCGATAAAAAAATTTGCAACAGAATATTTGGCCTGTGGAGATTATTTTTTTATCTCGGCGGTACCTATTTACGCCGAAGGGGTATTTTCCCGAGGTAACGGGGTGCTTAATTTTTTTCTCAGATAAAGTAAGTTATTACGAACAAGAATCTGCAATCAAAAAAATTGCAACACAATATTTGGCCTGGGGAGACTAATCTTCTCAAAATGGAGGTTTCTTTACTCGCCTAAGGGTAGTTTCCCTAGGTGTGAGGGTGCTACATTTTTTTCTCAGATAAAGTAAGTTATTATAAATAAGAATCTGCAATAAAAGAATTTGCAACAGAATATTTGGCCTGTGGAGATTATTTTTTTTATCTCGGCGGTACCTATTTACGCCGAAGGGGTATTTTCCCGAGGTAAGGGGGTGCTTAATTTTTTTCTCAGATAAAGTAAGTTATTACGAACAAGAATCTGCAATCAAAAAAATTGCAACACAATATTTGGCCTGGGGAGACTCCAATTTTCTCAAAATGGAGGTTTCTTTACCCGCCTAAGGGTAGTTTCTCTAGGTGTGAGGGTGCTACATTTTTTTCTCAGATAAAGTAAGTTATTATAAATAAGAATCTGCAATAAAAGAATTTGCAACTCAATATTTTGCCTGGGGAGATTAATTTTTTCAATATGGAGGTATCTTTTTCTGCCATAGGGGTAGTTTCCCGAGGTGTGGGGGTGCTAGATTTTTTTCCGTGGTAAAATTAGTCATTTTAATCTGCAATTTGCAATAAAAGAATTTGCTACAGAATATTTGGTTTAGGGAAATTTTTTTTTTTATCTTGGCGTCACCTATTTCCTTTGTAGGGGTAGTTTCCCGAGGTGAGGGGGTGCTCAATTTTTTTTTCAGATAAAGTAAGTTATTTCAAACAAGAATCTGCAATAAAAGTATTTGCAACAAAATATTTGCCCTTTGGAGACTAATTTTTTCAATGTGGTGGTACCTTTTTCTGCCATAGGGGTAGGTTCCCGAGGTGTGGGGTTGCTAATTTTTTCCTCGGTTAAAGTAAGTCAATTTAAACTAGAATCTGCAATAAAAGAATTTGCAACACAATATTTGGCCTGGGGGGATTAGTTTTTTCATCTCGGTGGTACCTATTTCCGCTCTCTGGGTTGTTTCCCGAGGTGTGAGGGTGCTACATTTTTTTCCTAGGTAAAGTGAGCAATTTAAAACTGCAATTTGCAATAAAAGAATTTGATACACAATATTCGGCTTGGGGAGATTATTTTTTCCAATGTGGCGGACCCTTTTTCCGACCTAGGGGTAGTTTCTCGAGGTATGGGGGTGCTAAATTTTTTTTTCGGTTAAAATGAGTTGGTACGAACAAGAATCTGCAATAAAAGAATTTGCAACAAAATATTTGGCCTCCGGAGATTATTTTTTTCATTATGGAGATACCTATTTTTGCCCTATGGGTCGTTTCCCGGGGTGTGAGGGTGCTCCATTTTTTTCTCAGATAAAGTAAGTTCTTATAAACAAGAATCAGCAATAAAAGAATTTGCAACTCAATATTTGGCCTGGGGAGATTAATTTTTTCAATATGGAGGTATCTTTTTCTGCCATAGGGGTAGTTTCCCGAGATGTGGGTATGCTAGATTTTTTTCCTAGGTCAAATGAGTCATTCTAAACTGCAATTTGCAATTTAAGATTTTGCAACAGAATATTTGGCTTGGGGAAATTGTTTTTTTCATCTTCGCGGCACCTATTCCGCTGTAGGGGTAGTTTCGCGAGGTGAGGGGGTGCTAAATTTTTTTCTTAGATAAAGTAAGTTATCTCAAACAAAAATCTGCAATAAAAAAATTTGCAACAGAATATTTGGCCTGCGGAGATTACTTTTGTCATCTCGGCGGTACCTTTTTCCGCCGTAGGGGTATTTTCCCGTGGTGTGGGGGTGCTAAATTTTTTTCTCAGATAAAGTAAGTTATTACGAACAAGAATCTGCAATCAAAAAATTTGCAACACAATATTTGGCCTGGGGAGACTAATTTTCTCAAAATGGAGGTTTCTTTACCCGCCTAAGGGTAGTTTCCCTAGGTGTGAGGGTGCTACATTTTTTTCTCAGATAAAGTAAGTTATTATAAATAAGAATCTGCAATAAAAGAATTTGAAACAGAATATTTAGCTTGGGGAAATTATTTTTTTCATCTTAGCGGTACCTATTTTCGCCGTAGGGGTAGTTCCCCGAGGTGAGGGGGTGCTAAATTTTTTTCTCAGATAAAGTAAGTTATTTCAAACAAAAATCTGCAATAAAAAAATTTGCAACAGAATATTTGGCCTGCGGAGATTATTTTTTTCATCTGGGTGGTACCTCTTTCCGCCGTAGGAGTAGTTTCCCTAGGTGTGAGGGTGCTACATTTTTTTCTCAGATAAAGTAAGTTCTTATAAACAAGAATCTGCAATAAAAGAATTTGAAACTCAATATTTGGCCTGGGGATATTAATTTTTTCAATATGGAGGTACCTATTTCTGCCATAGGGGTAGTTTCCCGAGGTGTGGGGGTGCTAGATTTTTTTCCGTGGTAAAATGAGTCATTTTAAACTGCAATTTGCAATAAAAGAATTTGCTACAGAATATTTGGTTTAGGGAAATTATTTTTTTTATCTTGGCGGTACCTATTTCCTTTGTAGGGGTAGTTTCCCGAGGTGAGGGGGTGCTCAATTTTTTTTTCAGATAAAGTAAGTTATTTCAAACAAGAATCTGCAATAAAAGAATTTGCAACAAAATATTTGGCCTGGGGAGATTATTTTTTTCAATGTGGTGGTACCTTTTTCTGCCATAGGGGTAGTTTCCCGAGGTGTGTGGGTGCGAAACTTTTTGGGGAGTTAAAATAACCCATTTCAAACGTTTATTCATCATATACAAATTTTTAACACGATAATTGGTAATAATAATAAATATTTTTTTTTTAAGCTCATTTCTTTGCTAGCAACGCTGTGAACTTTAGATTCATTCATTTTGATTACTACTTGTTTAACTCTTTCACTCATTGAACGCCCATTGTGGTAGAGAAACCCTGCGTATGAGAGAAGCACACTTGCTCGGTGACTCACTAATCACGAATCACGAACTGCATCAAAACGTCTCCTGCGTCGATCTCACATGCAGTACAACAGACAGAGACACGCATACTATCAGCAAGACACCCGGAATGTTAGTCAATGACTAAAGGTGATACTAGCTATGTCTGATTTACCACCTATGTATATACTTACTGTCACTAATTTATTAAGTTTATATTACATTAATTTTACATCTTATTACTCAATTTATAATTTATAATTAATTACAACACCTTGTTATCCTGACGAGTATCATAGGGCTTGCCCTATTCTCGAAATATATGAATACACTAAACTAATTTAAACTAAAGAACTCAACTGACAATAATATGACCAGGAGTTATTGCTAATGATTTTGATAAAACTTTCTTTTTATTAATTAATTTTTTTTTAGAATCGTTTAGTTGACTATTGTTAATTCAAATATTAATGCTAATTTCAAATGAAAAATAATGATGATACAGTAATACAAAAAATATATTTCAAAATGTTTTATTCATCAAAACTTGCTTAACAGCTTTTTCAAATAAACAACGGTTTTTTTTCACAACCCTTTTTTTAAATTTTGAACTTTCATCAGATTTCCATTTTTTAATGTTGGTTAAATTTGTAATAGCAATTTTTTTTCCTTTATTCAAATATCTGGGATAAAATTGTACGAGAATTCCTGCGCTTTTAACTTCATAAATGGTGGCTGGCCAAAATGCACACGTACCGTCCGTTGCCCAAACAAGCTCATCGATGATGAAATTATGCGACGGTAGATGAGTAGATAAGCATGCACAACATCCATCGTTATCTATTTATAATCATGAATAAAATAAAATTACAATATGATAAGAATAAATTTTCAATCTTTACAAAACATAAAAAAGAGACGAGAAACTTAAATGCCTAGTACTATGTTTATTAATACAGATCAGTTGAACTGATTTTCTTCTTGTGTTGACGTTTTTTTAAACACGAGAAGGAAATCATACTGACACACTTGTACAATATTATATTTTATCATACTAAATGCGTCTGGCTTGCTTTGGCATACTTCGTTTTAGGTTTGTGTGTGTAAATTAAGAGTCAACTGTCCTTAATTAATACCATAAAATATTATTGCATGGTTAAATTTGTACTGATCCTAAAGCCCAATCGGGCTTTAACGACGATTTAGTTATTATTTTTCTTTTTAAACCAACTGCCGTAAAAACCTGCAGGGCTTTATATACTTTGATTTTTGATTTAAGGTTAGGACGCTTCAAAGAAAAATTATTTTAGGGTGATTATTTCTTTTGAATTATACATCCCACTTGTAGCTGATGATCCACTGAGTAATTTAAAAAAAAAAAAAACTATCCCGAACAAAGTCCGCATTGAAAAGTTATGAACGTTTCATTTTTCGAAACGCTGATTTTCCTTTGGCTCACGGTAGTCAAGGGAATTCGATTTCAGATTCGAGCATCCGGTCTCTTTGCCTGCGCTCTCTGTAGACTTAACCGGATGTGACGAATGCGATGGGCGTGTCTACTTTTGCTGTCTCGCTCTTAGTAGGGTAAGGGTAAGGGCGCTAGTGCGAGGGGAGGCGTGTGTGCGAATAGAAATGATAAGTGTGACTTTAAAGTCAAATAAAATGTTGCATATTTAAAAAAAATATTTTTGAATAGCTAATTATTTAATAAGTAAATTTGTCATTTCAGTTTTTAATTTAAAATTAAAACAATTAAACTAAAAATCATTAACATATTCTAAATTCGCACTACCGCCCGAACTTGGCGTCTTTAAATAAAAAAATAAAGCATATAAATTTAAAATTGAAAAAACTTGTCGTAAATTTTTTAATTTAGATTCAATGAAGTTTTCTGGAAAAACCTAAGGTGAAATTCCGAACAGGTAAAAATTGATATTATCTTTGAAAAAGCGGGTGGGCATGCGTTAAGGCGATTATTGCACCCTGGTCCCCAGATTATTTTCATTTTAATCGTTACTGATTTTAATTTTTTTTTTTCAATACATAGTTTAAGAAATCCATCTTCATTTTTTATTATTATCAAAATATCTGTTTATTAATGTCAAGACTTTGCTAAGCGGTGCGGTAGTTAGCATATTTTAATAAGAACTGTAAATAAAAGCATTTTGTTCTAGATGCCCCAAGCATTTCTTCACGAGGCCCCAGGCTTTTATTTAGAATCCTTACTAAATCTTGTGTGTTCAATTTATATCGAATTTTTTAAAGTTCTTTGAAGAAACTTAGCAGTATTTAATTTAAAAAAAAAAAAAATCGTTCATTGAGAACAACTGCGGTCATACGACTAGCCTTCGATTCATGTCTATTGTAGTTGTTCCTTCAAACTTCATCTTATCCACAAGTGTGAAAAAATAGGTTATAATTTATTTTTTATTAATTACTTTAATTCTAATTAATTAATAATAATGTTTTTTTTTAATATTAATTAAAAAATAATATTAATTAAAAAAAAAAATTTCATTCCGTTTTAGAATACAACTGAAAATTTTTATTATGCTGCCAATTGAGCGTTTTATTAGAGATGAAGTGTATAGACGCTCATATCTATGGGATCGTCATGAAATCAATAATGTATCTGTAGGCTGGCAATTTGCCGGATGGAAACAAATAGCTCAGCAAGTGATCATTCATCACATAGATTCCATACCGGTACATTTTGGCGGATTTATAACAAGTAAAAGAATAAATTATCAGCATGGAAAAATTAGGAAAAATTTAAGTAATATGCTTAGAATTTTTTTTATTTTTCCGAAAAATAAAGAATTTTAAAAGAATTTTGCATCTCCACACCTCGGGAAACTTGGCTTATCCCATGTATTATTTATTTATCATCATTTATTTTTTTTTTTTTATTTTTTTTTTTCGGAAAAATAAAAAGTTGAACTAAAAAATAATTATTGAAAATAAATAAATATCCCGGTGTAGAACCGTCTTAGCGCTCGAGAAGCTCAAATACCAGCTCAGGCAGGTCCATGAAAAATGCTGTAATTTTTTACCTATTTTAAATATCGCTTTGAAAATTTCCAAAAATTTTTAATAATCGAAAGAAAGTTTGGTGTTTAACTCGCAAGAACTCGTAAACTACTGAATATTTTTGAATGAAATCTTGGCAGCATATTTTTGAACTCTTTTCGCTGTCAACAGAACAATCTAGGCATTTATAAAGTGTTTCATTGCCCAGTAATAAACTATTAAAAATTAAAAAATTAACTTTTTTAACCTCAAACTTTGGATTAAAAAAGCAGACATAAAAAATGAGGGTTGAAAAAAGTTCCTGCGGGGAAGTTTTATTCATAATATTTTGAAAAAGACTTTTATCAAGTTTCAAAGCGATACTTCAAATAGGTAAAAAATTACAGCATTTTCGATGTAGCAGATGAACCTGCCTGAGTCGATTTTCGAGCGTCTCGAGCGCTAAGGCGGTTCTTGAACCGAGGTCCTCAATTTCTAACTGATATTTGGACCTCTATTAATTATTAATATTACTTTTTCAGCAGAGAAGGTGATAATAATGTGGAATAATTTAGTATTGGATTATGTAAACTATAAAAGTAGTGATACAACAACTGAAAGAGGAGAGGAATTAATTAGTAAATTAATGTTTTTAGAGTAGAATGAAAAATTTGATGTGATGTATTACAGCTTGAATAAAATCTTTGGTTAAATATTATCGATTTATATTAAATAAGTGTTAGATTTTATAATTATTAAATTTTTTAATTTAAATCAGAGTAAAAAATAAATAATCTGTATAGTCTTTCTATGATCATCATCATCAAAGATTTTTCAATTACTACACTGGTGCACCATCTTCACCAGGGCAATTTTGATACACCAAGACCGGAGTGAAGTGAAGCTCTAGTAACGTGGTACACCAACGAAGGATTGTATTTTCATGTTTGAAGATCGAAAATAAGGAAAAAAGATCTGATTCCCAGGTTAGAATGCGGAAAATACATATTTCATACCTGCAGCATGATTTTAGTTTTCATGCCCACGTGTGATCGTCACGCAATAAAATAACGCAAGACTATCTGATTTTGGGACAATATTTGGGATAAATTCATCATGAGCCTGCCAGTTTAGCGCTGGTCTTTCGATTAACTCGAATGAGTCATAAACTCTAGTTTTTCCGGTACTCTATACATGGTCTATTAGGGCCATGGGATTATGTGAAGCAGTGTAGGGAAAGAGTCTTCGATTAGCACAATTTGATCGTAAAAATCACGACTATAAAAAAAAAAATAATAAAAAAAAATATAAAAAAATTTGAATGTTACCTTGTTCTTTTGATACTAAATCTACATCATCTTCCGTAGCTTTACAAGTATTTTGCGTTGTTTGGATAATGCTCGACACCTGTTCTTCAATCCCTTAAGTTTGAAAATATTGTTCGTTTTACATGACCACTTGATGCAGAATCTGAAAGCGCTTATTAGAAAAAACATTTCACTATCGATTCTGCTGCATAACATTTTTAATAAAAGTTGAAAGAACAGTTATGCTGAAAAAATAGATAAAAATTTTAAATTTGTTTTTTTAAGGTTGTTAGGTCAGGACTCGATTGAAAAAGACGATTTGCTTAAGACTTTGCCAAAACGTAGCTAGTCATTAGTTATTCACTCAGTTAAATTTTTAGACCATCGAGACATATAGGAATAAAGATATAAATAAATTAAGTTTAACACACAATCATATGGAAAATCACTAAATTTTACAGTTTTCATTTCAATTCATTCAAACAAAAAAAAAAACGATTGTATTAAAAAAAAAAATTCAATGATAAAACAAAAAAGAAAACACGTTTTCCTTCGTTAATGATTCTTGATACACCGAAAAAAAATGCGTAGGGCACGCAATTTTTGAGCGTAGACTACGCAGAGTTTGAGAGCGTAGCCTACGCTCGGCGAGAATGCGTGATGTACGCCTTGCCAAGTGCGTAAAACGCGCAAGAGCTCCAGCCGTAGAATAGACCTAACACGCTGCGCCATGTTTTACACGAGTGCGAGAGAGACATAGAGTACCGTGACTACTCGCAAATATATAAAGTTCTCTCTGGCACCGACCCAACAACCTTAAGTAAAAAAAAAGAATTTAAAATTATCTTTCTATAGTGAAACAAACTTGCCATCATTATAATTTGATTCAAAGTCATCTTCATTTTTATCAAAATTAAATGAAATTGATGGTTGGTCATTAACTTCTTCATTGTAATTGTTTTCTGTACATTTTGCATTTTTTTTTAATAGTAAGGACTCAACTAATTTTCGTAAATCATTATTGTGTAGCCATAACTTTCTTATCTTATGAAAAAAACGATTAATTTCTTCATTCTCTACTCGAAAACATCTTGCTATCTGAGTTTAGAATGAAAAGTTATTATTTTATTCTTTTTACAATTATTTTTTTTTTATTCACAAATCAATTATTATTCAATTAATTATTTGATAAATAATTTTCATTCATTAAGGGGGGGGTAGGGTCTGGCAATTTTTGAAAAATCGAATTTTTTTTTTTCTTATAGTAAAACATTTCAAGAATGCTGTGTTAAAATTTCTAAGGGTTTGGAGCAAAACTCACAAAGTTACAGAGTTTCAAGTCTGGGGCCTTAAGATAGCAAGACTTACAGCGGAGTAGTAAACTTGAAACCGTACGGAGACAACTTCCAAATAACAAAAAAAGAGTGCGTTGGCCACGTACAAAAACGTATGGGTAAAAGGCTCCGAGACCTTGTTAAGAACACGGTTGAAGAAAAAATTATAAAGTCCGGTAAAAACGTCGGAAAAACAACCAAAAGTGAAACGCTGTCGGGGCAAGGAAAATTGACAGGGGCACTTATCGACAAGTTTACTGTGTACTACGGTTCGGCGATTAGAAGAAACTGTCGAGAAGAAGATGCTGTAAATAAAATGAAAAAGGCTATCTGGGCAACGTACGCCCATAACTCATCCACAGACGAAGATCCGCAGCACTACGATTGTCCGAGCGGCGCGGACTCTTGGTGCGAATACCAGAAAGCTGTGGCATTGAACACCTTAGAAAACTTTTCTCACTCTAACGAGGCCTTACCAGTTGATGTTTTGGATGCAATGAAACCAATATACGAAGATCTGAGCAAAGACGAGCTTTTAGAAAGATGCGTTGGTGGATTTACGCAAAATAACAACGAGAGTTTAAATCAACTTATTTGGAAAATTGCTCCCAAAACATCGTCTGCTGGCTGCAACATAGTAGAGATTGCAGCAAATATAGCTGCATGTACTTTTAATGAAGGAAATACAGCTTTATTAATGATTCTTCAATCAGCAGAAGTTGGTACTGGATGCAGCGCCCATGAGTACGCGAGGCTGGCGGACGAAACTCGCATAATGAAAGCCGACTCCGAAAGCGCCGCTCAAACCAAAGAAGGTAGAATTCGGCGAAGACAAGGACAAAAAGATGCCCTGGACATTGCTGAAGCTGCTGGTGACTTACTTTATGGAGCTGGAATATATGATTCAGTGTAAGTTGTAAATCAAATAGTTTTTCTTCACTTTTTTCGTACCGAAAACTTCAAACGCGTTTTTCTCGAAACACTATTTTTCAAAGTCGGTGAAAGTTCTCATTTGAAAACTACTGCACCGATCTTTTTAGAATTAAACATACGTCTTTAATGCATAAAAAACCCGCCCCCTAGTGAGTTACTTTTTTTTTTTTTTTTTTTTGGCCGAGTTTTAGCCATAAAATGGCCGGTTTTGGTGACCAAAAAACAGTGTTTTGGCTTCAAAACGTCGCCAAAACTTCAAAATTGAAAAAAAATGAAATTGATCCTACTAGGGGGCGAGAAAAACTAATATATTAACTAAATCTACTTTATTTTTTGATTTCAGATGAACCGTTCGCGAGTTACAGCCTTCACCGCAACTCATCTTTTTTTCGAAGCGCCTTGTTTGGTTGGCTCCCATTGCCTCAATTTTTAATATTTTGATCTGTAATTTTGACAGAATGTTCTTTGAATGTTGTATGATATGTATATAAATTCTTATTAAATTATAATAAACAGGAGCTTCACTATAAATCATCGAAAAATCATCATTTTTTGACCGCTCAGACCCTACCCCCCCTTAATATAATTAAAAAAATGTGTATTGCTTGCAACACTAATAATAAGTATGCTCAGTTATACTTACCTTTTGAAATAATTTACCGGCTAATAGAATTTGAACATCTTCTATTTTATTAATATTTCCATCAGCGATGATCACTTTTGCCAAACGGTTATGATTAATTTTATATTTTTTACTTTTTTTACCCATTATCCAAAAAATATTATCTCTATCAAAGGCTATTAATAATATGAAAACTTTTTTTTTAATTATTATAAAAATTTGTTTTATACCACTAGTGCGTAGGTACTCGATTTTACGCACGATTCGAAATTAAAAAACTCGCCCTACGCACCTGTGGTATAAAATAGTATATGCAACGGGTGCAGCAGGTCACCAGGGCTTCTTAAAGTTACTCGTGCTACGCTTCGCTTCGCACTCGGTACCTTTAAAACCGCCCTGGCGACGATACTGAAACCCGTTGCATAATATACTATTAATAATGTAAATAATTTTTAAGATATGAAGGAAAATTTATGAACCTGCAACCTCTTCTACCGTTTGTCGATTGTTCAAAATGTATGCTCTATTTTAAATTAGACGAATTAGAACGATTCGCTGAGTCATGCGTAGCTATTTGAACAAGAATTTGGATCCTGATTAATTTACATTTAGATAATTGGTGAGAAATCTTTTGCTAATGAAATTAGGCACATTTAAGGAGCTAGAGACAATTATCATTAAAAAAAAAAATGATCTGCTGACTTAGAGATCTCTTTAACTTGTTCTTTATTATATAACAGAATTTGGACGCATTGAACCAAAAAAATATCTTGCCCTACTAGGTGCGATACAGTTGAGGCGTTAAAGTGAACATAACCTTCGTTAAAAAATTATTTGCTGACATAGAGATGGTTCTTTTAATTTTCTCTTGAAAAAGGAATAAAAGGAGGATTTGCAAATTCATCCAAATCAGATCCTCACCAAATTGGCTGAAACATTAGATTTAGGTGCCTTCCAGGATTTAAATCCAAAGATAAAAATTCAAAATTAAAAATAATAAAAAAAAATTTTTAAAATCAATTTTAAAAAATATATGGGGAACCACAATTTTAGGTAGTTTTTCGTTCACTACTCGTACACCCGAATTGGTACAGGTCTGAAATATTAGTATGTTTTTAGGTCATCAAAAATACAATTTTTAAGTTTAACAAAAGTATCTGTAAATGTTATTTTTTTATACTTTTAAGATAAAAAATTTTAAAACAAAAATTTTTCTATAAACCTGTTTCCGATCTGAATACGATGGACCAATTATTTATGGATTTAAAAAAAATAAAAAAAATAAACTCGGAACATTGAACACTCCTAAAACCTGGTTGGGACATTGACCTCCTTGACCAAGTTGTGTTTTTCATGAATTAAAAACATAATAAAATATAATACCTGGACCAACTCTGGTTTTCAAGTAGTGAAGTGTGGTTCCCCATGTATTTTAAAATCGGACACTGCTAAAGCTGTCGATATAAGGGTAAAACAAGGCGACGCTCCTACTTCATCGAAAATCGTCGAAAAATCAGCTAAAAAATGAAACAGCCTTCTCTAGCAAAGCAGACTGCTCCTAGACTGAGTCTAACTGTTCCAAAACCTCTGGCTTCGTCCTCAATAAAATAGTAAAAAAATTTCATTTCAAATCTATTCCAAAGGTGATGAAAAAAATGAAATAAAAATACCCAGGGGGCAGCATGAGTTTTTCTTACCCCGAGAAAGAAAATAAAACCAGCTGGTACAACTGTCAATATAAAAGAATGTAAGAAGTCACGTGTTTTTTTTTTTCATTTGTCAGCTCTTTAATATATATATATTTTTTAAATATATTGTTTACATCGATTTTATAGCTTGGTCATTGTGATGTTTATCTAATTGTTTGACACCTGAAGAGGAGGACATTCTACTTATAATTATATCCACTTATGAAAAAGAGAATGAGAACAAGAGAGTAGAAATTGAAAAGAAGAGATTAGAAAGTCGAGTCAATATATCCAATCGAAACTTGATCTTTGATTCTTGGAGCAAGAGCACCCCCTTTCAGGCCTCTTAAAAGTGTGAACCAGCCAGACGCGTCAAATTTAAAATCTTCAAGCATGCTTGATTTGAATTTTTTGATTTTTTGTTTTTTTGTTTTTTTTTCAATTAATAAAGTGAGTAACGAAATTTAAATTTTTAATAGCCAAATATGCGGACAAGCCTACAACCCCATAACCCTAGGCGTAGTGAATAACAAATAATTAACTTTTGTAATAAACAAATAAGCCGATAAGCTATAATTCCAAAACTCTGGGCGTACTTAGTAAAAATAATTAATTTTTTTTAATAAACAAATGAGCCGATAAGCTACAACACCATAACCTTAGGCATGGCTGAAAAAAATGTTAATATTTTTAATAAACAAATAAGTCGATAAGCTACAACACCATAACCTTGGGCATGGCTGAAAAAAATGTTAATATTTTTAATAAACAAATAAGGTGATAAGCTACAACCCCATAAACTTGGGCATGTCTAAAAAAAATGCTCATATTTTTAATAAACAAATAAGGCGATGAGCTACAACCTCATAACCTTGGGCATGGCTTAAAAAAAATGTTAATATTTTTAATAAACAAATAAGCCGATTAGCTACAACCCCATAACATTGGGCATGGCTCAAAAATTTTTTTTATCTATGTCCAAGGTTATGGGGTGGTAAACTTGTTTGCTTAGTTGTTTATTTAAATATTCACATATTTTATATTCGCATATTTTATCTGCGCCCGATGTTATGGGGTTGTAGCTCATTAGCTCATTTGTTTATGAAAAAAATTAAAAATTTTTTAGCAATACCCCAGGTTATGGGGTTGTAGCTTATCGGCTTATTTGTTTATTAAAAAAATTAATCATTTTTTCTAAGTACGCCCAGTGTTTTGGAGTGCAGCTCATCGGCTTATTTGTTTAATAAAAAAATTAATTTTTTTTCATTTGCTACGCCCACCGTTATAGGGTTGTAGCTCATCGGATTATTTGTTTATAAAAAAAATTAATTATTTTTCATTCGCTACGCCATCCGTTATGGGGTTGTAGCTTATCGCCTTATTGGTTTATTAAAAATATTTACATTTTTTTCAGCTATGCCCAAGGTTATGGGGTTGTAGCTTATTGGCTTCTTTGTTTATAAAAAAATTTAATTATTTTTACTAAGTACGCCCAGTGTTTTGGAGTTGTAGCTTAACGGCTTATTTGTTTATTACAAAAGTTAATTATTTGTTATTCACTACGCCTAGGGTTATGGGGTTGTAGGCTTGTCCGCATATTTGGCTATTAAAAATTTAAATTTCGTTACTCACTTTATTAATTGAAAAAAAAACAAAAAAACAAAAAATCAAAAAATTCAAATCAAGCATGCCTGAAGATTTTAAATTTGACGCGTCTGGCTGGTTCACACTTTTAAGAGGCCTGAAAGGGGGCGCTCTTTATGCAAGAATCAAAGATCAAGTTTCGTTTGGATATATCGGCTCGACTTTCTAATCTCTTCTTTTCGATTTCTACTCTCTTCTTCTCATTCTCTTTTTCATAAGTGGATATAATTATAAGTAGAATGTAGATTGGTAGATTGTTGCATGCTTCATAGCATTCAAAAAATAACATTTTTAATTTGGACTCATTTTTTTCAGAGTAAGCAATAGTAATCCATGATTGTTTTATCAGAATAATTGATAAACTATGATCAATTATTTGTAATTTCAAAAATAGAAAAGAATAAATAAACAAGTGGTATATTATTTACAATATTTGAACATAGATTTTTAACGAATCAAAAAACTAAAAAACTGAATAAAAGTAGTATATCATTTTGATATTGAGATCAATATTTCGTTGAGTATCAATTTTTTCATAGCAGGTGACCTAATTTTGGCTGTAATTTAAATAGTTTTTAGTCAAAAAATAATTTCAAAACATCTATAATGAACGAAAAAATTTAATGTAGCGTGTATATTGTTAAAAAAACACTAGTTTAGCACATAAAATGTGTCAAAAGTGTATGCTTTGGAATCAACTAAAACCCCAAATCCGCACTACAATTACTATGGGAGCTTGTTTGGAAACATATAAAGAGAAGATAACACATATTTTTAAGAGAAAAAAAAAGGTCGAAACCGTTCAAAAATACGTGTGAAAATCGTAAAAAACGCGTTTTTTGTGTTTTTTGACAACTTTTAACAGCTGTATCTTGGAAGCGGAAGATCGTACAGGGTTCCAGTTGGTCGCAAAATTTTTATTATCCCCATTGCAAGTATCCTCGGTGAAATCACCGATGAATTCATCGGTGAATTCATCGGTGAAATCCTCGGTGAAATCCTCGCTTTTTGTGGTGAAATCCTCGGTGAATTCCTCGCTTTTTGCGGTGAAATCCTCGGTGAATCTTAACAGTGAAATCCTCGGCAAAATCCTCGGCATTTTAACGGGATCGAAAACGAAGGGGTCAGGGCGGACACCTGGTTCAACTGGTGATACGTACGCCTTGGAGATGACTTCCCCAGGAAGTTTCGACTCCGGATTGGTCAGGGCGGACACCTGGTGCTCATGATGATACTTACGCCTTGGAGATGATTTCCCCAGGAAGTTCCGACTCCAGGTGGGTCAGGGCGGACACAAGGTGCAACTGGTGACACGTACGCCTTGGAGATGATTTCCCCAGGAAGTTCCGACTCCAGGTGGGTCAGGGCGGACACCTGGTGCAACTGGTGATACGTACGCCTTGGAGATGATTTCCCCAGGAAGTTTCGACTCCGGATGGGTCAGGGCGAACACCTGGTGCACTTGGCGATACGTAAGGCTTGGGGATGAACTCCCCAGGAAGTTTTTACTCCGGATGGGTCAGGGCGGACACCTGGTGCTCATGATGATACTTACGCCTTGGAGATGATTTCCCCAGGAAGTTCCAACTCCAGGTGGGTCAAGGCGGACACCTGGTGCTCATGATGATACTTACGCCTTGGAGATGATTTCCCCAGGAAGTTCCAACTCCAGGTGGGTCAAGGCGGACACCTGGTGCAACTGGTGATACGTACGCTTTGGAGATGATTTCCCCAGGAAGTTTCGACTCCGGATTGGTCAGGGCGGACACCTGGTGCTCATGATGATACTTACGCCTTGGAGATGATTTCCCCAGGAAGTTCCGACTCCAGGTGGGTCAGGGCGGACACAAGGTGCAACTGGTGACACGTACGCTTTGGAGATGATTTCCCCAGGAAGTTTCGACTCCGGATGGGTCAGGGCGGACATCTAGTGCACTTGGCGATACGTAAGGCTTGGGCATGAATTCCCCAGGAAGTTTTGACTCCGGATGGGCCAGGGTGGACACCTGGTGCTCATGATGATACTTACGCCTTGGAGATGATTTCCCCAGGAAGTTCCGACTCCGGATGGGTCAGGGCGGACACCTGGTGCCCCTGGTGATACTAACGCCTTGGAGATGATTTCCCCAGGAAGTTTCGACTCTGGATGGGTCAGGGCGGACACCTGGTGCTCATGATGATACTTACGCCTTGGAGATGATTTCCCCAGGAAGTTCCAACTCTAGGTGGGTCAAGGCGGACACCTGGTGCAACTGGTGATACGTACGCCTTGGAGATGATTTCCCCAGGAAGTTCCAACTCCAGGTGGGTCAAGGCGGACACCTGGTGCCCCTGGTGATACTTACACCTTGGAGATGACTTCCCCAGGAAGTTTCGATTCCGGATGGGTCAGGGTGGACACCTGGTGCCCCTGGTGAGACGTACGCCTTGGAGATGATTTCCCCAGGAAGTTTTGACTCCGGATGGGCCAGGGTGGACACCTGGTGCTCATGATGATACTTACGCCTTGGAGATGATTTCCCCAGGAAGTTCCGACTCCAGGTGGGTCAGGGCGGACACCTGGTGCAACTGGTGATACGTACGCCTTGGAGATGATTTCCCCAGGAAGTTCCGACTCCGGATGGGTCAGGGCGGACACCTGGTGCAACTGGTGATACGTACGCCTTGGAGATGATTTCCCCAGGAAGTTTCGACTCTGGATGGGTCAGGGCGGACATCTAGTGCACTTGGCGATACGTAAGGCTTGGGGATGAATTCCCCAGGAAGTTTTGACTCCGGATGGGCCAGGGTGGACACCTGGTGCTCATGATGATACTTATGCCTTGGAGATGATTTCCCCAGGAAGTTCCGACTCCAGGTGGGTCAGGGCGGACACCTGGTGCAACTGGTGATACGTACGCCTTGGAGATGATTTCCCCAGGAAGTTTCGACTCCGGATTGGTCAGGGCGGACACCTGGTGCTCATGATGATACTTACGCCTTGGAGATGATTTCCCCAGGAAGTTCCGACTCCAGGTGGGTCAGGGCGGACACAAGGTGCAACTGGTGACACGTACGCTTTGGAGATGATTTCCCCAGGAAGTTTCGACTCCGGATGGGTCAGGGCGGACATCTAGTGCACTTGGCGATACGTAAGGCTTGGGCATGAATTCCCCAGGAAGTTTTGACTCCGGATGGGCCAGGGTGGACACCTGGTGCTCATGATGATACTTACGCCTTGGAGATGATTTCCCCAGGAAGTTCCGACTCCGGATGGGTCAGGGCGGACACCTGGTGCCCCTGGTGATACTAACGCCTTGGAGATGATTTCCCCAGGAAGTTTCGACTCTGGATGGGTCAGGGCGGACACCTGGTGCTCATGATGATACTTACGCCTTGGAGATGATTTCCCCAGGAAGTTCCAACTCTAGGTGGGTCAAGGCGGACACCTGGTGCAACTGGTGATACGTACGCCTTGGAGATGATTTCCCCAGGAAGTTCCAACTCCAGGTGGGTCAAGGCGGACACCTGGTGCCCCTGGTGATACTTACACCTTGGAGATGATTTCCCCAGGAAGTTCCGACTCCAGGTGGGTCAGGGCGGACACCTGGTGCAACTGGTGATACGTACGCCTTGGAGATGATTTCCCCAGGAAGTTTTGACTCCGGATGGGCCAGGGTGGACACCTGGTGCTCATGATGATACTTACGCCTTGGAGATGATTTCCCCAGGAAGTTCCGACTCCAGGTGGGTCAGGGCGGACACCTGGTGCAACTGGTGATACGTACGCCTTGGAGATGATTTCCCCAGGAAGTTCCGACTCCGGATGGGTCAGGGCGGACACCTGGTGCAACTGGTGATACGTACGCCTTGGAGATGATTTCTCCAGGAAGTTTCGACTCTGGATGGGTCAGGGCGGAC
Organism: Encarsia formosa; assembly: GCA_038277355.1. Classification (NCBI taxonomy): domain Eukaryota; kingdom Metazoa; phylum Arthropoda; class Insecta; order Hymenoptera; family Aphelinidae; genus Encarsia; species Encarsia formosa. The sequence goes on from CM076184.1 coordinate 72,167,554, forward strand.
ATCTAGTGCACTTGGCGATACGTAAGGCTTGGGGATGAATTCCCCAGGAAGTTTTGACTCCGGATGGGCCAGGGTGGACACCTGGTGCTCATGATGATACTTATGCCTTGGAGATGATTTCCCCAGGAAGTTCCGACTCCAGGTGGGTCAGGGCGGACACCTGGTGCAACTGGTGATACGTACGCCTTGGAGATGATTTCCCCAGGAAGTTCCGACTCCGGATGGGTCAGGGCGGACACCTGGTGCCCCTGGTGATACTAACGCCTTGGAGATGATTTCCCCAGGAAGTTTTGACTCCGGATGGGTCAGGGCGGACACCTGGTGCTCATGATGATACTTACGCCTTGGAGATGATTTCCCCAGGAAGTTCCAACTCCAGGTGGGTCAAGGCGGACACCTGGTGCAACTGGTGATACGTACGCTTTGGAGATGATTTCCCCAGGAAGTTTCGACTCCGGATGGGTCAGGGTGGACACCTGGTGCCCCTGGTGATACGTAAGGCTTGGGGATGAACTCCCCAGGAAGTTTTGACTCCGGATGGGTCAGGGCGGACACCTGGTGCTCATGATGATACTTACGCCTTGGAGATGATTTCCGCAGGAAGTTTTGACTTTGGAGGGATCCGGGCTGACAGCTGATGCACCTAGTATACGCAGGCCCAGGCCTTGGAGATGATTTCCCCAGGAAGTTTTGACTTCACATGGGTCAGGGCGGAACCTGGTGATACTCACGCCTTAGAGAGAATTCCCTTGGGAAGTTTTACTCTTAGTTGACAGGGGGATAGTGGATCTTACCCCAGGTAGCACCAGGTCGACTACCAGGTAACCAGGACGTTTTCTCCAGAAAATTTTACTCGTAGTAGTGGGTCGGGTAGTGGATTTCACCCCTGGTAACACCAGGTCGACTACCAGGTAACCGGGACGTCTTCCCCAGGAAATCCTCTCCAGGCCGTAGCTATCCCGAAAAACACCAGGTGTCCGACTTGACCCATCCGTAGTCAAAACTTTCTGGGGAAATCCTCTCAAAGGCATAAGTATTACCTCCTAAGGATTCGAAACTTTCTGAGGAAATCATCCCCGAGGTGCAACTATCTCTAAATGCTCCAGGTGTCCGTCCTGATTCCTCCGAAATCAAAACTTCCTGTGGAAATCCTCTCGAAGGCATACGTATCACCAGGAACACCAGGTGTCCATCTTGACCCCTTCGATCTCGAAACTTCCTGCGGAAATCTTCTCCAAGGCGTAACTATCACCATGTATCCACCCTAACCCATCCGTAGTCAAAACTTTCTGGGGAAATCCTCTCAAAGGCATAAGTATTACCTCCTAAGGATTCGAAACTTTCTGAGGAAATCATCCCCGAGGTGCAACTATCTCTAAATGCTCCAGGTGTCCGTCCTGATTCCTCCGAAATCAAAACTTCCTGTGGAAATCCTCTCGAAGGCATACGTATCACCAGGAACACCAGGTGTCCATCTTGACCCCTTCGATCTCGAAACTTCCTGCGGAAATCTTCTCCAAGGCGTAACTATCACCATGTATCCACCCTAACCCATCCGTAGTCAAAACTTTCTGGGGAAATCCTCTCAAAGGCATAAGTATTACCTCCTAAGGATTCGAAACTTTCTGAGGAAATCATCCCCGAGGTGCAACTATCTCTAAATGCTCCAGGTGTCCGTCCTGATTCCTCCGAAATCAAAACTTCCTGTGCAAATCCTCTCGAAGGCATACGTATCACCAGGAACACCAGGTGTCCATCTTGACCCCTTCGATCCCGAAACTTCCTGGGGAAATCATCTCCAAGGTGTAAGTATCGCCAGGTTCAACAGATGCTCGTCCTGATCCCTCAGGAGTCGAAGCTTCCTGGGGAAGTCATCTCCAAGGCGCAAGTATCGCCAGGTGCACGCCCTGATCCCTCCGGAGTCAAAACTTCCTGGGGAGTTCATCCCCAAGCCTTACGTATCGCCAGGTGCACGAGATGTCCGCCCTGACCCATGCGGAGTCGAAACTTCCTGGGGAAATCATCTCCAAGGCGTACGTCTCACCAGGGGCACCAGGTGTCCACCCTGACCCATCCGGAATCGAAACTTCCTGGGGAAGTCATCTCCAAGGTGTAAGTATCACCAGGGGCACCAGGTGTCCGCCCTGACCCATCCGGAGTCGAAACTTCCTGGGGAAGTCATCTCCAAGGCGTAAGTATCGCCAGGTGCACCAGGTGTCCGCCCTGACCCATCCGGAGTCGAAACTTCCTGGGAAAGTCATCTCCAAGGCGTAAGTATCGCCAGGTGCACCAGGTGCTCGCCCTGACCCATCCGGAGTTGACACTTCCTGGGGAGTTCATCTCCAAGGCGTAGGTATCGCCAGGTGCACCAGGTGCTTGCCCTGACACCCTTCGTTTTCGATCCCGTTAAAATGCCGAGGATTTCACTGTTAAGATTCACCGAGGATTTCACCGCAAAAAGCGAGGAATTCACCGAGGATTTCACCGCAAAAAGCGAGGATTTCACCGAGGATACTTGCAATGGGGATCTCATAAAAAAAATTTAACAATTTTTTAATATGCACAAAAATTTAGCCTAGAAAAAGCTACGGTCGTTTGAAGATACCTGCAAATGAGCAAAAATAGCAATATCTGTGTAGGACTGTATTATTATAAAAATAACCAAACTATGTTAGCAAAATATTTTTACAAAAAAGAACTTATTCTGAAGAAAATTTTGCCGCAAACTAGAGGTTTCTATCTTATTTTGATCAAAAGTTAGAATTTTTCGAAAAATACCTTAAAATTGCTTAAAACAGCTTAAAAATAGGCCATTTTTCAATCTTTGAAAAAATCTAGCACCAAGCAGAAATAAGATAGAGACCTCTAGTTTGCAGCAAAGTCTTCTTTTAAATAGTACTTTTGCCAAAAAAAATTGCAATAAAATCGGTGAACCTCGTGCGGTTTTTTAAAAAAGTATTATTTTGACCCATATAAAAAAATTGACCAACTTTGAATATAAAGACTATTTCTAATGGTCTATTTACTCCTCTTAAGGCGGAGTATATAAAATATATTCAGTTTTGTTTGGTTACATTTATATTTTATTTTTTTGTTTTGTTTAAATAAATATTAGTATTACATTAACTTCCATTTTTCCCAGTGGAGGTTAATAAAAACTCCTAATCCCATTGTCAAAAGAGAATTTGGTCCATCTTCTTTAGTGGACTAAGATTTTATTTTTTTTTTTTTGCAAGCATAAATTTGGTCACTTGCAAAGTGACCAAATTTTTCCAATTTACACATATTGGAAAATATGCAAGCAAAATTAATCTCTTGACATTGCTAATTTGAGTTTTGTTTTTTTTTTTGGTTGTGTGTTTATTTTAATACTTATCAATTCATAAATTATAACACTACAAATTTTAGAACTCATATATATATATATATATATATACACTAGGGGGGGTACCCCCCTGCTCACTTCGCTCGCCAACCCCCCAGAATTTTATGCTTGAATCTACACTTGTACCTACGCTTATACACATAGTCTTGTGTCTACCTCTGTACCTACTCTGATACATACCATTGTTTCTACTTTTATAGCTTGTGACTACACCTGCACCTTATTTCGTGCCTACCTTTGTTCTCACCTTTCATCTTACTCCAAACCCGTGTACCCTTGTTCTTACCGTTGCACTTACTGCTTTTTATAACTAAGCTCTTACCCAGGAATATGCTCATGTTTATATATATATTTCTATCATGGTGATAACTGGTGTTTGAATTTTTTTCATGCTTTTATTTCTAATTCAAAGACTACTTTGTTCTAATCTTTGATCATACTTTCATTTCAATCCTTTGTTAAACATCTGTTTCTATGCTTTTACCGACTTATTTCCGTCTTTTTATTTATTAATCTTCCCTGCTTTATAACCTTGCTACTATCCACGTCTGTTGAGTATTTTTTTCCGACTCTCTTTACTACGTCTGTTGATTTTTTTACTTCCTACATATGTTAATAATCTTGTGCTTACTACCTATTTTTTACTCAAGCTTCTAACGCCGAACCTTCTGCACATGCATTTATTTCTACATCTGTTTCTAGTCCCATGCTAACTCTAGTTCTTTATTTTTTTTTTTTAATCTTCTACACTGAATCTAGCCTTGTGTATAATCTTTTTTATCCTCTTGTACTTACTACTCTAAATAACCCTATAACAAACCTTGTTCATAACATTGTTTCAAACTTGATAACTACTGTGGTAACTTCATTGTACCTACTGCCGTACCCGGACTTGTCATTACGTTTGTAACTTTGAACCTACGCTCATATGTACATTTTTGCTTAATATTGTTTCTCTCACTTTCATATTAATCTACTTGCTTAAATTTTGGTGTTTGATGTTGTTTTTTCTTTTTTTCATGCTTTGGTCTCTAACTTTGAATCTTTGTTCTCATCTTTGTGAAAACTATCTTTTCTATTGTTCTTCTCAAATTTTTTTGTAATTGCAATCGTGAAACTAATCATCTTCATACAATTTTGCCCACACAGCTCTTTAACTTATTTGACAAATATTTCCTACATCCTTTTACATTTGTTATCAACGCTTTTTCTACGTAGGTCTGTCCCAATCAACCTATCTTGATTAATAACGAAGTTTATCTTACGACACCAGTTTCCAGCCATGTGTAGCCTCTTTCACTTTGTTATTATTTTCATACTTCAATTTGTACCTTTGAACGTATGTTGTACTTTTTTTTTTGTTTTTTTTTCTCAACATCTAACCCTGAAACTAACATCTTTTATACTGTTAGATGTCCCCGTGGACATCTACACCTACTCCTAAATTTTGCAGACCCGGGTGGGAGTGGAAACCGGGGACAGAAGGCTCCCCTCGTGTGGGGACGGGAAATTAACTATAGTTACCGAAGAGGGAAAAAACAAGGGAGAGATCTTAGGACTAACGTTTTATTACTTGAGACCTTACCTTACTTCCTGTTCTCTCCTTTCTCTCCTCTCTCTCCTGAAAATAGGGTGACTGGTAATGAACGTGCACGGTTGTTTAGGTCTTTTTTTTCTTTATTATTCACTTGGTCACAATTAAAAAAATATAATATAAATGATGTTAATTTAAATAAGAAAACCCGACACACTGTTATATAGTAATTAAAATATAAAATTATATTATATTAAAATTATTGCGACGCGCTATTACTTCCTAACTATACTATAAAAATATTAGACTAAATTAAAACACGATGTTTTATTACTTCAACTTCGTACTCGACTGTTCCTCCAGCATACGTCTCCCAAGAGCCTGGCTGTCCCCTCCTCACCTCAATCCAAAGGTGCTGATTAGACAGCTTAGGCTCCCTGGGAACGTATGCTGATTTAACACTTTTTCTTTGGTCGTTTCAACTATTTTTATGTTTGACTATATTAATAATGTTGCGTCACGTAACAGGATCCCCCTCTTAGTCTTTTCCGTCCCGGGAAAGCTACGTTATCGGTACCTCGGTAGGATTAATTTGGTCGGGGGTTCTATTTACAATCAATTAAATATCTCCTCAGCCGCTCACATGAGGCGTTAGAAGAGGAGAAGGGAGAAACTTCCCGGGAAAATAAGACGGGGGAAACGGTCGACATTTTTATTAGGTCGCTGTGTAGGGTTATTAGGTCCTATCCGCTTTACAATTATACTTTGATCGCGAACTATTACTTAAAATCAACCTGATATAAAGACGCCTATATGTATCATCCAATCGCATACACGTTCTTTTATCATTCGTCCATCAATACGTTCTCACAATCTACCTTTCACTTTTCTATACTGTCATTCACTTAAAATTAACATTTTTTTTTTTTTTTTTTTTTTTTTTACAAGATTTCAACATTCCTCAAGGAATTTGGTCATCCATTCATTCTTCATACCAACTGGTAAGCAATTGAATAGGTCAAGGAGGATCGGAAATTTTGATCGGGGATATATGGGATTTATTCGAATGAGGATGGTGGCGGAATTATGTCATCATTCAGTAATTCCTCAAGATCTCCGAGGAAGGCGTATGACGACATGGAGAAAACGCTGGACGTCTCGTCTTTATCGGTCGGTTCGTTGTTGTCGTCGTATATCTCATTACCTCTGTTTATTTCTTCAATTTCCCAAATCACCTCCTTTGCGTTACCCGAAGGCAGATGTTGTGTCCTACTGTGAAATTCCCAATGCTCTCGGTTTTCTATGGTGTAAAGTAACTCTTTACACGTTTCGCATCTGTAGGTCAAGGTATTTTCCCTCATTTGGCTTAGCGGTCGTCGAAGTAAACGAGGGTAGAGGAACCTAGCACCATAAATCTTCGGCAATCTGTTTACGGCAAACGAGGCTGTGAATCGGTCTTTATATTTAGCGAAGGCCAGATATAAATCATCATTTAATTTCTGTCTGTATAGTCTCATAGAGAGCAATTGTCCATGTGTCGACAATTCTTCATAGACTTCTCTCCATGTGTATTTCCTTGGTATTTTTATAATTATTCGTTGTGTGGCTTCGTCCGCCCACAGTTGACGGTTTTGCCATTCTTTAATTTTCTTCACACCTCGTTGCGTTTCATCTAGACTTGCGAAAACAATTTCTATAGTCATTATCTGGTCGGTCAGGTCATCTGTTATTTCTTCCATTCTTATTTCTACAGGGCAATCTTGTACCAGCTCCGTGTGGAGGTCCATTAAGTTGAAAGGTGCATTTAGGTATAATTTTATTCGGCAATCTCGATCCTCAACTGGTTTCCTCATTACGAATCTGTTTCTTTGCGAATCCAGAAAGGGTCCCGGTGGGCACGTAAGTAGCTCTTCTTTATTGATCACTTGCGTGTCTTCTTGTTTGAGTAGGTTTTGATGTGATTTTTCGTTCACAGGCGACCGTGTTGGCTTCGATCTTTCATTTGTCGTTTGTCTGGTGATGGGTCGTGATCTATTAATTCCTGCTTGTTCAGTTTTCCATACTGCATTGTCCTTTATTGAAGGTTTGTTAACATTCTGCTCTTCTTTATTTCTACCTATTACTCCAGTGTTCACGTACTGGGCATAAGCTGTTGGTATGTTGGAAGCGGGGTACAATTCTTTAAGGGTTGTCTCAACTGGACCTACTTATATTTCTACCTGATTGGATTTTTTTTTTTTTTTTTTTTTTTTTTTTTTTTTTTTTTTTGAATTTTCTTCCGTCTCGGCACACTCACACACTCTCACTATTACACTAAGGTCTCTAACGGTCGGAGGTTCTTCGTCGACTCCAATGATGCTGATGGATCCGGTACCCTTTCCATGAGGCTTTTGGTCAAATTTTGGTCTACCTCATGGGGGTCCTTTCTTGACTCAGTTCTTTCTTCTGTGTTTACTTGTGTTGTATCTGAAGCATGTCCTCCACTTTCTGCGACGCTTAGTTCTTTTTGGTCAACTGTTTTGATTAATGGGCTCGGCAGTTGTGGCGGCGATTTATAGGGGATTAAAGGAATTGTCCCAGGGATTTGGTCCACCTCGAAGTCCATTAATCCATTTGCTGATTGGGGTTCCCTTCGCCCTCGGATCAATTGTTTTACATAATTGATTTGTCGGGAGCAAATTTGGTCGTGATATTTATATGTTTTCTTCCCAATCCATGCCCCGCAACTATGGCGTATGGTCTCCGTGGTAGTGCTCGATTTTTTGTGGACAGACGCATGCCTGGGCTTATATTTTTGATCGCTTTGGACCAACGCGCGTCCGGCGTCTTCTTGATGGAGGTAACGTACATATCCCCACACAAGTTTGCCTTGTCGATTACAAACCGTATGACAATATTCCAAGGGTCCAAATTTTGCGTACTCTTTGAAAAAGAGTTCCTCTTGATATTCCCTTGGAATTGAATTTGGTAGTAGACAGAATAGACGATTGTAATATCGCCTCTCGGGTTCGATTCGTTTAGGGATGGCTCCTGCTGTCTCGGAGTTTTTTTTGTATCTATTTTCCCAATAGGACGTCTCGGGAATTGCAGTCGTGGGTTGTGATTTTCCGAACCCGGATGGGGGTGCTTCGGCCCTTGTCTTCGGGCTCTCCCTTTTCTCGACAGGAACTTTGTACACCACGGATTTCCTCGATCGTTGGCCCGACGCTTGCAATGGCTGGGCAACGCCTGGTGAAGATAGGGTCCTTTCTTCATTGTATCTTCTTTGATTTGCTCGCACTTGGTCCGCGTCTGCTACATGCTTGAAGGTTATTCGACTGATACATTCCGTCGGTCCCATTGTCTCCAGATGCCCACCTTGAATCGGGCCATAACGCCGTAATCCTTTTAATACCTCCCACAGTTCAACTTGGTGAGGGTGTTTCACTCGGATTACGTGAGGGTCCTGACCCGGTTCTTCTTTCAGGATTCGCCGAGCACTCTCCATTATTGTTATTCTCTTCTTCGTTTTCTGTTCCTGTAATCAGAACGTATATTGAACTATATTTATTGTAAATAACTCTTCTTTTTTTTTTTTTTTTTTTTTTTTTTTTTTTTTTTTTTTTTTTTTTTTTTATAGATCTATCTCTAGGAGGTTTGGAACTAGGTATCAACGATGGGTTCCTGTATGCCACATTTGGTCTTTGGAGGGGTTACAAGCGGGGATCTTCCCGTCTCCTCCTCTCTGGCTTCGGTCGAAACTGTTGGTGCATTAAGGCTTGTCATATCCAGTGTTCTCCGAGGTCGTATGACCTTGACGTAGATGATTAGCCCCAATGTGGCTATGGCCAACACTTGGATTCCAAGGTTACCCAAGTTTAGGCCCGTGTTCACAAATTTGTCGCTTTGTTGTTGTTCTAGGGTTTTCAGCTGAGTCAGCATTTCCTTCAGGGGCAGTCCCCGCCGGGCTTGCCATCCATCGTCTTGTGTCACCTCTCTTCTCCAATTGATTTGTTGAAGATTTACTGGTTGGTCCGCCAATTCGGGGTAAAGTCGGGAGAGGGTTAAATTGACCGCGGGTCGATAGAAATGTAGACCCTCTTGCACATGAGTTTCTGGATTCGGTAGCGTCACTCCTACAGTCTTTCCTACACACTGATGAGCAATGTGTAGTATTCCTAATCCCGTAATGGCGAGGGTGGTTGCCTTTTGGGGACACAGGAGTTGCACGGTTTTTTCTTCGGTGATGGAGAACAACCATGATCCCGATGTTTTTAAGTAACTCCATTGGTCCAGGAATTGTGGGTGAAACCTTACGTCGCACAACTTCAATGTTTCCGGCGTTGGTCTGAGGAAGAGGGTGATTTCACAGTTCGGTATATACGAACTCTTCCAGATTCCCATCTCAGGGTTACAGAGAGACCCGTCATATAGGTTTTGACATTTCCCAAGGTTGTCTTGGTTAAATTTGAAGTATTGAAGTTGATCTTCACTAACTCCAAGATATCGATGAGACGGTTCAATATACGCAGTCCCGTTGACTCCCGTGCTGATGAGTTGTGGCACCGCTAGAGAATGTATCTGGTATAGTTCATAAGTAGTTTGGTCTACTAGTGGTAGGTGAACATATACCAGCAGTCTTCCTCGACTGTTGACGATATCGACCTTGGAGATCCTTGCTACTTCGTCCAAACACCAACGTTTCTCAGGTATGGGGAGGGCGAGGTTCTTAGTGGCTTTGGCGATCTCGTTACGAATTTGATTCATAAATTCCGTTGAAATCAGTCCAGGGGCGAGTTCCCCTTTTTGGCCCATGGTCAATATCTGCAACAACTTTCGGCGAGCCTCGATCAATTGCTGTAGATGACGGCCTACATTCTGAAACTGAGCGTGTATTCCCATAAGAAATTGCGACGAGCTCAGGTTTGCCAGGATAGCCTCTACCTTTTGGATCTTTGCCCTTTGTGCCAGAGTTTCGTTGTGAAGTTCAGTCAAAGCGCCGGTCACAATTTGTACTTGCTCCCTTTTGTAGAGCTATCAGTTGCTTTTGGCCTTGCTGGACTTGATCAATTTCACGATGGGCTAGCTCTACCCCATCGACGGTGGCAAGTCCAAACAGGCTTTCGCCGAGGGTGCCAACAATTCCAAACGGGGCCATCCGTTTATTCCGTTGGGACGGAACTGCTTTGGGTTCTGTCATGGTTTCTATCTTTAGGTCGTTCATTCGGTCGTCGATCTCTTGGTCTAAACTTTCCAGAGTTTGGTAAGCATTGGTCAGAGATTCTAGGTCAACCACTCCCTCACAAGGTTGGTTTTCCACGTGATTGTGGCACCTTAGTGTGAGAGCAGCTATTCGGTCCCATACTTCATGGTCTTTCAGTAGTTTTTCGGTCTCCACGGCAACGATCAGCTTCCAATCGGCTCTTCGAAGGTGAACGTTCCCCACCTTCTCATAGTAGAGACCTGGGTTGGTTTGGAATTCGGTCAAATTATAGGTCTCTTCTCCCTTTACAAGGGGTATTCCACCTATGAATAAGAAGAGTAGTCCTATCATCTGTAATCATACAAAAGAAATATTAATCATTTTTTTCTGACCCTTCGGGGTCGGACGGGGCGCCTATGAGCTTGTCCATGTGCTTACGGATTCTTTTGCCGTTAGGCAATTCTAGAATCACATTGTTTCTGCCCACTATCTCCACAATTTTCAACGGCTTCTTATAGTAGCTATCGAACTTGGAGATGCGGGGTTCCAACAAAACCCAGGCGTACCCGCCCGGTTTCCCACAAAACTTTTTGGTCTTTCGGTCATATCTTTCCTTGGTCTTCAATTTTCCTGCGATTTCCTTTTCTCCCGCAATGAATCTCATTTCGTCCAACCGTATGATCAGATCGCGCAGGTATAAGTTATAGGTCCGTAACTTCTCCTCATTAGGAATTCTAATGGGGAATCGCGCTACCCTACCGTATACCAGCTCGAAGGGTGTGAAGTTGGTGGCGGTATGCACACTGGTGTTATAGGTGAAGGTGGCAAAAGAGATTAATCGATCCCAGTCATTATATTTCTCTGAATATGATCTGATGAAATCCATGAGAGGAGCGTGACTTCTTTCTAAACTTCCGTTCGTCTGTGGTCTATAACCGGAAGTAGTAAGACGATGCACTTTAAATAACCTTAAAAGTTCGTCAAATAACGTGGAGAGAAAACTTTTACCTCGGTCCGACAAGATCGCTTTCGGCGCTCCAAACTGGCATATCAACTGTCTAACTAACGCATCGGCAATTGTACTGGCGCGCAGGTCGGGAATTGGAACGGCGATGACATACTTCGTGAGGTTACACTGCATGGTCAATACGTGTTGATTGCCTGACGGGGTTGTTCTCAACTTCCCGACTGTATCTAAAGAGACCTTGTCGAAGGCTTCGATGGGTGTGTCGGTGAGCACTAGTTCCTCTCTAGTTTTACACCGGTTTATTTTTCTCTCCCGGCAGGTTCCACACCGTCTGATATAATCGAGCACATCATTTCTCATGCCCTTCCAATAAAACCTTTCACGGATCTTCTGATACGTCTGATTGACGCCTTTATGTCCTCCGGAAAGACTGTTGTGCAAAAGTTTGATGATTTCTGGGCGTTAAGCTTCCTCCGGCATCGTTACGGTACCAAAACAGAGAGTTATGTCGAACGGGCTTTGAGTGAAGATATCTCGTAAAAGCTCCTCTAAGACTCCCGGTTCCAATTGGTCGGATAAATCGCCTTTCCGGGCTATTCGGAACCCACTGAGGTTTCGTTTTTGTAACACACTTCTCAGACCCTCCAGGCATTTTCGGACGGTGGCTATGTCCAACGGGTCATAATAATGGTTCTTCACGATCAGGGACAGAATGTTATGATTCTTGTAAGGAGTAATCATAATCTGTCCTCTCCGAGGGCGTTTCTGTCGGAGTGCTGCTTGGTTGATTGCGTCCAGGTCTATGAGCAGCCTACTAATCGGTCCATTTGGGACACAATCTTTTGACATAAAATGTACGAGATTGTCCCTTTCATAGGTCAGGCAATTCCTGCTTCTCATGATTTTCCCAGTAGGCTGTTCACGGAAATTAGGCGACGGGGTCGAAGAGCTGTCACTGAAAGATGAATTCTGACTATCGGGGTCCCAGCAGTTACTATGATCCGGGGGGTCTCTTTGTGTCCCCGTTATTTCTGGAAGGAAAAGGGGTAGACTCTCTCTTGTAGCCCTGTTAAACTCCAGCTCCACAGGATTGTCCGTCTTTTCCTCCAGTATGGTATCCAGATCTGGAGGTGTGGACCATCGCACCTTCGACGCGGACGGTTGAGGGGTGCTACAACCCTTCGGGGTTTCCGGTTTGTAACCTACTGAAACTCCCTTCCGATTCGGCCATTTCTCGGGGGAATCGGTAGTCCCTTCCTCGTTGTCCGCCGTTTCGTCAGCCTCATTATCGGTGTCTACATCGGAAGGGGCAGAGGTGCGTCTCTTCAGCTCGCGGTCGATCGTCGCTTGGGCGCTGGCTATGAGTTTCTGAACTCTCTCGTGCATGACACTGTCATCTAGGTTCTCGTCATCATAGGGGTCGGCTTGGTTGAGGATGTCTCGGAGTTCTTCGTCTACCTCCTCCCCTTCCGAGAAGCGGGTTTTGTTGACCTCCTCATTAGATTTTACCTTCTCGTCTCCGTCGGAGAAGTGTGCTGGCCATTGGTCATCTTCGCGATTAGGTAGCCCGTACCAGTTATTGGTACGCTCGTAATGTTCGAGCAGGCTTTGGTTGAGCTTGTCACTGCTTTCTTGCAAATCTTGCAAGCTGACCGGTGTTCGTGAGGCCTCGAAGGTCTCTTCCGGCGTGTCGGTCGCATCAACGGTCTCGGTTTCACTAGGAGTGACTGCACTCACCTCCGTAACGGCGCACTCACTGCCCGACCCTCTACTATCGTGGCGCTTCTCCTCTCCCGAGGAGGGTTCAGTGGTTTCATCTCGTAGACCACTATTTTTGAGGTCGATAATTGGTGTTCCTCCATCCGACGATTCGCTAAAAGAATCCATGGTCTGGCTTCCCGAAGCTGATTCAGGTTTTCTTGCTTGACCGACTTCACGGTCGTCCTTTTCTTCGGATTTGGATGTCTCGGATTTTCTGGAATCGAAACAATCATTCAGGTGTGGGGGTATTCGTATTAGTTCCGGGGGTAGTGGTAACGAACTAGCCCTCCCTGATGGACGAGCTTGTTTGGATCTGGTGCGTTGGGCCACCCCACTGTGGTCCAACACAGGCGGGTTCTTATTGGTCTTGGATCCAGGTGGTCTACCACGACGGGGCTTTACTCCTTCATCCACTGACTTCGCCCGAACTTGTCGCGGTGGGGGGGGGGGGAACTTTGACCTGGTACTTGGGATTCGGGTTGTGCCGGCTTCGTTCCCGAAGTGCTGGGGTGAGCGTTCGTGACGACTCGACCGCTTGGTGTTCTTTTACCTACCTGTTTTAACTTTTGAGCTTCTGCCCGTTCTCGCTCGCTCTTATCCTCTATGACCAGGATCTTGATCATGGGTAGGGTGGTGTTGATCTCATCTTCAGGTAGAGGTCGGTCTGCTGGATTCCGGGATAGCGCATCCGCATTGCTGTTGAGCTTACCCGGCTTGTACTTAAAATCGTACTCAAAATCAGTGAACTTCAACATCCACCGGAGCATTCTTTTTCCAGGGTCTTTCTGATTGTGCATCCAACTCAAAGGTTCGTGATCACTAATCAGTAGGAACCGTCTACCTAGCAAATAAGTTCTAAACTTACGAAATGCATGTAACACCGCTACACATTCTTTCTCCATGGTGCTGTAGTTGAGTTCGGCTCCGGTTAGACTTCGGCACAAGTAAGCAACTGGGTGGTCAAATCCGTCCTTTTCTTGACTAAGGACAGCTCCCACAGCATATTCACAAGCATCAGTGGTAAGGGTGAATTTTTTATTAAAGTCTGGGAATTGCAAGATCGGGGCCTCGCAAAGTTTCTGTTTTAGCAAGTTGAAACTTTTCTCTTGAGCTTCGGTCCAGACGAACTTCGTATCTTTCTTCGTCAGGTCATACAAAGGTTTTGCAATTTTACTGAAATCTTTGATGAATCGTCTGTAATATCCAACCAAGGCGTTGAATGAACGGATATTGGTCACATTGCGCGGTCGAGGGAAATTGTTCATCGCACTGACCTTCTCAGGATTCGGTTCACATCCCTTTTCGGACACTATATGTCCCAAAAATGCGACTTCTCTCCGGAGGAATAGAACTTTATCCGGTTGTAACACTAATTTCGCGCCTCTCAATCGGTTAAACAATAAATACACCTTGCGAAGGTGGTCGAGGAGGCTACTGGCATAAATAATAATATCGTCCAGATAGACTAGCATCTCGACGTTCTGGAGGCCTAGCAATATTCGGTCCATGAGACGTTGGAATGTAGCAGGTGCATTCTTAAGACCCATAGGCATTTTCTTGAACTGCCAATGTCCCGTGATGGTCGAGAACGCCGTCTTGGGTTTATCACTGGGTTTCATGGGAATCTGGTGGAATCCACTGGCTAGATCGAACGTAGAAAAGTACACTGAGTCGCCTAACTGGTCCAAGATGTCCGCAATGCAGGGGAGAGGATAGGCGTCCCCTATTGTCTTGGAATTAAGGGTCCTGAAGTCTACAACCATCCGCCATCTTGGGCGTCCTTGGCTGTCTCTTTTCTTGGGTAAAATCCAAACAGGTGACTGGTACGGAGACGTCGAGGGTTCGATGATGTCGTCGTGAAGTTTCTTCGCGATGTCTTCCTGCATCGCCTCTCTATGGACAGGAGGGTGACGGTATTGTTTGGTGTGCACGGGGATGTTGTCCTCAGTAGGGATCTCATGCTCTACCATATCGGTACAGGACAACTTGTCCCCGGGTATCAGGAACACATCATGGTATTCTCGAACTATCCGATGAACTTGGTCCCGTTCTTCTTCGTTCAGCTGTTCGGTGTCCAATGCTTCTAATACGCGACGTATTCTCTCCCTCTCGTCCGTTATTTTCTCACACTCGGGCTCCGTTTCCGAATCTGGATCAAACGGTGACGCACCATACTCACAGGGAATGAGCTCATGGGGATTTACTTCAATCGTCACATCTTCTTCCGTGGTATTCACAGCCAGGACCTTGCAGCATCCATCCTCGTTGGTGACAAGTGCATTTCCAATAAACACTCCTGGTGTGTTGCTAAGGGCAGGTAGGTACCCTACCCTCACGTTTGGGTTGATCAGGTTGACCTGGATAACTTGTCGGCATCTCTTCTTCAGTGTCCATCTGCTGGGCGGAATCTCGGCCTCCTGAGTGGGGGTGATCTCGGATTTTCTAGGAGAAAGGTTCGTCGCCGCAGGGGGCGTTGGTCCGGCCGGTGGAGATGCAAGCGTCCTCGTCTCTACCTTATGAACTTCCTCTTGTGTGGCTTCTCTAGGCCTTAGTCCTCTCTCTTGGTCAACTATTCCATAACCTTCGGAGTCAAGGAAAGGTATTGGGTTCATAACATCCCCACTGATCATTATCTTATTTTTGTAGTAAGATATTACCGCTTCATTCTGTTTGAGGAATACCCGACCTAATATACCGTCATACCGGATGGGGAATTGGTCTGGCACTACATGGAAAAGTGTCTCTTGGTCCCCAATAGGTATCCAGGTTATTCCTAGGGTCATCACTTCCTGAGCTGCGATTCCCACCAAAGGGATGGCAGCTGCGGTCTCTACCTGGGCATCTGGATGTAGGGTCTGAAGTTTGATCAAGTTGACCGCGGAACCAGTGTCCAGCATGAGTACAAGATGCCTCCGTTCTTGAGGGAGGTATACCCTAATGTGCGTACCGGGATCGGGATCTATCCCGAGTTCTGTAGAGTCCGAGCCGACAGCAAAGTGGATCGCGGGGGTCCGCGGGCTTGAATTTGCAAGGTCTGGGCGTTCTGTGTCGGCCCGGGATGGTTCATCATCGGTCCAGAAATTCCTTGAGGCTGGCTCGCTACCATGTCCGGGCGAGCCACTGTCCAGTTTAAATTCTGCTGGTACTGGGGTGTAGGTCGCAGATTTATTTCCTCCATGTGAACTGGCTGACACTGCACCGGAGGTATCATCGGGGTACGGTTCATCGGCACTGGGTTCATGAACCTGGGTTGGCCTCCCGGGCCCTGCATACGAGGCCCTTGCGGCGGTCCTCCGTATCGAGGGCCCGCGTTTATTGGCGTTTTATACGTCTGACTTCTGTCAGGGTCATACGTTTGGGGCCGCGGCGGTGCGGCTGGTCGATAGTTCATTCTAGGGGGTCCATAACCGTAACTGTGCGGCATTGGCCAATACCCTTGCGGTATCTGCATGTGGGGCACCGGAGGTCGCAAATACGGTTGTTGGTGTAGAGGGGGTCCGGTCTGTGCTGGGTTTTGTCCGGCCCGTGCGTAATTTGGCTGCGGAGGTCCGTACATCGGTGGGGGTTGTTGATAGTAGACTTCACATGGCTGTTCTATCATTGGCGGGAACTGTTCTTGCCACTGTTCGGTAGGGTCTTGTGACTTTCCTTGATCAGGCCACGCATACCACCCGCTCGCCTCATCCCCCTCTTGCACCCAACCAACGTAGGTCGCTCTTTCGTCCATTCCAGGACGGGGTCCTTCTCGCCGACCTTCAGGCTGTCGATACATTGATCTTCGTCGGCTGTCTGGAATGATGCGGGCGTCCATCCTGGACTCCAATCTCACTGCCTCTTCATAGGCCTCCTCTAATGTAGTAGGTCGGATATTGTCCACCCACTGGCTAAGGTCTGCCGGGAGCCCTTTGATAAAAATGTCTACCGCTGCCTCTGTCAGTGGGACCATCATCTTGTCGTGGTATTCTGCCTTTTTTTCTTCTTTTAGCGCTGTCCGTGCGCATCTGAGGAGGATATGGATCTGGTCCCTAAATCCTCCTATCGTTTCGCCTTGCTTCATATTTAAGGTATGGAGCTTGTTATTGTAATAGGCGAATCCTTTGCCAGGAGCAAACCGTTTTTTTAAGTGACTACAAATCGCTTCGACATCAGCCAACTCCTGCCCATAGGTACAATCCTTAGCCGCGCCTCTTAATTTTCCCAACACAGCCCTTTTGTATCCCTCTTTCTGCTCCTGCGAAACACTTTCCGCACCATTGCGGACATCTTGCAGGAAGTCCTTGAGTGGGATGTTGCTGCCATCATAGGTACTTAGACCAGCTATGGCATTTTGCAAGCACAAGCTGTCAGCCAAGGCTGTCAGTGTGGTACCCATTGCTTGTGTCAGGTCATTTTGACCTTGGTTATTCACAGTGTTTCCGCCCGTCATTTTTCCGGGTTCCAGGAGACACCACGCTAATTCCCACTCCACACTTTGTCGATTTCGCGTCGGATTTTGTTATCTTTCTTTCTATCTTTATCTTATTTTCTTCCTCTTCCTTATCAGAATTTTCTCGGCACTAGTTATGTGCTGTCGAGGAAAAATTCAACGAGTGCGGGGAATTCACTGTACAGATGTACTGCACCGGTCAGTATTTGGTCTTAACCTCAAAGGGCTCTGGTCACAATTGTAGGTCTCGGTCAAATGCAGGTGAAAGAAATAATATAGGTCCTTGGGAGTATGCTGTCCGCTTATTTGGTCAACCTAGCGCTCGGAACGAGAGAATGAAGTGAAACGCCGATAAGCGGACAGCAGCACAAAGAAGAAGACCGATAGGAGCTGCCGCGGCTCCCCACACACCGTGCAACGACTCTAGCGGGGACTGCGCGGCGAGGAGGGGATACGAACGAGAGAATGGAGTGAAACGGCGCTTATTAGCGCGCTCCTCTTCCTCGCGACTACTCTAGCTACTCACTATTTCTTAATGATTATTAACTATTTACTAGGGATAAAAATTTAATCTTAATAATCAAAAATTTATGATTTTATTATTAAAATTATTGTTATTATTACTTTTTTCTTTTATTTTATAATTTTATTGCTAAAATTAATTTAGAAGAGAAAACTTTATGAACTTAAGGTATTAATCGAACTTAGTATTTAAATTTATTTTAGTAAATTAAATAATTTATAAAAAAAATAAAAAATTACTTCAAAAATATTCACGACAACGCGAATAAATTTTTTCTTCTTCAAACTGCTACAACGACTGCACGTGCATCACCGTCAGCAGATTAAAAATACTCTCCGTCACCGGATGGTAATCGGAGCCTTTTTCGCGCACGAAATTATTACTTTTATCCTACTTTATATTTTTTTCAATTAGACTGTCTATCAGTACAAAGATTTTATATTATTTAACTATATTATTAAAATTATTTCTATCTGACTTAACCTAGACTTATTCTACAGAACAGTAGCCTACGCACTGTCCTGGCAACAGAAAAATTTAAACTTCGAAAAAAATCAAAATTTTAACCCTAAACTATGCTAAAACTTTATTTCCGCGGGGGGCCTGAACTACGCGTTCTGCTACCATTTGTTAGATGTCCCCGTGGACATCTACACCTACTCCTAAATTTTGCAGACTCGGGTGGGAGTGGAAACCGGGGGCAGAAGGCTCCCCTCGTGTGGGGACGGAAAATTTACTATAGTTACCGAAGAGGGAAAAAACAAGGGAGAGATCTTAGGACTAACGTTTTATTACTTGAGACCTTACCTTACTTCCTGTTCTCTCCTTTCTCTCCTCTCTCTCCTGAAAATAGGGTGACTGGTAATGAACGTGCACGGTTGTTTAGGTCTTTTTTTTCTTTATTATTCACTTGGTCACAATTAAAAAAATATAATATAAATGATGTTAATTTAAATAAGAAAACCCGACACACTGTTATATAGTAATTAGAATATAAAATTATATTATATTAAAATTATGGCGACGCGCTATTACTTCCTAACTATACTATAAAAAATATTAGACTAAATTAAAACACGATGTTTTATTACTTCAACTTCGTACTCGACTGTTCCTCCAGCATACGTCTCCCAAGAGCCTGGCTGTCCCCTCCTCACCTCAATCCAAAGGTGCTGATTAGACAGCTTAGGCTCCCTGGGAACGTATGCTGATTTAACACTTTTTCTTTGGTCGTTTCAACTATTTAAATGTTTGACTATATTAATAATGTTGCGTCACGTAACATATACTATTGTTTTCGATCCTGTACAAACCTTTGTAGATAAACACTTACCCACTTTTGAATCTACTGATGTACCTACCCTCTTGCCAAACCTTGAAGCTCTCTAAGCGAAGCGCACGCAACATTGTATTATATTATCTAAAACAAGTATTGTCGAAGCTTCATTTAAATTAATCGTTAATAAGTTATACAGTAGAACCTGTGTACATTGACCACCTCTCGTTCCAAGGAAAAGTGGCCAATGTATGCAGGTGGCCAATGTACAAAGGAAAGTGAAGGGGTGGGCTAAAAAAAAATTTTCAAATTTTTAGTAATGTATTATAGTTTAATTTTCTAATTGAAATAATCTGTGATCTTCGTTTGCTTAGCAGCACAAGCTGAAGAAATCCACTTTGCTTCAATCTCAATATATAAATCATATAAATGTTCAACATTAATTTCAACTTTTTCTCAAAATCGAATGATATCGATAACACTCTTTAAAGCTTCATCGTAAGATAAATATCTGTTTATCGTTTGATTTGTGTCCTCTTCCTCATCTTCGTCAATTTCTTCATCATGATTCTTTTGAGGTTCGAGGAAAGATTTTAATACTTCTTCAACGGCTTCATCAATGGTAACCGGGAACGGCTCATGAACAAGCTTTCCTTCATCTCGCTGTTCAATTTTATTGATTGAAAGAAAATCATTTGGAAGAATTTGTAAAACTTCTGCTAGAGGCGCTTCATCATCAACGGTCTGAGATTGTTCAGATGACACTGGGAAGTCAGCATGACGAAAACACTTCTCAAAAGTTGACTGTTGAACTTCTTTCCAAGAAGCATACATCCATCGTATTGCGTGTAAAACAGTAATGGATTTTTGAAATTCTGCTCTTGAGCCATCTTTTTCAGCAATAGCAATTAAAAATCTTAACATTTTCGATCTGTAACGTGCTTTCACAGCTCTGATAATTCCTTGGTCCATTGGCTGAATTTCTGATGTTAAATTGGGTGGTGTATATACCCTTTACCTTTGCGGTACGTTCAGAGTTCATATTCATTTAAACTTTTGTGGTTCTAGATTCATTGGTTTTGTTTCAGTTTGTATACTAATAATTATTATTTTCATGATTATAATCGGATAATTTCGAACACTAGATTACATAATTATTTTTTCATTAAATCTATTCTCTAGATGTTTTAATTGAATTGTAATATAAAAATTAAAAATAAAAATTCAAATTTTAAATTTTGTTCTTCAACCAATCACATCACGAATAAAATGCTGACATTCTTTTTGGGTTCTCTCTTTTATCTTTGGATATTAGTTAATTTTTTTAATGCTTCGTAGTTACTTTTTAAATTTCTTCTATAGATACATAGCTGATAACTTGTATCAAAAATTGGCGATGTGGGTAGAAACTGATAACATATATCAAAAATGGGGGCGTAAGTAAAAAAAGGACATGGGGGGGTTATTAGAAAAGGGTTTAATTTATAAGCACGGGAAAAAAAGCAAACGCACGGGAAATTTTAGGTCAAATTCACGGGAAAAAAGACATTTGCACGGAAAAATAAGTGATTAAACGGGAAAGAAAATAAATGCACGGGAAAAAAATACTTGAGCGGAAGTTAAATGTATTAAACGGGAAAAAAAATATATTGAATGGGAGTAGAACTAACATTGCGCGGGAAATAAATGTATTAAACGGCAATAGAATTGATCTCGCACGGGAAAACGTCATATATTTTCTAGTGAATGGATTATCCCACGATTCGATTCGATTTACTATTGCACCTGCCACACTTACCCAGTTAATAAATTTTGTTTCCTGCCCTATAAGTCACTTTGTTGTAAGTTAATTTATAGTACCCCTGGTCACTCTAACCACAAAATCAAATCTTTGATGCGTTTTTTCGGTGACTCGTACTATAAAATAGTATATAGTACGAGTGCAGTACGTCAACAGGGCTTATTAAGAACCTCGTGCTGTGCTTCGCTACGTACTTGGGTCCTTAAAACCACCCCGGTGACGATGCTGCACCTGTACTATAATATACTATTTTAAGTGCATTTATTATCCTGCCTACGAGAACGTGTTATTATATATTATATCTTTGTTATTTACTTCGTTGTAATCTAGTTTTAAGTGCATTTAATTATCTATTTATGCGAACGTGTTACCATATATTTGTATCACTCGATGTACTTGTCAAGCGACCAAATAGGGTTATACCCCAAGGCCGAAATAAAAACCTTATATAGTCAGTCAGTCAGGGTTGGATAAGTTTTTTTGGATCATCGATTGCAGAAACTTTGGAAATTGCTTTCTGGTACCGAATGATGAGCAAAATCATCAATAATTTTTCTAAATGGTCCTTTTTTCAATTATCCACACAAAATGTTTGAATTATTTTTGTTTTTTAAATAATTTTCAAACAATTTGTGTTTAAAGCCCATTGCACTCCTAGACATGTGTATCCTTGCATGTTTTTGTCTCTTTATGAACTTTAAGAGAAAAATATTTTCAAATCTTAACTCAAAAAGTATAAATCTGAACAATTTATATTTCAAACCTCAGAAAATGCTAAAAAGTACTTCTAGTAACAAATTATTCCTGTTCAATTTTTTGAGTTTGGACTTGAATTTAAGTTGGTTGAGATCTTCTTTATATTGAATATTGAATCGATTGGGATCTGTCTTGAGTTTTATTATTTTTTTTTATTTTAACAAAGAACTTTTGAAGAAACGATAAGTCGACAGGTTAGATCAATAAGATAAATCTCGTCTATGCTGTGCAATAATATACGGATATACCTTATTGATCTAACCTGTCGACTAGGAAAGATATTTTCGACCGAACAAATTACATTATAGATTTTTTAAAGTATTTTTGGAAAAACCTCGGCCACGATTATTTTGGTCAATGTTCTTTTTACAGGCATCACGATACTGTTACTGCTTCAATAAGGCATGTTCAACAACGAATATTAATACAAAACGTAGTCAATATTTATCTCATTGATCTAAATGTAGTACACAGTAAATTTCGTTTAAAATTTTTCTTATTTTTTTTCAACAATCCACTTTGTTATTAGGTATTAATATTCGTTGTTGAACATACCTTATTGAAGCAGTAACAGTAATCGTGATGCCTGTAATGAGGACATTGACCAAAATAATCCTGGCCGAGGTTTTTCCAAAAATCCATTAAAGATACTTTTACAAATCTATACTATAATTTGTTCAGTCAAGACACATCCCAATTGATTCAATATTCAATATAAAGAAGATCTCAACCAATTTAAATTCAAGGACCATTTAGAAAAATTATTGATGATTTTGCTCATCATTCGGTACCAGAAAGCGATTTCCAAAATTTCTGCAATCGATGATCCAAAAAAAGTTATCCAACCCTGAGAGGAGGACCCGCTAGGACTAGACATTTGGGTTACTTCTTTGGGTTTTTAGCTAATTTTCAAACAATTTGTGTTCAAAACTTGAGCCAAAGGCGAGAGTGTCAAGGGTTTGCTAAGGGTTAGCTCATACTTTTCCAGCGTCGAGTGTAATGTTTTTTTCAACTCAAAGTAAGGAGTTCAAACTTCCTGTTTGGGAAAAATCAGAAAGTTTGAACTTTCAGCACCGTGTGTGAAAAATAAATTTTATAGAGTTAGGAAGTTATTTTAATCACAATTTTAATGTTTAGAAGGTGTAACAGCTACCGCGTCGATTAAATTCGAATTCGGCGCTAACTGTTATGGAACGCAGATGCGGATCGGTAAGTCAGGTGATGACGAGATCTACCGATCAGCATTACTCTAATCTCGGCGCTTGGCGCGATCACACGTGTGTCAGAGAGCGAATGTACTTATTTACTTTTTTGTGTTGTTAGATAACTTTATTGAGGTTGTGTTAGATAAAGTTATCAGTGAGAAGTTGTATAGATTTTCCTGTGATCCAGTTGCCATTGGATCGGAGCGGGGAAGGCAAACCTCTCACGGGAAGTCAGCGTGCGGCCTTGGAAGGCATTGTCGTCTTGTGTGAAGCCATTCGGGCTAATAGTAATTATTATTATTGTTTAATCAAGCGAAGGTGCACCTGCTAGAAAAGTAAGTCCGCGTAGCGGTTAATCTTTGAGTATTTGTTCGTGTGATAGTTAGAGTCAGAGTGTGTGCGAAGTACAGGAAGTACTTAGATTTTTGTATCGGAGTTAGTCCAAGCCTTTGTTCTTTTGGCGCGCTGCAGCAAGCAGGCGTGCGCGAGTGTGTGTGTGTGTGTGTGTCGGTGTGTTGATAGCGACCACAACACAGACGACGAACTTTATTTTTGTAGAATCAATTTTCGTCGACTTAAGATTTCGAGTCATTCGGGTTGGATTGTTTGTAAACAATCAGATAGAATTAATTTGGAATATTATGTAAATTTTTGATTCATTTATTGTTATTGTTAATTAAAATTATTAAAATTTACATTTTATCATTAATTTAATTAACCCGTGTTCCTGCGATCGGTCCACGTAAACTCACGCCACTACCGACGAAGGAGAGCAGCCGCGCCGCGTAATAAAAACATTAGTTCGCGTACGCGTCTTCCCCCCTCTTTTCAGGTATTGAAGAAAAATCGACGGATTGTCGTGTGCACAGAAAGTTCATTTTGTCATCAGGCCGGAGGAGTGCAGACGACGATCGCCGTGAGTTCTCGTGTTCAATCACGATCCTCCGAGGAATTAAATTCCTTAATTCGAGCCCTGTGACAATTGGCGCCCAACAACGTGTAGGTAGTTAATCGAGACGGAAGTCTGTTTGTGTGAGTGATCGCAGGTGTGCGCTGTCCGGCGGGGGGTTCAAGGCCGGTCGGCAGATAGGAGTTTTGGGAAGTGTAAACAAAGGCGAAGAGCTTGCTGCTGCTATAGTTTATAGCGTAGCAAGCGGGATTTTGTTTTCTTTTTCCTGTAAATTGCGTGATAGAGTACGAGTGCTTGCTAGATTTTTATTGAGACCATTAATTATTTTATTTATTATTTTTTTTTTTTTGGGAAATCGAACAACTCGAAGTTGAATTCACCTCGGAGTTATTTAATTAAACCGTGTTGTCATACGGTAGGTTTTTTTTAAAGCATGACCTGTTGATTTAACTCCGACGCGGATATTTCGAGCTGTGTTTTTTTTTGATTTTGGTTTGTTTTTTTAAAAGCAAGTACTCTACCACGCAGAACCTATACGTGACAGTAGCGAGAGTAGAGCGCTAAATAATATCAATTTATTGCATAAGTATTGTGAAATATTATTTTGCATGCAGGTTGTTATCGACTAACGTTCGTTAACAACTGCATTTTATATTTCTGAGTGAAAAATCGGGTTTCGACACGGGTTGAAACAGTTGATTTTTTTTATTTTTTTGATCCCTGTGGCTTCAACGGGTAATTCGTTTTTTTTAGCCAATCGGGAGTTTTTGCCAAAACCAAGCGTGGTTGGTGGGCCTTTTGGTCAATTCGGATTGTTAGTTGAGATCGGTGGATCAAGTTGTTTTTTTATTTTAATTTTTTTAACATAACTCAGAAATATAATTGTAATTTGTTATTTGTAAAATACTAATAAATTAGAGAGTGTAGAAACTGTCACGTGGGTTAGGTCACCGTTTTATTTGTAAACCAGGTTATGCAGGACGCAGCCATGACGCAAGAGCTTGCGAGGGAAGATTTAATCTTTTCATGGATCGCGACCGAAGGGGCAGATGTCGTTTCTGAGGCTTTAGAGGAGCTTGAGCTCAAGCCTGGAGGTACGTTGATGGAAAAAAGTGGTAGGTTGCTGAAATGGTTGTTAGGAAATTATTCAGCAGAAGACTTTCTCGCAACCGAGTCCGAGGATGAGGGCGAAGTCAAAATCAAGCGCGAAAGTCTAAGAGCCACTTTCATAGCAACGACAGTGTGGGAGAAATCTGGGTCGACAATAATCGACCCAAATTATACCACAAGTGGCGCACACCCCTTGGCTGTCCTCATGGACGAGGAAATGGTCCGAGAGGCAGCTTCGAGAATCCGGGAGGAATACTCGAATATCCAGGTGCATGACCGCAATCAGGAAGGTGGAAATCTGGCGGGTCATGCACAACCGGACCAGGTCGAAGATATTAACGCCGAAGTGCTACAAGCCGTGAGGTCGGTAGCGGAAGAACTTAAGGCGTTGAGAGAGACGAGTGAGGACACCCGAGCCAGGTTGGCAGCTGTGGAGGCTGATAAGTACCGCCAGCCAAATCGGATCCGGGGGCCGGGAGGCCCGGTCTCCTCGACAATAAGGCCGGAGATGCAAAACTCGCTAAATGACTGCAGTATGTCGACTGACGGTCAATTACCGCATGCTAGAGTCAACTTCGGTGAGACATCTGTGCGAGACGCGAGAGATAGTTCCAGCCCTATAGTCGCGAGACTGGACAGGGTACAAAAACTGGAACAACAAATTAAGGCCTTGCAAGCCGAACTCGATCAGTTGAGAAGCCATGAGCAGACGGCTGATTTAGCCACTCAGGAATCAATCCAGGCTCAAGGCAACCCGATGAAGCCGGTCGACGTCGGCATAATTGTTCGAAGGTGGAATATTAGATTCAGTGGCGATAGTGAATCTAGTATTGAGCAGTTTTTATTGCAGATAGAGGAATACAATAAACTCGCTGGTTTGACCGGTTCTCAATTATTGGATGCATTACCAATGATGTTGACCGGTGTAGCAGCCACATGGTTCCGCAACGTGCGGGAGACGATCCAGTCATGGGAGGCTTTTTGCCAAGAAGCCCGCGAGTGGTACGGAGTGGGAGACTACCAGCAGACCGCAAGGATGGAAGCAACGACACGAACTCAAGGTGAAAACGAGCCAGTGCGGACCTACTTGACATGCTTGCAGTCTTATTTGCTAAAAATTAGACCGATACCGACTGAGAGAGAACAAATTGACTTCATGTTAACGAACATGTTACCTCGATTACGCAGGCAGATCAGG
Organism: Encarsia formosa; assembly: GCA_038277355.1. Taxonomy (NCBI): domain Eukaryota; kingdom Metazoa; phylum Arthropoda; class Insecta; order Hymenoptera; family Aphelinidae; genus Encarsia; species Encarsia formosa. Next base: position 72,193,588 of record CM076184.1, read on the forward strand.
CGTGAAGAGGTTAAGTCAATTAAAGGCTTATTGAGCCAAGCGGTCGAGATCGAAAGAATGACCAATATGGAATTGGTGTATAAGCCACCTCCATCACCGTCTACGTCAGTATGGCCTAATCTGGCTTATAGAGATGATAGAGCTAATAGAATACCGAAAGTTAATATAGCCGCAACGGCTGTGGAAGGCAGGTCTGCCGAGACTTCGGTTATTAGCCGTCTCGAGACTGTGCTTAACAAACTCGAGACTAATTGTATGTCGTTTGGAAAGCCTACGGATCCAAGGCACCAAGGTTCATACAAGGCCAGAAGGACCAAAGCAAGACGTAAGTCGACGGATGACGAAGAGGCTAGAAGCTCATCTCCAGGATCGAGTAAGAGTGATGGAAGTAAGGGAAGTCCTGGCAAAGGTTCTCCAGTTAAGTGCTGGGAATGCGGGAAGAGAGGACATGTAAGGTTTAGTTGTCCTGAACGGCCGGAAAACGAACAACCGGCGGAGTAGAAAGTCATAAATTCTACTCCGCCAAAGTTGCGGCCGAGCCATCACTCGGAGATGGCACCCAAGCTTGTCCAGTTGGTCAGATAAATACTGAGCAAGCTAGTAAACATAAGATGGCAGCAGGTATCTGGAAAATTCAATTGTGGGTTATTAAGAAATTTAAAGATACAGCTGTGGTTATGACCGAATTAACGAAGTCAAGGTTAATCGGTCAGGCCGACAAGTGTTTGCTGAGGAAGAATCTGACTGATGCAGCCATAAGCTATCTGGTCAGAGAGCTGGACGGCTGGAGATTGAATGAGGTTTTAAGTCAAGAAAAACCTAGAAAATTTTTAAGGTTAGGAGTCGTGGATGACGGGCTTGGCGATTGTAAGCCCAACGACTTGATTAACCAGACAGTCGGTAATTACAATATCTGGCTGGAAACTTGGATCGCAAGACTGGAGCAAGAACCGTCGGAAGAGGAAATTCAACCACCGAGGGATGCGTCCGAAAATCCTGACACTCGCAAGTGTCAGGTAGCGTGCGATCGGGTGTTATGGGGATTGTTTTAATCTGGGCCCTGTGACGATATGGGAATTGATGTAATCCCTACTTAAATAAGCTGCGTTCTTGGGATTGTCGAGGTAACGAATCCCGGATACGTCACCTCTGGGAGGGGACTGTAACAGCTACCGCGTCGATTAAATTCGAATTCGGCGCTAACTGTTATGGAACGCAGATGCGGATCGGTAAGTCAGGTGATGACGAGATCTACCGATCAGCATTACTCTAATCTCGGCGCTTGGCGCAATCACACGTGTGTCAGAGAGCGAATGTACTTATTTACTTTTTTGTGTTGTTAGATAACCTTATTGAGGTTGTGTTAGATAAAGTTATCAGTGAGAAGTTGTATAGATTTTCCTGTGATCCAGTTGCCATTGGATCGGAGCGGGGAAGGCAAACCTCTCACGGGAAGTCAGCGTGCGGCCTTGGAAGGCATTGTCGTCTTGTGTGAAGCCATTCGGGCTAATAGTAATTATTATTATTGTTTAATCAAGCGAAGGTGCACCTGCTAGAAAAGTAAGTCCGCGTAGCGGTTAATCTTTGAGTATTTGTTCGTGTGATAGTTAGAGTCAGAGTGTGTGCGAAGTACAGGAAGTACTTAGATTTTTGTATCGGAGTTAGTCCAAGCCTTTGTTCTTTTGGCGCGCTGCAGCAAGCAGGCGTGCGCGAGTGTGTGTGTGTGTCGGTGTGTTGATAGCAACCACAACACAGACGACGAACTTTATTTTTGTAGAATCAATTTTCGTCGACTTAAGATTTCGAGTCATTCGGGTTGGATTGTTTGTAAACAATCAGATAGAATTAATTTGGAATATTATGTAAATTTTTGATTCATTTATTTTTATTGTTAATTAAAATTATTAAAATTTACATTTTATCATTAATTTAATTAACCCGTGTTCCTGCGATCGGTCCACGTAAACTCACGCCACTACCGACGAAGGAGAGCAGCCGCGCCGCGTAATAAAAACATTAGTTCGCGTACGCGTCTTCCCCCCTCTTTTCAGGTATTGAAGAAAAATCGACGGATTGTCGTGTGCACAGAAAGTGCATTTTGTCATCAGGCCGGAGGAGTGCAGACGACGATCGCCGTGGGTTCTCGTGTTCAATCACGATCCTCCGAGGAATTAAATTCCTTAATTCGAGCCCTGTGACAAGGACAATAATTGATGCATTTATCGCAACGTATTCAAAGTTTTTGCGCGCACGTGGAGATCTAAAGTTTTTGCGCACACGCGGAGTACCTAGGTTTGCGCGCACGCGGGATAATTTAGTTTGCGCGTACGCGGAACACCTAAGTTGCGCGTACGCGCAAATTTTTGTTTGAAAGGGTAAGTTTGCGCCTACGCGGAGACTCCTCCGCGTACGCGCACGAGTACATACATGAATACATACATAAATATATTTGGATGATAATTACAAAATAAAAAAAAAAAAAAATAAATAAGGATTTAAAGTTTAACAAGAATTTTTTAAATAAAATTTTACAATTTATTAAAAATAAAAAATTACTCCATTATAAATTTAATTTTTCTGAAAATAAAATCTTTTTTTCATTTTTTTTAAATTAAAAACTTGGATTTTTCTCATTAATCTTATAATGAAATTTTTTAAAATTAATGAATTCAAATTTTAAAGTTTTATATAGTTTAATCATACCATTAAAAAAGAATTAATAAATTAAGAAAATATACAAAACTTGTAACAAAACATTAAAAATGGGGGGCGGGGAAAAAAAGGGCGGGGGGGGGGGGGCGTGGGAAGGGCGGGCGGGGGGCGTGATTGGAAAATTATAGGACAATTCAAAACTCATAGAAATAAGCATATTTCGGTACACTTTTACGGTTAGTTAAGCACTTTTTTGAGAGGCCTGTGGGGGGCGGGCGAAGGGCGTGTGGGGGGCGGGCGAGGGGCGTGAGAGAGGAAAAACAACTATATAATATAGTAAGATATTTATATATCCCTATAGCCACCTTAGTAACTGTGTTGATACATCAGCTATTAACAACCCAAAAGAGAATAAAGAATTTAGGACTCTTAGGTCGGTTTCAACCGTTTAAGCAGGCAAGACCCCACACCTGAATTTTGGCAGCCGCTCGACAAGATTCAGATCAGCTGGACAAAGCAAAGTTCAACAACATTCAGGGTGAAATTACATGGGATATTTTTTGACCAGCCAAAGTTCAAGTGGCCGCGCGAACTTTCAAAACTCAATTTTTAAATTTATAAAAATATATTTTTTTTATTTAATTTAAGGCAAAAATCAGTTATTAAATATTTTAATATTTGTAAATCGTAATAAATAGACTTAAATAATGTCTCGTGTTACAGAAATAAATAATTAGTATTGGAATGATTGAGATGGGGATTCCAGTAACATAACCTGAGATAATCTTGGTTTTAGGTTATGTTGCTGAAATTACAATATTAGTGAGATAAGTGTGAATATTTACTCTGCATCATGCATAATCATTTAATTACTGTTTGTGTTTAACTTAAAAAACCATTTTTTTCTTTGACAGTAATTAAAAAAAATTTTTAAATAAATTAATGATTCAAATTTTAAATTTCGCGCAATGCCAAAATGCCAAAGGTCAGCCAAGGTGACTCCCATGTAATTTCACTCTCAGTATACAGATTTATTTTAATAATCAAGTTGGTGCTTATACAGGCACCAACGCTACACTGAAGAATTGGGTAGTTACCATGAAAACACTTTAATAGCAATTATTGGTAACGTCATTGAAAATAAGGATCACGCAGCACTCATTCGTTGTATAAAATATGGGAAAAATATCAATAGAATAAACTTAGCGGCACTGTGGTTGGTAGCCACCATAGAAAAAAACAGATTAGCATTACAAGAAATCTTAATACTACTTAATATCTAAAACATTAGTTACTACAAATTTAAGTGATATGTTAAATATTTCCATTAAATTTCATGATAACCAAAATGCAAAGAATTTAATTAATTTAGGAGTACCAATTGATGGTGTGGATAAAGATGAATATTCACTTCTTCAAAAAAGCATTTTAGTAGATAATTATGAAATGTTTAAACTTTTGTTGAAAAAAGGAGTACAAATAAATGCAGTGAACAATAGTTATGGTTACTCAGCACTAATTACAGCAGTAACTCATCATAAATTTTACGCAGCGGATAAATTATTAAAAAAAGGTGCAAACCCAATTTTATTAAATAAAAATAAGGAATCAGCATTAATGATAGCAGCAGCGGGCAGTGAGCTCTTCGAAGAATTATTAAACTATAAAGTTAACTGCACTGCAAAGGACAACGATGGAAATACTGCACTACATTTGGCAACTCTACAAGGTTACTGGCTTTAAATATGTTCAATTATTACTAAAAAAAGGAGCAAATATTGACGCTAAAAATAATCATGAAGAAGTTGCTTTATACCTAGCAGTGAAAGAAGGTAATTATAAAGTAGTAATAGAATTATTAGAAAATAATACATTAATTGATCCAAAAGATAAGAATGGAAACACACCGCTCATATTGGCAATAAATTTAGGTCATGAAGAAATGGTCAAAATTCTATTAAAAAATAATGCGTGTGTAAACTGTGAAAATTTAAATGGTATGTCACCTTTAAACATTGCTTATGAACTATTGAAACAGGAATAATTACCATGTTATTAAATAAAGGTGCAAATATTAATCATTGGCCCTTTCAACAATCATTTTTGATAAAGATATAATTCACACAGACATTGCACATGTAATTTTACAACATCTGATTTTGACTAAGTTTGATTACTACAGCCTTTTGGAACAAATAAATAAAAATAATCCATATTTGCATAAAATCATCAGAGAATTAAAGATCATGAAAAGAACAATATTTATTGAAAATAAATCATATTTTGATCTCCTAATTGAACCAAGTACTATTGTGTGTGAACTAATTGATGCACCAAATATTTATGAGAAAGTCTCTTATTTTAAACAATTTCCAATTAGTATGACACGATTAACATTAAAATATGAATTAGCTATTCAAAAATAAAAAAATTAAAAAAAAGGTAAAGCTTATAAAGTTCAAAAAATCGAACAAACAGCAGTTCAAGTAATTAATTAAATAGTCATTCAAGGATAATATTGTTTAATTTGATGAGCACGCAGGCGCTCATAAATATTATTTAACTTAAATATTATAAATAATATTATGAATTTTACAAATATACTAATTAAATAATCTGTCAAATACGAATATTACAATGCATAAGAAAAAAAAAAAAAAAAACAGAAGGAGGAGAAAGAAGAGGAAGAAGGAAACGCAACTGCAACTACAATCGTCAAACGTCCAAAGGCGCGCCCCGCAATAAAGATACCATCGACACCAGCATCATCGGTCGTCAACGCTAAGCTATTGTGGCAAAGTTACGATCTCCCGGCACGCTTAAAATTTTCATTAGCTGGGCTTCACGAGTTGAACTTTAGGTTTCCTACTTTGTTTTTCATGGATCATTCTTATAAAAAAAAAAGAGGGGAAAGGTGAAAAGTCAAAATGAAAAGCTACAAAGTAGGATTAGTTTACTTTAGAGTGTTGTGTGGTGTAGACAAAAAAAAAAAAAAAAAAAAAAAAGGAAAAAACAAAATGTATTGGCAAACAAGAAAAGAACCAGAATTAATTAGAGGACTAGTTGCTAAAAGAGGTTTGTGTTGCGCGACCTTACACAAAAGGGTCGACGGAACGGCTAAATTATGCGAGGAACCTCGCCTTAAGTACAAAAGCTAATGTGCTGATCATTACAAAATTAAAATAGAACGTGTGGAAAGGTACCACTACAGGCAACGATGGATGGAATTTCGGTTCAAGAACTCGGAAGAAGAAAAATTAAAACCCTATGACGATTTTAGGAAAGCATTTAACGAGGTAAATGAGGCCTTGACATGTTGGTTTGAATGGAAAGAAAGGCAAAAATTCCCTGAAAAATGGAATCTTGTCTGTGATTATGGTCATCGTGAAATCATAGAAAGTCGTCGTTTATCAGCAGCAAAAATCTTGGATTGGAAAAAAGGATATCCGCAAATTTCTGAAGCCTTTCTACGTGAAAAACTAGACAAAGCAATAGATAAGAAAACGTATAGAGGATATGGGCTGCCAGAAATAGTCATCAGTGGTGGTGGCTATGATCACGGCAACGAGTGGGACGATGAAAACAACTACGGATGGCCGGAAGCTGAGGAAGTATCTTCTAAGGAAGTGAAAAGTGAAAGATTGAACAGTGTGTGGATAAAAAAAGGTGTTGTGATGGGTTGTGCTTTGATGTTGATGGTATGTTGTTATCTGTATTATTGCAAATAATCTGTTCTTTTTATTTAATGATCGAAAAATCACGCAAATTTTTTTTTTCTTTTCTCTCTTCTTCTTTAAACATTTCAAGTAAACGATGTAGTAGGAATAAAAGACCGTAAAATATAGGATAATACAAAAAAAATTAAATTAAAAATTTTTTAATTATATCTTAATTTATTGAAATTTTGAATATAACTATTAAAGTCTTTGTGTGAATTTTTGAAATCTTAATGGATGTTCAATGTATTTTTTCGTATATGACATAAACAAATAATAAAAGTAAAATAAGCTGTCTAGAAAAAAAAAAAAAAAAGAAAAAAAAATCAACAAAAGAAAATAAACAAAAAAAATATTATTGTACTTAGATATTTATGTCTAAATTTTATTCACAGATTATTGTGCTAGAATATATGATTATCTATTTGTTTCTTCTAAAAAAAAAAAAGGGGGGGGTTAATTAATTAAATATCATTAGTGTTTGTGCATTTTATCTCGTAAAAAATATAATAAAAACGATGAAGAAATGTCGTAACCTTAAATATAAATTTATGATATAAGAATGTATTAATTATATAATTGTCTCTTATAGAATAAATTCATTCCTTAGATATCAGTAGTGTTTGTGAAATATTATATCAAAAGAAAAAAAAAAAAAAAAAAAAAAAAAAAGAGACTGCTTAATTAATTAATTAATTAATCAATTTTCAAAAATCTAAATGACTTACTTGAATTTTTTCAAATCTCTATAAAAAAAAAAGACAAAAACAAAACAAAACAAAAAAAAGAGTGTCATAGCCTTAAACATTGTTGTCTAAATTTATTCATAAAATTATGGTATATAAATGTATTCATATCTAATTGTCTGTTTTTGTAAAAGAAAAAAAAAAAAACATTAAATTTTATGCTTAAATTATAATTAGCGTTGCAAATTATGAATAATTTATTTTTAAGAAAATCTTTTTTGCTTAATAAATTAATTAAGTATTTATATTTTAAAGTTAAATATTCTTATTAATAATAATTAAAAATAGAGATAAAACTAAAATTAGTTGGAAAATTTTTTTTATGCCGTAATAGTTTTTTAGTAGCAAAATTGGTATACTAAATAAACCCAGGATTAATATGAAAGTTACATCTTCAATTAAGGGGGAAAGGGGTACTATGTACTACTTTGATACATATAAATGAGTATTTGTAAATTCAAGTCTTTTTTTGAAATTGATTTATTGTTATAAAATAAAATTCATGGCTTAATATGAAATTTTAACTTTTTTTAACAAAAAAAGAGGAAAAGGGAAAAAAAACATTAAATAAATCTTAAAAAAGTCCTTGTTAGTTAATGGTCAAAAATAAACGGTATCTTTTAATCAAGGATTACCAAATAGCCCAAATGCTGTCAGCTAGCGTAGCATTAATGCATAACGCCTTCAGCTGGGGTTCTTTGCCGCACCTGCCGCAACAGACTTACAGCCGGTTCTGTTGGCGTGCTAAGATGATGTGCTAACCATGACTAATGTAAGTTTTTGTGTCAGGAATTTTTATTTATTTCAATTGTACCCTTGGGAGATGGGACTGGCTCTCTTGGGCTGTGCAAATACCATCTCGCAAGTGGGCCTTGAAAAGATATTGTGTTTGAGGTATTAGAATAACTGAATAACTTGTTTGAATTAATGATTTTTTTTGTGGAATTTGTTTTTGAACATGGTGTCAGTATGTCAATTTATTTAAAAATGATGACTTAGTAAAATAATTCGCTGAAAATAATTTTTGCGGTATGAAGTTTTTATTAATCTCGTTGTAATCGTATTTATAACTTAAGAATTTTTATGTAACCTTATTATCAAATTCATCTAAATTGTCATAATTATGTACTCAAGCACTGAGAAAAATTCTCTATACTGCGTAATAATTATGAAATAGAACCTGCCGAAAGTTTTATGGTCAAACTTAAAAATTGTCAACTAAAACGTTATCGTGGGAGCGATAAGATGTCGAAGGGGGAAGGTGTCACATCCGTATGCGACTTCTTGAGCTTTTATTTCAAATAAAGGTGCAGGGAGCATACTGGGGAGAACTACCCCAGATCGATAATTTTTACTGCCTCCGTGAGGAATTTTCCTCTTCTTTTCGGCGCGTGGCCACCTCAAGAAGCCGTCTACTTTCGGCACGTGGCCACCTACGCTGAAATCGATACCTGCGCGACTTTTCGGCAGGTGAAACCAACATATATAAGGACCAGGGATAGCCCAGTGGGCAGTCAAGCTCAGTCAAGCGTAGGGACATCAGTAAGAGTGTCGTCGGTCCGCGAGTTAGTTAGAGTCCGCGGAGTAAGTCAGCCAGTTCTGACACTTGTATTTTCAAATTTGTAACAGTGCTTGAGGTTTGATGTTTCTCTTATTAAATGTCGTTCCTGTGATTTTTGACTTTAATTTCAAATACCCTTCCTGTTAAGTTTAGTTTATAAATTACAATTTACTCTACTTCACCGGAGCCTGGTCAACGTTGAACGGATCGTCATCAGCACGAGTGGCAGAGACACAGTAAGACAACTCACCGTTCCCAGGACTGTCGGAGCAAAGGTAATCGCAAGGCCACACGGTGGCAATCGGGTTAAACCTAGGCCTCTCGTAGGTTTTGGTTTAAATAGTTTAAAGGTCTAATTTACCTTTAACACATGTGCTCCTAAAAATTTTTTTGTTCTACTTCTTTATTGTACTTCTTCTACAGTAGAGGAATAGAATTAATTGAAAATATAGCTGTGATTGATTATAGCTTAGAAGTTAAGTAAGTAAGAGGCGTGACAAGCCTGTAGAAAAAATCTGTGCAAAAGGTTGATGCACAAGGATTTAATTTTGTGAAACCGCATGGTGCGTCGCGAGGTTAAGCGTGTAAGGTAAAAAGAATCGCGTAATTTCAGTCGAAATAAACTTTCCAGTTAGAGAGTAAATTTTAGTTAAGAAACCAAAACAAAGCGACGACGGTCAAGAATTTCAAGGCCGCATACCGGAGCCCCCCCCCCTTTTCAGTTTTCAGCGACACACACACTCACACATACGCACAGAGCACACACTAGCAATGACCGCGCATCGCTACTGCGCATCACGGAGCAGCGCTAACAAAGCGGTACGCTCCGCTCACGCTCACCATAAAAACGGCGACACGAGCCCGCTCGCGAGCTTTTTTTGCCGCAATTCGATCAATCTATACCTCGATACTCTTGGGTTATATTCCTCCCGCTCGTACTCATCTTATTTACCGCGATACTCAGATGAACTGCACACTCACACAAAATAATAAAGTGCGTGTGTGAGTGCAACCTTTAACGAGAGGAGTCAACCCCGCTTGCGCTGTCAAGGAGCTGTTAAAAGATTCCTCAGCAACCACGTAGAGTATTAACTACGCAGGAACTCTGCACCGACAATGCTGTGTGACTCCTGTTGGTGCAGCAGTACCCACGTTAATCTAGTGGCAAACTGAGGGGCAACTTACACTCCTGGCGTGGGCGTTTGGAACGCGTCGCGAGAAAAAAAAAAAAAAAAAGAAAAAAAAAGAAAATAAAAAGAAGATTGTGCAGTGTGTGTGCACCCGTGAAAGTGAAGCCAAAGCATCAATAGTGGGGCGTGCGTGTAGTGAGATCCCAATCACTAAGTGTGTGTGGAGAAGAGGGTGAAAAAATCTACTCGGCCTCTCATCATTCCATGCGGCCGTCGTCTCGTAGCCCTTGACAGATGGACCCGTGGATTGCCAGCCATTCTGCCGCTGACCAGGAAGGGACGCCCGCTCCCTCACTTTCGTCAACGTCGCCGTCGTCAAGAAGCGAAGAACGTATGTAAATATTTTGTATTACACAGAGGAAAATTTCCCTGTGTATTAGAATTTTCCTTTTGATAAAGTTGACCCACACTCTAGCTTGAAGGAATTTCTCAATTATTTATTACTCTCATTTTCTTTTGCATTTTAAAAAACTCACTCAAAGTGAGTAGTAGATCTAATGTTAATAAACAAAAAAAAAAATAATAATAAAATTTAATAAATAAAAATCAGGAATAAATTTTACTCGTTTAATTACTTGTTAGTATGTAGGAGCTAGAGTGGTGGGTAATAAAGAAAAAAATGAGTTACTTTACACTAAGTTATTTTATTTACATCACCTCCCCCAACGCACACGTGATCGTACGGGCATGACAAAATTTAATAGAGGGAAGGGGAATTTTTAACAATTAGCCTATCAAAATTTGTTATAGAGAAAAAAAGAAAAAAAAAAGAAAAGCTTAGATAAATTTTTGCCAGATTAAGGATCCCTTAGGAAAGGATCACGTAGCCTAAAGTAATTTTCCTTTTACCTTTGCTTAGAATAAAAAATAAAGCAAAATTTATCTAACCTTTCAAGCGAGCGCATGGCGATAAGTAAGGCTAAGCATATGTTGAGATTTTTTGAAAATTGAGTTTCTGAATTAAATGAAAAGTGAACAGTTAAATGCTTTATTTATTTTAATAGTATTTTGAAAATTGAAGGACATGACTAATGATAAACTTTGTGAAAAATAATAAAAAATAAGGTTAACTAAATGTTTAATTGGTTTAGTTTAAAAAAAAAAACAAAAACAAAAACAAAATAAAGAAGAAGAAATAAATAATATTCTGAAAGAAATAAATGATCCAAATTTTAGATTGAGCGAAGATCAAAGAAATTATTTAAGAAGAATATTTTTGAGAAATTTGAAGGAAGTTTTGATTTTAAAATATATAGCGGATAAAAAAGAGAATAAAACAAATTTAAAAATAAAAATGTCTAGAAACAAATTTAATGATTTTAATGATGGAATTGACATGTTTGATGTTCAAGAGTTCGAGAATTGGAAATTTAGAGTTTTAATGATGCTAGATTGCAAAGATTGTTTAGAACAAGTAGAACGAGAAAGAACTTTAAATGATGATGAAGATGCTTGGAATGAAAAAGAAAAGTTTGCAAGAGCATTTATAATAAGTAAAATTTCTAATAAACAATTAGAATATATAAAAGAGTGCAAATCAAGTCTCGAGATAATGAATAAATTAAAATCAACGTAAGAAACAAAATCTGCTGCACTACAAATAATAAATAGAAATAAAATCAAATTGTCGTGTATCAACCTTTAACATAAATAATAATACTAATAATAATCATAACCAATACCCATCACCCTCCTAAGTTGCGCAAACGACTTTTCGAATATTCTTAATTACTCCCGCCGAAAGAGTGAGGAAGGGGGCCCGTCGAGAGCCGAGCTAAAAGCTCGAGCTAATTGGATGCAGCTCCGATCCTTAAGTCCTAGGTGGGGATAATCGGCGACCTCCCGGCTCGCGCGAACCTCAAACGCTCTCTGCCGTTCCCGACACCAAGCGATCCGGAGGCTACGCGCAAGCTGAAGGTCGTAGAGGCACACCTGGACGAAAGGAGCCGGAGTTCAACGGGCTTCGATAGGCCACTGTGTTCGACAGCCTTGACACGTGGGTCAACCTTAGGAATCACCGGCCTAGAAACCCGGACCCCTCTCCGTTTAGCCTAGGTTCATATCTAGTAACAAGTAAGACTTTTATTGTTAATTTATAACTTCGTCGAAGGACGATAAACTTAATTCGTAAAAATTTCTATTTTATAATTATTAATAATAAAATTATCATTAACTTTAAAAATTACTTTTATTTTTCCTCAAATAAATCCTACCAAAGACAAGCGAAAAGGGTGACGAGCAGATTACTGCGTGATCTGCTCATAGCGGGTAAGTTCCCACTTCAATTAAATTAAACTTAAATTAAATTAAACTTAAATTAAATTAAACTTAAATTAAATTAAACTTAAATTAAATTAAACTTAAATTAAATTAAACTTAAATTAAATTAAACTTAAATTAAATTAAACTTAAATTAAATTAAACTTAAATTAAATTAAATAATTATTGTCACGTTCGCACGCGACAGAATCCATGAAATTAAAACAGTGCAATGCAGTGGAAGAATTTTTTGTAAAATTTGAAACAGCGTGCAATTATTATACAGCCGCTGGTGAAACATTATCAGAGTCAGAAAAATTAAGACACATGCTAAATGCTTTACCAAGCAATTATAGCTTTATTGGTGATTATCTGGATCTATTGCCAGAACAACAAAGAACTGTGGACTATGTAAAATCAAAAATAAAAGAAAAAAGTTTAAAATCGAGTGAACAAAGTGAAAATAAAACAAATGTGAGTACCTTTAATACAAAGGTAAAAGGAGTTTGCTACAACTGCAACAAACCTGGACATTTGCAAAAACATTGCAAACAAAATAAATATGGACAATTTGGTCAACACGGCAGTGAACGAGGCAGAGGTGCTTATCAGCAATAGCACTACAGAGGACAAAGTGGTTCTCGACGAGGCAACTACAGAGGCAACAACTTCAGAGGCCAAAGCAGAGGCAGAGGCAACAATCAACATATAGCTGAGTCAACGGATAACTAGAGCGACGACAACTCTTTTGCAGAATGGTTTACAGAATTCAATATAAACAAGATAAATGAGGTAAAGGTAAACAATTGTGATAATCTTAATGATAATTATAATAAATTAAATTGGTTGTTAGATAGTGGTTGTACACATCATGTTGTAAATTCTGATAAATGTTTTAGTCATTCTGTAAATTTAGATAACCCGATCCAAGTAAACTTGCCAAATGGTGATTGTATTAAAGCAACAAAGAAAGGTAATATGAAAGTTTATTTTGAAAGCTGTTATGGTAAAAAATTGATTGAATTAAAAAATGTTTTCTATATGGAAGGTATTAAAAAAAATTCGTAAAGTTATCATCAAATTGCTAAAAATTCGATTCTTTATTCTAGTGATGATTATATTGAAATATATACTAAAAAACAACAATTAATTACAGTTACATATGCTATTAATGATCTTTACTATTTAGAGAGTTTTATAAAGAATGAATTTATTAATGAAGGCATTTACACTAATGCAGTAAAATTAACTCAAAAGGAAAAAATGCATAGAGCCTTGGGGCATGTAAATTTCAATTATTTAAATAAATTAGTAAATTTTAAATTATTAGATGGGTTACCAGAAAATTTAGAAAAAATTGATATGAAATGTGCTAATTGCATAAAAAGTAAAATGGCAAATGTTCCTTTCGAAAATGATGCAACAAGTTCCTCTGAAATTCTTGAATTAATCCATACAGATTTGAATGGACCCCATAAAACTTTAGGTTATAATGGGGAGAAATATTTTTTAACATTTGTTGATGATTACAGTAAATGTACCAAAAATTTTTGTATAAAGAGTAAGTCAGAGATTATTCATTGCTTTATAGAATATGTCAATCTTGTTGAAAATCAGCTGAATAAAAAAATTAAAAAATTTAAATGTGATAATGGCAAAGAATATTTAAATAAAGAAATTTTTAATTTTGTTAAATATAAAGGGATTAAATTAATAGCTTGTCCACCCTACGTCTACGAATTAAATGGAGTAGCGGAAAGGTACAATAGATCTGCAATGGATATTGGTAGATGTTTAATGAGAGAAGCTAAAATAAATTCGAGATATTGACCAGAAATTATTAATACAGTTGCTTATTTAAAGAATCGAACATTGGCCAACACTATTGAAAACTAATCACCTTATCAGATATTTTTTGGGAAAAAGCCTAATGTTAAACATTTGAAAATTTATGGGAGTAGAGTATTTGTGAGAACTCCGGAAGTTTTAAGAAAAAATAAGTGACAAGATAGAAGCCAATTAGGAGTTTTAGTGGGGTATAATGATAATTGTTATAGAATTTTGATTAGAGGCAGAATTATAAATGCCAGACATGTACAAGTTATTGAAGATAGGACAGAATTAATTTGTTTAGAAAGGATGATAATGTTGATGAAAATTTAAATTCTAGAGGAAATTTTATAAATTTCGATTTAGAGAGTGAAAATAATGATAATGAAAGTAATGATAGTGAGATTGTAATTAAAAATGGTAACGGAAATGAAATTAATAATGAGAATAGAATTGAAATTGATGAAAACAGTGAAATAAGTCAGAACGAAGTTAGGCAAAGTCCGAATGAAATTAAAAATAAACAGAATGAAAATTTAATGCCAGTTAGGAAATAAAATCGTAAAAAGAATCCTATTGAAAGATATGGTAATCCTGTAACCAATTTTATATATGTAAATTATGTAGATGCAAATGTACCTAGTACAGTTGAGGAGGTGTTGAAATCCATAGAATCTTTAGAATGGCAAAAAGCTATGGAAAATAAAATAAAAAGTTTTAATGAAAATGAAACTTGGACTATTGTAAAAAAGCCGAAAGATAAGAAAATTATTGATGTAAAATGGATTTTCACGAAGAAAAATAATAATATATATAAAGCGCGTTTAGTTGCTAGAGGCTTTCAACAGGAAGATTATATTGAGAATGTTTATTCACCAGTAGGCAAAATGCAAACCTTGAAAATTTTGTTAAGTTATTCTTGCAGAAACAGCCTTTCTAAATGGGAATGTAAAGTCAGAAGTTTATATTCTCGAACCACAAGGTTTTGAGACGGGGAAAGATAGAGCATGCAAACTGAAAAAGGCACTTTATGGTCTTAGAGAAAGTTCTAGAGTTTGGTACGATTGTTTTAATTATTATGTTGATAAACTGAATTTTACTAGAAGTAATTATGATAAATGCTTATATGTAAACAAAACAGCGAAAGATCATATATATATATTAGTTTTTGTTGATGATTTGTTAATATGTTGTAAAGATAAATCTAAAATTGAGGATATTAAATCGAAACTATTGAATACATTTATTATGAAAGACATGGGTAAAATAAGTAATTATATAGGGATTGATGTGAATTTTAATGATGAGAGAAATTTAATGACATTGAGTCAAACAAAATATACAGAATCTTTGTCTGTAAAATACAGGTTAGAAAATGCAAAATTATACGACACTCCTATGGAGAATAACCTTAAGCTAGAGCAAGCTTCTGAAATCGACGAAAGAATAAAATATAGAAATTTGATTGGTGAATTCTTGTATGCTAGCTCAGGTACAAGACCCGATACTTCTTTTGCCGTAAATTATCTTAGTCGATTCCAGAACTGCTACAATGAAACACATTTCATTAATAATAAATATTTTATTAAAACTAAAGATTTAAAATTAACTTACACCGATAAAGAAAAAAAATGCAAACTTAGATTGTATGGTAGATTCAGACTATGCAGGCGATAGCATAGATAGAAGATCGACTACCGGATTTGTAATACGTTTGTTTAACAATGTTGTATTTTGGAAATCGATAAAACAAAACTGCGTAACGAAATGTTCAACCTTTGCGGAGTATACTGCTATGTCCGAAGCAGTGACTGAAATTTTATTTATAAGAAATCTTTTAAGTGAATCATTTGATATTAAATTTATTAAACCGATAAAAATGTTTGAAGATAATTCAGGTGCTTTGTTAATCGCGAAATTTGGAAATTTTACACAGAACTCTAAACACATAGAGGTTCAATACTATTTTGTTAACGAAAATTATGAAAAGAAAGTTATACATATTTTGAAAGTAGAGTCACAGTATAATATTGCTGATATCCTGACTAAAAGTCTTGATAAAAATAAATTTATTAAAAATCGCAAAGCCCTGAAATTATTGTAAATTTTTTGAAACTGATTAAATTTAAACTATTATGAAATAATGAAATAAATGTAGAAAGAAAACAAATATTATAAATTTAAGGAGGCGTGTTGAAACATAGCTAAATATTATAATATTAGAGTCGTGTCACCATCTATTGTCTCGACGCCCGACGGTGAACACGAATAGAATATGTGTATGTGTGAGGGAGAACGTATCACGCAACTACGTCACGCGACGCGACGCGATCAGTCGAGTAGTGTACTGACCGGTGTGGAGCACGATGCTCGCATGCGGATAATTTGTAACCTTACTACTAAATAATAATTAAATACTATTAATCATCCACAAAAGGTTTCACTAATTTGATCTACCTCTACAATAATCCTAACAATATATTTCTATTTAATATTAAATACATGATACATATAAATCTATTTAATATTAGATATTAAAATTACTTTTAATGAATAAAAGATACATTTTAAACTTGTGTATTGTACTGTATACGGTAATTGTAACTGTAAAGTTAAAATTTTTATTAAATATTTTAAATAGTAAAAGTCTGTACAAGAAAGAAAGTTTTTTAAAAACTTGAACTTAGCTTACTCAACAAAAATAAACATAATAAGAAAAATTAATGTAAAAAAAGTTAAATTTTACTTTGTGACTGTTGCGAAAATAATATTTTAAATCAGCAATTAACATATTTTTAATGTTAAACTTTCAAATTGTAAGCTAATATTTATCCACACCTCAATATTTAAAAAACAAAATTTGCTTTACCAAAACCTTATGTATATATATTGTTTATATTTTGTTTCAATTTATTGAGAAAAATAAACTAAAAATTAATGTAAAATTACGTCATATTTAAATTTATTAAATAAGAAGAAACGTCATGTTTACAAATATCAATGTTAAAAAATCGTTAAAAGTAACTTTGAATTGGTGAATATTTTTAAGTTTGTATTAAAAAATGGATTCAAATCAAGAAGTATTAAAAATCACTACGGCGCTGTATGATAAAAAACCCTTGGTGAGAAGTGATATTCAATTTTTTATCAAATTGATGAGTGATTTTATCAGTAATACATATAATCCATTCCCGCTCGAACAATTAAAAATTTATTTACATAATGCTGTCAGTCAAGAAGCAATGGAACAAATAAATAATGCTTTCAAGCGTTATTACAAGGATCCATTCGAAAAATACGATACCGAAGAAAAAAGAATGTCAATTTATGTTCGAAAAGGATTATATCAGGAGCCTTTGCAGTATAAAATTGATATGCTGGAAAAAGAAAAAGTTACTGGAGTTGACTCCAAAATAAATCCAGTACCTGTGTTTGGCATTCATATTCCTTTAGCTTATTCACTAAAAAAGCATTTGGAAAAGCCTGACGTTTTTAAAGCAATTATAAACTACATTGATTACCTGAACTCTGAGACAACAGTCCGTCAAAATATCGTTCAGACCAGTGACTATAAGAACAAAGTTAAAAATTTAAGGGGGGGGGGGAGGGTAAACCCTGGAGGGCAAAAAAAAGCAAATTTTTCATGATTTTTCTCGAGCAAACGGCAAAAGTTATTTAATTTATTAGTAAAGTACATAATAATGTAACATTTGAACTACTTTCTGTAATTTTTTTTAATAAAAATATTAAAAAACAAGCCGATGCCAGTGCTTTTTCGGAGACACCTTCGCTCGACGATTTTTTCCCGTGGTAATCGCCATTTTGTCCATAAACATCTGAAACAAAAATTTCAGGAAAATTCTGTTAGAAGGTAAGTTTTTCCTGGTAATAACACGAGAATTTTTTTTCTTCACTTTTTGACGATTTGGTGGCTGTTTGAACTCAAAGGTCGTTTTTTCGACTAAAAATGTCACTTGCCAAATCGTCAAAAAGTGAAAAAAAAAAATCCTCGTGTTATTACCAAGAAAAACTTATCTTCTAACAGAATCTTCCGAAAATTTTTGTTTCAGATGTTTATGGACAAAATGGCGTTTACCACGGGAAAAAATCGTCGAACGAAGGTGTCTCCAAAAAAGCACTGGCACCGGCTTGTTTTTTAATATTTTTATTCAAAAAAATTACAGAAAGTAGTTCAAATGGTAATTCACCATGTACTTTATTCATAAATTAAATAACTTTTGCTGTTTGCTCGAGAAAAATCATGAAAAATTAGCTTTTTTTTGTCCTCCAGGGTTTACCCCCTAAATATAACTGATGGTATTGTTTTGCCAGTGTGTCCTTACAGCGATGATATTGACACAGGTGATTCGTCAGGACCTCATGCGGGTAAATGTCAGGTAGGAGTAGTAGATGCGTGGATTCCTTGTGAACCACCAAATGTTGCATCGAAACTCAAACATATTATGCTTGCTCAATTGATTATGACTAAACACAGAAAACTGTACGGAAACAAAAGTATTTTCTATCCTTCAATAAGCGATCTGAACTTTTTGATTAAAAAAGGAATAAAAATTAATGTAGATGGTAAAACATATAAAATTTATTTTCTGACTGTTTTAATCCTTGGTGACAATCTTGGATTAAACGGCATGCTGGGGATGGTGGAGTCTTTCGATCTTACGCATTGCTGTCGCATATGTTACGTGGGCCCAAAAGAAATACATCAGTTGTATCAAGAAGATCCAAGTTTATTGCGCGCCAAAGAAAAGTACTTACTAGACTGTGAATTATTAGATACGACCAAAAGTGGCATAAAAGAAAAATGCTGTTTCGACGAGATCGATGGCTATGATCATAATGAAAATCCTTATGCAGATCTTACACACGATGGTCCAGAAGGTATGGGTAGCGTCGTTATGGCTAAACTTCTAGTCAGATACACAGAACTAAAATATTTTAAAATATCTGAACTAAATGCCAGGATGAGGTCATTAGATTTTGGTTCTGAATCATCAAATATTCCATTAGATATTGATTTAAATTACATTAAAAGGTTATTTTCATTGGTACGAAAGAGGCACTCTTAAACGCATTCAATGGTAAGGTATCGTCAAAACAAGTTCGAACAAACTCCACCCGGCGCAGATTAAATGTTTTTTTCTCTGACACTTAGCATACACCTTTGAAGGCTCTCTCTTCGATTCTCCATGAAGTTATATTTGTAATGAACAGTTATTATTTCTGAATCTGTCGGGAAATTTCACCATTTACTATTGTAAGAGTTTTAAGGACTTCTAGAATATTTTAAGGCTATTTTCATATTCCCTACAAAGACTCTCTTAAACGCTTTTGTTCGCGAGTTATCGTCAAAACAAGTTTGAACCAACTCTACCAGGCCCAGATTGAAATATTTTTCTCTGAAACTAAGCATACATCTTTGAAAGCTCCCTCCTCGATTCTCCATGAAGTTACAGTTGTAATGTACAGTTATTCTTTCTGAATATGTTGAGAATTTTCACCATTGATTATTTTAAGAGTTAAAAGGACTTCTAGGATATTTTAAGGCTATTTTCATTGGTACGAAAGATGCACTCTTAAACGCATTTGTTGGCGAGTTATCGTCAAAACAAGCTTGAACAAACTCTACCAGGCCAAGATTGAATGTTTTTTTCTCCGAAACTAAGCAAACATCTTTGAAAGCTCTCTAGTCGATTCTCCATGAAGTTTGCTGACTAAATTGTATATTTTTTTTTAGCATTTTAAGCTACTGAAAGTGATAAGAAACCTTTGGATTTAATTTTGTCAGAGTTTTTAGGACTTTTAGAATAATTTCAGGCTATTTTCATTTGTCAGAAAAAGGCCCTTTTTGAACGCATTTGTAAGCGAGTTATAGTCAAAACAAATTTGAACCAACTCTACCAGGCCCAGATTGAATGTTTTTTTCTCCGAAACTAAGCATACATCTTTGCAAGCTCCCTCTTCGATTCTCCATAGAGTTACGGGTGTAATGTACAGCTATTCTTTCTGAATATGTTAGGAAATTTCACCATTGATTATTTTAAGAGTTAAAAGGACTTCTAGGGTATTTAAAGGCTATTTTCATTGGACCAAAAAAGACACTCTTAAACGTATTTGTTAGTGAACTATCGTCAAAACATGTTTGAACCATCCTTACCAGGACCGGATTGAATGTTTTTTTCTCTGAAACTGAGCATTCATCTTTGAAAGTGCTGCCTCGATTCTCCATGAGTTTTGCCAACTCGATAATACATTATTTTTTACTTATTTTAGCTTATGAATGTGATAAGAAACCTTTGCATTTAATATTGTCAAAGTTTTGAGATTTTCTAGAATAATTAAAAGCTATTTCCATTGGTCAGAAAAAGATCCTTATTAAACGCATTTTTAGGCGAGTTAGAGTCAAAACACGATTGAACCATTTCTACCAGGCTCGGATTGAAATATTTTCCTCTTAAACTGATTATAAATCTTTGAAAGCTCTTTTCTCGATCCTATATGAAGTTACAGGTGTAATGTACAGTGATTGTTTCTGAATATGTTGGGAAATATCACCATTTATTATTGTTAGAGTTTGAAGGACTTCATAGATATTTTAAGGCTATTTTCATTGGTCTGAAAAGGACACTCTTAAACAAATTTGTTGGCGATTTATCGTCAAAACAAGTTTGAACATACTCTACCAGGCCCGGGTTTAAATATTTTCCTTTAAAACTGAGCATATATCTTTGAAAGCTCTCTCCTCGATTCTCCACGAAGTAACAGGTGTAATGTACATTAATTCTTACTGAATCTGTCGGAAAATTGAACCATTTATTATTGCAAGAGTTTGAAAGACCTCTAGGATATTTCAAGGCTACTTTCATTATCCCTACAAAGACTCTCTTAAACGCGTTTGTTCGCGAGTTATCGTCAAAACAAGTTCGAACCAACTCTACCAGGCCCAGATTGAAATATTTTTCTCTGAAACCAAGCATACATCTTTGAAAGCTCCCTCCTCGATTCTCCATGAAGTTACAGTTGTAATGTACAGTTATTCTTTCTGAATATGTTAGGAATTTTCACCATTGATTATTTTAAGAGTTAAAAGGACTTCTAGGGTATTTTAAGGCTATTTTCATTGGTACGAAAAGGACACTCTTAAACGCATTTGTTGGCGAGTAATCGTCAAAACAAGCTTGAACAAACTTTACCAGGCCCTGATTGAAATATTTTTCTCTGAAACTGAGCATGCATCTTTGGAAGCTCCCTCCTCGATTCTCCATGAAGTAACAGGTGTAATGTACATTAATTCTTACTGCATCTGTCGGAAAATTTAACCATTTATTATTGTAAGAGTTTTAAGGACTTCTAGCATATTTTAAAGTTATTTTCATTTTCTTGGCAAAGACTCCCTTAAACAAATTTGTTGGCGAGTTATTGTCAAAACAAGTTTGAACCAACTCTACCAAGCCCAGATTGAATGTTTTTTTCTCCGAAACAAAGCATACATCTTTGGAGGCTCCTTCCTCGATTCTCCATGGAGTTACAGGTGTAATGTACAGTTATTCTTTCTGATTATGTCAGGAAATTTCACCATTTATTATTGTGAGAGTTTGAAGGACTTCTAAGATATTTTAAGGCTATTTTCATTGGTCTGAAAGGACACTCTAAAACGCATTTATTGGCGAATTATCGTCAATATAAGTTTAAACCAACTCTACCAGGCCTAGATTGAAATCTTTTTCATCGAAACTAAGCATACATCTTTGAAAGCTCCCTCCTCGATTCTCCATGAAGTAACAGGTGTATTGTACAGTAATTCTTAATGAATCTGTCGGGAAATTTCACTATTTACTATTGTAAGAGTTTTAAGGACCTCTAGAATATTTTAAGGCTATTTTCATATTTCTTACAAAGACTCTCTTAAACGCATTCGTTGGCGAGTTATCGTCAAAACAAGCTTGAACAAACTCTACCAGGCCCAGATGGAATGTTTTTTTCTCCAAAACTAAGCAAACATCTTTGAAAGCTTTCTAGTCGATTCTCAATGAAGTTTGCTGACTCAATTGTATATTTTTTTTTAGCATTTTAAGCTACTGAATGTGAAAAGAAACCTTTGGATTTACTTTTGTCAGAGTTTTAAGGACTTTTAGAATAATTTCAGGCTATTTTCATTTGTCAGAAGAAGGCCCTTTTTGAACGCATTTGTAAGCGAGTTATAGTCAAAACAAGTTTGAACCATTTCTACCGGGCCCGGATTGAAATATTTTTCTCCAAAACTAAGCATACATTTTTGATAGCTCCCTCCTCGATTCTCCATGAAGTTCGCTGACTCAATTGTATATTTTTTTTTAGCATTTTAAGCTACTGAATGTGATAAGAAACCTTTGGATTTAATTTTGTCAGAGTTTTTAGGACTTTTAGAATAATTTCAGGCAATTTTCATTTGTCGGAAGAAGGCCCTTTTTGAACGCATTTGTAAGTGAATTACAGTCAAAACAAGTTTGAACCATTTCTACCAGGCCAAGATTGAAATATTTTTCAAAGAAACTAAGCATATATCTTTGGAGGCTCCTACCTCGATTGTCCATGGAGTTACAGGTGTAATGTACAGTTATTCTTTCTGATTATGTCGGGAAATTTCACCATTTATTATTGTGAGAGTTTGAAGGACTTCTAAGATATTTTAAGGCTATTTTCATTGGTCTGAAAAGGACACTCCAAAACGCATTTATTGGCGAATTGACGTCAATACAAGTTTGAACCAACTCTACCAGGCCCAGATTGAAATCTTTTTCATCGAAACTAAGCATACATCTTTGAAAGCTCCCTCCTCGATTCTCCATGAAGTAACAGGTGTATTGTACAGTAATTCTTGATGAATCTGTCGGGAAATTTCACTATTTACTATTGTAAGAGTTTTAAGGACCTCTAGAATATTTTAAGGCTATTTTCATATTTCTTACAAAGACTCTCTTAAACGCATTCGTTGGCGAGTTATCGTCCAAACAAGCTTGAACAAACTCTACCAGGCCCAGATTGAATGTTTTTTTCTCCAAAACTAAGCAAACATCTTTGAAAGCTTTCTAGTCGATTCTCAATGAAGTTTGCTGACTCAATTGTATATTTTTTTTTAGCATTTTAAGCTACTGAATGTGATAAGAAACCTTTGGATTTAATTTTGTCAGAGTTTTTAGGACTTTTAGAATAATTTCAGGCAATTTTCATTTGTCAGAAGAAGGCCCTTTTTGAACGCATTTGTAAGCGAGTTATAGTCAAAACAAGTTTGAACCATTTCTACCGGGCCCGGATTGAAATATTTTTCTCCAAAACTGAGCATACATTTTTGATAGCTCCCTCCTCGATTCTCCATGAAGTTCGCTGACTAAATTGTATATTTTTTTTTAGCATTTTAAGCTTCTGAATGTGATAAGAAACCTTTGCATTTTATATTGTCAGAGTTTTTAGGACTTTTAGAATAATTCAGGCTATTTTCATTTGTCAGAAAAAGGCCCTTTTTGAACGCATTTGTAAGTGAATTACAGTCAAAACAAGTTTGAACCATTTCTACCAGGCCAAGATTGAAATATTTTTCAAAGAAACTAAGCCTATATCTTTGAAAGCTCCCTCCTCGATTCTCCATGAAGTTACAGTTGTAATGTACAGTTATTCTTTCTGAATATGTTGGGAATTTTCACCATTGATTATTTTAAGAGTTTTAAGGACCTCTAGGGTATTTTAAGGCTATTTTCATTGGTATGAAAAATGCACTCTTAAACGCATTTGTTGGCGAGTAATCATCAAAACAAGCTTGAACAAACTCTACCAGGCCCAGATTGAA
This sequence comes from Encarsia formosa, assembly GCA_038277355.1. NCBI lineage: Eukaryota > Metazoa > Arthropoda > Insecta > Hymenoptera > Aphelinidae > Encarsia > Encarsia formosa. The sequence continues at coordinate 72,217,383 of CM076184.1, forward strand.
ATATTTTTCTCTGAAACTGAGCATGCATCTTTGAAAGCTCCCTCCTCGATTCTCCATGAAGTAACAGGTGTAATGTACATTAATTCTTACTGCATCTGTCGGGAAATTTCACCATTTATTATTGTAAGAGTTTTAAGGACCTCTAGAATATTTTAAGGCTATTTTCATATTTCTTACAAAGACTCTCTTAAACGCATTCGTTGGCGAGTTATCGTCAAAACAAGCTTGAACAAACTCTACCAGGCCCAGATTGAATGTTTTTTTCTCTGAAACTAAGCAAACATCTTTGAAAGCTTTCTAGTCGATTCTCCATGAAGTTTCCTGACTCAGTTGTATATTTTTTTTCAAGCATTTTAAGCTACTGAATGTGATAAGAAACCTTTGGATTTAATTTTGTCAGAGTTTTTAGGACTTTTAGAATAATTTCAGGCTATTTTCATTTGTCAGAAAAAGGCCCTTTTTGAACGCATTTGTAAGCGAGTTATAGTCAAAACAAGTTTGAACCATTTCTACCGGGCCCGGATTGAATTATTTTTCTCCAAAACTAAGCATACATTTTTGATAGCTACCTCCTCGATTCTCCATGAAGTTCGCCGACTAAATTGTATATTTTTTTTAGCATTTTAAGCTTCTGAATGTGATAAGAAACCTTTGCATTCAATATTGTCAGAGTTTTTAGGACTTAGAGAATAATTCAGGCTATTTTCATTTGTCAGAAAAAGGCCCTTTTTGAACGCATTTGTAAGTGAATTACAGTCAAGACAAGTTTGAACCATTTCTACCAGGCCAAGATTGAAATATTTTTCAAAGAACCTAAGCATATATCTTTGAAAGCTCCCTCCTCGATTCTCCAATGAAGTTACAGTTGTAATGTACAGTTATTCTTTCTGATTATGTCGGGAAATTTCACCATTTATTATTGTGAGAGTTTGAAGGACTTCTAAGATATTTTAAGGCTATTTTCATTGGTCTGAAAAGGACACTCTAAAACGCATTTATTGGTGAATTAACGTCAATATAAGTTTGAACCAACTCTACCAGGCCCAGATTGAAATCTTTTTCATCGAAACTAAGCATACATCTTTGAAAGCTCCCTCCTCGATTCTCCATGAAGTAACAGGTGTATTGTACAGTAATTCTTAATGAATCTGTCGGGAAATTTCACTATTTACTATTGTTAGAGTTTTAAGGACCTCTAGAATATTTTAAGGCTATTTTCATATTTCTTACAAAGACTCTCTTAAACGCATTCGTTGGCGAGTTATAGTCAAAACAAGTTTGAACCAACTCTACCAGGCCCAGGTTGAATGTTTTTTTCTCCGAAACTAAGCAAACATCCTTGAAAGCTTTCTAGTCGATTCTCCATGAAGTTCGCTGTTTAAATTGTAAATTTTGTTTTAGTATTTTAAGCTTTTGAATGTGATAAGAAACCTTTGCATTTAATATTGTCAGAGTTTTTAGGACTTTTAGAATAATTTCTGGCTGCTTGCATTTGTCAGAAAATGGCCCTTTAACGCTTTTGTAAGCGAGTTATAGTCAAAACAAGTTTGAACCAACTCTACCAGGCCCAGATTGAAATATTTTTCTCTGAAACTGAGCATGCATCTTTGAAAGCTCCCTCCTCGATTCTCCATGAAGTAACAGGTGTAATGTACAGTAGGAAGAGTCGTTTTAGGGTCACTCTCGAAAATCCACTTGTAAAAGTCAAAATTCTTTTAGTTTACGTCTGAAATGAAAGTACGTGAAGTCTGGACGAGGCAGGATGAGATTTTCCGTCTCCTCAATGCCCAAATATCGGATTTTTGACGTTTTTTCATTATTTTTGCGATTTTTTTTTTATCTAATTGATTTTTATAAAAATTCGATATTCTCAGGCTGTTCACTAATTTTTTCAGCAATTATAAGTGTCATTTACACTTTTCTTCCATTAAATAGACCAATAATGGCGTAATAAATTTTGTTCACACTTAAAAAGTCATTTTTTTTGCTTATTTTAGTCGTTTTTTTACGATTTTCACTGAATTTTTAAAATTCGAAGAAACGGTCTTTCGAAGTCTACTAAGCGGGATTTTTTTTCTCCAACATGCTTCTTTTGAAAAAAAAATTTTTGATGGTTAATTCTAACCTAGAAAAATTTGGTGGCTCTGTCTTTCAAGACCTTTTTACGATTTTACCTCGGATTTTACTTTTTCTTCTAAAAGAAGTACTCGACACTTTCTGACGCCCTCACTTGGTCGCTAAAAATTTTATGTATTTTAAAAATTTAGTTTTTAAAAAGTTGAAGTCGAGATCTTTTCAGCGGAATATAATTTTACATGAAAATTCCGATTTTAATCGTAACTACAACTATTTAAGGGAGGGGTACTTGGTAAAAGACCAAAAAAGCGTTTTTTGTGGATTTTTATTTATTAAACTGCAGAAGATAATCAATTTATAATAGAAACGCGTTCATAAGTAACATTTGAAGTACTTTCTGTAATTTTTTCATAAAAAAATATCCATAAATAAAGCGTTGACAGAAGGTTGACGGAGGCTCCTCGAAAAAAAGATGTTTCGCGGTGTGATGCATGAGTCGTCACAGGATCATTTGAAATACAAATATAAAGAAGTTTTAGTTAAATAAGTAGTCAATCTAGAGAACAACGATATTTTTTATTTTTATAAATTTATTTAGCGATTTTACAGTCCAAAAACCAAAAAAAATTGACGATCATGGTCTGCTTCGAGTCGGGGGTCGTTTGAAACATGCAAAGATTTCGATCGAGCAGAGACAGCCTATTTTACTGCTGTCTCGTCACTTTGTCACTGATTTACTCATTCGAGATGTGCACGAGAAATTTCATCACTCTGGGATTCAGTCCATTTTTTATAATATCCACTATCGCTTCTGGATTCCTGATGACAAAAATCAAGTCCGCAAAATCGTGCATCATTGCGTGCGATGCGTGCGCTTTCGAGCCAAGACTGTCAGTTACAGGATGGTGGATTTGCCAAAATCTCGGGTTGATAATGCCATGGCCTTTTATCATACTAGCCTCGATTACTTCGGACTCATGTTCGTAAAGGAGAAGAAGTATAGAAATCGTGGTCGTGTGAAAGTGTGGGGTTGTATTTTTATTTGCATGTCAACCAAGGCAGTACACATCGAGATTGTGAGCGACTTGACTACTGACGCCTTCTTGGCCGCTCTACGGCGGTTTATTCTGATAACGGTACCAACTTCGTGGGAGCTAACAACGAGCTCCGCGAATTGTACGCTCTCATGCAGACTGATGAATTTTGTTCTCAGGTGCAAATCTTTGCTTTGAAAAATCGCATTACTTGGAATTTCAACCTCCTTTCTCTCCCCATTTTGGGGGCATATGGGAAGCTGCCATGAAGTCTTGCAAACACCATATCAAGCGTGTAGTTGGTGATAATCTTTTCACTTACGAAGCACTCAATACTCTTGCTGTTGAGATCGAGGTGATTCTGAATTCACGTCCACTATGTCACATATCCTCTGATCCTAATGATCCTCTGGCTCTAACACCTGCTCACATATTGGTGGGCAGACCACTTACCATGTTACCGGAGCATAACTTTTTACCTGTTTCAGATAACCGGCTTTCATCATGGCAAGCCATCACTAAGGCTCGACAAGATTTTTGGCAGAGGTGGCAGTTTGAATATTTGACTGAATTGCAAAAACGGCAAAAATGGGCCAAAGGTGAGGCTGGGCTCAAAGTCGATGACATCGTCATTCTAATAGACATGACCTTGCCTTGCATGCAGTGGCGACTGGGCAGAGTGGTGGCGGAGCATCCAGGCGATGATGGAGTGGTGCGCGTGGTCTCCGTTAAGACATCTCAAGGGACGTTCAAACAAAACACAAAGACTATTTGTTTGTTACCTGTGTCATGAACAGTGCTATATGGACTTCTTGTAAATTTAATTTAATCATTCGAAACTTTGATTGAAAACACTTTTTGATGATTTTAATGTTTTGTATCATAAGTTTTAACATTTAACGTGATAATACACGAATTTTTTGTTTTTATTTTATTTTATTGCTCGTTACACTCCCAACGGGGGGAGTATGTTTTGTGTATTAGTCATAATTGATTGATTTTATTTCTAAGCTTGATTAATTCTTTTTATTATAAACTTAGATGTACGGTTTATTTTATTTATGATTGATGTGAAGCTTCATCACCATGACTTTGGTATGAAAATGTACCTTTTTGTGTATATTCAAATACTTTGAACTATGAACCGCACGCTGACCAGCGCACGCATGCGTGAGACGCGGGCCTGCTGCACTGCAGGGCAACAGGTCGGTACTCTAGCGCGGACGGGCCAGTCGGTCTTGTATCACGCTCAAACCTAGTTGATTAAGGCGATGGCACGAACTCGCGGGATGCGGGAAATCCTGCGTCCCGAGTCCCGCGTTTTGCTTTCATACCCAAGACGCAAGACGTGTGTTACTGATTGATGAATACATGTATACGAGTGCGAGTTCCCTGCCGCTCAATACCTTACTGTTGAAACGTTGAACTAATAAATCAGGTTTTTTATGCCGCAAGGCTTTTTCCAGCAAACCAGTGTCAGTTTATTTGTGTGTTACAATCGTCCTTAACCAAACCCAATAAATTCTCCTAACCGGAAGATTTATAAATTATACATGGTGCCTCCTGTGAGGTCCACACGCCTACTACAGATTACTGACAATAAGGACGATCGACGTGAAATTCACAGTGGAGTTCGCCGCAATTTACCCATCGCCAGGACCATGCCATTTGCCACCTCGTCCAGCTCGCCACCCGGCACTGCCAGTTACTCCTGCCACCAGTCGAGATAAGTCAAAATTTTTATTTTTTACACTATTGGATCATTTATTGCATGGGACCATTTTATCGTACCTGCTCGACCGGGTAAGTTTTACCTGTTCATTTACCTGATTGTGAATTCAAAGGCTATGCACTTTTCTATCATCGGCATTTATTTTATTTCATTGGTGACTTTAAACAGTAGTAACAAGCTATAAAAGTAGAAATAATGGTATGTATTACAGTAGGCACAAAGGTAGACACAAGGGTATGTGAATAAGTGTAGGTACAAGTATAGATTCAAGGATGCAATTCTGGGGGAGTTGGCGAGCGATGCGAGCGGGGGGGTATCCCCCCTAGTTTTAATATATTTTAACTTCTTGTTTAAAAACGTAACAACATAGCTGTAAAAAATTTGATAACTGCTGTGGAGCTGCTCTGGTTTGGAGAGGTCAATTATTTTTTATCTTTAAATGGTTGTAGTTACGATTAAAATAGGAATTTTCATGTATAATTATATTCCGCTGAAAAGGTCTTGACTTCAACTTTTCAAAAACTAAATTTTTAAAATACATAAAATTTTTAGCGACCAAGTGAGGGCGTCAGAAAGTGTCGAGTACTTCTTTTAGAAGAAAAAGTAAAATCCGAGGTAAAATCGTAAAAAGGTCTTCAAAGACAGAGCTGCCAAATTTTTCTAGGTTAGAATGAACCATCAAAAATTTTTTTTGACAGGGGCAGAAAAGCTTCTAGAACATTTGAGTAGAGCGACGTGGCAACCCTGACCAGGCGGCCCGGCTGACGAAAATCCGCGTGACCGCGGATATAAAAACTACAGAAACGAGGCCTCGGTAGCGCATAATTATCGTAACACACCACACCCACTCACACTTCCTCTCTCGGAACTCAGTCAGTGCAAATAAAGAACGAGTTGAAGATCAATACGGTATTATCAATTTCTCTTTCTGTGAGTATCCCAACTGCTGCTCTGGTTTGGAGAGGTCAATTATTTTTTATCTTTAAATGGTTGTAGTTACGATTAAAATAGGAATTTTCATGTATAATTATATTCCGCTGAAAAGGTCTTGACTTCAACTTTTCAAAAACTAAATTTTTAAAATACATAAAATTTTTAGCGACCAAGTGAGGGCGTCAGAAAGTGTCGAGTACTTCTTTTAGAAGAAAAAGTAAAATCCGAGGTAAAATCGTAAAAAGGTCTTCAAAGACAGAGCTGCCAAATTTTTCTAGGTTAGAATGAACCATCAAAAATTTTTTTTTTCAAAAGAAGCATGTTTGAGAAAGAAAATCCCGCTTAGTAGACTTCGAAAGACCGTTTCTTCGAATTTTAAAAATTCAGTGAAAATCGTAAAAAAACGACTAAAATAAGCAAAAAAAAATGACTTTTTAAGTGTGAACAAAATTTATTACGCCATTATTGGTCTATTTAATGGTAGAAAAGTGTAAATTACACTTATAATTGTTGAAAGAATTAGTAAACAGCCTGAGAATATCGAATTTTTATAAAAATCAATTAGATAAAAAAAAAAATCACAAAAATAATGAAAAAACGTCGAAAATCCGATATTTGGGCATTGAGGAGACAGAAAATCTCATCCTACCACGTCCAGACTTCACGTACTTTCATTTCAGACGTAAACTAAAAGAATTTTGACTTTTACAAGTGGATTTTCGAGAGTGACCCTAAAACGACTCACCCTAGTAACTATCCTTGTTCTTACCGTTGCACTTACTGCTTTTTATAACTAGGCTTTTACTTAGGTATATGCTCATGTTTATTTATCTGTTTCTATCATGGCGATAACTGTAGTTTGAATTTTTTTCATGCTTTTATTTCTAACTCTAAGACTGCTTTGTTCTTATCGTTGAGCATACTTTCATTTCTATCCTTAGTTAAACATCTGTTTCTATTCTTTTTCCAACTTATTTCCGTCATTTTATTTACCTTTAAGTACCTTTTTTTTGTGCGGAATTACATGACATGACTTTACAAACGTGGCCAACTTTTTGATTTTTGACCATAGTTAGATATTAAAAAAGATGAAAAATATACCGATGTCAGTAATTCTAGCGCATTTAGACGATTTGAAAATTAAAAAAAAATGGTTTCGAACTCAGAAGCATGTGTAAGCAGAGGAGAGTAAAAAATTAGGGATCCTGTTTCTAAATCTCTCCTAAAAGTCTACATGTATAGCCACATTTGAAAGACTTTGATTGGTAAAAAAAAAAAATAAAAATTGCCAAATCAAATTTCGATTTTTCTAGTTTTTACGATAAATATACTAATGGAACTGCAATTGATTGAATTCATATTTAAACACCAAAAAAGTCTGAAATATGTTTATTTAAAACTCTTATTTTTATAAATTCAGAGGTAAAAAATACTCTCTTGCTCGAGGTGCCCTTACTTGACACGACCCTGCTCAGGTGAGCTTTTTGAAGATGTATCTTATTCCCCAAATTTTTTGCATCCAATTAAAAAAAACTTTTGCAAAATAATTTTTTGGTGAATTTTATCGGAAACATCAAATTAAACAGTTACAGAGGAAATTATTTGAAAAATACATTGAAACCATGTTAAAAAATTTAAAAAGATTTTTTATACGATTGCCGAAGATTTTATGGTCAAGGTCTGAAACCTTGCAGAGAGATTTTATTTTTATAATCTCTCAAATAAGAAATATTGTGTAAAGCTCGATGTAAGGGTTCTGATCAAATTCTCCATATCAATTTGCAACACAGTTTTATTATTTTTTCACTATTTTTATAAAATTTCAAGGCTAATGCACTGTACAGCCACCATAAGGAAAAGATTATGTAACTGCATAAGTGTTCGAAATTGAGATTTTAAATTTATTAAGTATAATTTCATTTTCTTTTTTGAATTTTATTATCTCTAAGTTATCATGAATTTTAGAAAATTGATGATTTGTAAAAGTTAACCTCATGACCTACGAATCAAAAATTTCGAATTATTTTACCATACCACATAATTTTACGTAATTTTTCGACAAATATTTTTGATGACTAATATAAAATGTTTGAAATTCTCATCAGTCAAATTACTTGCATCAGAGCAAATCCATTAAACTCTTACTTTCACAGTCCGGGCCCAGTAAAAAGGTTTAAGACAATATGTTTTTATATCTAATGGAATAATTATTTAGATTCACACTTTTTGAGATTGTGGAAACAAATATTTGTTATACATATATTTATAAAAGCTGAAAAGTTCATGCAAATGTTAAAAAAATTAGGTTTTACCCTGTGTTACGTATGCATTGTCTCCTGGACAGGCGTACGATGGGCTCTCAGGGCCGTAAAGAAGCTTTAGCCACGCGAGCTACAAGCGCAAAGCTACGCGTCAGCGGATCGGTGGCCTCGAGCGGTGGCCTTGACTGCGCGCTAGTATGGTGCATAAGAAACGTCTGGAACGCTCGATGTCAGGTGATGAGACGAACCCCAATCAGCGGGCTTGACCACGTGCTGACAGGGGCAGAAAAGCTTCTAGAACATTTGAGTAGAGCGACGTGGCAACCCTGACCAGGCGGCCCGGCTGACGAAAATCCGCGTGACCGCGGATATAAAAACTACAGAAACGAGGCCTCGGTAGCGCATAATTATCGTAACACACCACACCCACTCACACTTCCTCTCTCGGAACTCAGTCAGTGCAAATAAAGAACGAGTTGAAGATCAATACGGTATTATCAATTTCTCTTTCTATGAGTATCCCAACTCCTTTCGGTATCGCTTAGCTTGCCTAAACGACCGTAAGGCACCAACCCTCAAGAAAACGTATCCATAACGTTGGACTGCCGTATAGAGGACCAACGCCTTTCAACTTTCCCTTTTAACCAACTTTTCCTTCAATCGTGGTGTCAGAAGAGGGATAGGCTTGAGAAAGAATAAAGATTGGGACCCAGATCATCAGGAGAAATTTTTTTGGACCAAGCACTTGGACAAACGTGAGCAGTGCTAACGAGTTCCTGAAGGACCACACGACCAGAACCTACGAGAACTGTACGAGGGCCCACAACCGAGACTCTAGCAGTAGCACGGACTTTCTTGGACCCGAGGAGGACAATGCACGGACGGAACCTATACATCATTTTGGGAGCCGTGTGGTGAGTAAAAAAATATTTTATTAGGAGAGGAGAGATTTTATCCCCAAATCTCTTCTAAATAGATACCGCGACTTTTTTTGAGAAAGAAAAACATACATCTTTATAGAAGCGCTCTCTTTCTCTGTCTTTCAAGAATTTTAACGCCACAGTCGCGGTCGACTTACGGTACACGTTTCTTTTCGTGGTAGATTTTATTGCATCAGATCAAAAAGGGGAACCGCCAGAAATCCGAGTAGATATATAAACTTCGGATTTTTTTTGTAATTCACTTATTAGACTAAAAATTAGAAAGATGGTCGACAACCATGTGAAAAATTTAGAGGACGGAAAGACAGGAGTAACCAAAAGTCAGACCATGCAAGACTGGCGTGGACGATGTCGAAACGCAACAAAGTATAATTTTATAATTACATTATTTTATAATTTTTTATACTATAAATTGTTATAAAACTGCAATTCGAAAAGTGGACTCGGGAATACAACCCTCGCAGGCCCGTTGTCCTCGATGCCAGTGTCTTTAATTTACCGTCGCAGTCGGCTCCTTGCCGACAGGTTTCCTGAAATAAGGATAAAAACCGTCCGCGTTGATTCAATCCCTACACGATTTAACAAAACGGGCGGGCGCGACAGCTCGTTATGTCGATAGTGGGCGCGAGCTAATAGGAACGAGCGTGGGAACACCGGATAATGAATAAATATAAGTCAGTTGAATTTAACTCCAATTTAATAATATTCAACTCAAAACTAATACAAATTTAATTAATATCACGGTATAAAAAGAATCAGTTATCACTCCAATGACGGAGTATTAAAGAAACCGACAACAAAGAAGTCGGTGCCATTTAAATCGGGCGGCGCGTGCATACACACTCAGCCACTATCGGCAATCCGCGCACGCGAGAAAAACAAAGTATATTATAATTGATTACAACCACTCACACTCACACATGCTCGCAATTATTATCGTGTAACAAATTATGACTTACGAGAACGCCTCAGGTGCACCTGTAATAAGCCGTCAGGCTGAATCTCTAGCCTCCAAGCTAGACGCCAAAATGTAGGCTGCTGTGCCTTGCTGCTGGCGCACGGCCCAGTGTCGTTGCCTCGTCGTCGAAGAATACCAAGTTGTCCAGTGATGACAATCCTGTGACTGACTTGGCTTGGTTTCGACAATATCATCCGAGCACACGTGATACAACAAAACCTTTCAATAATTTATTTGCGTTCGAATCATTGGTATTCGATGCGTATTCAAACCTATGCGGCGATTGGAATGACTTTAGTCCTCCCTCTACCCGGCCCGATATTCTACCGATTCCCGCGCGTTCCATTCCCACTCGTGCTGCGTTCTAACGGTCGCGCGGCAAACATGAAATTAATTCAGCGTCGTCGCGATTAATCAACTCAACCGTTACAAAATAAAAATTTCTTTCCATACTACATTATTTATATAATTTTGTAAGCAATTTTTATTTTCAATAAATAAATTATTAGGATCTTTACATCGTGATAATACTACATAAAGTTGTCCATGAGAAAATAATGGTTTATTTAAATATATTCCTACTTTATCAAAACTTTGACCTTGTGCTTTCTTTAGTGTCATTGCAAAAGCTAAAACTAATGGAAACTGCTTTTTATGTATCACAAATGGAAATTTAGAAGTTTCTGCTGTACTTATTGTTATTTTTGGAATAAAAACTAATTTATTTCTTTTATCTCCAGTTAATATTTTACATTTTATATTCATAAGTTTTTACAACTTTTAATCTGGTTCCTGTTATGTAACACTTATAATGCACATACAGCGACCAAAGAATGACGAATCAGCAAGTGTACTCGCGGCATTCTTGCCAGCACTACGCCCTGGCAGGCCAAGGCTGGAGCGCGAAGCAATCTTATTTAGAATTTAGCTGAGTACGAATGAATTAATCCTTTGCCGGATCAATCGTCTCGTAATTTTTAATATTTAGTTACGTATAAGTAAGTGCGTACCACTTTGATCCTTTGCCGGAGAAATTGTGTAATAGTTAACCTTAAGAGTCTTGTAGTTTATTCGCGTATAGTGTAATCCGTCAGTTAAGGTGTCTTAATTGTGCAAAATCTGAACAAGGAACCCAATAAATAACGCGTCAACAGTGAATCTTCGTGTTATTATTCCACCGTCTACCTTACCAGTATAACGTGGAACCGGGACAGCAGAAGCATCCAAGAGCACCAGCAGACAAGGTACAGTTTAGCGAATAAGTCTAAAATTTAGAAATAACGTAGGTGATAGTAAATAATAATTCCTTCTCGTCCGTCGACACACACGTGGGTACCGTAATACCCCTGTAACATTCCCCTCCGGGCTGCAAAAATAGGGAAAACGTTAGATGTTCGTATACACCTAACAGTTCCATTCAGTGCCGGATTAACCCTGATGGGGGCCTATAGGCACAATTTTGGTGGGGGCCTATGCAAGAAAATTTTTTTTTACTATTTCAGTTAAAACGCATAAAAATTGAGGTCAGGGGTGCAACAACTCCTTCCAGCTAGTGCTTGCCGAGACCAAGACAAGGCCAAGATTTGGCATAGTTTGATCTTGATCTTGAAAAAAAAGGAAATTTAAAGTCTTGTCTTGGTTTTGTCTTGGTCTTGTCTTGATTTCAAGACAAGAACAAGACAAAATCTCGAAAATCTCGAATTTCATTCTGTGTAGCGAATTATATACAAAATTTGAATTCAGGTTAAGAAAAAACGAAAAAATACTTGAATTTATTACTACTTACTTAAAATTTACAATAATTTTACTATAAAAAACGTTCACAAAATATTCAAATAAATCAATATCAAATATATGGGCAAATCTCACGAGAATGCCAATTTTCATAAATCGACGGCCCGTGCGAAGAAAAACCTTAGCCGAAAATCAGTTGATTTAAAATTACTCGCAAGAGGCTAAAATGAATTAAAAAGTCGGTTTTGATAGAAAAATTCAGTTAATAGGTTCCAAGTTATGAAGATTCTCAATTTTATCTAATTTTCTAATTTTTCGCAGCCCTTTTTTAATAATTTTAAATCGGCAGATTTGCGGCTAAGGTTTTTTTTCATGGTTTATGAATTGTACGTACTTAAAATTAGCGAGTGAAATTATCTTTTGACCAATTTTTTCGTTTATAATTTTTATATAAAAATATTAATCTTATTTTTGTTCTTTTTCATTTGAGTAAAAATCAAATCAAACTATGAATGCATGGTTACACTACTTCCAAATTGTAAACGATAATAGATTGAAAATTCATACTTACTTTCAAACTACTTCAAAATTTATAAATCTAAAAAGTCTCTGAGAATATATCATTTACTAGTTGAGTTTACGAATCAAATGTTTTTATTAAAATTATAAAAACAGTCAAAGATTTTTAAACGCTTTTGATTTTGTTTTTTTTAATTTGTTTAAACAAAGTTTAATAAAACATGAATAATGAAATAAAGCCAATATTTTTTAAAATGTCTTGTGTTTAAATTTTTGATTTTTAAGATTTTCAAGATTTTCAAGATTATCAAGACGAGAGTGGGCTTCGTCTTGGTCTCGTCTTGGTCTTGAAAAACTGTGAGAATACAAATCTTGTCTTGGTCTCGTCTTGGTCTCGTCTTGAAATCAAGACAAGATCGAGAAAAAATCTCGAGTCTCGGCAAGCACTGGAAATTCCAGCTGGAGGGTGTCCTGAGGACCTCCACCCTCCCGCCCCTAATAAAATTGACGTTAAAAAAAAAAAAAAATTGAGCCCAAAACCCTGGAAGTAAGTTCAACGAAAAAACTGATCAGCTATCCCCTAAGCTCTAAACCCCCAAAATCCTGCGCGCCCGAGTTCAACAAAAACACTTATCGACTATCCCTCAAGCTCTAAGCCCCCAAATACCCTGGGCGCCCGAGTTCAACGAAAACTAATCAGCTATCCTCCAAGCTCTAAACCCCCAAAACCCTGGGTGCCCACGATCAATAAAAAAAATTGATCAGCTCTAAACCCCCAAAACCCTGGAAGACTGAGTTCAATAAAAAAAAACTGATCAGCTATCCCCCAAGCTCTAAACCTCCCAAAACTCTGGTTACCGAGTTGAATAATTTTACAAGTTAAGCGTACTTTATATTTGTATATCAAGTCAATAAAACAGTGTTGTTGTTTTTTTTTTTTTTTTTTTTTTTTTTTGTTCCACATAAAGGTTGTAGTGCACTTTTATTTACATCACTTGAAAATATTACTAAATAATAAAAAAAAAAATTTACACTATTCTCGAAATGTGTCTTATTTGTAAAAGCATTTAATTGATAGTTAAAAAAAAAAAATTTGTTGATTATGTTGCAAACAAAGAGTCAAATGAAAAGTAAACTTATAGTGTTAAAGTAAACTTATAGTGTTTTCCTACTCAACCACGCCATTTTGGAGTTAAAAATTTCAGACTTACAACTTTATGATATTATTGCACTAGTGCAGCGCAATCAGATATAGTTACAAAATTATTTATTTTATGCTTAAGTTAACTAAAATGCACCCATATTTTTGGAATAATTCAACTCGGGCTCCTAAAGTTTTTAGGGTGTTTAAAGCTTGGGGGATAGCTGATCAGTTTTTTCGTTGAACTCGGGCGCTCAGGGTTTAGAGCTTGGGGAATAGCCGATAAGCTTTTTTGTTGAACTCGGGCGCCCAGGGTTTTGGGGGTTTAGAGCTTGGAGGATAGCTGATCAGTTTTTTCGTTGAACTCGGGCGCCCAGGGTTTTGGGGGTTTAGAGCTTGGGGGATAGCCGATAAGTTTTTTTGTTGAACTCGGGTGCCCAGGGTTCAGGGGGTTTAGAGCTTGGATTAGGCAAAATTCATTGTAAAAGAGATCATCACTTTTTAAAAAAGGCATCTAGTAGTATCAAATAATTAATTAGTGCTGATCATAATAAATTCAATAAAAAAAAATTTGGTACTTTGTTTGAATTATATTTATTATGTTTTCTAATATTAAATTAAAAAAAAAAAAAAAATTTCGTACATGTGGTGGGGGCCTATAGGGTAAGAGAGGGTGTTAGTACGAATGAGAGATGTACTGCGAACTTTAAACGCTTATAAATTAAAAACTATTTCAAAATATTCAACTTTTTTTCTTTTTAATGAATAATTGAACTTATTAGATATAATAGCGTAATTTTCAGATAGTATACTTTTAGTTTAACAATAAAATAATTGGTTTGAAAAAAAAAAAACAAGTGCGGCTAATAGTACGAACGAGAGGCCATTAGTACGAGGCCTTTTGTACGAAGGCGGGCGTTAGTACGAGGCTGTTAGTACGAACGGTTGATTAGTTCGATGTTAGGTTAAATTAGGATATACAAGGCAACTAATAACGTTACTTTTGAATATATTTTAATTTATTTATTTATTAAATTTAAAAGTTCGTTGACGCAATAAGATTTGCTATACTTGCTTATTGAAGAACTGAAATGGAGGTTATGGTTCTCTTCGTAGTTCTCGTATTAACAGCCGCAACAACGCGAAAAAGACCGAATGCGTGTGGTATTTTGAACATGAAATTGATTTTTTATTTTCAATTAAATAAATATTTTTAAAAAGTGATGTGACAAAATTATTTATTTAACAATAATACATTTAAAATATTTTTTTCTAAATATCTAACTAAATAATTACTCTATCTAAATAACAAAATCATTTTTGTTCGTACTAACATACGCATTCGTACAAACGCCCTCACTTACCGTAGGCACGTGCCTGTTCTGCCTACCCATTGATCCAGCACTGGTTCCATTACATAAACCATCACTAATACTCAAATGTCTAATAATTAACATTACAATACTGCCATACAGGAGCAAAACCGCAATATCTGGTATGGGTTTCCTATGTAGATAGTGCGGTTTTGCTCCTGTACGGCAGAATAGCTTTAATAAAAGGATAAGAATAAGAATAAGAAAAAGATAAAAATTTAAAAATATTTGAATAGTTTAGTTTGAATAATATATGAAATGGGAATAATGAACAATATGAAGAGGGCCGGAAGGGTGGGCGCGAAAATGGATTAGCCAAAAAAGGGGAGGGGTGGGTATGGGTGGGGAGGTATTGACTAAAAAAAAATTTTATAGAATTGATATGTTTTACGGTTAAAAAGTAAAGAATTAAGGGTGGGAAGAAATGGGGAGGTGGTGGGGAATTAATGAAAAAAGTGACTATATAATATAGTAAGATATTTTAGACGTTGGATGCAATAACGAGTATACTTGTAGTTTTATATGCAGGTATTTCTGTAGTTACCTCGTTATTGCACCTAATGCCTCATAATCTCAATTCAATAATTTTATGGTTTCGATTCCAAAAATAAATGATAGCAACAAAAATTAAAGAGAAAATGAGAAAACAAAAAAAATGTCACCAGGAATCGAACCTGGGACCAGCCAAATACGAGTCTACGAGTTAACCCACTACACCACGTGGTTTATATAAATAAAGTATGTTTAAGCTACACGGAGAGAAAAATGTCAGGTTTGACCCATGCTACGCCATATGGACCAGATCTATAAGCAGCGCATGGAATCGTCCCATGATTTTCATCAGTCGATTCCATGCTCGCCACAGGATTATCCGGTGCTGCTCATGCGATTGGACTGGCGAAACAAAACACGATGACTCGCACGCGCTTGCGGGTAAAATATATTATTTTTTTTTTTACAGTAACATTTTTTTAACAATGATATATTAATTAATAATAAAGATTTTATTAAAAATTATTTTTGAATAAAAATTATCTAACAAAATTTATTGCCCGCATAATATTTTGCCCGCAAGCGCCTGCGAGTCATCGTGTTTTGTTTCGCCAGTCCAATCGCATGAGCAGCACCGGATAATCCAGTGGCGAGCATGGAATCAACCGATTAATATCATGGGACGATTCCATGCGCTGCTTACAGATCTGTTCCATGAGCACAGCATAGGTCAAACCCGACATATTTCTCTCGGTGTAGTATTTAAATTGCGCCCCTTCGGGGCTTGACCATTAAAGCTTAATTGCAGTTTCGGTTTACTCATTTGCTCTCAAATGTATATTTATGAATTTTTTATTATTTTTTTCATGTATAAATATAAATTTTTGTAAATATCCGCTGGATCTGAGTTCACTAAAATAATTCAAGTAATGAAATCTACGTATAGTAAATCAACGTAACTGTAGGTATCCTATTCAATCCACAATTTTTTTCTTCTTTAAAAGAAATAAATTTAAAAAATTCACTGTTCTTACAATACCGTAAGCACCAAAATTAATAAATATAATAATTAATAACTGGACCGATAAACTCAAACGCTATGTAATTGGAGGCTCTATAGCCAAATTTAATAAAAAATTAACTTTTTTTTTTTTTTTACAAATAAAAATCATCAGATTGAAAATCTGATTTTAAGGGGGGAGTCTGGGTTTGCACTTTTGAAAAATCAATTTTTTAAATATTTTTTTATTCAAAAGAACAATATCTTAGAAATATTCTCCCAAAATTTCAAGTCATTTGGAGCAAAACTTTTAAAGATATAGAGCTTTAAACTCCGCCCCTCAAAATCCGTCAAAAAAGCCGGCGAGCAGCTGAGAGTCAGGTGTGCGCCGCTCCTTCAGTTTCTCTCCGTCTGTCTAATCCTCGTGCCTAGTCCTTTTCTGTTGTGTTCTTATAGAGGGGGATCGTTGGTTAATGCTTGTGAAACTATATTTTGGAAGGGAGACGTTTCAGTTAGAGGCTATTCGTCCACGTGTGTACTTATAACTCCGCGTCGTTTTGAATCTTTTTGTTTGGTGCATTAGTTTAAAAATTTTATTAAAATGGCCAGAGTGCAAAAAGTAAGTAGAGCACAACAAAAAATTACACGTCAACGTTTAGACAGACCGAAAAAAAGAAAAAATCCGGCTATAAACAAGGTTATTGGATCAACTAGCAGTTCAGCAAAAAAAAATAAAGTTAGCACTGAGCGGAACATACCGTTGCTCGATCAAAAATACAACAGAATTTTAGATTTTTTACTGGTTTTTGGTACACTTTCTACTTGAATTAAGAGTGCTCAGTGTGATGGAAAAGTTGTTTTTAAATCGTGTGAAAAAGAAGGTCTTGCTTGGGATCTTGAAATGAGATGTAAGAATTGCGGTCCTTGATATATTCCTTCGAGCGAAAATATTTATCGCAATTATGAGATAAACAACCGTTTTATATTTGTGATGCGTATGCTAGGCTTGGGCTATGCAGGCTGTTTTAAATTTCGCGGATTAATGGATCTATCATCCACCTTTTTTTTGCAAATCAGCTTATTACAGTTTTATCCCAAAAATGTACAAGTCAATAAAAGCAGTAGCAGAAAGTTTTTTTTCCAGTGCTGTGAAAGAAGAACAAGAAGCAACTTTAGAAAATACGGAAGGAAAAAATGATAAGGACTTGACTATATCTGGCGATGGAACGTGGATGAAACAAGGATATTCATCCTTGTGCGTAGTATCTTCAGTAGGTAAAACAGAGCGGGCCCCACGCTCGGCGGGTCCCATGCACAGCGGGTACTGCGCACTACGGTTACTGTGCCCTAGAGCTATTCTGCCGCTCGCCTCATTCTGCCGCGAGCATGCTGCAGCTGTGTAGGGTCGACCGGAGGTCTTGCTTAATTAAAGGAGCCCTACACTCCAAGTAGTGTGAAGGTAATTAGTAGACAAGTAGGTACTGGTAAATATAATCTTTATTATTCAAAGGCTACAAGCCGACAAGGCACAGAGCGTGGTGCTTGTCGGGCGGCTCGAGGCATACTGAAGTGCGCGGCAGGCTCGACGCAGCAAGCAGCGCTGGCAGCTTGGCTGCTTCATAAACTCTCTCGCACTCTATCTCACTCGCTCTCGCTCGGCTCGGCGAGGCCGAGCCCACAGGACACCCCCTCGATCGAGGAAAAAACTCGGTTTTTTCGGTACCGGTCGCGATCGCGTCGCACTTCCTTGCGTAAGAGTGGTCGGGACGCTTGCGAGCATAAGTTCTCTCGCTAGTCGGACGTACAGGGGAAGGACCTATAGGGATCGTACAACTGCTCCGATACGGAGTAGACCTAGCGGACGGTGGCAACGGCCCTCGCATGGAAGTCTTCCTCCCTGCCGGAGCCCTTGATGGTGTCTGCGAAACACTTGGGCAAGCGAACCGAACCGTTCTGCGCGAGGTAGAGCGTCAGCTCCCCGCAGACTGAGAAGGATACGAGGAAGTGGTAGCCGGAGGAGGCTCGCGAGGTGGAAGATCCTGACTAGCAGACCTGCGAATTGCAAGTGGCTCAGGCCCCGGCTGCCGATCGTCGACGTCCGACGTTTCCTCGAGAGGATGTGACTCAATCTCGGGAAGGTTCGCATCTACAGGAGGAACCTGAGGCTCGGGTCCCAAGATCTCGTCGGCAAAATCCTCGGGAATGAAGTGAGCCGGAATGAGACGCTCAACGCTGACTACTTTCTCCTCGCCCTTGACGTTGATCGTGAATGTCCTATCCATCAGACGAGAGACGACTTTGTACGGGCCGTGGTACGGACGTTCGAGGGACTTTCTGACCGGTTTCGATCGCATGTGCACGTGGGTGCACGTCGCCAAGTCCTTGAAAACAAACGGCTTGGTCCGATACTTGCGAACGGTGGGAACGGGCTTCACCTCTCTCATGTACTCCCTGAATTCCTCGATGAAGAACCGGCGGTCCGGCTCAAAGTCAGAGGACACACAAAACTCGCCGGGGATCCGAAGAACAGTCCCAAATACAAACTCTGCGGGACTCGCGTCAAGGTCGAGACGGACGCGAGTGCGCAGTCCAAGGAGCACGGAGGACAGGATACGGGACCAGTTGGGGTTGTCACCGTAGCACATGATGGAGGCTTTAAGATCGCGATGGAAGCGTTCCACGAGGCCGTCCGAGGACGGGTGATAAGCCGTCGTCCGAATCCGCTCGCATCCTATCATTGACAATAAGGCGCAAAAGAATTCAGACTCGAACTGGCTGCCTTGATCCGTCGTTATGATCTCGGGAGCACCGTAGCGCGACACCCAGGTGTCGAAGAATGCTCTCGCAACCGTGGTTGCCTCCATGTTGGGCAAAGCGACGGCTTCCGGCCATCTCGAGTACCGATCGACCATCGTGAGGACGTAATAGTTGCCTTGGCTCTCGACGAGCTCCCCGACCAGATCAATGTGTATGTGGTCGAAGCGACCGTCCGGGACTGGAAATTCGGCAGGCAGGAATTTGTTGTGGCGCGTGACTTTAGACTGCTGACACGGCAAGCAGGCCTTGCACCAATGGGCAATGTCCCGGGCCATATTAGGCCAAACGTAGCTTTGACGTACAAGCTTTACGGTGACCTTAGGACCGTGGTGGGAATTCTTGTGGAATAATTCGTACACAGCTCTACGAAGAGGAGCTGGCACGTAGGGCCGAATCGTGTGGTCAAATGTGTCGCAATATATGGGTGTATGTCTTTCGCCAAAAGCCAACTTAACCAGCCTCAATGGGTGTGATTCGTTGGCGAGGATCTCTCGCAGCTGCTCGTCGGCTGCCTGTTCAGCAGCGAGCTGAGGAAGTGAGAAGACTGTCGGTAATCTAAAGGCGTCTATCTTTGCCAAGACTGCCTGAACCTGTGGGAGCTGGATTATGTCTGGAGACAACGCGCTCTAATTCAGGACAGAAGGAGACGCAAACGAATCAATCTGGCCGGTCTGAGGAAATTCAACCCGCGAAAGGGCATCGGCGGCTTGGTTCTCCGACCCAGGAATGTATTTAATGGAAGTCGTGTATTCAGAAATATAGGCGAGCTGCCTTTGACGACGAGGTGGAGCGTGAGCAGGGTCGTTGACGAAAGCGAATGTCAAGTCCTTGTGGTCCGTGAACACGTCGAACTGACGGCCTTCAAGGTAAAAATGGAAATGCTTCACGGCTTCGAAGATGCCGGTGAGCTCGCGATCGAAAACGGAGTAAGCTTTCTGGGCCGAAGTAAGTTTCTTCGAAAAAAAACTTACAGGCTTCCAGGGAGCTTCAAGCGAGTCACGCTGCTCTAAAACTGCGCCTATAGCTCCGTCCGAAGCATCAGACACTAAGCGTATCTCGACACTGTCATCGGGGTAGACGAGAAGAGCGCAATCAACAAGCTGTTGTTTGCAAGCGTGAAAAGACTGCTCTGCCTCGGGATTCCAAAGGACCGGACGCTTGTCTTTCTTCCTCACGTCATGAAGAAGGGCGTGAAGAGGACGTTGGACGGCCGCCGCTCGCTTGAGAAAAGGCCTGTATGAATTCACCAACCCAAGGAAACTACGAAGCTGCTCCATGGTCTCGGGCTTCGGAAAATCACGGATCGCACGCACTTTCTCGGGGCTGGGACGGATCCCCTCGGCGTTGATGATATGACCTATAAACGGAATTTCCGGCTGAGAGAAAATACATTTGGACAGATTTATCCGCATGTGAAATTTGTCAAGCCTCTCGAAAACGACCTTGAGGTGTTCTTCGTGCTCCTCGGGGGTCTCAGAAACAACACCGATGTCGTCATAGTACTTCACGACGAAAGGAAGGTCTCCGAGCGCTGCGTGCAAATGACGCTGGAAAGTCGGACCTGCGTTCCGAAGGCCCTCCGTCATTACCAGCCACTCGAAAAGGCCAATGGGCGTGATCACGGCAGTTTTCTTGACGTCGTCAGGAGCTACAGGGATTTGGTGATATGCGCGGACGAGATCAATGCGGGAAAAGATCTTCCTGCCCTTGAGAGCGCAAGTTATGTCCTGAAAATTCGCGGCATTGAAACGGTCAGGCTGGGTCACGGAATTCAGCCACCTGTAGTCTCCGCATATCCTCCAAGAATCGCCCTTGGGTACCAGATGAATGGGAGAAGCCCAAGGGCTGTCTGACGTGCGACATACCCCGGCCTTGCACAAGCGATCGAACTCGGACTTGACAAATTTAAGTTTGTCGGACGAAAGACGTCGACAACGCTGGGCCCTGGGTGGACCGGTCGTGACGATTCTGTGAAAAACACCGCGATCCTCCAAGGGAGCTGGGGGCTCTAGACCAAGGACACGAGGAAATTTCGCAAGCAGGTGTGCGTACCTATGTGAAGGATCGACGACACTAACACCGGTGCACGCTGGTTCCCGAAGGCTACCGTTCACGTACAACTGGGTGAGGTTGTCGACAAGGCGATGACGTTTGAGATCTGGAAGCAGGTCGAAGTGACGAAGAACGTCTGCTCCGAGTATTGAATATTGTGTCTCTGCAATAAAAAAATTCCAAGACATGTGGCGACGGAGACCGAGGTCGAAGGACTGATTCAGGATCCCGAAGGTTTGAATCTCGGTTCCATTCGCAGCGTGCAAGGGCACACTGGGTGAAAAATGTGTGGAAATCGAGTTTTTGGAGATGATCGAGACTTGGGCACCGGTGTCGATGAGGAAAAGACGACCGGTCTTTCTATCAGACACGAAGAGGCGAAGAGATGAAGAGCCCAGAGTGCTTGCCTCACAGACACTGGGGCTTAATAGTTTTTTCTCTCCCGATCGCGGAGTTTTTTGTAATCCTCGAAACTCGCGTACGAATGCTTTCTGGCGAAATCGTCCCATGCCGGACAAGGAGGCCCACGACAATACCTGCAATCTTCGCGGTACTTGGTGTGCGGGAAACACAACACCGGTTGACCGTTGTCACGGCTTTGTGACCTGCCGCGAGGACGACCGCGACTGCGACTACGTCCGCGAGATTTCAATCGGCGATCGACTATCTCTGCGATTTGCGCCGATAGATGCGAGGGGTCTGTGATAGCATCCACTCGGTGGCTGGAAGCCGAGGGTAGCCTGCATGCGTGCAGTCGGTCTGCTTTCGCAGCGGCATCATCTCCTCTCCCCAACGTGACGTCAGTGTCCGTCGCGACCGCAATTGAATCTGGGAGTCTTCTCCACCAGAGCCTGAGGATCATACCTTGCGCGATCTTGTTTCCGCCGAGAGCCTTCATCTTATGCAGAAGCTCTGAAGGCAGAAGATCGCCCAATTGGCAGTCGGCAAAGAGCCGCTCAAGCTTGCGGTCGTCGGATTCGTCGAAACGAGCAATCAGTGCCTTTTTTAGGCCTTGATACCCACTGTAGGGGGAATGGCGTTGATGGCGTCCGCCATTTTGTGCGTGATACCCGAAGGAACGTTGCGGAGCACGGCCCAATAACGAGCGGAGTCGGAAGTGATTCCTTCATCGTTGAATTTCAGTTCGATTTGCCTAAACCAGAAATCTGGATTATTCGCAGTGAATGGCATAAAATCAAACTGCCTGGAAGGGGCAGAAGGCTGCGAAAAATCCATGGGCGCGAAAGATGAAAATACCGTGGGATGGCCAGGTAAACCCTGGTTAATCGGGTTGTTACCCGGTGGCTCAAAATTCTGCGCGTCTGGGTCTAGCGTACCGTCGGGGCCTGTGCCGCCGCGCAGGGTCACCTTCGGTGGCAGGATGTCGTTGCCGAGAAAATTCGAATCAAAACTTCCACCAGCGTGAAGGGTGTGTGGAGTAACGCCGGGAAGATTCTGCGATGCCGCAGCACCGGCAGCGCCCTGGGTCTGACCCGCGGATGGGGGCTTAAGTCTCTCAAACAGTGACTCGATGGATTGCCGAAGCAGCTCCGTGAGTTTTGCCTCCTGACGAGCAAACCGATCATCCAAGTCGAGCGGTTCGAGAACACGCTCGGAGTCGTCACGAAGGTCAAGCTTACGAGTGGCGCCCTTGGGCTTACCAAGATCCTCGCCCTCGTTCATTGCGAAGGAGAGAAGAAAAAGAAATACGAGACAAACGCGACCTAGTGCGAGGGTAGCCCGTCGATCTAGCAGTGGGCCCGCGACCTATCTCGAATGACCCGGGGAGTCAGTGGGTGGGTCCACGACCTAGTGCGAATGAGCCTAGGGGAGTTGGCCAGTGCGGCTCCGCGACCTACGTGCGCCGATAGACGGTGGTAGACTCACATAGACAAGTTCTACCGCGTCCCGCCGCGACCGCGAGTTAAACCCACGTAGTGAGTTTAACTACGTTTTTCTAAATCTTTCTAACCAACTTCGCCGATGCGAGAGTTGTTGCGCGTAAGACGTAAAAAAAACCTAAAACTATGTTTACAAAAATCAAGACTAATTTAACTTTCAAAACTAAATTTTGTGAGGAATTCGAAACCGACCAACGCGAGAATTCTCCGACTGCAGAAACAAGGCAACGAGTGCCGATGAAAAACTCCGGTTCTCGGAAACGGGGGAGGTCAACACGGGAAGAATAAAGAACCGCGCGCGCGCGCACTCTCACTCATGCACACTGCACACTCCCGAACGCGAAATTCCTCACAGATAATGGGTACGAGCGAATAATTTCTCAAAAAAGGATATGAGTGTCTGAAGTTCTCGATGACTGTGGCTTGAAACGGGCTCTGACTTGCTGATGATGCCAGTGAAGCTACTCGATCTGATGTGGCGACACGACGAATACCGATGAACCAACTCCTGAGGGGGACTTCGCGTCGACCGCCTCTCTTCAGGTTTCCCGCTTCGCGCAGGTGAAAACCTTCTTCGGGGAGTGACTTCACGTCGGCCTCCCCCAGGTGCTCCTACGAAGCCAACACGTACCCTGGTGTACGTGTCTTCGCCGCAGCGGTAATTTGGATTGATTGAGAAAAAAAAAACCACCGAGCGGCCGTACCGGTTGGGTGTAAAAAGGTTTGCTTTTTTATTTATTTTTTTCTTCCTGAAGCTCGTGAATGGAATCTCACGAGGCGAGAAAAAAATTTTTCGTTGCGGCCACGAGATCGACGGCAACGTGCCTGAGCCGGCGCGCAAGAACAATGGCAAGACTTGGCGCGATTTTTTTTTTTTTTTTTTTCTGTACCTCACTTTCTCACCTTATCTAACGTCGGGGTCACCAATTGTAGGGTCGACCGGAGGTCTTTCTTAATTAAAGGAGCCCTACACTCCAAGTAGTGTGAAGGTAATTAGTAGACAAGTAGGTACTGGTAAATATAATCTTTATTATTCAAAGGCTACAAGCCGACAAGGCACAGAGCGTGGTGCTTGTCGGGCGGCTCGAGGCATACTGAAGTGCGCGGCAGGCTCGACGCAGCAAGCAGCGCTGGCAGCTTGGCTGCTTCATAAACTCTCTCGCACTCTATCTCACTCGCTCTCGCTCGGCTCGGCGAGGCCGAGCCCACAGCTGCTACGGTTACTGCGCCCTCGAGCTATTCTGTCGCTCGCCTCGTTCCCCTACTAGTTTCTGCCGCTCGCATGCTGCAGCCGCTAACCAGCGCCTATCTTACGGCAGCCGGATCAGAGTATTAGATGAGAGATTTTTAAAGTTATTTGAAAAGTTAATTCCCGGTTCTTTAAAGGGCCAACAATATTTTCAACGTACAACAAATTTATTTATTGAATTCTTTATTGAATTGTTTCGGATGAATGATTAACTTTAAAATAAAAATAATATAGTTATAATGACTTTTCATATTTAAGATGGAAAATTAATGCAATTAGTAAATTCAATGCTTTTTGATAATTGAGAAGAAAAGACGGCTATTTGCCCAATGGACAACAAGCGGTACATTTTGAATAAAAAAGATTATTTTCATGAAATAGTTTATTTTACGATTGAAATATTTTTAGCCTTGAAAAAGGCTTTTTTTTATTTTTTTTATTTTAATAACATTTTTTTTATTCAACTTAGAGAAAAAAAATACAATCTTAAATAAAAATAATTAGTATCTCTTATTGTATTTTTTATATCCACGACTCCATGATTTACGTTGCTCTTCCAGACGCCGTCTTTGATAACGAGCTTCACGTCGCTCTTCTGAAGGCGTGCGCCAATGACGATTTTCTCGTTGTCCGTGTATGCCTCGGTGATGACGTTGACTTGATCGACGATCCTCAGAGTGTGATCTGCGCTCGCCTCTCTCCTCTCAACGTACATGCACACGACGAGGATGCTCCATTGATGGTGATCGTTGACGTCGCACACCTCGAGCTGGTCTCGTTGTTTGACGATCGCCCGAAGCCAATCTTTGACGGTGTCTCGCCGGTGAATAGTTTGAGTGCTTTTTTGGATTTTGGAGTCATTCACCACGCAAATCCACTCCAGAGTTACTTGAAAATCAATCCATGAACACACGAGATCTGCAACTTTGCGATTTATTGATGGATTATACTCGCAACAATCATCTTCTTCAACTCATGGCAGAGGTGGATCCACTCTCGGTTTTTTAATCATCGCGTTGAGTTTTTCGAGGTTAGGACGAAAATCATCTATGCTGCGTGGATACCACGGGTTAATGACTGAGACTTAGCGATCAAAAGATTAAATAAATAATTAGATTTTCAATAACAAATAATTTGAAAATTAACCAGTATGAAATTTATTATTAAACTTTTAATTTTATCATTTTAAAAACTTTAAGAATTTTTAATTTTATAAAGTAAAAATATATGACTCACAAGGAAAAAAAAAGTTAACCATAATTTAAACTTAAAAAAATTTTATTGAAAAAATACATTCTACGTGTACATAGAGTAAAGAATTTCTTTGTTTCTTATTTCATTTTTTTCATCCCAGTCAACTTCATCTCGGTGTTCGGTGAAACCATCCGCTCGTTGACGACGGGATAACAGCACGTACTTTTTTATGGCTGCAGCGTTTCTCAAAGCACAAATGTTCTTGTCTGATGTATGGTTGCTGCATGGAACGTTGACTTGCTCCACCATAATTTTAAGTGCCGGCGCGTTAAACTCTTGCTCCTCGAGGTCTCGAATTAATCTGAAGAAAAAAAAAAGAGAAGTTTTTGAATAAAAAATTACATGTGAAAGTGAAAATTTATAAAAATCATTCAAATTAACTTACTTGTCTGACAATAATTCATCGAGCAGTCTTTTCTTTTGATACCCCTTGACGAAGATGCAGGAATATTTTTCCAAATTTGTTTGCAAAATTTTCAGCAGCTCGGATGCAGGCGTCGATCTGCTGTTGTAATTAATCTTGTGCAGATAATTCTGCGCAAAGTCATTCACTTTCTTCTCCGACGGTAAAAATTTATTGTAAGGAACCGCCGGCTTGAAGAGCACCGTCACCGGATTTTCATCTTCAGCTCCGATGGGGACAATTGCAAGCTCCTTTGGCACCAGGATGTTTGAGCTTCTGACGAAAGCCTGAAAATCCACGGCGTGCTGCATGGCGAATGTTTGAAATCTTGTCGGTCAGATGAGTTGAAGATGAATGTGCTCTTCGTCAAATTTGGACCTCATTATATACTTTTTTTTACTAGCGATGCACCCCCCCTCCCACCCAAGAAGGGGTAGGAAGTGTATAAAACAGACAGGACTCAAGTCGAAGAATCATTCTTCTCCTAGCCGAGCTAGCAGCATCATCCTTCGAACATCATTCTTTTGAAATTTTTCTCATCCTTCGATCATCATTCTTTTTATAATTTTTTTCAACATGGACATCAACTATCATGAATCTACAGTGAAGCTTTGCATGAGCAGTCTTCGAGAGTTTGCCGACACAACGGATGTTGACGACTTACAAAGATGGTTGAATATCGTTATTTCAGCCATAACTCAATTGGAGAACGAGCTTGAAAATAATAAATTTTTAAGACCTATAAAGCAAAAAATTAATACTTGTCTATGTCAATATTTATATATTAAACAAAAGCTGCTTTTTTGATGAGAAAAAAAGTTCTCGAGCAGCAGCAGCTTGCAGACGCGCATGATGCACACCATCAGGTACACATCGTTGACGTTCATCGTCAGGAAGAAGACGAGGCAGATCAGGTAAGTAAAAGAGTGGTCGAATAGCAGCACTTCGCAGACGTGCAGGAGGAAGAAGTGCAGCACTTTCTCGACGAGGAGGTCGTCGACGCGCAGCAAGATGGAATCGACGGTGCAGGCTGGATGTGGGAAATTCAAGACCGAGATTTAAAAATTGGAGGCGATCTGCAAGCTGCGGAAAATATCGGCGATTTGCGAGCTGTGGAAAATATCGAAGATTTTCAAGCTGCAGAATCAACAGCTGGTGTAAGCTGGAATTTTTAGAACTCCGCTTTTGAAAACAGAATAAGGTCTGCGGTAATTTCTAACTTATCTCACATAACTCTTGAATCTTTTTTCGAAGAGGCGAAAAAAGTTTTCGAATCGAAAATAAAATTAGTCTTAAACGAATTTCCTTCGATTAAATGCAACGCTGAATTAGCTGCAGACTTTGTTTTATTAAAATCAGACGAGGAATTGGAACCTCAAACTAAGTTTTTTAGAACTGCATACGCGTCGATTTATCAAAGTACGAATCTGAATGAATGGTTTGAAAATAACATCGTGGCGACTATAAGAAACGAAATGGACGATTTCGAGTCGAGGAGAAGTGGCTTTTTGCTGTCTTCTATTCTTCGATTGACAGTAAATATCGCCGAATTAAATCAACTTCGCGCAAGCTCTTACATCAATCTCCCTGAAAAAATTAAAAATAGGAGAGCTTGCCTTAACATCCGTAACATCGATCAAAAATGCTTTCTCTGGTCCATTCTAGCTGCTTTACATCCAATTGAAAGTAAAAATCATGCAAATCTCACTTGCAAGTAGAAGCAATATGAAAATGAGCTTAATTTTGAAGGAATTGAATTTCCGGTAAAACTTCGTGATGTGCCCCGCTTCGAAGCTCAAAACGAGATTTCCGTCAACGTATACATGTTGAAAAAGAGTAAAGAAACTTTTAAAATAAACCCCTGTCACCTTACTTCAAAAAAACAAGAAAAACACGTTAATCTTTTATTGATACAAAGATCGTACGTCGATGATGAAGAAATGGATGAAGGGGAGGAGGGGGAGGAGGAGGAGACTGATACTGACTGGCACTACGTTCTTATTAAAGATATTTCAAGACTGCTTTCGGTACAAGTTTCAAAGGGTAAGAAAAAAGTTTACGTGCGTCTGGGATGTATGAATTGGTTTAAAGCTCAAGAGAAACTCGATTCTCACGAGGTTCAATGCGAACTTGTAAATAAATGTAAAGTTAATTTACCCGACAAAAGTAACAATAAATTAAAATTTTCAATGCTTATTGCTCAACTGGAGTGTCCCTTCATATTGTACGCCGATATTGAGTCTCTACTACTACCCGTTAACGAAGGAAAAGCTTTTCAGCAGCACCAAGCTCACAGCATTGCTTTTTATTTACACTGCAGCTACGATGATTCGCTCTCCAGATATGAATCCTATAGACAGAAGGATGAGACGTGCATGAGTCTAGCACAGTGGTTTATTTTAAAATTAGTTTATATAAAAAATCAGGTAGAAGAAATTTATAAAAACATAGTACCGTTAGAGCTTACACATGAGCAGCAGCGAGCTCATTTTCTTGCCGATACGTGCAGCATTTGTAAAAAAAAGTTTAAGGTAAATTTTTTATGGAAAAAAAAAATTTTTTTTATTGAATATTTTTTTATTAATTCATAATTTTAAGGTTGGAGAGGTTAGAGTAAAGGAACATTCGCATCTAACTGGAGAATACAGAGGCTGTGCTCACAACTTTTGTAATTTGTTGTTTAGAGAGAAAAGGAGCCTACTGGTCACTTTTCATCGATTGTCCTACGACTTACATTTTTTAATCAAAGAGCTTGCGACTTCAACGGTTTTGGACGGAAAAATTGAGCTTCTTTCCAAGTCGAAGGAGAATTTTCTTAGCTTTAAGAAACATATCAAGGGTAGTAACATCAGTTTCTGTTTCATAGACAGTTTCAGATTTCTACCTGCAAGCCTCGATTGTCTTGCAAAAACGTTGTCTCAACACGACATTATAAAAAAAGAATTTTTCAAAGATGGATACAGCGCCGATCAAATCGAGTTGTTGTTAAAAAAAGGAGTGTACAGTTACGACTTTACGGAAAATTTCGCCTCCTTGGAAACCACGAGATTGCCCGACAAAGAAAGTTTTTACAACAAGCTCAATGAAACACACATCAGCGAGCAAGACTACTCTCATGCGAAAAAAGTGTGGGAAACTTTTGAATGTAAAACTCTAGGAGAGTATTCGGACTTATACTTGAAAGTGGACGTGATGCTTTTGACTCAGATCTTTCAATGCTTCAGATCGATGAGTATGGAAAGCTATCAGCTCGACCCGGCATATTTTGTTTCCACTCCTTCCCTGACTTGGCAAGCATTGTTGAAATATAAGAAAAATGAAAATGATCCGGATCTCGAGCACGAGCTTTTGACCGATATTGACATGCTAATGTTTGTTGAAAAAGGAATAAGAGGAGGTTTATCGCAAGCTTCTCACCGACACGCAGAGGCGAATAACAGGTATTTAGATGACTACGATCCTGAAAAAGAAGAGAGCTTTTTGCTGTACTTGGACTGTAACAACCTTTATGTTATGTATTCATTTAATATCGTTTATTATCATTTTTTATGACAAATGTATAATTATATTTTCTCAAGCAGGATGTGTTATGACGTCCATGCTCCCCTACGGCGGATTCAAGTGGGTGGAGGACGTCAGTGATCCACAGCTTTACAATTTACCCGATGATTCTCCCGTGGGTATGTTTTTAGAAGTTTCAATGACGTACCCGGAAAAGCTTCACGACAAGCACAATGATTTACCGTTTTTACCCGAATTACGTGTGCCACCTGGGGGATCAAAACAGAAAAAACTTATGACTACTTTTTACGACAAAGATCGCTACGTCCCTCATTACACCGTATTAAAGCAAGCCTTGCGAAATGGTTTGGTTTTAAAAGAAGTACATCGAGCTTTGAAATTCAAACAAAAGCCCTGGATGAGAGATTACGTTCTGTATAATAATGAAAAAAGAAAAAACGCAAAAAACGAATTCAAAAAATTTTTTTACAAGCTGCTCGTCAACAGCTGTTTTGGTAAGAATTGTTTTAATTGAAATAAAAACTTTGTTTGAACGAAAAAAATTTTCTTGGTAAATCGTTAGAAAATCCGAGAAACAGACAGTGCGTTAAACTATGTCACAAGTGGACCGGGAGAAACAGTGCAATGGCCCTTATTTCTAGACCAAACTTCCACAGCGTTTCCATTATAGACGAAAATCTAGTAGCAATTCAACTCGCTCCAACCGAAGTAACGATAAAAAAACCTATATACGCTGGTCTGTCGATCCTTGAAATTTCTAAAACTATAATGTATGAATTTCATTATTCATTCATTAAAAAGAAATTAGGCTCACTAGGGACAATGATGTATTCAGACACCGATTCATTTATATATCACATACGAGGAGTGAACTTTTACGAATTTATGAAACAAAATCTAGATAAATTTGATACGTACGACTACCCGAAAGATAACGTGTTTGGTTTACCGAGAGTCAATAAAAAAGAGCTTGGACTATTCAAAGATGAACTAAAAGGTATAAAAAAAATTATAAATCAAATTCTTTTTCTCTTCATATACTTTTTTATGCTTAGGTGCACTGATTAAAACTTACGTTGGGCTTCGCGCGAAATTATACAGTTTGAAAATACAAGGTCAAGAGCCTTTAAAAAAGGCGAAAGGTGTAAAACATCGCGTCGTGAAAAAGCAAATACTTTTCGAGGATAACGAGTACCGTCTTTTCAACGAAACGCAAAAAAGAGTCGTTCAAAATAATATAAGATCGAGACGTCATATCGTTCGATCCGAGAGAGAAAAAAAGACGGCTATTTGTCCAATGGACGACAAGCGGTATATTTTGAGTGAAAAACTCACACGCTTGCATGGGGACATTACATGATTCCGGAGAATGCTTTGGAGGAAGAAAATGGTTGCACTTTGCAAAAAGAAGACAGCGATGTTGACATGTTTCCGGAGATAGAAATGATCTCTCAACAGGATGACGTTCGGATTGAAGTGGAAGAAGAAGACGATGTACGAATAATTTTCGAAAGGAAGGGGGAAGCCCAAAATAATGTACAGTACTGCTCAAAAGTTTAAGACATCCCAAATTTCACTATACACATCTGTTGAATTTGAGTTTGCGCTTAGCCGTAACGGCTCAAATCAGTGTCAAGGTCTTAAACTTTTTTTTTTTTCATAAATATATTAATTTAAAAGAAAAACCATTATTGTAATAATATTTAATTTACAAATGAATGTTCTCTCACGTTTCTGTTTAAAAAGTTAATTTTTGAAATACAGCAAATTTCAGCCATTTTTTCACTTTAGGAGCTGTCTTAAAATTTTTTACCAAGATCCTAATGCATACACTATTTTTTTCCAAGTTTTTACAATGTTCAAATTTGACGAGAAAAAATTTCATGTCGATCCATACAAAACTGTTCAAGCCACATAAGAAAAATGCATATTTTTAATCAGTTATAAATAACTAGTTTTTTAAAATTTTAATCAATTTTATGCCTAAACCTGTTATTTTTTTTTTTAATATAAGGGACAAAAATTATATAATAACTCAACTTTTTTCTATTTTTAACTTATTTAATACAAATTACATAGAAAACTTAAAGGATTTCATGAAAAGTTACAATTTTTTATGGTAATAATTGAACTGTTTAACGAGAAGAAAAACGTAAAATTTTTAAATTAATTATACATAAAAAAACTATCATCATAATCATATTAAAGAACACAAATAAATCATTTGGAATTTTTTTATCCGAGAATTCTAATATTTTGTTGCTCCTCCTTTGGCTTTATAGCAAGCTGCGACTCTTCGGACCATCGACTTTGCAAGGTCTAAACAATAACTGCAACTTAAACTTTGCCAAGCAGCAGCTATTTCTACTTTCATATCATTGAGATTTCTTAAATCTTTGTTTTGAATTATACGTTCTACTTGATCCCAAGCATTCTCAATAATATTTAAATCCGGCGAGCGAGCTGGCCATTTTAGCAAAGGTATTTTATTATCAGACAGCCACAGCAAACTTTTCTTTGAAGTATGGCACGGAGCCTTATCTTGTTGGAACAGCCAATTTTTGCGCCTTCCAAAAAGTTTTTTTTTTGAAGGAATCATAGTGTTATCGAGAATGTTGATGTATTTGTCGCTATTGACTGTGCCTTCTACAAAATAAAGTTCACCTGTTCCTTTTCCTGAAAGACAGCCCCAAATCATCACAGACCCGCCGCCTTTCTGAACTTTTGCGGCAAGACAGTCTTGATTATATTTTTCATCTGCGGTACGTCTTACTCTTCTCGGCCGATTGGAGAACGGTTGAAATGAAGATTCATCACTAAATAAAACAGTGCTCTACTTTTCTTCAGTCCAAGATAATTTGTCACGGCACCACTCATAGCGATCTTTACGATTTTTTTTAGTGAGAAGCGGCTTACGGACTGCCACGCAACTTTTCAAATTTTTATCAAGCATACGCCTGTTGACAGTTTGTCTGGATATTACCACATTCACTTAATCTTTCAATTGATTTTTTAATTTATTAGCTGTAATTTTCCGGTCTCTTTTTACTTTGTTGATGATCATTCTGTCTACTCTGGCACTTTTTACACGAGGTCGACCCGACCGGCTTTTATTTTTGACGTTTGCTGTGTTTTGGTACGTGAAAATTGTATTCCGAACACAACATCTACTTACATTCAGAGTTTTTGAAATCTCTGTTAGATTTTTTTTAACTTTAAACAAACCAATAATTTGCCATTTTACTGATTCTGACACTGCTTTTTTCCCCATGTTAATCTTAACCGATAAAATTACAAAATTTAAAACAAATGTATCTATTTAATTTCTAACTTTATCATGTAGATGGTGCTAAACGTTAAATAATTTGAACATAACATTCCAAGAAGTCAGTTCGAGATATGTCAAGCTCAAACAACTAATTTATTAAAAAAAACCACGTTAAAAATCAAATTGTCCGTTCTATTAATTTAATCGAATAAATTAATTTAAAAATTTTACGTTTTTCTTCTCGTTAAACAGTTCAATTATTACCATAAAAAATTGTAACTTTTCATGAAATCCTTTAAGTTTTCTATGTAATTTGTATTAAATAAGTTAAAAATAGAAAAAAGTTGAGTTATTATATAATTTTTGTCCCTTATATTAGAAAAAAATAACAGGTTTAGGCATAAAATTGATTAAAATTTTAAAAAACTAGTTATTTATAACTGATTAAAAATATGCATTTTTCTTATGTGGCTTGAACAGTTTTGTATGGATCGACTTGAAATTTTTTCTCGTTAAATTTGAACATTGTAAAAACTTGGAAAAAAATAGTGTATGCATTAGGATCTGGGTAAAAAATTTTAAGTGAAAAAATGGCTGAAATTCGCTGTATTTCAAAAATTAACTTTTTAAACAGAAACGTGAGAGAACATTCATTTGTAAATTAAATATTATTACAATAATGGTTTTTCTTTTAAATTAATATATTTATGAAAAAAAAAAAGTTTAAGACCTTGACACACCGATTTGAGCCGTTACGGCTAAGCGCAAACTCAAATTTGACAAATGAGTATGGTGAAATTTGGGGGTGTCTTAAACTTTTGAGCAGTACTGTATTTCAGCAGGAGACCCCAGACTCGGACCCCATTCTCATCATACACCTCGACAGATACGAACCTCCTCCGAAGAGACGTTGTATATAAAATACCCGTAGTATCAACTTAAAAGGTAAGCTATTTCATGATCATCTATCAAATAGATTGATAATTATATATTTAATAATCATATATCGAATAGTGTGCAGTGATTTTTAATAAAGTTTGATTTTTGTTACAGAAAAATGGATTTCTCTCGTGCAAATCTCGTTGGTGGAATGACTTTTTTAACCCAAGAAAAAGTTAACGGACTTGAACGTTTCAACGCAGTACAAAGTGAGCGCTTTTAGAGAAGTAAAAACAAGATTTGGACCTAAAGTGGTCGTATCGCTGGATAAAGAGTTTCAAGCTTTTCTCCCGTCTAATTTGTTTATAGTAAGTATTATCGGAAATGTCATAATTTTGCGGATTTTTATAAACAATGAGTTTGAACAGACCTTGAGTTCTGGGGTAAGTTTTTTTATTAACAATTATATTATCTTTTTCAAATTTCACAATTGCATTTCCAAGTTGATATCCATTTTTCATTCTTTTCTTCAAGCCATATAAATTATCTTGCTCGGCAGCTTTGATTTGTATTAATTCCCCAGCGCTATTCGTATTTTCAGGTTGATTAAAAAAGTTGATCGACTCGTGATCTTCATTTTCAACAATAATTGATTTTTCAATTATCGTTGAATCTGCAGTTGAAAAATTTTGATCCGATACTGAGCTTCGATCAAAGCTTTCATCTAATTTTATACGTTTTTTGTTTTCAACTAATTCATAGAGCGGATCGGTAATGAGTTTAAGCGTTTCCTGTAAAACACGATCGGTGTTATCCTTTTGAAATTTAATCAAGTCATACTTTCGTTTAAATGCTTCGTGAGCTTTTACAAGCTCTTTGAGAACATTTTTCTCGCGAATAAAGTCAGCCATGCTGTCGCTATGACGTCTCGCTGCAGACTGATGAATTTCAAGTTACGTTATATTTATTATAAAACAATCGAATCCTTTTCTGTAACGTCCTTTATTAATATCTTTTTCTTTTTCTATGACTAAAAAACTATGTTTATCGCTCCAACACTTTGAACTTATTTCTTTAAATTTTTCAAATTTCATATCGCTGTTGACGTGATCGTCGTAAATGTGCTTCAAGTTCATTTCATCTTGACGAAATAAGATTAAAAAGTTTACGTTATCTCTCACGAGATGTTTTGGAACAGCGGCGTAAGACTGACAAAGATAAAAGCAGTCTACGTTTTTGTGACGTCCCATGCAAAAGAAAGCTTTTACGTTAGCTTGCGAATAGCTAGAAATATCATCGAAAATAAACACCGAGTTTGGTAAAGCTTCGGATGGTGCAATGACTTGTTCGCTATCCGAGAACGGAAAATATTGAAGACCTTCGATAGGTTCCAAAAGTTTCTTTAAAAATTAATACTGTGGTTCGTTCAATGACTTTGAATATACGTATACGTTTTCAAATTTTAATCCATTGGGATGTACCAACAGCGTTAGCATGCTGTTCGTTTTTCCATACCCCGATGGACCAGAAATGACTGCTCTAATGTTGCTCGGAAGCAAATCACCGTGACGATTTTCTTTTTTTTCCCGTTCAGCGAGGACGTCAAAATTTCCCACTGGTAATTTAACGTTATTTTGAATAAATTACATGTTGATCGTACGAGATTGTAAATGAGAATGACGTGATTGGTATAAATACTTTGTTTTTGAAGATTATAGTTTAGTCGTAAATCGACCTTCGGAAAGGAATGATCATATATGGTAAAAAGAAAAAGAAGCGAGGATACGGGTTGATAAATAAAATTATTAACAAACTTCCCTTCGAGCTTCACTTACCTGGATATAATTACTGCGGACCCGGCACAAAATTAGCCGCTAGACTAGCTCACGGTGATCAACCGATTAACCAACTCGATTCTGCGTGTAAAGAGCACGACGTCGCTTACTCGAAAAATAAAGAAAGTATCGCTGTCAGAAACGCAGCAGACGGAGTTTTAGCTGATAAAGCTTGGGGAAGAGTCATTTCCAACGATGCGTCATTAGGAGAAAAAGTGTCCGCGTACGCGGTCACCAATATCATGAAAGCAAAGACAAAATTGGGTATGGGTTTGAAAAAATCCAGAAAGAAATCTAAAAAGAAGTGTAAAAAAAGATGTAAAAAAATGACGTCGTTTAATAGTATAATAAAAACAGCTTCTAAGACAGGAGTTGCAGGTAAGTCACCGAAAAGTGTAATCACTGCAGCACTCAAAGTTGCTAGAACCACCATAAAAAAATCGGGAGGTAAAAACAAAATAAAATTTCCACGTATTCTGCCGGCGTCGTCAAAAATAGGAGGTTTTTTACCTCTTGTGCCTTTATTCGCAGGACTTAGTGCAGCCGGGGCTCTCGCAGGAGGAGCTGCAGGGGTTTACAAAGCGATTAACGAAGCTAAATCAGCTCGTCAAAATTTGGATGAAGGTAAAAGACATAATAAAACCATGGAAGCAATAGCCTTGGGAAAAGGTTTATACCTAAAACGATACAAGACCGGTCTTGGTTTGTATTTAAAACGATATACCGGCAAGGGGTTAAAAAAAAAAAGCCAGAAATAAAATTACCCGATCAACCGCTGACAAATTTTGATTTAATCAAGTACGCTAATAAATTGAAAATTCCGCATTTTCGAGGCGTGTTTATGAAAAATAAATTACCTTTATTAAATCCTCGTTATGGCGAATCTGGCAGTATAAATCTTGATAACGATAGCAGACCTGGTACACATTGGTGTGCATACCGTAAGCGAGGAAAAGATGTCGTTTACTTCAATAGCTTTGGTGATTTAAGCCCTCCGATTGAGTTAATGAATTATTTAAATGTAGACAATATAAAATATAATCCAGAAAAATATCAAGATTTTAATACGTATAATTGTGGACATTTATGTTTGAAATTTTTAAGCGACCAGATAAAAGGTATATAAAGAGCTGCTTTAGCTTACCCGCTGTCAAACTATCATGGACTCTTTTACGCTTACTTTGTCAGCATTTTCTTCAGTTTTAGAAGCTCAGTATTACCCTCCAATTGAATTATCACCACATAAAAATTACTCTTTGGGATTAGTTGAATTTTCAACTTTCAATTCTACTCCAAACATCGACGTTGGGTGCAACAAATTTTATATCGGCGATCAAGTGATTGAATTTCTAATCGGTTGTTACGAAATTAATAACATAGAAAAGCATATTCAAGAAACTCTTAAACAGAGAAAAATAAATACTGGACTCTCTTTAAAACCTAACGAAACCACGTTACACTGTGAAATCAAGTGCACTGCAGAAATTGATTTCCGACCGCAAGATTCAATCGCTAGAATGGCACTCGTAACGCCGTCGGCACTTGTAACGCCGAGCTTGAAAGTTTTTTATCGATAAAAATATGAAAAAAAGTCTTCCTAGCTCCTACAATACCATAACGCCGAGTTCACAAGGTTTCTTTATAAATAAATAAATAAATAAAAGAACAATTCACCAAGCTCTTACGACCCCATATTTTACCGAAAAACGCTTCATAGTAGGGCTAGTATGAGGTCAAACTATGGAAAATATCAAGAAAACGATAAAAATTAAAGTGACTAAAATGTTTTTTTTGATCGTACGTACCAATTAATAAAGATAAACACAAAAAATCCTACGTTTTTGAAAACTTCATAAAAAAACCTAAGAAAAATTTTCGGAGTGATTTTACCGTTAAACGCTTCCTAGTAAGGCTAGTATGAGGTCAAACTGTGGAAAATAGTAAAAAAAACCATAAAAATTAAAGTGACTAAAACGGTTTTTTTGATCGTACGTACCTATTAATAAAGATAAACACAAAAAATCCTACGTTTTTGAAAACTTCATAAAAAAACCTAAAAAAAATTTTCGGGGCAATTTTACCGAAAAACGCTTCTTAGTAGGGCTAGTATGAGGTCAAACTATGGAAAATATCAAGAAAACGATAAAAATTAAAGTGACTAAAATGTTTTTTTTTGATCGTACGTACCAATTAATAAAGAGAAACACAAAAAATCCTACGTTTTTGAAAACTTCATAAAAAAACCTAAAAAAAATTTTCGGGACAATTTTACCGAAAAACGCTTCTTAGTAGGGCTAGTATGAGGTCAAACTTAGTCACTTTAATTTTTATCGTTTTCTTGATATTTTCCATAGTTTGACCTCATACTAGCCCTACTAAGAAGCGTTTTTCGGTAAAATTGTCCCGAAAATATTTTTTAGGTTTTTTCATGAAGTTTTCAAAAACGTAGGATTTTTTGTGTTTATCTTTATTAACAGGTACGTACGATAAAAAAAACCGACAGCCACCCAAGTTTGAAATATGTATTTTGAACTCCTTTATCGAAATACCAAGGGTGGCCGTGATGAAAATAATTGCCACGATTAATAAACAATAATTAAGCTATTTGGTATGCAATTAATATATAACCTTAAATCATTAAAAGTAATAATGCAGTTTGGTGCAGTGGTCAGAGTATTAGCCTCAGACGTAGTTGGCCAGGGTTCGGTTCCTCGATAAATTTATTTATTTATTTTTTTCCTATTTTTTTTAATTTTATTTTTGATTTGTGTATTTATTTTTAATAATACTAAAAAATTACTCAGAGCGCAAGTGCGCATTGACCCTTATTTATTGCTTTTGCCAAAGAAATTTTTGCTAACTAAAATAAAAATTCTAACTCCATCAGTTTTTAAGCGCGCAAGCGCGCATAGGAAAAAAACAAAAATAGTAACCTCAAATGGACTTTTCGAATACTTTAAAAACTTCTTCACCAATCAGCTCACGAATAAATTGTTTACGCAAGGTGGCGATAGCTCTCTTTTATAAAGGCAACTTGTTATTTCAAATTTTGTTTAAAAAACATTTGTAACTTCTTTTGTCAGCATTTCAAGGGTCATCGTTGACAAAGTATGCGTAAAATTTTTCAAACGTTAATTTTATTTGAACAAGTTAAATAATTAAATATCATAAAAATTTAGCACTGAAACAATTGAAAAAAACAACTTTTTTACAAAAACTATCAATTATCCTTTGTCTATTGTTAGTACTCTATTAAATCAAAGTAAGTAGATGTGTTTTTTAAACAAAATTTGAAATAACAAGTATTGTTAAAAATAAATACACTTATTAAAAATAAAATTAAAAATAATAGAAAGAAGAAAAAAATTTATCCGAAGAATCGAACCCTGGCCTGCCACGTCTGAGCCTAAGAGTCTAACCACTGCACCAAGCTGCATTATAACTATTGCTGATTTGAGGTTATATATTAAGGAGGATCCAGCGATTTGGTGAAAACTGCATGATTCACCCGAAAAAAATCACAGAGATTCCTTGAACCCTGACAATAAATAATCTATAAAAAAAGTGGGGTCACCGATGAAAATTTTAAGAAAAAAATCGTTGAAAAAATTTTCTCACAACCCGGTTTTTTATGGGAAAAAACAGGAAAAAAATTCTTACGTTTAAAACTGCACGATATGGATAATTTTGTGATCACTAGATGACAAAAATTTCAAGGATCATTTTAAAATTTTAAAAATGTAGGATAGCCAGATTAATTCTTGAGAAAAATAATAAAATGTGCGAAAAAAAATACTCATTTAGATGCGTGTACAGCCATGATCAAGGTTGTCGTCTGCCGCCACGGAGACGTTGCAACCTTGCAATTTCAGGCAAGCAGCTGCTTGTAAACACTCTTAGTGGAACAAAATTCGATAGCTATGATTTATAGATAATATTTGTGTATGAAGTTTAATTTTTTATCAATAATCCTAATAATTATAACGTGTTAAATAAAATTCGTGTTAATAATTGAGTAATTTATATTGATGATAAGAAAAAAAATTTTTTTAATGATTCATTGAAGCTAACCTAGTTTGAGAAAAAATGTTTTAATAAAACTTTGGAAGTGTAATTCAGTAAAATTCAATGTGTTAATATATTATTTTCATAACGTAAACAAATAAGTACTCGCTCTTTCGACTTTTGATGACTGCGAATAGTCAACCAATTGGGACATTGCCACGTTTTGAAAAATTCAGTCACGTACTAGATTACGGGGTGCAAGGGGGCATTTGTAAAAAATATTATTTTATTTTTTACGTATTAATTCTTTGAAAACAATATCTAGATACGTTTAAATAATTATTTTTACAGCATAGCAACATAAACATACGATAAAATGTGCATTTCTTAGATTGCACCCTAAAGGGGCCCCCAGCTTGATACGGTGCAGGTCGCTGGATCCACCTTAATTGCATACCAAATAGCTTAATTATTGTTTATTAATCGTGGCAATTAATTTCATCACGGCCACCGTCGGTATTTCGATAAAGGAGTTAAAAATGCATCTTTTAAACTTGGGTGGCCGTCGTCTCGGCCGTCGTGGCGCGGACTTGCACACGAAAACTCCTACGGTGGCTACACTATTTCTAGTAGGGCTAGTATGAGGTCAAACTTTGGAAGATAGTAAAAAAACCTTAAAAATTAAA
Source organism: Encarsia formosa (assembly GCA_038277355.1). NCBI lineage: Eukaryota > Metazoa > Arthropoda > Insecta > Hymenoptera > Aphelinidae > Encarsia > Encarsia formosa. Next base: position 72,257,448 of record CM076184.1, read on the forward strand.
GTGACTAAAACGGTTTTTTTGATCGTACGAACCTATTAATAAAGATGAACACAAAAAATCATACTTTTTTGGAAACTTCATGAAAAAACCTAAAAAAAATTTTCGGAGTGATTTTACCGTTAAACGCTTCCTAGTAAGGCTAGTATGAGGTCAAACTGTGGAAAATAGTAAAAAAAACCATAAAAATTAAAGTGACTAAAACGGTTTTTTTGATCGTACGTACCTATTAATAAAGATAAACACAAAAAATCCTACGTTTTTGAAAACTTCATAAAAAAACCTAAAAAAAATTTTCGGGGCAATTTTACCGAAAAACGCTTCTTAGTAGGGCTAGTATGAGGTCAAACTATGGAAAATATCAAGAAAACGATAAAAATTAAAGTGACTAAAATGTTTTTTTTGATCATACGTACCTATTAATAAAGATAAACACAAAAAATCCTAGGAGGTCGAAGCGTTGGCTGACCTGGAAAAGGTTATTCTTGAGTCGGCCATTCAGTGCATCAAAGTTACCTTGCATTATGCAAAGCATCTGCTTTTGGTTCGGATTGTTAGCGGGGTTGTTGAGGAAGTCCTCATACTCCTTCGAGTGAAGCGATATTTCACGGATTCCTGCAGCTGCGTCGTATGGAAGAGAGCGAACAAAACGCGCCTGATTAGTGGCTTTCCGAGTGGCACGCGGGAGTTCAGGTGGTGAAGAGGGTGGACGCTTGCCGTAAACAGCCTGGCGATTATTGTTTTTTACGAGGAAGCGGCTCTGTGTCTGTCGCTTTTTTGGCGCAGATCAAGTTGACGAGATCAACGCTGAGGTTGATTGAAGAATTACGGGTGGTGGTATAGTGATTAATGGCTCGCTAGAGGCTTGCGATTTCGAAAAAGTCGGAGTAATGCGAGGTTCCGGGGTATTATGCGAGGGTAGCGTTGGTTCGAGGTAAACTGTGGAGAGGTAAGGTCTGTTTCCGATGGAAGTATCTACACACAGGTGATGTGAGAGCAAGGCACACTTAGAACACTTATGAGGAGACTCACCTTTATTGAAGTTGCGAAAGCAGACCGAGCAGATCTTGAGGTACAGGTCACTCATACTCGCATGGTTTGCCAGCCACCTTCAGTTTTGACGCTAGTAGTTTGAGGTGGTTGCATGAGATGTCGCTGAATGTGTTTTCGCATTTGAAGTTTTCGCGCGTTTTGTACTGCAGGTGTGCAAAATTAAGAGCTGCAAATTTTCAAGGTGCTGGTGAAAACTGTCCTAACCTCAAAGGATAGCGTCGGTCTTTTTCGCCCTTATTCAAAGGGTATTCCAGGTAAAGATCCTTGAACCCTTGCGGGCACTGGCCTGAACGGACCTCGAGAATACGATGATCACTAGGTATCATTGAACCAGGGCATAGAACACTGGAGCTGGGAAGTGGTGTGATTCTACAGAACGGAATAATTGTACGTTTCACCAATAATTTTCGCTATCTCGTCCGAGTGGCTAGAGAACGGCTTTGGGAGGATGAGAAAAAGTGACGCGAGAATGCGAATAAGAAAGGTCTGATTGAGTTTAAGCGATACATGGAGAGGTCCTCCATCAACTGACTTATAGTTTTTGCCGCGCGTCAGGTACAGACGACTCACCCAGCACGGATTTTTCTAGTGGATGGATATGGGTAATCCAGTACTTGAAAACTGCGTAACGAATCAATAGTTGAGAGCCCCCATGGGGAATTTTTTCATGTGCATCACGCAGTAAGGTGTTCACTGTTCCTAAAGTGCCGGGGCACGACCGGAAACCCCTCAAAAAGTTATTTTAAGACAAAAAAATGATTTTCCAACAAAAAAAAAATTTTTTTTCCCGTTTTATACCGTGCCCCCAGACGCATGAAGTTAAAAAAAAACAATGAAAAAAGAATGAAAAACGGAATCAATAGATTAAATGGTAAAAAAAAATACAAGCTAGCAACCCACACAAATAATATATCGTTCGAAAGGTATGTCAAAAAGGAAGCTCTGTGCAAAATTTCTGATCTATAACTTCAAAATTGCGCATTTGCTATTGAAAAAATGGTTTTTTTTTTTCGTTTTTTTCGTTTTTTTTTTAATATTTCCCAGAGTTTGGGACTCCATGAGTTTGGGGATTCATTGGTTGAAAATTCATTTCAATCAATGAATTTTCAGAGGCTTACATAGCGAATCCCACGTTAGGGTTATATAATATAGCCCTCAAATACTCACAATCTACACGTGACAATTGTAAACAACAATCTCTTACTTAGTCTTCTTCACATGAATCTACTTGCTTCAATTTTGGAGTTTACTGTTGTTTTTTCTTTTTTTCCTAACTCTGAACCTTTGTTCTCATCTTTGTGAGTACTATCGTTTTTATTGTTCTTTTTAAATCTTTTTGTAATTACAATCGTGAAACTAGTCTTCCATACACTTTTGCCTCCACAGTTCTTTAACTTTTTTGAAAAATTTTTCCTACATCCGTTTACACTTGTTATCAACATTGTTTCTACCTAGGTTTTTCCCAATTAACCTACCCTAATTGATATCGAAGTGTAAGGGTTGGTAAATTTTTAAATTGCTACTACTACTCATGCTGCTAATGATATTTAAATTTATATTTTTATTTATACTGATGTATTATGATGTATTAATATGTACCACCACGAATGTGGCAGGGTTGCACCCTACATTCGGAAATAATAAATAAATAAATAAATCAATCAATAATCATCATTATATTTTAGATATTACACGTCCATCAAATATTATTATACCCTTATGTCACTGCACCAAATAAATACAATCCAGATCAAAATTTGTTACGATAGCTAGCCTAATTAACATTTTTGACGATTAAAGTCTGATTTTAAAGCTCTACTCAACAGCTTCAAAATTAGATCTTGCATGTTTTATTCCGATACGATGGTCTCAAATGACAACGCTATAACAAAGAAGTATTTATTTAAAAATGTGAAACAATTATACACTCAATGAGGGAATTTTTCATTAAGTAAGATAACTATAAAAAACTGTATTTAATTACAAGATTGCGGGGTAGTAAGATTTGGATATCGGAGATTGGAACGGATCGTATTTGTCCTCAGCCAAGTTCTGCCCTTCAACGATTATGTATTGTGCAAACTCTGTAACCATCACTTGAAGTTGTGTAAGGTTACAAATATGGAGGTCGATATCTGTAAAAAGGGCAAAAACTATCGATTGAGAAGCTATCAGTATTAAGCGGAAATCAGTTAACGAGATGTCTATGAAACTAATCATATTAATCAGACGTGAACTTTCGGTAACACCAAAGCGACAGTAGTAAGAACTAATAGATTAAAATGTAATTTACACGATATTTATAAAGAAACTCACCGATTGTTAAATAAATAAAAGATCCAATGACACTCAAGAGTACAACGCATCGATGTATTAGATTTGTTCTACATCAAACAACTTTCACAACAACAATGAAATTACAAATCGTTGTTCATATTAGATTAATCCTTGATCTAGCCACATGAATGAATTTCAAGGACAAAGAAAATAGCCCGGAACAAAATTTGATTAATGATTAAAATTTTCACAATACGAGATTCTTAGGGCAATTGAGAGACACTAAAGATTTGCACAATCCCAAGCTCGCTGGTCGGATGAGCGAAGTATGTTACTTTACCGAGGTTAGCAGTGAGTTGGATGAGATGGGAAGGGTAAGTGAGCTTTGTAGGGTGAGAAAGGTAAGTTAGATAAGTAAGGTTATGATGACACACGAGCAATGTGTTGCATAATATTTTTATGCAACCCACTGAGGCTTCGCTTCGGGCAGATATCGTGCAGTGTAGCAATATTTAAATTTCTGCTCTTGTATTCCAATATACTGCTTATATGTATAAGATCTGTTGAATAAGTTTGAAATGCCAGTGGACTTACTAAAATATTTTTTATCAGTCTCCAAAAATTTATGTACCTTACATGACTATCAAAACTATTTTAACATTGATTTTTATCTAGATCTCTAAGAGAGAGCTCAAGCAGCAGACCACTCGAGTGCAGCATCGTGCGCGCGCATCGGACTAGTTGAGAGAAGGGGGGGGGGGGTGGCCCTCTGGAGCAGTGGCGCTGCAGGACCATCTCGCTTGGGTTCCAGTAACGGTGACGATGAGTCATTATTTTTTCGATTTACCTACCGTACAGAGATTTACCTAACGCGAGTAAAAAAGCTTCGCTTCAAAAAAAAAATAATAATAATATCACTCTGATACATGGGTAAATACGGAATTTAAAGGCAAAAAAAGATGATTTTAAAGCTTAGAATTGCAATCTTTCACTTGGAGTAAAAATAGCAGGGGTCAAGGATCAAAGACCACTCGGACTTCATTTTGAATAACTTAAAGTAAATTTTGCACCAGATCCGATCCCGATTGGAGTTCACTAGAGCTCACAAACACTTGTGTGCTTAAACAGTACTTTTCACCAAACCTGAATATGAATTTCTTTTCCCTTTTCTTTGCCACGGTCACCTGAATAATTTTACTTGTACCGCAATCTGATAATCTTAGTTTAAAGTCTACTTTTCCTCAAAATTCCTAGAAGGTACACTAAGCGTCAACGGTTTAAGCTCGAGTCAAATTAACTCCGGAGTTAATCTTGTTGAGAATAATTTTCTCAAGTATGGTTTTATGCTTGTGTTTACATATGTCAGTTTGACCAACCTCCTTCTATGTTTTGGAGTTGGCAATATTTTTGATATGTATAAAATCTACCTTACCGACTTACATGTTATGTACAAAATGTCAGCTAAGACTTATAATTACCTTTATTAAATCGAAATTTATATTGACAATCTGAGTTTATTTATTGACAAAAAACCTAAATATTAACAGGTTATGGGCCCAGTAACGTAAGGAAGCTCATATTTTACTACGCATAAAGTGTCAAATTCGGTGGGTAAATGAAATTCAGTGTTTGAGAGGTTATGTTCCAGCCTCGTGCAAATAAAGTGAAAATAATAATTTCTTGAACGACTGATGAGAGCAAAGTCCGACATGGATTCAGAACTTACGAGAGTAAATAAACTTCAAGGAATAGACAACTGGAGTCTATGGAAATTTCAAATTCAGGTATATTTAAAATCCATCGACGCATGGGAATTGGTCACAGGCGAGGAAGTAATTCCAGTGCTTGCAACCGGCGCAAATGAAACTCAACAAGCTTCGTTTGAAACTAACAAGGCAAAATGGATAAAGAAGGATGGATGGGCACAGAAGATAATTGTCTCAACTATTACTGAGCAAGTAATGATGCACATCATGAACTCTACAAACGCTAAACAGATGTGGGATAAATTAACTGGAATATATGAACAAAAGCCCCAAGCATCAATTCATATCCTGAAACAAAAATGGTATACTTTGACGAAAGATCCCTCGCACGACATGGCATCTCATATTTCGAAAATAGAAGATTTGGCGCACAGACTTGGATCGTTGGGTGAAACCATGGAGGATGGCGAAGTGATGACAAAAATATTACTCACTCTACCGTCTAAATACCACCATTTTGTCAGCTCATGGGAGTCTGCACCTGAAGCTGAAAGGACAAGGACAAACCTGACATCAAGGCTCCTCATTGAGGAAATGAGAGAAAACAGGAGAGATGAGGAAGTTAACGCTCTTGCTTCTACTTCTTTTAGCAAGAATAAAAATTTCAAGAATGAGGGCAAAAGCAAGAGCAAGAATAAAAAGCCAGGAAGATGTCATACTTGCAATAAGCCTGGACACTGGTCAAGAGAGTGCTGGTTTAATAAAGAAAGTCAGGGTGCTAAGTCTGGTCAGAATAAATCCAAGCCTGAGAATTATTCTAGGCAAGCTAGTGGTGATGGCTTGATTGGAGAGTCTCTGTCAGCTGTTCAAAGGTCTAGGAGTGCGACTGTGGATACTTGGTTCATGGACTCTGGAGCTAGTGACCACATGACACACAGGAGGGATTGGTTTATAGATTACAAACCCTTGAGTGAGGTCATTTACATTAGGATTGGAGATGGTAAATATCGCAAGGGGTATGGTCGTGGCAACATTAACATACTGGCCTTCGATGGGGAAGCTTGGACCCAGAAACATATTTCTAATGTATTATTTGTACCACAACTTAAATACAATCTCTTCTCAGCTGGTATCGCCATGGACAAGGATCTGAAGTTGGAGGCCGACAGAAGATTTTGCAAATTTTTGAAGCAAGGGAAGGTTTTGGCACTGGGAGAGAGGACAAGTAAACTCTTTGAGATGAAATTCAGAGTAAATATCCCAGCTGAAGAAATGGCTCAAGTATCATGTGAGGCACATTTAGCAACAGCGAGTACCTTAAGTAATTGGCACCAACGCTTGGCTCATCAAAACTTTGATACTGTTAAGAAAATCTTGGGAAAATTTGGTGTGAGAGTTAGAAAGGAAGAAAAACATTTTTGTGAGCCCTGTGCAATTGGAAAAATACATAGATTGCCCTTTCCAAGCAGTGAAAATAAAACTAGCCGGATTGGTGAGATTGTACACGCAGACTTGTGTGGACCCCTGCAGGAAAAATCATTGAAGGGAGCCAGGTATTTTCTCTTGATCAAGGATGATTACTCACATTTCCGTGTGGTGTATTTCCTTGCAGCAAAGTCTGATACCATGACTTGTTTGCAGGATTATGTGAAGAAAAATGAAAAACATTGTCCCAGAGGTCTCGAAATTTTTAGGACCGATAATGGTTTGGAGTTTGTGAATAAGGAAGTCACAAGCATGCTGGATAAATTTGGCATCACACATCAAAGGACCGTCAGATACTGTGCAGAACAGAATGGTAAGATAGAGAGAGAAAATCGCACTGTGGGAGAAGCAACTCGTACAATACTCTATGCAAGAGATTTGGAACACAAGTTTTGGGCAGAAGGAGTAAATTACACTGTTTATACTCTAAATTGTACTGGTACAAGTTCTGTTCCTGGAAAAACACCTCATGAGTTGTGGTTCAGCAAGAAGCCAGATATTGGAAAACTTCATGTTTTTGGTGAGGATGTATTTGTTCACATACCCAGTGTGAAAAGACAAAAACTTGATCCTAAAGGTGAGAAAGGTATGTTTTTAGGTTATGATAACAACACGAAAGGTTACAGAATTTGGTTGCCTGAAAAAAGTAAAGTCATCATTGAAAGGAATGTAGTGTTCACCGGTAAGACTAACCTCAGGGTTGAACACCGCACACATGGACTGCTTTACTTACCTGAACCGAATGAATTTTCCTTTGTCGAAGAACCTGAAAAACATAAAGACTTACCTGCTGAAGATACTGGTAATCAAGAATTACCTGAAGAACAAGTTGCTGTACCCGAGGAAGCTAGGCAAGATCACTTACCTATTATCGAAGAACCTGAAAGACATGAAAACAACTTACCTGCAGCTGAGAATCCTGGAATGAGAGAGGCTGGTGGGAAGAATCTGAGATCGATAGAAAAATTGAGAAAACCTAGTTACTTGGATGATTATGATACTAGTTTAGATATTGATAGTCTATTTATTGCTGCTGGTGAAGAACCTTTGTCGTATACTCAAGCCTTGAAGAGTGAAGATTCTGAAGATTGGTTAAATGCAATGAAGGAAGAAATGACTTCCCTGAAGCAAAATAAAGTGTGGGAGCTGATTGATCCACCTCAGGATTGTAATATTGTAGATAACAAATGGGTATACAAAGTCAAGACAGATGCTAATGGAAAAATTGTGAAGTATCGAGCAAGGCTAGTGGCAAGAGGTTTCTCTCAAGTTGAAGGTGTTGATTTCAAAGAGACTTTTAGTCCAGTGATTAGATTCACATCAGTGAGAATGATTTTAGTTACGGTAGTACAGCAAGGTTTGAAACTTAAACAATTTGACTTCAAGACTGCTTTCCTCAATGGAGAAATTGAGGAAGATGTATATATGCATCAGCCACAAGGATTCTCAGATGGGACAAATAAAGTGTGGAAATTGATGAAAAGTTTATATGGTCTACATCAATCTTCAAGATGCTGGAACAAGAAATTGAAAGGTTTTTTAATCAAGTTTGGATTAAAGGAATCTAAGGCAGATACTTGTGTTTATATTATGTGTAAGGACGGCAAGATACTTATAGTTGGAATTCATGTTGATGATGGACTAGCTGCAAGTAACTCTGATGGATTGCTCGAGGAATTCTTGATGAAACTACAATATGAATTTGAAATCACTTATGGTGAAGCTGGAACCTATCTTGGATTGCAGATAGAGAAGAGGGAGGATGGATCAATTTTTCTTCATCAGACTGCTTATGCCGAGAGGCTTTTGAAAAGATTTCAGATTGATAATGCTAACCCAGTGACAATCCCAGCGGATCCTCATCATGAAATGTGTCCAGATGTTCATCAAGGTGACCAAGCTAAGCCAACTAATGCTCCTTACAGAGAGGCTATTGGAGGATTATTGTATTTATCCACAGGTACAAGGCCAGATATTGCATATGCTGTGAATAAGGCAAGCCGATACATGCAAGATCCAAGGAAAATTCATTGGAATGCAATTAAGCGGATTTTCAAGTACCTCAAAGGAACCACAAAGATGGGATTGTTGTTTGGAAGGAAAGAAGAGCAGACTTTGAACGCTTTTTCTGACTCAGACTATGCAGGAGAGTTGGAGACAAGAAGATCAACTACTGGATATGTTGTTAAGTGGTGTGATTGTATTGTTAGTTGGTGTGCTCAGAAACAACCATCAGTTGCTGACTCAACTACCTACTCTGAGTATGTTGCAGCTTGTCAGACCATCAAGGAAGTTGTTTGGTTACACAAACTAATTGATGATATCTATAGGCTTGAGACAGTAAACACAATACTTTTTATTGACAATAAAAGTGCACTTAGCTTAGTGAAAAATCCTGTTTTTCACAAGAGGACAAAACATATTGAAGTACAATATCACTACATCAGAGAGAAATATGAGGAGAAACTTTTTGAGCTGCGGTACATTAACACCAAGGAGCAGCTGGCAGACATCATGACAAAACCTCTTCCAAGAGACATTTTTGAAAAACTTCGCAGCAGCTTGTGTAGTTATTAAAGTGAACAAAGGACTGGACTTTTTGAATAAAATTATTTGAATGACTGTGGATTATATTTTATTGACTGTTGTGATTCAATGCTTGTGAAAATTAGTGGGAGTGTTGAGAATAATTTTCTCAAGTATGGTTTTATGCTTGTGTTTACATATGTCAGTTTGACCAACCTCCTTCTATGTTTTGGAGTTGGCAATATTTTTGATATGTATAAAATCTACCTTACCGACTTACATGTTATGTACAAAATGTCAGCTAAGACTTATAATTACCTTTATTAAATCGAAATTTATATTGACAATCTGAGTTTATTTATTGACAAAAAACCTAAATATTAACAAATCTCAATAAAGTTTACGAAGTTCCAAATAACAAATTGAAATGAAAATAGTTTTTAGACTATCCCTAAAATTCCAATGCACTCATGCGCCCTAAAACGAAAATGGAACTTCAATATGTTTGGCCCAGAAGTAAACAAAATGCAAAGAACTAATTGTAGGTTTAAGCCCTACCTTGATGACGTCGTATGTTAAGGGGCAGTGAAAGTGGATAATTTTTTATTATTTCTTTATTAATTTTTTCCATAACTAATTTATCAATATAAAAAAATAAAAAATAAAATCGGTACCAGCGAAGTTTCTTGCACTTGATCAACATAATATGAATCATTCTGCAAAATTTTGAAATCGAAGTTTTAATTATTTTCGGTTTACCATTGTCAGTCCTTTTCACAAAACACTGTTTTTCAAGCAAAATTTCGATAAAATACGGCTGACAAGGTTTTTCCAAATGTAATCAAAATTTTGATTTGAAATTTGGCAGAAAGTTCCATTAGTTGTATATCTAGTGCCTTGTATCTCTTCATTTTCAATAATATTATTTGGTTTAAAAAAAAAATAATAATATATAAGAACTATCAAAATCAGATCAAAGATATTGTGTTAAAGAAGAACTAAAATAACTTAAATATTGATCTCAAACTTAAACAGTAAACAATATTTTTGAAAATGAAGAGATACTTGCACCAGGTATACAAGTAATGTAACTTTCTGCCAAATTTCAAATCAAAATTTTGATTACATTTGGAAAAACCTTGTCAGTCGTATTTTATCGAAATTTTGCTTGAAAAACAGTGTTTAGTAAAAATGACTGACAATGGTAAACCGAAAATAATTAAAACTTCGATTTCAAAATTTTGCAGAATGATTCATATTATGTTGATCAAGTGCAAGAAACTTTGCTGGTACCGATTTTATTTTTTATTTTTTTTATATTGATAAATAAGTTCTTGAAAAAATTAATAAACAAGGAATAAAAAATTATCTACTTTCACTGCCCCTTAAGATCATGGTGTCTAGTTTAGAACAACAGTCTATACATTGACCAGTCTTTAACTATCCATAAAAAATTTCAACGTAACGTCATAGATAATGTCTTGTTATCTGAATATACTTATCAACAATATTCCAAGAAATCGAAATCTTAATCTAAATACCAATTTTCTAATAGAAAGTCTACTAAAATCGAAAACTTAAAAACTCATTTTGTGAATGGTAACTTCTCAATAGTACAGAAAATCTTGATTTGTGTCAGTATGATCTAAAGCAAGGACAGAAACTTTTTTTGAAGAGATAAGTAATCAATAAATTTTTTTATAAATTTAATATTAAAAGTTCTATAGAATTTATTGAAAAAATTTTATTATAATTGTTATAAAGAGTAAATTTTCTGTTTCTTAACCTAATTCAGCTAAAACTGAGTCCAAGTCTTCTTGTAAAGAAAGACTGTTCTCTTTTTGTTTAATAAGATCATTTTTAAGTCTGTCAACTTGTGCTTTCAGTAAATAGTTTCCTTTTTTCAAAGCTGCCACTCTTCTTTCGTGTTTTTCAACTTGAACCTGAAACAAAGCACTGTTATCAGAATAAATTTTAACATTTATTATATAAAAATTATTGTAAGTAGCTTCAGATACAAGACTTTTTCAAATGTTTTTTTGAGACTATTTTAAAATAATCGATTTAATACAATGTTACTCAATTTAAAAATTTCTTGACTTACTTTTCTTTACAACTCATTTTAATTAAAGGAAGATTATTTTGAAGGAAGAGAAAACTGTTTTGGTATTTAAAAGCTAAAATATGTACAGTATCAGAAATTTTTATTGTATGAAGTATAATCTACTTGATTAATGATTAAAGTATAACAATAGTACTCTACAGAAAAAAGTATAAGTTTTACTCTTTACTTGCTGGAGCACGCGACCAAAATGTGGGCGTAAACGTGGATTGCGCACTAGTGGAAAACCACGTTGCTAAGCAACTCGCGTGCATTGGCAACACACAGAAGCCACGCAGGTGCTAAGAATATAGCTACGCATTCACCGCGCTGCAATTCGCACTCCTACGAGACGCTGAACGGCGATGCGCGATGCTATTAAGATTAGAACCGCCACGCGATTGCTTCCTTTTGATGCTGGTAATAATTCGACAATACGTGGTTGATAATATTATGGCTGCAAAAAATGTTTACTGTAAAATTTTTGAATCTTTCACATATTTTTAATTAAAAGCTGTTTCTTTCAAATTCTTTAAAAAAATGTTTTTTATTTAAAAAAGGAATAACTTTACAATAAGGTAAATATGTGCAATTTGAATAAAAACACACTTTTTATGTATATAAATTTTTTATTTCTGTTTCCATTTAAAACACTTTTAACATTAGAACACTGTTAATATTAATTTTTATTAAAAACATGAATATTAAAACACTGTTAATATTAATTTTTATTCAAAACATTAACATTAAAACACTTTTAATATTAATCTTACTCCGTGCACACTGTTTTAAAAAAATTCATTGATTTAAAATAATTTTTGTTTTTTGCTTGTTAAAAATTCTTTTTCGGTGCAATATTGGTAATCACTAATTTTTTTCGATATTATCGATGTTTCCGTTGTTAAGCTGCTGGTGCGGCAACTCCAGTTTGTCCTGCTCCTCCAAATTCATCGTCGTCCTCGCTTGAGCTGTAAATTTTTTAAATTAATTATTATTAACTTAATTAAAAAGATTTCAAAATCATTATAGTCACTCGAAGTTTACAACTTCAATCTCTTCTGCACTGAAAAAAAAAAATTATGTTTCAAGTAATAATTATAAAAATTTAATTTGATGTTTCGAGAAATAATCATAGAAAATTACCTTTTTAGCTCCGCTACCAGATTCGTGATTAGTACGATTACAATAATTACAATGATCTATATCTTTATCCCTTTCTCTTCCTCGTGGCAAAATACTTTATTAATAATCTTTGCACCTCTCAGCACACTAAACAAAAAGAAATCAAATTAAAAATAAGGAAATAAGGTATTTAAAGAAATAAAAAATAATAATAATTACCGCACAAGTAGAATACTTGCTTCAAAACAAAAATATTTATTTAAAAATTGAAGAAATAGTATATGTAATGACTATATTTTAATAATCATGGAAATGGTGTGATTGAATTCATACAATGTTCCAAGAAATGAATCTCCCTATATTATATTTCCGTTTTTGATTCTGATCCCCTAAATTGGATCTTCGAAAATCTGAAATTCTTAAAAACACGGTCAAAACACAGTTAAATATCGCACTTTTCTGATCCCCTAAATTGGATCCCCTAAATTGGATCTTCGTCGAAAGTATTGGATCCCCTCAGTTGGATCCCCTTTTTTTCAAAAATCCCCTTTTCAAAGATCCCTTTTAATTCTTCGTTGAAAGTATAATATAATTTAAAATCCAATAATTATTTATATATATTTATATACCGATTTAAGATCAACGAACGATTGGATTTTAATTTATATTATATATATTAATTACTAATTTATATTATTTATATTAATTTATATAACCCATACCTAACTTAATACCAATGTTTACTTTTTGATAAAAAACATTTACTTAGGAATAAAAATTTGTGCGGTACTAGAAATTTTTACGGGTAATCAAGGGACAATTAAGTGGGCAGATTTACGCAATCCCAAGCCAGCTGGTTAGATAAGCGAGATACGTTAGTTTAGTGAGAGCTAATAATTTAAGTCGATTCAGGTTAGTAAGGTAGATAAGGTTAGTTAGGCGGGAGGAGGGTGGAAGGGGAGATGAGGTGAGGAAGGGTTTGTTATTTTACTTAAAAATATTAATAGAGCTTTTTCAAAATTTAAAGTACTTCAACAAAACTTTAAAGTTAGTGACTGAGTTGATGAATACGGTGAGTAGGATTCGTTGGTAGATTGGGTGAAATAAGTTTGGGAGATCCCTACCCCTTAAATCCAGCTGGACTTAAAAAAAAAATTTTTGGTTAATATCGCTTAAAATCAAGTTATTGTTCATTTTTCAATTTATCCAGCTGGATTTCTAGCTGGACAGATCCGGCTGGAAAATTAAAAAAAAAAAAAACTAAGATAAATTTTTTCAAAATCATTGAAAAATGAATAATAACTTGATTTCAAGCAATATTGATTTTCACCAAAAAATTTCTTTTTTGAAATCCAGCTGGAAATCCAGCCATCATATTGAAACCGATCTCCAGCTGGATAGCCAGCTGGAAATCCTGCTGGAAATCCAGCTGGATTTAAAGGGTAGGGATAAAATACGGTATTTGAAGTAAATTAAATTAGTGAGGTCAATAATGTGGCTAAGATTAAACTAGGTCATGTAGTTGAAGATAAAAAAATTCGAAGTCTTAAGGGGAGTTGCAGAATTTGCGAAAAAAATCATTTAAAATTAAACGAAAACGAAAATAAAAAAACTTCCTAAAGATTCAATAAATATAGATGTATAGCAAATGCTATTAAGATACAAAAATTTACAAAACTGTTTCCCATATTCTGATTTTAATTTTGATCCGATTTTGATGGGGTTGGGCTTAAAAGATATATTAAGATAGTAGCTCCAGCGCTACAGAGCCCTTTTTTCATTTTCATTTTTAATTTTACTGAATCTTCAATTTTTTGTTGAAATAACCCTAATGACTTCGCCTTAATACGGGTGAGAATAGTAAAGAGACTTAGATGGGGTGAGTGATGGTTGTGTGGTTGTGGGCTGGTATAGATACACGGACAGAAAAAATACAGAAATTTACTGTGGAGGACACGAGAAACTTGTGTGCTGCTAAAGCACGTAAATTTTCTGCGAGCGCCACACATAAAAATCGTGTGTTAGCTTTACGCAGAAAAAATCTTAAGTGCACTGTATTGGAGCCAATCAAAATCACTCCGGTCGCACCTGATTGGTTCCGCTACAGTGCCGCTTAAGATTTTTTCTGCGTAAAGCTAACACACGATTTTTATGTGTGGCGCTCGCAGAAAATTTACGTGTTAGCTTAACACAGTAAATTTCTGTATTTTTTCTCTCCGTGTACATATTAAAATTAGAAAAACTAGGTACATATTAAAATTATAACTTTGGCTCCAATGAAAATTTTTATATAAAATTATGTATGATAAAAAAGGTCTTGAGCTCAGCTTTCTAATTATGTCATTCAAATTTTTATTAATTAGTATATTACTACAATCGGCTGCGCCTCGGCTGAAAATTACATGTGATCTGAGACATTTCTTATTTTCGTGGCCACGTGTGGTATAGGTACTACTATTTTTCTGCTCGACGCATTTTCTGGCCTCTGAGCGCGCCAGTCTTTGCTACTTCCCGGCCGGAGTGCAGAAAATACTTTTTGCTGTCATGACTCTCATGAGAGGGTGCTGAACAAAGCCGTTTATCAATTAGTCGGTTCAAACGCAACTTAGCAAGCTCTTACTATTAAGGAAATACGTTCATCTCATGAAGAATCTGTAAAATAATTTTGAAGAAAATCAAGGTTCGTTTGTACGAGTTTGCGAAATTTGAAAAAAATCTTGATTTTTTTATCATCCGGCAAATTACTAGAGTAGTTTTCAGGATGGGGAGTATAAGCTAGAGATCTAAGATGAGTCAGATCAAGAATGAATAAGGTGAGTAGGGTTTGTTGGTAGAGTGAGTGAGAGATGAGTTGGGAATTATTTACGGTATTTGAAGTAAGTAAAATTAGTAAGGTCAGTAATGCAGCTAAGATTAAAATAGGTCAGGTGGTTAAAGATGAAAGATTAAGTAAGGTTAGTAGGGTTAGTCCGAGGGCAGAGGCCGATTTTGTAGGATTTTGAGACCGGCTCACTTTTTCAAGCGATTCCCATGTATTTTGGCCCGCTAAATACGAATATCGAGGTTAGAAGTGTCAAAAGTTGTCAGATAATTTGTTATTAACAAATTTTAACAACAATTAGGAAAAAATCGTGTTTTTGCTAAATAAAAATTTTTTTCAGGTTTTTTGGATCAAAAAAAAGAAAAAATGTTCTATAAAATTTTTCTCTTGGATGCGTAATTTTTGCGTTAAAAATCGCCAAAGTTTTAAAAAATGTGATTCTTACGATTTTTGCCTTCCAAATACTATGTGAAAAAAATTATTTTTTCACACGATTATAGGGTTTACTCGTTGTCTGGGATCTATTCAACAATATGCGTAACAAGTTTTATGTCATTGTTGATTTTAAGTACTTTTTTTTTATTGACAAAAAGCATGGGCGCTAAAAGCTAAGCGCTACGCAACTCACTCGAGGAGCGCCTGTTAATGTCCAATACTCTTGGCTCAGTTTTCATCAGACTTGAAGTTTTTGAAATCAACATTTATGCATTTTTTACATGTTCGAGAAGAGTATGAGACATGGAAAGTATCAAAAACTGTGTGAAAATCTATAACTGATAAATTCAAATAATGAAAAAATCACTTAACCTAAAAAAAAAATTTTTCTTCTTCTAATCAAAAGTAATAAAAGTAATAATACGTTGACATGAATTTTTTAAAGTAATTTTCTAAAATAATTTGTTTTGATGCATTTTAGTTGACAACAAAATGATGGGAAGAACAAAATGATTGTTTGATACCAGCAAAAGTTGAAATTCTTATACCTCCATTAGATGAACTAGTTCCTAGCTGCTCGTGTCGAGTATGCACCACAAAACACTGCATTTTCAAATCTTCAGGAGTACCATGTTGCGAATTTTGCAAATGCCAAAAGGATAATACTTGCAAAAACAAATTTAATCTAATAGATAATTTAGAAAGTGATGACGATTTAGACTGGTAAAAAAATTCAATGTGCTCGTTAAAAAAATGTGATATTACGATAAATTAAATAAAAATATATTATATAAAGTCAAAGATTATCAAAATTATTTTAAAGAAGTAAATAATTATATTACATTTTCCCTGTATTATCTGTTTGTCGTATACGTAAAAACTGTTTTAAAATTTTTATAATTCCATGCATTACTAAGAAGACTCTATTTTATGTATTTTTTTATTTAACAAACTGTATTTTAAAGACGTGCATGAATGCTAATTTAAATGCATAAAAATCTCGTTTTTATTTTATTTGACGATTATTTTTTATGTATGTTATATAAAATTTGAGAAACGTAAATGACATTAGTTATTTCAAACATAAATGTTGATTTCAAAAACTTCAAGTCTGATGAAAACTGAGCCAAGAGTATTGGACATTAACAGGCGCTCCTCGAGTGAGTTGCGTAACGCTTAGCGCCTATGCTTTTTGTCAATAAAAAAAAAGTACTTAAAATCAACAATGACATAAAACTTGTTTTGCATATTGTTGAATAGATCCCAGACAACGAGTAAACCCTATAATCGTGTGAAAAAATAATTTTTTTCACATAGTATTTGGAAGTCAAAAATCGTAAGAATCGCATTTTTTAAAACTTTGGCGATTTTTAACGCAAAAATTACGTATCCTAGAGAAAAATTTTATAGAACATTTTTTCTTTTTTTTGATCCAAAAAACCTGAAAAAAATTTTTATTTAGCAAAAACGCGATTTTTTCCTAATTATTGTTAAAATTTGTTAATAACAAATTATCTGACAACTTTTGACACTTCTAACCTCGATATTCGTATTTAGCGGGCCACAATACATGGGAATCACTTGAAAAAGTGAGCCGGTCTCAAAATCCTACAAAATCGGCCTCTGCCCCCGGACTAGGTTCTCCAAATCGGTGAGATAGTGAAGTAGGTTAGATAGTTAATGTGATTAGGTGAGTGACTCTTGTGGGCCGGCAAATATAATAAAGTTTGTAATATCGATCTGAAATGAATCTATTTAATATGCCCGCCATAAGCAAAAGAAGCTCTAAAAAATATTTTTGTGTGTGTAAGATCTAATGAAATGGTTCAAAATACCAGTGGGCTTACTAAAATATTCCTTATGAGTCATCAAAAATTTATGTATGTACCTTACACGAACACTCTAACTATTTTAAAATTGATTTATATCTTCATTTGTCAATTTTAGATCTATTTTAGCCCTGGATAGATTTTGACTAAAAATTATTAAAAAAAGAAATAAAATTCTATACCTCATGATTTTGCCTAAATAATTAAAAACTTTTCTCTATAAGTCTGATTTTATGAATCAAGTTATGATGAGTAAGTAAAGTTCAAACTGAACTCTCGTGTCTAATTTTTATTGATTTTGAGCGCTTTAGTCTTTTGATTATTTTACCAAACATAGAGCTTACGTATTGTTTCGATTAATTTTTATATTCATCAATTATAATTAGGGGGTTGGCGAGCAGAGCGAGCAGGGGGTACCCCCTAGTATATATATATCCTGAATGGCACATTTTTTTCTTAAAATAAGTTAAAAATTATTGAAATTAACTTTTTTTATCCAGACCCTCACTAAGGTAAAGATATTTAAAAGTTTTTTGAAAAGTAATAAAACGAGAAAAAAAAAACGAAAATATAAGGCATCGTCCATTTCATCAACTCGGATGAATCTGGCTTCTTTACCCGTTTGCAAGCAACTTTTTGAGCGGCCCCGGCTTGCCTAATAATTTAAAACAAAATGAATAACTAGGTCACTTAGGAATTTTAAATTTTTAATAAGTTTTTTTTATTACTCACTTGTAAATTGATTTTTCTTGTGGCCATCGGTATCTCTTCACTATTCGATATTTCATCTTCTACCGATTTTTCAGATTCTGATTCTTCTTCTGATTCTGTGTCTTCTTCTGATTCTGTTTCGTCATTTTCATCGTCACCATCATCGTTATCAACATCATCGTCATTAGCTTCCGTATCTGCCATTAGTTTCGCCATTTTATCTACTTCTTTTTGCAATAATGAAAATTTTTTTTTTTCTTCTTTTAATAAACTGTGTTGAGATTTGATTTGATTTTTTAGTTCTTGTCTTTCTTTCTTCAAATTTTCCATTTTATTTCTTGAATATGAAACGTTAAATTAAATTTTCAGTGGTAACTTAAAACTATTCAAGAATATATTCTTATTCTAATAACAATTCATAAAATTCGAATTTTTTTTTTCAAGTGTTTTACAGATAAAACAGAAAGATGATAAATAATTTATTTTATATTTTTCATGTTTCTTTATAATAATTTATAGATTATTTACATCATATTTTTATATTTATTTATATAAGACTGAATCCGTCTCATTTTTTAAAATCTGTAGTTAGGCTCTCATATTCTCCTAAGGACGTAATATGTTACTTAGAATACTGTATATACGGAAAAAAAGTTCGGGCACATAGTGTCTGTACATTGCAGAATATAAATCAAGTTCGAGGCGATCAACGAACTTAGTTTTGGCAACTCAGCGACCGAAGTCAGGGATTTGATGACTTAAGGACGTTCGCTAGTAAAATGAAATCCATGATAATCGTTTCAAGTTTTGTGCTTTTAAGGCTGAAAAAAAAATATGTTAAAATTTCAACAGGATTCACAACACAGTTTTCTAGATATTTCAATCGAAAGTTGAGCTAAAAACGCTCGAAATCGGGTGAATTAACACGGGCTATTATGGGAGAAACGAGCCGTTTTCATTTTGCTGCATGTTTCGAACCAGGTTGTAAATCGTCTTGAAATTTTGAAACATTTTCTCTCAAGACTTTATTCAAAGATCTTAATAATTTTCAAAAGATTCTAGGTTTTTAAACAATTTTCTTGTTTTTTTCTTATCAAAAATCAGAAATTTTTTTCGATTTTTCTTAATTTTTTAAAACGTTTTTCATACTTTTGGTTTAGACAATCTGATAATACAAATCGTAAAGAATACTATATAAATTTTCAAAACAATTTGTTGATTTGAGGTGAAGTACGAGTTGAGAACAAAAAATTGTTTCGGGTGGCCGAGCAGGACTCCAAAGTCAGCTGACTCAGCTGCTGCGCTTACATATGGGTACCCTTACCAATCCAAAAAAGAACTAATGAACGTCTTTAAAAACTTCAGCGGCTGATTTTTTGAGCTAGTGCAGCTTTTCATCGCGGCTGTTCAGCCAATGCCAGGCTTATATGGGCGAACATGTGTC
The DNA here is from genome assembly GCA_038277355.1 of Encarsia formosa. Taxonomy (NCBI): domain Eukaryota; kingdom Metazoa; phylum Arthropoda; class Insecta; order Hymenoptera; family Aphelinidae; genus Encarsia; species Encarsia formosa. Next base: position 72,276,955 of record CM076184.1, read on the forward strand.
TCAACTGCGGAGCAACAGCTGCTCTAGACAGGCGGGTCTTAAGAGAAAAACTGCAAGTCTACTGCTGTCGAAATTTTTTTCTGTGTATATGGGTCATTTTCTGTAAAGCGGATCCCCCCTCCCGGTATTTGTTTACATGAGACCGAATCCGTCTTGTTTTTTTAAATTTGTGCTTGGGTTTCATAGGATCCTAAGAACGTAATATGTTACTTAGAATATTATTTGTATATGGGTCATTCTCTGTAAAGTAGACCACCGTTTTTTTCATTACCTAAATTGACTCAGGAAAAAAAAAGAATTGAAAAAAATCTTAGAATCTAAACTTTAAAATGCGAACAGGCGATTTTGAAAATTTATCACGGCGGATTCAAGATGGCACTTGAATCGTAGCAAGTAAACAAAATGTTTCAATAATTTGGTTATAAAATTCAATTTTAACGTTAAAAAATTTTTGAAAGATATTAGGGACTAATTTTTGGGGTTTCTGATCACGAATATAAGATTTGTTTGTGTAAATGACCACACAGTTATCCTTAGTTTCAAGCAGAGTTTTTTCTTTATTGCCGATGTTTTGGACTACTCAGCATCCATCATCAGGGCTGCTAATTTAAATAACAAAAAATAAAATAAGTACATTGTTTTGGCTCAATCTTATAAATTAACAATAATAATAATACCATATTCAATACATTAATTAGTACAATCAGATGAAATTAGTAATTTAAAATTTTTTGACAAAAATTTTGTATACCATAATTTCCCTGTTTAATAAGAGTACATATAATTCATGTACAACTAGTTAATAAATGTAGCGATGTATAGCTTAAAATTAACAATTTCGTGACTTCCTTATTAGAAGGAGTTGGTTGAAGTCATTCTTAAAAGTTGTCATTTTTACAAGAATGAAGCCTCTTAGGGTTGACGAGCGTCTTAATATACCCTGCCAGGAAAGGGGTGGGGTGGTAGTAGGTAAGGTAATAAAGGGAATTGTTTTTTTTTAATTTTGATAAGTTTATTGATTGTACATTATGTTGTACAAAATACATAAGTTGATCAAAAAGTAATCCATTAAAGGTTAACAAATTTTTTTTATTACAATTACAAACATTTATTATTCTTTACAGTGTCAATTTAAAAATCATTTTTACTCATTTACAACAGCAATTTCATCATCTTCTGGAACGTCTTCAAAAATATTCAAGCCATCATTCACCTTTCTTGCAGCGCTTAAATTTTCTAAAAATAATAGACCTAATCTCTCATGTTTCGCGATAGATGATTCTTCAATGTTAAATTTTTTGTCTAAATAACTCAAACGTAAAGATTTCGCAACAGTAGCGTCTGATATTTTATCCCACGCATTTTTAACCCAACTTGCAACTTCTAGAAGGCCAGGTTTGACAAAGTTACCTCATTCGTTCCTCACCGTTCGGTTCTCAATGTAATCGTTGATTCCTGTACGCACGGCATATTTAAAAGGTTTATTGATAACTATATCTAGAGACTGCAGATACCCCGTTGTTCCAGCAGGAATCATGACTTGGTCTATTCTCTGTTGAGCTAGAAATCTTTTCATGTTTACAGCTCGATGTGTACTTGCGGACTCATTTTCTGAGAGGGCTTATTTTCGAGGAAGGGATTCTTATGGACTTTCAGAAAATTTGACTTGGCCTTATTTTCAGGACTGCTCTTATTTTTAGGGAAACACGGTAGTAAATAATAAATAACAAAATAAACATGATAATAAAATAATGAAAATAAAGGTATACATCAAGATATAACAATATTTGGTAACCTAACTTAATTTAATCTAATCTGTGCGAGCAAAAAGTCATTGCAAATCAGCCACTAATAGCACTACAATTTCTCACACAGTTTAAGCACAAGTTGTTCCGCGGCACAGAGTACTCAACCTTCTCCCTTGGTAGTAAAGATGCGTGATTTAATGAGATGTTTAAAAGTTGCAAATGATGATGCCTGGCGAATATGAAGAGGTAAACTATTCCAAATGTAGGCAGATGATACATGAAAGGAGCGTTTCAAGCACTCTGTGCGGCAGGAGGGAATAATCAATGTATCCCAAGCCTACTGATTCACCACCCTCTTTAGACGTATCCCAAATATGGATCCCACGATTGAGCACACGCTGCAGCATCAGGTCATTATATGACAAACACCAGGGCCGAGACCCAGGGCAATGTCAGCGATGAACAGAGTAATAAGCAGAGCCCTGGGGCACACCCTTATTGAGGGGACGAAAAGAGGTGAAATTCCTGTTCTCAGCTTTCACCGCCTGCGAGCGGTCCTGCGCGAAAAGCCAAGGGATTGTAGTTTCTCGAGTAGCAATACGTGAGAGACCGAGTCGAAGGTTTTGCTGAAATCAAAGAGCAGCAGTGCAGTCACCTGCCTCCTGTCCATGCCCTCTCGGATGTCGTCTGTAAGTTTCAGTAGTGAAGTCTGTGTACTGTGCCCTGCTCTAAAACCTGCTTGGTGCCCATCCATCAGTTCCTGCGATTCAACAAAAGAAGCAATCTGGTCATGGAACAGCCTCTCAAGTACTTTCGATAAAAAACAAAACAAGGAGATCGGACGGAAATCATTCAGGCAAGATGGAGAGGGAACTTTGTTGAGAGCAATAACAATAGACTCTTTCCACCGCTTAGGGAATGTTGATGTGGATCAGGAAGTATTGAAAATATTGTGGATAATAGGGCCTATGGATGGGAATGCTGTTTAAATAAAGCTCTGTGGAAGAGAGTCAACACCCAGCGCTTGAAGTGTCGACTGGCTAACAGCAGTAGCGATTGCGTCCATTGTCACAGCAGAAAAATCAAAGACACCATCATCTCTCTCATTTTCCAAATTGTTTAGAAAATGAGAGAGATCCGGTGCTGCGGAGTCAAACGAAACAGAGGCAAAGTGAGCGTTGAGGTCCTCCACAGAGAAACCACCCAAGTTGGAATCAGGACTAGGGGAGATGCCAAGGTGTCTAAGTTCCTTCCAGAGCTGTTGAGGGTCAGAGATGTCCTTGAGTCTGTGGTAGTAAAAGTTGAGTCTTGCAGACTCAATCTGCTCATGAGCAAAATCACGTGCCTGTCTATATAAGAGTAATTCATTATCAAGTCGTGAGAGCGTCTGTACCGTCTGTAGAGTCTATCTCTCTCAGATATTAATGAGCGATGATAGGTGGTGAACCATGGAAGGCGATTCTTCCTATGTTTGAGAGTTATTAGTGGAGCAAATACGTTAAGAGCAGCATATAGATTAGAATACAAACAATCCAACCTCACACTAAGAAAGCTCGTCCCATCCGTGAAAACCGACCAATCACATTTAAGCAAGTCATCATTCAAAGCCTCAGCATTCATGGATTTAAAGTCATGGTAGGTGAAATCATTGGTCATCGGTTGTGGCGTTTGAATGTCAAGAGAAGCAATCAGTAAGTCATGCCCAGCAATAAATGGAGTATCAGTCTTCCAGTATTCAGTCACAGTGTCAAGAGCATCGACAAGACACAGGTCAAGCCAGGTATCCGAGTGAGAGGTGTGGTGTGTAGCCCCATATGGCACAGAGAATAATGAGTTCTCCTCAATAAATTTACGCACAAAAACCGCATCTGCATCTGTGTCTGACAGCTGGTTAGCATTAAAGTCACCGAGGATAACGAAAGAAAGGATAAAGAAAGGATAACTTTGGAGCCATACTCGCGCATAGTATCACGCAGATCATACACAAAATTGGTACCATCAACAAAGGGGGCCTTAGGGGGTCTATACACCACACCAGCAAACACAGGGTCACTCCCCCTAGTGGAAACCTCAGCAAACAAATATTCAGGATGATCCGGCTTACCGTCCCATTCCGTAGTTGACGAGCAGAGGTGCTTTACCGAAAACGATTGATGCACAAAGAGTGCAACCCCACCCTCCTAAATATTGCGGTCCCGCCTAAGGATGACATAACCATCTAGTGCAACAAGCGTGTCCTCAATCGAAGGGCTCAGCCAGGTCTCAGCAACAGGTATCAGATGTATCAAGGGCTGCGTCAAAAGAAAAAGCCTGACCTGCTCAGTATGGCTGCGCAGAGAGTTTGCATTAAAATAATAGTCGCGAAGTCCACCCTTCTGCTTCCGCACAGAGTTCTGAGAGGTGTGAGGTGAGTTTGAAGGTGAACAGGGTAGTGTGTAGCTTGAAGAGGGATAAAAGGGTGAAGGATGAATAAAACTGTAATGATATGAAGAGGATGTGATATTACCGCGAGAGAGAAGATGAATCAGTAGACCTGTTGTGCTAAAAACCGCATGAGATCTCGTTCAGAAGTAATGAGTGTAGGGACATCTCCCTTTTTTCTCCTGACATAGACGTGACCATTACGTACGAAAGTGACGAATCCAGAGTTCGGAGCATGTGACTTTTGGTACACAGTACGGGGAAGATCAAAGATATCCTTAGGTAAAAACTCATTGATCTTAATGAGAGCAGGTACGAGGGACGTAGCCTCCATGCCCGCAGGAAGGTTGGGTGTAAGCGCAGAAGCATGCAGCTTACCAAGTTGAATTTTTCTACTGATGACTTCCAAAAGCAGTGCACGGGAGCTCAGAGTAACTATGATCAAAGTCACTAACCACACTGAAAATTGTACTCAAACTGTGAATAAACAAAGTTACGCCACTGCACAAAAGTCACAAACAATAGCAGAATGTCTATCAGATCCGGCACACCACAATACAACAACAGTTAGCAGGTTAAAAACACTGATTCAATTATCAAAAGTCCCAACGCACTTGCGTAGCTGTGTTAGCGCGGCAGCCGGCAGAGAGAGAGAGGGAAAGAGAAACAACGTGTGCTCGGAGAAGAGGCAAGCGTTGAGGTGTGGTCGGGATCGCATGAGAGGGAAGGAGGTGGGTCTTACGCAGTAGGTCGAGGCGGCCAATGGGAGGTCGAAAGACGTCCAATCCTACACTATGGTTACTTCCCAAGAGCTTATGCACTCCTTATACTCGCGCGAGATGAAGACTTGATTCGCGGGGCGTCAAGAGGCTAAATTATTGCAAAATAGTGTACAATCATGTATATAAGTGTTTACAGATCTTGTTTTTTAATATTTTCAATACATTTTTTGTAATCATATCTCAATTGATAAGATTTATAAGATTCGTTTTTTAAAATTTAAAATGGCAATCCCGATGTGGCATATTCACACTTCAGCGCCTTCTGGTAGCCTTAAAAAGATTTAAATATTTGTAACTGTCAGGATTTTCGAATCAGAGGATTAAGAATTTGTAGATTGTTATGTTTAATATTATTATTTATTAATTATCAATGAATGTAGTTTAGTTTACAAGTTTAACGTGCGTCCCGATGCACGTGGTGTCTCTTACGGAAGACTCTTGCTAACTGCGCAAGTAGCGCTGTTCATGCATACTCGTACTACATACGACTTACACACACACATGCGGCTCTCCCATTGAAGCGGAGATTTACCTTATTTCTCAACACACCTCCTTAAATTTTCGCTTCAACAATTTAAACAATTTCAATTTTCATTCGTTCATTTACAGTGATATTACAATATTAATCTCAGTTCGCACATAGTAATATTTTATTCGTATACAAATTTTCGTTTTCAGTTTTATTTTTAAACGATTCAGAAATTTTCACGGAATTTTTCGAGATTAATTCTATTTAACGTTTTCGTTAATACATCGGCCATATTGTTATCTGACTCTACGTTTACAATACTCATTTTTCCTTTCCCGTAATACTCATTCTCAAAATGAAATGTACTTCAATCATCCATCACTTCTTTCCATCAATTGCGTTCATCGCATACAATAGCTTCGTAATAACTCGATGGATTTTCCACGTTAACTAAATTTACATAAATTACTTTCGTATCAGCCAAATTTTCGCTTTAAAAATCTGGTCTCTTTTAGTCTCTAATAGACCTTCTCAAAATATTCGGGAATGATTTATTACTTTTAATTTTCGTACTTATATTTTGTTTATCGATCAAATTTTTATTTTCAGATTCTTCTATGAAAACATCGGATCCAGTGCACGTTTGGTAGGCATGGTTCAATAGATATGCCATTCTCATTAGCCAAAACATAGATATGTTTATTTATACATTCTCGCCCGCTATCACATCTGAATTTCTTAATCTTTTAACCGATTAAATTTCGAATTTTACTTATACAATTCTCAAAACACTCATAAACTTCATTTTTAGATTTGATGGATTGGAAAAATTTTATTCTTATCCGTAACGCCCTTAAAGCTAATTAAATTTCGATCCATATTTTTCACATAGAATACATTTGATAAATTGATTTCAATTCGTTTATTGTCAACCATAACAAACGTTGTGATTTTACCGACTTTAGTTTCCTCTAAAATTCTACCATCACCGACTTTGACTTTTATCAGATTCTTCAAAAAAAAAAGTTCAGAATAATACGAATCATCATTTATGATATGATCCGAGCATCCGCTTTCTAATATCCAATCTATTCTATCTACATCACAATTATGAATATTCACGTTTACATAGTATCATTACGCATTATCTGCGCCAAAAATGTTGTTGTAGTTGTAGCTCTCGTCGCGTGTCTCGCTGCTGCCCCGCTCCGCGGCCTGTGCTCACTTAACCTCACTTTTACCATGCATTCGTTTAGCTACATAACCCACCATGCGCTTACAAGATTTTAGCCCCACGTGCATCCGATTATCGCACGGAGTTTTTCTCAGATTTTTTTGCCCTTTCAACACTACGTTTTCAAACTTGACCGGAGTATATTATTTTCTGTACCACTAAGACAGTAGACACAGAAATGGTAAAAGATTATCAGAGCACATTTTTTCACCACACGTTCTAACTACACTTACTTATTGTTCGTTCAAAAGCAACTACTGGCCTGCTACCATGTTGAGATCTTCGTATCAAAGGATTAAGAATTCTTAGATCCTTTTGTTTAATATTATTATTTAGTAATAATCAATTAATGTAGTTAAGTTTACAAGTTAATAACTTGCGTCCCGATGCACGTGGTGTCTCTTACCAACTGCGCAGCAGCGCCTTTCACACATGTGTCGCTCACGCATTCTCGTACTACACACGACTCACATACATGCATACCGCTCTCCCGTTGGAGCGAACATTTACCTTATTTCTCAACATTAACTACAGAATCGAAAATTTTAAATGAAGACCTTATTAACTATATACGTATAATGACATGCATAAATACTAATTATACCCAAAGTTATGACCATTTGAAGATAAAAAAATAAGTATGCCTTATATGACCAACATTTCGATGTTTCTGCGATTCATTGGCTTTTCTATCTTCAAATGGTTATAACTTTGGTTCCAGTTGAAATTCGTACGTAAAATTATATACATATAGTTAAAAAGATCTTTATTTCAAATTTTTGATTCTGTAGTTCAAATTTATATTCAAATCTTTTTGTTGCCATCAGAAGGCGCTGTAGTGTGATTCTGTCACATCAGACTCATCATTTTGAATTTAAAAAAACGAATCTCATATTCGTGATTAGTAATTTCTATTATTTTCCAGAAATTTTTTTAACGTTAAAATTTTATTTTATAACCAATTGTTGTGTTAATTTTATAACCATTATTGAAATATTTGGTTGACTTGCTACGAATCAAGCGCCGAGGCTTGATTTGTAACAACATGGTGAATTTACCATAATGAATTTTCTAAATCTCCTCCTCACATTTGAAAGTTCAGATCTTAAGCTTTTTTATTCAATTTTTATTTTTTCCCTAAGTCGATTCAGAAAATGGATAGAAGGGGGTCCGCTTGACAGAGAATGACCCATGTATATACCGTATGGTATTGTATACCCCTGGAAGCCCCCAAAATCGACTCTTAAAATTAAGGGGGGGCTTAAACGCTAAGTACACAGTTTTATAAAATTTCGAGCTGAGTCTGAAATCAAATAAAAACAATTATTATTAGTAAATTTTGTAATGTTCAATTTAGAAACACTTTTGTACACCAGACGGACATCGAATCATTTCCCTTTTCAAAATTACCACTCAGAAAAAATGGCTGCTGTCTTATAGGTTAGGAATGGAGGTCAGCGATTTTTTTTAGCGCTATTTCAAAAAGGGGAAATGATTCGATGTCCGTTTGGTGTACATAATTTTGAACATAATTTTTTTCATACATAATATTTATACATATTTCATTTATAAAAATTTTCATTATTCTTAACACAATAAATTTCAACATAAAATTTATTCTAACATCAACTCATCACCTATTTTTTGCATGTAATTATTTCAATAAGAATGATCAACACAAGTATCATAGTACGAGTCCCACTCTTCCGCTTCATCTTCAAATTTAAGCATTGCACTTTCTTCAATGTCATCTTTCCACAAAATATCGTCTTCATTACCGTCCAAGGCGTTTGAAATGCAACATTTCTTAAAAGAATATATGACGGTTTCAGTTTTTACATGATTCCAAGATTATACAGTAAAAGTTGTCTAAGTCGGACTCTGTATAAGACGGAAAGTTGCCTTCCTGGAAAATTTTTGACGGTCCCGACAGATTTTGTACATAAAGTACCTCCTACAAGTCGGTAAATTTTATAAGACGGAAAATTGTCTTCCCGGAAAGAATATTTTGGTTCCGAAGGCCCATTATACATTGGATAAGGCGGAAAAGTATCCACTCACCTTTTGTTAATTACCTACTCTGCCTTCTTAAATTCAGTTTTAGGAGTCTAGCTCACCCCCTATAAAATCCAGCATCAAAGCACTTTTATACGAGTAGTTGTATTTGAGTGTTGTGCAGAGTATCATCAGTTCAGCTATAATGGTGAGAGCAAATCAATTCAATCAACAAAATACCTTGTCTCTGGCTGAAAAAGAAGCTGTACTTGAGGACTATGAGAGAAAAAAAATGGCTTGCAAAGAGTTAATGAAAAAATATAAGTGTGGTAAAACACAAATTAAATTTACTTTGAAAAACGAAAACAAAATCATGACTGATTGGTTGACTGGCAGCTCTGGTTTGAAAAAAAGAAACTTGAAAAAACCGGCAATGAAGAGATCAATATTCAAGTTTGGGACTGGTATAGTCGCATGAGAGCCAAAAAGTTTACTCTCAGCGGTCCACTTATCCAAAAACAAGCCCTCATAATTGCTGAAGAATTAGGCGTCGAATCATTCAAGGCTTCAGATGGCTGGCTAGCAAGTTTTAGAAAAAGGCATCTAATCGCCTGGAACAGTGCGTGTGGTGAAGCTGCAGATGTTAATCAACAGACTATGCAAGAGTGGAAAGTTAAACTTAACTCGATAGTTTAAGGTTACGAGTCTCGAGACATCTTCAATGGTGATGAAACTGGACTTTTTTTTTAAATTATTCCTTCAAAAACTTTTGCACAAAAAGGAGAACGATGCGCTGGTGGAAAAATGTCAAAAGATAGACTGTTTTTCTGTGCGCAAACATTGTGAAGTAGCACGACTGGAAATCAATGCTGAAATGTTTATTTCTTATGATGATGAGCTCATGACAGAAGATCTTAATTTAGAAAAAAACGTGGACATGCAAGAACAATCCAACGTGGACTCTGATTGTGAAGCTGATAAAGAGGACTCAGAAAAATGTAAAATTGCATCAATTCTTGAAGCTGCTTCAGTTTTAGATGATCTTGATGATTTTGCAGCTTCCAAAAACTGCCCACAATTAATTGAATCAATTAATAAAGTCAAAGATATTTTACAAACAATGGAACTAACTAGAAAAAAAAAACAGACGACATTAAATGACACTTGATATTGACTTGAAAATTGATTTTTGAAAATTTGTTATTGTGAGAATGACTATTTTTGTTGATTACAATGTTTATAAATAAATTAATTAGTTACTATTATTACTTGTACCATTTAATATAAAATAAAATAATAAACAATATAAAAGAAATAATTTATTTTTTATTTAAAATTATTATTTGACTCATTTTTCACTCAACTTTCTATAAGACGGAAAGTTGTCTTACCGGAAAATTTTTCCCGGTCCCTTGGCTTTCCGTCTCAGACAACTTTTACTGTATATCAAAATTGCAAAAAACATCTAAGCCCGGTGCTTTCATATTTCCTGATTTTGTGTACTCCCTAGTTCCGTTTATCATCCAGTCGTTCCATATTTCTCGAAGATATTGTTTCAAAGCTTTATTTAAATAAACATCCAATGGTTGTAAAACGGATGTCACCGGGGATAACTGCCTACACAGTTCGTTTGTCGTTCAGATCTTCCTTGGATTTATCGATGGCTCCGAAATATGTCCCAAACTAGCAAACTTCGGTTGTTAAAATTACCAGGTCGTTTATTCCAAATTTGACTCAGCCATATTTTTACGCCATCTTCATCCATCCAACCGTTTTCTTGCACGTGGACAAGGACGCCTGAAGGAAATTTGATTTTTGGCATGGTTTTTCTTTTAAAAATCACCATCGGCTTTAATTTTATACGATTGGCTAAACACGATACTACTATAGTGAATCTACTTTTTTCATGTCCAGAGGATTTAACAAAAATTGTTTTGGTTTCTCTCACATCTACAGTGTAGTTGCACAGCATGTCAAATTGTACTAGCGTCTCATCCATTTTTCCAATACTTTCCAGTGGAAAGTAGAAATCTTCTCTTAACTTGATTAAATATCTATGAAAATTTAATATTTTCCTCTAAATCAGAAGGTAATTTTTGAGAAACTATGGTTTTTTCTCTCAAAACAAAATTGAACCTTTCCATGAAGCGGGAACACCAACTAACTGTGACTGTAAATTTTTTTGCTAAATTTGGATTTTTCAAGGCTTATTTCATAGCTTCATTTCTAATCAATTTGCTGAAGACGAAGATACCTCTTTTCTCGCATTTAATACAGATTCCGAAACGTATTGTTCTAATTCGGGCCATTTGACAGTACCAGTTCTGAGTGCACACTTACGTTTAGGTATTTCTTTTATAATAATTTCACTGTCTACCCACTTACGTACGTTTTTCCTGTTAACGTCAAATTTTTGTGCTGCTTGATAGATGCTTGTCTCTTTTGCATACTTTATAACTTTTAATTTAAAAGCAGCGTCGTACTTTAACCTAGTCGTCATAATTACGCAAATTATCGTAAAATTAATATAATAAAATTAAATACAAATCACTAAGATTTAGAATTTAAAAGCACGATCAGAACGAGACAGTCTTCAAATGCTAACTGTAGCAAGTTGAGTTTCTTCACAGAAGCAGTAATTAAGTCTCTCTTATGTTAACAAATTTGAGGGGGGCTTATACGCCGAGTATACAAACATTCGGAATTCTCGATAACGAAATCAGGGGGGGGGGGGGCTTATACGCCGAACAATACGGTAATATTTTTTAAAAATCATTATGAGGAAGTATACGTATGAGTAAAGGGCAAAAGTTGATTATTTGTAAGTATGGAGCTATGAGTATTTTTTAGAAAAAAAAAAATTTTACTTAATAATAGATGAATATACCTATAAAGTTCTACTTCTGCGATAAATATTCTTAATAATATCAATTAACAATAATTTTTTATTGTTGCTGAAACATATGGTTATTTTTAGTAATAAAAGCACCTTATTTGAGTTCTAAACTCTCAAAATTATTTAAAAATCTCTGTTTTTATGATTTTTAGTTGAATTTGAATCATTAATAGCAAAAATATAATCATTTTCAACCAAACTGACAGTTGGTCACTGATTAGCTTGCAGTGTCACAGACCCGAACAACTTGTGGATAAGATTAGCAATGAAAGCGTTTAATTCTTTTTAACAAAGTTACCGTTACGCAGAAAGTAGTGTACCTATACTTTTTACTTCGTGAAATTTAATTTTAAGATTAGTTTTTTTATTCAACTAACAGTTTCTTTGCTTGGATGCATGACAGACATGAGTTGAATAAAGGTACGCTTTGATTCTTGAGAACTTTATTTGACTTTAAATAAAATGTTCTGAAATTTATGACTTTTGATGAAGACTACGTGATAAATGACTCTTTTATCAACAAATTAGTACAAATAAAAATATAATTTGTTATAGTGCTGCAATTCAAAAAGTGAACTCAGGAATACAACCCTCGAAGGCCCGTTGTCCTTGATGCCAGCGACTGTAATCTACCGTCGCAGTTGGCTTCGTAAAAGCAAATCTTTCTCAAATCTGATACGAGAATCGTCCCGTTTCTCGGTTAGTATACTAACCGAGAAACAAGCCTATTCTCAGTTAGTACGTATCGTGAATGCGCTACGTGCGCGTAAGAAAAATCTAAATTTACCATTACAAATATTAATTTATTAAGCTTATTAATTTGAAATAAATTGTTATGGAATAAAAAATTATAAATTTGATATTGGAAATTCATGAAAAGTACATGATTATCCATCAAATTTGAGAAAGCACATTCCTGCAAAAGCACGGGAACAGTGGGATCCAACTCGAGTTGGATTGTTTCAGTACTCTACCGTCGTTTTTTCTGAGCGGGTGATCTACGACGACGGCATTGAGTCCCGTGACGCGTGATAGCGGCATCACGATTGAAGCAAGACTGGTGAGGGCGGAAACTGGCCACTCTGGGCAGCTCTGGCGTGGGTCGCTCGCATGACCAATCCCGTGGCAATAAAAGGCGGTAAATCTCAAACACACTCAAAAAGATTAAATTTTAATTACCTTTTGAAGATTTTAAGTAAAATAAACTTATTTAGTTAAGTAGTAATTTAAAAAATGTTGCAGTGGTTCATGCTAAGGTTTTTTTATCGAGTTAGCTATTATAATTCATCCAACTTACAGCAAGCTTAAATTCAGAAGATGTCAATAACCGTAATTCAGTTAATATTAAATACATACATGCATTTAAATAATCATTGGAATTGATAAATTCTGAGTCAATATATTAACACAGATAAGGTTTATTGTTCTCAGTTTAATTTCCAAGATGAATTTGTCTGACTATCTAGTTTAAATTTAGTTTTATCCGCTACATACCATTTCTCTGTACTTGGTCATTGACATTTGCTGCATTTAAATGTGATGGTGATCAATGTCTCATGGTGTTATTATAATTTTCAGACAAGTAAATAATTTTAAATCATCATTGGAATTTATAAATTCTGAGTCAATACACTAACACGGGTAAGGTTTATTGTTCTCACTTTAATTTTTTTTTTTAATTACTCAGGAAATTATTGGCCATGCGTGGAATATGTATTGGAATATGTACTGTTCAGGTGCCTAAATAAAAGTTTTTTAAAAATAATGTATGTCACAGGGCTCGTTTTTCCGAGGACTAATTAATTAATAATCGTGACTGGCTCACGAATACCTTCGACGACTCGACGTCAGCAGTCCTCAGCCTTGTTGACAAAATGCACATACAGTGCACACGGCAACTTGTCGATTTTTCAAATACCTGTAATCGGGGGAAAGACGTGTACACAAACTAATTCATTTGGTACGCGGCGTGGCTGCTCCCTTTTCGGTAGTGGCGTGAATTTAATTTTGGATCGAACGCAGGAACACGGGTTTGATAAATTAAATGATTTCGGTTAATTTAATTAATTTTAATACACAAAAATAAAACTAATAAATAATACAATCAAATTAAAACCCGTATTGTTTACAAACAAATAATATTAGAACGGCTATTAGCCCGATATTACATATCAAAACAAAACGAATTATGGCGATTCTCTTCTCGCTCGATAATTCACCGGTCGGCGCGCACACCTACATGCACACACTAGTACACTCAGCTGCTAGCTGAAGCGCGCCAAAACCCAGACAAAGGCTCAGAGACAAAAATCTAAGTACTTACTGTACTTCACACACACACTCTGACTCTAATCATCACACGAGCAAACATCGAATGATTAACCACTACGCGGACTTACTTTTTTAGCAGGCGCACCTTCGCTTGATGTAACAATAATTATAATAATTACAACTAGCCCGAATGGCTTCACACAAGACAACAATGCCTTCCTAGGCCACACGCTGACTCTCTGTGAGACGTTATTGTCTTCCCCGCTCCGATCCAATGACAACTGGATCACAGGAAAATCTACCCAACTTCTCACTGATAATTTTATCTTACGCACTTTGATAAAGTTATCTAACAACACAAAAAAGTAAATTGTATATTTGCTCTCTGACACACGTGTGATCACGCCAAGTGCCAAAATTAGAGTAATGCTGTGCTGATCCCTAGATTTCGTCATCACCTGACTTACCGATCCTCATCTGCGTTCCATAACAGTTAGCGCCAAATTCGAATTTTATCCGCGCTAGCTGTTACAGTATATGTCTTAGCAATTAATGAAAGGTTTTTCCTTAAAATTATAACGTACCATAAAATCAGATAATGAAAAAAATGATTTTATTTGTGTGACCCGAGTGCCCATCTAGTTCGGAAGCAACTAATAATCTTAAGCGTTCGACGAGCTCGTTTAGTTATTTCAATAAACATAATTAAATGAGGACAGGAATTTCAATTTTCATATCGACTCCTTGGCCTCAAGTTGGCTCGCTGCAGAAGCGGCCGACATTCGAGCCGATCGTGTTCTTCTAACAGGCTGTATCTGCGGTTGCGGCTTAGAAACGGGCTTCTCCATGAGAGTCCAATTATTCTGCACAAACATTGGAGCTAAAATGTTTTTCAACTTTGAACTTTTGCTGCTTTTTAATTCTCCCGTTGGTGTGAATTTGTATCTGATAGCATTTGTATTATGATTATGTAATTGTATTTCAGAATATCCTCAGACATAAACTTCATCATCTGGATTGGGAGAGATTAATAGTTCAAAAAGACCGGGCATGGCTTTGTAGCGAGTTGATCTGTAATTCACGGGTCCTTTTAAAAAAATATCATACATGATATATATTTGTCAAATTCAACTTGCGAATCTCCAATCATGAGATGATGCCCCTTAAATTAGAGGCCGTAGGTTTTATCTACTTTATCAGGAGAATTTTTAAATATTTTACGTCAATACTTTTTTGATAGGGGACAAATTTTTTTGGTGTGTTCATCATAAAAACGATTACTTTCAGGATACGCAAAAAACTATGCTACAATGGTTTCTATTTGTGGATCATTTGTTTCAAAAATCACTTCATGCGAGTTCATTTCAACTATCTTCCGACAGGTAATAGCTTTGCGGACTGGCCCTTGAGCCCGTCCTGGTTGTTGTCCTGCCCGTACGGAGCACGGCCACGCTGAACCCCAAAAAACCGCAAAAAAGAAACGCGGCAATGGGCTGGCCCCATTTGGTCTTCCCAGTATCTTACTATATTATATCTTACTAAATTAAATCTTACTATATTATATCTTACTATATTATATGGTTACTTTTTTACTTTTCCATCTCCATCTCATCCCCGCCAACTCCCTACCTACCTCTTCTTCTTTGGTTTATAACCGCTAAACAGCTCAGAATTTCTAAATTTTTATTCACCTATTCCCTTCCCACCATCTCTCCTTTGTTCAGCCCGGCCCTTTTTTGACTGATCCATTTTCGCTCTCACTCTGCCCGATAGGGTGAGTCGTTTTAGGGTCACTCTCGAAAATCCACTTGTAATAGTGAAAATCCTTTGAGAATAAATATATTTTAATAAATCTTGCAGTATTAACTACTGTCGTACACTACGTTTTATTAAACAAAGAATGTTTAATAAAAATTTAAGAAAAACTTTATATTTTAAGCGAGGTGGGCAGTAGGGTGAGTCGTTCTAGGGTCACTTTGGAAAATCCACTTGTAATAGTGAAAATCCTTTGAGTTTACGTCTAAAATGAAAGTACGCGAAGTCTGGACGTGGTAAGATGAGATTTTCCGTCTCCTTAGAGCCCAAATATTGATTTTTTGACGTTTTTTTCATTATTTTAGCGTTTTTTTTTTTAATCTAATGGATTTGTAGAAAAATTCGATTTTCTCAGGTTCTCAACTAATTCTTTCAATAATTATAAGTGTAATTAACTTTTTTCTACCATTAAATAGACCAATAATGGCGTTATAAATTTTGTTCACACTTAAAAAGTCATTTTTTTTTTGCTTATTATAGTTGTTTTTTGACGATTATCACTGAATTTTTAAAAATTGAAGAAACGGTCTTTTAAAGTATACTAAGCGGGATTTTCTTTCTCAAACATGCTACTTTTGAAAAAAAAATTTTTTGATGGTTCATTCTAACCTAGAAAAATTTGGCAGCTCTGTCTTTGAAGACCTTTTTACGATTTTACTTCAGATTTTACTTTTTCTTCTAAAAGAAGTAATCGACACTTTCTGACGCCCTCACTTGGTCACTAAAAATTTTATGTATTTTATAAATTTAGTTTTTGAAAAGTTGAAGTCGGGACCTTTTCAGTGGTATATAATTTTACATGAAAGTTTCGATTTTAATCGTAACTACAACTATTTAAGGGAGGGGTACTGGGTAAAAGGCCAAAAAAAGCGTTTTTTTGTGAATTTTTATTTATTAAACCGCAAAAGATAATCAATTTATAATAAAAGCACGTTAATAAGTAACATTTGAAGTACTTTCTGTAATTTTTTCATCAAAAAATATCCATAAATAAAGCTGTGACAGAAGGTTGATGGAGGCTCCTCGAAAAAAAAGATGTTTTGCGGTGTGATGCATAAGTCGTCAAAGGATCATTTGAAATACAAAAATAAAGAAGTTTGAGTTAGATAAGAAGTAAATCTAGAGAACAACGATATTTTTTATTTTAAAAAATTTTTTTAGCGATTTTACAGTCCAAAAACCAAATAAAAACATGTTTTTGCCGAAAAAAATACGCCAAAAAAAAAAAATTGTATTCGAACTAGATTTTGGTTGGAACTTAATTTTATGGCACGCCTCTGCGGGGGCCCTTCGGGCCCCACGGCGCACATTGTTATAAAAAATAACCCGTTAGTGTTTTATTAAAAATCAATTTTTTTCTCATGTTAGTATTAATTCACTGTTCAAAATCAAAAGAAACTTCATAATAACTATGTCCTCCCGAACTAAATTTTAAATATGAAAAAGAGTGGGAGTATTTTGAAAATAGTAGAGAGAAAAAGGAGCGGGAATTATTGAAAATTCTAAATAGGTAAATAAGTAGATATTTTTTGATTATTTGCTGTAGTTATTTTGTCGTCAAACTGTTTCTCACATTTATGCGTACTAAACATTTTTAATTTTGAATTTTGCCTTTTTCTTTAATTAAAATTATTCAAGATTTTGTTATTTTTTCCCTCGGGGATATTTTCGTTCGGTGATTTTGTCGTCGTAGATTTTGTTTAGGGGCCATTTTCGTGAGAGATTTTGATTAGGGGATTTTTTTGTGACACCACTTCAGCAAAACTTTAAAGTTAGTGACTCAGTTAGTGACTAGGATGAAAAAGGTAAGTAGAATTTGCTGGAAGATTGGAGATAAATGTGAGGGATAAATTACGGTATTTGAAGTAAATCAAATTAGTGAGTACAGTAATGTGGCTAAGATTAAACGAGGTCAGGTAGTTAAGGATGAAAAAGTTTGTATGGTTACGAAGGTCCTTAACATGGGTGAGAATAGTAAAGCTGATTCAATAAGGTGAGTGATGGTTCTGGGTTGGTAGAAATAGTAAACTCATAACTTTAACTCAAATTAGAATTTTCGTATAAAACTATATGTCATTAAAAAGGTCTTGAGCTCAGCTTTCTAATTATGTCATTTAAATTTTTATTAAATACTTTTTGTTGCCATGAGAGAGTGCTGAACAAAGCAGTTCATCATTTTAAATTTAACCCTGATACCAAAAAATTATAAGTCGGTTTAGACGCAATTTCGTGAGCTGTCACTCTACAAAAAGTAACATAATCTTATGTATAATCTGTAAACAAATTTTGAAGAAAATCGAGTCTTGTTTGTATGAGCTTGCGAAGTTTGAAAATAATCGTGTTTTTTTTTAAATGTTTCGCTAATTAAAAGAGAAATTTTCAGGGTGGGCAGTTTAAGTTAGAGATGTAAGATGAGTTAATGTCAAGAATGAATTAGGTGAGTTGGGCTTGTTGGTAGAGCGAGTGAAAGAAGTGTGAGACTTGTAAAGCTAATGCCTACGAAAATCAAATATTCTAGAAAATTAATTTTGGGCCTACTTGGTTTCTCCTATTCTGCGAGAATATTTTCCACAAAAATCACATTTTGCGAGACCTTACTACAATAGTTATTCAATATACAAAATCCATGGGCAGTAGGTCTTATTTTATTTTTTGAACTGTCAAAAAGCACCGTAAATAAACTTTTGAAGTGGTCATTGGTTTTCTCCAAGTCTGCGAGAAATGCCAGTATTTTTTTTAAATAAATTTTCTCAATAAATAATTAATTATGATAAATAGATGAAAGTACCATCAATTCGCCTAGTAACTTTGCCTAGTGACTTTTGGGACGGCGCATTAGATTTGTGATGGCTTAAAAATACGATTTATTTTTACGTATGTATTGTGGGAAGATGGACATCTGAAGAGCGGCTGCTACGACGTTACGAGCTTAGACCTAACCCTAACTAAAATATAATATATAAAAATAGGAAATAAACCGAAATAACTGTAAATAGTGTGTTTTATTTACACTCTGCTAGTTTTAATTGAAGTAAGCTTCTCACAGTATTTATAAAAATAGAAATCTGCGAGGCCTAATGATAATACGTTTATAGTTGCCTAAATCTTTTATTAATATGTATTTTTAAATACTTAACATGAGAGTACCGTGTCGTCTACCATATGCGCCTCCATCCGTCAGTTAACTTGCTGTCATGATAGGATTTGGGCTGACTGCTGAGTGCTAACTCAGGGTGGTTATTTTTATTATTGATAAATAAGTGCACGCATGAAAATTAGTTTTCAGTTGTTTGCGATTGAAATTTATTTTTTGAAAGAAAAAAATCAACTCTTCAATGTGACTGGGATTATTTAGACCAGAAGTTAAAAGATATACCAAAAGTTTTGAAGGTTATGTTTTTGAAAATATTCAGCTTTTTTCGAGTTTTTCATCATAATTATTTGCGTCAGCGGTCAGCCAAAAGCTCACTGTAACAGCTAAAAAGTCAACTAACGGATAATGGTGCATGTGGCAGACGACACGGCACTCCCATATTAAGTATTAAAAAATACATAATGATAAAAGATTTAGGCAACGATAAACTTATTACCATAATTTCTTTCCTTATACCTTACCCTTTTTCTACTAAGGTTTTTACTAATTAACTTTTTCTTGTTCTTATGTCTGTTTGTAGTCTTGTGCTTTCTCTCTTCTTAACCATTTTATACTTAAACTTCTAACCCTACACCTACCCTCTGGCATACCCTTATTTTACCCTTGTACCTACTCTGTACCTACCCTGGTGTCGACTTCTGTGCTTAGCCTCTTGCCTAACCAAATGTCAACCACTGTGCGTACCCGTCTACCTATTTTAGTGCATACATTAGTACTCATCGTGCTTACTATTGTTCTTAACCTTGTTTCTACTTCTGTAGCTACTCTTCTGCCTACTCTCGTTCGATTCTTAGTGGCTACCCTCGCGCCAACCGTTGCGTTTACCCTTGTTATTAACCTAATTCCTACCTTTTACTACTTTTGTAGCTACACATATACCTAATCTTATTCCTACCTTTGTTCTTTTATCGTTAGTATTCGTATGCTTATCCTGGTACCATAACTATTTTTCCTATACTTGTGCCTATCTTATACTTGTTTGTACTGATGAACCTAGTTCGGTACATTCACTGGTTTCTTTCCTTATAACTTCCCCTTTTTCTACTTAGGTTTCTACAGATTCACTTTTTATTGTTCTTATATCTTTTTTTACTACTGTGCCTACTCTGTGCTTAACTTTTTTCCTACTTATAATTCTAACCCTGAACCTAATTATAACCTCCTGCTATATTTCATACTTGAATTTTCTGCAGCAGAATAAAATTTTCTACTTTCACTTCTAGTTGTCTCCGTTAAGGATTAAAAAAAAAAAAAAAAAAAAAAACTTTTGAAACGCACTCGGCTATCTGATTTACGAACTACATCACAGGTATAATTGTCCTCTCCTCGTCGATTCTCTCACCTCTGACTGTACAGAGAGGCTGTAAATAAAAAAATTTGAGAGAGCGGCTCTCGTTTTTTTTTGTTTAGTATACGTGTAGCTAGGAATGATATCATGGTTATTGAGTTTTAATACAAATATTCAATTCGACCGCCATAATTTTCACACGTCGGCAACTTACCAGGCGCTGCACCTACTCGGCAGCGGCCTCGTGGTCGTCTCCCTCGGAACTTTCATTAACTCGACTACGCCTTGTGCTTTTTCAGGCGACAAAATTTAATCTCAAATAATCAGTGAAAAGTAGTGCGAAATCATCGTGGGTTATCCGAATGAAGAAAATTCAGTGCCCACAATTACTGGCAATCATCGCAACGAGGAGGATCCAACTGATCACCGGGTTCATCTTCACCGCATCTTAACCTTCCTCCCACCGCATGGTGCATAGGTGGTATTTCAATCGGTTCTGCCCAACGCTTCAATCAGCTTCAATTATGGATTTTGAGCTCGGTTCAAACAGCACAGTCTAATAAAAGGACAGCTCACCTGCAAAGGCTACTCACCTCAGTCGCTTGGTTGGTAAAATCTTTAAACAAAAGTATTTCATCAACTTCTCATTCTACACAAGGAACTTTATTGGCTTGTCCTTTAGTGTCAAATTATAAGGATCATTCTCAACTATTATAATAGTGTTTTAGTTAAGCTTACCTAACTGTAAATGTTGTAAATAAATTTAAGTTAATTTAAGATTGTGCTCAAGGGTTTGTGTTTTATTACTCACTCCCCAACCTACACTCAGCAAGCTCAATTTACTTTTGTAAATAAACTCAATAATTAACAATGGTCCGAACCTTAAATCAAAAATCAAAGTATATAAAGCAAATGCTTTTTCACGCCCGTAGTTTTTTTTTTAATTATTCTCCGTTTTACCGCTACCATGGTTCAGGATTTTAATAAGTCTCGAACAAATACATATTTTTCGATGCGGTTCTCGATATTATATTGCAGAAATAACCTAGGCTATGTGAGAGTTGGTTGAAAAATTCGAAACTAAAAAAATTTGGAAACCTTTATTTCAAAAAATTAGTTTTTTTCTTCAAATTTTAATAGTATTTCATAATTATGGTTTGGACTAAAGCAATCATATCTCCTCTCGCCTCGGTAACCCAAATAACCCACCCTTCCATTTCCTATCCAATAACCCATCCCAAATTACCCTTCATAGTTTGCCAAGCTACTAGGTTTAATCTTCAATCTAATAAATTATCTTGAAAAACCCTTCTAGATTCATCTGGATGTTAGATTTAACCCTAAACACATCCTTATAACAGGAAAAAAAAGGAAGGTTAAACCTAGTATTCAGGCGAACCTAGGAGGGTTATTTGGGATAAGTTATTGGGTTGAAGGTTCAACATAGTATTAAGGCAAAACTTCCTAGATTTACCTGGATGATAGGTTTAACCTTATACTCATTGAAATATCCTTCATAACAGAGAAAAAGGGAAGGTTAAACCTAGAATCCAGGTGGTGGTTTTAAGGTGGTTTTCTACCAAATGCATGGCACTAGAGAATCAGCTCGAATTTTCTGGAGGTGTTTATTAGATATTAATAAACATTTCTACGAAGTCTGATCAAAATTGACCATATAGTTTAAAAGTTAAGGATTGAATTTTTTTCATTACGCGTATGGCCGGTACGCTGAAAAAGTGTACCAAATGATTGATATTCATCTTCTTACAATAGAGATCCGTTAGAAAAACCACAAACATATAGTTTCACTATCGAAGAATTCATTTCTTGAAACTGCAAAAAATTGACCTTTTACTAATTTTGCAATAATTTTACAAAAATAATTTTCACGTGAGTAACCTCCAAAACTGCGATATTCAAAGGTGAGGTTTAAAGTTAAAAAAAATGATTTGTTGTGATAGTCAATGTTTTTTTGGTTGAAAATAATTTCAGATGCCATAAAAAGTTAAAAAATAAATTTTAATAACCAATTGTTTGTAATTTGGTGTAATAATTTTTTTTTTAGTCTTGAACTTGACTAGCTCTGGTAGAAAACCACCTTAACTGTCTTTCAATTTGAAAGGCTGCAGAAAAAAGATTTTTCTCTCTTGAAGAATTATCATCTTATAACGAAAAATGTATTTAAAAGCAAAACTTGAGAAAGAAAAAAATTCGACTCTAGGGCGAGTATTTGAACCTGGGATCTCCCGATTACCGGTCAGATGCTTTACCAACTAAGCTATCCATGGAGCCGCAGGTCAAATGCTAGTTTGGAAGCAAAATTCGGTCTCTCTCAAATTCTGTTTTTAAGTTTTGCGGCTGAGTTTATTCTAAGACTTTTTTTAAAGGACTTCTTGCAAAATCGTCAAAATCTGATCCTCAGGTTCCCAAAAAACCCATCCTTCAAATATGTTTTTTGAACACTTAAAAAATGATGATTTAACCTATTGCGATAGTGGGCCAATTTCAGCAACATCCTTTTTCAGGCTATTAAAAAAAAAAAATTTTGACGATTTTGGACATTTAAAAGAAAAAAAAAAGAATTGAAAAAAGTGTTCATAAAAGTGGTTTTTTTAGATGAAAATGGGTATTTCCTAGACCAGCCCATTTTTGGAACGGGTTTAATCACTGTTTTCCAAGTTCCCAAAAAACATATTGAAATTTTTTAAAATCGAAGGATGTGTTTTTGGATGATGATCAGATTTAGGTGATTTTGCAAGAGGTCCTTCCTTTCTTAAGGTTGAACAAAATAATCAATGCATAAAATCGTTAGTACTTGAATTTTAAAAACGTTATTATTTACTTTTGCTACTATATTTTGTATTTGGTCATGATTTTATAAACCTCATTTTTTTAATTTGATCTATGTTGTCAAAAAGTATAAAAGTTAGCCTGAGGTGAGTTTTTTCATCTCACACATTCTCTTTCAGGATATTCGACAAAATAATTAATTCAGTTCAAATTGAACATGAGTCATTCCAAGGAATTTCGAACTTTTGCTGTCGCAGCGGGGTACTTAAATCCAATCACCAATTTTTTTGCAGAAAATACTATCAAATAAAAAGCTTTTTCCGAGAAACCGAGTCTACTATTGAAAAACAACTATACGTTTTTTGGCTGTGGTTTGAACAATTTTATTTATAACAACTTGAAAATTTTTTTCTTCAAACTTGATCATAAAAGAAAAATAGGGGAGGGGGGGAATTATAAGCCTGAAAGTTAATAAAAATTTTTTACAGTCTATCAATAATCATAAAATGACTTAAAATAGCAGTTTTAAAAAAAATAACATTTCAAACTAAAATATGGGTAAGAATAAATTTATAAACTACATTTGTATATTGTAAATGTTTTTACCTTGAGTAATTGAGTATATTGATCGAAAAAAACTGTTAGAGATGACTTAATTAAAGTTTTTGATGGTTGCGGTCACTTACAAACTCAAAAATCACATAATAAATAGATAACATTTCGGGGTGGCCTAAACTTTCGAGCACTACTGTATATTGAAAATATATTAACTAGATTTGGGTTAAAGGATAGTGACTCGATCAAAACCCCAATGATAACTAAACAAGTGAGAAAGCAAGTGAAAGCCAAGAGTAAGAACCCGAAAAATCTAGAGAAACTTAGGGTGCCCTACAAGGAAGCGATAGGCAGCTTATTATATTTAGCAAATGTATCTAGACCCGATATAATCTATTCAGTAAATTATTTGGCTAGAAGACAGCTGATAGCTACAGCTGAAGATTGGGAGGATGTATTAAGGGGGGGTAGGGTCTGGCAATTTTTGAAAAAGCGAATTTTTTTTTTTTTTTCTTATAGTAAAACATTTCAAGAATGCTGTGTTAAAATTTCTAAGGGTTTGGAGCAAAACTCACAAAGTTACAGAGTTTTAAGTCTGGGGCCTTCGAGCGGAGCAGGTCGAGGCAGCTGCCCCTCCCCGCATGTTCTACGCTGAAGGCCCCTGCTAAGTCGGTCTTTGTAATCCCCTAAGACCCTTTTGTAAAAAGGGAGGGGCAGTGAACCCAGGTAGAGTATAAGGCGGTTCTAAAGGTCTGTGTGGAAAAAAAGACGTGTCAGTTTGACGGTGTTCGTTCACCAGAGCGGTCCGATTATTTTTCTTCTTATATTTCCGATTCGGTTTTTTTGGTTTTAAAATGGTTAGAACAAGTAAAGTGTCGACAGAAACGCGTAAAACTGAAGGAAAAATACTTGGAAAACCAAAAAAAAGACCCAATCCGTTTAAAAATAATGACGTGCAGGCAAAAAGTGCGTCAGCTAAAAAAATTCGGCTAAGTTCTCAACCGTCTGTGCCAGTGGATACCGAAATACATTATCGTATAGTATAGGCGAAGACAAGGACAAAAAGATGCCCTGGACATTGCTGAAGCTGCTGGTGACTTACTTTATGGAGCTGGAATAGATGATTCAGTGTAAGTTGTAAATCAAATAGTTTTTCTTCACTTTTTTCGTACCGAAAACTTCAAACGCGTTTTTCTCGAAACACTATTTTTCAAAGTCGGTGAAAGTTCTCATTTGAAAACTACTGCACCGATCTTTCTAGAATTAAACATACGTCTTTAATGCATAAAAAAACCGCCCCCTAGTGAGTTACTTTTTTTTTTTTTTTTTTTGGCCGAGTTTTAGCCATAAAATGGCCGGTTTTGGTGACCAAAAAACTGTGTTTTGGCTTCAAAACGTCGCCAAAACTTCAAAATTGAAAAAAAATGAAATTGATCCTACTAGGGGGCGAGAAAAACTAATATATTTACTAAATCTACTTAATTTTTGATTTCAGATGAACCGTTCGCGAGTTACAGCCTTCACCGCAACTCATCTTTTTTTCGAAGCGCCTTGTTTGGTTGGCTCCCATTGCCTCAATTTTTAATATTTTGATCTGAAATTTTGACAGAATGTTCTTTGAATGGTGTATGATAGTATATAAATTCTTATTAAATTATAATAAACAGGAGCTTCACTATAAATCATCGAAAAATCATCATTTTTTGACCGCTCAGACCCTACCCCCCTCTTAAGAGTCTTTAAATACCTTAGAGGAACGTCAGAACTCGGTCTTACATATTTAGCGCGAGAAGATCAGTTGGATGCTCTGACTGATTCTAGTTTTTGCGACAACTCTAGATCCACGTCTATACATGTGGATATGTAGTTGATTGTATGGAAACCCCGTGGAGTGGAGAAGCTATGAACAAGTATTTCCACTTCCGTCAACGTGCGGTGCGGAATACGTCACTATAAGTGAAGCTTGCCGGGAAATAATCTCACTAGATAAAGCGATTAGAGATATGACCGGAAAAACCATGTACCCCGCTAACGTGTGGCGTGACAACTCAGCCGCAGTTAAAAATATTCAGATGGAAGGAAGTGACAAATTAAAATACTTTGATGATAGTCTCGAAGTAATTCTCGCTGATCTAGAATTTAGGGATTTTTGATTTTGATTTTGATTTTGATAAGTTTATTGATTGTACATTATGTTGTACAAAATACATAAGTTGATCAACAAGTAATCCATCAAAGGTTAACAATAGTAAATAATAAATAATAAAATAATAAAATAAAATAAAATAAACATAATAATAAAATAATGAAAATAATAAAAATAAAAATAAAGGTATAAATCAAGATATAACAATATTTGGTAATCAACTTTAATTCAATTTAATTTAATTTAATCTAACCAGTGCCTGCAAAACAGTCATTGCAAATCAGCAACTAGTAGCACAACAAATCCTCACACAGTTTGTTAGGGTTAAAAATTGAAATGTTAAATTTTTATATTTTATGTAGGTTATACAGGGTGTTTCGATAACCTTTCACCAGAAGTACACTATGAGGTGCGTCATAAAAAGTTAAATAAGAAATAAAAAAAAAATTTTAGTTATGATGGTAAAATTCTTATTAATGTAGCATAAACATTAACCAATCAGCATGATTTATGCAAAATCATGGGAGGGTCTAAATACTGAGAGGCGGAACTCTTTTTCCCGTGGTTGACCCTTCCTCAAGGAAAAACTTGCGTGGAAAAATTAGTTACTATGTCTGGAAAACATGTAGTGAGCACGTGTTGAATTCTGAAAAAATTTTTACAAAATATGAAAATGAATTTTTTTTTTTTAAAGCATCATTTTCGTTGGATAACGACGATCCATAGCTAATTTGAATTACAGTTGTAGCTTGAAAATGGAGAAAATTAAGACGATTAATCACGTTGTGATTATTTCATTTATAATTTTTATTCAATTCATAACTCAGCCATTTATGATCGTACGATTACGATTCAAGTTTCTTTGGAATCGTCGTTTTGAGAAGAATGAGATTACCTTATCAAAAATTTTTTATCTTCAATTATTATAAAATTTTAAATTCTTGCTCTAATCCCTAAAACAAATAGAGCCCCCCTTTCTTAGCTTTATCCAGAGCAGATCAGTGATGCACCGGGGGGCCCCCCCGGACAGACCCATGCTGACGCAGCCACCTGCGACCCTGTCCCTTAGCGCTCAGGTAGTAAAACTCAAAATTAAACTTTTGTTTTGAATAAATAATTGATGAATTTTTAATTGCTTAATGTTTTCATAACCTCACTACGATTTATAGGAAATTTGAATAGTAGTTGTAGCTTGAAAATTGACAAAATTAAGACAATTAATCAGGTTGCAATTATTTCTTTGATAATTTTTATTTAACTTATGATTTTGATGTTTATGATCGCACGATTACGATTTAAATTTCTGAGGAATTGCCTTTTTGAGAAGAAATTGATTACATTTTCTAAAAATATTAATTTTGATTTTTTATAAAAACTTTTTTTTACCTCAAACTTGTAAAACGATTAGGAGGTCATAAATTTGAAGCTTAATATTTTGTGAATGTAGGGTCATTAAGAGAGACGCAATTAGTTGTAATCTCAAATGCAGATCAGGAGTAAGAGGATTTATTTTCTTTTTCTTCTTAAAAAAGGAGTTTCAAAAGTGAGAGAATTCTCAGTGTCTCATCCGAAAATTTTCATAAATACGATCGATAAACATTTTTTTATTATTTTGAAGGGCCAGAATTTTCCCCAAGTTTCAACGCAGCTGTAAGCTTTGTAACGGCTAATTGCTTGGGTTTTTATTTTTCTTTTAAATTTACTTTTCATATTATTGCAATGTTTTTTGCTCAGTTTGTACAAAATTCTCTGAAAACAGCTCTTTACTCCACTAGCTCCGCAGTTCTTTTTCAACCATCAAGTAACGTTGATCTTTTAGTCTAATTTTTTGAAGAGTTAAAATGGTTCATTATTTATTCCAAGATTTTGTTCAAATGGTGGCATTGTATTTTGAAAATGGTCAGAATGCCAGGCTTGCAGCTTTAGCTTACGCGATTGCTAATCCCAATGCACAAAGAGTACCGGATAAAAATGTTATCCAAAATGCAGTTCGGCGCTTCCGTGATACAGGCAATGTAATGCCACGATACGAAGGTGGACGTCCTGGAATAACACCTGAAATTGAAGAAGATATCCTCGACCTATGTGAAGATGACCCCCGTACTCGTACGAGGAAAATATCTAGAGTGGTAGGCATGGCTGCTTCTTCAGTACATCGATGTTTGAAAAGATATAATAAGCATCCTTTTCATTTTACAAAAGTTCAAAAGCTTCTATCTCAAGATTTTATATCGCGAAGTAATTTTTGCACTAGAATTTTAAATCAATACGCTGTTGATCCTACATTTCTGCGTAGAATTTTTTGAGCCGATGAGTGTACTTTCACAAAGGATGGATTATTTAATTTCCATAACTACCATTTTTGGGCTAATGAAAATCCTTACCTTACGTGGGATTCAAAATCTCAGCATCGTTTCAAAATCAATGTTTGGGCTGGATTGATCGACAACCAAGTGGTAAGAGTGAATTTTTATTTTTTTAATTAAAATGTAAAGAAATTTTTTTTCTCTTTTTTATTAAAACTTGGTAAAAACCAAAATAAATTTTAGTTTGGCCCAGTATTTTTACCAGATAATGTTAATGGTGAAAATTATTAGGAATTTCTTGTATTGACATTGCCAGAATTGTTGGAAAATGCAATAAACAATTTGCCTGATGAGCCTCAAGACGAGCACATTATCTACATGCATGATGGATGCCCGGCTCATAGAGTGGGTATGTAACATCTTCTATAATGCCGTATTAAAAATCGAATTAATCTTTTGAAAGGGGAAATACTGACAAATCAATTTTTTTTAATTTTTCTACTACTTCTACTACTAAATAAAAACTTTGAAACATAAAAACTCTAGATATGGTACTACTTTTCCTTTATTTTTCAAATTAATAAAATAAAATAAGGTAAAATTTTTTTGTATTGTAAATATTTGACCTCATTGTGTCAAAATTGAAAAGTGTTTTTAGCATTTTTAATACTAAATAACAAGCTTCGAAAATAAAATTGAAAAATTTTATTTATCCTTTGTTTGTGACTGTAATTTAAAATTTTAGCAAAAAAGCAAATAAAATTAAAAACAAACTACAATGACATTTTTTTATTAAGATTTTTGACCCTATGTCCACTTCTTTCGGGTATTCTCTACACGATTCAATAGTTTAAAAATTCTAAAAAAACATTTTTCAATTGATTTTTAATGTCTTCAATATATTACAAAGAGTGGACGGACTGTTTGAACTTTCTGAAAAAATTTTTTTTGTCTGCGATTTTTTCTCTTGAAATAACAGCCTAATTAGTACGATTTAATATCGATAAAATATTTAAAAAATTTAATTTTAGCAAATAAATTTTTCAAACTATACTTATACATTTTCAACAATTTTAAACAATAGTTCAACATTTTTGAGAATTTGTTTCTATAAATTAGAGATCAAATTTTTGAAAAAATATTTTTTTTTTATGTATACATTACATAAAACAAGGTTTTTATTTATTTTTTCGATTTTTTTTTCGCTTACATGGTAAAAATTTTAATTTCTGAATCAGGGTCAGCTTAGAAAAACGATGAAAATTTTAATCATAGTAATTAGGCCATCATTTCAAGAGAAGAAATCGCAGACAAAAAGAAAAGTTTTTTCGAAAAGTTTAAACATTTCGTCCACCCTTTGTAATATTTTTTAAGGCATACAATTTTTTTTCATACTGTGATAAATAGTTAAATTGTTTATTAACAATTGAAAAACATTTTTTTTCGAATCTTTAAACTATTGCATCGTGTAGAGCATACCTGAAAATAGTGAACACGAGTTTTTTTTTTTTTTTAATTTTCAGCCGTTATCACAAAAATTTTCAAGCTCAAAGTTACAAAAAAAGTGTCCGTCTCGGCATTCATGGGTTAATAAACAGTAATATTCAAATCATTTAAAACAGTAGTCAAATCATTTAAAAATTTGATTTAGCATATTTAATTTCAATTTTTTTTCTCTTTTCTTACAATAACGTTAACAGCAAAAATTTATTATTGCAAGTGCCAAAAGCAGCCTTTCTTTAAAAATATTTTAAATGTGTTGCTTACTCTAAATGAAATTTTACGAGTACTTTTTTTCAAGCCAAGTGACGGCTCACTTAACTGACTCTTTTGGAGCTAGCAACTGGATTGGTAATAATGCACCAAATTGGCGATGGCCACCAAGATCTCCAGACTTGACTCCATGTGATTTTTACCTGTGGGGAGCTATCAAAGTAAAGGTGTATTTTCACAATATACAATCTAAAGAAGAGTTAAGACAAAAAATTGAGGTTGCTTTCGCCAATATTGATCCAAATGTGGTCAGAAGAGCGATTGCAAGTGTGACCCGGAGAGCAGAAAGATGTATTGAGGCTCAAGGAAGAAACTTCGAACATATGCCTTAATGGATTTATTTGCTTTTGTAAATTTAATTTTGTTGCCATAATAATATGTAAAAATGTAGTTTAGGTTAATAATAAACAATTTAAAAATTTTATACATGCTCTGAAAAAGAAAATTTGTATTTTTAAAACTTACTTTTCAGTGAAAATTTTTATGCCTGCACGCCTAGGTCAACGCTGAAGCAATTAAGATAGTCAATTTATTACCGAAAATCCTCCTAATTGTTTGACAAGTTTGAGGTAAAAAAAAGTTTTTATAAAAAATCGAAATTAACATTTTTAGAAAATGTAATCAATTTCTTCTCAAAAAGGCAATTCCTAAGAAATTTAAATCGTAATCGTGCGATCATAAACATCAAAATCATAAGTTAAATAAAAATTATCAAAGAAATAATTGCAACCTGATTAATTGTCTTAATTTTGTCAATTTTCAAGCTACAACTACTATTCAAATTTCCTATAAATCGTAGTGAGGTTATGAAAACATTAAGCAATTAAAAATTCATCAATTATTTATTCAAAACAAAAGTTTAATTTTGAGTTTTACTACCTGAGCGCTAAGGGACAGGGCCGCAGGTGGCTGCGTCAGCATGGGTCTGTTCGGGGGGGGGGGGGGCCGGTGCATCACTGATCTGCTCTGGATAAAGCTTTTGCTAAGAAAGGGGGGGCTCTATTTGTTTTAGGGATTAGAGCAAGAATTTTAAATTTTATAATAATTGAAGAAAAAAAATTTTTAATAAGGTAATCTCATTCTTCTCAAAACGACGATTCCAAAGAAACTTGAATCGTAATCGTACGATCATAAATGGCTGAGTTATGAATTGAATAAAAATTATAAACGAAATAATCGCAACGTGATTAATCGTCTTAATTTTCTCAATTTTCAAGCTACAACTGTAATTCAAATTAGCTATGGATCGTCGTTATCCAACGAAAATGATGCTTTAAAAAAAATATGATGATTACCAAAAATAAATTGATTACCAAGTCAATTGTTCCTGACAAAATACGGCTTTCTAAGTTAACTAAAAAATCTGAAAAAAACCTTGAAAAATTCTTCGTACCGTTTCACATTTGCCTTACTATCTCGATTTTTCATTGAATTCCTTGAAAAATTATAAATTTATTTATAATGCATTTACAGGTTATAAACCACTTGTTGCTGTAGGCGACACTCTTAAGTTTAAATTTTATTAATTATAGGTTACCAAAACATTTGATTTTTTTTTTTTTATAGCTCAAAAATTAAAAGTCCAATAAAAAATGTCTTTCTACAAAAAGATACGCTTTTTTATTTCATATTCGTAGGTATCAATCGAAACTATTAAAAAAAAAATGTGATTAAGCTGGAAAATACGCTAAGGTTGCTTAAAGTTGGCTTCAGCTGCCTCACGCATTAGCCTTAAGGCCTCCACGTGGAGACCTTTAACCTTAACGGCTCAGAGCCATTGTTCATGCGGAGGCCTTTACTGTAACTGAGAGTCGTCACGGAGACACAACTGAGCGCGCTGTTGTACCATATATGTGCACTAACCGTGCTTTTAGAAGATACTTCAACTTGAAAAATATAACCTTATGATTTTTTTACTTTGTTTAACTGCAGTTTAATACAGGCGTGCATGTAAAATTAATTAATATTTTTAATTGACAATTATGTCAGATCAAGAGAGTTGTTGTGTTAGAAATTTTGTCCATGATGACTGCCACACAAACCGTTGGAAAACTGTAGTGAAAACTTTTTACAAAATTGAAAATCTTGTCAAAGAAGAAGTTGAAACAATTATTTCAAGAGTGCCTGGCTTAAAAAGCATCGAATTTACTTCGATCTGTGATAACCATTATAAAACTTACTTAACTTATTATGTTTGTATAAAGAAATATTTTGATCCCTGGAAAAAACACTCTACCGCTTACACGCATAGACTTTCCACAGTCAATTTAGAGACTTCAAAAAAAGCTGATAAATATTTAAAAATTGAAATCCCAGTTGGGCACGATCTTTGCAGAGATTGTTTTAGTAAACTAAATAAAGATATTGTTTCTCATGAAGATCAGTTCAAATATTGTGTGGACCCTTTCAGAAAGCGCAATCATAAAAAAGTAACTTTAGATTTAATTTGTTTAGATGAAGTTTCTATTGATTATTTAAAAAGGACTGAAAATTTAGAATTGACCATTTCTCACAAAGTGTGTAGTGTTTGTAACAACCTTTTAAAATCACTTATTTCTGAAGTTTGTCAAGTAAAAATGATATTGAAGTGATTGATGTGTCAGACGAGAACTCTGAATCTACAAATGAATTTTATAAACTTTCTCTTGAAAATAAAGGAACCTCAGGATCTGATTTTATTACCACAAGTCAGAGTAAAAGAAATCTAGACTATATTTTAGACAACCTTGGAGTCCCTTCGTTCAAGAGTCAAAAAATGAGCAATGAAACCATAATAAATTGTGGCTTATCTATAATACAAAGTGTGGTAAATAAAGTTTCAGAGGCATTTGAAGATGCAAATGAAGTAACTCTCCCTGAATTGCAATTATCACAAGCCTTAAATGAAAGTTCATGGTTTAAATCATTGATAGAAAATTTAAGATCCAAATTTAATGATCCTGGTACGACTTATGATGAAAAAGTTAGTTTATTGACTATTTTGCCTAAAGAATGGAGTCTACAACAAATTCTTCAGTACTTTAAATGCTCAAAGCACATGTTTCAAGAATCTTCAAAATTAAGAGAAAGTAAAGGTAAGATAATTTTGTCAATTATAATTTTTTTAGTTAAGTTTTGTGTAATATTTGCATGTAAAATTGATAAAGTTTATTTATTTATTATAAAACTAATTATAGTTTATCTTTTTATCTATACCCAGCTGAAAAAATCCATATGGAAATCCGTAAGGAAACCCGTACGGGGACCCATAAGGGTTCCTGTAAAGGATCCCATACGGGTTTCCGATACTGATATTTGGTCAGGGTTACCGTACGGGTTTCCATACGGCTTTTTTTTTTTTTTTTTTTTCTTTTAATTTTATTTTCACACTATTTTTTTATTTATTTAATATTATTATTAGATATTGATATATTATTCTTTATAAGATCTAATTATTAATAATAAAATTATTTTGAATAAAATTATCGAAGAAAAAAATTTTGTTCGACTGAGATTCGAACCCATGACCCCAGGCATCACAGGCAGACACTCTACCACCTGAGCCATTGAGCTAGCATGCATCAAGACCTCAATTAAACTCCTTTAATATACAACTTATTGTCGGTTAAGCCCTTTAATTTAGATGAAGCTTCGACAAAATTTGTTTTAGATTTAAGATAATGTAATTCAAATGCTCGTGTTTGCGCGCTGAGAGAGACTAGTTAAAAATCAAATATAAAACAGTTGTTAAAGTAGTTTAATTAAAGTCTTCGAGCAAGCTAGCTCAATGGCTCAGTTGGTAGAGTGTCTGCCTGCCATGCC
Organism: Encarsia formosa; assembly: GCA_038277355.1. NCBI lineage: Eukaryota > Metazoa > Arthropoda > Insecta > Hymenoptera > Aphelinidae > Encarsia > Encarsia formosa. The sequence goes on from CM076184.1 coordinate 72,310,399, forward strand.
TGGGGTCGTGGGTTCGAATCTCAGTCGAACAAAATTTTTTTCTTCGATAATTTTATTCAAAATACCTTTATTATTAATAATTAAATCTTATAAAGAATAATATATTAATATCGAATAATAAAATTAAATTAAATAAATAAAAAAATAGTGTGAAAATAAAATTAAATGAAAAAAAAAACCCGTATGGAAACCCGTACGGAAACCCTGACCAAATATCAGTATCGGAAACCCGTATGGGGTCCTTTACGGGAACCCGTACGGGTCCCCGTACGGGTTTCCTTACGGATTTCCATATGGATTTTTTCAGCTGGGTATTAAAAACTTCAAGTTGAAATAAAATTTTTTTCAAGATTATGTTTCTTTATTGTCAGACTGGACTCTTAAGAGGATGCATACATACAGAATGATAAGTTCAATGAATAAGCAAGGAAAAATTTTCTACATATTTTTACTTTTAACATTTTTTATTCTTGTTTATCTGCATATCTGTACACTATTTTTTACAATCAAAGAGTCAAAAATACAGTAAAAATATAAATTTTGCTTAAAAATTTTTTTTATAGTTAAGTCCAAAATTTTTCCAGCATTTGATACACTTTTTTTCTGTGATTTTTTGTACTTTGAGTTCATAAAAACTCATGGTATCCGATGATTAAAAAATTTTGATACGGCAATTGCTATAACTTTTTTATTGAATTTAGTTTTCAGAAAAAGGCTCTTAAAATTTATGACAATTTTTACTTCAGAAAATCTTACATATAAACGGTTTATCTTTAAAGTACTTTTTTTTCATTGAAGGAGTGGGTAACTTAACAAAATTCATAAATTTGAAAACAAGGTACTCAGAAAAAAGATAAAATTATTTTTAAAAATTAATTTAATAAATGTATGGTATGATATGATATGATATGTAATGAATGTCAAATTAAATTTTTTATTTTTAATTTAGTAAGTTTATTCGAAGCGATAAAAATATTCAAATCAATTAAATCATTGTTTAAAAATTGTGATTTTTGCAGGTGTCTTAGGTAAACGAGTTGGAAAAACTTATGTAAAAATCTCAAGTCAGGTTCGACAAGAAATCCAAGAATTTTTTTTAGATGATTCTAATAGTATGCTATGGCAGTGGAGTAAAAGAGTGTGTCACGATTAAAAAACCTGATAAATCAAAAGAGAAGATTCAAAAAAGATTGTTATTGTCTGATTTGAAAGACTTATATGGCAAATGGAAACTCGAGACTTTGTTGACTCAAATTCCATGCCTAGCTTTTTTTGTAAGCTTAAAACCAGAGCAATGCCTTTATGCTGGTGATCCAGGAACTCACAATATTTGTGTGTGTGTAATTCACCAAAATTTTAAACTCAAATTATCAGCTATAACACCAGATATTTCGTACAAAGAATTATTAGCATCTGGTGTTTGCGCTATAGAAAACAAGGACTGCATGTTAAAAAACTGTACGAAATGTCCGAACAAAGAGGGCATGAAATATCTGTTAAGTAATTGTATAAATATTGACAACTCTCAAATAGTAACATTTTTGCAATGGTCAAAAATTGATCAAGGAAGTGATGAAAAAAAAATGGAAAGAGTTTCTCTTAAAGAAAATTCAGAACCCATCAATGCTGCTGTGGAAAGTTTGATTGATGCTGTAGTGGATTTAAAAAAACACCACTTTGTAGCCAATAAACAAAGTGAATACTATGCATGGTGCAGAAAAAATGTTGAAAAAGATGCTGGAGTTATAACAATGGATTTTGCCGAGAACTATGAATTCATTTCTCAAAACTCTATTCAAGCTTATTTTTTCAATAATTCACACGCAACTTTATTTACTGTAGTTCTATACTACAGAGATCAAATTAGCAATGATATAAAAAAAAAGTCTTTTTGTGTCATATCGGACAGTGATAAGCATGAAGCTTACGCTGTTAATGCATTGATCGAGCCTGTCCTTACAGAGATTAAAGAAAAATATTCCTTTATAAAAAGTTTGAAATATTTTTCTGACGGTGCACCACCACAATTTAAAAATAAGTAAGCTTAAATTCAAACAGTACTTAACTACATTTATTTTTAATGATTATTTTTTGAAATTTAATTTTTTTCTTTATAGAAATCATTTGATCAACGTGTGCTATCACGAAGAAGATTTCGGCATCAAATTACATTCACATAATTTTTTCAGCACTTCTCATAGAAAGAGTGCCTGTAATGGCATTGGTGCAACATCTAAAAGAATAGCAAGAAAAGCGTCACTGCAGACAGCTCAAATCATAACTGCACAAGATATGTATGGTTACTTGAGAAAAACTACTTCAGAAATAAGGTATAATGAAAATTTTACATAAATTAATTTGAAACATTTTTAATTAATTTAAAATTTTATAATTGTTTTAGTTATCATTTTGTGAGCGAAATAATAATATCTGAAAGAAAAGAAAAACTTAAAGATAGATTTGAATCGGCAAAAACTATTATAGGTACTTAAGAAAATCATTGCTTTCAACCAACAAGTAAAGAATCTATGAATCTGAAACATTTTTCTACGGACTCAAGTACTCGATATGTAAAATTTGTTAAGAAACTTAACAATGTCTCTTTAGAACCAGAAGAAAAAGAAATAGAAGCTCAAGCAGAAGATCAAGGAAAAACCAAAAAAAGAGGTCTAAATAAACCAAAAGAAAATGCAACTTCTAAAAAATCGAATGTTGAAAAAGCAGCGAACGAAGTAGAAGAAAGTCAAAATAAAGCAAACAAAAAGATACAAGAGAAAACAAAGGGAAAAAATCAAGTAAAAACTAAGAGAAAAAATACAGAAAAAGATGACGATGAAGCTCCAAACAAAGTGAAGCGAAAATCTCAAGTAAAAGGAAAACCTAAAAAAAAAAATAACTCGTTTTAAATCACTGGTACCTTTTAGCGCAAAAGTGCGCTTTTAAATTTCAATTTTTTATTGAGCAAAAAAATACAATAACAATGCTAAATTGCCGTTTTAACAATGAACAATAAAGTTATAATTAAAGAGTAATGGAATCTGAATACAAAACATTCTATTTTTATTTATATCATCACTATATTCAATCAAATAAATGATGAACATTTTTTTTTGTTAAAATACCTAATTTTGATCTGCTGAGCTATTAAAATCAATATTTAATTTTAAAAAATTTTCTTAACAATATACTTTCAATGACAACTTTTTATTTTTGATAAATTCTAGAGATCTGGGTTTTTTTTATTTAACTTTGAAGTACCATAAATTTGGTTTTCAAGCTCTTGCTTGAAAACCAAATTTATGGTACTTCGGAAATCCTTTATTCAATTATTTTGACCATTTTTTAACAAATCTTCAATAAAATTTTAAAAAGTATTAAAATTAAATTTTTTTTTTTTAAATTCAAGGTCAGCTTCGAGTCCCGCAAGCACAATTTAACGATTACAACTTTTTATTATCTTCAAATACTCATAACTTTGGCTTAAAAACTCTTACAGACCTCCACAACCTCTTAAATTGAAGGTTATTACAGTTGATTATATATCTTTCAATAAAAAAATAGTTGCGAAACTTCTAAAGTAATCAAAATGAGTGTCTAGGGCCAATCAGATTGTCTTAAAAATCTTATATATTACTTAAAATACGATAATTATAAGTGCTCTGCAATCAATTAAAATGGCCCAAAGCCATTAAAATAATTATTGGAGCTTGTTCAGAAACGTTAAAAGAGTTCCTTCACCAAGTTTCAGATAAAAAGAAGAGGTCGAACTCGCGCAACAGAGCATTAAATAATCGTAAAAAACACGTTTTTTGCGTTTTTTGAAAACTTTCAACGGCTGTATCTTGGAAAAAAAACGTGCAGACTTCCGTAGGGTCACAAAATTTTTTTTTTTTTTTTATGTAGAAAATTTAGCATATTTTTAATATACAAAAAATTTTACCCTACGGTCGCTAGAAGATACCTAAAATTGAGAAAAAATAGCAATATCTTTGTTGAAATGTATGAAACTGAAAATAAACGAATAAAATAATGAAAATATTCTTACAAAAAAGTAATTGCTTCAAACTAAATTTTACTGCAAACTAGAGGTTTCTATCTCATTTTGATCAAAAGTTAGAATTTTTCGAAAAATAGCTTAAAATAGCTTAAAATAGCCTAAAAATAAGCCATTTTTTAATCTTTGAAAAAATCTAGCGCCAAGCAGAAATGAGACAGAGACCTCTAGTTTGCGGCAAAAGTCTTGCATTGAATAGTAGTTGAGGCAAAAAAAATTTTAAGAAAATCGGTGAACCTCGTGCGGGCCGATTTGCCGAAAAGTATTATTTTGACCCATATGTATCTCCTACTATATTATATAGTTGTTTTTCTTCTCCCACGCCCCCAAAAAAGTGCTTAACTAACCGTCAAACTATGTCGAAATATGCTTAGTATAATTTGTTTTAATATTTTCTATAATTTTCTCATCACGCCCTTCCTCGCCCCCCATTTTCGATACATGTTATCAGCTATGTAACTACAGAAATGTAAAAAGTAACTAGGAGTCAACAGGGTTAGTCGGCAGTACTTAAAAAAAGGAATTAAAAGGTGGAGTAACGGCAGAGGTCAATAGCATATAAAAAATATTATAATAGAAGCAAGAGTAGGTGCATAAGTAGGAGGCTAGTTAACGAAAAAGATTTTTACAATGGTAAGAACTATGACATAAACAATGATAGGCAAGATTATTTGGTTATAGGCATGGGTTCAAAGTTACAAGGTTATCACAGTGTTAGAAACAAGTATAACCCTAAGAGTAGTCAGGAGACACCATTAAAGATTATCCACAAGAGTATGTTTAAAGATATAAATAATTTTATGAAAAAGAGGAGAAAGTATTCAAAAATGCACAATAGTAGACAGAAGGGTAGGTACAGTTGTATGTAGAGGGTTAAAAATAATACTTTTCGGCAAATCAGCCCGAATGAGGTTCACGGATTTCATTGCAATTTTTTTTGGCAAAAGTACTATTTAATAGAAGACTTTTGCTGCAAAGAGGTCTCTATCTTATTTCTGCTTGGTGCTAGATTTTTTCAAAGATTGAAAAAATATATTATATAATATAATATACCTATTTTTCAGGCACATACATGGGAAAACACATGCAAAATTAAATTTTACAGATTCGGTATTACTATATATTGTGATTTGGTGAATTTCTAACTCAATCATCTCGGAAAAAAGCATGGATACCTGTATTTTTTAAGTGATATTTAGAAAGATCAAGTGTTTTTTTACAACATATTTTAATTTCAGAATTAGTTTGAGTTGTGCACTGAGGCGGACTTACTACCTTAAGCTATTTTAAGCAATTTTAAGATATTTTTCGAAAAATTCTAACTTTTGATCAAAATGAGATAGAAACCTCTAGTTTATTCACTACGCCCAATCTTATGAGGTTGTAGCTTATCGGCTTATTTGTTTATTAAAAAAATTAATTTTTTTTACTAAGTACGCCCAGTGTTTTGGAGTTGTAGCTTACCGGCTTATTTGTTTATTACAAAAGTTAATTATTTGTTATTCACTACGCCTAGGGTTATGGGGTTGTAAGCTTGTCCACTTATTTGTCTATTAAAAATGTAAATTTCGTTACTCACTTTATTAATTAAAAAAAAAAAAAAAAAAAAAAAAAAATTCAAATCAGGCATGCCTGAAGATTTCCAATTTGGCGCGTCCGGCTGGTTCACAGTTTTGACAGGCCTGAAAGGGGGCACTCTTGCTCCAAGAATCAAAGATCAAGTTGCGATTCGATATATCGACTCGACTTTCTAATCGAATCTCTCATTCTCTTTTTCATAAGTGGATATAATCATAAGAAGAACGTAGTTAGTAGATTGTTTTATGCTTCATAACATTCAAAAAATAACATTTTTAATTTGGACTCATTTTTTTCAGAGTAAGCAATAGTAATCCATGATTGTTTTATCAGAATAATTGATAAACTATAATCAATTATTTGTAATTTTCAAAAATTGAAAAAAATAAATAAATAAGTGGTATAGTATTTACAATATTTGAACATAGATTTTTAACGAATCAAAAAACTAAAAAACTGAATAAAAGTAATATATTATTTTGATATTGAGATCAATATTTCGTTGAGTATCAATTTTCTCATAGCAGGCGAACTAATTTTGGCTGGAATCTAAATAGTATTTAGTCAAAAAATAATTTCAAAACATCTATTATGAACGAAAAAGTTAAATGTAGCGTGTATATTGTTAAAAAAACACTAGTTTAGCACATAAAATGTGTCAAAAGTGTATGCTTTGAAATCAACTAAAACCCCAAATCTGCGCTACAATTACTATAGGAGCTTGTTTGGAAACATATGAATAGAAGATTCCACATATTTTTGAGAGAAAAAAAAAGGTCTAAGTCGTTCAAAAATGCGTGTGAAAATCGTAAAAAACGCGTTTTCTGTGTTTTTTGACAACTTTCAACAGCTGTATCTTGGAAGCTAAAGATCGTACAGGGTTCCAGTTGGTCGCAAAATATTTGTTTTTTAATAAAAAAAATTTAACAACTTTTTAATATGTACAAAAATTTAGCCTAGAAAAAGCTACGGTCGTTTGAAGATACCTGCAAATGAGCAAAAATAGCAATATCTGTGTAGGACTGTATTATTATGAAAAAAACCAAACTATATTATCAAAATATTTTTACGAAAAAAAACTTATTTTGAACAAAATTTTTCCGCAAACTAGAGGTTTCTATCTCATTTTGATCAAAAGTTAGAATTTTTTGGGAAATACCTTAAAATTGCTTAAAATAGCTTTAAAATAGGCCATTTTTCAATCTTTGAAAAAATCTAGCACCAAGCAGAAATAAGATAGAGACCTCTAGTTTACGGCAAACGTCTTTTATTAAATAGTACTTTTGCCAAAAAAAAAATGCAATAAAATCCGTGAACCTCATGCGGGCTGATTTGCTGAAAAGTATTATTTTCACCCATATATACTAGGGAGGGTACCCCCTGCTCGCTCCGCTCACCACCCCCCAGAATTTTATGCTTGAATCTATACTTGTACCTACACTTATACACATACCCCTGTGCCTACTCTAATACATACCATTGTTTATACTCTTATAGCTTGTGACTACACCTGCACCTTATTTTATGCCTACCTTTGTTCCTACCTTACATATTACTCCCTTGTCACTACCCTTGTTCTTACCCTTGCACTTACTGCTTTTTATAACTAGGCTCTTACCGAAGAATATGCTCATGTTTATATACCTGTTTCTATTATGGTGATAACTATAGTTTGAATTTTTTTCGTGCTTTTATTTCTAACTCTAAGACTACTTTGTTCTTATCGTTGAGCATACTTTCATTTCTATCCTTAGTTAAACATCTGTTTCTATTCTTTTTCCAACTTATTTTCGTAAAATCCGTACCAGCGTCACAGTTGACCGTCCAGTTGCCAGATCTTCCTCACACCTCAAAAATTTCCCGACACAGTATAGATTTAGCAAGTTAGACCAAGTAAAAATACTTGATAATGCGTTTCGAGGTAAAAATGTTAAGAATATAATAATAACTAAATAGAAAAGTATGACAAAAAATAAAATATCGTCTAAAAAAAACTACCTCAAGTTGAACCTTCTTATAAGTTACAGCAAAAGTTTGTTTACTACCTGAAATTAGATTTTACAACTGATCAGCACCTGGTTAGTTTTTAAAGTCTAAATGTTTGTGAAACTTAAGATAGCAGTGATGCTAAATAATGTCCTTAATAAAATAAAAGCTGAAATTAAATTTTATTAGTAATTTTAATATCTATTGACGTAATTATAAGGTTCAAAGAAATTTTTTCGCTGTTAGATTGTATAAAATAGAACGACTTACTTAAGGTTGTCCAGTTTAATTGATATATGTTTAATTTCTTTTTGAATACGTCTTTTCTCTAGTTTGTTGGGGTCATGGTTTTCCTCATTGTCTTCTTCTTCTTCTTCTTTTTCTTCTTCTTTTTCTGCTTCTTCTTCCGCGTCACTAAAACTGTTTTCAAATTCAGTTTTATTCAAGCTCTTTTGGGTAGCAATTCTAGCTATATCTTTTGAACTAGGACATCCTGCTAAAGCTATGCCTAAAGTTATTATATTATTTTATTATTGATTAATTATTGCTAGTTTTGAGCTTATAAATTATTAATAGCTACAATTACTTAGAGACAGAAAAAAGCACATACAAAATTCTTAGTGTTCTTTTTTATGTATCATCCAGAGAACAAAAATTTCATTTAACGTTTAGAGCACCACGTAAACTTTTTCACACAATCCTGCTATGTAGTCACAGCTTTGCAAAGATAATATTATAATACATTAACAACGTTTCAAGTTTCATTTTTTGATTTATTTTGAATGAATCGAATTCATACCGGGGTAGTTGAAAACGACTTATAAGTTTGATATGAAAATTTTGGTTTCGTTGTTTTTTCATTGCTGTTATTTATTGTCATTCTTTTATGAGCAATTGAGCATTAGGAGTAATTTTCATTAAGGGGAACCACCATTGAATTATCTGCTTTTGTTAAAAAAAAAGGGTTGGAAAGCAGAAATTTTTTTAACTTAAATTTTATCTATATTTCCAATAATCCTGCAATAAAAATTGCAAAAAAAATTTTATTATGTTTTACAAGCTTTTTTTCAATTTTTGGTACTTGATTCCGTCGTTGTTCTGTATAACTAGTGCATAACATAATATTTCACATAAAATACATGCGTAAGAGTTTTTTTGTAAAAGACAGATTTTTTACAAAAAAAAACTATCCAAATCGATTTAATCGAAAAAAAAGAGTTTGATTTTAAAAGTAAAGTGTAGAAGAAAAAATGTATTTATCATCTTTTATTGTTTATATACTTTCAGGGACGGCAAATAGATCTATATTAGACAAAAAAAGAAAGGATTGAACTTGGTATTTTAAGCTACGTAGAAACCAAAGGGTAAAATGGTCAAATCGGACCCCACAGACAATCCCTACACTATGTATGTATCAATGTGTCTTACGGAAAAAAACAGTATTCTGCATTCTCTTCGAAAAAAAGTATTCAAAGACCCTGACGAAAAAAAAACAGTATCAAAAACTTTCTTACGAGAAAAGATAGTTTTCAAAGTCTCTTTAACCACTATCTTTTCTTATTTTATTTTTTTTAAACTAAATTCTCGAATTCGCTATAAGACAAAATTTATTATAATCTTCTGATAAAATACTTTATATTTAAAATTAGCTTGAAATATGTAAGTTTTATTTGAACAACCAAAATTTAAATTATTACTTATTTGTTTTCAATGGAACAACTTGTAATAAAGGTAGACGTTTAATACTAATTTGAAGGTAGTTTAGGTGGAATTAGGAAAAAAGACACTCAGCCGAATAGAGGTGTGGAGTTACTGAATCATCCAAGTACTTCTGCAAAGTAAAAATGAACAGCCAATAATATTGCTTCCACAAAATGAAAAAATCTACAGAAGTCCAAAAAGTTCACCTAGCGGAAATAATATCAGACTAAAAATGGAAAATAATTAGTTGCTTGTTGCGAATATAACGGTTTAAATAAGACGTTACAATATGTTTTTGATTTATCCACTACCTTTCTACAATATATTTTTGACTGTTCCGTAATTTTTACATTTCTACATTATTGTAAGTCTAAATTTAATTAATTTGTTTTTATTGTTATTGTATATCAAAATTATTTTCTTACGATTAATTGCCATGTAATTAAATATTGTTAATTATTGCTATTTATATAGGTTGTGTCTAGGTACCATCGCCGTGTACCGTTGCACGGTGCACGGTGCACGGTGCACGGGCGCCATACCAAATGAGCTTTGATGTACATGGTACACGGTGCACCGTGTACGGAGGATCTTTTTGGTGCACGGTGCACGGCGGAAAGCAGGGAAAAGTTTTTGTTTTGCTATTGTTTCGTACACGGTGCACCGTATACACCACGTACGGTTCGAAAAATGTTTTTTTTATATCATTGCGTACACCGTACACCAGACACCGTATACTGTTCGGTACACGGTACACGATGCACCGTGCACGGGTGAAAATATTTTTTATATCTTTGCGTACACCGTACACCAGACAACGCGCCATGCTCGGTACACGGTATACGGTACACCACGCACGGTGCAAGGTTGAAAAAATGTTTTGGCGTACACCAGACACCGCACACCGTTCGGTACACGGTACACGATGCACCCTGCACGGATGAAAATATTTTTTATAACTTTGCGTACACCGTACACCAGACAACGCACACTGTTCGGTACACGGTACACGATGCACCGTGCACGGTTGAAAATATTTTTTATAACTATGTGTACACCGCACACCAGACACCGCACACCGTTCGGTGCACGGTACATGATGCACCGTGCACGGATGAAAATATTTTTTATAACTTTACGTACACCGAACACCAGACACCGCACACCGTTCGGTGCACGGTACACGATGCACGGTACACCATGCACCGTGCACGGATGAAAATATTTTTTATAACTTTACGTACACCGTACACCAGACAACGCACACTGTTTGGTACACGGTACGCGATGCACCGTGCACGGTTGAAAATATTTTTTATATCTTTGCGTACACCGTACACCAGACAACGTGCACTGCTCGGTACACGGTACACGGTGCACCACGTACGGTGCAAGGTTGAAAAAATGTTTTGGCGTACACCAGACACTGCACAGTGTTCGGTACAAGGTACACGATACACCGTGCATGGGTGAAAATAATTTTTATATTTTTGCTTGCAGCGAACACCAACAACGCGCACTGCTACGGTACACGGTACACGGTTGAAAAAAATGTTTTGTGTACACCACACACCACGCACTGCTCGGAACACACTACATGGTTCACCGCGTACGGGGCACGGTAGAAAAAATGTTTTGGCGTACACCAGACACCGCACATTGTTTGGTACTTAGTTTCACCCACATTACGATGTCAGGTTACTCAGTAGCAGTCTAATGCTTTAAGAAGTCATAAGGATTTACTGCAGTTGATTCAAAAAAATTATAGGGATTCAAGCACGTTGAATACCCTACGTGAAGTATGCGTCTCAATTGCAAGACAGCAGCTGCCCCATGCACGTGGGTTTTAAGAGAACAACTGCAAGTCTACTAGCAGCCGATTTTTTTACCGTATAGTCGTTGGGCTCTCGAGTCTGAAATTCCGAGATCGAGGAATCCAGAAATCCAAGTTCTTTGAGCTGAAAAAGTTTGTATTCTTATTTTCAAGCTCCGAGTCAAGGTTCGGACTCTGTATTCTTCGTTGCATACTCGAGAGTTCAGAAATCAGAGTCTAAAGACTCGAGTACTTGGACTCGAGAGTATAACAGCTTGAATTTCGCTCGGAATTTCGGATTTGACTTTGTATACTCTGGACTCCGAGTCTTTGCCCAGCAATTGATCTCACAAAGTCATGGGAATTAAATGCAGCAATTCTTGGAAGTCAAAGTTGGACATTGTTAAAGCAAGTTTCGAATACAGAGCTACCGGATTACAAGTCACGCGCTCTATTCAGTGAACCCTACCGGACCTCTTATAATCTTTAAATTAATCTTACAGGCCTAATCTTTATAATCTTTTACCCCTTTCAAGAAGTCGTCTCCGATCAGTTTTTTCGACCTGGTGTACTTCGACCACGGATGCTTGTGTGTATGATACAGGTCGGGTATAGTAGACATGTAGTATCAGGGGCGCAACGACTCCTTCCAGCTAGGGGTTGATTTAAGGTCCGACCCCCCCCAAAATTGACGTCTAAAAAAAAAAATTAAAAAAAAAAAAGTTGAGTCAATAGACTGGTTGATTATCCCCAAAGCTCTAAACCCCCCCAATGCCCTGGGCGGCCAAGTTCAATAAATAAACTGATGAGCTATCCCCCAAGCTCTAAACCCCCAAATACTCTGGGCGCCCGAGTTCGACAAAAAAACTTATCGGCTGTCCCCCAAGCTATAAACCACCAAATACCCTGGGCATCGAGTTCAATAAATAAACTGATCAGCTATCCCCCAAATACCCTGGGCGTCGAGTTCAATATATAAACTGATCAGCTATCTCCCTAGCTCTAAACTCTCAAAACTCTGGGCGTCGAGTTCAATAAATAAACCGATCAGCCCGTCTGGGCTTATTCGAATATAGATAAATACATACCCAAAATGAGCAACCCTTATAGACATACCAGTACAAAAAACCTATTACGGTTCGATTTATGGAGCAAAAATTTCAAATTAACTTTATTTGAGTATAGACCTTATGAGAGTCATTAGATTTAAATTGAAGGTCAGATTCATAATCCGGACCCTCGAAAGCCAAAGAATAGAAATTTTTGAACAAATTTTGTTTGAAAAATAGTACTGGTATGTCTCGGGTTACTCATTTTGGGTATGTATTCATCTATATTCGAATAAGCCCAGACATTTGAAAGACTTTTTTTGTTTTTTTCATCAGTAATATGGTTTTAGGTTTGTGTTTTAAAATATTTTTGATTAAAGTTATACTCTAAACAAAATTTAATCATTTACGTAATATCATAATATCATAATATTTGATATTATTGAATAAATTTAGCTATGCGCGAGCGAACGAAGCGAGCGCGTGTTTTATGCAAGTTATATCATAAAGGTGTAAGTCTGAAATTTTTAACTCCAAAATGGCGTGGTTGATTAGGTAAACGATATAAGTTTTTACTTATTTTTTAACTATTTGTTTGCAACATTATCAACAGTTTTTTTTTTTTTTAAACTATAAACTAAATGCTTCTAAGAATGAGACATATTTCGAGAAAAGTGTAAAAATTTTCGTTTGTTTTAACACTTTTTTATGGACCTGATATTCAAATATAAAGTACACTTAGGGTTTAGAGCTTGGGAGATAGCTGATCAGTTTATTTATTGAACTCGACGTCCAGGGTTTTGGGGGCTTAGAACTTGGGGGATAGCTGATCAGTTTTTTCGTTGACCTGGGGCGCCCAGGGCTGGGGGGTTTAGAGCTTGAGGGATAGCTGATCGGTTTATTTATTGAACTCCACGCCCAGAGTTTTGAGGGTTTAGAGCTAGGGAGATAGCTGATCAGTTTATATATTGAACTCGAAGCCCAGGGTATTTGGGGGATAGCTGATCAGTTTATTTATTGAACTCGACGCCCAGGGTATTTGGGGGTTTACAGCTTGGGGAACAGCCGATAAGTTTTTTTGTCGAACTCGGGCGCCCAGGGTATTTGGGGGCTTAGAGCTTGGGGGATAGCTCATCAGTTTATTTATTGAACTTGGCCGCCCAGGGCATTGGGGGGGTTTAGAGCTTTGGGGATAATCAACCAGTCTATTGACTCAACTTTTTTTTTTTTAATTTTTTTTTTTAGACGTCAATTTTGGGGGGGGTCGGACCTTAAATCAACCCCTAGCTGGAAGGAGTCGTTGCGCCCCTGATACTACATGTCTACTATACCCGACCTGTATCATACACACAAGCATCCGTGGTCGAAGTACACCAGGTCGAAAAAACTGATCGGAGACGACTTCTTGAAAGGGGTAAAAGATTATAAAGATTAGGCCTGTAAGATTAATTTAAAGATTATAAGAGGTCCGGTAGGGTTCACTGAATAGAGCGCGTGACTTGTAATCCGGTAGCCCTGTATTCGAAACTCGGTTTAACAACGTCCAACTTTGACTTCCAAGAATTGCTGCGTTTAATTCCTATGACTTTGTGAGATCAATTGCTGGACAAAGACTCGGAGTCCAGAGTATACAAAGTCAAATCCGAAATTCCGAGCGAAATTCAAGCTGTTATAGTCTTTAGACTCTGATTTCTGGACTCTCGAGTATACAACGAAGAATACAGAGTCCGAACCTTGACTCGGAGCTTAAAAATAAGAATACAAACTTATACAGCTCAAAGAACTTGGATTTCTGGATTCCTCGATCTCGGAATTTCAGACTCGAGAGCCCAACGACTATACGGTAAAAAAATCGGCTGCTAGTAGACTTGCAGTTGTTCTCTTAAAACCCACGTGCATGGGGCAGCTGCTGTCTTACAATTGAGACGCATACTCCACGTAGGGTATTCGACGTGCTTGAATCCCTATAATTTTTTTGAATTAACTGCAGTAAATCCCTATGACTTCTTAAAGCATTAGACTGCTACTGAGTAACCTGACATCGTAATGTGGGTTAAACTAAGTACAGAACAATGTGCGGTGTCTGGTGTACGCCAAAACATTTTTTCTACCGTGCCCCGTACGTGGTGCACCGTGTACCGTGTACCGAGCAGTGCGGGTTGTCTGGTGTACGGTGTACGCAAAGTTATAGAAAATATTTTCACCCGTGCACGGTGCATCGTGTACCGTGTACCGAACGGTGTGCGGTGTCTGGTGTACGGTGTACACAAAGTTATAAAAAATATTTTCAACCGTGCACGGTGCATCGTGTACCGTGTACCGAACAGTGTGCGTTGTCTGGTGTACGGTGTACGCAAAGTTAAAAAAATATTTTCATCCATGCACGGTGCATCGTGTACCGTGTACCGAACGGTGTGCGGTGTCTGGTGTACGCCAAAACATTTTTTCAACCTTGCATCGTGCGTGGTGTACCGTGTACCGTGTACCGAGCATGGCGCGGTGTCTGGTGTACGGTGTACACAAAGTTATAAAAAATATTTTCAACCGTGCACGGTGCATCGTGTACCGTGTACCGAACAGTGTGCGTTGTCTGGTGTACGGTGTACGCAAAGTTATAAAAAATATTTTCATCCATGCACGGTGCATCGTGTACCGTGTACCGAACGGTGTGCGGTGTCTGGTGTACGCCAAAACATTTTTTCAACCTTGCATCGTGCGTGGTGTACCGTGTACCGTGTACCGAGCATGGCGCGTTGTCTGGTGTACGGTGTACGCAAAGATATAAAAAATATTTTCACCCGTGCACGGTGCATTGTGTACCGTGTACCGAACAGTGTGCGTTGTCTGGTGTACGGTGTAAGCAAAGATATAAAAAAATTTTTTACTCGTGCACGGTGCATCGTGTACCGTGTACCGAACACTGTGCGGTGTCTGGTGTACGCCAAAACATTTTTCAACCTTGCACCGTATGTGGTGCACCGTGTACCGTGTACCGAGCAGTGCGGGTTGTCTGGTGTACGGTGTACGCAAAGTTATAAAAAATATTTTCACCCGTGCACGGTGCATCGTGTACCGTGCACCGAACGGTGTGCGGTGTCTGGTGTACGGTGTACACATAGTTATACAAAATAATTTCAACCGTGCACGGTGCATCGTGTACCGTGTACCGAACAGTATACGGTGTCTGGTGTACGGTGTACGCAATGATATAAAAAAAAACATTTTTTGAACCGTACGTGGTGTACGGTGCACCATGTACGAAACAATAGCAAAACAAAAACTTTTCCCTGCTTTCCACCGTGCACCGTGCACCAAAAAGCTCCTCCGTACACGGTGCACCGTGTACCGTGTACATAAAAGCTCATTTGGTATAGCGTGCGTGCACCGTGCGCCGTGCACCGTGCACCGTGCAACGGTACACGGTGATGGTACCTAGACACAACCATTTATATAGGCCATGAAGATGACCACTTAGTTAAGTCGAAACGATGACAAAGTAATAAAAAAGCCTATGCTTGTGATTTAAGCCTTTAAAATGAAAAAACCTCTGTCTGTAAAAGTTACACAAATTATACCAAGAGCCCAGTTACTTGACCACTTTCAGTAAAGACAAGGTTCAATATAGATCCAAAGTAAGTTTAACTTGCGAGGGAGTGAATCCCTCGTAAATTATTTTTCTTACCTGGCAGTGTCAGGTCACCTGGGAAACAATGAAATTATTTATTTGTTTGTTTACTTTCCCAGGTGATAACCATGCCACTTTCTCGCGCAGCAAAAGCCGACCACGTGGCGACGATCGCCGTCGGCTGGACGCTGCTGTTGCAGCAGCACGAGCACCCGGCGCGCGCACGTACACACACATACACCACACACGGGTTCCGATTCTCCGTCGGGGAGTTTTCGGCGACGGAGGAGGTGCGCGGCGCGTGTCGGCAGACGACGCAACTGCGTCGCCAAGCGCGTGCGCGCACACTCACCACAGTAGACGCGGGCGTGAGTGAGATATTATTTTTTTTGTATTGTGTACGTTGCGCGAACATTGTGTGCGTATGGGGGAGAGCGAGAGAGAGAGTATGTGCTCGAGGGATGGGTTAATGCCGTGAGTGCCTCGTGTACATTATTTTTATTCTTTATTTTGGATTTTCGCGCGTGCTATAGGTGGCGTGGCGATCGCCACCGGAAGATTGTAGACGGGAGCGTGATTGGGTGTTGTGGCGTGAATGTGTCTGATTGGTGGACAAATGACTGTTCCTCGAGTATGAATGAGGCTTAATTGGATTGATTTTTGTTGATTGGCGGAGAGTGTTTGGAGGGGATGGTGAAGAAGGAAGTCGAGTCAGAGAGACGCGGGGAGCGTCACTCTGTTCTCAGTAGCCACAGCGTGAGGTAGTGTTTGAGAGTGTGATTTTTTTTTAGTTTCTTTGAGTAGACTTTTTCCTAAGTTCCCTTTTCCTAATTTTCTTTAGTTGAGTTGTAGACAATTTTTTTTTATTATTTACAGCTAGGTACAAGAAGAATTCGAAGACTTGGGTTATTTCCTTCTTGCAATATCGAGAGTTGAAACCCCAGAGAGTAGCCATTTTGGGGCAATCAGAGAATTTTGGTTGGAATTTTTGTAACGTAAGGTTTTTGTTTTATTTTATTGGAAACTTTATAAAGCATGGTTTTTCCGGAAATTTTGTACATTGCACGATAAATGAGAATTCTGTTCGGCTATTATTAAAAGTTTATTAAATTCGATAGAGTTTTTTTGTCTTGGCGCGGCGTCGTTACCCGCCATTTTGTAGACTATTTTACAGTTCGTTTAATTCCTTTGTTCTCAAATTAAACTTTAACTTTTTGTAATTGTAGACTTGATTTTTTTTAGTAGACAAGAATAAAGTCAAATTTAACCTAAAATTTTGTAATAATTTATTTTCTCTCTCTCTAGCTCACCAACCGTTCCCGGAGGTTTTCTCTCCGTGGAAACCCTGACCCCAGATTAAGGAGTTTTCCCCGAGAGTTTTTGTAAGAGATTTTTTCTTGTAACGGGAGGGCCCGGGAAACTCCATTAATTATTTAAGGGAGGCCCTTTTCTTTAGAAATACCCCGTTACAAATGGCGCCCGAACATAATTTTTTTTGTTAATTTTTTTTAAAAAAATTAATCCACGGAGAGTTGGTGAGAGGAGAGGAAATATTTTATTTTTTTTTCGGTTATTGCAAATTTTGTATTTTTTTTTAGTTTTGACTAGAGGTGTTTTTGTTTTTTTTTTCGAGAACAAAGGGACTTAGGAAATTTTTGGTAGACAGGCTAGAGACTTAGAATATTTCGGAAGGGTTGAACTTAGAAAAATTTTTCGGCGAGAGAACTTAGAATTTTTTTTTTTTTCTTCATGAAAGTTGGACTTAGTAGAATTTTTCATAGGTGGAACATTGAAAAATTTCGAAAAGTTGGACTTAGAAAATTTTTCGGTGATAGAAATTAGAATTTTTTTTCTTTCAGGAAAGTTGGACTTAGTAGAATTTTTCATAGGTGGAACATTGAAAAATTTCGAAAAGTTGGACTTAGAAAATTTTTCGGTGATAGAAATTAGAATTTTTTTTCTTTCGCGGAAGTTGGACTTAGTAGAATTTTTCATAGGTGGAACATTGAAAAATTTCGAAAAGTTGGACTTAGTAATTTTCGGTGATAGAAGTTAGAAATTTTTTTTTCCTTTCGCAGCAGTTGGACTTAGTAGAATTTTCCAGGGTGGTACATAGGAAAATTTCGAAAGGTTGAACTTTGAACGGATGAGTGTGGATTTATGGAAATTAACAATTGGTGAAGGATATTTGGGGATATTTGGGAATATTTGTGGCAATAAAATAATTTAATTGTTGGCTAGTGTCCAACTGAAATATTTATTTTATTTTTTGGATTTTACCAGGTTTTAGGAAGATTTATTTGTAGTACAAAAGAGAAGAGCTTATAAAATAAAAATAACAGCTACTGAGAAACAGGTTCAAGAACATTGTAGACAGAAAATTTTTTTTTGTTGTGAATTAAGAAAATTAGAGTCAGTGAAAATTTTCTTTCAGGTTCAAGAACATTGTAGACAGAAAATTTTTTTTGTGAATAAAGAAAAATAGAGTCAGTGAAAAAATTTTTTTTTTTTTTTCAGGTTCAAGAACATTGTAGACAGAAAATTTTTCTTTTGTGAATAAATAAAATTAGAGTCAGTGAAAATTTTCTTTCAGGTTCAAGACTATAGTAGACAGTGAATTTTTTTTTTCTCTTTTCAGGTTCAAGATTAAGTAGACATAAATTTTTTTTTTTTTTGGTTGTTTCTCAGATTCAAGATTAATTGTAGACAGTGAAAGGTAAGAAAGAAAGGAAAATGTATGTGGTGAGGACACAGGAACAGTCAGTAGTGAATGAAACACCTAACAATGAAGAACAAGAATCAAAGACAAATTATCCAAATCCAGAGAACGATGGCACAAGCAAGAAAATAAATGAAACGGGTTTGAGAAAAACCATAACTCAACCACCTCTGGAAATGGAAAACTTGTTTATGTCTTCTTCACATGGTGTCTACTCGGCACGGGAAAACGAACAATTAAACTTAGGTTTGAGAAAACAAGAAGTAGACACAAGTAGACACATGGAAAGGTTGATGGACCGAAGAAAAGAAGAGAGTAAATTGATTGGTGGATGTGGCAATGAGTCAGAGAAAAACTATGAGAGCGGAGATTCAAGTGATAGTAGGATAGAGCAACGAAGAAAACGGCTAGTCAAGAGAAGTTCTAAGAACAGAAAAGTAGAAGGAAGGCAGGAAGAAATGAAAAGACTGGAGAAAGAAAGAAAACTGGACAATGAAAGAGAACAAAACAGACAATACACAAGTAGTGGTAGCGATACAAACGACGATGAAATAACTAGGCAGCGTAGGAGTAATAAGGTTCATTACAGTAAAAAGAATGAGTTGTCTCGTCGTCGTGAAGAACGTTATAGATCCTCCTCTAGGGAGAACCACTACAAATCGACACCTAGTCATAAGAGATATAAATCTACATCACGGGAAAGACGTCACGTCAACATTAAATCTCGGGATCTCGATCACAGTTCTCTAGAAAGTAGAGATCGAAGATCGAGGTCCAAAGAACTACATCATGGACATTCACATGGTAGTAAACTACGAACTTCCATAACTCGACACAATCGTCACGGATCCCCGTCTCGTAAGAGAAGGGATTCATCGTCACGAGAAAGGAGTCATAGAAGAGTCAACAGTAGACTACGAGGCCATCGACACCGATCGTCTTCTTCATCGGAGGAACGTGGTCGTGGGTCGTGGATCCGAGGCCATAGATGGGATAGAGAACATAGTAGACGTAGACGAAATTATCGTAGTAGATCCGGTTCGAGAGAGTATAGACATGTCTCAAGACGAAATCGCAGTATTTCATCATCAGACAGCCGATCACCAGTAAGACATCGTAGACACGGGTATACACAGTCTAGCAATATCAATTGTGTGAGAATATTAAAGGACTGGAATTTAAAATTCTCAGGGGATGAGGCGAAAGAAAACCCAGAACAGTTCCTAAACAAACTAGACAGGTGTAGACGGAATAGCAACATGTCGGACACTCAAATAATAAACGCAGTAGCAAGTGTAATGGAAGATCGTGCGTTAAGGTGGTACGATACGGCGATTTTGAAGATTAAAACGTGGCATGAGTTTAAAAAGTCGTTCCAGAGGAACTTTATTGGCCAATACTCACAGTATGAGGTTATGGATGAAATAAGGAATAGGACTCAAGGCAAAGGAGAAACGATCTCAAATTACATCACTTGTCTGGGCGTCCTATTTAAATACTTAAAACGCCCTCCGGAAGAAGACGAACAGATAGAGATAATAAGAAGAGGGTTGCAACCTGAATACAAATGGTACTTGGACAACAAAAGGGTAGACACGGTAGACGATTTGGAACACTACGGAAGAAAATATGAAAGACAGAGAGAGGATTGTGACAGATTTGTAGGACCACCAACCAAGGACAAATGCAGGATACCTATAGCGGCATTTACGAGCACAAAAAGCAAAGTGGCTGCAGTAAATGAAGTGGCGATGGTTAGTGGCGAAGGAAAGAATGCGAAAAAGAAAGATAAGAAGAGAAAAGGCATAGACAGTCCGACTCAAAGTCAGAAGAATGAAGTAGCAGGTATTCAGGTACAAAATAACCAGCTAAGTAACAACCAACAAAACGGAAATAGACAACAACAAATGAGGCCACCACAACTAGGACCTCAAATACAGACACAACAAAATTCACAACATCAATCACGTCCACAAATACAACAACAACTAGACCAACAACCCCAGCAAGCTAGACAACAATTAGAACGAGAAAATAGACAAACTCAACAACAACAATCACGACAACAACAAACTCAAAGTGAAGGTAGACCAATGGGCAACTGTCGTAGTTGTGGTAGACCTGGTCATCGGATTTGGGAATGCCCAGATCTATGCTGCTATAAATGCAGACAGACTGGACATTTTGCAAATAGTTGCCCATTAAATGCCCAAGAAATAAGTTGTCAAGTTTGTGGAGCAAAGGGTGTTACAGTGAGAAACTGTGCAAATTGTTCAAAGTTGTTAGCCTTGCTGGGAAACGCCAAGGCGGGAGCGTAGGGTGGCCCAACACTCCCAAACAACAAACAAGGGCCACAATGACAGTAGACAACAATGATGAAGTAGACAGAAAGAAAGAGGTGGAACAACAGGTAGAGGAGATGATAGAGGAAGATTGGACGGATGAGGAACAAAGTGAGGAGGTGAAGGAGTATAAGGAAACAGAAAGTGAGAGTGGAGAGAGTGAAAAATGGGATGTGTGGAAAGTGGTAAGTGATTTTAAGACCAGGAAAACAGGAGCAATTCCTAAAAATAAAAGTGGGGTACATTTGAGGGAGGAACAAATAACACCAACGCAGAAAGAGAATAATCATGATAATAAAGTAACAGAAGCAAGAGTAGCCGAAAGTGAAAGGACCTGTGAAAATGCCAAAGAAAATGTAGACAAGGGTGTAGACATGAGTATTGGCAGTAGAGTAACGAGGTCAGGAGTAACTACAAGTGAAAAGTTTTGTGAAAATCCTACAGAAATCGTTTACAAGGAGGTAAACGAAAGTATTAGCGACAAAGTAGACAAGACAAAAGTAACTACAGGTGAAAAAGCTGGTGAAATTAGTGGTGAAATCGGCGTTGAGTGTAGACAAAAGGATGGAGGGGAAAATGTGGAAACGGGGAAGGAAGGTGATTTAGAGGTTAATGAGGAAGAGATAGGACAATTGATTGAAAGGTTGGCAAGTGGGGATAATATAAGCGATGAGCAACTAACACAGATAAATGTTGCAATGCAGAAATTTGTGGAACAAATCGACTGGTCTCCGAATCGAAGGTTTTACAAAGCCCCTACTGAAAGTGTGAGTGAACAAGCTGAAGGTCTTCAGACTAGTTCACGTCAAGGGGGGGGTGGAACTGTGCGAAGCCCAGTTGAGGAAGTAGACGATGAAGTAAGTGGTTTAGTGAGAGATGACAGGTTTTTCTTCAAGGTCTTGTTGAATGGGAAACCATTCCAAGCCTTACACGACACTGGTGCCACGGTGTCTATTGTGGGGGAGTCGGTAGCTGAGCATTTTCGAGAGAAACTAAAACCTTGCGCTACAAGTCTCAAACAAGTGGGTAATGACTATCTCACAGTATTAGGCCAGTTAGATCTGATGATGAATATAGATGGCCGAGTCGAGAAGATTTCGCCCAGAGCGGTGAAAGGCATCTCTAACGACATAATACTGGGGCAAGACTTCATCCAAGCGTTTGAGACTTGTTGCGACTATGCGGATGGCTCGTGGAAAAGTGGTTCAAGTGGCATACGGCACCAGTTCACGAGGGCTGATGGAGAGTACGGTGTAACCTTAATGGCAGAATGTGCAGTGGTGAAGGAAACACCAGGAGAGGAAGGACTGATAGAAGACCTAGCCAAGGAAACTTTGCCTCAGAAAGGCGATGGAGATAGCAGGTTTTGCATCGACTGCAGAGATGTTAATAAGGTATCTCGCAAGGACGCGTATGCCTTACCCAGTGTAGACACGGTGTTAGACAATTTGCGGAAAGCCAGGTATATATGTAAGATAGACTTAAGACAGGCGTACTTCCAAATTCCCATAGATCCTGCGAGTCGCAGGTATATTTGTGTTTTCTTTTTTCTTTCAGGTATGTGTAGACTAACCTTGTGTCGTCTGGGTATTATTTTCTTTTATTTTATTTTTAGGTTAGGGATATCAGGTCGACGTAAAGTCCGTAAAGTAGTAGACTGTGTTGTCCTGTGTAGTCCGGGGAAGGTAAGAATCAAAATGAATTGTAGACTTATTCTTATTTTGTTGGTTGTAAAACTTGTTCACAGGATGGCGGAAGCAGTCAGCTCACCGGACGACTGGCCAGAGGAGCTCTCCAACATGTTCGCGGAGGACAACTACCACGACATGTTGGACGAGCTCGTGGCCGAAGAGTGTTTGGCCTCCTTACCGGCGGAGATGCGCCAGGCCCCCGAGGGTGAAGAAACCCCAAAACCAACGGTGATTGCCCCGCCAGGTGACCTACCAGTGGACCTCGGCCCCCTCTCCTTGGACGAGAGCAGGGAGGCTTCGTCGTTTAACGAAGCCCTCCATGGGGTGGAGGTTCTACTTCTACAGGAGGAGGATCAAGGACCATGGCAGGTCGTAGACGAGGTGGTCGCTGAAACGGGTGGGGGTTTCGACCCGTTAGCCGAGAGCCGCGCTGCCGAGGAAGAGCTCGTGGCTTACGAGCGGAGGAACGCGGGCCGGGTTTTGCCAGAAGGGGGTGAAACCATGGAGTTCGTGAAAGAGGCACCCCCGTCCAGCGGGCCCAACGACTCGCTCATTCCTTGGGACGAGATCCCGCACCAGGCCACTGTCTCACCGACGGTGACCAACGGAGTCCCGATGGTCTACGCGGGCCTCAATATCTACCCGGCAGGTTACGAGGACGACCTGAGGGAGGAGGCCCAACGAGAGGCGGAAGAGACGGCGCCACGAAGGAAGAAGAAGAAGAAGAAGAAGAACAACCCCCGGCGACACCTCACACTAGATGATTACGTCTCGGGGGGGTCCTACCCTTCTCCCCGCCACTCTCCACCTCGCGCTCCTTCCCCAGCGACCCTACCTACCGTAGACGAGACCCCGATGACCACGACGATGACGGACGAACAGCCCCGGGTTCCCGTGGGGCAGGGGGCCGTCAAGCGTACCGTTCAAGGTTCGAGTCCGGTCGCTCCCGCGACCTCCGTGCTAGTTTCGACTGCCCCAGAGACCGCGGAGGTGACTAGGACTCCTACTCGGATGGACGTCGACGACCCGCCCCCCAACGGGTACCTACCTGTTTTTAATCGAGGCCTTCCAGCCAAGCTCGAGGGTCGATTGTTCGGGGGTCTGGCCATCGTGGCCACCGACCCCCACATAGACCCACCCCCCAATTGTTGTTTCGGGTGCTGGTCCCTGAGTCATGAGACTCGCCGCTGCCCCCGTTACCTGGTGAGGCCCTTCTGCGATAACTGCGGTCGCAGGGGTGTTCGGGTGGAGGAGTGCCCTCGCTGTAGTTCGGCGTACCGATTACGCCTGCGTAATCGGGAACGCAGCGAAGCGAGGGCAGTCCTCCCCGTCGATCAGTTTGCGGCCATGTCCCGAGCCAAAAGAAGGACTCGGTGGGACCCGCCGGACTCTGCGGCCGGGGTTGTTTCGGGGGAGGTCATACCGGGTTCAGGGCCAGCGGTTGGCAAAACGATTTCGGGAAAACGCGCCCGGGACGGCAACGGGGACGAGCTTGCGGAAGTCGTCGAGGTTCCGGTCGCTCCTTCTCCGGCCAACCTGGTCGACGCTTCGATCTGGCATCGCCTGGAGCCGATGAATCCGGTGGAGACAAGAGTATTAAGTGCCATGGAAATCTTGCTCATGGCTCAACGGCTCCCGGACGATGTCAGACCCGAGGTTATTCGTCAGGTGTGGCGGGAGAACGAGCGTCTGAAGCGTCGGCGACTCGAATAAAATAAAATTTTTCTTGTAGACTTATATTATTATTATTTTTTTTTTTTTTGTTGTTTTGTTGTTATTTTTTTTTGTAGACAATTTGTAGACTGACGGACTGTAGACGAGTAGACCATTGCGAGACAAATTGGGTAGACTGAGCAGTGAGTATACCACCAATCTCGTTCTTTGTGGTTTCCAGAGGTGACTGGACATTGCCAGGTGTTTTGTAAGGCGAAACATAACGGGTATGTTTCGGCTTGGCAGGGGGGAGTTGCGAGGGAGTGAATCCCTCGTAAATTATTTTTCTTACCTGGCAGTGTCAGGTCACCTGGGAAACAATGAAATTATTTATTTGTTTGTTTACTTTCCCAGGTGATAACCATGCCACTTTCTCGCGCAGCAAAAGCCGACCACGTGGCGACGATCGCCGTCGGCTGGACACTGCTGTTGCAGCAGCACGAGCACCCGGCGCGCGCACGTACACACACATACACCACACACGGGTTCCGATTCTCCGTCGGGGAGTTTTCGGCGACGGAGGAGGTGCGCGGCGCGTGTCGGCAGACGACGCAACTGCGTCGCCAAGCGCGTGCGCGCACACTCACCACAGTAGACGCGGGCGTGAGTGAGATATTATTTTTTTTGTATTGTGTACGTTGCGCGAACATTGTGTGCGTATGGGGGAGAGCGAGAGAGAGAGTATGTGCTCGAGGGATGGGTTAATGCCGTGAGTGCCTCGTGTACATTATTTTTATTCTTTATTTTGGATTTTCGCGCGTGCTATAGGTGGCGTGGCGATCGCCACCGGAAGATTGTAGACGGGAGCGTGATTGGGTGTTGTGGCGTGAATGTGTCTGATTGGTGGACAAATGACTGTTCCTCGAGTATGAATGAGGCTTAATTGGATTGATTTTTGTTGATTGGCGGAGAGTGTTTGGAGGGGATGGTGAAGAAGGAAGTCGAGTCAGAGAGACGCGGGGAGCGTCACTCTGTTCTCAGTAGCCACAGCGTGAGGTAGTGTTTGAGAGTGTGATTTTTTTTTAGTTTCTTTGAGTAGACTTTTTCCTAAGTTCCCTTTTCCTAATTTTCTTTAGTTGAGTTGTAGACAATTTTTTTTTATTATTTACAGCTAGGTACAAGAAGAATTCGAAGACTTGGGTTATTTCCTTCTTGCAATATCGAGAGTTGAAACCCCAGAGAGTAGCCATTTTGGGGCAATCAGAGAATTTTGGTTGGAATTTTTGTAACGTAAGGTTTTTGTTTTATTTTATTGGAAACTTTATAAAGCATGGTTTTTCCGGAAATTTTGTACATTGCACGATAAATGAGAATTCTGTTCGGCTATTATTAAAAGTTTATTAAATTCGATAGAGTTTTTTTGTCTTGGCGCGGCGTCGTTACCCGCCATTTTGTAGACTATTTTACAGTTCGTTTAATTCCTTTGTTCTCAAATTAAACTTTAACTTTTTGTAATTGTAGACTTGATTTTTTTTAGTAGACAAGAATAAAGTCAAATTTAACCTAAAATTTTGTAATAATTTATTTTCTCTCTCTCTAGCTCACCAACCGTTCCCGGAGGTTTTCTCTCCGTGGAAACCCTGACCCCAGATTAAGGAGTTTTCCCCGAGAGTTTTTGTAAGAGATTTTTTCTTGTAACGGGAGGGCCCGGGAAACTCCATTAATTATTTAAGGGAGGCCCTTTTCTTTAGAAATACCCCGTTACAAACTTGATAAATGTACAGATAGATTAGTCAATAATTTACTAGTTTAATTTTCATAACTAGTAGTACTGACATAGATGATAGCTCTCCAGAAATATGCGTACTCCACTGGTAAGTCTATAAACTATCAGATTAAGAGTGTTACATTTTTTGAAATTAATTTAAATTAAAATAAAATTAGTTGAAATGCTTTATTTGTCTGTGGCCAGTAAAATTGATCCTGACAAAATAAAGAAGTCAATCTGTTTGTTTTTACAACAACACGTCTTTATTTATGTTTATTTCAAAGCAAATAATATTTTGAAAATATTATAACGAAGTTTCCTTCGTTACTTATTCTACTCTTCTAAAACGGCCATATTTAAAATATTACTAAAAAATTTTACTAAAAAAACATTTAAAAAAAGTTTATAAATCATATTTAATTTTATATTTCATAAACGTGGTGTGAATAAAAAATGTGAAGTAGAAACTCACGACATAGACGTGCGCCAGAATTAAGCAGCAGCAGCCGAACATCTGAGTTGGTGCAGCCGCAGCGAAACGAGAGCGATCAAGAGAGAGCTAGCGCGCCAGCCGATCATTGAAGAGAGAAAGAAGATCGCTGTGCCGGTAATGAAAAAAGCATTATCGCTTCCACTACCGCTACCAGTCAATATACAAGCAGTTGAAAATTAGAGTTGCACGAGCTAGACGTATTTCCTGGATATTTTTCTAGATTTTTATTTTTGGGATAATCCACGAGGATCTCTCACGACGATTTTCATCAGCGGCTGCTCGGGTTTGGACCTGCATCGAGACAACGATGAGAACGCCGGCATCAAAGAACATCGGAAAAATTACGGACGAGTAAACAATAATCTTATTAATCAGGTAAATTAGAGAAATTTTTTATAAAGTGACAGTGACAGGACCAAGAAGATAAATTAAATGTGTGACAAAGTAAGATTCTCTCTTACGGTACCCCCTCTGGAGTTTAGTAAACTCACAAGGAGAGGTCACACCCTCCGGGTCACCGATCTTGACGAAACTTTGGGGATCGTTTTCTTATACCAAAAGATGAAGAAATCTACCAATCATCCCATCTAATGGGCTTTTTATACCTAGTTCCTACATAGCTTATATCGTATTTTTAGCTCTTTTTGGGTTTTTTTGCGAATTTTTAAAAAATTTATGTTCAAAGCCTATTACACTTACAAAATTCTGCAACCCCGTTTTCTCTTTATTTTTTCATCTTCTTTTGAGAAAAAATATTTTTAAATCTAATTTTGATCCCTCCAGTAACCCTCGGAAGGGTTCCAGCTACTCTTCCTCACCTATATTTCTCCCCTCCTCAGTCCGTCGTCCTCTCTGTCTCTTGACGTATTTCAGCACTTCATTCCTATCCTTGATCTCCATCAATCTTTTTTGTTCTTTCTGCCTTTCTTTCTTCTCTTTTCTGTTGCATAGTTTTGCGTGTCTTCTTTTAGTTCTGAGGTAGTCAGCTTTCTCTTTGTCACTTTTCAGCATTTCCCTGAGTTCTCTGTTTAGCGGTGTCTTGCTCAGTCTGCATTCTCTGTCCCACCATGTTCTTCGACTACTTTTGTGACCGTTGCATTCCTGATTTTTTCTTTCAGCTCCTCCCATGTCACGATTCCCACATTTCTTGGACTTTCTCTTCCTCTCCACAGGTTCTCCCTATATTCCCTGCAACCCTTCTGTGACCAATCTTCCTTAGTTGTTTCCTCCTCCGTCTCTCTGGGTATCACCTCAATCTTTCTTGCCAGTGTGACCTCTATCGGTCTGTGATCAGACTCCGATCTCGTTCCAACCCTTATCTCCTCCACTTCCTCCCATGTGTCTTCGTCACACACCGCATAGTCGATGACCGAATTTCCTCTGTTCCCGATGTATGTCATTTCCCCGTGTTCGTCCCCTTTCCTATTTCCATTCATCACTGCCAAGCCTCTGCCCTCCATCATCTCTACGAGGTCTTTGCCTTGCCTGTTCAGCACTTCATCCTTCGACTGTCTTGGCTGTATTTCCTCTTCATCGTAGATCCGTGGCAGGCTGCCTTCCATCGCTATTCTCGCATTCAGGTCCCCTCCCCATATAGTCTTTCCTTTCCTTTCTTCATTCATCGTGTTTTCAATTCTCTCCAGGAATGTCTTTTTCCCTTCCCTGTTTTATGTCGATATAATCCTCCAGTCCCCTACCCCAAGTTCTACGTCCATGCTGATTATGTCCTTTTCGTTGGGCATTACTTTCCTGATACCTATGTCTTTCCTCACCCCTGCCAGCATTCCTCCCACTCCTCTCTCTTTCCTGTTTATCCTTGTGGCTGGCTGAACAATCCAGACGAACCCTTTCATCAGTGTTTTGCCCATTTTTCCCATGCTTTCTCTTCGACCCAAATTTATATCAGGATGATAATGTCAAACCTCCACAGGTATTTCCAGACGTCCTCATCCTTCCTGCCTAGTCCTGCCACGTTCCAAAAGACAACGTTAACCTTCCTTTTCTTTCTCTTTATTTTTCTCACTTCCCTTCCTTCTTTCTTTCCATTTTTATCTTACCCCTTGAACTTGAAATGAAACATGAAACTTTCTTTTTTAATAAAAGAAGTTGAATCTAAAGTTATGAATTTTGATTAAATTTCGATTGAAAAGTTAGATTAATTTAAAAAAAAATTTTTTTTTTTTTATGGAAATTAAACTAAAATAAAATTTGAATTATTTAAATTTAAAATATAATTTCAACTAAAATTAAAGTGGTATTAAAATTAAAATTAAAATGAAATTTTGACTAAAATTTAAATTAAAATGGATAATGAAAATAATGACTAAAGTTTATAAAATTAGGATGGCTCAGTCTTTTAGTAGGAAAATGAATAAATTAAAGTTACCTGAAATTTTAATTGAATTAAGGGAATTTTGACTTAGTGTTGTCGGAGATGAGAATATTTTAAGGGATAGGTTGGTTAGGGCACTAATGAAAGAAAAAATGCTGATTCTTGTTCTTATATTCCATGGTACATGGACGATATGGCTGAGAACTTTGACGAGCGACGAGCGATGAGAGAGAAAGCAAAACGACTACCGCAGCAATTAGCATTACATGGTCGAGCACGCAAGCAGGGGCGTCACTACTGCTATGGTAGCCATGGCTGCTCCATAGCTCACTTTTTTGTAGCTATGGAATTCCATACCTCAAAACAGTGGCGGATACAGCAAGTAGATCAAGGCTATCCCCCAAGCTCTATAAGCCCCCAAATACCCTGGGCGCCCGAGGTCAACGAAAAAACTTATCAGCTATCCCCCAAGCTCTAAGCCCTCAAATACCCTGGGCGCCCGAGGTCAACGAAAAAACTAATCATCTATCCCCCAAGCTCTAAGCCCCCAAATACCCTGGGCGCCCGAGGTCAACGAAAAAACTTATCAGCTATCCCCTATGCCCCCCCCCCCAGATCCGCTACTGCCTCAGAATCTGCCAAACAATAAAATAAAGAATAGTCAAAAACTTTAAAATCAGTGCCAACACTAATGTATGTGGGCACATGCAAGACGCGCGGCACGCCATCTACCGCCACAAGATGCATCGCCACTATGGAGATAGCTCACAGCAATCTAACCTCTGATTACGTTGTCTAGTTAGTGTATCATCTGGCGGTAATGATGTTTTCGATTTTCACTACTGCAAGTTAGTACAAGTACGGAAATTTATTTAAAAAGAGAGTGGAAGTATTTTTTTGTACTTTTGCCAAGGTTTATTATATAAAAATGGACAAGTTTGTCATAAAACAAGGTAGTAATATTACTAAAAACAACGGTTCTTCAACACTTCCTCAGCCAAGCAAAAATGATGACTGTAGCATTGCAGCGTGCAGCTCACAATCTAATCAACAAAAAACAAATAAAGAAGAAATAAAATTCGTTAGCACTCGAGAGTAATATTTTTTTAACCAACAACTTGTTACTGCATTTTTTTTAAGCATGTGAATTTGACTTAAAAATTCAATTTACAGAAGGTGCTCAGACATTGAAAAATTGGCAAGCTAATTACAACTGGATTAATTACGACAAAGAAAAAAATGTCATTTTTTGTAAAACATGCACCGAAGCTACAGATAAAAATTTACCAGTACCCACAACTCGTAACTGTAACATTTCAAAAAAAGCTTTTGCCCAAAACGGTATTAAAACTTGGAAAAATGCCACATCTTTGTTCAAATCTCACGAAGTGTGCGAGCTACATCGATCCTCAATTTCATTGGTTCTTAATCTACAAAGGACTAACGTCATTCAACAATTATCGACTGAGAAAAAAGAAGAGATGATACGAAATAGAACTGCTCTACACAAAATTTTCACATCGATCATTTTTTTAGCTAAACAAGGGCTAGCTCTTCGGGGTCACGATGATGAAGATTCTAATCTTATTCAGCTTTTCAAATTAAGAAGCGAAGACAACCCTGAGTTAAAATTGTGGTTGTAAAGAGAAGGTCGCAAATGGCTGCACAACACCACTGTAAATCAAATAATTGCTTTAGTAGCTGAAGAAATTCTCAAAATCATTCTCACTGAACTTAATCAAGCTATTTATTTTGCATTAATGTTAGATGAGACTTGTGATATTTCCAAATTAGAGCAAGTTTCCTTATGTTTAAGATGTGTTAGTCATAATCTGTCAGTTCACGAGTTTTTCATGGGATTCTTTGATACAAATAGCACTACAGCTCAGGCACTTTACAATTTACTTAAAACGGCTTTAAAAAAATATGATTTGAAAATAAATGATTGCCGAGGACAATGCTACGATGGCGCAAGCAATATGAGCGGTCACATTGCAGGACTAAAAGCTCTGGTGCGAGCCGACGAACCGAGAGCTTTATTTGTTCATTGTGCCACTCACTGTTTAAGTTTATGTGTGCAAGACTCTTTAGAAGATTTAACTAAAGTATGCAATGTGATAGGAAATATTAAAGACCTTATAAATTTTGTGATAGACTCTGCAAAAAGAATTGGAGAGTTTAAGGCTTTAAAAAATGAACTAAACGATAATTCGACGTTTCTCACTCAGTTTTGTCCAACAAGGTAAGAAATTTAAATTAAAAAAAATTTAATTAATTTTATATCAAAAAAGTTAATAGTCTAATTATTAATATGTGGAATGGTTTTTTATTTTTCATTCACAGGTGGAGCGTACGAATCAAATCACTCAAATCACTCAACACTAACTATCGTCCATGTTTAGAATATTTCAATCAAAAATCAAAAAGTCGTGAAGTCGACTCTTCGGTTTCATCAAAAGCAGCTGGTTTTTAAAAATTATTAAAAACGTTTGAATTTTTTTTCATTCTTCAAGTTATAATTCAAATATTCGAGCAGGTAGAAATTCTAAACGTAGAATTACA
Source organism: Encarsia formosa (assembly GCA_038277355.1). Lineage (NCBI taxonomy): Eukaryota > Metazoa > Arthropoda > Insecta > Hymenoptera > Aphelinidae > Encarsia > Encarsia formosa. The sequence continues at coordinate 72,341,765 of CM076184.1, forward strand.
AAAAAGTGAATTGTGCTTCAATGAGTCTCATGCTAAAGTATTAATTGTAAAAAATAATATAATTTCCATGAGACAAGACAAAAATTTTGAAGAGCTGTGGAAAAAAATTAATAAAAAGTCAGTTGGACTAAAAATAAATGAACCTGTTCTGAGACGTAAAAAAGAGATTCCAAAACGTTTGGCCGATAACCCCGCAGTTGAAAATCACAATTTTGAAACCCCAAAAGATTATTACAGAAAATTGTACTTTGAAATAATCGACCAAGCCAGTTCATCATTAGAAGACAGATTTGAAAACACAACTATGGAGTTACTAAATGCGTTTGAAAACTTTATTATAGGTGCTGATGTCGATGTGAATATAATTACAGATTTTTATATCTTAGACCCAGACAATCCTGAACTCGATGGAAATAAGTTAATCAACCAAAGAAATTTGTTTCTAGAAACATATAACAAACAAGTTGAGTCTGAAAAACAACAACTGCAAGTTCAACAACCAATTACTCAATCTCGAGTAAAAAAAACTAAACAAAAAGCAGTTCCAAAACAAACAGAACTTGTTGAGGAATCTTCAAAACTTACTCTAAAAATATTATTCTATTTTTAAGGAAAAAAAAAGAAGTACGTGAAATATTTTCTGAATACACAAAATTGATAAAACTAGTTTTGACTATACATGGCTCATCATGCACAAATGAGCGTTCATTTTCTATGATGAGACGTTTAGAATCTTACTTAAGATCTACAATGGGCCAAGACCGATTGAATGATTTAGCTTTTATATGTGCTTATAGTGACTTAGTTGAAACTCTCGATGTTGATTTACTTTTAAACAAGTTTATACAGAAAGAAAAAGTACGAATGCAAACTTTCGCATTAATAATAAAGACATAATTTTTTAAAAACTAACTTTGTTGATTAATTTTTCCTTTTTATCCTTTGAAGCTGAAAACATTAAATCAAAATAAATTCAAACTTCGCTTGGAAAAAAAAAAAAAAAGAGCGGATATATATGATTATTTGGACGTCCATAGCTCGGAAAATTTCGTGAGGGTTTTGGAGGAGGGTTTACTGCTTGGGGGATAGCTGTTCAGTTTTTTTGTTGAACTTGGACGCCCAGGGTTTTGGAGGTTTAGAGCTTGGGGGATAGCTGATCAGTTTTTTCGTTGAACTCGGGCGCCCTGGGTTTTGGAGGTTTAGAGCTTGGGGGATAACTGATCAGTATTTTTGTTGAACTCGGACACCCAGGGTTTTGGAGGTTTAGAGCTTGGGGGATAACTGATCAGTTTTTTCGTTGAACTCAGGCGCCCTGGGTTTTGGAAGTTTAGAGCTTGGGGGATAGTCGATCAGTTTTTTTGTTGAACTCGGGCTCCCAGGGGACGAAAAAAAAAATACGAGGTTATATATATGTGTGTGTGTGTGTGTGTGTGTGTGTGTGTGCGTGTGTGTGATTGTTTGAACTTCCATAGCTCGGAAAATTTTGTAGTGACGCCCCTGCACGCAAGAAGCCTCCAAAGGTAGATGAAACTTCAAAAGGTGGACAACCCTTGACTTCAACAACTTCTAGACAAGATGACGGTATTATTCCGGGTTTGCTCTCATCCCATAAGAGTGCAGAGACATATTCTCAGATTCAGGAAGATATACCGGAACCTTCAGCAAGCAGTTTGCATGTGGTACCACCACGAGTGCAAAATATTGACAATTTACCACAAGAAACGTCAACATCTGAGAACGAGACTGAAGAAAAATTGTTTGAAAATACTGAAGAATTTAACATGCAAAGAGTAAGATTTACAATGGATCAAAATGTTACTCAAAAAAGGCTGACGGTAGATTCGAATTTAAATGAACAAAGTCAGGTTGACGATGGTGAATATTTTATTGAAGATGACGACGAAAGTGATTCATCAGAATTTGGAAGTACTACATAGAGTAAAAAATCATATATTAAACCAAAACAGACAGAGCCGAAGAAAGACTTGAAAACGAAAAGCTATGAAGTTCCTGAAAATCATTATGAAAATATTCAACAGAATTTTACACCGATGAGGCACCAAGATGGTGTATCAAAAATTCAACAACCTAAAAAAAAAAACACAAAAACAAAAATACTTATCTCAATACTTACCTCAACACTTACCAGAAGAAGTTGTACCTGAAAAGAGAGATTATAGGAAAATTCAAGACTCAAGAAGAGAAGAGACAGAAAATTATTTCAAGAAAATTCAAGCAGTAAAAATGTTAAGAAATTGGGGTTTAAAATTTTACGGCCAAGAAGATAAAAATGCTGAAGAATTTTTGGATGGGCTTGAAGATTACAGAGCGACAGCTGGAGTCAATAATGTAGATTTAACCCAAACTTTACCTTGTATTTTGAAAAATGCAAGTATTTGGTTCAGAACTGTAAGAAAAGATTTAAGGATTTAGACAGATTTCAAGACAGTTATTTACAATCATTATGTGGATGTCTACGACAGAGAAGATTTTTTGGATGAACTGAGGAAACGAACACAAGGAAAAAGGGACAAGACTTTAGATTTTTGACTCAAATTTATAATTTCAAAATTCGATTATCCTCCAGTTCGTCGTTATCAAGTCGAAATTGCAATGCGAATTTATTATCATCTTACAGAAAGGCAATGTCGAACATTTTGGTTACTTCTTTTATGTTTTGGTCAAAGAGAGAAACCAGAAAATCAAGATGGATTCAAAGGTGCTTGTTATCATTCCAAGCTTGATGGTCATATAGCATCACGGTGTCCTTCTGTAATATTCTATGCTTGTTATCAACCTGGCCAAATAGCTAAAAGTTGCCCAAATATAACAAGAAAAGGGCCAAGATGTCGAGTTTGTGGTATGAAAGGTCACGTTTTTAATAAATGCCCGAATTGTGAACCATTAAGACAAAGTTTGGGAAACGCGCAAGGTGGCGGACAGAATTAAAAGCTGTTTTTCCACAATCGAAGAGCCTTGGTAATCAAAAATTTAACTTAAAAAAAAGCCAGAAGAAGAGATGACAGAAATTGTAAAAAGTTTTTTTTTGAAAATGATAGAAAATTAAATAAAAAGAAAGAAATTATACAAAGTCATAAAAAAAACAAAAGGTTGGTAAACGTTGGTGATACGTTCATAGGAGTGATAGCATATGAGGCGCCGAATTGTGAGCTAACGTTTCCCGCATTGGGAGAACCAACAGGTGCTGAGGTAGCTATTGAAGTTGAAGGCTTCTTAATAGGATTGTGAAGCAAGGAATGGTGTTGGCTTTGGCAATGAAGACAGCCAAATTTGGATTTACAGTCCTTCATGTGATGAGGACCGAAACAGTTAAGACACAGCTTTTTTGAAAAACAATAGTCTTTTTTTCAGCCGGTGTCCTTTCCTTAAATCTAAAGCAACGAGTGAGAATGTGATCTTCCTTGCACAAGCTACACCTTTTCTCCTCCTTTTCCTTCTTACTAATAGAAGCCTTGGGAGTCTCGTCCAAGGTCAAGGCCATGGTGATTCCACTGGATTTCTTAGGCGTAATAGGAGGAGTAGTAAGCGGAGGTTTGGCAGTTCTCTCGTCTGACTCAAACATCAAAGCTTGGGTTTCTAAAAAGGATTTTACTCTATCAAGGCGACTTCATGTGTTTTCCGAGACTATTGTCCCAATCGCGACGAGTGTTACTGTCCATGTTTCGAGCTAACATGAAAACAACAATGTCGGACCAGTATTAAGTGGGATGCTCCAAGGCTTGCCGCGTATTCAGAGGGGTGAGGGTTTCGCTAAGTAAACGTTTAACCTCGAAATAAGTCTCAGACACCTTTGGTTTGACGGAGAATAAATCAGCCAAGGAATTATAAACCAAACGATGCTCGTTTTCGTAGAAAAGTTTCAACGTCTGCCAAGCTGGTTTATAAATTTGATCGGAAATGGGCAAGTCCTTTATGACGTCGAGAGCTTCGCCCGTCAAGTAGGACCGAAGACAAGTCAATTTGATAACCACAGGAACTTGCTGATTATGGACCGGAGATACAAACATATCCCAGAAATGGGGCCACTTAGTAGGTTTACCCGAAAATATAGGTAATTGGATTTGTAGAAGAGTTTTAGTCAAAGCTCTGAGATCAAGTTGTGGAATAGAACCTAGTGCCTTTTCTGGGGCAGGCAAATCTATAGATTAAATCTATCTATATAGTGTGAAATTTAATAAACACTTGATAGGAACTCAGAGAATCATCATAGTCCTCCTGCACCAGGTAAAGAAGATCTTGTTGGAAACATGTGTGCCCTGCATCAACATTTTCGTCCTCTTTGATCACTCGATCATTCTCGACGAACTGATTCCAAAGCTCTTTAAGCCAAATAATTCTTTTCTGAGCCAATTCCACGGACAATTTGCTGGAACCCTTTTTGTGAAAATCGGCATAATGATTGGCAAATATGGTCACAAATTGTGAGTTGCCTAGCGACTAGGTCCTCCATTTTGAAGTATGAAGCGAGAAAAGAAATTGAAAAAATATTTCAGTATTACTTGAGAGGAGGGGTGTTAATGGCCTCTAAATAATTGCTAAGACAGGTAGATGGCGGATTTTAGAAAAAAACCCTAACATAATCTCTAAAAAGGAAAGAAAAAAAATTAAATATATTGAAATGAAAAAGAAAAAGTCCCTAACCTACTCTAATTGGGTCGAGTAGGGGAATAGGTTAGTAAGTGTTGGAATTGGTCTTTTAAATAAAAAGGCCAAAAAGTATTCAAACAAGCTGAATACCGCTTTGAGATGAAAACAACCAGAATGGGGAAAAATTTAGGTTAGCTATTTTTTTCTAATTTGGCAAGTTATGAAAATTAATTGTTCTGAGAAGTTTTCCTTGAAGAAAAAAAACATAAAAGGAATAAAAAAATTCAATTAGAATTTTTTGAAAATATAAACTTGAAAAAAAAACCATTAAAAAAAAGGATTTGATACTATAAATAACTTGAGGTTATGCTATACTAAATAAATTTGGCAATATTTAGTTCCAACGCTGAATCTGACAACTGTACAAAACTCAAAGGGGACTCATTAACCCAAGAAATACGAAGAACCCTGGGAGTACTGCTGCAGCTGTGGAAGAACTCGAGGACTACCAATTAGTGAAGAAAGTTTTTTTGCTTGCTCCCACAGATGCAAATTGTTGAGAAGATGTTGATGTCAATCAGTGAGCGAAGACTTCTGGTTGCCGGAAAAATTAAAAAAATTAAAAAAATTTTTTGAATGATCTTGTCCATGTATATTGTAACCCAAATATACTAAAAATTGACTTTAAAAACCTTAATTTTTCGTAGTTAAAACCATTCGAAAATTTTTTTAAATAATTTTTATTCAAAAGTTCTTGGAAAAACGAAAAAAGGCGAGGTTCCAGATATTTCTGAGTGCAATACAGTCCAAGGAGGAATTTTTTGAAAATGAGGCCAAAAACGGCTTTTTATAGGAAACAGCCTACTTTTCAACACAGGGGTTATATGGGAAGTAGGTGAAAAAAGGCCCATTCTGGAAAAAGAACACTGAAGGGCTTGTTTTTATGATGAATAAAAACTGTGTGCAAAGTTTCATGAAAATCCATGTCCCAAAAGATAAACCATCTCCTTGTTAGTTTGAGAAGCAAAGATATTTTTAGATCGGTTGAACCAAATTTCATCCAGAAATGAGAGAAAGCTCTAGAGAACAGCTAAAAATGAGCAGATTTTTTTTTCAGTTTCAACTTTCCAACCTACGTTAGTCATACCTAATTTGAAAAGCAATGATATTTTTTAGAATGATTTAATCTAGATAACTAAAGCAAGTTTAAGGAATCATCTGAAAGTAGGCGAATTGTTTTTCTTTTACAGTTAGGTTTTTAAATATACCGGATTTACTGGATTAAAAAGTAAAGATATTTTTTAAATCATTTGAACCACATTTCATTTAAAAAACAAGAGCAACTTTGAGGTTCTTTCAAAAAGTCGTCTAATTGCTATTTTTTTTTTTTAGATTCTGTTTTAGAAATATCTGTGCTCTGTTTAAAAAGCTATTATTTTTGGATCATTGAAAACAAATTTCATCCAGAATCAAGAGCCCATTCTAGGGACCATCTAAAATACAGCAAATTGTTTTTCTTTTTCGGTTCAGTTTTTGGAAATACCTTGCATGTACTCTGTTTCAAAAGCCAAAATATTTTTTTGATCACCCTGTAAAAAAAAATCACGGTAAATTTACATCGCTCAGCAAGATAAAATCACTACGACCTGCGCAGTAAATTTACGCGCCCATGGTAAATTTACAAATATTTTGTAATTTTACAAATCTGTAGTAATTTTACCTTCTGCTATACAGAAAAAAAATTATTGATAAAAATTGATCATTAAATACAAAAGGGGAAAGATGAAAAACAAAAAAATAGCTTAATTAAAAATATTTATTTATTTTTTCGTTAAGCAAATGATTTTTTTTCGTATATTCACACTGATCCTAACCGCACTTTTCACAAAGTCTTAGAATCTATGTACTAATTTAGATATTTTTTGAGATAAGTAATTAAACTAAAACTTCAAATTTTATAATGTTAGAATTTTGAAATCCAAATACATATAATCAACGTAAATTTTATTGAAAACTTCGAGGAAAACTTTGTTAAACCAGCCACTTAATTTTCATTTTTGTTGTCTTGGACTATCCGATTAATCCCACTATACTTAAGGCCGACAAGTTATAGTGAGTCAAAATAAAACCTTTCTGTAATCTTCCAAATCATTCTCTTTAATTAAGATCACTCAAATAAAAAAATATGTTAAAATATAACATTGCTACGTATCTAACCGGTGATGCCAGCGAGTCGACTGATATCAACGTGAACATAACCTCACTCTCAACTACCAAAACAGATTTCCGAAAACTGACGTAAAAATACGAAGCTGAGCGATGTAGATTTATAGTCTAGGCTGGAAGCGGTTTTGAAAAAAATTAATTGGTAGGAGTATATGGATGGTCCGATAATTTAGTTAAAATAATGTTAAAAACAAAAAAACAAAATTGGATTCGAAAAAAAATATATGAAGTTTGTGTAAGTGTGAGTTTTAGGGGTTGGGAGCGTTTTTTACCACTTTTTTGTGATTTCTGACGAATCTATTCGCTTTACGTAAAAAAATTAATAAAAAAAGTTGTAGATATTTAAAAAATCTATTTCTTTTGTTCTTGCAGTTTTTTCACATAACCTCAAATTTTTGGAGAAAAACGGAATTTTCGGTTTTTGTTGTTCAGCTGCTCCTTCAGTTGGTGGTAGATTTGCTAGTTTAAAAGTAGAGTTTTTAGATGCAACAACATGATGTTCAAATCTTAACCTACTCAAAGAAACAGTTTTTGTTTTATTTTTGTAAATTGAAGCAATTAAGTAAACTTGTGTTTAGTTTATTATTGGAATGTTATTTATTTGTAAACAAAAAAAAAATAAAAAATGATGAGAAAGTTCAAATAGTTAACTTTAAGCAAATCAATGTGCAGACAATTTATAAATCTTTTCGACCGTGGTATTCACTTTTACCGATTTTTAACTCATAAATTTTTGACTTAAATAAAAAAATCTCAAGCTAACTTTCCATTTAATTTTTGTTGAAAAAAACCAAAAAAATTTTTTTCAAGCTTTACTTGTATTTTTTTTTTTTTTACATTGTTTAAACAATTAATTAGACACTTTTTGCAATAGTATCTGTTTAAGACCACGTATTTAACACTGTAATAATCAAATCAAAAAAATTCATGGGTTTTTATTGAGTATATACTATTCAAAAAGTAAAAAATTCAAATAATATACCGGTTTTCGGAAAAGTGTTAACAAAAAAAGGCTTATTTCCGGTTAATCTGGATTTTCTAAATATTTTACCACAGTGGTACTACTTTTTTTTTTTTTCTTAAAATTGACGTTTCAACGAAAAAAAAGACACCTGACTTTTTTTCAAAATCGAAAATTCCTGGATAAATTTTTCGGCTGAACAGAACACCTCAAAATTAATGAAAATCGAATTAATCGTAAACTAATAAATATTAAAAAAAAAAAAAAAATTCGGTTCATTGGATGTTGAAAAACCTATCTTTCATCAAAATTTTACTAAGATTTTTTTTTTGTCGGAGAGAAAAATTAAAAACCAAAAAGTCCGTTTTTAGTGTTTTTCTCAAAAAATTTGAGGTTATGTGAAGAAACTGCAAAAACAAAAGTTATAGATTTTTTAAATATCTACAACTTTTCCATATAACTTTTTTAGGTAAAACGAATAGATTCATCAAAAATTACAAAAAAGTGATAAAAAACGTTCCCAAACCCTAAAACTCACCCTTACACAAACTTCATATATTTTTTTCGAATCCCATTTTTGTTTTTTGTTTTTTTCAATATGATTGTAACTAAATTATCGGACCATCTATTTACTCCTACTTTTTTCTTTGAATTTTGGCCTTTCGAAACCGCTTCCAGCCTGGACTATTACCAAAAAGTAACTTTACATTCAAGCGCTAAATTTACAAATCTTGGTTAAATTACTCCGCTGGACCACGACATAGACATTCCCATTTTCTACATCGCAAGTTTAAGAGTCTCACTTATTAAAGTCAGCAATTTTTCAGTAAACTGTAACTCAAAATGAAAAAATTAGACCTTGACCATTTCAAACAAGTCATTTGAGCGCCAATAATTAAATGAAAAAAAAAAAAAATTTCGCTATTTTCAATGATTAATAAAAGGGAGTGGCCGACAATTGCCCCTTACCAAAATAGATGAAAAAGATGCGTCTTTGATGTCTCTAAAACATATCAAAAAACCAAAAATGTGTCACTCCCATTTTTTTTTTTAAACGCAAAAACTACCTAAAACTATGGTTCCCCAAGTATTTTAAATGGAGTTTCAAAGTTTCTTCGTATGCGCAGTAAAGGCCATCACAGGAACTCGTGCGATGCGAGAATTCGTGCATCTTGCATCGCGCGTCGCACACTTGTCCTAACCTAACTTTACAGCCAAACTGCGCGATGCGCGATGTGAGATGCGCGAATTCTCGCATCGCGTGAGTTCCTGTGATGGCCTTAAGTCAGCTGACCGAAAAAAGTTGATTTGGTTAGGATCAGATTTTTACGATTTTTCAAAAGGTTCTTTCACTCCTACTCTAATATTTTTTTATAGAAGCTTTTTTTATTGATGTCATATCCTAAAGAAAGTTTATCTTGAGAATATTCTAGAATTTTCTGATGAGTAAATCCATGTTCTGAATCTTCTAGAATCTTCCAATCAATGATTTCATTACCTTTTAGAACCTTCTTTACATTATTAATTTCTACAACCTTTTCTACATCTGTTATGTTACAGATTTTTTCGTTTTAAATCAACGTCACCACGTCAACTAATCGGCCTTGGAAAGAGAGATGCAGCCGTCTCGCACTATGTCGATGTGACTTCGGTTACACTTCATTGTGTAGGTGCGCTGCACTTCCCTCTCTTCAGGCTAATTAGGAGAAGTGGGAGCAACCGCGCCCAGCTAATGAAGTCCGAGTAATTAGCAAAACGGCAGTTTCTGTGGGGCTAACACGAGTGAGAGTCGTGTAAGTCACCAGTTTTTACTTTCTTTTTTGGTTGTTTTGAAGTGCTTCAAACGGCTGAAAATATATAGAATATAAAAATTCAGTTGAATAAAATTTTATGTGAAAATATAGAGACTATAAAAATCTAGTTGAATAAAATGTTATGGAAAAATGTAAAGAATATAAAAATCGAGAGGAATAAATATGTTTTTTTTTTTGTAAAAATATAAAGTGTATATTAATCAACAATCCTGTTTGGTTCAAAAATAAAGTAAAAATATAAAATTATAATATTTATTTTGCTTTAATCCAAAAAAAACTACTAAAAAGACGAAGAACAAGAGCCGTGAAGGCAAGCTCTTCCCATAGAATGGTATTTTTCCTTTTCTACCCGGTCTGCTGAATAACGTAATTTTCTGTTTTATTAAAAAATTCTTCAATTTGTACTATTCTGTAGTTTCTAAGCAAGGGTGTCGGTCATATTTTTTTATTCATGGAATCTGAATACATTTTTCTTTGAAAAGATAGCATTTGTCGTCTACAAAACTGAGACCAACCTTCACTTGTTTTTTGGTGCGCAGATTGTGAACTCATGCTCTAATGCTCTGTTAGTTCACTGTTCAACTTTGAAGATAGATCTTTCAAAAAGACACTTTTCGAAGTGTTTAAACTTTTTTTCTCTAAATGCCGATGCTTTAACTCCTTTGACTTTCATCTCAGGATCTTTGTTTTGTATTAATAAGCTATACATTTTTGGCCTGAGACCCACAAACGTGGTAATCATTTCATTACAGGTCTCATCTTTGAATAAGCCTAATTTCTTTGCGTTTTTTGGTTTAATATTATATTTGTTATCTTTTTTGTATGCAGACCTGTCAAAGTATTCTAAGTGGTCCTTCATAAAATAATAGTTGTTTACACCTCGAATCTCTTATATAAAACAGTCTGTATCTGTATACAATAGCTTCAGAGACGTTGATCCAACCCATTTCTTCTTTTTAGAATAGTAAAAATCGTACTTATTTAGTTTTGATATGTCAAATATGGCAAGACCAATGTAAATAGCTTTAGAAATTGTTCGTTGGCTTCATCTGAACTATAAACAGATTATCATCTATTCTTTCTATGCTGTGAAAATTTTTACTTGCAATACGAGCTTTTGCACCATTTTTCTCAGGCCACTCATTAATCGATCTTACATCAACTTATTTACGTTGGTTCTGGAATGTTTTACCATAAATGCTGTTAATTAACAATTAAAAAAAATTTCTCACAAAATCGTTTGTTGCTTTAGTTCTTTTCCTAGTATTATACTCAACGTATGATGCCAACCATGCAGATAGATTCGATTGAAGAGCTCGATGAATTTTCTTTTGTTGATTTTAATGCTCTATGGTGAATTATGTATTTTTCTTTATTATCAAGGGTTGTGAGCAATTTTTTTTGTTTGAAGTTTGGACTTGCTTCAGTTTTAAGACAAAATAGTAAGTCTTGATGTTTTTTATGAAGGAATTGATCATACTTGATATGGAAAATATATTTTCTTTGTTAATATCTTAATTTTCTCATCGGATAAATTTGCTTGTTGATGTATTTTAGTTTTAACTGTCTTCTCAGGTAGATAAGTAGCTAGATTCTTCATTGATGATTCCATCAATCGAAATGAATCTAGGAATCTAAATTGTATAACAATCCATCTATAATTTCATTTAAATATAATTCTTTGATTATAAAATGAGCATCGTAACCAGACATATTGTGAAACAGCACATAAATATATTTAGCTTTGTTAAACTTTATATTGCAAGTATCGTCGGCTACCTTTCTATATTTACCAGTAAAATGATTGTGATCTTTTACAATTTTACTGCGTTTAGTTATATAGATACCACATATGCGGATGGAGTTTTTTGACCTTCTCCAATCTGTCGATAACTTTTAAAATAAGACTTTTTATCATTGAAATTATTTTTTAAATAGTAGCGAATACTCATTAAGCTGCAATCAAAAAAACCTGGTTATCCAATAATGCTTTTAAAGAATGAAAGTAATGAATGTAACTGTTACAAAAATGGAGTTTACTATCATAGTTCATTAATTGTTTTCTCGTTAAGGCTGATAAATCAGTAATTAACACATAGTTAAATTTAAGATTATCATCCGGTTCTTTTTCATTAGGTTCTTTTCATCAAAATAGAATACTTGAATGTAAAGTAGATTAATAAGGTTTTCTTTGAGTGAGGAATACTTGAATGTAAAGTAGATTGATAAGGTTTTCTTTGAGTGAATCAGTTACATGTGCTGTTTTAACTTCATAATTACCTTCGATTTTTTTTAGGAGAAAAATATTCACTGAAACTTCATTCTGCCTTTCAAACTTTTATATTTGAGTGAATCTTACAGGAAAATTGATTCCTTTAAAGTTAAGTTTATCAGCTTGATGGAAGTATGATCTCACATTGTCCTTATTATCCTCTTATTACCTAATTTTACTGGATAAAAAGAAGATAATATTATTCATTAAAAACATTCATTATCATTATTTCTAACATTCAAACAAGCAATTTTAGACTTTATAGGTTGAGGGAGCTCTGTGGTTTACGGATTCGGCTATCGATGTGTACACATCGCTACCGATGCTCTTCATTGTGATTTTAAGTTACAAGTGTTTAATTAATTGTACATAGTTGAACTTGTTATTATATTGTTAATTCGTGCCACTTGTAGTTATGTATAAACAAAGTCAACTGTGTTATTTTTGAATTTTTCTCAAAATCTACCTATAAACAGTTTTCCAAAGTGAGGTTAGTGCAAGTTTGAGCAGGCAAAGTATTTAAGTAGTTTCTACATGTAAGTGGCGACCATACGTGAACACAGTGTAAATCCGCACGAATTTTCAAATCCTCAACTCTCGGCTGACCCTACTACGACCTACACCACTCGCCTATCAACCGCAAAAATTCAAATTTTGAATTAAAGGCTGACAAAAATTACTTTATCCTACTCCCTTGCCGACTTTGCTTTACGTTATTTTCACATTTTATTGGATCATGAGAGACAAGAGCACACCTACGCTTACTAAAACATGCAAAAAGTGCAATGGCACTGCACAGCCTAAAGCGCCTCCACATATATGTGATAATTGTCTTCAATCTTACCACAACTCTTGTACAAAATTAGCATCCGTCACAATTGGAAACAAGATTGGCAAAGCCTGCCCTACTTGCATCGCTAAGACTACTCCATCCACTAGAACTCGCTCTTCATCGGTATCGTCACCTAGATTTACCACGACTTTCACTTTAAATCCTACCTTGAGTGAAGCCATGTTTCAACTTCTCATGGAAGAACTGAAGGGCCTCAAAACCTCGTTCAACGAGCGCTTCGACGATTTTGGCAAGAAACTGGCAGGACTCGATGCCATTCCTGGCCTTGTGACAAGAGTGGACACAGCTGAGGCCGAACTAGAGAAGATCAAGAGAGAACTGGATGAGATAAAGCAACGCTTGGATCACTCTACTACCATGTCAACTGATGATAACCACCCAGATTCTTACCAAAGTCCTCAATCTGGAAAAGAAGAATGCCGAACTATCAACTCGGCTTAACCAGGTCTCGAACTCCAGGCATGCAACACTACGGAGGTAGTGATTGGTGGGTTAGCTGTTCCACTTGGTACTTCACCTAAGGCCTTGTCATTCTCCATGCTAAAGACAGTGCACGCCAACATAGATTCGCATGACCTCATTTCAGCACGCCTTCTCATGAGTAAACTGGCTGTACAACCTGCCGCAAGTCTAAGGGAACCAGTCTCTACTGCTTATGGCTCTATGGTGGAATCTTCTGCGGCCTCTGCTTCGGTGTTGAAACCACCATGCTCACCTCGATCTTGGTTCGACTCAACTCTCGTGCACTGCTTCTGGAAATCATCCAGAGCAAAATTCAGATGGGCAATCTCCACTTCACCGTTTTTACACCACACCTGCCAGCTGGACTGGAACCGGCAGCAACCAAGCCTTGCCTGATAAATGTCAATAAGTTTTTACCTAGAGTGGTTTTTAAACTTCGACACACAGTGTATGGGAAGACTAAGCAACCCAACTCTGGCTTTGTCACTTTTGTCAGGAATGGTAACATCTATGTAAGAAGGAAGAAGGGTGATACTCCAACGCTGATCACGAACGCGTAGGATCTTGACCCATTTTTAACCTCACAGGTATACTTTTACATCTACTCGCTCGCGGTAATGCATCATTCTTATCGTATCAATTCAGATTTATTAATCCAAGAACCCAATATCCTTGCTTACCTGTTTCATCTCATACGTCATTTCAGCCTCCTACACGCACCTCATACCTACCATCTCAGAGACCCATTCGGGATGAAGGCATGCTGCTGCGTGCCTGTCACTTTAATGCTAACTCCCTCAGAGGGCATATTGAATAGCTTAGGCTGTTTCTCTTGTCGCAGCCCTTGACTCACGTGTTCGCTGTTACGGAATCCTGGTTGGGTCCCTCGATTGAGGATCCGCTTGTTGCTTTAGAGGGTTATACTATCCCTAGGTGTGACCGCAATATCCAGGGAGGTAGGGTAGCACTTTATGAGCATCAATCACTCTCAGTCAAACACCTCTGCTCGTCTTCCACTGAGTGGGATGGTAAAGCAGAGTCATCCTGAGTATCTTCTAGCTGAGGTTTCTCTTGGAGGCACCAATCCCATATTTGTTGGTGAGGTGAATAGGCCCCCGCATGCCCCATTTGTTGCTGGATCTGACTTTGTTTCTGATTTACGTGATACCATGCATGATTATGATACTAAGGTCATCCTTGGTGACTTTAATGCGGACCAGCTTTCGGACTCGCCTGATGCAAATTTTGTGCGTGGTTTTATCGAGGAAAACTCTCTGTTCTCTGTTCCATTCGGGCCTACACACCACACCTCTCATTCAGATACCTGGCTTGACTTGGTCCTTGTGGATTCTCTTGACACTGTGACTGACTACTGGAAGACAGAGACACCTTTCATTGCAGGACATGATCTATTGACTGTTACCCTTGATATTCAATCCCCACAACTTTTAGCGAAAGACTTTACGTACAGGGATTATAAATCTGTGATACTGTGGCTTTGAATAAATTCTTGCATGAATGTGACTGGTCAGTACTCACGGATGCGACGAGTTCTCTTTGTGAGAGGGTTGATTGCTTGTACACTAATCTACATGCTGCTGTTGATATATTCGTTCCGTTGAAAACCCTCAAACGAAGAAGAAATCGCCATCCGTGGTTTACTGCATACCATCGTGACCTATTGACTTTTTCTGAATGGCTGGGGAAAAGAGAAGATTTTATTAAGTATTGGTTTCAAAATATTTTCATAATACCATTCTGATGAGTCAGTTGATTAAAACATTGGTTCACTTGTAGTATTGAGATTTTTTACCTCAACTGTTAAGTATCCTTTTTAAGGGTGGTGCTCGGCAGAAAAACAGATGGTCACGGATTTTCAAGAAACCATAACACACAAAATTTTACTTTCGCATGTTGTTGGAAAAATTCCTCTTTGATGGATCGACTACGCAGGTAGTTAATGACTAAGAGCGGTACCATAGAAAGCAAAAGCGTAGTCTACAGTGGAAAAAAACCAAATGATCCTACAACCCTGGGTGGTACAAGTAATAAAATAATAAAGTATGGAAATAAACAGATAATCTTAAGTTCCCAAAACCTCGGGCAAAGCTAATAAAAAAACTGTCAAATAGTTAAATAAATAAATGAACTGACAAGCTTAACACCTCATAACTGTATGCGTTGGAAGTAAAAAAATTATTAAGAAATTAAATTAAACGAGTAATCTGACAAACAATCAACCCCAAAGCCCTGGGTGAAGCAAGTAAAAAGTGGATTCTTTTTCAAATAAACAAATAGACCCACAACTCGATCAAACAAATAACCCGACGGGTTTGACAACGTGGTCTTGCTTGTTTATATATTTTTATTTGCATCACCTAGGGTGATGAGGATGTAAGATTATCTATTTATTTTTTCACTTGTTTCGCACACGATTATGAGATCCTGAATCTGTTGCTTCATTTATTTATTAGAACTAGCAACTTTTTTATTGAATTTTTACTTGCTTCGTCTAGGGTGATAAATTTTTAAGCTTCTTGGTTTTTTTGTTAATTTTATTCTTTGACGAATTTTTTAATTGCTTTTTCAAGGATTATGGGGTTGTAGGCTTGTCGGTTAATTAGTTTGTTTAATTATTCAATTAATTTTTGACTTGCTTTATCAAGAATAATGATGCTGTTGGCTCGTTGGTTTATTATTTATATATCTATTTTATTAACTTTTTTTTTCTTCTACGGTTATGGAATAGTAAACCTGTTGGCTCATTTGTTTGATAACCTTTTTCATTATTTATTTACCTGTTTTGCCGAGAGTTTTGGGGTTCCTGGCATATTGGTCTATTTGTTTACTTGAAAAAGAATTCACTTTTTACTTGCTTCACCCAGGGACAGTTATGTGAATTGACCATCATTGTAAATTTTGTCAGTCATCGGTCAACATGACCGTTTGTGATATGACAACGGTCATCACCAATTTTTCGAATTCAAAATGACCAAAATAATTTTTTTGGTAAGGTCATTTCAGTTATTTTTATCATTTAAAAATTTTATTTATTTGTAGCTTCTTAAATATTAATAATATATGGGTAAAAGTCAAAATGGCGTGCAATAAATGTCCCGTGGCTGTTAAATAAACGAAGTATGAAGTTTGTAGAGTTATTGCATTCACTTAATGAAAATCCATTATCAATTCGAGAATAATAAAAAACAAAACTAATTTATTTATTAACTAATGTTAATAAATAAATTGTGAAAATCGAAAACATTTTGTTTTTTATTATTCTCGAAGTATGAAGTTTCATTATAAAGAAAATTTTTTCCGTATTTCTTACAAGTTGATCTAAATTACTGAAATGATTAAAAGTGATATTTTGACTAGTTTCAGAGTTATAAGTAAAAAACCATGCAAATTTGAAACTTGGTCACGTGTCCCATGTGTACTTTTTGTCTAAAACATCAAATTTTTCTAATAAAACGTAAAAAATTAAAAAGAAATAATACCACTATCGATTAGCTAAAGGTTAAAGATAGCAAAAAATCTTATCGAAACTTTTTTTTTTAACTATTGATTTTTGCAACTGTTTCTTTGAGCGTCCTTAATTTTGGTTCAAACTTGGTCACGCTCGGAAATATGGGAAATTTTCAGTAAAAAATTAAAAAATGAATCTTCTAAACAATTTAGGTTATTATATCCAATCATAACTCATAATCTAATTCAATTAAAACAAAATTTTTTGAATTATTTTCGATTTTACATTAAATAATATGTAAGTTTATGATTGCGTATCTTAATTCATTCAAACTCGGTCACGCGGTGTACCAGTAAAATACGTAATAAATCGAAAAACGAATACCAGAAACGGATTCTGTGATGAATTTACTTAAGGTTAGTTCATTTTTAGAAACGTAATTTGGTCTAAGTGAAAAGAAATTAATGGATTTATAAAAATGTTGGCAAGTTTTTTTTTCAAACTCTGTCACGCCATATGAATGCATAGCAGAAAACGGACAATGTGCACGCGGTGAGTCTACAGTTGAATCATAACCAACAATAAGGCTTTTTAATAGCAGACGACTTTTATTTAGTCATGGGGTTACTGACCACTTTCCCGATTACAATTTCCCGAATGATGTATTTCCCGATGATCATTTTCCCAAGGTTAATTTCCCGAACGGTTGTTTTCCCGAACTTACGTTTTCTCGATGATCTATTCTCCGATTTGAAATTTTCCCAAGGTTTTATTTCCCGATTCAAAACTATACGGTGAAATTTTTTGGTTTGTTTGTCGTCTGTTTGTTGGTTTCTTTAACCTTCTTTTTTTGGAAAAATGGACCCTAAAATTATCGGGGAAACGAAATTATTGTTGGGGGTTACATTTATTTACGAAATAAGAAACCGACGGCACTTAATCCTAATACTCACTGAGAGTGTCAAAGGCTTAGAGCAATAGAATGTCCGGCGAGGGAGACAACGACTGTAGTGGCAGGAGAGATAGTAGAAGTAAAAGGTTAGTGCGCGCAATTAGATTCTTACATATGTATGAATTCGTTTTTGATTTTTTTATTTGTTCATTAAGGTCCTGATAATCTTCCTAAGCACAGTCATGCATCCAATCGAGACATAGCTGAGGCCGAGGAAGTCAAACACGGTTCAAAACGTCGCGCCGAAGAACACCCTGAACGACCACTTTCGGCAATGCTTCGGACAGAGCTGAATGAGTGAGAACCAGGGGTTCTGGCTATGCTACCTGACAGGCCAAATTTGAGAAAATCTATGCAAAAAGCTCGTGACAGAAAACTTCCTTCCAATCCAAATTCTCTTACTGAAATGGGAGAACTTCCAGATCAATTCAAAGTTACAGCGAACGGAGACTTGTTTTTGATCAATGACTCCACAGAAGATGAGGATTTGGATATCTGTGAAGGGAGAATTCTTGTATTTGCTTCACGTCGAAATTTGGAATTGCTTGCTACTAGTGAAGTTTGGTACCTCGATGGGACTTTTAAGGTTAATTTTTATTGTTAAAAATTTTTTTTTAGTACAATTTTTATAATTACTGTGCAGATCGCCCCAAAGATACTCATGCAAGTGTTAAACATCCTTGCTAGTAGAGAAAGCAACAGTATACAATGCAAGGGACCAAAGGAGGTTGTATCCCTTCCATTTGTATGTGCACTGTTAAGTTCAAAAGAAACGGTACAGTATGCTGCTCTTCTTCGCTCCGTACTTTCTGCAGCTCGAGATCAGTTTGGTATTAGGAATTTTAAGCCCCGTAGAATTACGACGGATTTTGAAAAAGGTTTTATAAACGCATGCTCTGAAATTTTTTCCAATACTCAGCCGAACGGATGTTTTTTTCATCTGGGGCAATCGGTTTATAGAAATATTCAAAATTTGGGATTACAATCTTTTTATAATTCAACTTTTAGTCCACTTAAAAAAGAAGCTCCAGAGGATGTCGAAGGACTCGTCAAGTACTTTAAAGAATATTATAATCTGAAGAGAATGTTCTAGGCAGGCAAAGCGGCGTGGTAGAGGGCGACTCCGAGCTGTGACACCGCGGTACCCACCAATACTTTGGAATGTATATGATGCCACATTAAACGACCAGCACCGCACCAATAACGTCAGTCAATGCTGGCATCACAGATTTAATCTACTAATGGGCAAAAACCACCCTGACCTGTACTCTGCCTTAAAAGAGTTTCAGAAAGAACAAGGCAATACTGAAATAAGCATGATTGAAGTAGGGTTAGGTAAAATGTTGAAGACTGCTCCAAAAAGAAAGTAAGTTGAAAATCAAAATCGAATTCGGAACATAGTAGAACAGTTCGATTCATACCGTAACGAACTTGATGAAGAAAAACAACTATATAATATAGTAAGATATAGGTATTATTAGTTCAAGTAAGCCTCGCCCACTTTGGAGTGGGGGTCAAATTAAGCCATACCTACTTTGAAATGCTGCGCTGTGAACGCTGATGGGGATTATGTTACGCCCAGCTGTGTAGTATATCTACTGCGAACCAGTATGAGAATAGATATTCAGTACTGCTCAAAAGGTTAAGACACCCCCAAATTTCACTATACACATCTGTAAAATTTGAGTTTGCGCTTAGCCGTAACGGCTCAAATCGGTGTGTCAAGGTCTTAAACTTTTTTTTTTTTTCATAAATATATTAATTTAAAAGAAAAACCATTATTGTAATAATATTTAATTTACGAATGAATGTTCTCTCACGTTTCTGTTTAAAAAGTTAATTTTTGAAATACAGCAAATTTCAGCCATTTTTTCACTTTAGGAGCTGTCTTAAAATTGTTTACCAAGATCCTAATGCATACACTATTTTTTTCCAAGTTTTTACAATGTTCAAGTTTAACGAGAAAAAATTTCAAGTCGATCCATACAAAACTGTTCGAGCCACATAAGAAAAATGCATATTTTTAATCAGTTATAAATAACTAGTTTTTTAAAATTTTAATCAATTTTATGCCTAAACCTGTTATTTTTTTCTAATATAAGGGACAAAAATTATATAATAACTCAATTTTTTTCTATTTTTAACTTATTTAATAAAAATTACATAGAAAACTTAAAGGATTGCATAAAAAGTTACAATTTTTTACGGTAATAATCAAACTGTTTAACGAGAAGAAAAACGTAAAATTTTTAAATTAATTTATTCGATTAAATTAATAGAACGGACAATTTGATTTTTAACGTGGTTTTTTTAAATAAATTAGTTTTTTGAGCTTGACATATCTCGAACTGACTTCTTGGAATGTTATGTTCAAATTATTTAACGTTTAGCGCCATCTACATGATAAAGTTAGAAATTAAATAGATACATTTGTTTTAAATTTTGTAATTTTATCGGTTAAGATTAACATGGGGAAAAAAGCAGTGTCAGAATCAGTAAAATGGCAAATTATTGGTTTGTTTAAAGTTAAAAAAAATCTAACAGAGATTTCAAAAACTCTGAATGTAAGTAGATGTTGTGTTCGGAATACAATTTTCGCGTACCAAAACACCAAAAGTTCAGAAAGGCGGCGGGTCTGTGATGATTTGAGGCTGTCTTTCAGGAAAAGGAACAGGTGAACTTTATTTTGTAGAAGGCACAGTCAATAGCGACAAATACATTAACATTCTCGATAACACTATGATTCCTTCAAAAAAAAAACTTTTTGGAAGGCGCAAAAATTGGCTGTTCCAACAAGATAATGTTCCGTGCCAAACTTCAAAGAAAAGTTTGCTGTGGCTGTCTGATAATAAAATACCTTTGCTAAAATGGCCAGCTCGCTCGCCGGATTTGAATATTATTGAGAATGCTTGGGATCAAGTAGAACGTATAATTCAAAACAAAGATTTAAGAAATCTCAATGATTTGAAAGTAGAAATAGCTGCTGCTTGGCAAAGTTTAAGTTGCAGTTATTGTTTAGACCTTGCAAAGTCGATGTTCCGAAGAGTCGCAGCTTGCTATAAAGCCAAAGGAGGAACAAAATATTAGAATTCTCGGATAAAAAAATTCAATGTAGTGTAATTTAAATGATTTATTTGTGTTCTTTAATATGATTATGATGATAGTTTTTTTATGTATAATTAATTTAAAAATTTTACGTTTTTCTTCTCATGAAACAGTTCAATTATTACCATAAAAAATTGTAACTTTTCATGAAATCCTTTAAGTTTTCTATGTAATTTGTATTAAATAAGTTAAAAATAGAAAAAAGTTGAGTTATTATATAATTTTTGTCCCTTATATTAGAAAAAAATAACAGGTTTAGGCATAAAATTGATTAAAATTTTAAAAAACTAGTTATTTATAACTAATTAAAAATATGCATTTTTCTTATGTGGCTCGAACAGTTTTGTATGGATCGACTTGAAATTTTTTCTCGTTAAACTTGAACATTGTAAAAACTTGGAAAAAAATAGTGTATGCATTAAGATCTTGGTAAAAAATTTTAAGACAGCTCCTAAAGTGAAAAAATGGCTGAAATTTGCTGTATTTCAAAAATTAACTTTTTAAACAGAAAAGTGAGAGAACATTCATTTGTAAATTAAATATTATTACAATAATGGTTTTTCTTTTAAATTAATATATTTATGAAAAAAAAAAAAAGTTTAAGACCTTGACACACCGATTTGAGCCGTTACGGCTAAGCGCAAACTCAAATTCGACAGATGTGTATAGTGAAATTTGGGGATGTCTTAAACTTTTGAGCAGTACTGTAACTAATACAGCTCCATTGGCTGCTCAGTTCTTTATCTCTTTCTTTCCGATACTGGCGCTTTTTTTCCTATACTGTGCCCGCGCCCCACTAACCCAAGTGACGATGACCGAGTGGTGGGATGACTTACGTGGTGCGGCAAACAGGGGAAAGTATGGGAGGAAATCTGAAACACAGTTTTACTACCCACGTTTTTTTTTCTGATGCGTAATGCCAGTAACAAAGTTTCACTTCAAAAAACCAAACGAAAAAAGTACCATAACACCATTAACACCAAAATAAAAAAGATGAATTCAGGTGTTACCATGGAGAGCTCTCAACGTGAGACATAAATTACTTACAAGGAGAGGTTACACCCTGCGGGTCACCGATCCTAACGAAACTTTAGGGATCGTTTTCTAATATCAAAAAATGAAGAAATCCATCAATAATTCTGTCCAGTGGGCCTTTGATGTTGACTCGCCATAAGGCATTTTTTGCACTTTTTTGGTTTTTGTGCCAATTTTTCAAAAATCCTTGTTCAAAGCCTACTGCATTTACAAAATTCTGCAACCTCGCATTCTCTTTTTTTTTCATTGCTTTAAAGGAAAAATATTTCAAAGTTTATTTTTGATGAGTTTGACTCTGTGCTAAGAGGATTTCTGAAAGCAATTTTTGGGGTTTTTTGGATTTTTTAAACTTTAATATGAATTTTTGAAAAATTAGTTAAAAAACTACAAAAAAATCTAAAAGTGTCCGAACAAGCTAATTTTCCAAAAATTCCTATTCAAAGCCTATTACACGTACAGAATTCTGCAACCTTGCATTCTTCTTATTTTTTCATGAATTTTTGAGGAAAAATATTCTTAGACATCATTTTGATAAAATTGTCCACGTACAATTAAAGTTCAAAACAGCCAAAAAACCCCTAAAAAATGATTTTAGGAATCCCCTTGGCACAGGGTCAATTCATCAAAAATGAACTTAAAAATATTTTTCCTTGGAAGCAAATAAAAAAACAAAAAGAATGCAAGGTTGCAGAATTTTGTAAGTGCAGTAGGCTTCGAACAAGAATTTTTGAAAAATTAGCTAAGAAACCAAAAAAGTGCAAAAAATGCCATATGAGCTATATGACGAGTCAACATCAAAGGCCCATTGGACAGAATTATTGATGGATTTCTTCAATTTTTGATATTAGAAAACGATCCCTAAAGTTTCGTTAGGATCGGTGACCTGCAGGGTCCGATCTCCCAGTGTAGCCTCTCCTTGTTAGATAAGAAAAAAAAGAAGATTATTATTAATACTTTTGCATGATACATAAATTCAGGATTACTTATAATAAAATTTTGGAACGGATTATGTTGTACGTATCAAAATAAAAGTTACCTGCTTTCATCCGTTTTTCTAGATTGAAATATTGTTTTTTAATTTTTTCAAGTTCATTTTTAAGTTCATCTCTTTCTTCAGTAACCTTTGAAATATTACTTTCAAGCGTTTTTGTTTCATGTTTAGCCTGCTGTATCTCATTTTTTAACGATTCTGTTAACTCATTGACTTGCTGCCTATTTTCTTTTTTCTGTTTTTGGTAAGAGTCTTGTTCTATTTTGACTTCAAGATTTAAAATGATTGCCTGAAAAGTATTTGTTTTAGTTAATTAATTTATAAATAAGAAGCAAATAAGAAATTTAATAAAAAAATCTACTGTAAATTATATTATCAATCAATGGTTTTTTTTTTTTTTTTTTACTAGAAACTTCCTACACAGACGTATGAAGGTGCTAGGCTGGTGTTTTTTTGTTAAAGTTGGGGCAATAAATTATTGATTTCCATATGGTGGAAAATATTTGCTAAGGTAAAGGACCCAATTGTGGACCCCTTACCCCAATTAATGGACCCCTTCAGCAAAAATCCTTTTTAAATATTTTTTTAATGCAAATATCGGCATAAAACTATTTTAAAATAAACTTATGTTATCAAAGAATATTTCGAAATTTTTTTTTCAAGTTTACGTTAATAATTACGTTTTATTTTGAAAGTCACAATGTTGGTTGACTCGAGGGTTAGGTTGGTGTTCTCGTTGCAGCGAATAAAGAATAAATTCAAACTTGAATTTCTAGGCATACTTTAGTAATTTACGCAATGTATCACTGATCGATGAAAATCTTAGACTTCAAAAATTAGTATAGTATCAATTTTGTAAGTTAAAAATATAAATTTTTAAATAAATAATGCAGTTCTCATAATTGGGCCCTAGTCTCAAGGTACCCCAATTAATGGTCCTGAAGAGCAGCGGTCCATTAATACGAACCTTTAAATGAAACCCCGAGTACCCCAATTAATGAGAAGTTAGTTTTGGCTTTCCTACCGAGTTTTATACTTTAAAATATCAGCTTTATAAATCTACTAATGTGGTTAAATTACTTTTGTCAATGAAAACTGTAACTACTTTTAACTTCAATGTCAACAAAAATCGTAACCTCAAAAGTCAATAGTTTGAAATAAAATCACAGGGTCTATTGATTGGGGTAAGAAAAACGTTAAGGGGGTATGGCATGTAAAAAAGGTTCATTAATCGGGGACTTTGACACACAGTCTCAAAAATACGGTCCAAAAGGTCTCTACTTTAAGCATTAATTACTCTGTAAATAAATAAAATTTTTTAATAAAAAAAATTGATTTTGACTCTTAAGACCACTAAAATTAAGTATGTACAAAAAAAATTAACCTCACTTGCTTGGTTTTTTCTATAAAATTCAAAAACCCCGAAAGATGTGATTTTTGGGGTCCACAATTGGGTCCTTTACCTTACATCATAGTTTAGTTGTAGTTATTAAAAATTATATAATACTTTCACACAGCTTTGTTTTTGTTTTGTTCATTTAAATTTTCTTTGTTTTATCATTTATTTATTTGTTTTTATTTTATTTTGATTTGTTTTTTGTCTTTCGTCTTCTTTTTGTCTGTTTGTGTGTGTACCGATTTGCTGTGTATGCCTTATGGGCCACTTATGATGCACGACAAATTTTTCAATCTCCGTTCACCTGTAATATGTTCCACGTCAATGTCTCCGTACTGTATTAATCAATCTTCTCATCAGTTTGGCGAAGTTTGGGTTGACGCCAAAAAGATCCAGGACACGTTCGTTGCCTAGGTCCCATCTATCATAGCACCAACAATGAACGTGTTAAATTAGAACTGATACTCTAGTAGCGTCACCAAGGGACTGGATAAAAAAAGGTCAATAAATTTGTGCTTCAACCGGTAATGCCATGAACCTATAGATTTATTTATAAGAATCTCTTTGTATTGACTCAAAGAAAAAAGCCTCATCATGCCCACAGCTTTAATATCTTCCTGTACCACGCCCATCGGTTCAAATAAGCGACTGTTATTTAAAATGTAATAAAATAGTATTTTAACTATAGTTTTAATAAAGTTTTAAATACCTTTCTTTGATAAAAAAGTACAAAATTTTCTTGGAAATTTCATTTGAGTGATTTTTCGAAGATGCAGACTTGTTAGGGATTACTTCAAAAATAAAAATTGAAGTGTTTGTGATATGCACACTTTTGTAATGTGTACTCCTAGCAGGATGGTTGTATCTTCTAATGGTTTGAGTTCTTATAGGAATTTTTCCACGCAAAGAGCCGTCTCTAAAAGCTGTATAATGTCAGTAACAGCGTCTAAGTTTTTTACGAGAGCTTTTTGCATGGATGTTATGTACCTTGGCCTCCAAGCGGCTGTAGACCAACGTTCACAATCATTGGCGCGGTTACTGTGAACCTACTTGCTGGTCTTCTGCTGGTTGATGAGCTGTATGCTGTGTGGGTGGAATTGTAAAGCGAAATGATAGGATTCTTCAGTAGTCAGAAGCTAGATTTTGCCTTGTATCCTCCAGTTCGGTTAGGCACCTGGGTGTCATGAGGTTGCGCCGCTGCTTACTCGTTGTTACTATAGACTCATCTTGCAGTTCGCCTATCGGTAACTGGGAAACTTCCTCGTAATCTGATCAAGACGAGGGTATTGAGGGAAAATATTCTTTTATTTGGTGTATTTCCGTCTTTTGCGATGGTGTTGCAGGTTGCATTAGCGTAGCTTGTGCTTTCGGCTTTCTCTGGTACTGGAAGTAACACGACACCGCCCTCGCTTACCATACTTGCGTATTCTGTTTCTCTATTCTCCATAAGGGGAGAGTTCACTGCTCTCTGGTTTACGACCTTTCGGTTGCCAGGACACACATTTACCGATACTTTTTTGATTTTAGGTCATTAATCTCTTTTATACTCAACTATTGAATAGTACGATAGCACATTAGCTCGGTGGCTTATATTTTTCCTTTGGCATCGTGACCCACTTCCACACACGACAGTTTATTAGTTGTTTCGTTGGCACTTCTTTCACTCTCCTGTTGTAGTGCTCTCCTTTTGTGAAAGTGGAGGAGCGTAGCTGACTACAGCCGCTGGTGCTATTGTTGATGATGATGTCATTGATAAAGTGTCTCACGCGAGGATTTCATGGATTGATTTTTTATTCGCTATAGTTACTAAAATTTAAGATCACTAGAAATTACTCAGTGCGCAAGCACGCACGGATCCTTATTTATTGCTTTTGCAAAAGAAATTTTTGTTAAATAAAATGAAAAATTCTAATTTCATCAGTTTTTAAATTGTTTTACTTTACATAGCCCCTCCTAGCACGCTGCGAGTTCATATATATATATACTAGGGGGGTGCCCCCCTGCTCGCTCCGCTCGCCAACCCCCCAAATAAACATGATTTATAAAGATTTATTAAGAAATATATGTTTATTCAATAATAAAATATTAATATAAAAACTTAAACAAATGTTT
Source organism: Encarsia formosa (assembly GCA_038277355.1). Taxonomy (NCBI): domain Eukaryota; kingdom Metazoa; phylum Arthropoda; class Insecta; order Hymenoptera; family Aphelinidae; genus Encarsia; species Encarsia formosa. The sequence continues at coordinate 72,368,021 of CM076184.1, forward strand.
TGAGATGTAATTGTATTTGAAACAGAATAATTAACAATGATTTAATTTATTTTCAAAATTAATTAATGACATAAATTTTTGTGCCTAGTTAGGTTATCTTTTCTGCTTGAATTTTTTTTACTTTCAATTTTTTATTTTTTTCCAGCCTTCGGCCGGATGGTGACCACACTGTAAAAAAAATCGGGGTAAATTTACCTCATATAAAAAATGGGAACCTCGCTCAGCGAGGTAAAATTACAATGACCTGCGCAGTATATTTACGCGCCGATGGTAAATTTACAAATATTTTGTGAATTTACAAATCTCTGGTAATTTTGCCTTCTGCTATTTAGAAAAAAAAATTATTGATAAAAATTAATCAATAAATACTAAAGGGCAAAGATGAAAAACAACAAAATAGCTTAATTAAAAATATTTATTTATTTGTTCCTTCAGCAAATGATTTTTTTTCCGTAAATTCACACTGATCCTAACCTCACGTATCACAAAGACTTAGAATCTACGTACTAATTTGGCTATTTTTTCAAATAAGTAATTAAATTAAAACTTCAAATTTTATGATGTTAGAATCTTGAAATCTAAATGAGTTTAATCAACGTCAATTTTATTGAAAACTTCGAGGGAAAATTTGTTAAACCAGACACTCAATTTTCACTTTTGTTGTCTTAGACTATCGAGGGTAAATCCGATTAATCCCACTATACTTAAAGCCAACAAGTTCTACTCGGTGAAAATAAAAACTCTATGTAATCTTTTACATCGTTCTCTTTAAGGTTGTTGGGTCGGTCCATGATTTGACAAGTAGATTCTAACAAAAAAGTACTCATTTTGTAGGTAATTGCTTCTTATTGATGCCACTAAACTTTTAGGGCAAAATGAACCTTGGGAGAAAAGATATTGCCAAATTTGTTTAACACGTAAGCTTATGGGAATCACTGTTTTCTTGAAAGTTTAATAGGAGCTGACAAGTATATTTTAATGAAAAAATTCAGGGTAAAAGAAAAATTTTTTTGAAACACTTATCAATTAAAAGCAATTACCAGTGGACCTTATGAGCTGAGAAAAAAATAATCAAACACTAAAATCTTAGGTTAGGTGCTATGTTGTGCCATGAGTGCGAGAGAGACAGAGAGCGCCGTGAATCTCTCCGTTCGACTCGCACTAGTATCTCTTTCTCTCTCGCACCGACCCAACAACCTTAATTTAGATTGCTTGAATAAAGAAACATGATAAAATATTACATTGCTACGTATCGAACCGGTGATGCCTGCGAGTCAACTGATATCAACGACAACATAACCTCACTCTCGACTACCAAAACATGTTTCCAAAACCTGGCGTAAAAATACGAAGCTGAGCGATGTAGATTCACCAAAAATTTGTAACTTTACGTTCGAGCGGTAGATTTACAAATCTTGGTAAAATTACTCCGCTGGACCACGTTCCCATTTTTTACATCGCTGAGCAGTGTATATTTACAAATATTTGTAAAATTACATAGCTCAATGGTGTAAATTTACGAACGCAGAGTAAATTTACCCTGATTTTTTTTTTACAGTGCACTGTACTTACCACATGAAAAATTTCTAAAGTAATAATAAACCCTCTTTAAGCGCAAATTACGCGCAATCCACCCACGTATTTAAAAAAATCACAAGAACCCATCCTTTTTTTTTTTTTTTTTTTAAATAACCCATCAATAAAAAATCCCCTATTATGTGGTACTTCTAAAAAATTGATAAAGTTTGGTTCAAATTCTTGAAAATTTCCAAGATCAGTTAAAACTTGAACATGAAAAATTCCTAAAGTAATAATACACCCTCTTTAAGCGCAAATTACGCGCAATCCACCCACGAATTTAAAAAAACCAAAATAACCCATTTTTTTCCAAAATTACGCGCAATCCACCCACGTATTTAAAAAAACCAAAATAACCCATTTTTTTCCAAAATAACCCATCAATAAAAACTTTTTCTAGGTTTGCGCGGTCCAACCAAAAGAACCTATCCAAAATAACCCTTCCTAAATAACCAATCACCCAATTCCTGGAACTCATTTTTATTTATTCTCGGAAAAAATGGGCCCTATCACTATCCTGACTGTCCGGATAGTGTCGAACGTGTAAATGAACTGTCCGGTTAGTGCTTATAATGTATATTTATAATGAAAAACAATTTTTTTTTTAACTTATATATCCCCTATTATTTGGTACTTCTAAAAAATTGATAAAGTTTGGTTCAAATTCTTGAAATTTTCCAAGATCAGTTAAAACTGAATATTCTTTTAAATTGAACTGTATAAAATAAAATAATTTTACCTTTGAGATACACTTTTTTTCTCTAAATGGAATTTTCAAAGGTTAATTTCATAAAAATGATAGTCTCGTTGAATTAGAGATAATCTGAGTAAAAGATATTAATTAAATTATATTAAATTTTGATTTCAATATAAAAAAAATAATAATAATTGCATAAATCATCAAAATTTAAAAAATACTCACACAAATTAGGTTAACCAAAAATTTTGAAAATGAATGTTGATAAATTAAAATATCAAAATTTATCTATATTACACACCATCAAAACATTCACAAAAAAAATTAACAAAAAAGGTGGTATTTTAACGTATATAAATAAAATTAGTTAAAAAATTTACATTGTAAACAAAGATTTAATTATATGTATATGTATAAAAAATGAAGGGTTGTTGTTTATTTTAAAAAATGTAAATTTGAAACTATTTAAATAGTTTTTAACATTTAAATATTTTTTGAAAAGTTAATATTTCAATTAAATAATGTCTAAACAAAGAAATTTTAAATATAGAAAATATAAAAATTACAAATAGGTTAAAATTCATGAACATTAATAAAAATATAGATTTTCCTGAAAAATTCATGAGGAGCAAGGTAAAAAATTAGCAAAATTGTAGCAAAATGATGTAATTTTGAATGTAATGATATGAGGAGAATATAAAAAGAAAATTTTTAAAATGAGGAGTAAGACAAAAATAACGTAAATATAAGATAAAATCTAATAATTTGACTGCTTCTCAGTGAGGAGCAATACTTATTCAAGTGAACACTAAAAAAACACAAACAGAGGAGCACGCGAGGAGGACTTCGTATTTCGAAAACTAAAAGGAATTTCTTTATAATTCGGCTTCTAATAGGAAGTGAGGAGCAGTTTGAGGAGCAAAAAAACGCAATTTTTCAGTAAAAATTGACTGCGCCTCAGGATATAACTATATAATATAGGGATATATATATATATATACACGCACACACACACACTAGGAGGTACCCCCCCTGCTCGCTCCGCTCGCCAACCCCCTAATTAAACATGATTTAAAAAGATTTATTGAAAAATATATGTTTATTGAATAATAAAAATTAAAATATTAATATACAAACTGAAACAAATGTTTTTAAATTTTTTTTTATTTGAAACAGAATAATTAATAGAATGATTTAATTTATTTTCAAAATTAATTAATGACATAAATTTTTTGTGCCTATTTAAGTTATCTTTTCTGCTTCAATTTTTTTTACTTTTAATTTTTTATTTTTTTCCGGCTTTCGGCTAGATAGTGACCACTGTACTTATCACATGAAAAATTCCTAAAGTAATGATACACCCTCTTTAAGCGCAAATTACGCGCAATCCACCCACGTATTTAAAAAAATCAAAATAACCCATTTTTTTCCAAAATTACGCGCAATCCACCCACGTATTTAAAAAAACCAAAATAACCCATTTTTTTCCAAAATAACCCATCAATAAAAACTTTTTCTAGGTTTGCGCGGTCCAACCAAAAGAACCTATCCAAAATAACCCTTCCTAAATAACCAATCACCCAATTCCTGGAACTCATTTTTATTTATTCTCGGAAAAAATGGGCCCTATCACTATCCTGACTGTCCGGATAGTGTCGAACGTGTAAATGAACTGTCCGGTTAGTGCTTATAATGTATATTTATAATGAAAAACAATTTTTTTTTTAACTTATATATCCCCTATTATTTGGTACTTCTAAAAAATTGATAAAGTTTGGTTGAAATTCTTGAAATTTTCCAAGATCAGTTAAAACTGAATATTCTTTTAAATTGAACCGTATAAAATAAAATAATTTTACTTTTGAGATACACTTTGTTTCTCTAAATGGAATTTTCAACTAGGCCCAGCTGAAAAAATCCATATGGAAATCCGTAAGGAAACCCGTACGGGGACCCGTAAGGGTTCCCGTAAAGGACCCCATACGGGTTTCCGATACTGATATTTGGTCAGGGTTTCCGTACGGGTTTCCATACGGGTTTTTTTTTTTTTTCTTTTAATTTTATTTTCACACTATTTTTTTATTTATTTAATTGAATATTACTATTAGATATTGATATATTATTCTTTAAAAGATTTAATTATTAATAATAAAATTATTTTGAATAAAATTATCGAAGAAAAAAATTTTGTTCGACTGAGATTCGAACCCACGACCCCAGGCATGGCAGGTAGACACTCTACCAACTGAGCCATTGAGCTAGCTTGCTCGAAGACTTTAATTAAACTACTTTAACAACTGTTTTATATTTGATTTTTAACTGGTCTCACTCAACGCGCAAACACGAGCAATTTTATTACATTATCTAAATCTAAAACAAATTTTGTCGAAGCTTCATCTAAATTAAAGGGCTTAACCGACAATAATTTGTATATTAAAGGAGTTTAATTGAGGTCTTGATGCATGCTAGCTCAATGGCTCAGGTGGCAGAGTGTCTGCCTGTGATGCCTGTGATGCCTGGGGTCATGGGTTCGAATCTCAGTCGAACAAAATTTTTTTCTTCGATAATTTTATTATTAATAATTAAATCTTATAAAGAATAATATATCAATATCTAATAATAATATTAAAATAAATAAATAAAAAAATAGTGTGAAAATAAAATTAAATGAAAAAAAAAACCCGTATGGAATCCCGTACGGAAACCTTGACCAAATATCAGTATCGGAAACCCGTATGGGGTCCTTTACGGGAACCCTTACGGGTCCCCGTACGGGTTTCCTTACGGATTTCCATATGGATTTTTTCAGCTGGGTAATAATTTGACTGTTCCTCAGTGAGGAGCAATACTAATCCAAGTGAACACTAAAAAAACACAAACAGAGGAGTACGCGAGGAGGGCTTCGTATCTCGAAAACTAATAGGAATTTCTTTATAATTCGGCTTCTAATAGGAAGTGAGGAGCAAAAAAACGCAATTTTTCATTAAAAATTGACTGCGCCTCAGGATATAACTATATAATATAGGGAGATATCTCCCTATATTAAATTTCCGTTTTTTATTCTGATCCCCCAAATTGGATCCCCTAAATTGGATCTTCGAAAATCAGAAATTCTTAAAAACACGGCCAAAACACAGTTAAATATCGCACTTTTTCGATCCCCCAAATTGGATCCCCTAAATTGGAACTTCGTCGAAATATTGGATCTCCTAAGTTGGATCCCCCTTTTCAAAATTTTTTACTGAAATATCGTATTTTTTACTGTCAAAAAAATAAATAATTAATTTTAGTAATTTTAAATAATAATGAGTTTCTCCTTCATTGTGTTGGTTGCTCGTGATTATGAAAATATAAATTAAAATCCAATTGTTGGTTGATCTTAAATCGGTTTATAAATGCATATAAATAATTATTGGATTTTAATTTATATTTTAATAATGAATTTCATTTAAAAATTTTTTTTTTAATTTTAATTTGAAACAAACTTTTTTAAACCTATACCTAACTTTATACCAATGTTTACTTTTCGATAAAAAACATTTACTTAGGATTAAAAATTTGTGCGGTACTAGAAATTTTTACGGGTAATCAAGGGACACTTAAGTGGGCAGATTTGCGCAATCCCAAGCCAGCTGGTTAGATAAGCGAGATACGTTAGTTTAGTGAGAGCTAATAATTTAAGTCGTGTAAATAATTATAATAATATAGGGAGATATAGGAGATATTATAATCTGGTTTTTTTTTTAATGATCCTCAAAATTGAGTCCTCAAAATTGAAAATCAATAAAAACACGGTCAAAAGACACGTAAAAAAGATACTTATGAGTCCTCAAAGTTGAGTCTACGATGGGAAAGTTGAGTCCTCCTTTTCTCAAAAAGGTATTTTTTAGATTCTCATGTAACATTTTCTATAGAAGCAGCTTGGTGTATAGAAAGATTTGAATTGTGTAAATATAGTCATTCAGTACAACGTTTAGCAATTCATACAGAAAATCAACAAAACATAATATATAAAGAAAATGAAGAAGAAAAAAGTTAAAAAAATGGAAAACAACTTTAGCAGCTTGGTTTGAAGGGGAGATGAGGTGGGAAGGGTTTGTTATTGCACTTAAAAATATTAATGGACCTTTTTCAAAATTTAAAGTACTTCAATAAAACTTTAAAGTTAGTGACTGAGTTGATGAATAAGGTGAGTAAGATTTGCTCGTAGATTGTGTGAGATAAGTTTGGGGATGAAATACGGTATTTGAAGTAAATTAAAATTGTGAGGTCAGTTATGTGGCTAAGATTGAATTAGGTCAGGTAGTTGAAGATAAAAAAGTAAGTATAGTTGGTAGGGTTCTTACTATGGGTGAGAATAGTAAATCGGGTTAGATAAGGCGAGTGTGTGCAGAAGGTTGGGTGCAGGTAAGGTGGTTGTGGGCTGGTAGATCAGATATTAAAATTATAACTTTGGCTCTAATTAGAATTTTCATATAAAATCATATATCATTAAAAAGGTCTTGAGCTCAGCTTTCTAATTATGTCATTTTATGTCATTGAAATTTTTATTAAATACTTTTCGTTGTCATGAGAGGGTGCTGAACAAAGCCGTTTATCATTTTAAATCCAACCCTACCCCTACAAAATCATAAATCAGCTTAAACGCAATTTCGCGAGCTGTTACTATGCAGGAAGTAAGTTCATCTCATGAAGAATCGGTAAAAAAAATTTGTAGATTATTTTCCCGAGCTGAATTTCAACCAATAGGAATGCCGCATTTGACATTTGGTGGAGGGGTAAAATTGGGTAAAATTATTTCGATAATTTGTCGGTTATTTCCAATTCGAACGTTTTGAGTCGCATAGCAACTTGAATTGTTAGACTTACTCGAATCAGCTTTTGGGTTAGACCCGAGTCACTGCGGTGTATACCTACACGGATAGGACTCGGCCGACTGAAACAGCCGGTAAGCATACCGGGGAAAAAGTCGGGTGAAGTTACGCCCGAAAAATCGGCGTAAGCATATATATATTTTCCTCTAGCGGACAGCTGTTCGGGCGCGCGCCACCGCTCGCTCACCGCTCGGAATCGGCCTCATCCGCTCTTACAAAAATGCTGCCAATTTTTACCTATTAGAAATATTGCTTTGAAACTTTCCAAAAAATTTCCTCGAAGCATAATGAAAAACTTTCTCGCTGGAAGTTTTTTTAACTATTAATTTTCATGCTTGCTTTTATAATCCAAAGATTGAGGTTAAAAAAGTTAATTTTTTATTTTTAATAGTTAATTACTCTGCTTTGAAGCACTTTCAAAATATCTGGACCATTCCATTGGCAGCGGAAAGAGTTCAAAAATATGCTGCTAAAATTTCATTAAATAATATTCAGTAGTTTCTGAGTTTTTGCGAGTTGAACAAAAAATGCGTGTATCGAGAAAATTTTAACTTTTTTATTCAACTCAAAAAAACTCAAAAACTACTAAATATTATTTAATGAAATTTTAGCAGCATATTCTTGAACTCTTTCCGCTGCCAATGGAATGGTCCAGATATTTTTAAAGTGCTTCAAAGCAGAGTAATTAACTATTAAAAATAAAAAATTAGCTTTTTTAACCTCAATCTTTGGATTATAAAAGCAAGCATAAACACTAATAGTTGAAAAAACTTCTAGCGAGAAAGTTTTTCATTTTGCTTTGAAGAAATTTTTTGGAAAGTTTCGAAGCAATATTCCTAACAGGTAAAAATTGGCAGCATTTTTGTAAAAGCGGATGAGGCTGCCTGAGCTAATTTTTATTTGTAATAAAACTAAAAAAAGGGGGTGCATATTTTTGCTAAAAATTTTATATCATTATTATTCAATTTATTATTATTATTATTATAATTGTTTAATTTTTTATTTTATTCATATACTCGGGTAAAAAGCCCATTACAATTATTATTATTATTATTATTATTATTATTATTATTATTATTATTAATATTAATATTCATAATAAAACAGGTACTAAAAATATTTTTAATTACAAGAGTGCTAGAAACTAATCGATACTTTAATTACATTTTTTTTTAATTTATTTGATTTAATAAATACAACTATTTCTTCTATTTTCTGAATTGTAACAGAATTTTATTTTTAAGTTTATTGATCTTCACACATTAACTCTTAAAGGAATTTTTAATTGATTAATTTGGGAGAGTAACAAATGAATCTTTGATCATAGTAAATCGATTACTGCATCCGCTTTTAATTGATAAAAAAAAAAAAAAAAAAAAAAAAAGGGAATTAAGAAAGTATAGAACTATGCGTATTTTTTATAAATATTTTTCTCCATAAGTTTATCGATAGTTTTTTGTAAATACTTTGTTAATACATGTAAAACAAGGTTTTTAATGAATGCATGAACTTCAAAGTGTTTAAAATATTTGTATTTATTTTTTCTCAAACAAGCTGTAAGTACAGAACTATTCTTTTTTAATTTTATATAATTTACAAAATATAGCGAGTTTTTTTTATTAAACAACAAACATGGCGTTCTATCAGGAAGTGAATTATAACTAATAGAATCAGTTATTTCAGTTATAGTTACGCTATATTAATTTTTTTGACAGTAAAACTTAAAAAATAAAAATTTTGCTTATATTTACTCTGGTCATAAAACTCTTCAATTTTTTTTTCAATTTTGTTATTCAAAGTAGGAAGTTGACGAAGAGGACAAAGATTTTCATCGTTACTCATCTTCACTGTTATAAACTATTACTACATATTATTTCATAAGAAGTTTCACCTTTGTTCACGTAACCTCTAATAATTGTTAGAAAAAAGATCATTCACTCAATTTTTCAAAAATAATAACTAAAAGAAAAAAAGGATTTTGGACTAAGGAGATTGTATACAGTTCCTATGTATTCTATCGATTACTTACGTTTTTCGATCAAACTCGTGTAGTTTTTTTATTTTCACAGCACAATGACAAGTTTATGAAACGTATAGAAATTTGCATGCACCGACTTCCGAGCGGTGGCGCGCGCCCGAACAGCTGGCCGCTAGAGGAAAATATATATATGCTTACGCCGATTTTTCGGGCGTAACTTCACCCGACTTTTTCCCCGGTATGCTTACCGGCTGTTTCAGCCGGCCGAGTCCTATCCGTGTATATATGAGTATTCATAGGTACATTCATAGTAAACAAATAGTAATAGAACTATAACCGCAAAAATGTAAAATACAGCATTTATATGAGTTGAAATTCAGTTGGGGAAAATAATCCAGCCGAATACCCCTAGTGCTTCAAAATTGTCGATAGTTTTCCAACTGTGTTTTGTTACACAGCAACGAGGGGGGCAAGTTTGACAGGTTATAAATCACGAGTGCGAAGCGCTCGTGATTTTTTGTCAAACTTGCCCCGCAAGTTGCTATGCAAAAAAACTGGAGGAAAACTGAAAATCGAGGCTTGTACGAGATTGCGAAATTAGAAAATAATCGTGATTTTTTTACTATTTCGCTAATTACTAGAGTAGTTTTCAGGGTGGGCAGTTTAAGCTAGAGATCTAAGATGAGTCAGGTCCAGAATGAATAAGGTGAGTAGGGTTTGTTGGTAGAGTGAGTGAGAAATGAGTTGGAGATTAAGTGCGGTATTTGAAGTAAGTGAAATTAGTAAGGTTTGTAATGTGGCTAAGATTAAAATATGTTAGGTGGTTAAAGATGAAAAATTAAGTAGGGTTGGTAGGGTTATGAATCAAATTATGATGAGTATGTAAAGTTCAAACTGAACTCTCGTGTCTAATTTTTATTGGTTTTAAGCACTCAAGTCTTTTTATTATTTTACCAAACATAGAGCTTTTGTATTGTTTCGATTAATTTTTATAGTCATCAACTATAATTAGGGGGTTGGCGAGTGGAGCGAGCAGGGGGGTGCCTCCCCCTAGTATATATATATATATATATATATATATATATATATATAATTGTAATTTCTCTTTCGCTCTCCCCCCATACCCATCTTTAATTCATCATTTTACACCGTAAAAAAAGGTTTAAAAATGTACTTTTAACTCCACTCTAACCCCAAAAATTTCTCGACGAAATTGAAAAATATTAATATAGTAAATGAAAATTTAATCAAAGAAAAAATAGATATTGTAAGTTCAGTAAAGTTTTCGAAAAATAATTTGGAAAATAAATAAAAGGATTGATTGAAAATTCTTATCAATAAATTAATGTACTTGTTCAAAGTTTTTTATAAAACTTTGATATCGTACTCGTTTGAGATATATACATTTTTACAACTCATTAAAATATAATACTTTGACGTCATCAGCAACAATGTGAGAAATTAAGTATAAAAAATTTATAAAACGTCATCATTAAGAAATTTAAAAACTAAGTTAACAATAGTCTGATATTGAAAAATTCTTCTCTTCCATTTGATTTCTCACGATGTTGTCTCTTCTCTTTGGATTTTTTCGTGATTCATAATGAGATTCATCTGGAAATTAGTAAGACGTTGATTTATTATCGAGTCATTTCGTGCAATGTGTACAATAGAATATTCCAAATTTCTCCAGAAGGCCAGTCTGAGTGGAGTACAGCTTCCTGCATCCAGATTGATTTGGGTCAACGATTTTATTTTTGGTCAGATAATCAAAAAACTGCACATGAACAATACGCTCAAGTAATCTCGAAAGCTCAGAAAGTTGCTAAAATTCTGGAAATGTTAAGTGTTCACGTGGGCATTTATAATAAATAACATATATTAATTATAATTGGAATCCGTTTTGCCAAGACTTCGTTAGTTTGCCCTATCAGTCTTGTAGTGGTAAGAGTAGAGTAGGTTATTAATTGAGGTAATTTTAAGTTTTATCGAAAACTTGAAAACGCGAAAAGAAAATATCGGGTTGCATCCAGCGTCAAACTTGACGTGTTATTTAAGATCGTGGAGAGCTGATGATGTAGTGTCCCAAACTGGCAATAGCTGAGTAGGAAAATTTTTTAAGTTCGACTTTAATTTTATAGTGAATTGATTAAATAATTTTTAGATTTAATTTTCGTTTTTGAAGTATTAAGGATATTTTTGTTGATAGGGATTTATTAATAATTTTTGGAAGAACAAAATTTTATTTTTTCAAAATTTTAATTTTTGTGAACAGTGCTTTATAATTGTAATAAATTAATAGTTTACCAGGAAAAATTATAACGTAAGAGTTATAGACTACGGGAAGATTTTAGAAGTAAAGAGCGCATGCGAGAAATAAAGAATGGTTGCACCGCCGCTGCACGCTATCGAGGCGAGCAGCTATAACTTAAGCAGTGTCTCTTTTGTGCGGCCGTCCGTTTATTGCCGTATCACTTGATTCTCTTCTTCGACGCGTAAAACAGACCAATTATATGCAGACGGACGCTCTACAAGTGTATTCAGCAGATTTTCGGTTGAAGTACCGACTTTTCATGCCAAAAGTCGATACTTCAGCCGAAAATCTGCTGGGCTTCCTAGGTAGCGCTGCAGTCGCGCACATAGCGAATATTCCAATTAGACTGTCCAGTTTTAATTTTCTAAGTAGGAAAGCAGTAAATTTTATTTAACTGAAATTGTTATTTTATATAGCTGATCTTTTGTTCTTCTACACATAATAATTACTGACTCTACAGCACGGCAAGCTGGTATACATATATTTTATTCTTCATATTTTATGTCGATTGTAATCTTTTTTTTTTGCAAACACACCTTAATGTATATACATATAGCTGGATCCAATTTATACGTAAAAAAAAAGTCAAAAGTTGTTACATTCAATCGACTGGAAAATTGAATGTAAAGAAAAAGAAAAAAAAAAAAATAATAATAATAATAATAATAATTTTTTTTTTTTTTTTATAAAGTAGGTGAATGCATTTACGCACCGTCAGGTGTCTTGACACCCGGTGTGTTGGGCTCAGAGTTACCTTCTCTACTACCCACAAAACACCTATCTCCTTGTCTCCAACCGTCACTTGGTGTGCGTTAGCATTACTTCGCCATGACGAGTTCCTGCTGTCGAACCTTATTTTTCCTTCGTCCGTTGTGTGGTCTTTACTGTCTCTTCTCTGTCCTGTCGTCTCCTGTCATGCAGCACTTGTTGTGACGCTCAAAACATCACCGTGTCCTGTCACTATCTTCGCCCTATCTGTATGCGGCAGCGTGCCGTTTCTTCGCGGCGTTCAGCTCGCGTCAAAACACGGGGCAGGTGCCGCTTCCAGATATGTGGTCGCACTTTGCGCTTACTTTTTTCTCACATAGAAAACAGTGTGGAGGTTCCTCGCACCCTGCCTTCCTGTGTCCAGCCTTACCGCATCGGAAGCAGCTGTCCGACTTGGAATCTTTCTCGCTGCAGTCCCGCCCCATGTGGCCGTATCTCAGGCATCTGTAGCAATCGCACGACGTGAACCCTACGGCGGATGCTGCAGGCGGTCCATCCAATCCTAACTCTTTCTGCCTTAATCAGCTTGGCAGCGTTTTCCTCCGAGAGGTCTACGACTGCGAATCCTGTGCCCCACTTTCCAGGCGGGAACAGGTTGACCCTTCATTTTTCATGAGGATCATGTAAGCAGCTCGTCAGGGCCGCCTTCACGTCCTCTCTGCTTGCCGTTGGTTCTATCCCTCGAACCTCCAGCGTCGTTGTTCTTCGGTGAGGTTTCTCGACGCTTCTCAAGCCTTGGACAGCCTCCTCGACCCTGGACTTGAAAGTCTCAAGGTCGGCTTCGCTGCCTAGTTGCAGGAGTACGCCTTCTCTGTTCGTCTTCCTAACATCAGTGACGGATGCACCTTCGGATGGTGTCTGGATCTCAGACTTCATCTTTGCTAGCACACTGGCATAGGTCTGGCCGGTGCCAACCTTAACGACCAGTGTGCTGGAGGTTGCGTCGTTCTTCCTTCCCGGCTTCTATTTCTTCTTCTTTTTTCTTTCCTCTTCTCTCTTCCTTCTTTCTTCTCCTCCGTTCTCCTCCTTTCTTCCTGGTGCAACGACTTCGCCATTGTCTCTTTTCCTTTTCTTCAAGAGTATGGAAGTCTTATTCTCTCCCTCTTCTTCCCTCTGCATATTGCGGGTGGCGAAGATCGCGTCCCTCACCAACTGCCCTTCTATCCTTCGTCGTATCTTCACCCTTGCCTGCCTGGCTTCCTCGGTCCAGGTAAGGCCCTGGTGATAGGCCTTTTCCCTCTCGTCGCCCTCTCCATACTCACGCAGTGCCATCGCCACTTTATTTTTCACCGACTTTAGGCCATCCTTGATGGTCATGTTGACGCCTTTCTGCGGCTTGCACGACTCTATCATCTTGTTGACTTCGAGCTGGATCTCTTCCAAGAGATCTCTTCCAGTCTGCCTCGTTTTGACGGGCTTCTGCCTGTCCTCCTCGCTGATTCTCATATCATTCGCCGTGGCGTTACTAAAAGCGCTCACGCTACTGCCGATGCAAGCGTTGCTTCCCCTCCGTTCCTCACGAGCTGGTATTTTGAGGAACACATCTTGTCTCTTTGCTTCCATATCCACACGTTCTTGCTCCCCCCCCCCCCCTCCCCAGAATCTATGGGGCCAGCGTAGGCCACTCGGGCTTTCACCGAGTCGGAACCTACGGGAAGATTTACTCTTTGGGTTACGTCTGTTTTAAGAGTCGTTCCATGATGGGAGTAGACATATGGCAGTATGGCCAGACAAAAGGGGTGTGGCCTAGGGAAATGACCACTAGCCCCAGCGCCAGCCCTGGCAGGAATCCCCTCTGCCTTACCAGGGTAGCATAGCATGGCGGAGGTGGCGTGACGTCATCAGCTGTAGGGCCCGGCGCGCATTATGCAAATTATATGCAAATTTTATGCAAATTTTCGGAAATTTATGCAAATTTTATGTAAATTTTCGGAAATTTATGCAATTTTTTTTTTTTTACAGATCTTAAAGTATATGCTAGTTGTATTCAAATTTTACGCAAATTTCAGATTTTATGCAACTTCGAAAATTTTTTTAAGAATATATGGTGGTTGTCTTCAAATTTTTGAAAATTTCAGGTTTAAGGTGGTTTTCTACCAAATGCATGACAATAGAGAATCAGCTCAAATTTTATGGAAGTGTTTATTAGATATTAATAAACATTTCTACGAAGTCTGATCAAAATTGACCATATAGTTTGAAAGTTACAGCAAGTTGAAGATTGAATTTTTTTCATTACGCGTATGGCCGCTACGCTGAAAAAGTGTACTAAATTATTAATATTTATCTTCTTACAATAGAGATCCTTTAGAAAAACCGCATACATATAGTTTCACTATCAAAGAATTCGTTCCTTCAAACTGCAAAAAATTGACCTTTTAAAATTTTACAGTAATTTTTCTAAAATAATTTTCGGGTGAATAACCTCCAAAACAGCGGTATTCAAAGGTGAGGTTGAAAGTTTAAAAAAATGTTTTGTTGTGATTGTCAATGTTTTTTTGGTAGAAAAAAATTTCAAAAGCCATAAAAAGTTAAAAAATAAATTTTAATAACCAATTGTTAGTAATTTGGTGAAATAATTTTTTTTTAGTCTTGAACTTGACTAGCTCTGGTAGAAAACCACCTTAAAGGATTTTTCAATTTTAAAACATTTTTCTACAAATATTTTTTAATTTCTAAAATTGAATTTTCTACAATTATTTATTTTTGAAAAAAGTAAATTATGTTTACTAAAAAAGTGGAAAAAATTTAGGAATATAGGTGTGAAATAAAAAAAAGTACATTTATTTACAGAGCCTTTATTCAAAACGTATTTTACAAATTATTTGAATTTTTTGTAACCATCTTTTTTGGGTCGTTATCGTTTCCTTTTTTTTTTATCGTCTTTTTCTTTGGAAATGAGAGGTTTGGTTTGCTCGGGATCCTTTATCCTCTTGAGCTTGGTGTAGCCGGAGTTAGAACTTTTGCCGATTCCCATTTTTGTTACAGTTGTCTCAACGTTTTTGAACTTGCTGAAGACCTGGCCCATGTTAATAGTAGCAGGACTAGAATAGTACTGATTGGGTTGTTTGAAAAACCTTTATTAAGTAATTGTGAGATTTTTTCATTCAGCGTGTAAATGTTGAGAAACATCTCTTGAAATGAAGGGTAAATAGCAAGCCTGCAGTTCAGCTAACACCAAGTCTATAATTTGGGTATCTTGTCGCAGAGACTCGTCGAGATATTCGCGTACATAATTCTCAATACTTTCTTTTACAACTACGTAATACTGATTAAAATAGTCGGCAATACGTAAACAATTATTTACTTTGGTGAGATCTTCATTTTTGAAGTGTTCAGTCAAGAAGTTTACAATACCTTCGTAAATATTGTTCACTTAATTCTGCTTCTCGCTCAAATTTTTGAATCTACTTAAAATGCAGGGGATCATCTCTTTGAAACCTTCGTATGTAGGTTGTTGCAGTACGATGCAATTCGGATTTTTAATTTTTTTCTTTATTTTGGTGGTTTCGAGTAGCGTTTCCAGAGAAGATTTTTCTTTTGCAGCTTCTACCGGTTCACCATTTGTCTCGGTCTCCTGATTTTCAAGCACACGTTCGTTTATAATAACTGCTCTTTTTTCAAACGATTCTCCAAAAACGATATTGTGATAAGGTAACTGAATCATTTTTAGGAGTAAGCACGCTCCGTAATGGTCTTGCAAGTACGTTTCCATCTCACCTGATAATTGTATGAACTGATCCAATGAATCTTGATCTAAAGTTATGTATTCGTTTGGCGGTCCAGAAGAACAAAACTTTACGACCGGTGCAAAAAAAGTTCCATTAAAATTCAACCCCACACTGATACGCTTCGCATTTGAGCGATTTATTGCATACGTTGTTGATAAAACCATATTGGGTAAACCCATGGTTACTTTTTTTTTTTCGGAAGACATCTCGTCTCTTGAAACGTTTTTTATCTACTGACAGTGTTGGGAGCGACGACAGGCTTGTAACGCTTAGGGTCGAAAATTATGTCTTGTCCTGCAGCTACAAAAGAATTTTTTAGAAAAACCGATTAAGAGGGGAGACAGAGAAGTCGTAAATTATGCCGAAGCCTGTCCTGAACTGCATGAGCGAAGGAATTTTTTTTTTTTGAAAAACCGGTCAAGAGGGCGCCAGAGAAGTCGTAAATTATTTCTAAGCCTGTCCAGACCTGCATCCGCAAAGGAATTTTCTTGGAAAAATCGGTCAAGAGGGGCGACAGAGAAGTCTTAAATTATGTCCAAGCCTGTCCAGACCTGCATCAGTAAAGGAATTTTCTTGGAAAAACGGGTAAGAGGGTCGACAGAAAAGTCATAAATTATGTCTAGTCCTGTCTGGACCTGTAAATACAAAAGAATTTTCTTGGAAAAACGGGTAAGAGGGTCGACAGAAAAGTCATAAATTATGTCAAGTCCTGTCTGGACCTGCAAATACAAAAGAATTTTTTAGAAAAACCGATTAAGAGGGGTGACAGAGAAGTCGTAAATTATGTCTAAGCATGTCCAGACCTGCATCAGCGAAGGAATTTTTTTGAAAAACAGTGTGCTATGGAAGGCGTAATTTATGTTTAGAGCTACAAAAGAATTTTTTAGAAAACAGGTGGGTCGTGAAATAAAAAGGAAACAAAAATAAGGTTAAAATATATTTATTGCTCTCTCTCTCTCTCTCTCTCATACAATCTTAAAAATAATAATTTATGTATATTTCATGCCTTTTAATGTATAAACAATTTTAATTCACAAATTTTCAGTAAAAAGATCTATTAATATCAATTCTCGTCGCGCTGGTCCTCACTTAACTTAATTATTTAATTTTTGCACTTTCTAATGAGTATGATATATAGTCAATTCTTGATACGCACGATTGATTACTGAAACCTTCTCCAAATGAACTACCTCGTGGTAACACATTGTTTTTATTTTATTTTTTGAAAGAATTAGAATTGTATTTTTTGGAGAATTTTGAAACTTTTTTGTCGTTGTAAGGCGTGTTTGATGTTAACCCATTAAGTCCCAGGATTTTTTAAATTTTTCTTGTGCTTTGAGCTTTGGAATTTTGATGAAAACGATAAAAAATATTTTCAAAAAGACCATATACGACTACTTTCGGGTATGCTCTACACGATGGTGTAGTTTAAAAAGTCAAAAATGTCATTTTCAATTGTTAAATAACGAATTAAAAAAAAAAACTCAATTTTTTGCTGCATTTTTTTTTATGAATTTTTTCAGTTGAATTTTTTTTTTTTTTTTTCAAAAATGTGATCAGAGGTGATTACGATACTTGAAATTTGCGGTAGGATTTTTTTTTTTTTCTTATAATAATCTTTTTAACAAAGTGGCGGCCATAAAACGAAGTCGAAAGTCTCGAATTTTTCGTTTTATTCACTTGATTCAAAAAATGGTTTTTTATTGTCAAAATTTTTTCAATTGTCTAAAAAAATAATATTTAAACAATTAAAATCAACAATAAATATATCCACATTAGTTCTTTTTTTTATACATTTCGTTTTTCAGTTGGAAGTTTCCGAATAACTCTGCTTGGGTCACCGCGGACCCTACTGCAATCGTGTAAAAATCACCTCTCATAACCTAACAATGAATATTTTATAAGTATTACAATTTTTATGCTTCTTTGTACAATTATTTTGACTTTTCCAACAAAAAATAGCAGTAAACGTTAAGTACTTGTGCGATTTCAAGGAATAAACATGAAAAAAGTGAATACAACTAAAAATTCGAGATTTTCGACTTCGTTTTATCGCCGCCATTTCGTTAAAAAAGATTTTTATAAAAAAAAAAAAATCCTACCGTAAATTTCAAGTATCGTGATCACCTCTGATTATATTTTTGAAAAAAAAAAAAAAAATCCAACTGAAAAAAGTCATTAAAAAAAAAAAAATGCAGCAAAAAATTGAGTTTTTTTTTTAATTTGTTAATTAACAATTGAAAATGACATTTTTGACTTTTTTAAACTACACCATTGTGTAGAGCATACCCGAAAATAGTCGTATATGGTCTTTTTGAAAATATTTTTTATCGTTTTCATCAAAATTCCAGAGCTCAAAGTACAAGAAAAATTTAAAAAATCCTGGGACTTAATGGGTTAACTGATCCAATAACGACTGGAAATTGTTGGTTTCACTCATGTGATGTAAAAAATGTACGCAATACTCTCAGCATACTGAACTATCGAAGCTTTGCAGTTATTTTTGGTTATAACGCCATGAAGTGCAGTTTTTTTTAATCGCATTGCAGATATGTCTCGATTGTGGTGCTCGTGCGTAGCTGTCGAAAAATGTTCCTTTTCCCTTTTTATCGATAAACAAAGCTGTCCAATGACTTCCAGGCTTTCCGAACGCATCGGTATTGACGACGATTGCAGCAGGCAAAGTCAAACGTCTTGGGACTTGATCAGCAGCAAAAACTCCGATAGTTTTGATTTTTTTAGGCAGTGTCCGAATTGGCTGCATTATCTCCCGGGTGTTCATTTTTTTCCCACGATTTAGGTGTATCGTAGTCTCCGTTTATCGATGATGTTGCAACGAGTGTGGCACTCAGACTGATGCTAAGTACAGTAGATGCAGTGGTTACACTTCCGACCTCGTCTTCACCTTTATGTTTTACAGATCTACCAAGTCTCATTTTTGTGTCATGTTCCGGAAGAGCACAGTAATATGTTCTGAATGACAAATCGTACGTTTTAAATTCATTAAAAATTTCAGGCTTAAGTATACTACGTAAAAACAATCTGCTTAAAAAACACTTGTTTAATGCACAAAAATCAACGACCATAGGGGGATCGATTAACCCATGCATGGTGATGTCAACCATTCCATGAGCGACACACATTGTATTTTCTTTTTTAAACAATTTACGGAGATTCCCATATGTGGGTCCAGAGAAATCTTCAAAATTAATTACCCGACGGCAAATTAATGACTCGAAGAAGATTTTTTTTTCATGACCTCGGGCATAAACTCCTTTAGCTTTTCTGGTGAGTTCGTAGGGATGGTGTTTCAATTAAGATAAAGTAACGTCACCGTCAAACCATTCCAATCCATGAATATCACGTGTATAAAAATTGTTTGTAATTTTCGAGTCAGATGATAAACTTTCAAAATTATTGGGATATTTTAAGATCCAATGACCAATCACATTATGCTGCACTGAAACAACTGCTTCTTCTTTAGGATAAAACTTTTTATTTTTATCTCTTATAGCTTTACAGTCTATTATTAAGTCCATGGTGAAAAGACGAAGTTGAGAGAACGACGAACGAAAAGAAACTGAGAGTAGCGATGAGGAGTGTAGCAACCTCTCTATCCCCTCCTTTTTTTTCAGGCGCTAAAGTCTACCAACACCTGGCGTTCTGAGTCGATTTCTAACAAATTATCGAATTCAGCACAAACAATACAATTGATTGTTGTGGCTAGAGGCTCTTCAAATTTCACTTCTAACCGAACAGAGCCAGATCGAACCAGTGACCAATCAGACCCGCAATGTGCAGACGAATTAGGTGTGAGATCAAAAGCGGTCAAAAAATGTCCCTTGTCGTAATTTTTTCTGTTGATCTCTATACCCTCGTTCAAAAAATGAATGCCTGTACCGGTAAAAAGTGTTTGAAAGCACTCGATAAATGATTTATTATTGCCTTGAAATCGTGGAGTCAGTGGTTTACTGGGTACTTGCACACCATCAATGTACAAAGAGAGATAGTTTATACTGAAATGTTGAAAATTAAACGGGTTCAGTTGACGGTTACCGTTGAATGCTCTGTTATCTACAAATCCAATGATCAATCTTTTAGGTAGACCCAAACTGACCCAGACTGACCCAAAAAAACATTATCTAGAGTCTCGGATAAAAGACCAGGATGCATCGTGAATGATTTTATATCCACGCGTGTAATCGGATACTTTGCAGAAGCCTTGGATAAACCATTAGCGTGTGCTAGAAAAACGGGAGGACTTATTTTTACACGGCGCACAATGAGTGCTGCTGCTTTGATTTGAACCTTGTACTTTCCATCCTCCGAAGCATCCATCAAACAAAACGAATCTTTGTTTCTTACAAAATGAATACGCAACTCTACACCGTTGATCTTGATTGAAAACATCACTATGAATATGTCCGATAAAATCAAACGTTTGTCCAGGAGTTGCAAATTTTTGTCTCTTTGTAAGACCAGCGTTTTTATTTCCAGCATTTGGCCGTGCATCAAACTTTGAGGCTTCGTCCTCGTACAACAATCTTGCGGTTAAATGCGAACTTTTAGCTGCAGAGCCGTAATTCAAGAGAGTTTCGATGTATGCTCTATACGCGTACATATTACTAGTCGGAGTGACAAGTTTATTGTTGAAAAAAACATCAACCTGATTAAAAATCGAGTGAAGAAAGTTATTCACTGGTCCTACTTTGATATTTTCAGGGGCTGTATGATTAGGTATTATAACCACTTGTAAACCAAGCTTTGTGTGAGCTAGCTCCATGTAGTATTCACTCGTTGCAGGGACAACAAATTCGATAGGTGCATCTGAATCGTCTGTTAGAGAAGAGACAGGTTTGAAGTGACAAGAATTAAAGCTTTCGATGGATGTCTGAGTTGGTGGTACGGTAAAAAGATCAAGCTCGGAAGCCATACACTCCGAACTATGTGAGTGTAGGAACGCCATTTTTACCGGGGTCCGAATATATCAGTTATACTTCTCAAAGTTTTTTTTTTCTTTTTCGACACACTCTTCTTCTTCTTCTTCTTATGTCCTTGAACCTTTTTTTTCTTCTTTTTCGTTGAAGAGGTACGAACGCGACGATTCCTTTTTGATGACTGACGTTTACGTTTCGATGATATTGTTTTATATCCTTCATCTTTCATTAAATCAACCATTTTAGTTGCAGCCTTTCTTTTCAAAGTATTTCCAGACTCTGAAACCTTTTTTTGAGCGATTCTTTTATATTGACGTCATTGTTAACTACGTCATCGAAAACATTCACGCCTGCACGAACAGCCTCTTTTCCTACAGCTCTTACACCACGCGTGAGGTAGAATAAAATATGTCGTGCTACCCCACCATGGAATGCACCAATACCATGACCTCGTTGGTAAGTCGAGCCGGAAAAAACGTTTTTCACTCTTAAACCACCTCCAATTTGTTGGTCGTAATAATGTAAATACAGCGACATTTTTAAACTCGATTTTTAAACTGATTACGGGTAAATCTTAATGTCACAATCAAAGTACCAAAACTGAATGCAAGCGGTTGGCCAAAAACGTGCCTTATATCGATGGTTATACTTTGGAAAGTGTGTTGGAGTACGGGTAAGTAATGAGGCGGTGAATATTGCTTGACAATGTTGCTACCAAAAATATATTTGGAAGTATCGATTGAAACTATACGTAATAAACTAGCTTGAGTATCACCGACCATACATGGCATGCAAATATCTGTACACACAAACAACTGATCAGGAATAGCGCGTCCAATAACCGCTGGTCTCGAAGCAACTACAACAGGACTCTCGGGCGATGTTTCGAGAGTAAAATTTTTTCTCTGTGACTCATTTTCAAATCCAAAAATACGGAAAACTTTTTCATTAAACCTTGTTTTGTGTTTATCTTTACACTCGCATTTTCTTGTAAGAGTATAATAACCCTTTGAGATCCATGGAGGGTTGAAACATTTGATGTTCATAAATTTCACGGGTTTGATTAATTTCATTCGCTAGCTGCAACACCGAGTCGTACCGACCTTGAGGAAAATCGTGTGGTTCAAATGGATAATCTCTCATGGAAAAATAAAATCTTGACTCATGGTGTTCAATGTGTTTTATTGTACACGGTACATGAATCTCAACTAACCCCACGTATCAATCCCCCGTGAGTTTTATTTCACTTGTTTTACCACTCATTTATCCCGTGGATTTTTGAAAATTACAAAGTAATCACTGTTTAACGATAATGTTCGCTGAATACGCGACTGATGAAAGAGGTTTTGCATAATCAGAATTACACTGATATTCCGATGATGCGATCCCTTGATAAAAAGATCGAGAATTACATCGCAAGACGATGATTCGCGCATTAAATCGTCGAGCACTAGTAGTTTTTTCTTATGGTTATCGTGGGAGTAGAGTAACAGGCTTACTAGATTGCGCTGAAAAAATACATGCCGCCTGTGGCCGCTTGCTGCTGGAGAGGCGCGCAGGCTTCAGCGCGATCTAGCAACTCTGGGGAGTAATCTGTTGGGTCTGGTAACCCTTCTTTAAATTCGATTTTACCGTTTGATTTCTTGTATGCCTCTTGCCACTCTGCATAGTAAAATAAAATTCGGTCAAAGTTTACGTTACACAAAGTATTTCTGTGTTCTATAAAACGCGAGACAAAGAAACTTTTTCCAGAGCCGGTAGATCCTGCTATGATACAGGTAAAAGGGTGTTGGCACATTTTTTGGCATCAATTGGTCAATTTGAAGAGTTTAAACACTATTTTAAGTGAAAACATGAGTTGATAAAGTGAGGAATTAAAGATTTGCTACATAATTTTTCATGTAAAAATTTAATTTAATTTTGAGGTGTGAATCTGAATAAATTAAAAATGTAAATTTTCATAAATCTGCTTTTTTTTTTTTTATTGTAATTTAATATATCCCAATAATTTTTTTTTTTTACACTAAAGCATTACTGCTTTTATAAATTGATTAAACAATTTGAATCAAAAATTTTTAAAGAAATTTTTAAAGAATTATTACTTAATGATCATTTTTATGCAAAATGAAAAAAAAATACTATTTTGGTTATTTTTACATTAAACCAGATTTTTACAATTAGGACTAAGCTAAAATAATTTATAAAAATAAAATATTAAGTATGACTTTTATCTTTCTACGCTTTGGTTATTGATCAAGGCAACAATATTGATGTAAATAAAAAATCTCTAGTCAACTGATAATTATCAGTTGACATATCTAGGATATAACTAGACTAGAGATATAATAAATTAATATTCAGAGTTTGATTCCGAAGATTAATAAGTGAATGACAGATTTGTTACTATATAAAACTATTCCATTGATATTATGTAATCCAAAGAATACAACAAAAAACTATGACAAATTCAGACCCATTTTTAAAATACAATAGATTTTGTTATTATTTCTATATTGAGCAAAATAAAAATTCTATTGTATTTTTATCAACTAATGCTATAAAAAAAAAAAATTTTGAGCTTGTATGTATGTTCTTTATAAACATAGCATTGCGAAAAGGATACCTTTTTTAAATATAATTAAATAACTTTATTTTCTTTTTCAATCTAATAATTTTTCAACCACTTTCTTACGCTATATAATCAAACAAATGAATTACCAAAGGTAATTGTCTTATCTTCTTCATTTTTAAAAATACTTGAACATGTTTTTTTCATTGCTCAATAAATTCAGTTTCTTTGAAAGTGTGTGAATACATCTGCGAAATGATATTATTGTAATAAACATTTTTGTACTTATTTATAAACACTGAAATTTTATTTTGAAAAAATTAAATAAAAATAAATTAGATGCTACAAAACTTACTAAAGTGATGTTAGTACGTGCATTGGGCACTGATTAAAAAATTTTTTTTAGACCTGATTAATCTTCTAGCGTTACTGTTATTACATCAAATGTTATAACTGTAGGTAATACATGCTGAAATTCAATTTGCACTCTAGAATTTTAGCTATTGAAGACTTCAATTTTGAGAAAATTATTTTTCAAAATCTCCACTTACTGAGCTATAAATGTAGCATAAGCATTAAGCATATTCACATTATAATCTTTAACAATTTTTTAGTACTTGAGCCGTTCTCTGCAATAACGACCTAAGGCACCTTAGGTCGTTTTTCCGGAGATCTCAAAAATGGGTAGACAAACGATTCAAAAGTACTCCCCCTGAAGGGGAAAGATCAAAGTCGGTTTATTTATGCTTACCTATAGCATCGTGTCGTAGCCCTGTGGTTTTAGTAGCCGTTCTAAAAATTTTCAAGACGCGTCACGGTGTAGGTTGCTGGTTCGAATCCTCGTGGGTACAAATCTACGAGTTTTTAAACTTGAACTACCGTATCGTTTGATAAATTGGTTGAATAATGGGCTTAATCTTAAAAATAATTTTTTTTTTTGTACGCGTATTTTTTTCGTGGTGGCGGCGGTGGTGGACCACGCGCGCGGATACGCGTATAATTCGCAAAGACACGCGTGTATTCATATATGGTGTTTTTCAATTAATTTTTGAACACAGATGTTGTGCTTGCAAATGCATTTTATTATTAAAATTACAATTTTGAAGCAGATACAGTACTTACAAATCCATTTTTAAGTACTACAATTTTTTGTACAATTTGTATACAGCTCACAAATATATTTTAAATACTACAATTTTTTGTACAATTTTTATACAGCTTACAAATATATTTTTACACATTTATACAACCATCAGGTAGTGGTTTAAATAGATTCTCAATCATTTTTTTTTTGAACCCGTAAGGATGAGATAACTTGGCATTAATAAAACGCCTTTTTTCAAAACTACAGAGCATGTTTTGCGCTCATCACGAGTAACAACCTCGTGCGTTGGTAGTCGACGTATGGCTTTAAAATCAAGTTCAATTTTATTATACGGTGCATTAAACGCGTTTTTAATTAATTCATGAATGCATTCAAAGTTAATTTTCTCACTATTTCTATAATTTAAAGTTATTCTTTTGATTTTAACACATTCACTTGTAGTCTCACTATCCGGCGATACAACGCGATAACCGTAAAACTTTGCCCCCCCCCCCGTCCCGCTAACAAACTCTTGAATAAAAGCGTTGGAACCGTAATCACTCGGATCGTCGCTCATATCGCCCAACAGTGTTCCGAGAGGGGATTTATACTCATTGGGATTATCAGTTTTAAATACAAATACGCAGGAATCGGTGTCGCAGTACAAGGCTCTTTTATTAAGTTTGTCCAAGTAACTGTACAGCTTGAGACGAGCTTATGCCGTCACGAAAGCGGCAACTACAACATTTGTGTATGCCGTTGCGGTCACAGCATCGTCTCTGTACCGCCAGTTCACGTAAATTACAGTTGAATTGGGGGCGAGAATATTCATTACTTCAATTTTAGGGTTTGTCAAACGTTTTAATAACCCTTCCCGCGTCTTAACTATGTCAGTACGCTGTAAAGATTCGCGTTGAGCTAGCTTGCCCCATAGTGAGTTAAGTGACAATTTTGCTACAGCGCGTAAACTAGGATTTTTTGCTACTTTTTCGTATTCGAGCTCGACCCCCTCAGCCTCTTTAAACTCGCTCAAGTACCGCTGTTTGCTAGCCTGACCAGTGCATGCAGCAGGCCACCCACTCGCCTCTTGTTTGATTTTTAAAAAGGTATTTATATAATCTGTAAATAAACCACCAGTACCGTTAGATTTATCGTATACGGTGGTTTCAAAATTCCAGATTACATAAATCTCCTTTATATCGTACCCCAATTCAACGGCTTTCCGTAACTCTAAACTCACCCAAGTACCTAAAAACTCGCGGTCTTTTTCCCTCTCGTGCATACAATCGCCTTCATTCATACTCTCGCAGCAGGAACGACACAGAGCAAACATTAATTTATTGTGCATCTTGACCGGGAGTAGAGGCAAGTGTAAGTCTCGCGAGGGTAAAACCTTGCACTTGACTAATCCCTCGATGTGCGGTAAATTATTTTTATCAGCCTCAATTGATACCTCCTTACACTCCGAACCTTTGTAAATTTGCGGATGAACTAAGGGAAAAACGCCGCTTTTTAACACGCTGGGATAAAGACTAATTATATCTATGTACGAGATCTTCTCGTTGTCAGCGGCTTTGTAAGAGGTTACAAAATTCTCGGTCCTACCCCCGAAAAAAGAGTCGCGTGGATTCAATCTTTCGGTCGTCATAATAGGGTGATTGTTTCAGAAGTCACACAAGTTTAAATCGTTTTTTTTTAAATCATCAAACTCATGCTCCCACATCTCTATAACTTTGTACCCCCACGAGGTTAAAGTTTTTGTTTTTTCGTGAGTTTTGTGAAAGAATTTTTTATGACGATCATTCGGTAAACATTCCAAACACCCATGATAGTAACACCCGTGGAACTCGTAAATAGTTCCTTTTTCCGAAGGTGCATCAGGTGGTAAAAAACCATCAACCAAATATTTCCCGTTTACTCTATACTCGTGCGATCTTCTCGCCTGGATAATATTTTTTCCGAGTTTTTTTCTGTAAAAAGCAGCCATTCGATGGCTTTTTCCGATTGTCTATTCGCGCGATTATATCCATTGGGTGGTAAAATACCGATTGTATTTTTTTTCAAAAAATTTTGTCTAAAAACATTTGAACAAGTAGACGCGATCGTAGTTGCCGAGATGAATGGATCCACGTCCCCAACATTTAAAAAAATACGACAAAAAGCCAAACACGAGTCACGCAATATTTCTACATCCATTCGGCAGTACTCTACTATTTCCTTTTGGAGATCAAATTTCATGTTTTTAGATTTTTGATCGTTATAAGGTAAAGATGCCAATTATGATTACAAAAATCGCTACTTTTCAGCATTTTGAGTTTTATTGAAAAAACAAAGCATATTAGACTAAATATTTTTTTACATACTTAAATTTCAGGTTCTTAGGAACTTAAATAAATTTTTTTTATATGATAATTGTATTTATTTATTGAATAATTAATGTTTTAAGTCAAGACCTTTTATGCCTCCGTTTAAAGTCAAGGCCCCAGTTTATTAGACAACTTCAGCTTTGGCCCCAGTTTATGGAACACTCTTACACGTGATGAATATGTATGAATCTATGAATTTTATTTTTCTATTAACGGTCATTAAAACTATTTTGGTTCCGTTTAAAATAATTTTTCGTCTTATAGGACAATATCGGATTTATCGATGCAATCGGTGTATCGTTGCTGCAGGAGACAAAGGTTCGGAACGTGCTTGACGGTCAAAATTTCGTTCAAACGCCCGTCTTGACGCGTTTCTAAATCGAAAAAAATAAAAAGGGATTTATCGTCTTCTTTTATTTTTTTTCTAACGGTTGCATACTACAAAGATCATTCAGTAAGTGTACCGACATACAAACTTTACAATAAGCTACACCGCATCTGTGCTTTGGAGTGCATTGTTTTTTACACTTGCCGCATAAACGTTCGGACTCGCAAATCGATTTTTTCCTCTCATCGAGTTTTTTCTACATGATTTTGAAAACATGATTCATCGTAAAACCACCTATTACACGACTCACAAATTTTTTTCTCATTTTATGTATCACAAGCGGGTGATTTAAAACAACAAGAACAAATAAATTGGCACTTGTGAGATTTACGTACTGCGTACTTTTTGTTGCAGTCTTTGCAAAAAAAATCGCCCCTCCGCAACCTGTTAAACTAGTGATGGTATCAAAATGCTTATTTTTCGTGTCAAATAAGACTAAGATGATACCATCAATTTTTTCCAATTTTTTTCGGCCGTCGAAAAAATGTGGACCCTTTTTACCGATTGTGTCTTTCTCGTAGACTATAGATGCTATATTCAACGTCTTAGAATAGTTTTGAAATTTTATTATTTCAAACATACCTGAACCGTTTTCAGGTATTTCAACTCGAGCCTTTTTCAAAAAACGTTTTACCATTTTATTTTGTACTGAAACTCCTTTACGCACGCTATCGTAATTCGATTTGTCCCTACTTTTTAAATAACCTAAATGAGCTTCCCTTACAACCAACCAGGGTTGTGCAGGTGCGCCACTTTGGTAAGTTACCTAGTAAGTTACCATGGTGGATTAAGTGTTTTGGTGTTTTATGTCATCGACGAGTCATATAAATGATGCCCCCGGCTTTATTTGGGAAAATTGACCGTCACAGTTAACGCGCAAGATTGAAAGCTGAGTAACAGAAACCATTCCAAATAATCAATCAATAAATAAATAAATAAACCGACAAGCTCTAAACCCCCATAACGCTGGGCAGAGCGATGAATAAATTATTTTTTATGAACAATTAAGTAAACCGAAAAGCTCTAAGCCCCCATAACGCTGGGGAGGGCTATATAAAAATTATTTTTTTTAAACAATTGAAAAAACCGCTGAGCTCTAAACCCCTAAAACACTGAGCAGAGAGATAAATAAATTATTTTTATAAACAATTCAATAAACCGACAAGCTCTAAACCCCCATAACGCTGGGGAGAGCGATAAATAAATTATTTTATATAAACAATTAAATAAACCGACAAGCTCCAAACCCCTATAATGCTGGAGAGGGTTATAAATAATTTATTTTTTATAAACAATTAAATAAACCGCCAAGCTCTAAACCCCCAAAACGCTGGGGAGAGCGATAAATTTATGATTTTTTATAATCAATTAAATAAACCAACAAGCTCTAAACCCCCATAACGCTGGGGAGGGCTATAAAAAAATTATTTTTTTTAAACAATTGGAAAACCGCTGAGCTCTAAATCCCCGTAACGCTAGGGAGGGTTATAAATAATTTATTTTTTATAAACAATTAAATAATCCGCCAAGCTCTAAACCCCCATAACGCTGGGGAGAGTGGTAAATTAATGATTTTATATAAACAATTAAATAGACCACCAAGCTCTAAGCCCCCAAAACGCTGCGGAGAGCGATAAATTAATGATTTTATATAATCAATTAAATAAATCACCAAGCTCTAATCCCCCATAACGCTAGGGAGAGCGATAAATAAATTATTTTATATAAACAATTAAATAAACCGACAAGCTTCAAACTCCCATAACGCTGGGGAGAGTGGTAAATTAATGATTTTATATAAACAATTAAATAGACCGCCAAGCTCTAAACCCCCAAAACGCTGGGGAGAGCGATAAATTTATGATTTTTTATAATCAATTAAATAAACCAACAAGCTCTAAACCCCCATAACGCTGGGGAGGGCTATAAATAAATTATTTTTTATAAACAAATAAATTAACCGCCGAGCTCTAAACCCCCATAACGCTGGGTAGAGCGATTAATTAATGATTTTTTATAAACAATTAAATAAACCGCCAAGCTCTAAACCCCCATTACGCTGGAGAGAGCGATAAATTAATGATTTTTTATAATCAATTGAATAAACCACCAAGCTCTTTACCCCCATAACGCTGGGGAGAGCGATAAAAAAATTATTTTTTGCAAACAATTAAATAAGCCACCAAGCTCTAAACCCCCATGACGCTGGGGAGAGCGATAAATTAATGACTTTTTATAAACAATTAAATAATCCGCCAAGCTCTAAACCCCCATAACGCTGGGGAGAACGATAAATTTATGATTTTTTATAATCAATTAAATAAACCAACAAGCTCTAAACCCCCATAACGCTGGGGAGGGCTATAAAAAAATTATTTTTTTTAAACAATTAAAAAAACCGCTGAGCTCTAAACCCCCATAACGCAGGGGAGAGCGATGAATAAATTATTTTTATAAACAATTAAATAAACCAACGAGGATATTTAGGTTCAGAGCGTATTGGTTTATTTAATTGTTTATAAAAAATAATTTATTTATCGCTCTCCCCAGCGTTATGGGGGTTTAGAGCTCGTCGGTTTATTTAATTGTTTTTAAAAAATTATTTCTTTATTGCTTCCCCCAGCGTTATGAGGGTTTCGAGCTTGGTGGTTTATTCAATTGTTTATAAAAAAATATTTATTTATCGCTCTCCCCAGCTTCACGAGGGTTTAGAGATTGTAGGTTTATTTCATTGTTAATAAAAAATCATTAATTTATCGCTCTCCCCAGCTTCGGGTTTAGAGCGTGTCGGTTGATTTAGTTGATTATAAAAAATCATTTATTTATTGCTCTCTCCAGCGTTATGGGGCTTTAGAGCTTAGCGGTCTATTTAATTGTTTATAAAAACTCATTAATCTATCGCTCTCCCGAGCGTTATGGGGGTTTAGAGCTTGTCGGTTTATCTAATTGTTTACAAAATAATTTATTTATCGCTCTCCCCAGCGTTATGGGGGTTTAGAGCTTGTCGGTTTATTTAATTGTGCATAAAAAAAAATTTATTTATCGCTCTCCCCAGCGTTATGGGGGTTTAGAGCTTGTTGGTTTATTTAGCTGTTCATAAAAAATCATTAATTTATCGCTCTCCCCAGCGTTATGGGGGCTTAGAGCTTGTCGGTTTATTTAATTGTTTATAAAAACAAATTTGTTTATTGATCTCCCCAGCGTTATGGGGGCTTAGAGCTTGGCGGTTTATTTAATTGTTTATAATAAATCATTAATTTATCGCTCTCCCCAGCGTTATGGGGGTTTAGAGCTTTGGGGTTTATTTAATTGTTTATAAAAAATCATTAATCTATCGCTCTCCCTAGCATTATGGGGGCTTAGATCTTGTCGGTTTATCTAATTGTTTACAAAAAATAATTTATTTATCGCTCTCCCCAGCGTTATGGGGGTTTAGAGCTTGTCGGTTTATCTAATTGTTTACAAAAAATAATTTAGGAAGTGTATAGGGACCAGGGCCGTGTCTCGATCACGGTGCACGGTACTCAGTACACGGTGCACGGTACACGGTGCACGGTCCACGGGGTCTGTGTAAGAAACTTTCCTTCAACTTTTGCGTTCACGGTACACGGCGCACCGTACACCTGGTGAACTTTTGGTCGCACGGTGCACTTAATTATACATGTGTTTGCGTACACGGTGCACCGAGCACGAGGCACTTTACTATGCATGTGCTTGCGTACACGGTGCACCGAGCGCGGTACATTTTTAGCTATATGTGCTTGCGTACACGGTGCACCGAGCACGGTACACTTTTAATTACGTTTGCTTGAGTACACGGTGCACCGAGCACGAGGCACTTTACTATGCATGTGCTTGCGTACACGGTGCACCGAGCACGAGGCACTTTACTATGCATGTGCTTGCGTACACGGTGCACCGAGCACGGTACATTTTTAGCTATATGTGCTTGCGTACACGGTGCACCGAGCACGGTACACTTTTAATTACGTTTGCTTGAGTACACGGTGCACCGAGCACGAGGCACTTTACTATGCATGTGCTTGCGTACACGGTGCACTGAGCACGGTACATTTTTAGCTATATGTGCTTGCGTACACGGTGCACCGAGCGCGGTACATTTTTAGCTATATGTGCTTGCGTACACGGTGCACCGAGCACGGTACACTTTTAGTTGTATGTGCTTGCGTACACGGTGCGCCGAACACGGAACACTTTTAGTTATATGTGCTTGCGTACACGGTGCACCAAGCACGGTACACTTTTAGTTACACGTGCTTGCCTACACGGTGCACTGAGCACGGTACACTTTTAGTTACATGTGCTTGCGTACACGTTGCACCGAGCACGAGGCACTTTATTATACATTTGCTTAGGTACACGGTGCACGTAGCAGGGAACACTTTCAATTATATTGTTTTCTATACAATGTGCACCTGGAGACACGTTGCTTGGTTTTCGAGTAAAAATTTTAGGGCTTGTTAGGGTACTTAACTATAAACATTTTAAATAAGGATTGTTGACGGCGGTACTCTAAGCATTTTTAACAGCATTAATATTGCTTCGAGTCGTTTTAAGGTGGACGCGGTATCCCTTCCACTGCTTAGCTCACTCAAAATTAAAGTTTATGTGCTCTGTAGAGCGTCGACGAAACTCGACAATAGGTAAATAAGCTTTTTATGACGACTTGCGTACACTGTAAACCACGATGCAGGTAGGGGTGTGTGAGTACTTGAATTCTTGAGTTCGAGTACTCGAGTTTTCCGAGTACTCAAATCCTGTCGAGTAACTCGAATTTTTCGAGTACTTGAATCATGTCGAGCTGCTCGAGTTGTTCAAGTACTCGAATCATTTTGAGTCACTCGAGATGTAAAATAAATTTGAATCCTGATAAAGTTGGTTTTAGATTATTTAAATTTTTTAATCAGTTTGTTAACTTCTTGTTTTATTCAATAATAAAAGAAATCATAAAAATTTTACTTTTTACAATCTTAAAATTATTTTAATGAGTCGATTTTATTTTATGTCTTGAGTAATTCGACAAGATCCGAGTACTCGAAAAGCTCGAGTATTCGACTCGAACTGTTCGAACTCGGAGAATCGAGTTTTTTGGTCGAGTAACTCAAGAATTCAAGTACTCGCACAGCCCTAATTTTATTCTTAGAATTCTAATGGTTCATTCCGATTTCACGGTTGAATAACGTGATACGACCGTGACCGATTTTTGCTCTAATAATCAAGTCATGTCATAGGTTTCAGACCACATTTTAGGTTGGTTATTTGAATAAAAAACATAACTTTCAACTGATCTATTACGGAAGCACTTCTTAAGCCCATGGACTTTTTTGATTCTTCACTAATTTCAAACTTAATGAATCACAGTATTTATTCGACACATGCGCACTTTTATACTTTGATTGGAAATATTAATGTCGTACAACAATAAGTACCTCAGAAAGAAAATTTTGATTCATAATAAAGAATTAAGATGAATATTTAATTTACTCCTTTCATCCTGCAAATTATTAAATAATTAGTACACGTAGGTTAAAAAAAAAAAAAAAAAAAAGAAAAGAAAATTCTTTGCATGTTTCTGAAATTTTTCGTCGACTATTTATAAGAAAAAATTTTTTAATTTGTGTGAAAAAGAGGTACGCTTTCTCTACTCGAATAAATTTTTTAAGATAAATTTTTCGTTAGAGTAAAGTTACGCTTTTTCCGTATGGAAAATTTTAATGTTTGTTTAGAAAAGTTTTGAGATAAAAGTTTTTTTTTTTTTTTTTTTTTTTTGTTTTGAATGAACGTACATTAAAATTTCACATAATATACAGAGTGTGTTGACGAATAAGCAGATTACACATATAATTAAAAATCTCAAATTTTTTATTACGATGGAATTCGAATAAGTTTTTGTAAATTTTAAAATTTACTTGTAGATATAGTCAATTGAACTTGAATTCAACTTTTAAGTTAAGTAATTGAAGTAAAACAGAAATTATTTATGAAATTAAGTTATTGGCTTTACTTTTCCAGCATATTTGATTTCATGGTATTTCTAACGTAAAATGGAAATTTATAAATCGATAGTATGAAACTGTAACTTTACCAGTAAAATTACAAGAAACAAAAAATTGAAAATTAGTAAAAAAAAATTTTGAATTTTAATTGGGATGAATTTATTAACTTATTAACCCATTACCGCCCATGGAAAAATCAAAAGTCATATAAAAAAACTAACTGTTGGAAAACCTGTCTCATGAAAAAATAGTAGATACGTGTTTTTTCTTTTTTCAATTTTCATTGTTTAAACATTATTTATTTAAACGAATTCGAAAAAAAATTTAAATTTTTTCAAACTAATAACGGTAATTGATTCTTTGACCAAAAATAAGGCGAAAGTCATCTAAGTAATTTTTTGATCAGACGCTTCGATCTTTAGCTACGAGCGCTCAAACATGTAAAAATATGGTTTTATAGTGGTGAGCTCCGAGGCGCCGCACCGAAGATACACTTTTACGAGTCAGAGCTCACCACTATAAAACCATATTTTTACATGTTTGAGCGCTCGTAGCTAAAGATCTAAGCGTCTGATCAAAAAATTACTTAGATAACTTTCGCCTTATTTTTGGTCAAAGAATCTAATGCCGTTATTAGTTTATAAAAATTTAAAATTTTTTCCGAATTTGTTTAAATAAATAATGTTTAAACAATGAAAATTGAAAAAAGAAAAAATACGTATCTACTATTTTTTCATGAGACAGGTTTTCCAACAGCTAGTTTTTTTATACCACTTTTGATTTTTCCATGGGCGGTAATGGGTTAATTAAAATCAATTTGAAAATAAAAAATAATCCAAAAATGAAATTGCAATATTAAATTTAATGTTTAAGTGAAAGGTATTAACGCCCATACAGAATGCAATGCAATTTTAGAAATTATGTTTTTAGACTAAGAAACTCGTAAGAAAAAGCTATTGCGCGTTGTTTTACCTTTTTCCCAAAATCAACAATGCATAGCGAAAAAATAAAAAATTATATCAAAGCTTTTTATTCTATGGGTAGGCAAGCCGTCATAAAAAGCTTATTTACCTACTGTCGAGTTTCGCCCATGCTCTACAGAGCACATAAGCTTTAATTTTGAGTGAGCTAAGCAGTGCAAGGGCTGCCGTGTCCACCTTAAAACGACTCGAAGGAATATTAATGCTGTTAAAAATGCTTAGAGAACCACTGTCACCAATCCTTATTTAAAATGTTCAAAGTTAAGTACCCTAACAAGCCCTAAAATTTTTACTCGAAAACCAAGTAACGTGTCTCCAGGTGCACATTGAATAGAAAACAATATAATTGAAAGTGTCCCGTGCTACGTGCACCGTGTACCTATGCACATGCACAATAAAGTGCCTCGTACTCGGTGTACCGTGTACGCAAGAACATATAACTAAAAGTGTACCGTGCTCGGTGCACCGTGTTTACAAGCACATGTAACTAAAATTGTACCGTGCCCGGTGCACCGTGTTTACAAGCAAATGTATAATAAAGTGCCTCGTGCTCGGTGCAACGTGTACGCAAGCACAAATAACTCAAAGTTTACCGTGCTCGGTGCACCGTGTACGCAAGCACATGTATAATAAAGTGCCTCGTGCTTGGTGCACCGTGTACGCAAGCACATGCATAGTAAACTGCCTCGTGCTCGGTGCACCGTGTACGCAAGCACATGTATAATAAAGTGCCTCGTGCTTGGTGCACCGTGTACGCAAGCACATGCATAGTAAACTGCCTCGTGCTCAGTGCACCGTGTACTCAAGCAAACGTAATTAAAAGTGTTCCGAGCTTGGTGTACCGTGTACGCAAGCATATATAACTAAAAGTGTACCGTGCTCGGTGCACCGTGTACGTAAGCACATATAGCTAAAAATGTACCGTGCTCGGTGCACCGTGTACGCAAGCACATGCATAGTAAAGTGCCTCGTGCTCGGTGCACCGTGTACTCAAGCAAACGTAATTAAAAGTGTTCCGTGCTTGGTGTACCGTGTACGCAAGCACATATAACTAAAAGTGTACCGTGCTCGGTGCACCGTGTACGCAAGCACATATAGCTAAAGATGTACCGTGCTCGGTGCACCGTGTACGCAAGCACATGCATAGTAAAGTGCCTCGTGCTCGGTGCACCGTGTACTCAAGCAAACGTAATTAAAAGTGTTCCGTGCTTGGTGTACCGTGTACGCAAGCACATGTAACTAAAAGTGTACCGTGCTCAGTGCATGTGTACGCAAGCACATGTAACTAAAACTGTTCCGTGTTCGGCGCACCGTGTACGTTAACACATATTGCTAAAAATGTACCGTGCTCGGTGCACCGTGTACGCAAGCACATGCATAGTAAAGTGCCTCGTGCTCGGTGCACCGTGTACTCAAGCAAACGTAATTAAAAGTGTTCCGTGCTTGGTGTACCGTGTACGCAAGCACATATAACTAAAAGTGTACCATGCTCGGTGCACCGTGTACGCAAGCACATATAGCTAAAAATGTACCGTGCTCGGTGCACCGTGTACGCAAGCACATGCATAGTAAAGTGCCTCGTGCTCGGTGCACCGTGTACTCAAGCAACCGTAATTAAAAGTGTTCCGTGCTTGGTGTACCGTGTACGCAAGCACATATAACTAAAAGTGTACCATGCTCGGTGTACCGTGTACGCAAGCACATGTAACTAAAAGTGTACCGTGCTCAGTGCACCGTGTACGCAAGCACATGTAACTAAAACTGTTCCGTGTTCGGCGCACCGTGTACGTAAACACGTATAACTAAAAGTGGACCGTGCTCGGTGCACCGTGTACGCAAGCACATGCATAGTAAAGTGCCTCGTGCTCGGTGCACCGTGTACGCAAGCACATGCATAGTAAAGTGCCTCGTGCTCGGTGCACCGTGTACGCAAGCACATGCATAGTAAAGTGCCTCGTGCTCGGTGCACCGTGTACGCAAACACATGTATAATTAAGTGCACCGTGCGACCAAAAGTTCACCAGGTGTACGGTGCGCCGTGTACCGTGAAAGAAAAAGTTGAAGGAAAGTTTCTTACACAGACCCCGTGGACCGTGCACCGTGTACCGTGCACCGTGTACCGAGTACCGTGCACCGTGATCGATACACGGCCCTGGTCCCTATACACTTCCAATAATTTATTTATCGCTCTCCCCAGCGTTATGGGGGTTTAGAGATTGTCGGTTTGTCTAATTGTTTACAAAAAATAATTTATTTATCTCTCTCCCCAGCGTTATGGGGGCTTAGAGCTTGTTGGTTTATTTAATTGTTTACAAAAAATAATTCATTGATCGCTCTCCCCAGCGTTATGGGGGTCTAGAGCTTGTCGGTTTATCTAATTGTTTATAAAAAATAATTTATTTATCACTCAGCCCAGCGTTATGGGGGCTTAGAGCTTGTCGGTTTATTTATTTATTTATTTATTGATTAATTATTTGCAACAGTTTCTGTTATTCAGCTTTCAATCTTGCTCGTTAACTGTGACGGTCAATTTTCCCAAATAAAGCGGGGGGCACCATGTATATGACCCGCCGATGACATAAAACACCAAAACACTTAATCCACCATGGTAACTTACTAGGTAACTTACCAAAGTGGCGCACCTGCCCAACCCTGCAACCAACGCTCTTGGTAAACAAAGATTATCGTTGTTATTAATCCTAACGATCGATTTTTTGTTTACTGTGTCGTTGGTTAAGGGTATTCTCCAACCTAAACATAAGTTGCAAGAATTTGAAAACTGTTATCGATAAAAAATTGTTATTCGATTGAATAAACTTGGTAATTATTTCCCACACGTCGATAAATGTTATTGTATCTATCGGTTTTAGGAGTCAAAATGCTGCACCGTTTAAAAATTGAGCGCTATCGGCACGTAATCCTAACCAATCGTCGACTGATTTACTCTCGTCCATGAGGAGTTTAAAAATTTCTCGAAAAGTTAACTCTTAATAATCAATTACATTTTCATCTTCTCGCGGAGGATTTATTTTTACAGTAAAGACAATTCCGTTTATTCCGAATCGTCTGACGTAATTTTCGCGTCTACCCGTTACTGAAAATCTATTTAAACCGCTATCTTCCTGGTTAAGTGGGACTGTCTGTTGTAAATCATCCTGCTGTTTCTGTGACTGGTCCTCTCCTATCCGCTCCAGATGTTCAGGTAGTTGTGGTGACCGGTAAACAGGCTGTTGTGGAGAGTGCTGATCGGGAAGAAGCGCCTGCTGCTTGCTTAATACTATAGTTTCGATTTAAAAATTTGTTTAGCGTTTATTGAAACAAAGTATTGAATTATTCAAAAAATTATCGCGAAAAAAATTCATAATAACAAAGTAACTGTATCAGAGTTTTTATTTTTACTAAAACCGTCGTTCTTTCACCATTTATCTTTTTTTAAAAAAACAATATTTTAATTCAAAAACTGTTGGTAGTAAAAAATTGAAACTTTATTTTGTACAGTCTTTTTTAAAATTTTTTATTTGATTATATCTTATTTATCAAATATTCTTGAAACTGACCAATTTTAAAAACTGATGTTTAGTAAAAATTTGAACTTTATTTCGTACAGTATTTTAAAAAAATTTTTATTTGAATATATCTTATTTGTCAAATATTCTTGAAAAACAATATTTTAATTCAAAAACTGTTGGTAGTAAAAATTTTAAACTTTATTTCGTACAGTCTTTTTTAAAAATTTTTATTTGATTATATCTTATTTATCAAATATTCTTGAAACTGACAAAATTTTAAAAACTGATTTTTAGTAAAAATTTAAACTTTATTTCGTACAGTATTTTAAAAAAATTTTTATTTGAATATATCTTATTTGTCAAATATTCTTGAAAAACAATATTTTAATTCAAAAACTGTTGGTAGTAAAAAATTTAAACTTCATTTCGTACAGTCTTTTTTAACAATTTTTATTTGATTATATCTTATTTATCAAATATTCTTGAAACTGACAAAATTTAAAATACTGATTTTAAGTAAAAATTTAAACTTTAATTCATTCAGTCATTTTAAAAAAAATTGTATTATGTTTCATTCATCCATATAATAAAGTGAGGATATTTATTATTTTAAAAACTACTTTAATATAAAAAAAAAAAGACTGTATGAATTTTATGTTTTTGATTTAAATTTAAAACAGAGTCCAATCTAAAATTTAACTTTTTTTAAAAATCAGGGGATATTGGAAAAAAAAAATTTATGGAGTTTCTTTTTAATAATAGTATATTAGAGAATAAAATATAAAGTTATTAATCACATGATTTTTTTTGTTGCTGCTTCGACGCTGGTGACTCCTGCTGTCCATACTGCGGTGTCAACTGTACTGTTTGCTGTTGCAAACCTGTGCTACCCTCTGAAAAAGAAAAAAAGTTTATTAGTATATATTTTGTCAATAATTTACAAAAATTTTTTTTTTAAAGTTACCTTGCTGTTGGTCACTTTGATGAACCTCTGCAATGGTCACCAGCGTCTGATTTTCACTGTGCTGCGACTCCTGCGTTGCTTGCGACTGCAAGCCTGAGGAGCCAGTTCCTAAAAAAAAAGTTTTAATGAATATTTTTCAATTAATATAGTTGAAATTTTAAAAATTACCCGTTACCATGATTTGACTGCAAACTAGTCCTCGCTACCGGATTTGATCTAAAATCATCAGCAAACTCTCCTGAAAATTGAAAAATTAAAAACTTTATTTTTAAAAATTCTTAATTTTCTTCTAAAAATAAGTTGAAAATTTACTTTCAGAGTCGGTATCATCCGATTGTGGTGACGACGACTGTGTCTAGCAGGAACCGTTGACGATTCAGGTTCTGCTACCTGCTGTGTTTTTGAAACTGACGGACCAGGCTGTTCACGTACGATCTCATCTGAAATTTAAAAATTTTACATAAAATATTTATACAATGGTCAATCAATGATTTTAAAATCTACATTACTTACTCGAAAAATCAATCGAATCTTCTTTTTATGTCGCCTTGTTGAAAATTCCCGTTATCAGCTCTAGCATACTGTTTTGAGGACCAACTGTAATCTACAAAAAATAAAAAAATTAAAAAAAAATTTTTTAAATAATGATATAATTTTTAAAATAAATATATTTTTAACATATCTTCATTTGTAGCTCTTCTGTTGAGTGAACGGGTCTGACGGTCGTGTGATTTCCGCTTCCGCGAAACTCTCCTTTCCTGCACTTTCTGCAATTGCCTGCTGAGCAATTCCACGATAAAGAGGAACGTGCTAAAAAAATTAAATTTTACTAAAAAATTATTATAAAATAACTTTTAGATAGTACAACTCGTATATTTAATGAAACCAATATTTTTTTAAATCTTTTTATTTTATTTTATTCCCTTTTATGCAATTTATGCAACTTCCTCGATGAGGTGATCGTAACGGTCTAAGTTGGCAAGACTGAAAAAATATATAATTTGATCAGCTGATTACGAAATGTGTGAAAAGACTTTTGTTTGAATAGTTAACTATCGACTGATACAAGTTTAAGACTTTAAAGTAAGTATTTTTTACAATTTTACACCACTCTCAATCATACTGTACATTTGTGTAACGTACGTCACGTAAAAGTTTGGAAATGAAAATAATTTATTGCCAGAATTTTTTTAAAACTTCGGAACGAGATAAAAGTAACCTCAAATAAGTGCTTAAGATGACCACCTAATTTACCCTACGAAAAAAAAATTGTTTTTTGTTTTATTTTCAAACTTTTAATGTGTAACGTACGTCACGAAAAAGTGAGCCGATCAATCACACAAGTCAATCAACTTTTTAATGAAGATTTGGTCAAAAAGTGAAAGTATTAGATATTGAAATCTGATTTTTAATGTTTTGATGTTTGTTTTTTTTTTCTTTTTTTGGTGTTAATTGCAATAATACAAAATAATTCAATTTCGGTGAAATTTTTCGCGTGCTTCCTGAACCAAGTACAAAGAAAGAAGGAAATAAAATTTTGTACAATTTTTTGTCATAATTTTTTGTTTAAATTTAGTACAGATTGCTTTTAAATTTTAATTCCTTAAATTTAAAGACGAAAAAGCAATGGAAAGTATTATATTGTAAAACGTTAATTTCGTGTAAGTCTTATTTCAGTTTAAAGTTATTTGTTCATTTTATCTGTCAAGCTAGTAGATAATTGATGAATAAATAAATTTTTGATCTCAAATATTACTTTCATTGATCATTATTAATTAAATCATTACTAAGACTTTTCCCAATCAATCAAGTTTAGAAAAAGTGTGTATAAATATATGACTTAATTTAGGTTAAATAATCGTTTCTTTTCTAATATATAGATCTTTTCAGAATTTCACAGCTAAAAAGTACCTCACTTATCATTTTCTTCATCTTTATATTAAGAATTATGTCAAACTAGATTAAATTTCGGAATCGATCTTTGATTGTGAAACGTACGTCACGAAAGTGTGTAACGTACGCGATGCTAGTAAATTTGAAATAATTTGAAAATAATAGATTATTTTTACCTAGAATTTGACGTGCATCTAGCTAAATATGCATAAAATGAGCCTGCGAAGTTGCGATTCTATAAAACAACCGGTTTTCCTTAAAATTTTCACAGACCATAGCTCTTCAAAAGTGTGTTCCAATTTTTGTAACGTACGTCACGGCCACTTTTTTAATCCTCATTTTTTTCCAAATCATGCAATTGACTTGAAATTTTAGGTGATAAATCTGTTGACAATAAAATTCATCTCCGAGTTGAAAAATAATCATTTGGGATTTTAGTATTTGAGAAATAACATTTTTAAAGTGTCAAGATGAAAAGTACGTCACAAATGGAATTGCTCAAGTATCAAATATACTATTATGCGAGAATTGAGCCATAATTAACGAAAATTGGTCGTGTAAAAATAATCGCTAATAATTTTATCGATTACTTGTTTTGAACAATAACCACTTACTGAAAGAGTAGAAAAAAAGTAAAAAATATTAACATATGTAAGAGTTTTTGAAAATCTGTTTAAAAAAAATCCATCCTCTTAATAATACTCAAAAAATTAAGGGGCTCAATTCACAGGTGGACATAAAGCTAAGCATTTAAAGTAATCAAAATTTTCGGAAGTAAAAAAAAATAAAAAAAATATAAATCAAAAAAAGTTCAAGATTCTAAATAACAAAGAAAAACATCGAGAAATACAAGAATAGTTCTCCAGAGTTCCAATCAACTTTGAAATGTCACAATTGATTTTTTGAGATGTATATTCCAAAACTAAACCGACGAAAAGCATTTTTTTTTAAATTATAAAAGTCAAATATAATTATTTATCAATAATTTAATTGTAAAAAAGATTATTTTTTACATTTAACAAAAATTTTATTATTAAAATCTATAAGTTTTTCATTTCTATTGATAAAATAAATTAACATAAAGCGAAAACTACAGAATAATAAATAGAAAAAAAAAATCGATTACCTTTAAAAAGTGCTTGGATATAAAAAAAAACGATTCTCATAAAAAAATATTATACGCATATATATCACCCATCATTGTTACATTCGATTGTTTTAAACTTTGATTTTGATTCGAAAAATCGAACATAAATGTTCTTAACCTTACTGTCAAAGTGAATTTTTGGTTGATTGAGAAGTTAATGATCAAAATACTACTATGATTGAGGAATCATCAACCCAAATAGTCAATGCAAACAGGTAATTTTGCAATGAAATTATTTTGTGAACGTTTTATAAATTTTCCTAACTTAAGACTTTGAGCGTTTATAAAAATTTTTTACCATTCTAAGCCAAGATCAAAAAGAATCAGCGGTTGTAATCGACTGCCACTCTCACAATGAAAGTACAGATCCGAAAACTGTTTCAGAAAAGGCTGCACGTCCAAAAAGGTTTATTATTATTATTATTTATTTTTTTTTTTTATATCTATTTTTCACATAGTACCCTAATACATGTCCTATTGAAAAAAGTATGGTACCTAACGTGAGTTAGGCACGTGCTTCGCGCGTGCCCCTATGTCTCGAGCAGCACATCGAACTCTCGACGGCCATGTAGAACTTTTCACTCATGTTGTGTAATATACCATTACAGTGTCTAACTCAACAACTGCCAAAGTAAAAATAAATCGGAGCTGTTTTTTGTTTCATTTAAAAAAATCAATAGTTATTAATTTATAAAAATATTGAGTCAATTTATGCTTGATTTAAAAGATTAACAGAAGAATTATCCGTCACTGGAAGTGATAAATATGTACAATCTACGGTTTATGAAAGAGTTGACTTGTGTAGTAATGCCTCGTTAATCGCTGATAAGAATACCTCGACGAAAAAAAAAAGGAAAAAAGGTCTGATTATCTTCTATATGATTAATTATAAAACAATACTTACATTTAAAATATCATAACTGCTTGAATATAAATGTATTGAATGTTTAAAGAAAAGAAAAAAAAAAGAAGTTGTCGTAGAGGTATTTGAGCCAGAGTCTGATGTAGATGAAGTTGCTGTATTAGAGCCTGAGCCATCAACTTCATCGGCTATTTTTCAAGACACCGCAGTGCCAGATGTCTTAACGCATGAAGTAGCCTCATCCTCATCCTCTTCATGCTTCTTTTCTTCTGATTCTGAGCATGATGAAAGTTCCGTAAATTGTCAAAAAAATGATAAAAACAGAAAAAAAAAGAAAAACAAGAATAAGGGCAAAGGCAATTTCGGCTTCAAAGGAAAAAATGGACGAAAAGGCGGACATGTTGTTAATGTTGATTTCATTTTCCAAAACTGTGCATTTAAAACCTATGGAAGAGATAAAAAAAATACAAAAATGTAAGCAATTTCTTGT
Organism: Encarsia formosa; assembly: GCA_038277355.1. Classification (NCBI taxonomy): domain Eukaryota; kingdom Metazoa; phylum Arthropoda; class Insecta; order Hymenoptera; family Aphelinidae; genus Encarsia; species Encarsia formosa. The sequence goes on from CM076184.1 coordinate 72,411,167, forward strand.
TATACTCACTGTTAGTGAATGTTCTCAATTAATCAGTAATAATTTCATGGAGTCTCGAAGTTCGGTACTGATTTTGATATTATATTCTGAAAGGTTGGGTTTTGTGAAGCATATTGAAAATTACGGATTTTGAGGAATATTGTAATAAGTACAAATGTTGGAGTTTAGTTCTATAAGAAAGAATTGCCCAAAAACTTTGCAGCTTTTTAATATGCTATATGAAAGTATTCGACTTTTTTGAATCCAATGATGAAATCAGTACCAAACTTTCAGACTAAATTAAAAATACATTTGTTGCTAATGGCTTTTTTGTTACCAAACTCTAAGCTTAAATGTAAATTTTTAGTTATTTACGTTGAATAGAAGAAAGTAAATGTAATGGCAAAACAAAAAAATGTACTGCTACTCTTGACTACATGATTGCTACAAAAGAATTCGTTGCAACAAAGAAAACTGACCCTACGTGTGGCATGAACGGTCATAAAGCCAAGAAAGCTCAATTTGAAAAAGGGCTTAAGAAAGACATTGAGAATTCCATGGACAAACCTTATAAAACTTACATAAATTACAAAGAAAAGTAAGGCACACTCAATGTTAATTTAGGATAAATAATTTTTTTGAGTCATCTCTTGTAGGAGCGCCGGACTTGACCTGTGCAATATCACACGTGCTAATCCAACTTGCTTACGGGCTCAATCCTGTTTTTTCATACCTCCAGCATGAAAACACCAAATTCCCTCTCTGAGTCGGAGCGGGACTTTGGGTTTTCCTCCCGTCGTAATAAAAAAAACATTTTTCAATAGGAGCATGTATTAGGGTACTTTTCGATTGAGAAAACGATGGGACAAGTTGTACAATGCCATTGAGTTTCTCAGCTCGACGGCCTTGTATATTTTTCTCCACGCAAAATGGGAAAGTAAAAAAGGCCGTCGAGTAATTTTGGTGCGATAGTGTCAAGTGCGAGTCGTTGAAAAAACCAAAAAAAATTTGATGACTCCTAGATCTTGTTTCCACTTGATAATGTTGGCGTTGCATTCTGAGAATCCTCTATTTTTCTCAAAGTTCCCTAATACATGCCCTATTGAAAAAAGTATGGTACCTAACATGAGTCAGAAGTTCTACTGGCCGTCTCGAGTTTTAATGTGCTCGGCTACGCTGCGCTCTGCCTCGTGCAGCACATCAAACTCTCGACGGCCATGTAGAACTTCTCACTCATGTTGGGTAATATACCAATTTCAGTCCACCCGTCGCACCGGATAGACGCCTGCGTTAGCGGAATGAACCTTCTGTGCAAGCACTGGTTAAACCAAACCTGTAACTTTTCTATCCGTTTATAGAGCTCACATCTACGTGGCCTTAGAAGTTCTGCTTTATACAGCTACACAAACGTGGAGGCGCTTGTACAGAAATCTTCGTTTCAAGCGTGTATCTTACCATGGGTGGAACACGTAGCTTTTATTTTCGTGTAGTCTTGATATCTTCATTGTATTTTATTTGTTTGTTTTTTTTTTTGTTTTTGTTTTTGTTTTTTTTTTTTTTTTTTGTTGTTTAGTAAAAAATGATCGTTAGTAAATTAATTTTGTTTCATTAAAATCACTGGCATTGTAATTGATTCTTGTTTTTTCTTTTATTAGAAATCCTACAACAGCTCCAGGAACTGAATATTCAAAAAATTTCAAAGAAAGATTCACCGATGGATAATTGAATTGAAACCAAAAATTTTAACGCTACACTCCCCTGATTTGATCAGCATGTGGAGCGAGATTAAAAACTGCAAATCTGCTTTAAAGCATATTTATTCGTGTGACGGCGTCGATAAAACCATTCAACTCACGCAAGTATTGTTAAAGGTCGACGGAAACCCCCACTTAATCATGTTTGATGAACAATTTGTGCACGAATGCTCGGATTCCAAAAGAAGTTTCATCGACGCAACTTTCAGTGTGACCCCTCCTTTATCAGATGTGCAACAGATGGTCACAGTCATGATGGAGATGTACGAAAAGGTGACATTAATAGTTTTATCTACAAAATATATAGGGCTCATTGCTGCTTACGTAAAGCGATTCAAACAATCATCAAACTGAGCATAATTCTTCGTGTACGTAAAGAAAAAAATCCTTAGATCTTTGCGTGAGCTACGAGTCCCTCGTGTACGCAAAACATCCAAAAAAAAGTATTCATAACCGATACCAATCCTTCGCGGCGCGTCTCGCGTTCGCGAAGATCTAGGATTTTTTTCTTGTACGCGAAGAAGTATGCTCAATTTGGCATTTTTTTATCGCTTCGCTTTTGCGACCGTGTGCCACTTGTAAATACATAGTTTGACGATATTGAAGTTATGTACAATAATTGATTTTAAAAATATTTTTTAGGCAGTGCCTATTTTTTATGTTTTAATGTCGACTAAAAGCGAGGAAGATTACGTTGCGGTTTTTCACTATATTAAAGAAAAATTTCCAGAAATTCCAAGAAAGTATTTACAACGGCGGATAATGATATCCGAATTAGTGGATGCCTTTTTCATTTTTTTCAAGTGAGTATCAAATTAATTTATTCTATCACATATATCCTGTATTATATTCAGATTTTTTACCGTTGTCGACTTAGATTGGTTGACTTACTTTTTTAAAATAGTAGACTCCGAAAGGCAAATTCAATATGATTTCGCACTCACATGTTTTTAAAGACACTAAACATTTTTTTACTAGGTTTATCGAGTGGAGGTGCGTCTCGGGGGAAATGAAAAAAATATAAATTGAAAAACGTAAAATGAAAACAATTAGCAATTAAGATAAATTCACTCAATATTTTGTACAAATTATTTTTATCAGATTTGTTTCTTCGTCATCGACTTATAGTGGTTGACTTTCTTTCCTTGAACTCAGATTGGAAAATTTCATGAAACTTTGTAATCGCATGTTTTTTGATGACATTGATTAAGAATCTGATGATAATTTGCTGGAGATGCCGCTGTGGCGAGGAAAACCTCGACTCTTCTCGACTTCTTCGATGCGAGGTCGAGGTGGTATCGAGGCGAGGTAGTATGTAGACGAGGCACGAGGTGAGGCAAGGCAGGGCACCAGTTTCGTCGAGGCTGTTAAAAAACCTCTGACTACGCGAGCCGTTCAAACGCAGAAATTCGGCTTTTATCGCAAAGTAAGGGTTCGACCGGACCTCGACGGTCCACACGCTGGTTCCGGTTTCCAATTTTTTTTTTTTTTTTAATTTCAAGTTTTTTAATTTTTAGGAATTAAAAATGTTGATTTTTCGTGGCAAAGATGATCTAAAACTTATTAAAATTGAAGTAATTAAAAAAAAAAAAAAAAAACATTTTCTCCGATTTTTCAACCATTATGATTTTTGTATTTTCATATTTCAACCAAAATGAGAAAGAAAACAATTATATTAAGAATAAATTAACTGTATTAAACATAAAAATTTGTAAAATTCTAGTAAATGTACATACTTTAGCATGGAGCCTCGGTGAGGACGCTTCGCGATAGAACGAGGACTGCCTCGCCTCGCCTCGTTCTTCTAGTGGCACCCCTGTAATTTTCGGACGGCTCCATCGAGTGGAGGTGCGTCTCGTGGGTGGAGGCACCACAACGGTTTTTTAGTTTTTCGGGACAATTTTTTTTTAGTAAAGTAATCTTATGGGATAAATTTAGTAAAATTCACGCAACATTTATATTAATATTTTTTATACTAATAAATTACATTTCCTTTCTCAGTGCATTTAAAGAATGGCAAAGAAACTCGGACTCACTAAAAAAAATAAACAAGAACAACCGAAAGTTCATGCTGCGTTGACAATTCTCATGGCTTTGGCATACTTGCCAGGTGACAAAATTGACGTCGCTTACGAATATTTCAAAACAGAAATATTCCGCAAGTTTCCTGAAGGCGACAAACTCAGGAAAAAATGGGAAAAATTTCTGAATTATTTTGAGCGAGAATGGATGCGAGACCCTTATAATTTTTCTGTTTACTAGTTAAAACACGTTTCGAACAACTTGATTGAACGATATCATCGTTTTATCAATGAATACATCGGAAAACATCCTAGTATTGGTCAATTTTACAGTAAGTAAATTTTATTCTTTATTTCATAATAAGTAATTACAAGATATTTACATTTATTTAAATTTATCTACATTTATATTGATCTCTAAATTATTTTGAAATGTGTAGTTAAAGAAAATTTCCATTAATTTACAGAAAAATTTAAATTTGAAATAAATTAAAACCTCATAAATACCACATTAGTATTTAGATGCATTCTGCTCGAGAGGGGGTGGATGTGCAAACTTTAAGTGACCACGGGGTCTTTCTTTATTATAAAAGTGGTGGATGTGAATTTGCCGGGAAGGAAAAAGGAATGAAATAACACGAATACACTTTCTTTGTCGAGCAACACTGTTAAGCTGTTTATTATTATCTTGTTAATATTTACAACGAGACGAGAGCTATCGCATAAACTAGAATCTTTATTAATCGGACAAACTACCAAAAGTAAAATCTACCCATGAGACATCGGAGAGAAGCGCGCGCGTGCGGCACAGGGAGTCTTCACACAGCGAGAGCCGACCCAGTGGCAGCCTCCCCCCACTTACAGGGACACGAGAAGCGACGTTGCCACTCTCGCGCGGGTGCCATTCAGGCTTCTCTCCAAAACTGCTCCAACACTCCCTCCTTTGGGGTGAAGCCTTTCCTGTTTATCTGTTTGATCTGTTTTCTGTTTGTACAAAATCGTATGTTAAAAACAATGAGTGATAAAGGGTGGGGAGTAGCCCAAAACGACTCTACAAAAAAATAAAAAGTATGAAATAAAAGCCCTCAAAAATTACATTCAATCAAAATTATCAGGCCTCGCACAGTATCTTCCTCCGGAGGTTCAGGAGAATTTGGTCTGCGTTTTGGCCTATGCAAAGGGACATATTCGAACTCGTCACTTACTTCCTCGGGTTCCGAGTCCGTCTTGTTTGACTCCTCCCTCTGTCTTGGAAGACCCATTTTCTCGCGATACAGCTCCTTTAAGCATAAAAGAAATAATTTGTTAAATAATTCCTACCTAGCAAATTCTGTTTAATTTTGTTTAATTTTATCTGTTTGTAATTTTATTTCAAAATAAGCCCAGCTTAAAAATTTTCCCAGTATGATTTTGATGGGTTTTAAAATTGAGTGGTTTGGTAAATATGTCTGCAGGATTCTCTTTGGTCGATAGCCATCTCACTTTAGCGACTCCTCCCTTCACCTTCTGTTTGATGTAGTCTCTATTCAGATTAGAACACTCTGGACGATCACCATATTCTTCTCTAAAGCGAAGATTAGCATGAAAGTTGGGCACAGGATCATCGAAGTCACAGAACTTCTGACATCCTTCCTTCTGAGTGTTCTTTCCTGTGGCCGAGTTGTCGCACCAGACAGTAAAAGGAAAGTAACACTTTCCAGTTATGTCTCTTATTGCTTTGTCCAGGAAGATCAAATGACGGCATGCCTCGCTCATCGCGCCGTACTCGGCTTTCGTAGTCGATCTGCTGACGCAGTTCTGTTAGTAACTTTTCCAAGCAATTGTATCGCTATGTAAGTTGATCATAAACCTGGCGGTTGACGTCGAATCTGTCCAATCGTTGTGACTTGTGTCGGTCACAGCTTCTAGGGTTTCTGTTTGTCCTGTGTATGTCAAACCATACTGACTTGTTCTTCGCAGGTATTCAAAGAATCTGTTTACGTCCTCCCAATCTTTCACTGTAGGAGTGAACTGTCTTCTAGCTAATACGTTGACTGAGTAGGCTATATCTGGACGAGTACCACCCGCCAGATACAAAAGGGAGCCAATAGCCCCCCTGTAAGGAACTCCGGCTTCCACTGGTTGTTTCTGTTTGTTTAGATCTCCATCTTTATTGTTTGGTAAATTTTTCCGCTTTTGCACTTGTCGTGTTTCCATCGGGGTTCTCTTGGGGTGACCATTTTTCATACCAAAGCGTTCTAAGATTTTCTCCGTGTATTCTGTTTGGTCTATCTTGACTGTTTTCTTGTCTCTGTCTCTGTTTATTCTCAAACCCAGAAAATGTCCAGGCTCTCCAAGGTCCTTCATTTCGAATGTATGGCAGAGGCTTGCTTTGATTTCTTCCAGTCTCTGTTTGCTGTTTGAAGCCACAAACATGTCATCGACATACACAAGGATAACATCGACCTCTCCCTTGTGTCTCTTGGTATATAGGCAAGGCTCACTCACCGTGTTTTTGAGTCCAAGCTTCTGAATCTTCAAGGTGAGTTTCTCATGCCACCGCTTGGAGCTAACTTGTAAGCCGTAGATTGCCTTTCTCAGCTTGCACACTTTGCCTTTCTTGATTTTCATGAAAGCTTCCAAACCATCTGGAATTTCCATGAACTTTTCTTCTTCAAGCTCGCCGTGTAGGAATGCTGTCTTGACGTCCATCTGGCAAAGTTCCAGGTCGTATTTGTTTACCACCGACAGAAAGGCCCTGATGAGAGGGAGTCTGGAAACCGGGGCATATACCTCATAGAGCTCTTACTGTGTGTCATCCTTGAAGCCTCTCACGACTAGCCTAGCTTTGTAAGTAGGCTCACCACTGTTTGATATTTTCTTTCCAAAAATCCATCTTGAATCGATGATTTTAGGTGCAACTTGATCCTTAAGGGGTCGATCCACTATGTCCCAGACATTGTTGCGTTCCATCGACTCCAATTCCTGCCTTATGGCCTCTTGTCATCGTTCCGCATCTACGGAGGTCATTGCCTCCCTGTAGGTTGTCGGGACTCTGTTTACTTCAGCCAAGAAAGCACACTTAAGTTGGTATTCGTTTGGGTGTCGATTCGGTTGTTTTTGCTCCTCGAATTCAAAGAACACCTCCAGCTTGTCTGTTTCAACGGCTACAAACTTGGCAAAGGTGTTGTCTCTCACCAAAGCTGTTTTCTCACCCGTGTTAGCTAGCTGTTTGTAGTCCAAACGACTGTTTGCAGCTCGGCCTGGTTGAATGCGCTTGAATGGCACGTTTTCTGTTTGGGTTACCGATGGACTTGCTGGTTGGATTTTTCTTTTCTTTACTGGTTGTTGTTACAAAACATCCATTGGTGGCTGTGTAACTGGCTGTTTGTTCGGCTCGTTCATTTCTGATTGGTGGTTCTTCTCTGAGAAGTTAATGAGAGGTTCATCTGTTTGGTCGAGTTTTCCTTCTTCCGTGTTTGCCGACACAAAGTTTTCGAACTTTGCAGTATTTTCGTCTCGATATACCACCTTCTCATTGAAATCAACGTTTCTTGAGTTGTAGAATTTTTCAGTTGGAGGGTGCCATACCAGGTATCCGATTTTGTGTATCCTACCAAGATGGTCTTGATTTCTGTCGCCGAAAATTTTCTTGGTGAATTTGGTTCGTACAGATAGGTCTTACACCCGAATCTTCTCAATCTGTCTAGGTGCAGTTTGACTCTAGGTGCAAATTTTCTGAGTAGAATTTCGAAATCGTTCGCTTTGTGTGGAGAACGGTTGTATACATGTGTGTCTGTTTCTGCTGCCAGTACCCACATCGATGGAGGTATCCCGTATCTTCCAACATGGAACGATTTCTGTATTTTATAGTTCTGTCTAGCCCTTCATCTGTCCCATTTAGCTGAGACGTGTATGCAGGGGAGAAATCTCCATCTATATTTTCTTCCTCCATGACCAGATTGAATTTTTACCTAAATTCTCCTTGGCGTTGTCTGCTCGGATGTAACACACCTTTGCATTTTCATCAATGAGGTTTCTCGCTTGACGTAAGAAGACCTCCAAACAGTCTCAAGCTTGACTTTCCTGTCTGATAGAGTATACCTTGGCATATCTCGAGAAATCGTCGGTGAACGTTATTAAATATTTGTTGAGTATGTCTAGAGGGCATCTCAAGCGTACGCTATAGCGCACGAGCGTACGCTATAGCGTACGCTATATAATATAGCGTACGCTATAGTGTATGCTATGAAATATAGCGTACGCTATAAGATCTTCGTAGCGTACGCTATGAGATGTTTCCAGCGTTCGCTACAGCGTATGCTATGAAATATAGCGTACGCTATAAGATCTTCGTAGCGTACGCTATAGCGTGTGCTATAAAATATAGCGCACGTTTTGAGATGTGTACAGCGTGCGCTATAGCGTATGCTATAAGATATAGCTTTCGCTGTGAGATCTTCGTGGAGTACGCCTTGAGATGTTAATATCGCACGTTAAATTGTAGCATACGCTAGGAGAGGTTTAAAGCGTACGACAAAAATAGCGTACGCTAGGAGCGGTTTGTAGCATACGCTAGGAGAGGCTCGTAACGTACGCTAGGAGCAGTTTGTAGCATACGCTATAAAATACAATATAGCGTACGATGTGAGAGGTTTATAGCGTACGCTGTGAGAGGCTTATAGCGTACGCTATAGCGCATGATATAAAACTAATACAGCGTACGCTATGTATAGCGCATGATATAAACCTAATACAACGTAGGCTATAGCGCATGATATAAAACCAATAAAGCGTACGCTATAGCGCATACTATGAGTTTGCAACGGTTGATATAACATATTGAGTGTGCCTCAGCGAAAAAAAAACCTCAGGCCAAAAGCTGCCAGGTAAAGAGCTAGAAGAAGGGCTGGCCACGACTAAAAGAATCCGAAACCCCTACTTTACCCGAAATTTTCATGCGGCGATAAGAATTTTAACTAGTTACCCCCCAGCCAAGAAAAGAGCAACAATACCCCCCGCAGCCACGAATAAAAAATTCCTTAAATTACAAAATTCAAAAATGCTTTCCCACCACGTTAAAAGTACGCGGACAGTTTCATGCCACGTTAAGAATGCGAGCTTCTTGCGTGCTCAATCACCACGATAATAAACAATTAAATTATCGATCTCCTGCCAAGTTAAAAACGTGAAAAGCGTTCACGCTTTTTTTGATTTATCCCTTGCTAAGAAATACGTAGCTTGTTATGTCGAATCCCTGCCACGAAGAGAATTAAAGCTAACACTAAAAACTTTGGGACCATCGAATATTTTTATTGCATATAAATACTTTTTATTTCATAAAGTTTAGCTTAGCGAAGTGGAGTTTTTGCCCTTACGGGCGTTTAAAGTTTTTGCATCTCCGATTTGGAGAGCGCAGTTATCATACAGCTTAGGGAGCGATAAATATATTATTTTATATAAACGATTAATTAAACCGCCAAGCTTTTAACCCCATAACGTTGAGGGGAGCGATAAATAAATAATTTTTTATAAACAATTAAATAAACCAACAAGCTCTAAACCCCCAGAACGCTGGGGAGAGCGAAAAATTAATTGTTTTTTTATAAACAATTAAATAAACTACCAAGCTCTAAGCCCCAATAATGCTGGGGAGAGCGATAAATGAATAATTTTTTATAAACATTTAAATAAAGCGCCAAGCTCCAAACTCCCATAACGCTGAGAAGAGCAATAAATAAATAATTTTTTATAAACAATGAAAGAAACCGACAAGTTCTAGACCCTCATAACGCTGGAGAGAGCGATCAATAAATAATTTTTTATAAACAATTAATTCAACCGACAAGCTCTAAACCCTCATAAGGCAGGGTGCCCGAGTTCAACAAAAAAGCTGATCGGCTACCCCCCAAGCTCTAAGCCCCCAAGACCCTGGGCGCCTGAGTTCAACAAAAAGCTGATCGGCTACCCCCCAAGCTCTAAGCCCCTAAAACCCTGGGCGCCCGGGTTCAACAAAAAAACTGATCGGCTAACCCCCAAGCTCTAAGCCCCCAAGACCCTGGGTGCCAGAGTTCAATAAAAAAAACTGATCATTTGGGGGTTTAGAGCTTGGGGGATAGCCAATAGCTTCTTTGTTGAACTCGCATGCCCAGGGTTTCGGGGGCTAGCCAATCAGCTTCATTGTTCAACTCATGCGCCCAGGGTTTAGGGGCTTGGAGCTTGAGGGGTAGCTGATCAGCTTTTTTGTTGAACTCGGGCGCCCGGGGTCTTGGGGGCTTAGAGCTTTGGGGGTAGCCGATCAGCTTTTTTTTTAACTTGGGCGCTCTGGGTTTTGGGGGTTTAAAGCTTGGGGTATTGCCGATTAGTTTTTTTGTTGAACTCGGGCGCTCAGCGTTATGAGGGTTTAGAACTTGTCGGTTTATTTAATTGTTTATAAAAAATAATGTATTTATCGCTCTCCCCAGCTATATGGGGGCTTATAGCTTGGCGCTTTATTTAATTGTTTATAAAAAATTATTTATCTATTTTTCCAGCGTTACAGGGGTTTAAAGCTTACTGGTTAGTTATTTGTTTATAAAAAAAAATTCATTCATATCTATTTTCCAGAGTTACGGGGGTTGAAAGTTTGTAGGTTAGTTATTTGTTTATAAAAAATTATTTATTTATCTATTTTTCCAGCGTTACAGGGGTTCAAGCTTGCTGATTAGTTATTTGTTTATAAAAAATAATTTATTTATCTATTTTTCCAGCGTTATGGGGGTTTAAAGCTCGTCGGTTAATTATTTGTTTATAAAAAAATATTTGTTTATCCTTTTTTCCAGCGTTACGGGGGTTTGAAGCTTGCTGGTTAGTTATTTGTTTATAAAAAATTGATTTATCGCTGTACCCAGCGTTATTGGGTTGTCAAGCTTGTGGGATTCCTGTACTAGCCCGCCAAACAACCTGAAGCTAATGCTTGGTCGAAAAGTATGCCCTGAACATATAGCTTAGTCCCCTGAGCAGAATATCGATACCAACGCTAGTTCAATCATGTTCATCACTAATAAATCGTATAAATTAGTTATTTTCAATCTAGGTCAGGTAGGCCAAATGTTTTTTTGCAGAAACCCCTACTATATATATATATATATATATATATATGTGTGTGTGTGGGTCAAAATAATACTTTTTTAAAAAACCGTCCGCACGAGGTTCACCGATTTTATTGCAATTTTTTTTGGCAAAAGTACTATTTAATAGAAGACTTTTGCCACAAACTAGAGGTCTCTATCTTATTTCTGCTTGGTGCTAGATTTTTTCAAAGATTGAAAAATGGCTTATTTTTAAGCTGTTTTAAGCAATTTTAGGTATTTTTCGAAAAATTCTAACTTTTGATCAAAATGAGATAGAAACCTCTAGTTTGCGGAAAAATTTTGTTCAAAATAAGTTCTTTTTTGTAAAAATATTTTCACAACATAGTTTGGTTATTTTTATAATAATACAGTCCTACACAGATATTGCTATTTTTGCTCATTTGCAGGTATCTTCAAACGACCGTAGCTTTTTCTAGGTTAAATTTTTGTTCATATTAAATAATTGTTAAATTTTTTTTATGAAAAAACAAAAATTTTGCGACCAACCGGAACCCTGTACGATCTTCCACTTCCAAGATACAGCTGTTTAAAGTTGTCAAAAAACACAAAAAACGCGTTTTTTACGATTTTCACACGCATTTTTGAACGGTTTCGACCTTTTTTTTTCTCTCAAAAATATGTGGAATCTTCTCTTCATATGTTTCCAAACAAGCTTCCATAGTAATTGTAGTGCGGATTTGGGGTTTTAGTTGATTCCAAAGCATACACTTTTGACACATTTTATGTGCTAAACTAGTGTTTTTTTAACAATATACACGTTACATTTAACTTTTTCGTTCATTATAGATGTTTTGAAATTATTTTTTGACTAAAAACTATTCAATTTCCAGCCAAAATTAGGTCACCTGCTTTGAAAAAATTGATACTCAACGAAATATTGATCTCAATATCAAAATGATATACTACTTTTATTCAGTTTTTTAGTTTTTTGATTCGTTAAAAATCTATGTTCAAATATTGTAAATAATATACCACTTGTTTATTTATTTTTTTCTATTTTTGAAATTACAAATAATTGATCATAGTTTATCAATTAGTCTGATAAAACAATCATGGATTACTATTGCTTACTCTGAAAAAAATGAGTCCAAATTAAAAATGTTATTTTTTGAATTCTATGAAGCATGCAACAATCTACCAATCTACATTCTACTTATAATTATGTCCACTTATGAAAAAGAGAATGAGAGATTCGATTAGAAAGTCGAGTCGATATATCGAATCGAAACTTGATCTTTGATTCTTGGAGCAAGAGCGCCGCCTTAAAGGCCTCCCAAAAGTGTGAACCAGCCAGACGCGCCAAATTTGAAATCTTCAGGCATGCTTGATTTGAATTTTTTGTTTTTTTTTTTTAATTAATAAAGTGAGTAACGAAATTTGAATTTTTAATAGACAAATAAGCGGACAAGCTTACAACCCCATAACCCTAGGCGTAGTGAATAACAAATAATTAACTTTTGTAATAAACAAATAAGTCGATAAGCTACAACTCCAAAATACTGGGCGTACTTAGTAAAAATAATTAATTTTTTTTAATAAACAAATAATCCGATAAGCTACAACACCATAACCTAGCGCATGGCTGAAAAAAATGTTAATATTTTTAATAAACAAATAAGGTGATAAGTTACAACCCCATAGCTTTTGGCATGTCTAAAAAAAATGTTAATATTTTTAATGAACAAATAACGCGATGAGCTACAACCCCATAACCTTGGGCATGGCTAAAAAAAATGTTAATATTTTTAATAAACAAATAAGGCGATGAGCTACAACCCCATAACACTGGGCGGAGTGAATGAAAAATAATTAAATTTTTTAATAAACAAATAAGCCGATTAGCTGCCACCCCATACCATAGGGCATGGCTCAAAATTTTTTTTTATCCATGTCCAAGGTTATGGGGTGGTAAACTTGTTTGCTTAGTTGTTTATTTAAATATTCACATATTTTATATTCGTTGCGCCCAATGTTATGGGGTTGTAGTTCATCGGCTCATTTGTTTATTAAAAAAATTAATTATTTTTCATTCACTACGCCCAATGTTATGGGGTTGTAGCTTATCGCCTTGTTGGTTTATTAAAAATATAAACATTTTTTTCAGCCATGCCCAAGGTTATGGGGTTGTAGCTCATCGGCTTATTTGTTTATTAGAAAATTTAATTATTTTTCATTCACTCTGCCCAGTGTTATGGGATTGTAGCTCATCGCCTTACTTGTTTATTAAAAATATTAACATTTTTTTCAGCCATGCCCAAGGTTATGAGGTTGTAGTTCATCGCCTTATTTGTTTATTAACAATATTAACATTTTTTAGCCATGCCCAAAGTTATGGGGTTGTAGCTTGTCGCCTTATTGGTTTATTAAAAATATTAACATTTTTTTCAGCCATGCCCAAAATTATGGGGTTGTAGCTTATTGGCTTATTGTTTATTAAAAAAAATTAATTATTTTTACTAAAGTTAATTATTTGTTATTCACTACGACTAGAGTTATGGGGTTGTAAGCTTGTCCGCATATTTGGCTATTAAAAATTTAAATTTCGTTACTCACTTTATTAATTAAAAAAAAAAAAAAAAAAAAAAAAATCAAATCAGGCATGCCTGAAGATTTCAAATTTGGCGCGTCCAGCTGGTTCACACTTTTGAGAGGCCTTTAAGGCGGCGCTCTTGCTCCAAGAATCAAAGATCAATTTTTGATTCGATATATCGACTCGACTTTCTAATCGTATCTCTCATTCTCTTTTTCATAAGTGGACATAATTATAAGTAGAATGTAGATTGGTAGATTGTTGCATGCTTCATAGAATTCAAAAAATAACATTGTTAATTTGGACTCATTTTTTTCAGAGTAAGCAATAATAATACATGATTGTTTTATCAGACTAATTGATAAACTATGATCAATTATTTGTAATTTCAAAAATAGAAAAAAATAAATAAACAAGTGGTATATTATTTACAATATTTGAACATAGATTTTTAACGAATCAAAAAACTAAAAAACTGAATAAAAGTAGTATATCATTTTAATATTGAGATCAATATTTCGTTGAGTATCAATTTTTTCAAAGCAGGTGACCTAATTTTGGCTGGAAATTGAATAGTTTTTAGTCAAAAAATAATTTCAAAACATCTATAATGAACGAAAAAGTTAAATGTAGCGTGTATATTGTTAAAAAAACACTAGTTTAGCACATAAAATGTGTCAAAAGTGTATGCTTTGGAATCAACTAAAACCCCAAATTCGCACTACAATTACTATGGGAGCTTGTTTGGAAACATATAAAGAGAAGATTCCATATATTTTTGAGAGAAAAAAAAAGGTCGGAACCGTTCAAAAATGCGTGTGAAAATCGTAAAAAACGCGTTTTTTGTGTTTTTTGACAACTTTAAACAGCTGTATCTTGGAAGTGGAAGATCGTACAGGGTTCCAGCTGGTCACAAAATTTTTGTTTTTTCATAAAAAAAATTTAACAATTTTTTAATATGCACAAAAATTTAGCCTAGAAAAAGCTATGGTCGTTTGAAGATACCTGCAGATGAGCAAAAATAGCAATATCTGTGTAGGACTGTATTATTTTAAAAATAACCAAACTATGTTGTGAAAATATTTTTACAAAAAAGAACTTATTTTGAACAAAATTTTTCCGCAAACTAGAGGTTTCTATCTCATTTTGATCAAAAGTTAGAATTTTTCGAAAAATACCTTAAAATTGCTTAAAACAGCTTAAAAATAGGCCATTTTTCAATCTTTGAAAAAATCTAGCACCAAGCAGAAATAATATAGAGACCTCTAGTTTGTGGCAAAAGTCTTCTATTAAATAGTACTTTTGCCAAAAAAAATTGCAATAAAATCGGTGAACCTCGTGCGGACGGTTTTTTAAAAAAGTATTATTTTGACCCATATATATATATATATATATATATATATATTTGTAATTTGAAAGGTCTTGAAAAAAGGAAGGTTTTGGCGCAAACCGCAATTTTCCATTCCTTAAACTGCGCATGCGCGTAGTGGGTGTAAATAATTCTGGTTGGCGCCAAAAATTTTCTTTTTTTATACCCTTTCGAATGATATATATATTGTAGGGGTTCGCTCTGGGGGCCGATTCGACTATCTTACCCGGCTACACCCTTTAAATAATAAATATAATATTAAATATTTACTGATTCGAAACGGTGAAAATTTTTCCATTTTCATCCTGAAAAGTCACTTTCCCATTGTTGTTCTGCAATGAAGTAGCAATGAATTTCAAATATTTTTAAATTAATGTTGCGTAATTGTTACTTTAGGCCGCTGGCGACCGCCAGCGACTGAGCCTCGCGAGGCAGTCTATGTTCTACTCACTCAAAGAGCACCCGCGTAAAAATTACATCGAGCCGAAAGACACCTCCACAGGCGTGTCCGGGAGAGGCGAGAGTTATATTAATCGTATTAACGAGTTTTATTGGAGTGCTGTCCCGATGACCTGAACCTACCTTCGGCAGTCACGCGTCACCGTTTCTTCGTTGAGAGGATCGACCGGACGAGGACAATCGGCCTCCTGCTGCTGTGACGAGCCATCGGATTGAGCCTCGCGGCCGCCCAGGACGAGCCGTTGGTGTGATACGCTAAGGTAGTTTACTAATTAATTTCCGGTGCTCCCCCCGCGTGCGGTGTGCAAGGCCCGGATCAGCGGATCCGGCCGGTGTGTGGCCTACAGGCTTGCGTTTCTTGGGTCTCGCGTCGGCATTTGTCGACCCGCCCGTGTAGGCGTTTTGAATAAATTAGTTTAACTTGACGTATTCTTTTCTTTCATTTAAATTGTATGGTATTTTACCTCTCTCTCCTTAAATATTTGTCTCTCTTTTCTGTGTTTTTTTCTCTCTTTTTCCTTTAGGGCGCGGCCTAGCAGGGCTGATTCTCCGCGACGAGCCACGGTACAGGATGGCGAGACAGCAGCCAGCGGTGGAGCAGTGAAGCAGGCCCTTCGCGGGTAGTTTTCCGGCCCCACCTATTCTTATTTTTCTTTGTGTTCGAGCTAGCCGGGACGGGAATCAGGGCGCGTCAAAATACTGGCCCGTTCCCGAGTGTAGATTTTTCTTTTTATTTTTAGGTTCTTGGGCGTTGGCCGACGGGACCTCGGGACTGGCTTTGCGTGGCCTTGTCCCCCAGGTACACCGTTGCAAGAATAAAATAGTTACAATAGTAGTAACTGAAGACAATTTTGAATTTACTTTAAGCAAAGCAAGTAAATAATTTTTTAATGTAATAATATTAAATTTAATATTAATCTTTTATACTCTAAAATTAAGAAAAAAACCGAAAATTTATAAAGTTGACGTAAATTATTAAACACAATCAGAAAATAAATAAAAAAAAAAGTTTTTAAAAAACATGCTTTTCTTTAAAAAGTTTTGAGAAATTATAAAAAAAACGTACTAAAAAGTAGAAAATAAAATTTTAATACTGCTAAATTCTTTCAAAGTACTTTAAAAGATTTAATATAAACAGAACAAACAACATTTCGTGATGAATCTAAACAAAAGCATGGGGCTCTATAGATGACTTAAATTTAAGGCGTTATTTTTTAAATTGGCTGGAAAAACAACAGAAGGACCAACGATCTCGAATAAACAGACAGGTCGATTACATCAAACAGAAAAATAAAAATAACCCTTCTACCATCATTCAAACAGAAAATACATCATCACAAGCAAAAAGTTCAAGAACTCCCTTGACAATATCACCAACTGCATTAAAAAGTGAAGTTTCGGGTTCAGAGTCAAGAAATTCATCCACGTGCAGCCAAAGAACAAGAGTACATACAAACAGTCTGTCATCAATACATAACAGTCAGACAGAAAGCCGGCTAGATCAAACTCTCAAACAGCTAAAGAATACATTAGATCGCCAGGGCGGCCACGTTAAACATCAAGGCTGCAAACTAACAAGAAGTGCAGAGTACCGACTATGGTTCGACAAACTAATGATAGACCTGACTTCATGTGGTTTGAGCGACGTCATTGACCCTACTCAAGGAATGGGTGAGGATTACACAGTAGAACAGCGAATAAACAGAGAGAATCAGGTCAAAGGAGCCATCATTCACCGTTTAGATGATGAGCATCACAAGATGGTGTTGAAAATAACCGATCCAAGAAAAATTTTGGTTCATCTAGAGAATCAACGAAAAATATAGAGGTGAAGGTAAAATGTCTTCAAGACACTCAAACAGATCAGGAAGCATGAGCACATCATCGGGAACAGTTTCATTTTAAATGACTTTAAGTAAGTACAAACAGAAATAATCAGAAGTGCAAACAAAGGTGAGAAAGGAAACATGAAAATCGACGGAGAAGGAACCTTGTAGTCAAAAACAAGCCCGGAGAGACGATATGAATCAAAAATGTTTTGGTGGCCGGAAAAATTGTTGGAAACCTGCTATCACTACGAAAATTCGTAGACCTTGGTTTCAGTGTACACCTGGACAGCAAGATCATAAGAATTTTCCACAAACAGACAAACGAGGATGACATATTTGGTAATTATGTAAAACCACATTGGCAAATCAATTTCGACATCTTGGAGTCTGGAAACTTAACAAAAATGTCAACCATATGAATGCACAGCTCACATGATTTCGGTGAAAATTTCATAAATCAATCCCAAACAGATGTGCATGACTTCTCAACATCGGAGGAAGCAACAGTCAACAGAAGCTCACACGAACATCCGTCTGGACTTGGGAGGGAGAGTTCAGATGAAATTTCCCAAACAGAAAGAGAGGCAGATTTCTTCACAGACTCTGTATTGAATGAAATCAGTCTAAACAGAAAAATATACGAATACAACAATCAGCTGAACTCAGATCAGCCAGAATCGAAAGCCATCAAAAACAGTAGTCACAAGGACAGGAATCTTGGTAAAATGTACGAAGGCATGAAGTGGCACCTACGGTTAAGGACACCTCAGCATCGAATACCTTCGAAAAATCAAACAGCTGGTGTAAGGACTGAAAGATGTGAAATTTAGTGAAGAAATACTACACTGCAGAGTCTGTGGAATGACCAAGATGGTCAAAAAACCACATGATGAAAGCAGAGTGAAAGCAGCACGTCCAATGGAACGATTACACAGTGACATAATCGGACCAATCCAACCAGTGTCATTTCCAGGTTCAAACAAATATGAGTATGTCTAGAGGGCATCTCAAGCGTACGCTATAGCGCACGAGCGTACGCTATGAGATGTTTACAGCGTACGCTATAGCGTATGCTATGAAATATAGCGTACGCTATGAGATCTTCGTAGCGCACGTTTTGAGATGTTTACAGCGTGCGCTATAGCGTATGCAATGAGATATAGCTTTCGCAGTGAGATCTTCGTGGAGTACGCCTTGAGATGTTAATATCACACGTTAAATTGTAGCATACGCTAGGAGAGGTTTGTAGCGTACGACAAAAATAGCGTACGCTAGGAGCGGTTTGTAGCAAACGCTAGGAGAGGTTCGTAACGTACGCTAGGAGCAGTTTGTAGCATACGCTATAAAATACAATATAGCGTACGCTGTGAGAGATTTATAGCGTACGCTATAGCGCATGATATAAAACTAATACAGCGTACGCTATGTATAGCGCATGATATAAACCTAATACAACGTAGGCTATAGCGCATGATACAAAACCAATAAAGCGTACGCTATAGCGCATACTATGAGTTTGCAACGGTTGATATAACATATTGAGTGTGTCTCAGCGAAAAAAAACCTCAGGCCAAAAACTGCCAGGTAAAGAGCTAGAAGAAGGGCTTGCCACGATTAAAAAAATCCGAAACTCCTACTTCACCCGAAATTTTCATGCGGCGATAAGAATTTTAAGGGCAGTTTCATGCCACGTTAAGAATGCGAGCTTCTTGCGTGCTCAATCACCACGATAATGAACAATGAAATTATCGACCTCCTGGGGCCTTATCCAGTAACTTTACCGATCGAAATTTCAAATGAACGTAACGTTTTCGATAATCGTTAGCTCATTTGAAATGTATATATATATGGTGTGTGTTTATACTACAAGCAAACGCTTAGCGGTTTGTTTACGAGTTTTATAAATAGATGGACAACCAGGTCGCCAATGACGGGAACCCGGGAATCATCTCCGAGAACTTGACTTAAGTTTTCTTCGTGGTGACTCTGGTCAACAACATCATTCTTTACCTAAAAAACTCGATTGCTCGAAGATGATGCCCGAGTATACCCGTCATCGGCGACCACGTTGCTTAGGTCAAAATTCATGCCTGGGAGCTTTCAGACAAGCACCAAAGTCATCTCGAGGAAATCTAGAAATAAGTTCTCGGAGATGATCTCCGGGTATACCCGTCATCGGTGACCTGGTGAAAAAATTCTACTTTAGCGGGATCGCCAGCGTTTAGTGCTTTTACTGGAATGTGCTTAATTCTCAAATTTGACGCATACTCATGATTGCTCCGGTAATTTTATCTCACGCACTAACGCACATGATTGAAAAATAATATTCAGTGTCGCTTACGCGTAGCGTATCGCTCCGAGAATAGCTATAAACTGTCAATTGGCTGACGATTCTCGCATCTGATGCAAGAAAATTTTGATTTGAGAAAGATTTTTTCTCGACATCATTTTTATGCCATTGGTTCGATTTTTCAGCGGTCGACTCTGAACTTTATATACGTGTCGCTGAACAGAAATGGATGCACAAACTCAGAAAGCATGGGATGTTTACTCCTGATGAGAATTACGTCTTCTTTTAGTCATGGTATTCGTACACTCTCGATTCTCGTTTTACAACGCGAAAATCAAATTTTTTTCGTATTTTTAAAACAATGAGCGGTTTACTCTGGATATCAGTCCCATGCTGAAAAGAGTATAGATGTGTAAGTTCTGTGAAAGAACGGGGTCTTTCTTTATGATAAGAATAGAGTTTTTCTTAATTACATCATTTTTACACCATCAATTCTCGTTTTTTGGAGAAAAATCACATTTTTTTCAACATTTTTTTAAATCGTAAATGACCGACTATGTACACCAGCGGGACACCATATCGTTCCGAGGTTTGAATTAGGCGCTCGAAATTTGACCGTCAACCCAAAGTTTTTGCTAAAGTGCCAACCTTTGGGAAGGGTAAAAAATTATTTTTCATAAAGTAGGGTTAGAGAGTCGATGTCAATGATCAACATTGATTTATTTCAGACTTGTCAAGCTTTTTATTGAAAAAATTAATGATTGATCGCTGCGGTCTACTTGTTTTGAATGTGTGCCGTATTTAAAAAATCTAATATAAATTATTTTTAAAATTTTATCCATTTACAAAAACCTTCTCTCAAAATGAAAGTAAAATATTAAAAACAATTATGTAATTATGTAATAATAGTTACTCAACAAAAAAGTATGGTTAGGTAGTTGATGTCAATGATCAACATTGATTTATTTCTGACGTTGATCATTGACATCGACTCTCTAACCCTACTTTATGAAAAATAATTTTTTACTCGTCTCACGGTGAACGGGCCGTCCCAAAGGTTGGCACTTTTGCAAAAACTTTGGGATGACGGTCATATTTCGAGCGCCTAATTCAAACCTCGGAACGATATGGTGTCCGGCTGGTGTACATTCATGGTTTTCATGCATTTTACCGGTCTCTTCATCACTCGACTTCTTGGTTTCAAACCAAAAAAAAAAAAACGTTTTAGATTCCACGCGAGAAACTGAAAAATTTTACAACTGCACAGTTTTGGCATATTCTAAACGACCACGCTTCGCCCGATCATTAAGAATAACCCAAAACTGCGCAATTGTAGAATTCCTCTTTTATTCTTGCGCTTTACCGAAAACATTAAATGAACGAATTATGCCCGCTCTGGTATCGGACTCTGGATTTTGGACAAGTGCTGTTTGAAAAAAGGATTCTATAATTTTTCAACGCTATATCTTATAGCTTCTAAAATATGATAAAAATAAATGCCCGGATGAGTTACAACAATGATAAACCTTTGATTTTTTTTTCTAAGGCGATGTTTTTCAATACTAGTGTGGTAGTAATGGGGTTTTAATTTATTGCCTGCTAATCAAACAAAATAAATTTACAATTTGGGATAATAACACGAGTTTTGTGTGGTGGTTTTAAACTTGAGTAATTTCTCTTTAAAACGTGGAAGTGTCTAATAATCCTGGATAATTACTTTAAAAAGTTTTAAAAAATCTCGAAATAAAAAAATTTTTTATTTAATTTTTATGTCTTTAAGCCGTTTATTATAATTCTTATTTTGTTTTAATCAATGAAAGATTTTATCATTAGTACATCTAAGTTTAAAAAAAAATTTTTTCCGACATTTATTGTAATTTATTTATCGAGCAGACAAAGGGCAAACGATAGTTACTCTTTTAAAAGAGAGTTATATGTTACTAAAACCCTTGATTTTTTGAATTCTGACAATTTTATATTATTACATAAAGATCCAACAAATGACTTCCAGGAAATGGTTAAGCACTTGCATAGTAATTTTTCTATCATAAATAAATTTCCCGTATCGTCAGTAATTCTTATGAACCCACAACCACCAAAACTATATTCTTTAATTAAACTGCACAAAACAGATTATCCTATCAGACCAGTAATTTCCTCATTAACTTCCCCAACTTATAAAATTTCTAAGAAACTTATAAATTTAATTACAAATAGTACTGGATTCATCCCAAAATATAATATAAAAAAATATTCGCAAGAACTTGTTCAGAAAGTTAGAAATATTAAAATTAGTGAACGTTACACATTATTATCATTTGACGTTAAAAACTTGTTTCCTAGTGTCCCAACCAAAGAAGTAATTGACGTTATCGATGAATTGTTGCTTAAAAATAGAGTAAATCCATTGTTTATTGATGAAATTAAGCAAACTTTACAAGTTTGCTTGAGTCAGAATTATTTTGAATTTGACGGGAAGATTTATTTAGCAAAGGATGGATTGATTATGGGAAATTCCTTGAGTCCTCTCCTTGCTGAGATCTTTTTAGATTATTTGGAAGGTTTGATTATGCGTCACCCACTAAGTAAGTTTTTGTTATTTTGGTATCGGTATGTCGATGATGTTTTTTCATGTTTGACGGGCACTAGGCGACAATTGAACATTTTTTTGAATTATATAAATACACTGAACAAAAACATGAATTTTATAATTGAACTTGAAAACAACAACAGTATTAACTTTTTAGATTTAACAATCACAAAACGAGACGACTCCTTAGACTTTAACATTTTCCATAAACCTACACACACAGATACAACAATTAATAATTACTCCTTACACCCTTTTTCACACAAGCATGCAGCTTTCCACAGTTACATTTATAGATTATTATCAATCCCTATGACCGAAGATAATTTTAATGCTGAGCTTGACATAATTAGACATATAGCTTTTAATAATGATTATGATCCCGGGATTATTGACCTTTTGTTGAGAAAGATTAGATATAAATAGGCAATCAGTACTGTTTTCCCTTTGTCTGTAAAAGAAGAAATGAAATCTTTCCATGTTTTGACTTACACTGGTAATTTAAGTGAAAAAATCTGTCAGTTTTTTAAGAATTACGGTATGAATATGGCATTTAGAACTAGTAAGAGTTTACAGATCCTAATTAAAAATAACAAATCTAAAACTGATAAAAATAAAAAGTCAGGTGTTTATCTATTGAAATGCACGTCAAATGATTGTGGTTGTGTTTATGTTGGACAGACGGGCAGAAACCAGAGCGAGAATCAAGGAACATAAAACCACTTTTTTGAATAATAAGCTAGAGAAGTCTCATTTCGCTAACCATTGTTTAGAGAGTAATCATTTTTTTGACGAGAATTTTGAGATTTTGCATACGGTTAGCAAAAGTAAGCAGCTCGATTTGTTAGAGTCCTTGGAAATTAACAGAGTAAGAAAGAAAATATCTGAACTTCTTTTGAATTTCCAGACAGATCTTGTATCGTCCCCTTTACTAAATTTATTTTAAATTTGTTTTTGATTACCTTTGTATTTATATTTGTAATTGTTTTGAATTGTAAGTAAGTAAGATTATTATTGACTATGTTTATTGACTATGTATATTGTATATGTATATTGTATGTATGATTGCGCACAATCTGACCGAAGAGATTTTAGTCTTGAAACGATCGCCATCTGAAGAAGACACAGTGTTGTTGAAACGGCCGTAACTTATAACTAATTTTTAATAAAGTGAAGATTTTTCGACTCCATATATTGAGTTTGATTTTATTTATTTTTTATTTTTTTTATTTTATTTAAATATACGGGCTAAAAGCCCATTACAATTTATTTAATAATTTTTTTAAAATGTTTATTAATCTTCATCAAGTAGATGCCACTACAATAGAAAAATTTATTTATTGTTAAAAAAGTTATTAATCTAAAAAAATTCATCTTTAATATAAAATTACAGCAAAATTGATGGGTCTTATAAAGCTGAAGTGGATGGCCTTGGAAGAATACATGCAAACTAAGAACCCAGATGATGAAAAAAAAAAGAAACTTTAGAAAGACAAGCGTATGTTGAGTCATTATGGGTAAAATTAGCTGACACACGATTGAGACCAACTGAGCTTGTAAAGAAGATGGAAAAATTGTTTTTTGATGAGGATGACTTCGATGAAGTAGAGGACAGTGATGAGAGATCCAATGATGGAAATGAAGATGTAGATGAAATTGTAAAAGAAGATAAAGAAGAAGATTTCTAGAGCGACGACTGTGATTCCAGCGATGAATTTGCTATTTATAATGAATGAAGTAAATATTAATACGAGTACTATTTTGCATTTTATTTATTTATTTTTTTAAAACTAATTTATTTTAATTAATAATGATGTAATTTAATTCTTAGACTCCGAGCACCAGGTACCTATCCTGACCCTATCTGCGTTGGTTAAAGCGTCAACACCATGAGAAAATCATCCCCGTGGCCTAATACCAGAGCCCGTGCACCAGGTACCTGACCCCGACCCTATCTGCGTTGGTTACAGCGACAACACCCTGGGGAAATCGTCCCGATGGCGTATTACCCGACCCCGTGCCCCACGTATCTACTCCAGCCCGTCTTGTGCAAACTTCTGGGTAAAATCATCCCCGAGCCAAAAAAAATCCGCACTGATCAATGATCAAGATGACTCTTTTTTTTGTACTTGCCAAAACTGACCTATGTGGTGTAATATACAAAGTTCTGTGTAAAATTATCCACAGAGTCAAAAATAATCCTCACTGACCAAAGGACATTTGCTGACCAGAGATCTGAGGGTAGCAACCCTTATCCAAGATCTATTGTTTTTTTTTTTAAATTTCAAAAAAGTAATTTATAAAGTTTTAATTTTTTTTAAATTTATCATTCTGTGCGTTTGATTCCGTTCTGGTGTTCCGGTTCTCAAGCGCTCGATATATATAATTGTAAAGGCAGCGTTGCCAAATTTTTTTCAGCTCGAACGAATCTCACGACCCTTGACAACCGATTCAATTGTTACCCGTTATCTGTCGCTTCCCGCTACTTGATGCTTCCCGCTTGATGTCATGGAACCATTTTTTAAATAATTTTTAAAACTAAGTAAAAAATGAATAGTCTTACATTCATCCATATGCTTCAAATCCAATGATTAAAAAAAAAAGAAAATATATAGATATAACTTTATGTGAACAGTAAGGTTTGAAAATTACCTGTATTTTAAAGACTATATGACTTAAACTTGTTGTCATGGTAAAACTTTTTTATTAGTCATCATCTTTGCTATTGTTTCAATATATTTGCAAATTAAAAATTTTTAATTTAAACTACTTTTGAGCTATGTTTTTATGTTTTTAATTTGGATTAATTTTGAACTACCAATCACTTTGTATTTTGTATTTTATTAAATTTAATTTTTTTATCAGAAGTAAATATAAGTACCTAGGATGAGCCAATACTTTTGAAAATAATTGTAGAAGTATAATGTTTTTGTCTAAACATAAGATTTTCAAATACTCTATTTTTTATCTACACTATGTAATGTTAATTAAGCACATCCTATTGTTACTGTAACTAACCTTTTTTAAGTATATTAATCCTAAAGTGCGGTAGCACTTTAACGGCGAGTTGGTTTTTAAACACCGACTCCCGTAAAAGCGTACCGCTTTATATACTTTAAATTTTCTGTTTTAGGTTATGTCGTTCACTATAAAACAATATTAGGATGATTATTTTTCTTTTATTTAATATCCCGCGCCTAGCCAATGATCCCCCGAATAATTAAAAAAAAAATTTGTCCCGAAAAAGTTCCACGTTAAAAAGTTATCAGCGTTTCAATTTTCAACTTGCTGATTTCTCTTTGCTGCCGATTCAGGAGATTTCCATTCAGACCAGCGTTTCCGTATCCGGTTTTGCATGCTCCCCTGCAAGACGCTGCGCCGCGGCCTAACTCGCTCTGTCTCACTCTTGCAGCCTGCAGCAAGGCAAGGCATGCGAGCAGGTTGCGCAGGCGAGGTGCGCGTATGCAAAAGGCCGAGGGCCTCACATGGTGCAGAAGCAAGCAGCTGATCTGTTATTTAGAAATTTCATAAAATTATTAAGTGTTGATCTTGACTTGACAGTTGACACTAGTATCAATCAATTAACAAGATTGTGTTTGTGTGATTTTAGTGAATTGTGTGATTTTAATAAATGGTTTTTTAAAACAATTACTTTACAACCAAAAAGTTTTTTACTACAATTCTTGATAAATCATCTGTGTTGTGTTATTGTGTATCATTGAGTGAATGAATTGTGTCTAGTTTGAGTGATCTAGGTTATATTGATTAAGAATTGATTCCAAAACAATTTGACTTAATCAAAGTGGTTTTTTATCGATGCTAATTGAATACAGTTAAATTGTAGTTAAATAAAAAAAATTTGATTATCAAATTATTAAAAAGGTGTTGCTATAAAGACCCTTAAATATTATCTTTTTTTTTTAAACTAAAAAATTACCATTCTATTCTATTGAATCGGTTTTACTAAACTCCATAAGACAGTCATGCTGATAGTTTTTTTTCTCCTAAGAATACTGATATTTTTGTAGTCAATTTTTTAAACTGCTTTAAAATACAATTGTAATCAGATTAACTTAAGCCCTTGTTTTATTTCACTGTAAAAGTATAACTTCCCATATTAGTCTATATCGCAGGGCTTTTTTGGCTAATATCATTCAATTGTATAAGTTTTATTGAATGCAGAGACTCAGGCGAGTTATTTTTTTTCCAAACTATGAATATAAAATAAAGGGCACTGTTGTTTGATTCAGATTCAAATAAAATTGTTGGTAATAGGTCTGTCGGTTTGCCTTCCAAATTTCCGGTCGTGGGCGGGTCTTCTATATCTGTGTTCGGGACCTCTCTCTCCGTCGGTGTGGTCTTTGTTGTTGGCGACACTTGGTGGTGACGCTGGTCCCAAAGCTTGACGATGTGTTCCGCCAATACATGCATTTGGCTCAGTGCTAATTCTAACGTGGTATTTGGAGGTTGTGTTGTTTCTTCCCAGAAGTCAAGGTCCATTAAGTTCGGGGACTGATTGATGATCGGTGGTGGGTGGGTCAGTCCTTGTATTAGTTGGTTAACGTAGTTGGCTTGTCTTTCACAAATTCGGTCGTGATGTTGATAGGTGCTGGCTCCAATCCATCGCCCACAGCTATGTTGAATAACCTCCTTGTTTTCACTCGATTTACGGTGAAACGCTGCATATTTTGCACGGTAGGGTTTTTGGCTTTGTCGTAGGGCGCGTTCCGCATCTAGTGGGTCGGTAGCGCACATAGCCCCATACCAGCCGATTTTGCTTATTGCGCACGGTTTGGTAATATTCTAAAGGTCCGAATTGGGCGAACTGCTTGAAGAAGAGCTCATCTCGGTATTCTATGGGTATTTCCTCGGGGAGAATACAAAAGAGGCGATGGTGATCCACTCCTTCCCATGAGTCCGTGGGTGCTTTAGGTAGCTCCGGATCGGGGGCTTGCTCGCTCCATAGGCGTGGCGTCTCGGTAGATATCTTTTTTGGTTGTCTTTCCTCTAGGTTTCCTGGTGGAGTTTTTTGCTTCTTTCGACCTTCCTCCTTTTTGGGTTTCGGTGGCGGTTTGACGATTACTGATCTGACGGGTCTTGAAGGCTCCTCCGGTGGTGAGGGTGTAGTCTTGGACGGCTTTCGGGCCTTGTTCTTTTCGTATTCTTTGTTGTTTCGTCGAACTCGATCCACGTCGCTTACATTTCAGAAGGTTATCCGACTGATGTTTCCATTGGACGTGTTGGTTTCTAAATGCCCGCCTATAATGAGCCCATAACGGCGCAGTCCTCGAATGACCTCCCATAATTCCACATCTCGAGGGTGTTTCACTCGGATCATGCAGGGGTCTTGGCCGGGGCTTTCTTTCAACACTTGGTGATCCATTTTTTTTTTTGTTGACTCGGTGATGCTGTAATCATATTTATTAGTTAATTTGGGTCTCGGTTAACCGTTGGTCGTCATTCAGATGATGGGTGATAGGTGGGGGGGGGGGGGGCTTCTAGAAATTAGGAATCAATCCAAGGTTCTTGCGTCGTAGTTTTTCTTGGAGGAGTGGATAGAACATCGTGGGGTTCTCGGCGCCCCGCTGCATTTGGGGCTTCGTTACTCGTGCTTGGGGGCTCGGTTGAGTTCTCGGTGAGCGCCCTAGTCCGTGGCCTTACCACCCGGATATACACGACTAACCCGATCATCACGGTCGTTACCATAATAAACCCGCTCAGGCTCAGTCCGGTAGTTACTATCTTATCGCCTTGTCGTTGCTCCAAACGTTTGAGCTTGTCTAATAATTCTCGCAAGGGCAACCCACGCCGGGTTTGCCACCCGTCGTCTTTAATCCCTTCATTGTTCCAATCGGCTTGCGGTAGGTTTTGGACGCCTTTGGATAATTCGGGGTATAGTTGCGAAAGGGTTAAATTGATCTCCGGATGGTAGAAAAATTCTCCCTTTTGTCGGTGAATCTCGGGGTTTGGCAGGGTAATTTTATCTGTTTTTCCTACACATTCCTGGGCTAGTTGCAAAAGTCCTAGGCCTTTCACCGAGATTATAGTTGTGTTACTGGGACAAAGAATTTGTACTTGCTCCTCCTTTGCCATGGAGGAAAGCCAGGACCCCGTCGCTTTCAGATAGCGCCATTGGTCCAAGACTTGCGGGTGGAACCGCAAATCGCACAGCTTGAGCGCCTCTGCCGAAGGTTGTTAGTACAGCGTTATCTCACAGTTTGGGGCATAAGAACTTTTCCAGATTCCCAATTTGCTGTTGCACAGATACCCGTAAACTGGGTCCAGGCACTCTTCAAAGTCGATTTGGTTGAATTTAAAGTATTGGAGCTGGTCTTCACTCACTCCTAAATATTCGTGAGAGGGTTCGATGTATGCGGTTCCATTGATTTCAGTACCAAGGGATTGTGGTGCCCCTAAGGAGTGCATTCGATGTAGTTCGTAGGCCGTGTGGTCTACTAGAGGTATATGCACATACACTAGTAGTCGGTTTCGGTTGTGCACTATCTCTACCTTCGAAATCTTGGCCACTTCATCGAGGTACCAGCGTTTTTCCGGGATGGGCAGGACAAGGTTCTTAGTAGTTTGTCCAATCTCATGTTGGATCTGGGTTAGGAACTTGTTTGATATTAGTCCACCGGCAAGGTCGCCTTTCCGACCCAGGGTGATTATTTGTAAGAGTTTTGTTCGTAATTCCATTAATTGATTAAGCTGGCGACCCAGGTTTTGACCCTGCACGTACAGATCCTTGAGCACTGGGGATGTTTGCAGCTTGGTTAGGGCGGTCTCCATTCTGTCAATTTTTTGCTTTTGCATTAGGGTCTCGTTATGGAGTTCCGATAGGGCTCCGGTTACGACGTGGACCTGTTCCTTTTGTAGACTGATCAATTGTTTCTGGTCTTGTTGCATCCGGTCGATTTCTCGATGAGCTTTCTCCGAGTCGTCCGCCATAGCTAGTCCAAATAAGCTTTCGCCAAGGGATCCAATGATGCCAAATGGAGCTAGTCGCCTGATGCGTTTGGTCGATGGGTTTTCTTTTTCGGTCGTTTCTTCGGTAGTAAGGTCGTTTATTTGGTCTGCGATTTCTTGGTCCAATCCTTGGAGGGTTCGATAGGTATTGGTCAATGAGTTTAGGTCAACCAATTCTTCGCAGGGGGGATCGTCCACATGATTATGGCATCTTAGAGAGAGAGCAGCTATTCGGTCACCCACGTCGTGATTTTGAAGTAGTTGTCCACTCTCTACTGCTATTATCACCTTCCAATCTGCTTTTCGAAGATGTACCACTCCCACCTTTTCATAATATAACCCTGGGTTGTTTTGGAATTGAGTTATATTGTAGGTCGCCTCCCCCATAACTAAACGAATTCCCCACATCACAAACGTTAGATAGTTTAGCATCTGTAATCATACAAGAACCTGTTAATTATTTAGGTCGGATTCTTCGGAACCGGATGGGACGCCTATGAGTTTATCCACGTGTTTTCGAATTTTTTTTCCATTGGGCAATTCGAGAATCACGTTGTTCTTTCCCACGACCTCGACAATTTTCAGCGGCTTTTTATAGTAGCTGTCAAACTTCGAGATGCGGGGTTCGACTAGCACCCAGGCGTACCCACCCGGCTTGCCGCAGAACTTCTTTCTTTTTCGGTCGTATCGGTCCTTGGTCTTAATTTTCTCGGCTATCTCTCTTTCTCCCGTGGTTAGTCTCATTTCGTCCAACCGGACTATTAGGTCGCGTAGGTAGAGGTTATAGGTCCGCAATTTTTCTTCGTTTGGTATCCTGATGGGGAACCTGGCCACCCGGCCATACAATAGTTCAAAAGGCGTGAAATTCGTGGCGGAGTGGACACTGGTATTGTACGTGAACGCCGCGAAGGCCACAAGACGATCCCAGTCATTATACTTCTCCGAATAACACCGGATAAAGTCCATGAGTGGCGCATGGCTTCTTTCCAGGCTTCCGTTCGTCTGAGGTCCATACCCTGAGGTAGTAAGACGATGTACCTTGAATAACCTCAAGAGTTCATCAACCAGGGCCGAAAGGAAGCTTTTACCTCGATTAGACAAGAGCGCTCGTGGAGCTCCAAATTGGCATATGAGATGCCTCACCAACGTGTCAGCGATGGTGGTGGCGCGTAGATCGGGGATAGGGATCGCAACAATGTACTTTGTAAGGTTACATTGCATCGTGACCACATGTTGGTTTCCCGAGGGGGTCGTCCGTAATTTGCCAACGGTGTCTATGGTCACTTTGTCGAAGGCCTCGATGGATGTATCAGTAAGTATCAGCGCTTATCTGGTCTTGCATCGTTTTATCTTCATTTCCCGGCAAGTACTGCATCGCCGGATATAGTCGAGCACATCGTTTCGCATGCCCTTCCAGTAATATCTCTCCCGTATTTTCTGGTAGGTCTGGTTTATTCCCTTGCGCCCCCCGGAAAGGCTATCGTGCAGCTGCTTGATGATCCCCGGGCGCTGGGTGATCTCGGGCATAGCTACTGTACCAAAGCAGAGGGTGATATCAAACGGACTTTTTTCGAACACGTCTCGTAAGAGCTCTTCCAATAGTCCTGGCTCCAGTTGGCTAGCCAGGTCGCCCTTCCGGGCAATTCTGAACCCGCTGAGGTTACGTTTGGACAATACGCTCTTTAGATTCTCTAAGCACCTTCTCACCGTGCTGATGTCCAATGGGTCATAGTGATGATTTTTCACAATCAATGACAGGATGTTGTGGTTCTTGTAAGGGGTGATCATAATCTGTCCCCTCCGGGGTCGCTTTCGCCTGAGTGCGTTCGGGTCGATTGCATCAAGGTCTACAAGCAGCCGACTGACAGGTCCCACCGGAACACAATCTTTTGAGAGGAAGTGAACAAGGTTGCTTCGTTTATAAGTCAAACAGTTCCTGCTTCGCACGATTTTACCTAGCGGCCGGTTAGGCTGCTTCCTCACACGGTCAGACGGGTCATCTTCTCTTGGGGTTTTCGGGTTATCGGGATCCCAGCATTTACTATGGTCTGGCGGATCAGCTAGTTCCCAAATTATTTTGGGGAGAAAAAAGGGTAGGTCCTCCTGGGCTGGCTTACTAAATTCGAGGTTCACGGGCGAGGCCGGGGCTGCTTCCTGTACAGTTTCCAGTTCGGGTATCTTGGACCATCTCACCCTTGACGCCCCAGATTGGGGGGTGCTACTCCCCTTGGGGGTGTCAGGCTTATATTCTGGGTCAACTGAAACTCCGGTCTTCACCGGCCATTTCCCGGAAGACTCGTCTCTCCGTTCCTCTTCTCTAGCACTTTCATCTGCCTCGTCGTCAGTGTCAGGGTCCGATGCGGCCGAGATGCATCGGTTCACTTCCCGATCCGTGCGGGCTTGAGCGCTGGTTACCAGTCTCTGCACTCGTTCACTCATCACGCTGTCATCCAAAGTCTCAGCATCGTAAGGGTCGGCCTGGTTGAGCAGATCCTGCAGCTCCTCGTCGACCTCTTCCCCTTCTGAGAATCGGTCCTTGTCTCCCTGTACGGGGGTTCTCACATCTCCATCACCGTCTGAAAAATGTGCGGGCCACTTATCTTCCTCAAGGTTCGGTAACCCATACCAACTGTTGGTACGCTCGTAGTGGTCCAATAAGCTTTGGTTTAGTTTATCGCTGCTCTCTTGCAAGTCCTGCAGGTTAATGGAGTGTGATGGATCCTCGAAAATTTCTTCGCTCTCGTCCCCCACAGTCTCCGTCTCGCTAGGCGTCACTGCGCTAACTTCCGTGGCGGCGACATCAGGGTCGGTTTCTTGATTCTCTGGATGGTCATCTTTTTCTGAAGAAACTTCGTCGGTTGTCTCATCTCGCAGTCCGCTATTCTTCAGATCAACCACGGGGGGTCTGGAGTCTGACGTGTCCCAGTCACTCATGGGGTCCACCGTCAGAGCGCCCCGAGTTTCTTCGTCTTCTTCCGGATCGAAAGCGTCACCGTCGGCACGATCTCCGGGTTCGGCTTCGTCCCTTCTTTCTTTCACGCGTGAGGGTAGTGGACTCAGTCCCGGGGCTGGGGGTAAGGAACTGCCCCTCTTTGGTGGGAGTCCTAACGGTTGTCTGGATCTCGTACGTTGGGCTATGGTACTATGGTCCAGTGGAGGCGGGTTCTTGTTTGTTTTGGATCCTACCGGTCGACCTCGACGAGGCTTTATTCCCTCGTCCACCGATTTCGCCCGCTCCCGGCGCAACGGAGTAGGGGTCAAAGAGGTCGTTTTCGTGACTCCCTTTGCTTTATTTAGGGTTGGTTGTCTTGGGCCTGTTCCCGAGGTACTAGGGCGTGAATTGCCAACCATTCGTCCCGAAGGGTTTCGAACAGGCCTCTCGATTCGCTGAGCCTTATCTTGGTCTCTCTGGTTCTTATCTTCCAGGACCAGGACCTTGATCGTGGGCAGGGTGGTATTGATCTCATCTTCCGGTATTGGCCGATCTGCCGGGTTTCGCGAGAGGGCGTCGGCATTGATGTTAAGTTTTCCTGGCTTGTACTTGAAGTCGTACTCATAGTCTGTAAACTTCAGCATCCATCGTAGCATCCTTTTGCCGGGGTCTTTTTGGTTATGCATCCAGCTTAAGGGTTCGTGATCACTCACGAGCAAGAATCGCCTCCCCAGCAAATAAGTTTGGAATTTGCGGAAGGCGTACAACACCGCGACGCATTCTTTTTCGGTGGTGGTATAGTTAAGTTCCGGTCCCGTCAAGCTTCGTGACAAATAGGCGACAGGATGGTCGAAGCCATCTTTCTCCTGGTTAAGTACGGCTCCCACAGCATAGTCGCAAGCATCGGTTGTTAGGGTAAATTTTTTATTAAAATCGGGAAACTACAAGATAGGAGCCTCGCAAAGTTTTTGCTTTAGTAGATTAAAGCTTTGCTCTTGGGCATCGGTCCAGACGAACTTGGTATCTTTCTTCGTGAGGTCATACAGAGGCTTCGCTATTTTGCTAAAGTCTTTTATGAACCTCCGATAGTATTCGGCCAAAGCCGTGAACGACCGGATACCGGTTACATTGCGAGGTCTGGGGAAATTTTTCATGGACATGATTTTGTCAGGGTTTAGTTCACACCCCTTCTCGGACACGATGTGTCCCAGGAATCCTACCTCTCGTCGGAGGAAAAGTACTTTGTCGGGTTGTAACACCAGTTTAGCATGCCTTAATCGGTCAAACAACAGTCTCACCTTTCGCAGATGCTCGCTAAGGCTACTGGCGTATATGATGATATAATCTAGATACACCAACATCTCCACATTTTGCAGGCCCAGCAGGATGCGATCCATTAGTCGTTGGAAGGTCGCGGGCGCGTTTTTGAGTCCCATAGGCATCTTCATAAATTGCCAGTGTCCCGTTATTGTGGAGAACGCCGTCTTAGGTCTGTCGTTGGGTTTCATGGGGATCTGATGAAACCCACTGGCTAGGTCAAAGGTAGAAAAGTATACCGAGTCGCCCAATTGGTCCAGGATGTCCGCGATGCACGGCAGCGGGTATGCGTCCCCAATTGTTTTGGAATTGAGAGCTCTGAAGTCCACCACCATACGCCATCTTGGACGCCCTTGGCTGTCCCTTTTCTTGGGCAAAATCCACACAGGAGACTGGTACGGTGAGGTTGAGGGTTCTATGATGTCATCATGGAGCTTCTTCTCGATGTCCTCCCGCATCACCTCCCGGTGAATGGGTGGGTGGCGGTATTGTTTAGTATGCACAGGGATGTTGTCTTCGGTAGGTATCTCGTGTTCCACTAGATCGGTGCAGGACAATTTATCCCCGGGTAGTAAGAAAACGTCGTGATATTCTTCCACGACACGCCGCACTTGGTCCCTCTCCTGGGAGTTTAACTGCTCCGCGTCGAGCAGCTCTAACACGCGCCTCACTCTCTCTCCCTCATCTGTGATTTTTTTGCCCTCAGGCTTGGTCTCTGAATCGGGATCGAACGGGGGTGCGTCGTACTCGCAGGGAATTAATTCATGTGGGTGAACCTCAATGGTCACATCTTCCTCGGTTGTATTCACTGCCAAAACCTTGCAACTCCCATTTTCACTGGTGACGAGTGCATTTTCGATGAACACTCCTGGGGTTCTGCTAAGGGCCAAGAGGTATCCTACTCCCGTATGGGCGTTGATCAAATTAACGCTGATAACTTGGCGGCACCGTTTTTTAATTGTCCACGTGGTACTCCCTTCTTTGGGGTTCAAAGGGGCTTCCAGCTGGGTTTCCTTAGGTCCTTTCTCCTCAGCCGGGGACTCAGCCGACCCCGTACTTACAGAGGAGGGTTCGGCTAACTCAACCTTGTGAATTACCTCTGGCATGGGGTCTCGTGGGTTTGAACCCTGCTCTTGGTCAACCATTTCATAACCCTCGGAGTCTAGGAAGGGTAGGGGGTTCATAACGTCACTACCTATCATTATTTCATTCTTATAATAAGATATTACGGCCTCATTCTGCTTTAAGAATACTCGGCCCAGTATTCCGTCATACCGAATGGGGAATTGGTCTGGCACGACAGGGAAAAGAGTAGGTTGGTCGCCTATTGGTATCCAGGTGATGCCTAAGGTCATTACTTCCTGGGCTGCGATTCCCACCAAGGGGATGGCCGCAGCTGTTTCTACCTGGGCATCCGGGTGGAGCGCCTGAAGCTTGATCAAGTTGACGGCGGACCCCGTGTCCAGCATGAGCACCAGATGTCTTTGCTCCTGCGGGAGATATACTCGGATGTGGGTGCCCGGGTCGGGGTCTATTGCAAGCTCCGCAGCGTACGGGCAGACCGCAAGGTGGATGGTACTCCCTTGGTTTGAATTTGCATGGTCTGTGCCGCCTGCGGGGGGCCTGGTTGGTTCACCAGTGGCCCGGAGGGTCCTTGAGGCTGGCTCGCCACCATAGTTGGGCGAGCCTCCAGCCAGTTTAAAGGCTGTTGGTATGGGGGATTAGGTCGTAGGTCAACGTCCTCCGCGGTTACAGGTTGACACTGCACCGGAGGCATGGCTGGGTTACGGCTCGGGGGAGGTGGCCCCGTCATCGTAGGTTGTCTCATAGGGGTATTCATCCGCGGGCCTTGTGGCCAGCCATTAGGGGGCCCATATCGGGGATATTGGTAGGTGGGCACTTTATTCTGTTGACTACGGTCAGGGTCATAAGTTTTTGGTCGGGGTGGGCCAGGCGGTC
This sequence comes from Encarsia formosa, assembly GCA_038277355.1. Classification (NCBI taxonomy): domain Eukaryota; kingdom Metazoa; phylum Arthropoda; class Insecta; order Hymenoptera; family Aphelinidae; genus Encarsia; species Encarsia formosa. The sequence continues at coordinate 72,446,274 of CM076184.1, forward strand.
GGTAATTCACTTGGTGTGGTCCGTAATTAGGATTATGCCCAGGGGGTGGTTGCCAATACCCCTGGGGGGCTTGCAGATTCGGTACCGGAGGTCGGGGGTATCGCTGTCCCTGGGGGTATTGTTGACGCGGTTCAGACCACGGGTACCACTCGCCCGCGTCCTCCCCCTCTTTCACCCATCCTACGTAGGCAGTCTGGCTCTCCGCTCTATAGCGAGAGTCTTGTCTCCGCCCGTCGTGTTGGTAGTAGTTGGATCTCTGGCGGGCATCCGGGATGATACGGGCGTCCATCCTTGACTCGAGTCGCACGGCCTCCACATAGGCGTCTTCCAACTTGGTAGGTTTTTTGGAATACACCCATTGGCTGAGGCTTGCGGGAAGTCCTTTGATGAAGACATCCACGGCAGCTTCGGTCAAGGGCACCATCATCTTCTCATGATATTCTTCTTTCTTCTCTTCCTTCAGAGCCGACCTGGCACACCGGAGGAGAATGTTAATCTGGTCCTTGAATCCCCCGACCGGGTCACCTTGCTTCATATGCAGGGTGTGGAGCTTATTGTTGTAATAGGCGAAGCCCTTACCGGGGGCAAAACGTTTTTTTAGGTGGCTGCATATTTCCTCCACGTCAGCAAAGTCTTGCCCCCAAGCGCAGTCTTTCGCTGCACCTCTCAGTTTGCTTAGAACAGCCCGCTTATACCCCTCCTTCTGTTCGTCGGAGACGCAGTCTGCTCCATTCCGGACATCCTGGATAAAGTCCTTGAAGGGTATATTGCTGCCGTCGTAGGTACTCAGACCCGCGATGGCATTTTGCAGGCAGAGACTGTTAGTCAATGCCAGCAATGTCGTACCCATGGTTCGGGTCAGGTCCTGCTGGCCCTGCCCGTTGGCATTTGTCCCGCCGGTCATCTCGTGGGGTCCCAAAAGACACCAGCTTAGCTGCCACTCCACTGTCCAAGGACTAGGGGTACGGAAAAACTACCGGTGTAGGTGTTCGAGATTCGGTCTGGGTCTATCTTTAACGGTGATAAACAACTAGGTCGTCTGCATATAGGGTCAACTCGATCCGGATGATTCTTAATTCGAATCGATTGCGCAGGAAGATCCGAAACCCAAGGGCTAGCCCTTCCTGGCTGTAGAGGCGCACTGCGCCGCCTTGCATTCAATTCCCCAGTCGGGGTCGCTTACAACGCCCCTCGGTCGGAACTCCCGGTTGGGCACGAGTCAGGGAACCCACACGGTGATAGGAGAATGACGCCCCCTTTTTCTTTATTTATTTATTCGACTGTGAAAGCAGGCGAGTAGAGTAGGTCAACGTGGTCAGAAAGAGAAAGTAAAAAAAACACAGGCGGGTGAAATAGGTCAAGGGATGGTCAGCCACCAAAAGGGTAGCGAGTAAAAATAGGTCAAGAATTAGTCAGACGTCACACAAGGGTGGGAAGTGGTCGGACTCAGTAGCGCGCGGCTTCCTCTCTCTTATTACTTTTTTTGTACTCGGCAATATTCACGATATTTTATCAAACCTATTAAATTATTCTTAAATTAATTATTATTAAATATACGTTATAATTATACTAATTATATTACCAATCATTATTAAATTAATTTAATTATAGTAATTTTTTTTTTTTTATTAATTATTGAACCTATCAAATTAATTAAACACTACCTCCTATCAATATTACTGATGCTATTACTATTAAAAAAAAAATTTATTTTTAAAGTAGCGATTGCCAATTAAATTTAAAGTAGCGTCTAAAGCATTTCGGTTATAGGTCGGGCGTCTCTCCGGTCAGCTCGGCCCTCGGAAGGAGAGAATGGAGTGAAACGCCGATAGGCGGACAGCGGCACAAAGAAGAAATGGCTTAGTGCTACTGCGACTCCACGGTGGGGGACTGCACGGTAGGGGGAATACGAACGGGAGAATGAAGTGAAGCGGCGATTACTTGCGCGCACTTCTTCTCTCGGTCACTTGGGTCTCCTCAATTTAATGTCTCCGCCTTGTAATATATTTTCTTTCTCTGTAGAATCGAAATTTAAAATAGCCAAGGGAAAAATTGCAAAAAAAATTTTTTTTTTTTTTGTGTAAATTAAAATTTATGCAAAGTAATTTCTTGAGTTTATTATTAAAATCGTTACCTCTGATTTTTTTTTTTTTCTATTTTAAATAAGAACCTGTTCTAGCATTAAAGTCAACAACTTTGGTTGAGCTTAAAAAAAAATAAATTGAGAAAATTACCAAATCTGAAAGGTGAAACTGGAAATAATTGAAATTGCAATTCCAAAAATTTCCAATTTGAAAATTGAAATCGAATTTACGCACTGAAAATTTATACCCCTGGAAAAATAGGGTTTGACCTCAAGAGTAATATTTAAAATGACCTTCAAAAATTTTAATTTGAAAAATTTGAGTCTTTGCTTTAAAAGGTTTTTCCTTTTTTCTTTTTTTTATTTTCTATTTATTATTATCATTATTAATTTTTTGTTACAATTAAATTTATTTCTAGTGTAAAATTTAAACTCTGTAAGTTATAATAAAAGTGTGCATAAAATAACGCGACTAAGTATTTCTTTATACAGACAGCCGTGCAGTCACCCGATAACGATAGCCTCGCCACCGGATGGTAACTCGAGCTTTTTCGAGTTCGGGAGTTTCGTCTATATTTTTTTTTTTAATTAAAAATTTTTTTTTTTTTTTTTTCCGCGCACAATTTATAATTCTAATTGCTAACCTGCTTAAATACTAAACTTAAACTACAGGACGGTAGCCTACGCACTGTCCTGGCACGAGGGAAAACTTATTAGCCTAAAATAAAAATTCAAAGTTCTAACTCTAATTACTCTAAAAAATTTTCCTATTTTTTCCAATTATACTGTATAAGGTCCCAAACAAGGGGGTTTAAATTATCAAAAGAAGATTATAATTTAAAAATTTTTTTTGAACTTTATAACATGAATATAAGTTTTACTTAAGCTTAAATGATGTGCAGCTGCACGAGCTACACTTTTTCCGTCACCGGATGTAACTCGAGACTTTTCGCGTCGTAGGATGATTTCGGTTATTTTAAATTTTTTTTCTGATTCTTTCGTCGCACTAAAATTATTCTAATTCGGCCTGATATAAAAATCACGCACGGTCCTATTAGAATTGATTATTTCCTAAAAAAAAATCACTCCGAATAAATAAAGTTTTATGCACGAGCTTAAACCTAACTTCTTTCCAACTTAAAATTACTAAAATCTTAAACTACAAGACCGTCGGGCGAGCGACTCGTCTTGGCAAAAACTCAAGCACTAAAACTAAAAAAATTTTTTTTTTATACTCTAAGTTGAATGCGCGCTCCACGGGGGGCCTAACTACGCTTTCTGCTACCAATTTTGTTATATGTCCCCGTGGACATATAACCGGCTCCTAATTTTGCAGACCCGGGAAGGAGTCGCGGGGAAAACCGGGGGTGAACGGCACCCCGTGTGTGACGACAGGAACGCGCGAACTACTAATTAAATAAGGTTAAAATTTTATACTCAACTCGTTACCTTGATTCTGGATCCAAAACTCGCAGGTAACTGGTCGATGTGTTCGTAGTCTGCTTAGTCTCTCAGACGTAGGTACAATAGGTTCAATTATTTTATTCACTCACTTACTTTTAAAATAGGCTTTATTAGGTCAAAATCAAATACACTGGGTTACAATTATCGGATGCTGAGATCAACGAATTTATGATTTTTAAGGAGTAAAATCTAGAATTAAAATCTGATAGGTCCAAATGGGCAAATATAGTATTAGGTAATTAGCTTAACTTTAATAAGGCTCGCGATCTTTGCGCTATTTAATTATATTTCATACTGACTTGACGTCCGGTGCTCTTCCTCCTCGCTGGATCTAAATCCTTCCCCCGCCACCTTGATTTTTTCCCATCAAAAGTGTGGGAGCAGCATTCAGCTGCAGCTGAAATCCGAAGTGCTGACCGGACCCCTCATCCACATGCACGCACACTCGCGCGAGAATGCACGATCGCGGATTTTTATTTAATTGTCACATAACAAAAATAAAAAAAGTAAAATTTAAGTTAATTTTTTGAGTTTAAAAAAATAACTTTTTGTTAGTTTCACTATAAGTTTATGATTTTCATTTGATGATCTATGTTATCAGAGAACTAGTTACTAGTAGATTTACCTAAGCTCTTGTTTCATTTTACTATAAAAGTATAATTTTCCATATTAGTCTCTATCGCAGGGATTTTTTGGCTAATATCATTCAAATGAATAAGTTTTATTGAATACAGAGACTCAGGCGACTAATTTTTTTCCCAAACTATTAATATAACATAAAGGGCACTGTTCTTTGATTCAGGTTCAAATGAAATAAAAAGTAAAATTTGTTTAGTTAATTTTTTGAGTTTAAAAAAAAAGGCTTATTTGAGTTTAAAAAAATAACTTATTGTTAATTTCCTTAGAAGTTTATGACTTTCATTTTGTGATCTCTGTTATCAGAGAACTAGTAACAATTAAGTTAAATCCAGCAGGAAAGAGGTTTAATCATAGTAAAAAAAAAAAAAAAAAATTTTTAATTATTTTCTATACTATAGATGGTAAAATTTTAGTCAATCAAAACTACTTTTGAAAATTTTTGCTGACAAAAATTTGTACATACATACCACACACAGCTATTTATGAGAATTTCAGGTTAATATTAAAAATTTTTGTTTTTTTAATTACAATAAAATTGAGTTTTTTTTATAAAAAAAATTTTAGTGTGACACTGAGGGCGTGTGCGGTACAACTCCCGGATAGGTAAAGGGAGCCTGTGCCGTTTATATCGAGTTCCTTACGGGGTTGACCGTGGCAGGTTATAGCGAGGGTGGTCGGTTTTATGGTGGTGTATAACCATATGTTGGAAGCAAGTAATGGGGTAAAAATAATGTCGGTTTTTGGAATTATAATTGTCTGGCATGTTTTGATTGAGGTTGGTGTTGCCTTTTTGAACATTGAATACTCGCAGGGGGCGTCTGGACCTGCGTCTCTTAGGGGCAGAGATTCATCACATAATTTTGAATCTCCGTGGTCTAGACACGATCGTAAAAACTCATTATTCACGAGGACATACATTTTCAAATTTTCCGAAATAATAATATTTTTCGATCTTGGTTGAATTGCCACATAGCCGGAATTATTAAGGGGCAGATCTATGGGGTTCGGAAAGCTATGAATTTTGTAAAGATCTAAATTTTCATTGTTTAAAAGCGGTAATTTTAGAGAGACGTGGAGTTTTCCATCGGTTATGAATACACTTGTTTTTGCTATTTCGAACAGATATGATGCAGTAGTGATTTCAGTCGCATTCGGGAGTTTATAAATATTGCTCAAGTGGTTAATTTTAGTAAGCAAATCTGTAATTTGTGAGTGGGATAAAATCAAGGGGTGCAGGTGACCGCGGGCTGTTGTTTGCAGCACTTCTAACAGCGTTTCATAGCTGTGTTTCAATTCGTCAATTTCGATTTCGTACTTATTCCACCAGGTGGAAATATTCAGGTAATCGATGTTGTATTCTTTGAGCGAATAATTTTTGGAGATTTCTTTAATTACAGCGAGTAGGTATTTCATCTCTTTTGCATTGCTTTCACCAACTTTGTGTAAGTTTTCAAGTTCGGATTTCATATAATGGGTTGTGTCGAGGGCTAATTTTGTTAGATTTTTCTGATTGTAATACAGTTGGTCTATATTTGCAGTCATGATTTCTCTATCTTTGGCGTCCATGATCCCGAAAACCCATTTAGCGGCCCAACCACCTATTTCGATGGGTGCTCCGCGTGCGTGTCGGCTCGATGGTTCGCGATTCGATTTTGGTAGGATAAAGTAAGTACGTATGGATTGATGTAGGTCTTTAATATCGCCTAGTTTCCGTCTTAAGTTTAATTCTCTAACGGAGTTTGGGACGACTTCTTTGGGGAAGGTTTCTACTATTTTATCAATAAAAATTTTGAAATCTCTGTACTCCACGTCGAAATCTCTCTCTATTGGCGGACAATTCATGAAAATATCAAAATGCACTTTTGTTCTAATTAATTTCACCTTTCCCACGTGCTCAAAATAAATCCCGGGGTTGTTGTGGATATCTTTCAATTCAAATAATGGGTTTTCGTCTTTGCACTCAACGTCAACTAAGGTCGAGCTCAAAAACAACAAGACAAACCAAAGCATTTTCTCGGATCGGGCGTTCGAACAGGTTCAGCACGGCTTGTTACTGTAATTGTTGATGATAGGAAAGCTATAGATAGGTAGAAATAGTAAACGTCGAAGATAGGTCGAGATGATGATTATGTGTTTTAATAAAATTTTTTTAAACGATCTTTGTGTACTAAAATGGTTTTGCCGTTTTGACTGCGCAATAAAGCTGTGTTATTATCTCGAACTTCAAGAACGTCGAAGACTCCGTTGTAAAACTTGTCAAGCTTGTTCTTCCGTGGTAATTTATTTACGTAAACCTTTTCTCCAGGTTGTATTTTAAGGGGCTTAGCGGACTTGTCATAATACATTTTATTATGGATTTTTGAAGATTCTAAGTTTTTCAGAGCGATTTCCCTAATTTCGGCTATTCTTGAAGCTAGGTCGTAAATATAGCCGTTATAAGTGTCGTTTTCGAAGTCATCCAAGCATGCAGAAGGGGTGCGGGGGTTGCGACCCATCGCGATCTCGTAAGGAGTGAATCCCGTAGAAGAATGGACGGATGAATTGTATTCCATCATGGCGAAAGGGACGAGTTCATCCCAATCTTGAAACTTGGGGGCGTTAGTTCGAAGATAGTCTTTCAATACAGAGTGACTTCGTTCTAACGAGGCATTGGACTGCGGGTGCCAGGATGTCATGGTTTTTAACTTGCAGTCAAACATGCTTTCGAGGTGTTTGAGCAGTCTGTTTCTGAAGCTTTTTGCTTGATCGGTTAGAATAATTTTTGGGACTCCGTGGGTGGCTATGAGGTGAATCGCTAAGGTCTGTGCTACGGTGAGGGCTTTTAAATTTGGTATAGGGACTGCGATACAGAATTTTGAAAATAAACATTGCATGGTTAGGATGTAGGCGTTACCCTTAACTGTTCTGGGCATAGGTCCAACGGCATCGATTGCAACCTTGAAAAAGGCTTTTGCAGGAGAATCGCTGATTACCATAGGTTCTTTGGTGCGATAACCGATGAGTTTAAACTCTTGGCATATTCGACAGCGATGTATGTAGTCGACTACGTCTTTGCGTAAACCGGGCCAAGTAAAATTTTCCCTAACTCTACGATAAGTTTTTTCAACTCCGCGATGTCCTCCGAACAAGCTGTCGTGACGCTCTTTTAAGATGGTATCACGCAACTCGGGCGGCGGTATCACGCAGGATCCTAGACAGATTGTAAGGGTCATGGGAACATTTTTCAAATGGTCTCGAATTTTCCGATAAAGGGTACCGCGGGGCAATGCGTCTGTGAGCTCGCCTTTTCGTGCTATCCTGGCTGAAGTTATTTCTCTTTCAAGTAGCAAATGATAAAGGTTATAAAAACATTCTCTCAAAGGGCTTTGTCTAATCGGTGTTTTCTCCGTTTCGGTTACGACTAACGAAAAGATGGTTCTCCCCCTGTTTGTGGAGACGAGCACGTCACCCACCGTCGGGTTCGCGTCACTGAGGTCGATTTTTGAGATTAATTTCAACTCGTTTAGCAATTGATTGTTGGGTGTGTTCAGATTTAAATTTGCAGGTATGAAATGAATTATATTATCTTTGTGACCGGTCAGGGACTCTCTGACAGGTCTGATCACCATGGTTTTCCTGGGATCAGGGTGAATTCCAGAAATACTGGAGTCAGGTAGTATTATCGGTGGAATGCTGTCGGGTTTTACGAAAAGATTGCTATGGGGTTTTAAATTAAACGAGTTCAAATTATCAACAGAACCATTTGAGTCGTGGTGCGAGTGAATCGAGTTTTCAAGGTTATCAAGTGTTGTTCTCGTTTCAGTAATTTCCAGTTGATCGGCAGACGCATGAGTTCTCTGGGGGACGGTTACCGGCGTAGGAATTACGTTTTTGGTGGTGATGATAGATTTACGAGGTTCTCTGGTATCGTGTTTAGATAGGATAGTAGACGTGGAACTCGCAGATGAATCGGATTCCTCGCTCGACATGATCTTTGTGTCGTCTAAAGGCAAAGCGTTAGATTGAGAAAGCAGATCTGGATTCATAGGTGGTATTCTTGGTGTTATCATGGTGGACGAGAGCAAGGGTTTTCTTAATTCAGACTCGTCGGCCAGCTGCCATTTTGACAAATCAAGCAGAGATTGGGTTTTGTTAAGAGTAGGCTGATCATGGGGGTCGATTAGATCATTTTCTAAATAACCAGGGTCACTGTGAGCGACGGAGTGGTCTGCTTCGAAATAATTGGGTCCTAGTTCGGTGGTTTCTAGAAGTTCTTCCCATTTTCCTGAATCCCACCAAAGGGAATTGAACCCTTCGATGAATTCGTTCCTTTGTTCCGGGGTAAAGTTTGTGGGTTTCAAGGGCGATGGAGTTTTCAGCTTCCGACTTTGCGTTTCTGGTGGACTGAGGTCTTCTTCGTCCGATGACGAAGAGTCGTCATCAACCGAGGGTTTTACTCTTTTTGAAGGAGTGTCGAAGAAAGCCTTTCTCTGGGGCGATTTATCGAATTGGGCGACGACCTCTTCGAATTCGTCGGACGGTATCATTGTCTCATCGAGTTCGTCCACGTCAAGGGTTGGCGAGGCTTGCTCAGGGGTGTTATTTTCGAATTCGGTGGCAGAAGATGTTGTCGGTGTGGGCGAAGGGTCTACTAGACTGGGGAGCAGAGATCTATGACGTAAGGGAACGGGCACGTCGGAGACGTCTGACTCGGTACTTTCGGATTTTTCTGCTTCCGAAGTCGTGCTCTCTGTTTCAGGCTCTGTGTAGCGTGCCTTTTCCCTGGTCTCTGTGAGTCGTTGGTTGCGTCTGAGTTTTAGACGGGAGGCTATGGTTTCACCTTGAAGGGTGCCTTGACCAGAAGCGTTCAAAGGTATCGGTGACTTGTTTTTAGACCCCTTTGGTCTGCCTCTCCTTGGAGGACCAGCCTTAGTGGGTGATTTTTCGCTCATGCTTTTGTTCTGGGCTTCGCGAGCTAAAGAGGTTTTGGTGGGTTTAGGGTGCCGAATCGGCAGCATCGTTTTGGATTTTATTTTGCTCGCGGGTGGATTGGTTCCGGGGGTGGTTGTGGAGGCCTTTCCGGGTGGATGTTCTTTATCGATTGGATTTCGGGACAGCCAGTCCGCATTGGTATTCTGTTTACCAGGTTTGTATCGAAAAATATACCTGTAACCACGGAGTCTGGCTCGCCAGCGATTTAGTCTAGACATAGGGTCTTTAATGGAGTCAATCCACTCTAAGGGCTCATGGTCGCCGTATACGTAAAAGACTCGACCGTAAAGGTAGTGTCTGAAGTGCATTATGGCAAGGACTACGGCCAAGCACTCTCGTTCTGTAGCAGAGTAATTCTGCTGGTGTTTGTTTAAAGTTCGAGACATATACGCAATGGGGCGGTCGTTGTTGGGTTCTCCCTGGCTTAAAACTGCGCCTATGGCGTAAGCGCTTGCGTCTGTTGTAAGAATGAAAGGTTGGGAGAAATCGGGGCAAATTAGAACGGGTGCGGAGCATAGAGCTTCTTTGAGCCGTTCAAAACTGTTTTGTTGTTCAGACTCCCAATAAAATTTAACGTTCTTTTTAAGGAGGTCGTTAAGGGGCTTAGCAATATCAGCGAAGTGATGGATGAATCGCCGGTAATAGCTACAGAGCCCAAGGAAAGATCTGACGTCATGTGCGCTCTTTAAAGGAGCGGCGTTTTTGACGTCCTCGATTTTTCCGGGGTCGGGTCTGACTCCAAATTGGTCGATGTGGTGACCGAGGTATTTGACTTCAGGGGTAAGAAACTCGCATTTTTCTATTTTTAGCTTCAGTCCGGCGTTGAACAGCCTTTGAAAAGCTTCATTAACCTTGTGCTCGTGAGTCTCCAGGGAATCGGCAAAGATAATTAGGTCGTCCAAGTAGACGAATAGTTCGACTCCTTGAAGCCCTGTCATAATTGTATCCATGAGTCGTTGGAAAGTAGGTGGAGCGCAGCACAACCCAAAGGGCATTGCTGTGAATTCGTAGTGGCCGTAAGGGGTAGAAAAAGCAGTTTTAGCTCTGTCGTCAGGGTTCATGGGAATTTGATGAAACCCGTTTACCAAATCGAAGACTGAAAAGTATTTTGATTTTCCCAGAGATTCCAAGATCTCCTGAATGTTAGGGAGTGGATAGGAATCTGGGATCGTTAAAGAGTTGATTCTACGATAATCAATCACAAGGCGATGTTGTTTTCGACCGTCTGGGCCAGGGCGTTTAGGGACTATCCAGAGGGGAGAATTCCAAGGGCTCGAAGATGGTTGGATGACTCCTTTCTCCAACATCTCGTTAATTTGTTTCTTAACTTCCTCTTGTAGCATAGGAGGATAGCGGTATTGACGGGTATAAATGGGTGTGTCGTTTTTTAAAGGGATACTATGCTGCACTAGGTGTGTGCGAGGTGGATCATCGCCAGGTAGCATGAAGAGGTAGGGGAACTTCTCTACTACTCGTTGAAGTTGAGCCAAAGATTCGGAATCATGGTGTTCTCTTTTTAGAAGTTCAATGATTTTGGGGACTCTTTCTTCAGGAAGACAAGGGGTTCCTTCACCTTCAGATTCGAAGAAGTCTTCAGAGTCATCAAATTCGAAAGGGTACAGATCCTGAACTGGGATTTCAACTTCTTGGGGTTCTTCTTTAGTGTTCACGGCTAAGACGTAACAAGAGCCATTTTCGTTAGTCACCGCGGCTTCTCCGATAAAAATTCCCGTAGGGGTCTGAATTCGGGGTAGGTACGCCTCCCCTTTTGGAGATTTCTGCGTAACGGGGACTTCGATCGCGACTCTAGCGCGAGCTGGCAAGACGTATCTAGTACGAAGGGCTTTACCTCTCAGTCGACGAGCCCTATAATGAAAAACTGTAGGTGGAATTTTACTAGATGTGGGGTGAGCATCACAGGTAGTAGAAGGTGTATGATTTTGGGTACTCTGCCTGTCGTCAGAATTCTGAGATTCCGAGTCGCTACTATCTGATGCACTTGAGAAAGAGATAGTTCGGGTTTTATCTTGTGTGATCAAAGTATTATTAGCCAGATCGATGCGGCCTTTCTCATTATGCAAGTAGCGGGATCCTAGAATGGCATCATCCTTTAACGAGGATTGTTCGGGGAGGACGTGCATTCGATGGGTTCTCCCACTTTCGCAAAAGAGGACGGTACCGAGTGTGTAGACGGGCTGGGTTCCGATCCCGGTGAGTTGCAACACTCGTGACCTGTCAATAGGGTACGTAGGGTTTAGAGATTGAATTTTTATCACGCTCACGTCTGCGCCCGTGTCGATAAGGACTCTACCTTTTCCGGTTCGAAATATCTCGTTTGTAATAGTCATTTTAGGGGTACCGTAAGATCGTTTCCTCCCCTTTTTAAACAAATTTCCTGGGTTTTTGGGATCTAATATTTGAGGGGATTGATACTCAGAGTTTGGGCTGAAGTCGGAGGGAGTCTCAGAGGTGTCACAAGATTTTTGGGTAGAGTTTTCGGATTCTGATCCAGAATCGGAGCAGGAGTCTAATTCGGAAGAGAGATTTTCAAAAAGGGGATCTGGGAAGTCTTTCCGCATCTTTTCAGCTAATTTTGTTTTTAATAAACTTGCTTTTCGGAGTTTTTTTAAAGATCTTCTGCTAATGACGGCGTCTTGAGAAAAAGGGGCGTCGTCACCAACAAGGTAAAATAAAAGTTTTTGTTTGTAAAATTTTAAGGGTACTCGGCCAGTGGACTCTGTTTTATCTCCGTCTTCACTCTGTATCGTGAGAGGGGGATTTTCAAGATAGTATGCGGAGTCTTTAAGGACTGAGGTTTTTATCAAATTTACCTCGTTAGAAAGCGCTGCAGAGCAGGTGATATTGCCCTTATTGAACCAGGGGTGGTTTAATTTGACTGATGGTGCGCCCCTTGTTCCGACGATTCGTCGTACTTCCCGGACTTGTATGTTTTCACTGACCGGCGCTCCGGGTGTTGGTAGCTCGCCTGGGCGCCGTTCTGGCGAGCTGCTCCCCAGTTTAAATTATCAGGAGAGTCTACAGTCGCAGGCTTTGTAGGTGTAACCGGGCGAGGGATATTCGGGTTGTTCGCAGATGTTGATGGACCAGGGGATGCATGTCTGGGTGGTGGGTTTGGACCGCGCGAGTCGTGCGGGTACCCATAAGCATAAGGGTTCGCGTAGGGCATTTGATACGGTGGCATAGACATTGGAGGATAGTAATAAGGTAGTGGCGGTGGGTAGTAATGCATCGAGGGCGGAGCGAAATAAGGGTTTTGACTTCGGTAGGGTGAAGGTTCTCTTGGTCTATCATAATTTTGATATCGGTTCCCAGGGCTTTCGGGTCTGGGTCGATCGTTCGGCGAACCTGGGCGACCGGGTCTGCTAGTCCTTTCAGGGGGTTTAAGTATGCCAGTCGGCTGGTCATAGCGAAGAGACGGGTGGGCGTCTAGCTTACCATCCGATGTGTACATAACAGTTTTGGGCATTCGGGTATCATCTCTGTCATAAGAGTAAGGGATGGTGCGATGGTAATTCCGGGGGTCGTCAAAATCTGAGAAACGCACGTTATTTCTCGAAGAAGTTTCTCGATCCGGAGTCTGAGGGCGTTGGTACGGACTCGGGGATCGCGACCGGGGTGGTCGTGGCGAGGGCGAGTACTCGATGTCCGCACGGTTAGTCGTCCCAATGTTTACCCACTCCTCCGCGCTAACAGCGGCGTCCAGGGCATCGTTGAACGTTGCCGGGGTGTGTGTAGCCATTTGGTTACGAATAGCCGAGGGCAGACCGCGTATGAAGTATTCTTTAGCCAAATCTTCGAACAGGGTCTTGTTGTGTTCCTTAATTTGATCGTTGGCCGCACCTTCGTTTTTCAACTTTGTGGCGGCGCGAACTATGGATGAAAGACGATCAAAGAAGTTTAGCACGGATTCGCCTTGTTTCATATACGACTCCGATATTAAATTAAGGTAGTACGAAAGAGAACGCTTTTGGCTAAATCTATCTGTGAGGTGTGTGCGGAGGTCCGCTAGGGTATTGAAGGTCTTGCCTTCAATGCTTGATTTCGCCTTGCCGGTCAGGCGTGAAATCACTCCCTGCAAAAACACTCCTTTAAGTTCTGGGTCTGCTAACCGATTATCATAATTCTCGACATCCTGGAGCCAAACTCGCAGGGGAGAATTACCTGAATAAAAAGGGATGGATGCGAGGGCGCTTTGCATCAGGGCGGAAGCTTGCAAGTTCGCGAACGCGGCACGAGACTCGTTCAGGGTCGCGGCCATGACCGACATATTCTCAGCCATGCGGCGGCCGTGCTCGAGTCGAGCCCGGGTTCTCAGGGTTTCGTCCGTGAGGGCTTCTATTTCATCTAGTGTCAAATTTGCACCTGCCATCTTCGAATAGGGCCTAATAAAGTTTTATCAATGAACGACAAGAGTCCGAGAGGAGGTTGAAAGAAAAGTTTACTGTTCGGGGCGATGAGCTAAACAAAGTGGGTAGCAAATTTTCAAACAAAAGTTTTCGAATCGAACAATAAAATTTACACGTCAAACAAAAGAAACAAATTTTATTCGGAGTCTTCGTAAAAGCGAATTGAAAGAAATGAACGGCGATTGAAAGAATGAAAGAAACAAAGAATGTGCGCGTCAGCAATAAGTCGCTAAACTTTCTCCTTGAAATTCTCGAACACGAAAAATATGATGAAATAAAATTTCAGCTCTGATTTTCACGAACTAATTAAACCAGATTTTAAATTAAGTAATTTATTTTTAATTTTAATAAATTTAAATTCCCAAAACAAGATCCAACCAAAGAGCTTAAGCGAAAAGGCAGGTATGGTTCCCCACAAGGGATGCCATTTATGTCGCGTGCAAACGTGACAATAATTGTTTAATTATATTTGAGTTTAATTTAATTTAAGTGGGAACTTACCCGATATGAGCAGATTACGCAGTAATCTGCTCGTCACCCTTTTCGCTTGTCTTGGGTGGGATTTATTTGGGGAAAAATAAATGTAATTTTTAAAGTTAATGTAAATTTTATTATTAATAATTATAAAATAGAAATTTTTACGAATCAAGTTTATCGTCCTTCGACGAAGTTATAAATTAACAATAAAAAAAATCTTACTTGTAACTAGGTGCGAACCTAGGCTAGACGGAGAGGGGTCCGGGTTTCTAGCCCGGTGATCCCTATGGTTGACCCACGTGTCAGGGCTGTCGAATACAGTGGCCTGTCGAAGCCCGTGGAACTCCGGCTCCTTCCGTCCAGGTGTGCCTCTGCGACCTTCGGCTTGCGCTGGCCTCCGGGTCGCTTGGTGTCGGGAACGAGAGAGAGAGTTTGAGGTTCGCGCGAGCCGGGAGGTCGCCGATTATCCCCACCTAGGACTTAAGGATCGGAGCTGCATCCAATTAGCTCGAGCTTTTAGCTCGGCTCGCGACGGGCCCCCTTCCTCACTCTTTCGGCGGGAGTAATTAAGAATATTCGAAAAGTCGTTAGCGCAACTTAGGAGGGTGATGGGTATTGGTTATGCTTATTATTAGTATTATTATTTGTGTTAAAGGTTGATACACGACATCAATCACTAAAAAATACATTGTTTTGTTAAAAAAAAAAGTTTTTATTTTTTTTTAAGTCGACCCCCCCCCCCCCATATCCCCCGGCATCATCCGACCCAAAGAAACACGGCATAGGTAGTCCCGTTCACTGCGTAAATAACTATTGAAACTTTATCATTACGTGATTACGTGCCCTAGATTATTTTCGACTAGCGGTTTTTTTTTTTTAAAGAATAATTATTAATTATCATTATTAATTATCAAAATGTATGAAACTTATGATTTGTGGTCTGCCTTGCGAAAGAAATAAAATCTAACAAAAACATACCTTTAAAAAAGTAAAAATTAACGGCGAGTGGTTTTTTATTTGTCTGAATCTATCTAACAAAGTAAATTTCTTTGATCCGTCAAAGTAGCATCATAAAAAAGTAATTAATTGATAGAATTTCTTAACTTTCAAAAATATATGATCTTTCTAAAATTAAAAGTTATATTTTATTTATATTTGTAGTTTACCTTATACTAATCTACATAATTTATTGTTTACAATTTTAAGGCTTTACTATTGACAAAGGTAAACTATTGACTAAAATAAAATCAGACAATAATAACGACAAGTTTTTCTTCGTGCCTGTATTGATTTAATTAACTTATTAAACTTTATGCAATTTATCAAGATTTATAATATTAATTAATTCTTTACAATTTTTATTATTTGTAATATAAACTATTGCCTGAAGTAAAATCAGGAAATAATAACGACGAGTTTTACTGCGTTACTTTATGAACTTAAATATTTATAATATAAATATTTAATAAATAATTTGTTTACTAAGTTTTAAAAATTTAAATTAAAAAAGGGAGTTTCTATGTCGATGAAACCATTTTGATACTCGACGAACCCATTTCTTTGCCGTTTATACAAAAACATAAGGTCATATTAGCAAAACACTGCCCATATTCAGTTTTTCGTTAAAATAAAGGAAATTGATATCTTCCTTTATGTGCAACGTTATAAATTTTAGTTTAAGACTGCATGGGTTCGTCAAGTATCAAAATGGTTTTATCGACATAGAAACTCCCTTTTTTAATTTAAATTTTTAAAACGTAATAAACAAATTATTTATTAAATATTTATATTATAAATATTTAAGTTCATAAAGGAATGCAGTAAAACTCGTCGTTATTATTTCCTGATTTTACTTCAGGCAATACTTTATATTACAAATAATAAAAATTGTAAAGAATTAATTAATATTATAAATCTTGATAAATTGCATAAAGTTTAATAAGTTAATTAAATCAATACAGGCACGAAGAAAAACTTGTCGTTATTATTGTCTGATTTTATTTCAGTCAATAGTTTACCTTTGTCAATAGTAAAGCCTTAAAATTGTAAACAATAAATTATGTAGATTAGTATAAAGTAAACTACAAATATAAATAAAATATAACTTTTAATTTTAGAAAGATCATATATTTTTGAAAGTTAAGAAATTCTATCAATTAATTACTTTTTTATGATGCTACTTTGACGGATCAAAGAAATTTACTTTGTTAGATAGATTCAGACAGATAAAAACCACTCGCCGTTATTAGCTATTACAGTACCATAGTACTGTAATACCTTAAGCGTACACTTATTCTCTATAAAGATTAACTTAATATAACTGAAAATATTTTTGTTCCTAAATTAGGGCTAGAAGAAAGTTTACTGATTTTGTAAATAAAATTCTATCAAAATTAAAATTAATAGTTATCTGAGCAACAAAATTCTTTGGTAAAAATAAACAAAAGATTTATAATTGAAAATACAAAAAAATTTTAAATGTTATATTCAAGCCAGTTTTAACTATAGTTAAGGAATCATAATAAATAATAAGTACATTGATAAAAAATCAACTTTAGTAAAAACTGATTAACAGCATACAAAAAATTTATTTACTTCATCCGATGACTCTTGTAGACAGCAGATTAATTTAGGCACGGGGAGGTAAGGGTGAAACACAAATAAAGCTACGGTAGTCTCGGTAAACTCATGTTTATTATTAAAACTTCTTCACTGGGATAGCGATCCCTACACACGCGTTAGCCTTGGCGGCCATACTCGAACTGCCCTCTGCGGGCTGGGGACTTACCGAGTGCCTGCCACGCAGGTGCTCTGATACTCCTGCTGCTGTTGCAGCATAAGAGCTGTTGACGGTGTTGGATAATAAATCCACTGCCAACACTCCCTCCATTTATTATTCAACAATAATAAATCCGTCAACCTCAATTATATTACCTCAAATCAAAATAAAACAATCTCAATTAATATAAACAAAAATGCTCAATGGAAAATCAAAAAAGCTGTAAATTATACAATGCAATGTTTAAGCTAGAAATTGAAATTGTAAATGAAATAAACATCACAAATCACATAAGTCCACAAAATCACAAAACAGAGTTTTTCTTTCTCATTTCACTTATAATCTTTTTCGCTGATCTTCTATCTGTAATGTGGGTGTAATTGTCTCGCCTCAACCAACTGCTTAAACGTAACATAATAAATCAAAATGTTCCTCATGAACTCATTGTATACATCTCATGTACATCTTCATTCATACACATTCAATTCAAAAATCTTAATTTAAGTCTTTTAAATCGCCTCGGTGAAGTCGCTTGATAAGGTTATCGGCCATGTCGAACTTTTAATTCATTCCACTAACATCAATTAACACTCAGCAACGCATTACTTTACAAAGTTCTCATGAGCCTCAAACAGAAGTTTTTCTGTTGTCCTTCAAGATGCAGTACCTCGGATTTTTCCTTAATACCTCAATACTCTTATCATGATGTTTAACATCACTCTATTTGCGAGCTCTCAACCATGCACAGATTATCACTGTTGATTTTTACCGGGTAGAATGTCCAAATCATTGTGTCTCGAAGTACCTTGTCCAAACTGATGATTTAGCTGCATGAACCTTTCGATGCAGCGTTATACTCAGCGTCTCTCAAAGATCTTGTTACCAGGGTTTGCTTCTCTCTGTGATGATGTCTCCAAAAGTACTCAATCAGATAATCCTCGGTTGATCTCGATACCTTGCAGATTAATAAAGGAAAATCCTTTCTACGTAATTCCAGCCACTCTCCGTAAGGTTCAATTGCTATCTTGCAAGCACATTGACCGTATCGGCGTTGTCAGGCCTTACAGCATCAGTAGCTTCAGGCTGGATCAGCTTATTGCTCCTCTGAATGGAATTATTTTAACTTGAGAGTTACTAGACTCGTCAAATTGTATTAACTCAAGAGACCTCAACTCATGATTACTCAATTTCCTTGTTATTGTTGGTGTGTCATGAGAAGTACAAACACTCAGATTGAACTTCTCAAGGTTCTTGCCTATTCAGTTTGTTAGGGTTATACTCATGAACCTCTTTTCACAAACTCAAGTGATTTTAGTTTTCCAGAGAGACATCTGGCTCTCCAGAGTCCTTCATCCTAAATATAGCACTCAAACTCACCTCAACCTCACTTAGTTTTTGCTCAATGTTGCTCTCAATGAGCATTTTATCGACATAAAGTACGATGAGAGCAAGTATAGTTTTATAAGCCCAGTAATTTTTTTTTTATAAGTAAACAGACAAGATTTATTAATGTCGTGACTTAAACCAAGTTTCAATATCTCGGCGTTAATTTTCTCACTCTACCTCCTAGGACTTGTTTTTAACTCATAAAGAGATTTCCTCAGTCCACACACCACGTTAGCTCTCAGGACGTCTTCACACAAGCATCCATCAGAAAGCCTCGTCCTCGAGCTCATCATTCAGAAGGCTATCTTGACATCCATCTGACAAGCGTGTAATTCAGTTTGTTATATTCAAACAGCGCAGCCCGGACCACGACAAGTATTGAGACAGAAGCGTATGTTTCATTCAACTCGTACTCTCTCAGAAACTCGCTCTCAATCTCAGATTTGTCAACCAAATCTCACACATTGTTTTCGCTCATCGAACTCAGTTCCTCTCTGATAGTAAAATGTTGGATCTTTGTTTGTACTGGCTAACAATACTAACTTTAACCCATCCTGTTTAAGATCCAACTCTTCCTCTAAAACCTCCAAATGTTAATATTTCATTAAATCTCACATTTCTGGAGATAATGAATTGTTCTGTGGATAGGTGCCATTAAACATAGCAATTAGTCCTGCAGCAGACAAAAACAACTTTAATTGCTCTTGGTGGAAACTCAAACTCAAAACTCTCTCGTGGTATTCTGTTATATCAACAGCTACCTCAGCTGCCTGAAATCACATACTCATAGGTCACCAGAGTCTAACCTTAAAGCACTTTTCGTCCTGCAAAGTCTGAATAAAACTCTCGGCTATACCGTTCTTTGCGTTCAGTGTTCACGTGTAAAGTCGCTATCTGCTCACTCATAATCAACTGTCTGAATTCACCCTCAAATTCAGTTTCTCTGTCAGGCCCTATGAAACAAGCACTCCTGCTTCCACCTACAGGGTTACTCGTAATTCTCAAAATCTCTCAAGACCAATTCCGGAATTGCTCTTATACTTTACAGAATAAATTTTAGCAAACTTGGAATAATTATTAAAACCTCATGACTGCACAGGAGTCACTAGGGTACAAAGCAGGTTTTGTTTAACCCATGGTGTTCGTGCAAATCAATTTTGATGCCTTTAAGCTTTCATTCTAACCTCGCCAAATAACAATCTCTCTACCTTTGTTAGCGTGCAAGTTTCACAGTCACTGATAGTGTCCTCAATTTCAACTTCCTCAAATACTCTAGCATCTCAATTTAAATATTTTGACTTTTCACAACGAGTGACATAACCTCGCTAGCCTTAAGATTATTACATCTAGTTTTCTGGCTTCGCTTGGATTATGTGCTTACTCAATTGCAAATTAACTCTCGTAGTTTAATCATGTCATGAAGGTTACTCGTGTTCAAAGCAAGATGCCAAGAAACGAATTACCCAACTCTCAATCCAAGCATTTTTCAATTTTTCCACCTTGTGAAGATTTCTCTCCATTCTCCCTCCCAGTCTCAGAATTCTACGACTCGCTAATGAGCTGTGAAGCTCCCTCCTGAAATTTGCATCAAGATCCTCAACTCCATTCTGTGACTGATCGAGAAAATTACCAAGTGTGGCAAAAATTTACCTTCCTCGCATACTCGTTTCTCCATCGTAGACATCTAAAAATGCCATTAAAAAACAGGTTTCTGCCTTAGCAAAATCCTCAAAAATATCTGAAACCTCAAAACTTTCAAAAAGCTTTTCTATAGAAAATCATTTAGTGACCAGCACAGCTGATAATCACAAAATGTTTTTCAAAATGCCTTGCATATAAAATCTCAAACAATTAACTTGTTTCCGCATTCAAGTTTAAATTGCTGCCTCGTTTTTGTTCGCAAAAACTCGCTTCGGAACTTCTCAAAGTTTTACAATGTAATGTTTACGTTTACAATGTGCTTGGTAGTACATGTATCAGCATTGAACAAAAACTCATTTGACTGTTCGCATTTTCACTAAAATTAAGTGCCTCAATAATACTCTGTCCTCACTCTTCCTTTTCTAGAAACATTGCTTTTGCTTATGTCGTTCTGTTTCATTACCTTGGTTTGTCCGCCCTCATTTTGTTTAAACTATTAAGTCCTTCATACCCTCTATCCTGACCATTTTTAACCATTTTTACTCATAATTCCCTAAACTATGAATCTACCTTCACCTCGGTTTTCAGTTAAAGTATCCTATAGTTATCAAGTGACCAGCACGGCTGATAATCACGAGAAATTCGAGATACTTTAATTTGCCCGACCATTGTTGTGATGGGCGTTTACAGATAACCTACACTACTCATCTCTTTCACGACTATCTCTAGAAGCATGATTATTATTTTCTTCACCTCTCACAAATAAACAGACGTCCTCTTGTGATTCATAGTTTTTGTTACAGACTCGGCAGTACCACTGATTTAGTAGGTTTCAACTGCACTGGTCTCCGGTACAAACTTCTAACAGCAACGGCTCTTGAGTTTACTCAAAACTTCCTCTGGCCTTAGTGTTAACTTAACTGTAGCAGTTTGAACCTCATTCTTCGATGCCTCAATTTTAAACGAAAAAAAACGCAAATCCCTCTTTGGCCTTCCCAGAAACGGTATTGTTCGCTTGAGTGAACTCTCTGAAAATTCCAGAGATAAGCACAGCTTGTTATTCAACTCAGAAAACTTAACTGTCTCTGGACAGTTTTTATACTCGTTCATAATATCTTCCAGCCTGTCGATAAAATAAAGAACTCTATCTTTTGGCTTCGCCCTCAAACAAAAAATTTCCCAATCAAGTTACATGGAATCATAAATGTGGGTCGTCGTTCAGCTCTAACTTGTCTAGCAAATCAAGCTTTCAACTCTGCTTTAAACTTACTCAGACAAAGTCTCAGGATTTTTACATTTGCCTCGATTTACAAGACAATTGCTCAAAATAATTGTTTTACTCTCAACTCGGTTCTCAATTAAAGTATCATACGGTTATTAAGTGACCAGCACAGCTGATAATCACGAAAAACGAGATACTTTTATTCCCCTTGTCACGGTCGTGATAGGCAGTCATATATTATTTACATTAATCTCACTCATGCTTCAAATTTGAATTATCGTTAAGCGAGTTACGGTTAAGGTTTTGGGGTAAAAAGACGAAAGATAGAAAAAGAAAAAAAATTAATATTGCAACTTCGTGGCATCATCCAAAATCGTGACAAAATCAGACTTGACCCTCGATGTATACTCGAAGTTTGCATTCAGCAGCCTCAAGTTCTGACATAACCTCCAAGTCTGTTCATCTAACTCTATCCTAAAACTAGGAGAGCCTGGAATAGACTCACCGTTTAGACTAGGGGCCGGGGGCGATGTACTCGTCACGTTCTTGGTGCCGGAGCCGATGTGCTCACAAATTCATTCTCCTCATTCATAGAAGCTGAGCTTGCTAGCGTCGAGCTCAACGGGGTATTTATGGATAGTTCAGCGGGCAGAGCGGACGTCATAACAATTAATGACTTGTTGTGGCTGTTGTTATTGAGGACATGAAGATGGTTTGGTTTTATCAAATTCACTCGCATTCGGATTAACCACCTCAATCGATTTTCGGTGTCAAGGTGGCTGGGTCGGACTGACCAGTGACCGTGCATTAGCAGCTGAGATGAGCCTTTACTCAGCCTCTATTGCCTCCAAGTATCTCAGCTCAGATTAACTTCCTCCATTTCTCTCTGTGTCCTCTGAATTCTTTTCTTTTTACTCTGTAATTAAAGGTGACCTCACTTGAATGTTTAAGCCTCACTCTCGTTTTCAATGTGTGGTACCACTACCTCACTCAAACTCAATTTCAATTACAAGGAAAAATTATTTTGCATGTGGTTGTAAAATATAATTAATATCATACATCCTTGATCCCAGGCCATTGGATCAACACCAGGTGGTGCCACACCTGATGATTTATCCTTTTGATATTTGTCCTGATTATGCTATTGGCTAGCATGTCCTCTTTACTCAACTCAAGGACTGGCTCAACCTGCTTGAGAGTTGTCCTGTGGGGCACCACATCTCAGCAGCAACAGCTCATAATGCCTCGTCTGGTGTATTGGGGTTTGTCACCTCCGTTCATCTATATAACAAACATTCAATTACTTCATCATGGTCTTTCAAATTAAAATTTACTCGTACTGACACAGCTTAAAAACGAGCTCATTTTAATTTTAGACAAAAGTTTTCAAAAACCACCATGCACTGCTCACACACCTTTCGTTTTTAATGTGCGGTGTTTATAACCGCACGGCGTACGTCAAGGCCGATCGACCGCTTACACAGTGATCCTCTACGACTGATGACCAGGTAAAGCAAATAAATGCTTTATGAGAAAAGAGTTTGATCGTTCAAACCTCACGATCAACTTCAATCCTCAGGCACACATGCATTAATCCTCATACCAAACCTATATTTTTCAGATTTATCACGCTCTTCAGATTTCTTAAATTGCTCTAAAATTCCTCAAAAAAAAAAACTCATGCAATCCTCAGTATACTCACAACTCAGTAGAATTCTTAAAAAATTTCAAAAATTTGAAAAAAATTAAAAAAAAAAATTTGCAAAATTTTCTCGAAAAATTCAAAGAGTGAAAAAATCCGAGACTCTGTTTCAAAAACTCAAAGGAACAGAAAACTCAAAAAATTCATAATCAAAATTTCGAAATGGATATTTCCAAGAAAAATTAAGTAACTCACTCAACAAATTTCTCTGAACAGAAATTCTCAATAAAACCCAGTGAATTTAAATTTGAAAAAAACATCAAGAATTTCTCAAAAATAAAAAACTCACTAAGAAAAAAATTCCCAGAAAATAACGAAGATTTCCTATAAAAAGAATTCACTAAAAATTTACTCCTCAAATCTGAAAAAGAATCGGTGGTCAGCCAATCTTTAAAGAAAATCCAATGTCTCAACCAGCACAGCATGTGAAGAGAAACGAATAATCTCGAGCGTGAAAAATCTTACATCTGTAAAAAGTCAGCGCCCCTAGCTAAAAACTATCCGCACGCGCAAAGTAAGAAAATTATCAAGTATGAAAGAGAGATAATCAAGTGACTTGTAGCATAACTGATAATCATCTAAATGGGAAAAACGAAAGAAAAAAAATCAACACAAATAGCATGGCTAAATTTGTGCTGAAAAAGAAAGAAACGAGCGTATATCAATACGCAACTAAAAACATCTGACTATGCAGTGTTTGTACTCAACAAAATCCCGAACGCGCTTGGGTTTATTCCGTTCCAGGATTACCTCCCCCATTCTGCATAGCGTGCAGGCTGCAGCATGCATCTGCACTCTCACGCGCCACCGCGTCTTCTCTCTCTCTCTCTCTCTCTCGACCCCAAACTCCCTCCCCACTCGAAATCTCCCTACACTTAAATTATGTATTTGTCGCTCTCCCCAGCGTTATTGGGGCTTAAAGCTTGGCGGTTTATTTAATTGTTTATAAAAAATTATGTATTCATCTCTCTCCCCATTGTTTTGGGGGCTTAGAGCTTGGCGGTTTATTTAATTATTAAAAAAAAATAATTTATTCATCGCTCTCCCCAGCGTTATTGGGGTTGAAAGCTTGGCGGTCCATTTAATTGTTTATCAAAAATTATGTACTTATCGCTCTCTCCAGCGTCATTGGGGCTTAGAGCTAGTCGGTTTATTTAATTGTTTATGATAAATTATGTATTTATCGCTCTCCCCAGCGTTATGGGGTTTAGAGCTAGCGGTTTATTCAATTGTTTATAAAAAATAATTTATTTATCGCTCTCCCCAGCTTTATGGGGGCTTAGAGCTTGTCGGTTTATTTAATTGTTTATAAAAAAATATTTATTTATCTATTTTTCTAGCGTTATGGGGGCTTAGAGCTTGTCGGTTTATTTAATTGTTTATAAAAAATAATTTATTAATCGCTTTTTCCAGCGTCATTGGGGCTAAGAGCTTGGCGGTTTATTTAATTGTTTATAAAAAAATATTTATTTATCTATTTTTCTAGCGTTACAGGGGTTGCAAGCTTGCTGATTACTTATTTGTTCATAAAAATAATTTATTTATCTATTTTTCTAGTGTTATGGAGGGTTAAAGCTCGTCGGTTAGTTATTTATTTATAAAAAAATATTTATTTATCCTTTTTTCCAGAGTTACGGGGGTTTGAAGCTTGCTGGTTAGTTATTTGTGTATAAAAAATAATTTATTTATCGCTGTACCCAGCGTTATTGTCATACTTGTGGGATTCCTGTACTAGCCCACCGAACAACCTGAACCTAATGCTTGGTCGAAAAGTATGCCCTGAACATATAGCTTAGTCCCCTGAGCAGAACATCGATACCAACGCTGTGGGGACTTACCGAGCGCCTGCCGCACAGGCGCTCTGAGTCTCCTGCTGCTGCTGCAGCATAAGAGCTGTTGACGGTGTTGGATAATAAATCCACTGCCAACAAAAAGTTATAAAGTATGCTAAACAAGCAAGCAACCATCAAGCTGCACAAAAACTTGACGTTGACAGGAAAAACGTACGTAGGTGGGTAGACAGTGAAACTATTTATTTGATTTTAGACTCAGCTCGAGATTTTATAAAACTGTGTACTCGGTGTATAAGCCCTCCCTTAATTTGAAGAGTCGATTTTGGGGGCTTCCAAGGGGGCTTATACGCCGGAAAATACGGTACTTTTTTAAATAATATTTGAAATATTATTCCAGACGAATTAATTATTTTATTTAATTTTAAGAAGGTATTTACATTCGGCTTAAGAAAACTTTGGATTAATTTGAAAATTAAATGGCTTAAATTTTTTTTTGGAAAAATTAAAACTCCTCATCAATTCTGTTCTTTTTCTGGATTTAGTATTCGGGTAATTTTTTCAATTTTATGAATATTATGTTAGAACTATTATATTCTTAAAGATATTTTTTTGCAGTTTTTATTTAAAAATTAATTTTTATAATGTCTCAAAAGTTTGATGAAGAAATAATTGAAAGTAAATGCATATCTTGTAATTTTTCTTTTCATTTTTTTCTATTCACTATTTAAAATTTAGCTTTTCATTGATTAAGGTTACTTAAGTTATGAGGAGAAATATTTAAATTACTTAGTTGAAACTTTTAAACAAAACTCATCTTAAGAAAAAAAAAAAAAAATTAAATTAACTAAATAGCTTTTAAAAACAATAAAGAAGAACAAGAAAAATGATGAATTAGTGGCAGGTTTAAAAAAAATGAGTTTGACATAATTAATTGAAACACAAATTAAAAAGTTTTGTTACGGTGCTCGTCCGGGGAAAACAACGATGACAACTCTCGTCGTTGGACCAACAGCCGTACGCAATTAAACTCTCGGAGTACTCTTTCCCGAGTACTCCCGCTGCCATCTTCGTGCCGGCAAATAATTATCAAGACATGCTTGGGGAGACGCGTACGCGGACTAACTCCCAAATGCCGGCAGTGGGCGGGGTGATTTTCCCCAAGCTAAAAATGTAAATAAAGAAAGTCAAATCTCCCAGAAATAATATCCTAAGCGAGGAAAAATCGAGGGGAGGAAAAGATTTATTCTCAATGACAACTCACGAAGCAAAGTCAATTTCAATTTTCTATTTATTAATAACAAAAAGAATATCATAAAATTAACTGTCGCGATCTTCGAATTTAAGTTTAAAGTTCGGCCGATCGCGCAAGTTTCTACGTGTGAGTTCGGTCGAGAATTCACACGTAGAACCTTCGGGAAATCAACCCAGACCAGGAGAGAAAAGTCGACAGATTCCCCTGCCTTATCGCTCTACACTCCTTCACACGTCAAATCCACACTCCACACTCGCTCGCGGGGGGTACAAACCTTTCGTTGCGTGGGTGGAGATCTCCGTGGACAAACGGGGGTAGTGTTCTGTGACTGCAAACACTCGCACAAGTACACACTCCTCACGAGTCGTATCACACACAATCGACGCGATTCGCGAGAACAAATACTTCCTTTTCTGTCGTCGAACGGAAAACCGAGAAAAGCGGAGCGCCTGCCTTAGCGTTCTAAAACCGACTGGCGCGTGCCAGTCCCATTCTTGCCGGTCCACCCGCTAACGGTCGGTCGGTTCCGGAATGGCCCACCAGCAGCTGATCGTTAGCTGCTGGCCCGTGTTCACACGAAAAATATCGATCGTGTGGACGAATATTTTCACCGACCTTGACAGTTCATAGAAATGTAAAAGTTTAATAAAGAGTGAATTAAAAAATAAACAAAATCGATATTATTTCAGATATTAAATTGGAATACTTCAAATGCGAAAAAGGTATTGTAACTATATGTATTTTTTTTCTATCACTGTAGTGAAGAATTTTTGAGTAACCATGATTTTGAAGACCACCTAAAAATAATTCATAGTGAAATTTTAGTTTTTGTCTGCAATTATTATAATATACATTTATTTAAAGAAGAAGATTTAAAAAAACATCAAAATAATTTTTTGAAAAAATAAAATCGATCTATGTACTGTACAACAAAAATAAAAACAAAAATTAACACTAAAATTTGAAAAGTTATACATTTTTTTTTTCAATTTAGTACTCAAATGGCGGCTCCTTAGGTACCTACAAAAATGATGAAGATGAGCAGCCAGGAGCAGACAGGAGCAGCCAAAATCAGAACATAAGTAAAAAAAAGGTTTTTTGTCCTTAAAATAGCATAAAACGGACAAAAACCTTATTTTAAATGATGTTTTGATTTGGGCTGCTCCTCATTTTTGCTCAACTTTGCTCACCTCACTCCTATATAATATAGTAGGATATAGATGGACAAGATTCAAGGTCAAGATTCAGCGTTGAAAAGTGGGGGTCGAGTCCATTTGATTGGCTGGTGGTACCGTACTGCTTAGAGTTTTTACGTTACCCGCACGGTAAAATTCGGAGTGGAGCTAGCACTATAATTTCTCGAACCTGTTCCCTCCGTGTAGAAGACTGATCAAATATAGCGTATGAAAGATTCAGAGAAAACCTGGAAGAAAAAATATTAGTAAATACTAAAGACAGTGAAAAAAGAAGGGCAAAACGAAAATGGTAGCCAGATTTAGATGCTGCAATTATTGCAATGGTACAAGTACTAAAAAACGAGCAAATGAAAGATATGTAGGTTAATCTGATTGAATGAAGAGACACCGCAACTTGCCAGGGAAGATAGCAGCACGAGGAGAGAACTCTGAGAAAAAAATATAAAGGATGTACACTCATCTGAAAAAATGCACAAAAGTTGATGAAAATTTGATGGGAGGTTCTTTGATGCTTAAATTTATTTATAAGATTTTTTTGGGAGGTGATACTAGCCTTCCTCTCGAATTACAGCAGTTTGAAATTAATGCATACGCTTATGGTCGGCAAACAAGAAACAGTAAAAAAAATATAACGTACTCAAAAATGCAGAAACCTTTGAAAAAAATGAGTCATTAGCTAAGAATCTTAGGAATTGATTTTTCAAATGAAAATTAATTTTTGCAGGGTGTTGCGGAATTTATCAAATTTAAATATTCGCGCCCATGTCCGCAGTTGATGTCGTCGCCGCGGCGTCTCTCGAAAATTAGCGCTGCTAATCGTTAGCGGTTCAAAACCACTGACTCACCTGCGCAGAGTATTGATTTTTCGCTCTGTCTCTCTCTCTCACGTGCCTTCAAGCTACGCGCTGTTGCTGCTGTCGCTGACGCTGCTGGGCCTGCGGCGTCTCTCCAGTTCTCTTCTCGGCAACGCTCGTGAATAGACGTTTCTTTCGCCATTTTGTGTTATATCTTGGGTTCTTTTCACTTGGCATTTTTCTCGACTCTTTCTCGTCATCAACGCAGTGGTCTCATCTGCACAGTCATCTCAACAAATAATTCACCTGGTGGTAGTCAACTCTGGAGACATCTCATCTTGAATTCGATCGGCTTGATTCACTTCAATTCTTGGGTTAGCAGCTCAGCAAGGAGATCATCCTAGGCATCCTCAGGTATTTTTGCGCAGCACCGGTAACAATAATTTACCGGTGCTTCTCATCGTCATTTCGCAGCCAGAAAATCAATAAAATTTACTGTGCATTCTCTTGCTCTCTCTCTCCTTTCTTTGTGCTGTCTTACAAGCAGCCATTTTCTTTTCTATTCTGTTCAAGGTCATTCTCTGCTGCTGCTTTAATTTCTCTTGGGCATCTCTCTCTCTCTCTCTTTTCAAGGCCATTTCTGTTGCCTTGTTTACATCAACTATACTCAAACAAAACTTATGTTTATGGCTTTAATTAATATAATCAAGTCCATAAAGAGTTTCGACTAGGTGTTTCTCAAATTAATTAATTAATTAATTTTCTTTACATGAAAATTAAGGGTGGAAATTCTCCACTCTAACTATAATATTCTCACCTCTCAGTTTTTTTTTTCATTAAAAATAATTTTTATTAACCTGTATAAACTCACTTATTGTAATTTTGAATTATTTGAATATTGTTGTAAATAGAGTGCTGTGTTAAAATAAATAAATTAACACTGTTGGTATTAAATAAAGTCTGTCTCAACAGTTATTTGACAACCCTCCCCCACCAGCTTTTAATCCGGCAACAAAATAAAATTAATAAAGCAGTAAATCTGTAACACAGGGCATTTGAAAAAGAAATAAATAAAAAAGTATGAAAAAATCGTTATATATAGATACACAGTACGGCATCATGCTAGCAGCTGATGTAACCTCAAATTGTTGCAAGCAGCTGAATCTCGATTATGCGTATGCTTGCAGTATACCTTTTATATATTTCGTATGAGAGTATATCCTTAAAACGGCACAGAAGGAAGAAACAAAATGGATTAAGAAAGTGAGAAACGAATGAGTAAAGAATTACAGATCAACAAGAATTCGCAGTTCCATACAATACTGGGACTAGCGCTCAAGACGCTTGAGATCAGTTACGGCAGCCCGATCCGCTGTTTCAAAAATGTTGTTATTTTTTATCTATTTAATATATCGTTTTAAAACTTTCTAGAAATAATCATCAAAGTTTAATGAATAACTTCCTCACGAGAATTTTTTTCAGCTCTTAATTTTTATGCGTTTTTTTTTTTTTTTTAATCTAAGAAATGCTCTGATTGAGCTACGTTCACAGTCAATAATAATAAAGTAAAAGTTGTGTTGGACGGAAAGCCAAGGGATCGGGAAAAATTTTTCGGGAAGGCAACTTTCTGTCTTAAAGAAAGTTGAATGCAAAATGTACCAAATAGTAATTAAAAAAAAAGAAAAATGATTTTGTTCATTTTGTTAATTATTTGTCATTAAAAGAAATTAAATTTATTCAATAATTAATTTACTCACATATTATAATAGAAAAACAATTATTTTTACGATATAAGTTTTTGAAAATCATTTTTCCGTGTGTCAGCCAAAGACATCTGTTGTTTTTTTTTACTTAATTCCAATGTTTGCAAAATATCGTTAACTTTATTAATGGTTTCGATGAATAGTGGGAAATTTTTTGGAGCATTAAAGTCGTCAAGTTCATCCAAACAATAAATAGCTTTCAGAATAGATGAAATTTTATATTTGTCTGAGTCTTCTTTGTCAGCTTCACTATCAGACTCCTCATCAGATTGTTCTTGCACGTCCACGTTGTTTTTAAAATTAAGATCCTCGGTCAAGAGCTGGTCATCATAAGAAATAAACGTTGTAGCATCGATTTCCAGTCGTGCTTCTTCACAGAGTTGTGTAATTTCAGTTTCTAAGTTCACTTCTTCACCTGAGCAAACTGTCTCATACGAATATAGCAGTCCCAAACATACTTATTAGTCTCTTCGTTTCCTGTCGATTTTAAGTTTCTTTTTTTCAAACGAGGGCTTTCAGACAACCAGTTAGTCATGATCTTGCTTTGGTTTTGCAATATATAATACAAGGGGGGGAGGTACCCTCCTGCTCGCTTCGCTCGCCAACCCCCCAGAATTTTATGCTTGGATCTACACTCGTACCTACACTTATACACATACCCTTGTGACTACCTTTGTACCTACTGTGATACATATCATTGTTTCTACTCTTATAGCTTGTGACTACACCTGCACCTTATTTTATGCCTACCTCTGTTCCTACCATTTATCTCACTCCAAACCCTTGTCACTACCCTTGTTCTTATCGTTGCACTTACTGCTTTTTATAACTAAGCTCTTCCCCAGGAATATGCTCATGTTTATATATCTGTTTCTATCATGGTGTTAACTGTAGTTTGAATTTTTTTCATGCTTTTATTTCTAACTCTAAGACTACTTTGTTCTCATCGTTGAGCATACTTTCATTTCTATCCTTAGTTAAACGTCTGTGTCTATTCTTTTCCCGATTTATTTTTGTCTCTTTATTTATTAACCTTCCCTGCTTCATAACCTTGCTACTATCCACGTCTCTTGAGTCTTTTTTTTCAACTCTCTTTACTACGTCTGCTTACTTTTCTTCTTCCTACACATGTTAAGAATCTTGTGCTTACTTCCTTTTTTAAACTTAAACTTCTAACGCTGAACCTTCTATACATACATTTGTTTCTACATCTGTTTCTACTCCTATGCTAACTCTAGTTCTTTATTTTTTTTTACTTAAATTTTTAACACTGAATCTGTCCTTCTGCATAATCTTTTTTGATCCTGTTGCGTTTACTATTGTAAATAACCTTATAACAAACATTGTTCATAACATTATTTCAAACTTGATAACTACTCTGGTAACTACATTGTATTTACTCCCGTACCTGGACTTGTCATTACGTTTGTAACTTTGAACCTACGGTTATAAGTACATTTTTACTTAATATTGTTCCTATCTCTTTCACATGAATCTACTTGCTTTAATTTTAGTGTTTGCTGTTGTTTTTTTTTTTTTACATGCTTTGGTCTCTAACTCTGAATCTTTGTTCTCATCTTTGTAAGAACTATCTTTCCTATTGTTCTTCTCAAATTTTTTTGAAATTACAATCGTGAAACTAATCATCTTCATACAATTTTGCCCACACAGTTCTTTAACTTTTTGACAAATATTTCCTACATCCTTTTACATTTGTTATCAAAATTTTTTCTACCTAGGTTTCTCCCAATTAACCTATCCTAATTATTATCGAAGTTTACCTTACGACACCAGTTTCCAGTCACGTGCAGCCTCTTTTACTTTGTTTTTATTTTCATACTTCAATTTGTAACTTTGAACGTATGTTGTTCTTTTTTTTCTTTTTTTTTTCTTAACATCTAATCCTGAAACTATCATCTTTTATACTATTGTTTTCGATCCTGTACGAACCTTTGTAGGTAAACACTACCCACTTTTGAATTTACTCATGTACCTACCCTCTTGCCAAACCTTGAAGCTCTCTAAGCAAAGCGCACGCGCAATTGTATTATATTATCTTAAACAAATTTTGTCGAAGCTTCATCTAAATTAATGTACAATAAGTTATATATACCCTTTGCCTTTGCGCTACGTTCAGAGTTCATACTCATTTAAACTTTTGTGGTTATAGATTCATTGGTATTGTTTCAGTTTGTATTCAAATAATAATTATTTTCATGATTTTAATCGGATGACTTCGAACACTTAATCACATAATTATTTTTTTATCAAATCTATTCTCTAGATGTTTTAATTGAATTGTAATATAAAAATTAAAAATAAAAATTCAAATTTTAAATCTTATTCTTCAATCACATCACGATAAAAATGCTGACATTCTTTTTGAGTTCTCTCTTTTATCTTAGAATATTAGTTCATTTTTTTAATGTTTCGTAGTTACTTTTTAAATTTCTATAGTTACATAGCTGATAACTTGTATCAAAAATTGGTGGTGTTGTTAGAAACTGATAACATAAATCAAAAATGGGGAGCGTGAGTAAAAAAGGGCATGAGGGGGGGGTGATTAAGAAAGGGTGTGATTTATTAGCACGGGAAAAAAAAGCAAACGCACGGGAAATTTTAGGTCAAAGTCACGGGAAAAAAGAAATGTGCACGGGAAAATAAGTGATTAAACGGAAAAAAAATACTTGAGCGGAAGTTAAATGTATTAAGCGGGAAAAAAAATATATTGAACAGGAGTAGAATTAACATTGCACGGGAAAAAAAATGTATTAAACGGCAATAGAATTGATCTCGGACGGGAAAAAGAATTGAGAGCAAAACTCAACAAAAATCAAGCAAAAAATTTGTGTTATTGAACATTATACAATGTAATTGAAATTAACGATATTTATTATAAAAGATTAATGCATTAGTAAAGCTTTTTTTTATTATTGTAGATCAGGTTGTAGGTCGCATCTGTTGTGCACTAATCTCATGAATTTCCTGGCCAATGCTAACAATCTAGGCGTTGATAAAATTATTTTCAAATCCTGTTCTTCTAAATCAAAAGATTCTGCAAAAATGTGGAAATCAACCACGTAGGGTACATCTTCATCATCCGGAACTTGAGTGCGCTCATTGTACCAAGCTCTAAGATCTGTGGCCAATACGGAAGGAGTGCCTTTATCACTTCGTATTGTTCTAAGAAATGCAACAAGTTTTTCTTTTGCAAGTCAAGCTTTTCAACGATATATGATATATCATATATATCTTATATATCTCCCTGTATAATATAGTTATATCCAGGAGGAGCTCTTTTTTTTTGGCTCCTCCAGGAGGAGCTTTGAAAATTAGGGCTCCTCCAGAAGGAGCTTTGAAAATTAGGGCTCCTCCAGGAGGAGCCCACTTCAAACATGTTAAATATAAGGTTTTTTGACGTTTTGTGGTGCTCCTCCGGGAGGAGCCACTAAAATTGGCTCCTCCCGGAGGAGCACCTCAAAACCTTCGAAAAACGTTATATTTAAAATGTTTTAAGGGGCTCCTCCCGGAGGAGCCGTAGTTTTAAGAGCTCCTCCGGAAGGAGCACCTCAAAACCTTCAAAAAACCTTATATTTAACATGTTTTAAGGAGCTCCTCCCGGAGGAGCACCTCAAAACGTCAAAAAACCTTATATTTAACAGGTTTTAAGGGGTTCCTCCCGGAGGAGCTGATTTTAAATGCTTCTCCTGTACGAGAATCTTAAAACTGTCAAAAAACTCTATATTTAACCTCTTTGAAGGGCTCTTCTCTCAGAGGAGTCGTAATTTTAAAAGCTCTTTCTGAAGAAGTACTTCAAAATGGTTAAAAACTCTTATATTTAACATGTTTGAAGTATTTTAACTTATTATTTAACTTTTATATCTATTTTTTTTAGTTTTACCCTAATGAATTTTTATTTTTATTTTTCAATTTAAATTATATTCAACATCTTTAGCTAATCTGACA
Organism: Encarsia formosa; assembly: GCA_038277355.1. Taxonomy (NCBI): domain Eukaryota; kingdom Metazoa; phylum Arthropoda; class Insecta; order Hymenoptera; family Aphelinidae; genus Encarsia; species Encarsia formosa. Next base: position 72,479,829 of record CM076184.1, read on the forward strand.
TATTTGAACTTTTATTCATCACAAAAACTCAATTTTTTTATTAAATCTTAGAATAAGTTTTTTAAGTATGACAACAAGAAGTTTGAAATTTAAACACTACCTTAAACATCTATTATTACCGCACAAAAAATCAACTTCGTCACAAAACTGTTTTGAGCAAATTTAAATTTGTTATTAATATCAATTTTGAAATTTATTTTATAAATTACAATTAACTTTATTATCTATTTTCTGGGGGTTGGCGAGCAAAGCGAACAGGGGGGTACCCCCTAGTATGATATATACCCTGGACGCCCGAGTTCAACAAAAAAACTGGTTGGCTATCCCCCAAGCTCTAAACTCTCAAAACCCTGGGCGCCCGAGGTCAACGAAAAAACTTGTCGGCTATCCCCCAAGCTCTAAACCTCCCAAATACCCTGGGTGCCCGAGTTCCACAAAAAAACTGGTCGGCTATCCCCCAAGCTCTAAACCCCGAAATACCCTGGGCGCCCGAGGTCAACGAAAAAACTTGTCGGCTATCCCCCAAGCTCTAAACCTCCCAAATACCCTGGGTGCCCGAGTTCAACAAAAAAACTGGTCGGCTATCCCCCAAGCTCTAAACTCTTAAAACCCTGGGCGCCCGAGGTCAACGAAAAAACTCGTCGGCTATCCCCCAAGCTCTAAACTCTTAAAACCCTGGGCGCCCGAGGTCAACGAAAAAACTCGTCGGCTATCCCCCAAGCTCTAAACCTCCAAAACCTTGGATTTGATTTTGATTTTGACGATTTTATTAATTGTACATTATGTTGTACAAAATACAAATTATGTTGGACGTAGAGTTCAATGAATAATCTGATCAGCTATCACCCTAGCTTTAAGCCCCCAAAACTCTGGTTACCGAGTGGGATAATTTGGGGTAATACGAGTATTTTAATAATTGGGGGTTAGAGCTTGGGGGATAGCCGATCAGTTTTTTTGTTGAACTCGGGCACCCAGGGTATTTGAGGATTTAGAGCTAGGGAGATAACTGATTATTCGTTTTCTGAAGTCGGCATGCCAAGTTATTTGGGGGGGGGGGGGCGATCGCCCCCGTCCTGGATCCGCCACTGGCTGCACATGGCTGGAAACTGGTGTCGTATGGTAAACTTTGAAATCAATTAGCATAGGTGAATTGGGGGAAGCCTAGGTAAAAAAATGTTGATAACAAGTGTAAACAGATGTAGGAAAAATTTGTCAAAAAAGATAAAGAACTGTGTGGGCAAAAGTGTATGGAAGACTGGTTTCACGATTGTAATTACAAAAAGCTTTAAAAAGAACAATAGAAACGATAGTATTCACAAAGATGAGAACAAAGGTTCAGAGTTAGAAATCAAGGCATGAAAAAAAGAAAAAACAACAGTAAATACCAAAATTGAAGGAAACGTTTAACGGTAAAATCACCCCGAAAATTTTTTTTAGGTTTTTTCATGAAGTTTCCAAAAACATATGATTTTTTGTGTTTATCTTTATTAATAGGTACGTACGATCAAAAAAACCGTTTTAGTCACTTTAATTTTTATGGTTTTTTTACTATCTTCCAAAGTTTGACCTTATACTAGCCCTACTAGGAATAGTGTAGCCGCCGTAGGAGTTTTCGTGTGCAAGTCCGCGCCATGACGGCCACCCAAGTTTAAAAGATGCATTTTTAACTCCTTTATCGAAATACCGACGGTGGCCGTGATGAAAATAATTACCACGATTAATAAACAATAATTAAGCTATTTGGTATGCAATTAAGGTGGATCCAGTGACCTGCACCGTATCAAGCTAGGGCCCCTTTAGGGTGAAATCTAAGAAATGCACATTTTATCGTATGTTTATGTTGCTATGCTGTAAAGATAATTATTTAAACGTATCTAGATATTAATTTCGAAGAATTAATACGTAAAAAAAAAATAATATTTCTTAAAAATGCCCTCTTGCACCCCATAATCTAGTACGTGACTGAATTTTTCGAAACGTGGCAACGTCCCAATCGGTTGACTATTCGCAGTCATCAACAGTCGAAAGTGCGAGTACTTATTTGTTGACGTTATGAAAATACTATATTAACACATTGAATTTTACTGATTTACACTTCCAAAGTTTTATTAAAACATTTTTTCTCAAACTGGGTTAGCTTCAATGAATCATTAAAAAAAAGTTTTTTCTTATCATCAATATAAATCACTCAATTATTAACACGAATTTTATTTAACACGTTATAATTACTAGGATTATTGACAAAAAATTAAACTTCATACACAAATATTATCTATAAATCATAGCTATCGAATTTTGTTCCACTAAGAGTGTTTACAAGCAGCTGCTTGCCTGAATTTGCGAGGTTGCAACGTCTTGGCGGCGGCAGACGACAACCTTTATCATGGCTGAACGCGCATCTAAATGAGTATTTTTTTCGCACATTTTATTATTCTTCTCAAGAATTAATCCGGCTACCCTATATTTTTAAAATTTTAAAATGACCCTTGAAATTTTTGTCATTTAGTGATCACAAAATTATCCATATCGTGCAGTTTTAAACAACGTGAGAATTTTTTTCCTGTTTTTTCCCATAAAAAACCGTGTTGTGAGAAAAATTTTTCAACGATTTTTTTCTTAAAATTTTCATCGGTGACCCCACTTTTTTTTATAGATAATTTATTGTCAGGGTTCAAGGAATCTCTGTGATTTTTTTCGGGTGAATCATGCAGTTTTAACCAAATCGCTGAATCCTCCTGAATATATAACCTCAAATCAGCAGTAGTTATAATGCAGCTTGGTGCAGTGGTCAGACTCTTAGGCTCAGATGTGGCAGGCCAGGGTTCGATTCTTCGGATAAATTTTTTTTTTTTCTTTCTATTATTTTTAATTTTATTTTTAATTAGTGTATTTATTTTTAACAATACTTGTTATTTCAAATTTTGTTTAAAAAACACATCTACTTACTTTAATTGAATAGAGTACCAACAATAGACAAGGGATAATTGATAGTTTTTGTAAAAAAGTTTTTTTTTTTAACTGTTTCAGTGCTAAATTTTTATGAAATTTCATTATTTAACTTGTTCAGATAAAATTAATGTTTGAAAAATTTTACGCATACTTTGTCAACGATGACCCTTAAAATGCTGACAAATAAAATTACAAATGTTTTTTAAACAAAATTTGAAATAACAAGTTCCCTTTATAAAAGAGAGCTATCGCCACCTTGCGTAAACAATTTATACGTGAGCTGATTGGTGAAGAAGTTTTTAAAGTATTCGAAAAGTCCATTTGAGGTTACTATTTTTGTTTTTTCCTATGCGCGCTTGCGCGCTTAAAAACTGATGGAGTTAGAATTTTTTATTTTATTTAACAAAAATTTCTTTTGCAAAAGCAATAAATAAGAGTCCATCCGCGCTTGCGCGCTGAGTAATTTCTAGTATTGTTAAAAATAAATACACTAATCAACAATAAAATTAAAAAAAATAGGAAAAAATTAAATTAATAAATTTATTGAGGAACCGAACCCAGGCCAACTACGTCTGAGGCTAATACTCTGACCACTGCACCAAACTGCAATATTACTTTTAATGATTTAAGGTTAAATATTAATTGCATACCAAATAGCTTAATTATTGTTTATTAATCGTGGCAATTATTTTCATCACGGCTACCCTTGGTATTTCGATAAAGGAGTTCAAAATACATATTTTAAACTTGGGTGGCCGTCGGTTTTTTTGATCGTACGTACCTGTTAATAAAGATAAACACAAAAAATCCTACGTTTTTGAAAATGTCATAAAAAAACCAAAAAAAAATTTCGGGACGATTTTACCGAAAAACATTTTTTCTTCCTAGTAGAAAAAGCTTCCTAGTAGAGCTAGTATGAGGTCAAACTATGGAAAATAGCAAGAAAACGATAAAAATTAAAATGACTAAAACAGTTTTTTTGATCGTACGTACCTATCATTAAAGATAAACACAAAAAATCATACGTTTTTAAAAATTTCATGAAAAAACCTAAAAAAAATTTTCGGGGCGATTTTACCAAAAAACGCTTCCTAGTTGGGCTAGTATAAGGTCAAACTTTGGAAAGTAGTAAAAAAACGATAAAAATTAAAGTTACTAAAACGGGTTTTTTGATCGTACGTACCTGTTAATAAAGATAAACACAAAAAATCCTACGTTTTTGAAAACTTCATAAAAAAACCAAAAAAAAACTTGCTGGGCGATTTTACCGAAAAACATTTTTTCTTCCTAGTAGAAAAAGCTTCCTAGTAGAGCTAGTATGAGGTCAAACTATGGAAAATAGTAAAAAAACGATAAAAATTAAAGTGACTAAAACAGTTTTTTTGATCGTACGTACCTATCATTAAAGATAAGCTCAAAAAATCATACGTTTTTAAAAATTTCATGAAAAAACCTAAAAAAATTTTTCGGGGCGATTTCACCGAAAAACGCTTCCTAGTCGGGCTAGTATGAGGTCAAACTTTGGAAAATAGTAAAAAAACGATGAAAATTAAAGAGACTAAAACAGTTTTTTTGATCGTACGTACCTATCATTAAAGATAAACACAAAAAATCATACGTTTTTATAAATTTCTTGAAAAAACCTAAAAAAAATTTTCGGGGCGATTTTACCGAAAAACGCTTCCTAGTGGGGATAGTATAAGGTCAAACTTTGGAAAATAGTAAAAAAACGATAAAAATTAAAGTTACTAAAACGGGTTTTTTGATCGTACGTACCTATTAATAAAGATAAACACAAAAAATCATACGTTTTTGAAAACTTCATAAAAGAACCTAAAAAAAACTTGCTGGGCGATTTTACCGAAAACGCTTTCTAGTCGGGGTAGTATGAGGTCAAACTCTGGGAAATATTAAAAAAAAACTCAATAAACGAAAAAAAAAACCATTTTTTCAATGGCAAAGGCGCAATTTTGAAGTTATAGATCTGGAATCTTGCACAGAGCTTCCTTTTTGACATACCTTTCGAACAATATATTATTTTTGTGGGTTGCCAGCTTGTATTTTTTTTTTACCATTTAATCTATTGATTCCGTTTTTCATTCTTTTTTCATTGTTTTTTTTAACTTCATGCGTCCGGGGGCACGGTATAAAGCGGGAAAAATTTTTTTTTTTTTGTTGGACAATCATTTTTTTGTCTTAAAATAACTTTTTGAGGGGTTTCCGGCCGTGTCCCGGCACTTTTGGAACAGCGAACACCTTACTGCTGAACGCACATCAGAGCGGACCTCTGAGGTGGTAGAGTTGGTATCGGGAAGCCACTCGTAGTTTTCGTGTCCGTGCGTTCGCACGTATAGGAAAGTTAACTCGTCTCGGTTCGACGGATTATCGCATGTCGTCAAAGAGAGTGTTGTATCTGACAGAGGGTGCGGGATCGATTGTCATCACCCGGGAAGCATTCTTTTGTAATATTTTTGCAGTTAGTCTGCAAATAATGAGGGAATTTCGGTCCTTTTAACCTCAGGGTTAAACAGATCCAAGTATCCCTGTCACTTAAATCAGGCCAATCCTAGTCGAGCGGTTGCCTTGGATTGGAAGGTGTTGGGTAGTTGCCTGGTTGAACTGCTGTGCAGACCCAGGGTTGAATTTTTATTTTCCCTTTTTTGATATGTATTAGCTAAACTAAATGAGTTAAGTATTGTTGTTTTTATTTTGTTAAAGAGAATTTTTTTCCTACGAATGTAATTATAAAAGAAAATCTCAATTACATTGATTTATCAAAAATAAATCTTTGTAAAGTTTTATTTGAAAATAAACTCATCAAAGATGAGTTAAGTTCTGTTGTTTTTATTTTGCTAAAGAAATTTTTACTGTTAATGTTATTATAAAAGAAGATCTCAATTACATTGATTTATCAAAAATAAATCTTTGCAAAGTTTTATTTGAAAACAAACTCATCAAGGATGAGTTTAGTTTTATTGTTCTTTTTTTTATTAAAGAAAAGTTTACTATTTAGGTAATTATTAAAAAGAAAATTTCTATTTCACTGATTTATCGAAGATAAATCTTTGTAAAATTTTTATGTTAAATTCCCGTCAGAATCCGACGGGACCTTTTTTATATTGTTTTATTTTAATAAGAGAACAAAAAAATTAATCATTTAAAGAACTTTGCTGAAAACAAAACTCTTTGTGAAAAACTGTAATTAGAAAAGAAAAGGAAGAAGATAAATTTAAAGAATTGTAGATTATTTTTACTTGTTTATTAACTTGTTAAAGGAGAAGAAAAAAAAATGAATAAAATAATGATTACATTGATGATTTTAGTGTTACACAAAGAAATGAATTAAATATAAAACTATTCCTTACTTGATTAAATCCGGGGGAAAAGACGAGAGAGTGAAGAACCAGCGTGATCCTCGCAGCCCTAGGGAGATGGATCCGTGAACTTCTTAGGCTTATTGCGAAGGGGAAACCGACGAACTTTGTATTTTTTTATTTAATTTTAAATTTAACACTCGATAATTTCAAGATAAAAAGAAAAGAAAAACCGGTGAATGGTTTCTTTTACGGAAAACCCTAGAATTAGAGTGGATTTTAGATAAACTTTTCAAAGACCTAAGTATTGAAGAGTGTAGCTAGAGTCGCTTCTCAGTCCTAGGATTCGAAACTAACTGACTTCACCGAGTCCTGGACTGGGCCAAGAGACCTCGATTTTTCGTGGGTGCCGGAAAAGTGGGGGAAAATTCCACGGGTGTATCTCCTGGCTCCTTCTCCCTCTCGTCTTTTTTCCTAATGCTTACACTTAAAAGGGCCGCTTTTTATTGCCCTCCGCGCCCGTCTGCCGGGACCAGCGGGAGTGCACAGGCAGACCCACTTAACGCTGTCCGCCCCAAAAACCCCGGTTGTTTATGACCGGGCGGGCGATGCTTTTCTTGGGAAGAAAAGCCGCGGGTGAACTCAAGTGTGTTTTTTTTTTTTTTTTTGTTATAAAGATAAAATCTATCTGCGCTGCTGTTGCACTGGCCTATGCTTAACCACTCCTGTGGTCCATCGCATACCATCGTTTACGACCCTCTTAGTCGGCAACGGGAATTTTCAATGGGCCAAGGGAGTGGAGAACGCTGAGCCTTGTAGGGGAACTTGGTTTTCTTTTTTTTTTCTTTCTCTCGCCTAAATAAAAACTATCAGTAAGTGCACATGGTGCTTACAAATAAAATTAGAATAAGATAAAGTAAAAATAACCAGGGTAAGGGAAAGTGATGATATCTAAAAAAAAATTAAAATGGGTTGGTTCAGGCCGTCACACTTTTGTCACAATGAGTCAACCGGCTTTTGTAAGCCACGGACGACGGGGAACTTGACCGACGTCTGGCAGACACGCAAAGATCTGGAGATCGATTCAAAACAGATCTTGGGGAACCTAACTAGTTACGGAAGTCGAAGCTATCATTGTCATTCGCGTCGCGCGTTGTGGTAGAGCCGTAGTGGAAGAGTGTAGTGTTTATTGGTGAAGTTGTCATTTCACATCAACGCCAGGACCACTTGACGACGGCTATACGGCAACCCGAGTGTAGTAGCTATTGCGGCTGGTAGGCATCGTAGCCTGGCATTTGGTTTAGCCTGACGACTTGGTATGAGGTGCACCTTAGCGATTCCGTAAGTTAATTGTATGTATATGTGTGAGTAAGTGTAGATGCGTGTGAGTATATTGATTACACTGAAACTGTTATAATCTTTGTTTTTCTCGCACGCGCAAACTACCTGTAGTAGATGAGTGCTTGTGTGCGTGCGCAACTCAAACTGGAGAAAATCAATACTTTGTTGTGTTATTGATTTTAGATCACGGCCGTTCGAAGGTATATTTAATCATCACGTTACTTATTGATTTTGTATTAGTTTTTAGGAATTCTTTTCTTTTATTAAATTGTTAAAATAAAACCTACGAAATTCTTATTTAGTAATCGGTATCCCTACGCTTGTTCCTCTCGCCCGCGCGCACTACCGAAAATATTGAGTAGTCGCGCCCTCCAAAGTGAGATAAATCATATAGGGATTTATTGCCGTGGACGGACTTTTTTCCCTATTTCAGGAAGATTGTCGGTAAGAAGCCGAGTGCTGTAAAAGATTATAGGAGCCGAACGGCTTATTAACGGACCGTCGTGGGTTGTATTCCAGAGTCTGCAATTGCTAGTTGAGCCCTATAACAACTAATAATAATTACTTTCATGATTTTAGTTCGATAATTTCAAACACTTGATTACATAATTATTTTTCATCAAATCTATTCTCTAAATGTTTTAATTGAATTGTAATATGAAAATTAAAAATAAAATTAAATTTTAAATTTTGTTCTTCAACCAATCACGTCACGCATAAAATGCTGACATTCTTTTTGGGTTCTCTCTTTTATCTTAGGATTCGTGCCGGTAATGAACTTACACTCACTATCCGTCCTACTCCGCTAATGCTCGCACAATCGTCATCCGGAGGTAGCTTGTCTTCTTAGGTTGCGTTAGTTATTCCCTCCTCCTGAAGTAACATATACAGCAGTTGCTTCCATGTGCGAGTATTTCATGTGGGTACCATGGTCTTTTTTTTTTTTTTTGTATAATCTTCCGCAATGAACCCAACATACTAAAATACTCTGCTGACTGAATTATCTAACAATGATCGGGAGTGTACTTCCAGAACCCTACCTAGCCCTTCTGAGTATTGCCTCGATTTACTCACGGAGCATTTACTTTTCTTATAACTATTATTATCTCGTTCATCCCCTGGGAGTATGATCTTTTCGTGCGCTGCCAAGAGTTAGGCTGTCTGGTGGGGAGGCTTAGTCAGCTGACTGACAGCAGGTGGAGCAGGATTACTGTGTGAACGTCCGGCTCCCTATAAACGGGACGTCCAAGTGCATAAATGGCCCACTTATTAACGAAGGACCAAGGAATGAATGTTTTTGGGCAACCCTAGAAGGGTTCGTCCTGGTGAACGTGACAGTCTTTGAGGTGACATTTTTGTTTTTAATTATTATGGCTATTTAGTTTTTCACGGTAACTGATCCTGAATCTAAGGTCATTATTTGTAAATACATAATTAAAAAAAAAAAAAAAATTATTTTTCGATATTGGCCCAGTCATGTGCTGCCATGTGTCCATTTGTGTCAAAATTTCTAGACTGACACATAGTTAAAAAAAATAGAACCACGAAAATCAAATAGCTACGTTAAGTTCAACTTATATCATCACCTGTGGTCGAATTTTCAATGATTAAAAAAAAAATGTTGTCGCACCAATCACCAGTTTGAAAAAAAAAAACTACGTAAAGATCTTGATTTTTTGAAATTTGTTTACTTACAAGTGAAAATTTTATTTTTGAGTTTTCTAAACTACTAGAAATCACTCAGCGCGCACGAAACCTTATTTATTGCTTTTTCAAAATAAATTTTTGTAAAATAAAATAAAATAAAAAATTCTAACTTCATCAGTTTTCAAATTTTTTTTACTTTACAAGGCCTCTCTAAGCGCGCAACTTTGATAGTGATAGCTCTCCTTTTTCAAGGTATACCATCGTGTAGAGCAGGTCTGAAAATAGAGGTGCAGGGTACTGTTTTATAAATTTTTTATTTTTTATTATGATTTAAAAGATCAAAAAACTGGAAAAATCTTATAACTTTTGAGACCAAAAGGATTAAATATTTCCACTCAAATGTGACATCCAGGGGAATGGTTCTGAAGCAGAGAAATATATTTATTTAAAATTTAAAGAATAATTTTTAATGGTGGTCGTCTTTTAGCAGTGGCCCATGGGGAACGAGACAAAACGTCAGACAACACAATGTATGCGAAAAAGACATCAAGAAGATGATGAGTTCTGTTATCAAATTAGAAATTTAATTGCTTTAGTATTTATGAGAAAAGAAGAAATAAAGCAGTATTATGAAACATTGATTGAGTCCGAATATTTTGTAACCAACTAAGATTACTTGAAACGTCTCTTACAATATTTTGAACCTAGACCATGAAAAGTTTGGCATCGAGGTTTTTCTGCAAAAGTTAATCAGTCTCATGCATCTATATGAAAGTTATTAAATATGATTCAAACCGAATAAAGTTTGATCGAAAATAAAATGACTGATATTCTTGCAAAAAAAATTACTCTGATTAAAAAAAAAAAAAAGTATGTTAAACTAAATAAGAGAATTTTTTAAATTGTTTCTGAATGTGATAATGAAATATTAGAATATCTGAAAGCTATATCATTCCATGTACGAATGCAAAATAAATATTGTAAAAATATGTTGTGATGTATAATATTAAATATTTCTATGTTGTGATTTATAATATAAAATAGCTGTAATGATTTTTCGTATAATGTGCAAGTCTAACTATTTCATATTTAAAATGAATTTAACATCATCATAAATATCCTTTCAACTTTGGTTATTTTGTCATCTTACGTTTTGTCGCTGACATTTTGTCGTTCTGACGTTTTGTTGGATACCGGTGTTCGGAGTTTTCAAAAATTAGAAAGAGAAAAAAACGAATAAAGTATTCCCGTTTATTTAGCACCTATCCAAACAGGAACGATAGAAAAACCGTTTTTTCAGAAAAATTCAAGAATCCGAAGCTCGTAACAATTTTTCTGATAGTAAGAGAGAAAAGGTACACAAAAACTATGAAAACTCACAAGGAGATGGTTTGTCCTTTGGGACCTGGATTTTCATGAAACTTTGCACACAGTTTTTATTCATCATAAAAATAAGCCCTTTGGTGTTCTTTTTCCAGAATGAGCCTTTTTCCACCTACTTCCCATATAACCCCTGTGTTGAAAAGTAGGCTTTTTTGTCCAGCCGGTATCCCCAGCCCCCTGGGGGGGGGGGGGGGCAAATTCTGGATTCGCAGCAAGGAAAACACCCCTCACTGCTATGACAGGATGGGAAGTGTGTTTACCCACCCAGACCACCACCTTGGATGGAGGGCTGTTTGTTAGTTGCCAGCTTTCCTGCAACGAGAGGCGCAAAGACTGTCACGTTCGCCAGGACGAACCCTTCTAGGGTTACCCAAAAACATTCATTCCTTGGTTCTGCGTTTATAAGTGGGCCATTTATGCACTTGGACGACCCGTTTATAATGAGCCAGACGTTCACACAGTAGTCCCGCTCCACCCGCTGTCAGTCGGCTGACTAAGCCTCCCCACCAGACCGCCAAATTCTGGGCAGCGCACGAAAAGGTCCTACAACTCCCAGGGGATGAACGAGATAATAGTAGTTATAAGAAAAGTAAATGCTCCGTGAGTAAATCGAGGCAATACTCAGAAGGGCTAGGTAGGGTTCTGGGAGTACACTCCCGATCATTGTTAGATAATTCAGTCAGCAGAGTATTTTAGTATGTTGGGTACATTGCGGATGATTATACAAAAAAAAAAAAAAAAAAAAGGAATCTTATGGGTTAAAGTCAAACAGTCAGGCACGTTTAGGAGATTGTTAGAAAAAAAAAAAACTATCCAAACTCATAATTTACTATTTTTTTGACTAATACTGATCATAATGTCACTAAAAATTTATTTGGTTGAGCCAATTTAACATTTATATTAGCTTTGTCAGCTATAGAAGTTAAAAAATACACATACATAAGTTGCAGCATAATTTCAAGTTTTCGACTTATTTGACTGATATTTTGAACTTGAAAAATGATTTTTTTTAATAAATATACATTTTTTAGTTGAAAGAAGTGATAAAATTTATAATTTATTTATAAAATTTATTAATAACTAGATTAGATCTAGGGGTGGAAAAAATGGTACTGGATAGAAGAGCAGAATCGTGCGTTTGAAAAACTAAAGAGTTTTTTTTGTAAGGAAGCTGTTGTTTATCGCCTGGTTTTAGATCACGAATATACCCTATATACGGACGCGAGCGACTTCGCGATAGGAGCGTTTCTTGTTCAGATGAAAGACGCCGGAAAACCGAGTCTAGCCGTGTCCATAAGAAAACCGCTTAGCCTCGTAGAGACCCATTATTTTATCATGGAAAAGGATTTGGAGCCTGTAAAATGGACTCTTCGAAAATTCCGACCACTTGTTATCGGTGCACCTTTAGTGATCAAGTCTTATCATAAGGCTCTCCAATTTTTGTTTTCAAGCCAATTTTAGAATGGTTAGCTAAACCGATGGATGTTCGCTATATCAGATTTCAGAAAGAAGTGCATAATGAGATCGCGGATTGTCTAAGTAAGGCAGGACACCCTGAAAATAAGCGAGAGAGATTAGTATTGTAGTACAGTCATTCTACCGGCAAATCATGAGAAAATGGAAAAAATAGTTAACTGACCACTACCTCTGAAAAGCAGTAGTATATAGTGTACTTATTGCAGGAAAAAAATAAAAAGTGGTTTCAACCGGAAATGGCGCTAGGGGGTGGTTTTTTAGGGGTGAAAAATAGTTTTCAGCGTTTTCTGGAAAATCTACGCGTCCTATCAAAAAAGTTAAAATATAAAAGTTGTAGAGAATTAAAAAATCTACAACTTTTGTTCCTACAACTTTTCGACATAACCTCAAAATTTCCGAGAAAAATGCAAAAAAAAGTGTTTTTCAGTTTTAGATTTTTCCTGGACACAAAAATTGTTTAATTTTAATGAAATTTGGCTGAAATATTGTTTTTTATATCCCGAATAAGTGATAATTTTTTTGTGGAAAAATATTTATTATTTTCCGAGAAATTCACAAATGAAGTCAAAAAGGTATCACGTTTAAAAAAATTTTCTCCTTTCAGAAATTGGTTTAGCGACTTGTGACAGGGCTCATTTTTTTTCTTGAAATATCTACTTTAACATTAAAAAAAAAAAGTATGTTACTAGAGGAAAATATCGAAAAAAATTGGAAAAACCGAAAAAAACGATATTTTTTTGATAAATTTTTTCATTCTTGTAAAAAATTGTAATTATTTATGCAAAATTTACATAAATAATGATATTAATTTTTTTATACTGTTTGCCATTAATTATTTATACATTGTAAATAGTATGAGAATAAAAAACATTATTGAAACATTTGAAAAATAATGTTTTCTGACTTGTACAATTTACTTAAATATTATACTGCCTGAATTTGATTCTCACACCAGAATTTCTTTTACTCCAGATAAATTTTTAAGTAATGAGAGTAATAAAAATAAATTAATCAAAATAATAATGGAAAAATTGTCTGCTGCAGGATTTCTATGTCAACAAGCTCAAGAAGACGCAGATGTTGTAACGTGGAATTTGATCTGTGGTGGGAGGGGAACGGAGGAGTTCCGGCGGTGGCCGCAGAGGGCCAGAGTACAGGGAACCGCCCGTCCCTTCCCCTCTCCTCGCTGGGTGCCGGAAGGGGGGGCCCGAGTAGCTACCGCCATTTTTGAGGTATTCTTCGTGGTACCTTCGAGAGTTCGAGACGTGTCGCGCGAGACTAATTTTCTGTGCCCTACGAGGAGTAAAAAAAATCTCCGATAATTGAGTTAATTCTCACCGTTCGAGCGAGGACAAAACGCGGTCCTTGTTTTCGTTTTCGCGTGAATACTGCTCGGAGTGAATCTATAGTGGAAGTTTGCACTACTGCTCACGAGACTCCGTCGCAGCCGCCGACGAGACGCCGTTGCATCGCCGCCCGCCCGACGCCACGCCGCCGCTCACGAGGAGCCGTACGTCGCAGCCGGGAACAACGGAGCACATCATCAGCTGGCAAGTCAACAACGGAGAGTTTTGCGGAGCAATCTGAAGGTGCGTGCCGGGACAGCGGTCCCTTACTGCGATCCCCTTGCCACATCTTACTTTTTCTTTGATAGAATAAATCTACGTTAGTTATGACTTACTAGTGTTTTTCTTCCGTGTAGAGTATTCTCTTTTTTATCCCAGCCCTCGATTCCTTATTTAGGTCATCGACTGGACGTGAGGGCACTGCCGAGTACCGCACTCGACGGGTCTTAGTTTTCCTTTCTTGGGTGCGGCTTGCCGCAGCGGTTTTGTCGAGCCCGTCGAGCGGTTGGGGCCGTGTTTTCACGTCGCCGAAGTAGCAGCAGCAAGACGACGGAGCACCGAGTGACGACGGCGAACCTACGCCTGCTGAGCTGACCGGGCCGGAGGCGCCCTAGACAAATATTCGGCCTGGAGGGGCATTATTGTTTTTTTTTGAGCGGTGATATCCTGGGGTATTTTGGGGCATTTCTTCTTTTCTTTTTTGCGGGCTTAATTAGATTCCTCCCCATATGACGTGCCAACGTGTGGCTCGGGCCCACAGGAATTGCTGCTGCTGCTAAGCGTGCCGTGCGGGCAGGCTACGTGATTACGCGATTGAATTCCAAGCCAAGGCCGTAGGGATTCGGTTTGTTTTGATTGTGTAACCTTGGCTGGGATTGGGACGCGAGTGTTTACTGACGGAGCGAGAAAAATAACACTCGGCGTTGAATAATAACGTTAGGAATTATTGCGAGTGTTGTTTACACTTTATTGATTTCTCTTTCTCTCTTTTCGTCGCGTGTGGCAAGAGGGAATTTAGAGTTAAGGAAACAAAGAATTCGAGGTTGGATTTTTCTTAGTACACCGTGCTTGTTGGGGAATTCTCTTTTCTCTTGATTGGTTCTGTTGTGATTTTCTCCGGGCTGTTTGAAGCAAGCACGGGTGAGTTTTTTTTCTTGTTTAGTCCTTGGAAATTCGAACCAAGCTCGAATTTTTGTCGTTGCGATAATAATCTAAGAGGGAACTGTGTGCGCTGTTACTACTGATTTTTTGTTGTTGTTTGTTGAGATTATTTTTTTTTGTGGGGATTAACAATTTTATTTTATACACCGTTAGTATTCTCGTTCTTTCGCTCAGCGACGAGAGACGGGTGAGCCCGCGTGCTCCCAGTCAATCTACCTCCTGCGATAGCAGTAGAGAAGCGTGTCGCAGGGCGAAGGTGAATTATCGCGAGAATAATAATAGTAACAGGGGAATAAGTGCCGGCAAGAACCATGGCAAACTACCGCGAGCCAGGAATCTCGGCAGCCCAAATCGATATTAGGCTGGCGGTGAACGAAATTGTGCGAACCTCGCCGGGAGCGCGGAACCTCGCGGGAACGATCGGGAGGCTCAACCCGCAATCCCTGATGGAGGCTCTTGACACGGAGGGCTTAAGCACGGTTGGCTCGATCAGTGAGTTGCGGAATCGTCTGCTGCGGTTCAACATTCGGCGAGCGGATCCTAACAATCTGGTACCGTGGGATCGTGAAATCGACGAGAGGGGCGAAGTAGTGCCGTCGACTACAGCTGCCCTCGTATTGGAAACATCAAATGAGGTACGGGGAGTCCCGGAGCCAGGGCCGAGACCTAGAGGACGCCCCCGAAAAGGCGAAGGCGGTCCCTCCGGCTCGGCAATGAGCTCAGGGTCCGTAATCTCGGGGGGGAGGAAAGCTAAAAAAAATCCCCACAAAAGCCGAGAAAAGGTAGTCCCTCTGGCCCGGCCGCGCGTAACTCGGGCTACTACGAGAATGCAGGCGGAGAAGGCGAACGAGGTTAGTTCCTGGGAGTCGGCCCGGCCTGGGAAAGAGACTGCGGGTGAGGACCGGACCGTGATGTTCAGTGCCCCGCAGAGAACGACGCCGACGTCGGTAGAGGGGGTGACGGTAGCCACCACAGGTACGTCCGCTACTTTGACGTCCACGGACTGCGCTCAACGGTATACCGTGTCAAGCAATTCTCATAGCCGAACGCCCGGCATGTCCCCAACTATCACCAGCACCCGGGTAACCCCGTTTGCGCCAATAAGCACAGTAAGTGGAATAGGCACGGCGTGGATGGCACGGTGGAACCAACATGGGATGACCCCCGAACCCCGTTTGCACTTGGGTAACTTGCTGAACTTATGTGGCCCTGATTGGAGCTTACCGGGATTCCCTCCAGAGGGTGCCGGGCTCCGGACACCTCAAGTCTGGGACGAACACGTAGAAAAAAGCCAACGGACCCCCGGGGGCAACGATCATAATAAAAAGACCCATTTTGGATCGGGGGCCGAGCAATACATCGACTCGGAGTCAGACGACCTCTCTGAAGATGCCGACGATAGTGAGCCTAACTCCACCGACATGGACGTCCCCCCCCAAAGAAGGAGTGTTCCCAGAGCAGACGCCGCAGTAGAGGACGCATATATTCAGCTGGATAGAAGTCTGAAAATAATGGCGACTCCTGCGGCCAACTTTAATCGAGCACCTAATGCCACGGCCTCGGTTGCGAGTGGGCTCCAGGGGGCTCGAGGTCGGGTCGGCTTGGTGGCACAACCAGTTGCTTCGCGGGATAGCTCTTGGGAGTCAGATTGTCGGGAAGATGGGCTCCGGCCTAAAACCCGAGTCCGATGCCAGCTACGGGCATCTTCCCCCGACTCGGTCCGTGCTTCAAAAACAGACCGGAGACGGAAAAGCTGCGAGCGGCATCATAGTCACGTCCGCCCTGCAGTTCAAAGAAAACGATGCTCGAAACACAAATCGAGCTCAAGTGGAAGCGGCAGCGAATCCGACACCTCGAAAAGCGGAAGGTCCGACTCGGGCTCGGGCAGTGATAGCGACACCAGCAGAGAACGAAGCCGAGCCAGTTCGCGCGCCCGAAAGAACCAAGCTCGAGTAATTCGCGATTTGAAATCGTGGGAGTTACGTTTCGGCGGTACCGATAAGGAAGACCCCGACGAGTTCCTGGGTCGACTCGAGGACTTCAAGGACAGCACCCAGTGGACTAGTGAGGAGATCCTTGCTGCCCTGCCGGGAATACTGACCAAGTCCGCGGGCTCCTGGTATCGACACCGTAAACGAAAATTTAGTAGTTGGCGAAAATTCGCGGTCGAGTTTACCGGTCATTTCGTGGGGGAAATCGATGATGATGACCTCCTCGACGAACTTAAGGCCCGAACTCAAGCAAAGGGAGAGAAGATAGAGGCATTCGTGGACAAATTCCGCATGATTGTCTCTAAATTTCGGGATCGCCCGTCAAACGAGAAGCTACTCAAGGTGGCTTACAAAAACCTCGACTCGGGTTACCGGAATTATATCGGACCAAAACCACCGCACTCGTTTAGCTCGCTCTTAAAAAAAGGGAAGGAGCACGAACGAATGAAAGACTTGAATAGTCGACATGTACAGCCTCCCTCCAGGGATAAAGCTCGACTTCCTGCGGCCGCATGGTCGGGAGCACCGAAAGCACAGCGGGTGGCAGCCCTCCAGGAGCCAGCTCCTGTGGAGGAACCGGAAGCCAAAGCGGCCGCCACAAAACAGGCCCCAAGCGGGCGTAAACCGCGAGCAAAAACTTCAAAAAAAAACGATAACTTATCGGGCCCGATTACGACTGAAAGTTTCGTAACTCCTCACCTAGAAGCCGAGGAGATCGCGGGGTTTAGTCCGGCGGACAGACGCCAAGTAAATACGGGCAAGGCTCCTGGTTGGGGTCACCCTATTCAGGCCAAACAAAATGCGAGCGTTCGGTCTCCAGGCTTGGTGGGGGGAGGGAACGCAGATGCGGAAATAAAATGCTACCAGTGTAATGAAGCGGGGCACAAGGTTACCTCGTGTCCCCACCGCATCTGCTACACCTGTCATAAGCCAGGTCACTTTTCGCCTGCTTGTCCCGAACGCCTCGCTAAGTTAAAATGCCAGGTGTGCGGACAGTCAGGTGTGACTGTTCCTGAGTGCCCCAACTGCTCGTGGATGTTGGGAAACGGCAATGCGGGGGGAGTCGGTCCCACCCCTGCCTGCTAACGCAGATCGGGACCAACCAGCTCAAGGAGCATACTCTCAGCCCTGAGTCAAACTGCGGAGGCGCTGGCCTCGGGTTCAATCCGGCAATCGGGCACGGTCATGGTGGGGGTGAAGATCGTGGGAAAACTCAGCCCAAAGCTGAGCTAGAGTACCAGGACGAGATCACCGAGGCCAGTGTGCAGACCGTACGAGAAGCAGGACGGGAAAAGAGCCCAGAGCCAGTCCTCGGGGGCGTTGACTTCGGGGATAGCCTCGCACTTGGGCACAGTGAGGGCGGGGGCGCAGATCGTGGGAAAATTCAGCCCGAAGCTGGAGTAGAGTACCAAGACGAGATCGCCGAGGCCGTTGTGCAGTTTGTGCGAGAGGCAGGGTGGAAAGAGAGTCAGCTCCAGTCCGAAGGTCTCTCGGGGCAAACCCTGATGGAGACCTGGAAGAGCTGGGACATCGACGAGCGGGACCCGTGGTTGCAGGGTAACATCGTCATTCATGATAATATGATAGAGATGATTTCGGCAGTGAGGAATGATAATAGATGTTTTATAACCCTAGCGTTAAACGGTAATAAATACCACGCCTTGTTTGACCCCGGAGCTATGCTCTCGCTGGCGGGCCCTCTGATCGCGGACAATCTGTCCGACCTGCTAAAGCCCACGGATACCCTTATCCGTTCGGTTACAGGGGAAATTAAGAGTTTGCGGGGGGTCCTACATGCGCAGCTCGAGATTGACGGGACTCTTAAACCTTTTGATTTAAAGGTTTATGAGGGCTTGGAGCATGACGCAGTGCTGGGCATGGACTTTTGTCGTTTATTTGGGATCGAAGTCCAGTTTGACGCCGGGTTGTGGAGGGTAAAGGAAGGGCCCTGGCATGGGTTCCTCAGTTCCCAGAATCAGAGCGAAGACCCGGTCGTGGTAGCTGAGTGTGCGGGGATCTGCGAGTTATCCGAGGATCAGAGGGCACAAATACAAGCCCTGATCGCCCGGTTAATACCAGAGCCGACGGAGCTGTTGCCAGCCACGACGTTCGCCGAACACAAGATCGAAGTGTTCAGTGAGGAACCTGTCCGAATCCGCCCGCGGCGTTTGTCGCCCTGGATGAATGACAAGTTGATCCAGGAGGTGGAAAAGCTCAAGGCAGCGAGAATCATAGAGGAATCCACGAGTGATTGGAGCAGCCCACCTGTCCTAGTACGGAAACAGGACGGGGAATCAGTGCGGATGTGCATCGATTTCCGCTGGGTTAACGCCGTCACTCGTAAGGTGGCCTACCCGCTACCGAGCATGGACTCGATCCTAGATCGAATGCGGGGTGCCGTCTTTTTAACAAAAATTGACCTCAAGCAAGCGTACTATCAGATTCCTATGGAACCAAACAGCAAAAAATACACGGCTTTTGCTGTCAAGGGCTACGGCCTGTTGCAGTTCTTACGTATGCCGTTTGGACTCACGAACGCTCCCGCCACTTTCCAGAAACTGATTGACAAGCTCTTCCCGCCGGAATACGAGCCTTATGTCTTTCGGTATCTGGACGACATCATCATCGTGACGGCGTGTTTTCTGGCTCACCTGTTTTGGTTGGAGCTGGTGTTGAAGCGCCTGGCGGAGGCTCGCCTGACAGTGAATCCCGAGAAATGTGAATTTGGTTGTTCGCAGATCCGGTACCTGGGTTTCCTGTTGGACAAAGAGGGCTTGCGCCCAGACCCAGACCGGATCCAACCGATTTTAGACATCCCAGTACCCACGAACCTGACAAAGCTCCGAAGCTTCCTGGCGGTGGTTAACTGGTATTCTAGATTTATAGATCACGAATCCGAGCTAAAACTACCGTTGTTGAGCCTCCTTCGAAAGGGCGTGAAGTACGTTTGGACCGACGAGCATCAACAGGCTTTCGAGAATCTAAAAAGGGCCCTAACCTCGGCGCCAGTGTTGGCTCGACCGGATTTCGAGAAACCTTTCACTGTCCAGACTGACGCGAGTGCTGGAGCCCTGGGCGGGGTGTTAACCCAGGAGTTCGAAGACGGGGAGCACCCCATCTTGTTTATCAGTAAATCCCTGTCAGATACTCAGCGTAGGTACTCGGCCTCGGAACGCGAATTTTTGGCAATCCGATGGGCAATTGAGAAACTGAGGCCTTACCTAGAGGGGTATCACTTTAAGGTGATCACCGACCACAAGGCTCTGAAGTGGATTAATAACCTTAAAGATGATACTGGTCGGTTAGGTCGCTGGCGGCAGGAATTGGCTCAATACGATTTCACCATCGAGTATCGTCGGGGGTCGTTAAACCACGTGCCTGATGCTCTCTCCCGAATGTTCGAGGACGAACCGGCGGCGATTGAGGGGTTTGAGACCATTGAGGATCCCTGGTATTTGGAAAAACGTCGGGATGTGCTCGAGAAGCCGGGAAGGTTTCCACAATGGTGCGTAGTTGACGAGATGCTATATCGGCACCGTCATGACCCTCTCCTTGACCCGGTTACCCATGGGGAGGAGGGCTGGCGCTTGGTGGTCCCCAAGGAATATCGGGATGAAGTCCTCCAGGATGCACATGTCCACCCCTCCTCGGGCCACTTTGGTGTTGAAAAAACGTACGACCGAATCATCTGAGAGTACTATTGGCCAGGGGTGTACACAGACGCCCGCCAATTTGTCTTGGGCTGCCTAGACTGCCAGAAATACAAGGCCCTGAACTCTAGCCCTCAAGGGTTAATGGGCCGGCGAATCGTGGAGCGCCCGTGGTCAGTCGTCTCGGTGGATCTAATGGAGTTCCCACCGAGCAAGAATCGATTTAAATACCTCGTGGTATTTATTGACTTGTTCACCAAGTGGGTGGAATTAAAGCCCCTGCGGAAGGGTGACGGGAAATCGGTGTCCCTAGCCCTCGAAGAGCTGGTGCTTTTCCGGTGGGAGGCCCCTGATTATATCCTGACTGACAACGGTACCGAGTTTGTAAATAAAGATCTATTTACGACCTTGTATGAATATGGGATCTCCCACACGACGATCCCTCCGTATCACGCGCAATCAAACCCAGTGGAAAGAAGCAACAGGACGCTAAAAACGATGATCTCGATTTTTGTCAAGTCCGATCACCGCAATTGGGACATGCACTTGCATGAATTCCGTCATGCGGTGAACACGGCTACTCAGTCCTCCACCGGGGTTTCGCCCGCCTTTCTCAATTTCGGCAGACACCCGCGGCCCGTCAAGAGCCTGCGCCGTAAGGTAGAGGCTCCGGCGACCCTGCTCCGTTTGGATCCGGGGGTCTGGTTGGACAGGATTAAACGCCTGGACCACCTGCGGGATCTGGTCTGCCGAAACCTTGACGAGGCCCGTCGCAAGCAGGAAGCCCAGTACAACCAAGGTCGTAAAGATACCCGGTTTATGGTGGGAGATATGGTATTTATATGGAGATATGCAAAAGTCGCAGTCCTATCAAGAAACCCCGTCCGGAACAGTGAAAGTAACAGCGCGACATGGATTCCCCATGCAATTCTCTGGTCTTGGGATTTTTTTTTATTTATTTTATTTAGTATTAACTTATTATTATTTCTATTCCTTGTATTGTTTCCTTTTTTTCATTTTTTTTGATAAACGGCGTCCCACCGAATGGGAAACTCGGATTAATTATTTAATTAGTTGCGGCTCTCCCGATGAGCGATTGGTACATTATGTATTTTTTTTCTTAGTAGTACCTTGTGGTACGCATAAGTTTAGTAGTAAGACTTCTTTTGTAGGTGGCAAGGGGAAAGAATTTGTAATGGAAGCGAGGGCAGCGGCCCTAAGTTTTTTTTTGGGTACGATGTCCCATCGTGGTCGGGGGTGGTCTGTGGCATGGGATGCCACAGGAATCTCTGTAACGTGGAATTTGATCTGTGGTGGGAGGGGAACGGAGGAGTTCCGGCGGTGGCCGCAGAGGGCCAGAGTACAGGGAACCGCCCGTCCCTTCCCCTCTCCTCGCTGGGTGCCGGAAGGGGGGGCCCGAGTAGCTACCGCCATTTTTGAGGTATTCTTCGTGGTACCTTCGAGAGTTCGAGACGTGTCGCGCGAGACTAATTTTCTGTGCCCTACGAGGAGTAAAAAAAATCTCCGATAATTGAGTTAATTCTCACCGTTCGAGCGAGGACAAAACGCGGTCCTTGTTTTCGTTTTCGCGTGAATACTGCTCGGAGTGAATCTATAGTGGAAGTTTGCACTACTGCTCACGAGACTCCGTCGCAGCCGCCGACGAGACGCCGTTGCATCGCCGCCCGCCCGACGCCACGCCGCCGCTCACGAGGAGCCGTACGTCGCAGCCGGGAACAACGGAGCACATCATCAGCTGGCAAGTCAACAACGGAGAGTTTTGCGGAGCAATCTGAAGGTGCGTGCCGGGACAGCGGTCCCTTACTGCGATCCCCTTGCCACATCTTACTTTTTCTTTGATAGAATAAATCTACGTTAGTTATGACTTACTAGTGTTTTTCTTCCGTGTAGAGTATTCTCTTTTTTATCCCAGCCCTCGATTCCTTATTTAGGTCATCGACTGGACGTGAGGGCACTGCCGAGTACCGCACTCGACGGGTCTTAGTTTTCCTTTCTTGGGTGCGGCTTGCCGCAGCGGTTTTGTCGAGCCCGTCGAGCGGTTGGGGCCGTGTTTTCACGTCGCCGAAGTAGCAGCAGCAAGACGATGGAGCACCGAGTGACGACGGCGAACCTACGCCTGCTGAGCTGACCGGGCCGGAGGCGCCCTAGACAAATATTCGGCCTGGAGGGGCATTATTGTTTTTTTTTTGAGCGGTGATATCCTGGGGTATTTTGGGGCATTTCTTCTTTTCTTTTTTGCGGGCTTAATTAGATTCCTCCCCATAATGTAAGAACTGCAATAGTCGAAGCACTAAAAAAAAAATCATCTTTGCTTAGTACTAATGTGGTAGTTGTCGGTCAAGACATTGATCTGTTGGCACTTTTGTGTCAGTTGGCATCACAAGAATCAAATATATTTTTTCATAAAGTTGGAACAGCTACAGTTAAAGGATCGTTTTATGGAATAGACAGCTTCAAACACGATCGAAATGTTGTTGCGTTTCTGCACTGTTTCACCGGTTGTGACACCACATCTGCGTTTTCTGGTAAAGGAAAAAAAACTGCGACCAAATCGTTAGTTTCAATTCCTAATTTATCTAGTCTAGCTGCAGTTTTTTACAATGAACCAGAAAAGGACACAATACAACAGAAACGAGAAATTATTGCAGAAAGTGGTTGTGAATTAATAGCTCATATGTACTGTGGAAAAAAAAATAAAAGACTTCCACTAGATGAACTTAGGTAGGAAAATTACAAGAAAAACACTTTTAAAACTAGTTTCAAACTAGAAAAACTCCCACCCACCAAAAGAGCCACCGCAGAGCACAGTTATAGAGTATTTTTGCAAGTGCAAAAGTGGCTTGGTTTTCAAAAATCTGCAACAGATTGGGGGTGGAAGAACGACTCTGATGGTAATTTACAACCTAAGTTTACTGCAGACAAATTATTTCCTGATGAATTGTTGAAAAAAATTTGTTGCAATTGTGAAACTGGATGTCGGAAACAACGATGTAGCTGTCGCAAACATGGATTAAAATGTACTTTGTTGTGTACCAAGTGCGACTCAGAATGTTGCAAAAACTTGGAGCAGGAAGATACAGAAACTAGTCCTGCTTATTCTGATGTCAACGATTTCGACGATCTGTAAACTCCATTCGATATCCTTAGTTGCATTTATAAAAAAGAACAAGAAGCAGAAGATGAAGAAGAAGAGGAAGAGGCGGTAACAGAAAATTCTGAAGAAGATGAAGACCAAACAATTGGTAGTAAATCGCCCCCATTGAAAAGAAAAAGAAAAGATTGATTTTTGAAAGTGTGCAATTTTTTATAACAATAATTTTAGAATGAAAATCATATACAATTTCAAACAAAAATATGCTTACAAAAAAATATTTTAATTTGAATAAACGACTTCAGCTGTAAATAGAAAATTGATGTATTTATTTATGTTCGCCTTTAAAAAAATCAGTTATCAAGTTTCGAATAAAATTATGATTTTAAAGTGTCAGATCTTTAGTATTTTTAAAGAATTTCTGTATAGACATCCAATAAATTTTTTTTAAATTGTTCATCATGCAAATAATTAAGAACAGAAAAGAAATGTTGATTTTTTGAGTTTTAGTTTTTATTGTACATTTAATGTTTTAATACATACTTTATTGATTGTACGTATTTTTATGTAATCTGCTATAAAAGAGTGACAAATAGAATGAGGCGTTTATCAGTTGATATCATTATTGAATTTTGCATAAATAATTAAAATTTTTTACAAGAATGAAAAAATTTATCAAAAAAATATCGTTTTTTTCGGTTTTTCCAATTTTTTTCGATATTTTCCTCTAGTAACATACTTTTTTTTTTTTAATGTTAAAGTAGATATTTCAAGGAAAAAAATGAGCCCTGACACAAGTCGCTAAACCAATTTCTGAAAGGAGAAAATTTTTTTAAACGTGATACCTTTTTGACTTCATTTGTGAATTTCTTGGAAAATAATAAATATTTTTCCACAAAAAAATTATCACTTATTCGAGATATAAAAAACATTATTTCAGCCATTTTAATGAAACAAATTTCATTAAAATTAAACAATTTTTGTGTCCAGAAAAAATCTAAAACTGAAAAACACCTTTTTTTGCATTTTTCTCGGAAATTTTGAGATTATGTCGAAAAGTTGTGAGAACAAAAGTTGTAGATTTTCAATTCTCTACAACTTTTACGTTTAAACTTTTTTGATAGGACGCGTAGATTTTCCAGAAAACGCTGAAAACTATTTTTCACCCCTAAAAAACCACCCCCTAGCGCCATTTACAATTGAAACCACTATTTATTTTTTTCCTGAAATAAGTACACTATGTACTACTGCTTTTCACAGGTAGTGGTCAGTTAACTATTTTTCCGTCAAAAAGTATTAACGGTACTGTACTATTGGTAGCGACGGCGATGTTAAAATGGCCAAACGCGGACGCGAAAAAACTATTAAAATCATTTGATAAATCACAACGTAGTGGTATATCTAGGCGGGTGGGCCGGTGGGCCCTATTCTCATCGACCAATCACAGCGCAGCATTTCCCCTACTCCTCCTCCAATTACCCCTCACTCCAAAGTGGGTTGGGCTTAATTAAACAAATATCTCCCTCTATTATAATCTGTTTTTTTTTTTATGATCCTCAAAGTTGAGTCCTCAAAATTGAAAATCAATAAAAACACGGTCAAAAGACACGTAAACAAGATACTTATGAGTCCTCAAAGTTGAGTCTACGATGGGAAAGTTGAGTCCTCCTTTTCTCAAAACGGTGTTTTTTAGATTCTCGTGTAATATTTTCTATAGAAGCAGCTTGGTGTATAGAAAGATTTGAATTGTGTAAATGTAGTCATTCAGTACAACGTTTAGCAATTCATACAGAAAATCAACAAAACATAATCTATAAAGAAAATGAAGAAGAAAAAAGTTAAAAAATTAGAAAACAACTTTAGCAACTTGGTTTGAATTAAATAAAATTGATCTGTTAGAAATATTAAAAATGCCAATATACCAAATTACTATAGATTTCTAGAAGATAAAACTTTTGTTGGATAGAAAAATAAAAAAAAATTTCAAACTATAGGTAGAATAAACGTTGTTTCTTCTAAAGATTCAGAGAGTTTTCACTTGAAATTAATATCAGATAAAGTAAAAGGTGCTACTTCTCGCGAATACTTGAGAACTCATAATAAAATTATTTATAAACATATAGAGAAGGAGCTATTTGAATGGGTCTAATAGTAAATGATAAAAATGTATATGCCATTTTTGAAGAATCTATAAACTATTTAACTCCGAAAAAATTACAAGAATTTTTCGGATTATTTTTATTGTCTGAAAAAATTCCTGGTAATTTTATTTGGAATAAATATAAATTACATTTTATAAAAGATTTCAAAGATAATGCAGAAGGTAGAGGTTTAAATGAAATAAACAAATTTCTATCTAGTGAAGATTCTAATTTAAGTTATAAATGTTTTGGTTTACCAGAACCATGCTTAGAAAATATTTCTAATATTTCTGAAAATTATGACTGCAAAATAAACTGAAAAGAAGAGGATGAAAAAAGGTTTGAAAAATTTAATAATGATCAAAAAAATATATTTAATACAATAACAAATAGCAAAAATAATATGTACTTTATAGATAGACCAGGTGGTACAGCTAAAACATTTTTTCCTTTTGGAAAAAAATTAATAATTTTAGGTGGCGATTTTAGATAAATCCTTCCTGTAGTCAAAAGAGGCAATGAAAAAATTATTGTAGAAAATACGATTAAATACAGTAAATTGTGAAAAAATTTCAAAATTCTCAAACTCACTGAAAATATGAGATGTGAAGAGAAAAAATTTTCTAAATTATTACTAAACATAGGAGAAGGTGAAATTGAAAATATTAAAATACCTATGAAATGGAAAAATAAAGATGTTTGCAATTCAATTTTTGGAGATATAAAGGAAAATAATAATTTAAACAAAGTTATTTTAACTCCAAAAAATGAAAATTTTGCAATGTTAAACAGAAAAGTATTCAACATATTAAATAGACCAAGTAAAACATATTACAGTATAGACAAAGCCATTCATAAGGGAGTAGATCAAACTGATTCAAATATATGTTGAGATTATCCAATTGAATACTTAAATTCAGTAAATGACGGTCTTTCTACCCATGAACTAAAATTAAAAAAAAATGTAGTGGTAATGTTAATTCCCAGCTGAAAAAATCCATATGGAAATCCGTAAGGAAACCCGTAGGGGACCCATAAGGGTTCCTGTAAAGGATCCCATACGGGTTTCCGATACTGATATTTGGTCAGGGTTTCCGTACGGGTTTCCATACGGGTTTTTTTTTTTTTTTTTTTTTTTTTTTCTTTTAATTTTATTTTCACACTATTTTTTTATTTATTTAATATTATTATTAGATATTGATATATTATTCTTTATAAGATTTAATTATTAATAATAAAATTATTTTGAATAAAATTATCGAAGAAAAAAATTTTGTTTGACTGAGATTCGAACCCATGACCCCAGGCATCACAGGCAGACACTTTACCACCTGAGCCATTGAGCTAGCATGCATCAAGACCTCAATTAAACTCCTTTAATATACAACTTATTGTTGGTTAAGCCCTTTAATTAAGATGAAGCTTCGACAAAATTTGTTTTAGATTTAAGATAATGTAATACAATTGCTCGTGTTTGCGCGCTGAGAGAGACTAGTTAAAAATCAAATATAAAACAGTTGTTAAAGTAGTTTAATTAAAGTCTTCGAGCAAGCTAGCTCAATGGCTAAGTTGGTAGAGTGTCTGCCTGCCATGCCTGGGGTCGTGGGTTCGAATCTCAGTCGAACAAAATTTTTTTCTTCGATAATTTTATTCAAAATTCCTTTATTATTAATAATTAAATCTTATAAAGAATAATATATTAATATCTAATAATAATATTAAATTAAATAAATAAAAAAATAGTGTGAAAATAAAATTAAATGAAAAAAAACCCGTACGGGAACCCTGACCAAATATCAGTATCGGAAACCCGTATGGGGTCCTTTACGGGAACCCTTACGGGTCCCCGTACGGGTTTCCTTACGGATTTCCATATGGATTTTTTCAGCTGGGTTAGAAATCTAAGTAAAAAAGATGGTGTATGCAATGGAACTAGATTGAAAATAGCAAATTTATATGAATATAATAAAGCTATATGTGAAAAACAGGAAAAATAGTACAGGTTGGTAAGGTAGATGAAGTTGGTTAGGTGGAGGTTATGGGGGAGGAGCGTGGAAGGGGAGATGAGGCGGGAAGGGTTTGTTATTGCACTTAAAAATGTTAATAGAGCTTTTTCAAAATTTTAGGTACTTCAACAAAACTTTAAAGTTAGTGACTGAGTTGATGAATAAGGTGAATAAGGTTTGTTCGTAGATTGGGTGAGATAAGTTAGGGGGATAAAATACGGTATTTGAAGTAAATCAAATTAGTGAGGTCAGTAATGTAGCTAAGATTGAATAAGGTCAGGTAGTTGAAGATAAAAGTAAGTATAGTTCGTAGAGTTCTTAATATGGTTGAGAATAGTAAATCGGGTTAGATAAGGCGAGTGTGTGCGGAGGGTAGAATGTAGGTAAGGTGGTTGTGGGCTGGTAGATCAGATATTAAAATTATAACTTTGGCTCTAATTATAATTTTCATATAAAATCATATATCATTAAAAAGGTCTTGAGCTCAGCTTTCTAATTATGTTATTTTATGTCATTGAAATTTTTATTAAATACTTTTTGTTTTCATGAGAGGGTGCTGAACAAAGCCGTTTATCATTTTAAATCCAACCCTACCCCTACAAAATCATAAATCAGCTTAAACGCAATTTCACGAGCTGTTACTATGCAGGAAGTAAGTTCATCTCATGAAGAATCGGTAAAAAAAATTTGTAGATTATTTTCCCGAGCTGAATTTCAACCAATGGGAATGCCGCATTTGACATTTGGTGAAGGGGTAAAATTGGGTAAAATTATTTCGATAATTTGTCGGTTATTTCCAATTCGAACGTTTTGAGTCGCATAGCAACTTGAATTGTTAGACTTACTCGAATCAGCTTTTGGGTTGGACCTGAGTCACTGCGGTGTATACCTATATATGAGTATTCATAGGTACATTCATAGTAAACAAAAAGTAATATGAGTTATAATACTATAACCGCAAAAATGTAAAATACAGCAATTCGGTGAGTTGAAATTCAGCTGGGGAAAATAATCCAGCCAAATACCCCTCGTGCTTCAAAATTTTAGATAATTTTCCTCCAGTTTTTTTGCACAGCAATCAGGGGGGGCAAGTTTGACAGGTTAAAAATCACTCGTGCTTCGCGCTCGTGATTTTTTGTCAAACAGGCCCCGCAAAACACAGTCAGAAAATTATCGACAATTTTGAAGCACTAGGGGTATTACGACTGAAAATCGAGGCTTGCTTATACGAGATTGCCAAAGTTGAAAATAATCATGATTTTTTTATTATTTTGCTAATTACTAGAGTAGTTTTCAGGGTGGGCAGTTCAAGCTAGAGATCTAAGATGAGTCAGGTCCAGAATGAATAAGGTGAGTAGGGTTTGTTGGTAGAGTGAGTGAGAGATGAGTTGGGGATTAAGTGCGGTATTTGAAGTAAGTGAAATTAGTAAGGTCTGTAATGTGGCTAAGATTAAAATATGTGAGGTGGTTATAGACGAAAAATCAAGTAGGGTTGGTAGGGTTATGAATCTTTTGGTAACATAATTTGGTAAAATTATGATGAGTAAGTAAAGTTCAAACTAAACTCTCGTGTCTAATTTTTATTGATTTTGAGCACTTAAGTCTTTTTATTATTTTACTCGTTATTTTACCAAACATAGAGCTTACGTATTGTTTCGATTAATTTTTATAGTCATCAATTATAATTAGAGGGTTGGCGAGCGGAGCGAGCAGGGGGGTACCCCCCTAGTCTTGCTATATTATATAGTTGTAATTTGCTCTTCGCTCCCACCCCGCTCCCATTCCACTCCCACCCTTAATTCTTCATTTTATACCGTAAAATAGGTCAAAAATTGCACTTTTATTCCACTCCCACCCCGCTCTCACCCCCACCTTTTCTTGCCCTTTTTTTTCTCACCCCAATCCACTCCCACTCAGCTCCCACCCTCTCCCACCCCGCTATATCAAATTCTCCGGAGTCAAAACTTCCTGGGAAGATCATCTCCAAGGCGTTACTATTACCAAGTGCACCAGGTGTCTGTCCGGACCCCTCTGGAGTCAAAACTTCCTAGGGAAATTATCTCCAAGGCGTAACTGCTACCAAGTGCATCAGGTGTCTGTCCTGACACCTCTGGAGTCAAAACATCCTGGGGAAATCATCTCCAAGGCGTTACTATTAACAAGGGCTCCAGGCGTCTATTCTGACTTCTCCGGAGTCAAAACTTCCTGGGAAAATATCTATTCGATATTTTAATTTAATGTAATTACTGTGACGTCTAGGGCACTTGGTTCTACCACAGACGATATTAAATTATAATTTTAATTGTTAACGATGATAATAAAAGGAAATAGCTTGAATTTTTGAATTCCTAATTCCTGTCCGAAAATTAGTTGTTTTTTAACTTGGACCCATGTCCAAGTTGGGAGTAAAAAAAAAAAGAAAAAGTAAATAAAGGAACAGTTCCGACTAACCTACACCCCTTATTAACCGGATGGAAATGAATCACCCTTTTCAAAGAATATTCCGCGAACCTAAGCTCGTAGAAAAATTATTTGATCCGGGAGGGAGAGGGAATATAATCTATTAACAAATTGAATAAAACTGGTATTAAGCCCTAACCTGGTAGTGACCCATCACAAGAGACGCTATCTGTTAGCTCTCTTGTCGTCTACCACCAGGGGTCAACTAAACTCCAATCCTCGATCGCAGTCAACAGCTCGCAACCTTTAGACTGCCGTTTAGCGCAGCGCCAAACTAATAATGGGTGATGTTAATATAACTGTTCAATATATTTTCATGCAAAGTGAATAAAAGGAAAAGAAATAAAATAAAATTTGCCAAATGTCAACTAGAATAATTATAAAAAAAAAAAAACTCACTGATCAACATAAAAATACTAAAACACTCATAAACTCACTTTTTCTGCAGCTTATTTAGAGTGAAGTAAATTTGAAACAATGTGATTTATTAAAAAATTACCTGTAATTTTTTATTTTCTTTTTCTAAAAACTCTTTATTCTTGAGTTCTAGAGCTAACATTTGTTTTGTGCTTTGAAGATCATCTCGAACAGCATCAATATCATCCATCTCATCTGGTATTACTTCATCAACTGGTGCTTGCTCTGCTTTTTGAATTTGTTCTTCTATTGTTAGTTGTCTCCGAAATTTTTTCAAACCATCTAGTACTGGTTTTGATCTATCATTTGTTTTAACACTTTTAAGTTTTACTCCTTCTTGAATCTGCTTAAGCAATTTATTATGAACGTTTGATTTTTCAGAATCAAAAACAAAATGAGAATCTCCTAAAGTAAGGGAAATTAGATGAATTTAGTTGTGATTCATAATTTGTAAAAATAACTTTATTTATAAGATTTCTGGAAATGATTATACTTTTGCAGGAAAAATCAAGTTTTGTGGTTCGATCGTAACTAAAGCTTGCAAAAACGTGACATTTTTACGCAAGGAAAAAAAATTTTTTGCTTCGAAATTACAGGCAGCCCTCGTTATCAACGGGGGCTGGGTCCCAGAAGAGGCCTGGCACCCGGTTGCTGTTTTTTCTACTTTTCTTAAAAACGTACGATTTTGCATTCTTTTCCAAAATAAACATGCCAAATAATATTAACAGTAAAGTAAACCTGGCTACGCGATACGACCCATGGATAAGAGTACCAACAACTGCATATATGGAGGGATGGTCTCATTTACCGAGCGCGGATAAGGGTTTCCGCGTAAAGCGGAACCGCAGAAAACGAAGGATACCTGTATTTCCTTTTCAACTATAAATCATTAGAGAGAATTTTATTCCTCTTTCTGCAAAAATAAAATAGTCCGAAAACAAAGTTGAAGATTCATGGCTTTCAAATGGCATCCTTTAAAAGAATGCATTCTTATATTCCCAGTTAAAGTATTTTATAATTGAAAATTTAAAAAAAAGTTTCAAAAAGATCTTCTTTTGACTTATCTCTGTAAAGTTACAATGTTATATCCATCAAAATTTTTTATTATACAAAAAATGAGAAATATGAAATTAGAACCAGTGGTAAGAAACTTATTGCATGTATTTCAAGTTTCTCTTTTCAGAAATTTCAAGTAACTCTTTCTTGATCAATGTGCGAGATGATTAGTTTGTTCCTAAGTCCACGAATGTTCTTATTACTGGACAATGTTCCAAAAACTGTTAGTTTGACATAAGAAAATAAATTTTCTACCAAGAAAAAATTTTGTTCCCTATCTTAGATAGTGCCGCACTGATCTTGGAGTTTTTAAAAAGTGATTTAAAAAATTAAAAAATTCTATCAACAGTCTTATTGGTACCAATAATATTGAATGTAAATCCTGCACTTAATTTATATCTTCTGAGAGATATTGAAGAAAATAAGTTTTCTGCAAGTCGTTACCTTCAAAACTTCTCTCATGTGATAGAAAAAACCATCTTACTTCGGCTTTTTTCGTTTTTTTGAAGCAAAGCTTTTTTACTCGTGTTAGGTAGATTTCCGTACGAGGAATAAATCGAAAAAAAGATGACTCACAAAGGAAAATTTTAAGTTTTTAACTAACTGGTCATCATCAAACTTTGAGGATCTATTTCTAACACATAAAAATTCATAAAATTACCCTTGGTAAGTGCACAACTTTAAAATGCTTATTAGCATTAGTTAGTGATATTTTTATCAATGTTTATGTATTAGTAATCAATCCCCAAATTTGTATGTCAACCAGTCAGGGTTGCTGAGTTTTCATTTAATTGAATTTATGATTCAGGTTTAATTCAAGAATTCAAATGAATCCTGAATTAAAAAAAATTTAATTCAAATCTTCAAATGAATCCTGAAAAAAAAAAAAAAACAAAAATTCAATTTGAATCTGCGTTGAAAAATTTTAAATTAAGAAATTCAAATTCAAATTTTTTCAATTAATGTCAAATAATATACAGATGATAAAATATTAGATATTGCATAAAATTATATCTAGAAGTATGAAAATGAATTTTTTTAAATAGATTCATTTTGACATGAATTCTTTTTATTAAGAGTCAGCCATTTAATCAACATTTTAACAATTCAAAATAACGTTCAAAAAACTAATGAAATATTTAAACAATTAAGAAAATATTCAAACATTTTAACTAATCACACGACATGACAACAATAATTTGTAATTTACAATAAATTTTACATCAGTAACGGTTTCATGGAGTTTGTAACAGCGCGTTGATTAAATTCGAATTCGGCGCTACCCAGATAGCACAAAAAGTTTTCAGAACGTTCTGGCAACGTTCAACGTACCGATTTGAATTTAAAACGTTTTAGCGAGAACCTCAAGTTTGAGTAATTTAATTAAAAATACCTATGAATTTGAGGTAGAAAAATTTTATGTTTTTAATTTTTTTTGTAAATAATTCGACCAAAATTGGTAAGAACAGCTCTCAGACTAGTCAAATCATTCAAAAATTATTGAAACGACTTTCAGTCGCTCGGCCGGAGTAACAAAATTTGGTGGTTTATATATCCACAGCTTGTTACTTTGCTGAGAGCTCAGTTCTAACGGTAAGCCACCTAGCGGATGGGACCCAAAACTACTCATTTCGCGTTAGCAGTCGTTAGGTCTTAAAAAGCATTTAAATATACATGTTAAAAACATACTTAGTTTTTAGCTCTTAATTATAATTTTAATTTTTAGCTAGTAATAAATTGACGATAGTAAAAATAAAAAATTAAAAAAAAAAGGGAGGTTTAATTTTTTTTTTTCATGAAAATGTAAACTAAAAAATTTTCAAATATTCATAAATAAATAAATAAACAAATAAATATGTGAAAATATTTGTTTAAGCTTATTATAGTGAAATAAATGAAATTTTATAATCAAGCCCCGAAGGGGCACAACTTAAATATTAGTTCTAATCCATCATCTCTAACGTTAATGTGTGGTTTGGTGTCTAAAGTCACCGCTCTCTATTTTGCCGTCTCAAGTTCGATTCTATGTGCTTTTTTTTTTTTTTAATAAATTATACACTCTTTAGGTGTTTTTAACCCTTAAAGTACGCACGGGGTGTAAAATACCCCACATAACTGTCAGTGTGGCAGTTCTGGATTTGGGTGTGTACTTTAAGGGTTAAGGACATTTTCTAACTTTTAAAAATTTTTATTAATAAATGCATTGATACACTTATTTTTAAAATTTTTAATTTTTTAATAACTTTATGGAGGATAAATGAATGAAAAAAATAATTTTTTCAGGGTAATATTTTTATTTTGGTAATAAATTTTAATAAATATAAGAAAATATCTGATCAAGTTTATTATAGTTAAAAAAATGAAATTTCATAATCAAGCCCCGAAGGGGCACATCTTAAATATTAGTTCTAATCCATTATCTCTAACGATAATGTGTGGTTTGGTGGCTAGAGTCACCGCTCTCTATTTTGCCGTCACAGGTTCGAATCTTTGTGCTTTTTTTTTTTTTAACAAATCATATTCATACGCTCTTTAGATGTTTTTAAGGACATTTTCTAACTATTAAAATTGTTATTAATAAATGCATCGGTACACTCATTTTTAAAAATTTTAATTTTTTAATAACCTTGTGGAATATAAATGAATGAAAAAAAATAATTTTTTCAGGGGCATTTTTTTAATTTGGTAATCAATTTTCCTAACAATAAATGAACAGATTCAGTATGATTCTTCATAAATATCAACAAATAACGTTTCTAATCAAGCAATTAGTAATCCATTTTCATTGAAATAAAAGAAAATGTTTATTCAAAAATAAAGTAACTGTACTTAAAATGCCCCCCCTCTTCTTGGTATCTTGAATGTATAGACCCTATGACCAGTGTGTCCGATCCCGGCCCAGGGGGTACCGAGAAATTTAAAAATCTTCCGGCGAAGATCAGGCAAACAAAAAACACACAAAAACTTGGGCGGCTGGGTTCAATAAATAAATAAATGAATAAAAAAGTAAATAAATAATTCCCCAAACTTAACAACCCAAAAACCCTGGGCATTGAGATTAAAATAATCAATAATTAAATGAATAAATGAAGCCCAAGCAAGACAACCCAAAAACGCTGGTCATTCGTGTTTTTGTTTTTTTTTATTTTTTATTTATTTTTTTTTTATTTCTAAATAAATAAATAAACCAAAAAAAAACCAAATCAATAACGCAGGGTGTTAAAGTTTTTTATGAACAATCAAAAATTAAATAAACAAACAAACAAAGCTAGACGACCCAACAGTGCTGGGCGTACTGGTTTTATTGTGAAAAAATGAATAAATAAATAAATAATCCCTAAAGCATCTACAACCTAATAACGCTGGGCGTCCGGGTATTTTAAAATAAATAAATTAATGGACCGCCAAGCGCTTCAACCCCATTACGCTCGGCGTCCGAGTTTTTTTTTATTACATAATTTAATAAATAAATTAATGAACCGCCAAGCTCTACAACTCCATAACGCTGGGCGTCCGATATTTTTTAAATAAATGAACAAATATGACAATGAACCACCGAACAATACAACCCCCTACACTGGGCATCCGAATTTTTCTAATAAATAAATTAATCAATCGCCAAGCACTGAAACCCCATAACGCTGGACATCCGAGTTTTTTTTTTTTTTTAATAAAGTAACTAACTGCCAAGCAATAAATTCCCATAACGCTGAGCATCTGAGTTTTTCAAATAAATAAATTGATAAACCACCAAGCGCTACAACCCCATAAAGCTGGATGTCTGAGCTTTTTTTTTAAATAAATTAACTATCCATCAAGCAATAAAACCCCATAACGCTGGAAGTCCGAGTTTTTTTTTTTTTTTTTTTTTTTTTTTTTTTTTTTATAAATTAACTAACCGCCAAGCAATAAAACCCCATAACGCAGGACATCCGAGTGTTTCTAATAAAGTAATTTATAAATAAACTCATGAACCGCAGGGCATATCAACCCCATAACACTGGTTGTCCGAGTTTTTCTAATAGATAAATTAATAAATAAATTAACAAACTGCCAAGCGCTACAACCCCATAACTCTGGACGTCCGAGTTGTTTTGTTTAAAATAAATTAACTAACCGTCAAGCCCAAAAACTCCATGACGCTAGACGTCTAAGTTTTTTTTTTTAAATAAATAAATAACTAAATGAGCCACCAAACAGTACAACCCCATAACGCTGGGCGTTCCGGTTTTTTTTTTTTTTTTTTTTTAATAAATTACTTATCCGCCAAACACTTAAACCCCATAACGCTGTGCTTCCAAATTTTTCTAATAAATAAATTAATAAACCGCTAAGCGCTACAACTCCAAAACGCTGGATGTCAGATTTTTTAAAATATTTTAAAAATATAACTCGGACATCCAACGTTATGGGGCTGAAGCGCTTTGCGGTTTATCAATTTATTTAATTGAAAAACTCGGACGCTCAGTGTTATGGGGTTGTAGCGCATGGCAGTTTATTAATTAATTTATTAGTTAAACTTGGATGCCCAGTGTTATGGGGTTGTATTGTTTGGTGGTTCATTTAAACATTTATTTATTTATTTAAAAAAACTCGGACGCCCAGCTTCATGGGGTTTTAGTGCTTGGTGGTTAGTTAATTTATTTTTAAAAAAAACTCAGACGTCCAGCGTTATGAGGTTGTAGTGGTTGGCAATTTATTAATTTATTTATTAAATTATGTAATAAAAAAAACTCGGACACTGAGCGTAATGGGATTGTAGGGCATGGATGTTTGTTAATTTATTTATTAATTTTTTTTTTTTAGAAAACTCGGACGTCCAACGTTATGGGGTTGTAGTGCTTGGCGTTTAGTTAATTTATTTATTTATTAGTTCATTTATTAAAAAAACTTGGATGCCTATCGTTATGTGGTTGTAGAGCTTGGCAGTTTGAATTTATATATTAATTTATTTATTCGAAAACTCGGACGCCCAGTGCTATGGGGTTGATATGCCCTGCGGTTTGTTAGTTTTTTTATTAATTTATTTATTAGAAAAACTCGGACGTCCTGCGTTATGTGGTTGTAGTGCTTGGCAGTTTGTTAATTTATTTATTAATTTATTTATTAGAAAAACTCGGATGCCCAGTGTTATGGGGTTGATATGCCCTACGGTTCGTTAGTTTATTTCTTAATTTATTCATTAGAAAAACTCGGACATCCCGCGTTATGGGGTTTTATTGCTTGGTGGTTAGTTAATTAATAAAAAAAAAAAAAAAAAAAAAAAAAAAAAAAACGTACTTCCAGCGTTATGGGGTTTTATTGCTTTGCGGATGGTTAATTTATTTAAAAAAAAAGCACGGACGTCCAGCGTTATGGGGTTGCAGCGCTTGGCGATTGATTAATTTATTTATTAGAAAAATTCGGATGCCTAGTGTACGGGGTTGTATAGTTCGATGGTTCATTGATATATTTGTTCATTTATTTAAAAAAAATTGGACGCCCAGCGTTATGGGGTTGTAGACTTGGCGTTTTGTTAATTTATTTATGATTTCATTTATTTAAAAAACTTGGATGCCTAGCGTTATGTGGTTGTAGAGCTTGATAGTTTGTTAATTTTTTTTTTAATTTATTTACTAGAAAAACTCGAACGCCCAGCGTTATGGGGTTGTAGTGCTTGGTAGTTTGTTAATTTTTTTTCTAATTTATTTACTAGAAAAACTCGAACGCCCAGCGTTATGGGGTTGTAGTGCTTGGCGTTCTGTTAATCTATTTATTTGTTCATTTATTTAAAAAACTTGGATGCCTAGCATTATGTGGATGTAGAGCTTGGCGGTTTATTAATTTATTTATTAAATTATGTAATAAAAAAAAACTCGGACGCCGAGCGTAATGGGGTTGAAGCGCTTGGCGGTCCATTAATTTATTTATTTTAAAATACCCGGACGCCCAGCATTATTAGGTTGTAGATGCTTTAGGGATTATTTATTTATTTATTCATTTTTTCACAATAAAACCAGTACGCCCAGCGCTGTTGGGTCGTCTAGCTTTGTTTGTTTGTTTATTTAATTTTTGATTGTTCATAAAAAACTTTAACACCCTGCGTTATTGATTTGGTTTTTTTTGGTTTATTTATTTATTTATTCAGAAATAAAAAAAAATAAATAAAAAATAAAAAAAAACAAAAACACGAATGACCAGCGTTGTTGGGTTGTCTTGCTTGGGGTTCATTTATTCATTTAATTATTGATTATTTTAATCTCAATGCCCAGGGTTTTTGTATTGTTAAGTTTGGGGAATTATTTATTTACTTTTTTATTCATTTATTTATTTATTAAACCCAGCCGCCCAAGTTTTTGTGTGTTTTTTGTTTGCCTGATCTTCGCCGGAAGATTTTTAAATTTCTCGGTACCCCCTGGGCCGGGATCGGACACACTGGTCATAGGGTCTATACATTCAAGATACCAAGAAGAGGGGGGGCATTTTAAGTACAGTTACTTTATTTTTGAATAAACATTTTCTTTTATTTCAATGAAAATGGATTACTAATTGCTTGATTAGAAACGTTATTTGTTGATATTTATGAAGAATCATACTGAATCTGTTCATTTATTGTTAGGAAAGTTGATTACCAAATTAAAAAAATGCCCCTGAAAAAATTATTTTTTTTCATTCATTTATATTCCACAAGGTTATTAAAAAATTAAAATTTTTAAAAATGAGTGTACCGATGCATTTATTAATAACAATTTTAATAGTTAGAAAATGTCCTTAAAAACATCTAAAGAGCGTATGAATATGATTTGTTAAAAAAAAAAAAAGCACAAAGATTCGAACCTGTGACGGCAAAATAGAGAGCGGTGACTCTAGCCACCAAACCACACATTATCGTTAGAGATAATGGATTAGAACTAATATTTAAGTTGTGCCCCTTCGGGGCTTGATTATGAAATTTCATTTTTTTAACTATAATAAACTTGATCAGATATTTTCTTATATTTATTAAAATTTATTACCAAAATAAAAATATTACCCTGAAAAAATTATTTTTTTCATTCATTTATCCTCCATAAAGTTATTAAAAAATTAAAAATTTTAAAAATAAGTGTATCAATGCATTTATTAATAAAAATTTTTAAAAGTTAGAAAATGTCCTTAACCCCTAAAGTACACACCCAAATCCAGAACTGCCACACTGACAGTTATGTGGGGTATTTTACACCCCGTGCGTACTTTAAGGGTTAAAAACACCTAAAGAGTGTATAATTTATTAAAAAAAAAAAAAAGCACATAGAATCGAACTTGAGACGGCAAAATGAAGAGCGGTGACTTTAGCCACTAAACCACACATTAACGTTAGAGATGATGGATTAGAACTAATATTTTAGTTGTGCCCTTTCGGGGCTTGATTATAAAATTTCATTTATTTAACTATAATAAACTTGATCAAATATTTTCTTATATTTATTAAAATTTATTACCAAAATAAAAATATTCCCCTGAAAAAATTATTTTTTTCATTCATTTATCCTCCATAAAGTTATTAAAAAATTAAAAATTTTAAAAATAAGTGTACCAATGCATTTATTAATAAAAATTTCTGAAAGTTAGAAAATGTCCTTAAAAACACCTAAAGAGCGTATAATTTATTAAAAAAAAAAAAAAAAGCACATAGAATCGAACTTGAGATGGCAAAGTAGAGAGCGGTGACTCTAGCTACCAAACCACACATTATCGTTAGAGATAATGGATTAGAACTAATATTTAAGTTGTGCCCCTTCGGGACTTGATTATGAAATTTCATTTATTTAACTATAATAAACTTAAACAAATATTTTCACATATTTATTTGTTTATTTATTTATTTATGAATATTTAAAAATTTTTAGTTTACATTTTCATGAAAAAAAAAAAAATTAAACCTCCCTTTTTTTTTTAATTTTATATTTTTACTATCGTCAATTTATTACTAGCTAAAAATTAAAATTATAATTAAGAGCTAAAAACTAAGTATGTTTTTAACATGTATATTTAAATACTTTAAATGCTTTTTAAGACCTAACGACTGCTAACGCAAAATGAGTAGTTTTGGGTCCCATCCGCTAGGTGGCTTACCGTTAGAACTGAGCTCTCAGCAAAGTAACAAGCTGTGGATATATAAACCACCAAATTTTGTTACTCCGGCCGTTTTCGAGCTTGGCATTTTTTTCGAGCTCGGCACTTGTGCCCGAGTGCCCACCAGTTCTGTCCTTCACAGTACTGAGCAAGGGCCACTGAATTCGAAGCCCCTAATTTATTTTTTAACTATCTATACTTCTTTCCCCATCATTTCGTCTACTCTTCGGCTCTTCCTTCACCTCATTCTCTATTTTTCCTTTCGTCGGTTGAGAATCCTCGGATTAACCGGCTGAGGAGGGTTTTAGTCGGTAGGCGCATCCTACATCCTCGTAGGCTCTGCGAATTCGACACTACCCACATTGCGTGGGTGTCTTTTGAAGATTTCCCTCCCCGACAACCTTGTCAAAAAAAAAAAAAAAAAAAAAAAAAAAACTCCGGCCGAGCGACTGAAAGTCGTTTCAATAATTTTTGAATGATTTGACTAGTCTGAGAGCTGTTCTTACCAATTTTGGTCGAATTATTTACAAAAAAATTAAAAACATAAAATTTTTCTACCTCAAATTCATAGGTATTTTAAATTAAATTACTCAAACTCGAGGTTCTCGCTAAAACGTTTTAAATTCAAATCGGTAATTTGGAACCTTGTCAACACTCTGTAGCAACTTTGAAGGAACGTTTTACCATAAGGTTCTAGAAACGTTGCCAGAACAATTTGTGGTCACCTTTTGAAAAAATATGGTTGACAAACTTCGTTGCCATAACGTTGATTGGAGGTTTTCTTTGAAACTAATAACGGAGATCTACACGATTGTCACAACGTTTCTAAATACGTTCAGCAACCTTTCAACGAAAGGTTGCAATGGTTTCTGTGCAACGTTGCCAGAACGTTCTGAAAACTTTTTGTGCTATCTGGGTAACTGTTATGGAACGCAGATGCGGATCGGTAAGTCAGGTAATGACGAGATCTACCGATCAGCATTACTCTAATTTCGGCGCTTGGCGCGATCACACGTGTTTCAGAGAGCGAATATACTTTTTTATTTTTTTGTGTTGTTAGATAACTTTATCGAGGTTGTGTTAAATAAAGTTATCAGTGAGAAGTTGTGTAGATTTTCCTGTGATCCAGTTGTCATTGGATCGGAGCGGGGAAGGCGAACATCTCACGGAAAGTCAGCGTGCGGCCTTGGAAGGCATTGTCGTCTTGTGTGAAGCCAATCGGGCTAGTAGTAATTATCATTATTATTTTTAATCAAGCGAAGGTGCA
The DNA here is from genome assembly GCA_038277355.1 of Encarsia formosa. Lineage (NCBI taxonomy): Eukaryota > Metazoa > Arthropoda > Insecta > Hymenoptera > Aphelinidae > Encarsia > Encarsia formosa. The sequence goes on from CM076184.1 coordinate 72,520,640, forward strand.
CCTGCTAGAAAAGTAAATCCGCGTAGTGGTTAATCATTGAGTATTTGTTCGTGTGATAGTTAGAGTCGGAGTGTATGTGTGAAGTACAGTAAGTACTTAGATTTTGTATCAGAGTTAGTCCACGCCTTTGTTCTTTTGGCGCGCTGCAGCAAGCAGACGAGCGCGAGAGTGTGTGTGTGCGTCGGTGTGTTAGTAGCGACCACAACACAGACGACGAACTTTATTTTTGTAAAATCAATTTTCGTCGACTTAAGACTTTGAGTCATTCGGGTTTACTTGTTTGTAAACAATCGGGTAGAATTAATTTGAGATATCATGTAACTTTTAATTTTTTTATTTTTATTGTTAATTAAAATTATAAAAATTTACATTTGATCATTAATTTAACTAACCCGTGTTCCTGCGATTGGTCCACGTAAACTCACGCCACTACTGACGAAGGAGAGCAGCCGCGCCGCGTAATAAAAACATTAGTTCGCGCACGCGTCTTCCCCCCACTTTTGAGGTATTGGAAGAAAAATCGACGGACTGTCGTGTGCACAGAAAGTGCATTTTGTCAGCAGGTCGGAGGAGTGCGGACGACGATCGCCGCGGGTTCTCGTGATTAATCACGATCCTCCGAGAGGTTAAATTCTCTAATTCGAGCCCTGTGACAAGTTAACTTTATACAATATTTTTTTTTCAAAATTATCGTCGCTTATGCTATTAAATTTTGGAATTTCCAACATCGTCGCATACAAAAAAAGTCGCTCTACCGGTGCTGATGATGGCAAAACGGAATTATATTTCAAAAATAATGCCTTTACACTAGGGAATTGATGTAGTACCTAAAAATAAAAATAAATTTTTAACTCGATCACGTAAATGTAAATCATGATTTTTTTTTTTTATGATAAAATTATGATTTTTATTAATTAAAAAAAAATGTTTGAATCATCTTACTTTCAAATCTTTAGTACAGGGTTCAGCCAAAAATCTACGAAGTTCGTTTGCTTCTACAGGTTAGGAACATTGAATAGGATTTTTAACAGCCTCCCCAAAATTAAAAAAATCTTCTCCTTGTTCTTGGCTAAGTGCTGACTTTGAGTTATCATTAGGTATAGTTAAATTGTCTATACAATATATATTGGCAACTCTAGATTAATAGCTGAGAATGTAAAGATTACTAGACAAGGTTACAGTGAGCTAGGTTGCTTAAAATTTTACCCTATTCACCAGGTAAAGGGGTACACATTGTATTTATTGTTTTCTTCCTGTTCTCAACAATTTAAAATCATCGATTCTCCTGATTCCTTGGTAAATATTGAAAAGCGTAATGATTATCAAATTTTTATTGAATTCCCAAAAGAAATTCCCAATTGTAAAAACTTATATACTGGTCACGTTAATTTTAAGAAAGCTAACTATGATAATATTGTTAAATTTCTAGAAGATATTGATTGGGTAAATTGTTTTGGTGATAAAGACATGAATATGGTTGCAAGTAAGTTTTATGCGACCCTTTCTGCTGCTTGTCAGGGTAATGTACCTTTGGTTAGATCTGTTGATAATACATACCCTATTTGGTACTCTGACAGGCTTATTGGTCTTATTATTAGTAAAAAAAAGTCTCGTAAGATTTGGTTGCAGACAAATTATGATGCTGATAGAATTATATTCAATAAACTTAGAGCTCAATGTATCCGTCAGTCACGTATTGACTTTAATAAATATAATGAATTTATCGAAATTAAATCTTCAGATAATTTTAAATATTTTTGGAATTACATAAATAAATTAAATAAATCTAATGAATTACCAAAAGAAATGTACTTTAATGATGATAGAGCTTCTAATCCTGATGATATTTCTAATTTATTTGTAAGTCATTTTAAATCTGTCTATACTGAGAATGATGTAATGAGTGATACAGATTGTTGTACTCTTACTGATAATATATTCGATTCGTTAACAGTAGATTATGATGACTTGATAAATTTATTAGATGTTATGAAAAGCAGTCTCTACTTCTCTCCAGATGGTTACCCATCCTATTTTTTGCTCGAATGTAAAATTGCACTTTTGAAACCACTACATTTACTGTTAAATAAGTCTCTCAGTGAAGGCATTGTTCCTGATAATTTGAAAACTTCTTTTGTTACCCCTGTTTTTAAAGCTGGTGATGAAAACGATATAAAAATAACAGACCAATTTTCTTAATGGGTTCTGTTGCTAAACTATTTGACTTGATAGTTTTGAGGAAAATAACTGATTTATTTATTAATAGTATAGTTGATTACCAACATGATTATGTTACCGAATGTTTTTCCAAATCTATGCAGGTTGATACTATCTACTTAGATTTATGTAAAGCGTTCGATAGAGTAAATATTACCATTTTATTAAATACATCAAAGAAATCAGGATTAAGTGGTAAATTATATGGGATCCACTTGGACAAGACACTCAACTGGGACAAATAAATCAATGTAGTATCAAGGAAAGTCAACTACTCTCTTTATACTCTTCAGTATTTTTATAGATCACTCTCAAGAGAGCTTAGAGCCACACTTACGAGTTCTCTCCTGCTGTCGATCTTTGGTTACAGCGCCCCGCTTCTCACCACCTTGACTTGGAAACAGAACGGCTAACTCAAGACCCTGCACAATGCTTGTGTAAGGATGGTTTTTGATTGCCTTCCCAGGAGATCTCTGGTCACACCTTACAAAATTTCTTTGGGCTGGCCCTCAAGTCACGGAGAGATTACCTGTTGATTGACATCGCAGTATCGATCCTTAAGACCAGCCTCCCGTCATATCTTTATAGCAGATTCTTTTTAGACCCTCGTCCCGATTTTCGCTGGCATTCTTCAAGATTTCCACGATCACCTCTTATTGTTCCGACGTTCAACAATACCATTTATGAATACTCTTTTGTCGTCCAAGCGTCACTCGCTATAAATAGCGTAGTTAATGTCTTTCTGAACAACAACACTCCTGAAGCTTTCAAGTCTGCTCTAAAATTCACTCTTTTCTCGCGTGACTGTGATGAATGGATCGCTAGGGCCCACATTCTTGGCCTCGATCTCATGCCTCCTTCAATTCGTCGAGTTCTCAGTCAACTACTTCATTCATAATCAACCATGTCGTTAACTATATGTTTACTTACTATCGCTCATCGCATTCTCATCGTAGCTGAGAAACCCACTATCGTCGAGAAGCACACACACACTTACACACACTCATTGATGACTCTCTAGTTTCATCGCTGTCTAACCCAGGATTAATGAACCAACATCAATTTTAGTGATCGTCTATTCATGAATAGCTCAGGCTATGTGCCTACAACTGGCAGCTTCTGCAAGACCCGTTTGGCGAGTCTCCTATTATTCTATTTGTTATGTTTGATTACGATGTTAACATTAGCATTAATCAACATTATTAAACTTACTTGAATGCACTACATATATTTTGAACCTGTATTAAATTAATGATCTCACTTTGTAACTTTATGTAACTTTACGAGTATGGTAGAACTTGCTCTATACTCGATTTTTATGAATAATAATAATAATAATAATAATAATAATGATGATAATAATATTATCTTGGATAAACTCCTATTTAACTAATAGATTTCAGAGGATTAATATTAAAGGTCATCTATCTGAGCCACTGTTGGTAACTTCAGGTGTACCTCAGGGATCTCATTTAGGGCCTTCTCTTTTTCTTCTTTCTATGAATGATGTTGGATTAAATTGAAAATTTGCTTGTAGTCTCATTTTTGCTGACGATATTAATTTATTTTTGAATTAATGATGTCTCTGATTGTTAGAAGTTACAGGAAGATCTTAATACTATTATAAATTGATCTATTTTGAATAAAAAGGATTTTAATATTGATAAGTGTGAATTTATGTCGTTCTTTAAATCCAAGCAAGTATGTACTTTTCATTATTCTATAAGTGGTATATCGCTTGAAAAACTTGATATTAAGAATAACCTTGGTATATTATTTGAATATAAATTGAAATTTGATCTTCATGTCGACTCAGTAGTTGCTTGATGTAAATTAAATTGGATTTGTCCTATCGTGTAGAATGTAATGCGCCCATGCGGTGCCACAGGATCGACGTGTATCTTCCCTCTAGTTGTAAGTATTCTCCTCCTAGGGACGGCTCTGCTACTCTCCTTACTAGTGAGGGGGGTGTGGGTGTATAAATCAAACAGTGGACACAATAATTTAACTTCAATCTGTGCTTTTATTATTCTCCAATCTCTCTTCGATATAAGACGAGTGAAAGCAGCGTGCATGTCACTTGGCGTCTATTTATCAACTAACTTAAACTACTCAGTCGCCACGCCGAGCAGAGTCAGGTGGCGCCTGCGCACTCTTGCTTCGTCCTCGATCAGACTTCCCGAACTTCCTCTTCCCCAACATTCCCTCCTTCGGGGAGTCTTAAAACTTCAATACAAAAACAGAACTGACAAAATAGTCAGGAAACGTACAAATACATAAAATCTTAAATCTAACTACACTATCGTCAGTCTTCAAGGGAATCGAACCCTGTCTTAAATCACATGTCACTACAACTAGACAACAATCCTACAAAAAATTCTACAAACAACGATTACAAAATACATATGATAAAACTTCAAAAGATTTCCATCGAAATATCTATAGACATTTATGCACCGTGCATGTCTTACATAGAGAAACTTTTATACTCATGTTGTAAATAAAGGGATCGTGGATCGTTGAAATAAGACTCAATGTGGTTAAAAACAATTAATAACGTTTATTAAATAAAATAATATACTTAGCTTCGATAAGTCTTACATCGCGTGACCGTACGCGCGAGTACCAGCACGGAAGAAGAAGAATTAGCTGCACGGAAGAAGACAAGCTGTCGGTCTTCAGCAGCAGCTTCAGAACACACGCATGCGCACAGCAGTCTTGCACACGACACTCATACCGTGTGTATTCAAATAATAGTACAAATAATGTCTGAATATCCACATAATTCAACAACTCAAAAAGGAAATATTCTTCCTATCAAAAACATCTATATATTATATAATATAAAATAATTTGTCAAGAACTAAAAAAATGAATCAAAATTAAATTCAATAAAAAATTTGGGGCGATTGAAGGTCGCAACGAACTTAAAAACTAAGGAGACTTATAACAACGTCAGGCACAGCAGCGAATACCAACTCACTGATCATCCCCTTCGTGTTCCATCTCACTATTCTGCTCTTCGATGTCTGTAAACAAAACAAAACATTCAATCAGAATACCAAACTTCTCTTTCTCACATGTAGACGTCATAACGAACATTTTCATACCTCCGGGACGAAAACACCAAATTCCCTCCCCGGCTCGGAGCGGGACTTTGGGTTTTCCTCCCGTCGTTATGAAAAAAACATTACACACGATACTGGAAAAGTATTAGCAAATCCCTAGCAAACACTTAACACCCTCGCCTTTGGCTCGGGCGTCAATTTGGGTTTGCTAGGGCTTGCTAATACTTTCCAGCGCCCGGTGTGTAATATACTATTCCAATATCAATCTACATATGGGTCATTCCAGAGATTTTTTAAAATTCCTTGCGGAGGGGGGTCGGCAAATCTTTTTGGGAATATTTTTCCTCGAAAGTTCTATATAAAACAAGAAGTTTACCGCTTGAGAAAATTTTTTTTTTATATTGTGCTTGGCGCTGGAATTTTTCAAAGCTCGAAAAAAGGCCTACTTTTACGTCATTTTTTGAAAAATCTAGCTCAAAGCAGAAATTAGATAAAAAGGTGCGGTTTGCAGGAAAATTTTAAGAATAATCAGTAATTTATGTAAAAAATGTTTCGAACAAATTTTTTTACATTTTACCCCTTTCCCATCGGTTTTAAAAAGAAACTTTTTTCTCTATTTTATAGGTATCTTTCAGCAGCTGTAGCTTCTTTCCCGTGCATTTTTCCTCTATGTATATGATCGTACGGTTTTTAGCTTTTAAAAAGACAAAAAATTTGCGTCCAACCGCGACTCAGTCCAATGCTTCATTCTCAAGATACAACTGTTTAAAGATTGCAAGAAATTTTAAAAATGAGTTTTTCGCAATTTTATTATAGCTGCCATACTGTTCTATCATAAAATTTTTTAATTTTTTTTGCATAAAAAGTTACTTTTATTTGTATATTAAAAGCCCTCAAAATTTCAGGAGGGTGTTTTTTTTTTATTCCGAGTAATAATGTTTCGAAAAACCTTATTTTTAAGGTTACTTTAAAGCACTTGTGTGGTTATAGAATTCACAACTCGGTTGATTTAATTCTTTATCCAGCCATTTTTTATTTTTAATAACAAATAATATTTATAAACAATTAAATTTTCTTTCATTGAAGCTATTTAGACATTCAACTTTATAAATTATCAAAATAAAAACAGGTATTTAAGCTTTAAAACGTTAATTTCTTATTCTACACTTATGCTATGCAACCTAGTTTTTTTATTCATTTTTTTTAAGAATAATTATGTTTGATAAAATTTGACCTTATTCTTTGACCAAAAACGTTACCTTTGTTTCTTTTTTAAGTGATATTTATTTTATAAATTTAACCGTTTTAGATTTAGTATCGTCTGAGGTTATTTTTACTCTCATACTTGTCTCATCAAGTGGCTCAAAGTAATGATACTTTGTAGTGTTGACGATTGTCTTAGCAGATTTAATTCTGCTTTCTAAAAACAGATGTCTTGTTTTGATAGTCTCTTTGTCTACCCATAAGTATCTGAAAAAAAATAAAAAATAAAAAATAACAAACAAAAAAATTAGTTCAGAGTAATTATGACTAAGATTTTAGTCATAATGATCAAGATTTTTTAATAACAATTTTTAACAAAAAAAAAAATTTTGTAAGTGAGAAAAATTTTAATGGAAATTTTTTTTAGTAATTTCAAGAAAATGACATGTACTCAAAGAAAAAAAAATTATGAAAATTAAATTTGCTTGCATGTTGCTCGAATACAAAAAAAAATCTAATTAAAATGTTTATTATCTGAGGAAATTATAAATACAAATTTTAACCTAAAGCTTGTAAAACTAAATTTACTGGTAAACTTCTTATTGATTATTAAGTATGATATAAATTTTGAAACTGAGGCCTCTTACTTTATTGAAGAATTATTTTCATTTAAATAATTGAACATATCCAAAGGACTAGTAATCTGTTTATCTGCTGATCTTTGCAGTGACGCTTTTCTAACTTTACGTTTGGAAACAGCACCAATGCCATCACACACGTTCTTACCGCGGTGGTTTGTGGCAAAAAAGTTGTGTGATACAACTTTAAAACCAAAATCTGACTCATGGAAACAAACGTTAGCAAAATTATTTCTGAAAAAAAGTAAAAGGTTATAAATTGATTAATTTTGATATTTTAACTAAATAATTTAATCACTTGTTTTTGTACTGGCTAGGTGCCCCATCTGAAAAATATATGATTTTTTTTAAACATGGGTCCTCTCTCAGTACAGAAGTAAGTTTCTCTTGAAAGCTATTGACAGAACTAGCAATATGATCATTACAATCACTAATGACACATAAACCTTTGAACAGAATTTGATTTGAGCCTGGTATTTTGTAATAAACACCAAAGGGGTGCAATGTAGCTTGAATATTGTTAAAATAAAATGCTTAAACTGAATCTTGGGCTATGAAAGAGTAGTTTTCAGCATAATCCATAACGATTAAGCAAGTATTTGAATCTAAATTTTTTTTTATTTCAGCAAATTGTAATTTTTGATTTTCAGCTACGTAATGATGTTCGGTCAAATTAAAAATTTCTGTAGCCAGTTCTTGGATAAAAGTATCTTTTTTTTCACTTATTTTTTGAAGGGTAGTTCTGACGAAAGTATCCTTTGGATCATTTTTTTCAGTTGGTTTCCAAGTACAGTAAGTAATTTTGTCATTAGTAAAAGAAAGACTGGTGTGCAAAATTTGAAGAATCTTGTTTTTACCTGGACATATTTTACATGCATGTGTCATGCACTTTTTATCATCAACCGAGCAAAAACATTCATCAAAAATATCTTTGTATGACAAATTAGAGTCGGATGCATGCAATTTTAATTTCACATTTTGGTGGTAAATACATACACACACACTGTGTGTGCCTGACCCTCCTGCTAATACACATTCTTTCGGGCGCAAACTTGCAAACAATGTAAGTTTAGGAATTTTTTCAAAATCACTAAGTTCAACCCACTTATTATAAAGATCTTTGAGATTATATAATAAAAGCCGCTTTTGAAGTTTTTCTTTTTCACCGGTTTTTGGATTAGATACACTGAGACATTCTTTTGTACCAGCACAAATTCTGCTATTTCTGTCGTCTCCATAAAAACTTTGAATGTTTTCTAAAAGTTCAGAAGAGTACATCTCATATGTTTTTCTTATTAGGATGTTCTGAAAAATTCAACGTTAGGCGTCGCTAGTGTAAACTTGACTCGGCTACCAGCAGTTTTGCATGGGAGCAGATGTATCAGTGTGTGTGTTCGTGTGGAATCTCTCACCGATACACACAGTCATACGTCAGCTCCCATGCAAAACTGCTGGGAGCCGAGTCAAGTTTACACTAGCGACGCCTAACGTCGAGTTTTTCAGAACATCCTAATTGGTTCGGCCCAAACACCTGAAAACATATTTTGAAAATTAAGAAACTGTAGGGAAGGTAAATATTATATTGAAAAATATTTTAAAAATACTATTTCTGTTTGAATTTGATTTGTAAACAAAATTTTCAACTTTTTTAATAATTGAGAATAGATTTACTACAAATTTATTTTTAAGTCAATTCTAGAAAATTTTAAAGATTTAAGATACTCACCATGATTTTCTCTTAATTCTAATGATTTCCTGTAGATGTATCTTGAACAATTGAAATGTTCAATAACATGACAATATTTCCAAGTAGCAGGCAGTAGTGTAAGTAGACGTATTTTTTCTTTATTATTCGATTGGTTGAATAACATAATTAGATTCTGAATAATTTGTTTAAAATTCGTACTATTAGCAATATTTTCCTGGAGATTAATCTTTTCACTTATATTTACGTTATAGACATCGCTGATTTTTAATGCTAATTTCTGACTAGCTTCATGTAATAATTCAATAAATTTTTTTTCAAGGCGCTGTTTTGTTGATTTACCGGTCTCAGGAAGAGAAACATCCAAACTTTCTAGAATTTTTGACAGATCAAAAATTTCCTTTTCCTTATCTCGCTTATCTTGACTCTCAGTTTGATATGTAGATCCACTAGATTTCTGGGTTTCAGTCAGGGACTCAGATTGAGATTGAAGCTGGGACTCGTTGTCAGACTGCATGGGTTCAGACTTACTCTGAGATAGATGAGGTTCAACTTTTTTTTCATCAGATTCGACAAGTTGATAATTTTCTTCTAATTTTGTTTTTTTTTGAAGGCTGAATCATTGTAGAAACCATTTTATAGCAAGAAATACATAACTTTTGTCCAGGTTTTAAAAATGTGTTTGTTGACAGTTTGAAATCTTGCGCAACATTTAGAGTAATTAATTTCAAACCGTCGGTAATACTTTTATTATGTTTAGAAAAAGGATCACAGCATTTTTTTTGCCTTTCTGAGTAGTAATCCAAGTAATGACTACGATGAAAGTTACATATAAATCGACCACGATCCAATAAAGTATTTTCAATTCTAAGTTCAAGAGTAGCCACTTCAGAATTTGAAAAATCTTTTAAACTAATTAAATCAGGATGATTTTTGTAATGACGTTGGTGACACTCTTCTTGGGTGATAAATCAAATATAACATGTAGCATTACTCATGGTTATGATGAAGTTTTTTTACATTTCTTCTTTTTCAAACACTTTAAAAAACGCTAAAACATTGAGTAGATAAAAAATGAGTTGCTGAATAAAATATTACATTATTACAAAACAAAGTAAAAAGCTAGCTGGTGACAACTGACAACACAACTCTAGTACTCTACGGTAAGTTAATAACGTGAAGTTGCCAGGTTTCCAGACAAACCTTAACTCAATTTGTTGAGTGTGGCGCTACCGTTGGTTTGGCGCGAAATTCAATTTCTTTTGATAACATTTTTTTTTTTATTACGGTAAAATATCTGTTTTTATTTTGATAATTTATAAAGTTTAATGTCTAAATAGCTTCAATGAAAGAAAATTTAATTGTTTATGAATCTTATTTGTTATTAAAAATAAAAAATGGCTGGATAAGGAATTAAATCAACCGAGTTGTGAATTCTATAACCACACAAGTGCTTTGAAATAACCTTAAAAATAAGGTTTTTCGAAACATTATTACTCGGAATAAAAAAAAAACACCCTCCTGAAATTTTGAGGGCTTTTAATATACAAATAAAAGTAACTTTTTATGCAAAAAAAAATAAAAAATTTTATGATAGAACAGTATGGCAGCTATAATAAAATTGCGAAAAACTCATTTTTAAAATTTCTTGCAATCTTTAAACAGTTGTATCTCGAGAATGAAGCATTGGACTGAGTCGCGGTTGGACGCAAATTTTTTGTCTTTTTAAGAGCTAAAAACCGTACGATCATATACACAGAGGAAAAATGCACGGGAAAGAAGCTACAGCTGCTGAAAGATACCTATAAAATAGAGAAAAAAGTTTCTTTTTAAAACCGATGGGAAAGGGGTAAAATGTAAAAAAAATTTGTTTAAAATATTTTTTACATAAACTACTAATTATTCTTAAGATTTTCCTGCAAACCGCACCTTTTTATCTTATTTCTGCTTTGAGCTAGATTTTTCAAAAAATGACGTAAAAGTAGGCCTTTTTTCGAGCTTTGAAAAATTCCAGTGCCAAGCACAACATAAAAAAAAAATTTTCTCAAGCGGTAAACTTCTTGTTTTATATAGAACTTTCGAGGAAAAATATTCCCAAAAAGATTTGCCGACCCCCCTCCGCAAGGAATTTTAAAAAATCTCCGGAATGACTCATATATATACCTACTTCTCATCTAAGTTAATTAAAACGTCTCTCAACTTTTTGAATCGCGGATGGGCTAAAGGCTTTGTAAATATATCTGCCATGTTCACCTCCCCACTCACCCATTTTCTAGCTACCCTACCTTGTATCACCTGGGCTTCTACAAAATCACCATGCGTTTCAATCATACTTCTCTTCCTACCAGCCCTCTCTCTATATTCTAAATTTGCCCTGATCTCTTCTATGCTATCATCGAAGTAACCAAGCTTATTGCTACCTTCCATCTGGGTACAGTCAACAGCTGACTTGTTATCGTTCCATATCGTCGACGCTCCCGTTATATCGCATATAGCTTTATCAGCGGCAATTATTTTCCGACAGGATCCGCTCATCGTAACGTATTCTGCCCCACATGTCGCAGTCGATTGATTTTTAATGACTTGCCAATAGCTCCTCCACGCTACAGGGTCGCTATACAATCAAATGATGTGCCTGCACGTGGTGACAAAGTTTTCATTGTCACAAAAGCTTGCGTCCGTCCATGCATCTAGGACGTTGCCTTTCCCTCTAAAAGTCAGTCCCAACTACGAAGTTCCTCTGAGGTACTTAAAAATCCTTACTACTTCTAGCCAGTCTTCTAAAGTCGTCTGCCGCCTCGCTAAATAATTCACCGCAAAGGCTATATCTGGCCTCGACACATTTGCAAACATAGTAAACAACTTATCGCAGCGCGATACGGTTCTTTATTACTTATAGCTTCTACTTCTCTGGTATTTTCTAATTTTTCAAACGCTTCTCTTATAGCCTACTTTGTCATCATCGGGGTATAAGGAGGGCGACTCTTTTCCAAATCAAATTTATGCAGAACCTTTTCGATATATTCTTCCTGAGTAATCGTCAAGGTCTGATTGCGTCGATCTCTTTCTATTCTCATCCCCAAAAACATTTTTGGTTCACCTAAGTCTTTCATTTTGAACTCGTCACTCAGTTTGGCTTTAATTTCATCTAATTTTTCTTTCGAGTTGCTCGCAATGAGCATGTCATCAACGTACAACACGATCACCGCGCATATACCTTTGAGACGCCAGGTAAATAGACAAGGTTCATTCGCGTCAGCTTAAAAATCGAGTTTTCTCACTTCCCCACTAATCCTCTCGTTCCATCTTCTGGAACTTACCTTCAAGCCGTATAAGGCTTTTAGTAATTTGCAAACCTTGCGCCTTCTATGCTCATCATCACAATCTTCTCCCTCCGGAATTTCCATGTACAATTCCTCATCTAAAATACCATTAAAAAACGCGGTCTTGACATCCATTTGGCACACCTCTAAATTATATTTGTTTACTATAACCAAAACTATTCTAACAAGCGATAACCTCGATACCGGAGCGTAGGTTTCCCGATGTTCATACTCGTTTGGGTTCTGAAAACCTCGATAAACAAGTCTTGCTTTAAATATTATCTCACCGTTCTCATCCGTTTTCCTCTTAAAAACCCTCTTACTAGTCATTCAATTACTGCGATCCAATGCGATTCAATCCGATCCAATCGGATTCAATACAATTCAAAATGGTATGGCATGGTCAAATACGATTCATTATAATCCAAAGTCAACATTCAGTCAAATACAATTAAAAAAAGTGATTCTCTCAAGCTGAATGTGATCCAAGTACATCGAATTCAATGCAATGAATAAAAAGTGATGAACTGAAGCCCAATCAAATTCAACAGTATTCAGGTAATCCAATTCAATCCAAAATAATAATACAATGCAGTCTAATTCGACATATCATGATCCAAAGCGATCCTCTACAGTGTAATTTTTTAAAATGTAATACGCTGCGATTTATTCAGATATATTTTTAAGCAATGCAATAAAAAAATATTTCTACGGTGTTGAATGCGATCGACTGTAATCTTATGCAACTTGATTTTTTTCAATTCAACTCCACATGACGCATTGACAATCACGATAAATCATGCATTCAGATGCTTTTTATATCAAGATACTTCCCGTGGAGATGCATAATATACAACAGTACATTTTAGAAACATACAAACGAAATTATAATCACTTTTTATAATTCACCATACTTTTTTTTTTCTTAGATATTTTTGCTTGAGGCTGCCTACACACGTTTTTGAACATAATCTTCTTTTTCGTATGAGACTTTTAGGGTGAAATCGGCATCGTGTGTCTGTACGATGCAACAATGAGTTTTAATTCTGTAATATATAAAAAAACATACCTTTAAAAAGGTACAAATCTACGGCGAGTGGTTTTTATGTAGATATAACAAAATAAATATATTTAACACTTAAAGAACCTATTTTCAGTTAAATTATTTTTAAAGACACTTAAAATAATTTTAATATGAATACATTTCGATCTTTCAATTTCAATCTACTCTACAATATATACCCCTTTTACTTCATTTTATTTTTTATCTTAGTAATTTTTCTTCATTATTAGTACGATAATTAATAATTAAAAGTACAGAAAGATTCATCATTACAAAAAACTTTATACATTTATTTTATAGATGCAATCTTCTTTTAAATTACAATCATATTTTTTTGCGCCTTTATTCACCTTTTACTAAGAAATAAAAAATTTAGTTTTTTGCAGTCGAAAAATAACTTGATATAACTTATTATGCGTATAATTTGAAATTATTATTGTTCGTCATTTAAACAAGTGACTGTAGTGAAATAAAAAAAAAAATGAACGTTTACTTTCAATGTATTCCCAGAGTGATTAAATTAATTGATGATTACTCTGAAATAAAAATTTTGTTGTCAAATCAATAAAGGGCTACCGCCCTTTAGGATTTTCATGTACTTTCTATGTAACAAACACAATTTTCTTTTATCTTAATATCATTTTAAATGTGAAATTTAATATTTAATTTAGTACAATTCAGAAATTATTTAATGTTAAAGATGCTATAAAATTTTTCGAACTTCACTTATTACATAAGTGTGAAATTTGAAAATTTGTATTAATCGTAACACGAAGAGTTGAGTGCAGTGAAATCAAAAAGTAAAATTCCGACGAGTTTTATAGTGTACCAATAGTTAATCAATGTTTTTAAATAATTTGTTTTCGTTGATGATTACTCTAAAATAAAACTTTTGTTGTCAAACCAATTTTCATCATGTAGTTTCTATGCAATAAATAAAATTTTCTTTTATTTTAATATCATTTTAAATGTGAAATTAAATATTTATATATAATTTTGTACGATTCAGAAATTATAATCCTAAAAGGCGGTAACCCTTTTTAAAGATGCTATAAAATTTTTCGAACTTCACTAATTACATAAGTGTGAAATTTGAAATTTTTATTTATCGCAACACTAACAGTTGAGTACAGTGAAATCAAAAAGTAAAATACCGACTAGTTTACCAGTAGTTAATTGATCTTTTTAAATAACAAAGAATAGTATTTTACACACCGGGTGCTGGAAAAGGTTTTCTAGGGATTGGCTAATTATTTTCCTGCATCAAGTGTAATGTTTTTTTCAATACGACGGGAGGAAAACACACAGTCCCGCTCCGACCCAGGGAGGGAGTTTAATGTTTTCGTCCCGGAAGTATGAAAAAAATTATAACTTCAGAGTTCATGATCAATGGTCCAACAACTATTACTTTTATAAACAATTATAATTATTGAGTCCAATTACTAATCATTGCATTTTAGAATTCTTGGTAAAATAAACTTACGAACACTTAAATAAAGAAATTTGATAGCTTAACTCATTTATTTGATGTTTTTAAATTTTGTTACTATAATATTAGTTTTATTTTACATTTTACAGGACGTTCTACATTATTTAATAATGGAAAAGAGTGACACCTTTTTTATTCATCCGTCAAAAAAAGTGTTTTACTCATATACTTTTGAAATCAATCCAAAACTCATTTTTTAAACAACAAAAATTCAATATAGATATAACCATTTTCATACTCGACGGACCCATTTCTTTGTTGTTTTTAGACAAGCAGGTTTCAGTAAAAGTATCAATTTCTTTTTTTGAGTTATTACCTATTAATTTAAAATCCTAAAGAACAGTAGCCCTTCAATTGGGACTGAAACTGAGGTTATGGTGGGGAGCGCTGCCTATGCTGAGTCCAGGTACAGTTCCCCAAGCGGCGGTCATGTTGGATTTAGTGAATTACGTGCAATTCAGATAGAAACTCCCCGAGCGGTGGCCATGTTTTCATCCCCACCATGAATGCTGTTTCAGTCCCAATAGCGAGTAATTTCATACTCAACTGCTGCTAATGCATGTCGCTTCGTGTACTTTTATTTTGTTGAATTTTCAGTTAATAAAAATTTTTTCTTTGTACCACAAATTTATGTGAATTTTTTCCTTATACTTTGCTAAAAATTTGCAAATATTTTCATAATTACTTTTTGAGCAAGAATAGGTATTAAAATGTTTTGTAAATAACTTATATTACGAACATGAATGATTTTTTATCGCTCATCATTCAGTTTATGTTCATTCTCATTGTAGTCAGTTTATGTTCATTCTCATTCTATTATAGTAACAAAATTTAAAAACATCAAATAAATGAGTTAAGCTATCAAATTTCTTTATTTAAGTGTTCGTAAGTTTATTTTACCAAGAATTCTAAAATGTAATGATTAGTAATTGGACTCAATAATTATAATTGTTTATAAAAGTAATGGTTGTTGGACCATTGATCATGAACTCTGAAGTTATAATTTTTTTCATACTTCCGGGACGAAAACATTAAACTCCCTCCCTGGGTCGGAGCGGGACTGTGTGTTTTCCTCCCGTCGTATTGAAAAAAACATTACACTTGATGCAGGAAAATAATTAGCCAATCCCTAGAAAACCTTTTCCAGCACCCGGTGTGTAAAATACTATTCTTTGTTATTTAAAAAGATCAATTAACTACTGGTAAACTAGTCGGTATTTTACTTTTTGATTTCACTGTACTCAACTGTTAGTGTTGCGATAAATAAAAATTTCAAATTTCACACTTATGTAATTAGTGAAGTTCGAAAAATTTTATAGCATCTTTAAAAAGGGTTACCGCCTTTTAGGATTATAATTTCTGAATCGTACAAAATTATATATAAATATTTAATTTCACATTTAAAATGATATTAAAATAAAAGAAAATTTTATTTATTGCATAGAAACTACATGATGAAAATTGGTTTGACAACAAAAGTTTTATTTTAGAGTAATCATCAACGAAAACAAATTATTTAAAAACATTGATTAACTATTGGTACACTATAAAACTCGTCGGAATTTTACTTTTTGATTTCACTGCACTCAACTCTTCGTGTTACGATTAATACAAATTTTCAAATTTCACACTTATGTAATAAGTGAAGTTCGAAAAATTTTATAGCATCTTTAACATTAAATAATTTCTGAATTGTACTAAATTAAATATTAAATTTCACATTTAAAATGATATTAAGATAAAAGAAAATTGTGTTTGTTACATAGAAAGTACATGAAAATCCTAAAGGGCGGTAGCCCTTTATTGATTTGACAACAAAATTTTTATTTCAGAGTAATCATCAATTAATTTAATCACTCTGGGAATACATTGAAAGTAAACGTTCATTTTTTTTTTTATTTCACTACAGTCACTTGTTTAAATGACGAACAATAATAATTTCAAATTATACGCATAATAAGTTATATCAAGTTATTTTTCGACTGCAAAAAACTAAATTTTTTATTTCTTAGTAAAAGGTGAATAAAGGCGCAAAAAAATATGATTGTAATTTAAAAGAAGATTGCATCTATAAAATAAATGTATAAAGTTTTTTGTAATGATGAATCTTTTTGTACTTTTAATTATTAATTATCGTACTAATAATGAAGAAAAATTACTAAGATAAAAAATAAAATGAAGTAAAAGGGGTATATATTGTAGAGTAGATTGAAATTGAAAGATCGAAATGTATTCATATTAAGGTGAAGACGTAACCGCGTTTTCATAAAATTTTTCGATTGCAATTTAAAAAAAAATAAAAGAGAAAATGTAAAAAAACGCTCTGAAGCGCGCTAGATAATATTTTTAGCTATTTTTTGAGCCTTATTTGATAAAAATTGGTTAACAAATAACTTCAGGAAACTTGGAAAATCGGTTTTCTTCTTATTCAGCAAAATTGTAGTAGTGTATGTCGTCTGCTAGTTGCTGGTAGTGAGCGAAGGATGCAGTACTGCCAAATATAACCAATAATTTTATATGCATCAAGCAACAATTATTAGTGAAAACTAAAAACAAAAACTACTTTTTAATATAAAGTGTTAATTCATGACAATAGGATAAATAAAAATAGTAAAAAAATCAATCATTTTCTTGTGAGCTATCTAGTGTTCATAACTATAGTAGATGTAAATAAACTAATGCTTTTAAATAAATTTATCTTAAATATGTTTTTGTTGACTCCTCCATCCAATTTGACTGTTGCTGCGTTCTCTTTAATACTTGGCGAGCAATAAGAGAAATCAAACTAAGTTTTAACAACTATTACAGTTTATCAAAACTAAAATTGTTCACTCACTTTTATTTAGTAAAAGATTTTTAATCAAACATTACTTTTTAATAAAAAGTGGAAATTCATAACTACCAGATATCTAAAAAAGAAAAAAACTCTCTTGTGTTCATGAATCATAGGTGTAAATGTATAACGGCTGTTTTTAAATAAATTTTGCTAATATAAATTTTTGTTGTTTTCTCAAATTTGAGTGTGGCTTTTTAAATTTGATGAAGATTTGTGGAAACCAACGCTTAGATAAAATAATTGTGTACTTAAGGGCACAATAAGTATAGTAAAATTAAATTTTAGTTGCCCACAACTTGTAAACACTACAATTTTTTACTCTTTTTTCTCTAGTCAAAGGATTTTCTATTAATTAGGGTCCAGAGTTTCAAGTCAATAAGTCCATTGGTTTTTTCATAAAAATTATACCCTCAAAAAAAGAATGATACTTGGTTTTATCAGATTTTAAGTTTTGACCTTATCTGCTTTAGTAATTAAGTTTATTAAACATCTTTAGTAATTGATTAGAAGTGTAAAAGAAAATTTCTAAATTTATTTAAAATAACAAGAAAGCAGGGTCCAGAGTTTCAAATCAATAGGTCCATGAGTTTTTTCATAAAAATTATACCCTCAAAAAAACAACGATACTTGGTTTTATCAGATTTTAAGTTTTTACCTTATCTGCTTTAGTAATTGATTAGAAGTGTAAAAAAAAATTTCTAAATTTATTTAAAATAACAAGAAAGCAGGGTCCAGAGTTTCAAGTCAATAGGTCCATTGGTTTTTTCATAAAAATTATACCCTCAAAAAAACAACGATACTTGGTTTTATCAGATTTTAAGTTTTGACCTTATCTGCTTTAGTAATTGATTAGAAGTGTAAAAAAAAATTTCTAAATTTATTTAAAATAACAAGAAAGCAAGGTCCAGAGTTTCAAGTCAATAGGTCCATTGGTTTTTTCATAAAAATTATACCCTCAAAAAAACAACGATACTTGGTTTTATCAGATTTTAAGTTTTGACCTTATCTGCTTTAGTAATTGATTAGAAGTGTAAAAAAAAATTTCTAAATTTATTTAAAATAACAAGAAAGCAAGGTCCAGAGTTTCAAGTCAATAGGTCCATTGGTTTTTTCATAAAAATTATACCCTCAAAAAAACAACAATACTTGGTTTTATCAGATTTTAAGTTTTGACCTTATCTGCTTTAGTAATTGATTAGAAGTGTAAAAAAAAATTTCTAAATTTATTTAAAATAACTAGAAAGCAGGGTCCAGAGTTTCAAGTCAATAGGTCCATTGGTTTTTTCATAAAAATTATACCCTCAAAAAAACAACGATACTTGGTTTTATCAGATTTTAAGTTTTGACCTTATCTGCTTTAGTAATTGATGAGAAGTGTAAAAAATATTTCTAAATTTATTTAAAATAACAAGAAAGCAGGGTCCAGAGTTTCAAGTCAATAGGTCCATTGGTTTTTTCATAAAAATTATACCCTCAAAAAAAGAACGATACTTGGTTTTATCAGATTTTAAGTTTCGACCTTATCTGGGCGTCCTGGTTTTTTTATCAATAAAAAAACCAATGAAAAAATTATCTCCCAAACTATACAACCCAATAACGCTAGGCATGCGAGTTTTTTATAAGCAAAAAAATTTATAAACAAGTTATCCCCCAAGCTTTACCACCCAATAACGCTGGGCGTCCTGGTTTTTCTATCAATAAAAAAACTAATAAAAAAATTATCCCCTAAACTATACAACCCAATAACGCTGGGCTTCCGAGGTTTTTATAATTAAAAAAATTAATAAACAAATTATTCCCCAAGCTTTACAACCTAATAACGCTGGGCATCTGAGTTTTTTATAAGCAAAAAAATTAATAAACAATAAACCCCTTCGCAGTAAAACTAAATAACGCTGGGCATCCTAATTTTTTATAAATAAAAAAATTAGTAAACAAATCATCTTCCAAGCTGTACAACCCAAAAATGCTAGGCGTCCGAGTTTTTTGTAAATAAAAAATTATTAAACAAGTTACTCCTTATCTGTAAAACTCAATAACGCTGGGCATCCTAACTTTTTTTATCTAGGTAACAAAACTAATAAACAAATCATCCCCTAAACTATACAACCCAATAACGCTAGGCGTCCTAGTTATTTTATGAATAAAAATACTAAATAACAAATTATCCCCCAAGCTTTACAAGCCAATAACGTTGGGAGTACGGGACTTTTTAAAATTAATTTAACAATTCAATAAATGAACAGGCTTAATCGTTAAACCTAGTGAAAAATTTGGGGCTCTTAATAAACAAATAAATGATTTAATAGACTATCACGAGGCACTTATCTTTGATATTCAGAAAAACTGCAGTTGATATGTCCAGGATTAAATTACCGTTGACAACAACAAAAAAACAGACGCCCAGCGTTATGGTTGTATAGCTTGGATATAATTTGTTTTTTAGATTTTTTTATTGTTTAAATAACTAAGATGCCCAGCGTTATTGGGTTGTTTAACTTATGGGTCAATAGATAGTTAATTTTTTTTTTCATAAAAAATTCGGACGCCCAGCGTTATTGGGTTGTATAGCTTGGGGGATAATCTTATAATTAGTTTTTTTATCGATAAAAAAACGAGGATGCCCAGCATTATTGGGTTGTATAGTTTGGGGGATAATTTGTTTATTAATTTTTTTATTCATAAAAAACCAGGACGCCCGGCGTTATTGGGTTGTATTACTGGGGAAATAATTTGTTTATTAATTTTTTTAATTACAAAAAACTCGGACGCCCAGCGTTATTGGGTTGTATAGCTTGGGGGTTAATTTGTTTATTATTTTTTTTACTTATTAAAAACTTGTACCCCCAGCGTTATTGGGTTGTAAAATTAGGGGGTATTTTATTTATTGAATTATTTGTTCATAAAAAAAGCTGGGCGCCCAGCGTTATTGAGTTTTTTGTTTGCCTGGTCTGTGCCGGAAGATTTTCAAATTTCGCGGTACTACCGGGGCCGGGATCGGTCACTCTGGTGCAGACGGGTGCACTGCACACTGCACACAGGTGTAAACCAAGTGTAAACTGTAAGTTCTGTGATTACTTTGGTTCATTTGGTTTGATATATTCTTCTGCTTTTTATTAATACTTGACTAAAATGCATGAAAACTATATTTTTTAAAATATATTCATCAGTCCAAGCATGTAATTTTTCTTTTATTGATAATTAATTATCTTACTGGGTGACGGCAAGAGAGAAGCTTTCAGTGTTAGTAAAAAAAGGAAGATGATTATAAGAAGAAAAGTAATCGACACGATTGCTACAAGAACAGGATCTAATAAAGTACCCGTATCAAGATAATTATTCAAGAAATTTCAGACAGTTGGGGAAATAATTTATTAATATTGAAGAAAGAAGAATTATTTATCACTGCCTGCTGCTTGTATGATTGCTTACTAAAATTTTTTTTTTCTTTGCATGTGCTGCATGAAATAAATAATTTAAAAAATTTAGAATTTCATTGAGGGAAATAAATTTTAAAGGTTATGAGAACGGGTGCATGTGCGGTTCGTGCATTTACTACGCGTGCGGTAGCAGACGACGCAAGGATCTGCTACACATGGTTAACGGGAGGAAAACGATTTTCCAAGTTTCCTGAAGTTATTTTTTAACCGATTTTCTTCAAACAAGGCTTAAAAAATAGCTAAAATTATTATCTAGCGCGCTACAGAGCGTTTTTTTACATTTTCCATTTTATTTTTTTTTTTATAGCCACTTTTTACTTCCAGCGCTGGTTACGTCTTCACCTTAAAATTATTTTAAGTGTCTTTAAAAATAATTTAACTGAAAATAGGTTCTTTAAGTGTTAAATATATTTATTTTGTTATATCTACATAAAAACCACTCGCCGTAGATTTGTACCTTTTTAAAGGTATGTTTTTTTAGCAGATTTCATTTCATTCACGAGGCATGTATAGATTATGAAATATATTTTTTTGCAAAAACATATTTTACAACACTCAAGAGTATAATAGTATATGAATTTAAGTTCTTTCGTGGGGTGAAAATGAATTAAAATGCAGGAAAAATTTTTTTTTTTAAATTAATATGTAGTAAATAAAGAGAAATACTAAATTTACTAAAGTATTTGTTAATATTATATTATATAATATATAAATGTAAAAAAAATATACTTTAATAAAAATGTAAATTTAAAATGTAAAGTTAGAATGTAGAAGAATTTTTTATACGTATTTCTGACATTAGTCCGGGGGCAGAGGCCGATTTTGTAGGATTTTGAGACCGGCTCACTTTTTCAAGTGATTCCCATGTATTGTGGCCCGCTAAATACGAATATCGAGGTTAGAAGTGTCAAAAGTTGTCAGATAATTTGTTATTAACAAATTTTAACAATAATTAGGAAAAAATCGCGTTTTTGCTAAATAAAAATTTTTTTTAGGTTTTTTGGAACAAAAAAAAGAAAAAATGTTCCATAAAACTTTTCTCTAGGATACGTAATTTTTGCGTTGAAAATCGCCAAAGTTTTAAAAAATGCGATTCTTACGATTTTTGACTTCCTAATACTATGGGAAAAAAATTATTTTTTCACACGATTATAGGGTTTACTCGTTATCTGGGATCTATTCAACAATATGCGTAACAAGTTTTATGTCATTGTTGATTTGAAGTACTTTTTTTTTATTGACAAAAAGCATAGGCGCTAAGCGCTACGCAACTCACTCGAGGAGCGCCTGTTAATGTCCAATACTCTTGGCTCAGTTTTCATCAGACTTGAAGTTTTTGAAATCAACATTTATGCATTTTTTACATGTTCGAGAAGAGTATGAGAGATGGAAAGTATCAAAAACTGTGTGAAAATCTATAACTGATAAATTTAAATAATAAAAAAATCACTTAACCTAAAAAAAAAAATTTTCTTCTTCTAATCAAAAGTAATAAAATCAAAAGTAATAATACATTGACATGAATTTTTTTCGAACCCGTCAAATTTTCGAATTTAATTAAAGCTCCTTAGTTAGAAATGTGGGCATTCGAATAATACGTAATTTTTTGTTTTGAAATAACTAATGTCATTTACGTTTCTTAAATTTTATATAACATATATAAAAAATAATCGTCAAATAAAATAAAAACGAGATTTTTGTGCATTAAAATTAGCATTCATGCACGTCTTTAAAATACAGTTTGTTAAATAAAAAAATACATAAAATAGAGTCTTCTTAGTAATGCATAGAATTATAAAAATTTTAAAACAGTTTTTACGTATACGACAAACAGATATGGGAAAATGTAATATAATTATTTACTTCTTTAAAATAATTTTGATAATCTTTGACTTTATATAGTATATTTTAATTTAATTGATCGTAATATCACATTTTTTTAACGAGCACATTGAATTTTTTTACCAGTCTGAATCGTCATCACTTTCTAAATTATCAATTAGATTAAATTTGTTTTGCAAGTATTATCCTTTTGGCATTTGCAAAATTCGCAACATGGTACTCCTGAAGATTTGCAAATGCAGTGTTTTGTGGTGCATACTCGACACGAGCAGCTAGGAACTAGTTCATCTGATGGAGGTATAAGAATTTCAACTTTTGCTGGTATCAAACAATCATTTTGTTCTTCCCATCATTTTGTTGTCAACTAAAATGCATCAAAACAAATTATTTTAGAAAATTACTTTAAAAAATTCATGTCAACGTATTATTACTTTTATTACTTTTGATTGGAAGAAGAAAAATTTTTTTTTAGGTTAAGTGATTTTTTCGTTACTTAAATTTATCAGTTATAGATTTTCACACAGTTTTTGATACTTTCCATCTCTCATACTCTTCTCGAACATGTAAAAAATGCATAAATGTTGATTTCAAAAACTTCAAATCTGATGAAAACTGAGCCAAGAGTATTGGACATTAACAGGCGCTCCTCGAGTGAGTTGCGTAGCGCTTAGCGCCCATGCTTTTTGTCAATAAAAAAAAAGTACTTAAAATCAACAATGACATAAAACTTGTCACGCATATTGTTGAATAGATCCCAGACAACAAGTAAACCCTATAATCGTGTGAAAAAATAATTTTTTTCACATAGTATTTGGAAGGCAAAAATCGTAAGAATCGCATTTTTTAAAACTTTGGCGATTTTTAACGCAAAAATTACGCATCCAAGAGAAAAATTTTATAGAACATTTTTTCTTTTTTTTGATCCAAAAAACCTGAAAAAAAATTTTATTTAGCAAAAACACGATTTTTTCTTAATTGTTGTTAAAATTTGTTAATAAGAAATTATCTGACAACTTTTGACACTTCTAACCTCGATATTCGTATTTAGCGGGCCACAATACATGGGAATCACTTGAAAAAGTGAGCCGGTCTCAAAATCCTACAAAATCGGCCTCTGCCCCCGGACTACATGCTATTGGGAAGAAAAGTGCAGTCGTGGTGGGGATGAGGTCACGTGGTTCACGCGCTGTTCTAGTGGATTTAAATAGTTATGGGCAGCCATATTGAATTTAGGGTTACGTAGTCATGCGCGTTGATCGCACTGAAAATAGTTATGGACAGCCATATTGCTTCCCTCTCTATGACTGCACTTTTCCTCCCAATACTGTTGACTTATGTACTCAGTTCCATATACTCTATCTAGTTCTATATGTAAATGTGAAATTTTCATAATGAGTGCTTTTTTTTCCATACTTTACTCTTATAATTTAAAAAATAGTTCAAAAATAAGTGTAAAAAAGGAGGAAACAGTAGTTTTTAACATATAACTGATATAAATTAATTAATATTTTACTTAATATTGTACGAAGCTGACTGTTTTGTATTTGAATATTTAACTATGATTAAAATGAGATAAAAAAATCTGTGCTAAATCAATAAATAAATAAGATATAAAATAATCATCTGCAATTTTTGTTTTTTTTTAAATTTATAAATATTAACATTTTACTATTTATTAAAAAAATCAAACATAAATAAAAAAAACTTGTTGCATGAAGTTCTATATTATACCTATAGTAGAATAAAGTATGCATAAAATTATTGTATATACACATACACATGATTCAGCCTGCTTACAACAACCAGCAGCTATCTCCATCAGCTCCTTTGGAGGAGCCTAGAGCTCTGGATGTTAAAATTAGCTCCATCAGTTCCTTCGGAGGAGCCTATATAGCTCAGTATGTTAAAGCTAGCTCCACCAGTTCCTTCGGAGGAGCCTAGCACTCTGGATATTAAAATTAGCTTCACCAGCTCTTTCGGAGGAGCCTAGAGCTCTGGATGTTAAAATTAGCTCCATCAGTTCCTTCGGAGGAGCCTAGAGCTCTGGATGTTAAAGTTAGCTTCACCAGCTCCTTCGGAGGAGCCTAGAACTCTGGATATTAAAATTAGCTTCACCAGCTCTTACGGGGGAGCCTAGAGCTCTGGATGTTAAAATTAGCTCCATCAGTTCCTTTGGAGGAGCCTAGAGCTCTGGTTGTTAAAATTAGCTTCACCAGCTCCTTCAGAAGAGCCTAGAGCTCTGGATATTAAAGTTAACTCCACCAGCTCCTTTGAAGGAGCCTAGAGCTCTGGATGTTAAAATTAGCTCCTTCAGTTCCTTCGGAGGAGCCTAGAGCTCTGGGTGTTAAAGTTAGCTTCACCAGCTCCTTCGGAGGAGCCTATATAGCTCTGTATGTTAAAGCGAGCTTCATCAGCTCCTTCAGAAGAGCCTAGAGCTCTGGATATTAAAGTTAACTACACCAGCTCCTTTGAAGGAGCCTAGAGCTCTGGATATTAAAATTAGCTTCACCAGCTCTTTCGGAGGAGCCTAGAGCTCTGGATATTAAAATTAGCTTCACCAGCTCCTTTGAAGGAGCCTAGAGCTCTGGATGTTAAAATTAGCTCCATCAGTTCCTTCGGAGGAGCCTATATAGCTCAGTATGTTAAAGCTAGCTCCACCAGTTCCTTTGGAGGAGCCTAGCACTCTGGATATTAAAATTAGCTTCACCAGCTCTTTCGGAGGGGCCTAGAGCTCTGGATGTTAAAATTAGCTCCACCAGCTCCTTTGAAGGAGCCTAGAGCTCTGGATATTAAAGTTAACTCCACCAGCTCCTTTGAAGGAGCCTAGAGCTCTGGATGTTAAAATTAGCTCCATCAGTTCCTTCGGAGGAGCCTAGAGCTCTGGGTGTTAAAGTTAGCTTCACCAGCTCCTTCGGAGGAGCCTATATAGCTCTGTATGTTAAAGCGAGCTTCACCAGCTCCTTCAGAAGAGCCTAGAGCTCTGGATATTAAAGTTAACTCCACCAGCTCCTTTGAAGGAGCCTAGAGCTCTGGATGTTAAAATTAGCTCCATCAGTTCCTTCGGAGGAGCCTATATAGCTCAGTATGTTAAAGCTAGCTCCACCAGTTCCTTCGGAGGAGCCTAGCACTCTGGATATTAAAATTAGCTTCACCAGCTCTTTCGGAGGAGCCTAGAGCTTTGGATATTAAAATTAGCTCCATCAGTTCCTTCGGAGGAGCCTAGAGCTCTGGGTGTTAAAGTTAGCTTCACCAGCTCCTTTGGAGGAGCCTATATAGCTCTGTATGTTAAAGCGAGCTTCACCAGCTCCTTCAGAAGAACCTAGAGCTCTGGATATTAAAGTTAACTCCACCAGCTCCTTTGAAGGAGCCTAGAGCTCTGGATGTTAAAGTTAGCTCCACCAGCTCCTTCGGAGGAGCCTAGAGCTCTGGGTGTTCTTTACGAATGATAACAAAATAAATATTTTGAATTAATGAACAAAACATTGATGTGCAAATCAAATAAGTAAGAAATTGTAAATAATGTCAAGAAAAGATTGGTTTTATTAATGCTTTAGAATAAAGTTTGATTTTTAAATAATTGAAACCAAATTAGAAAAACGATAAAGAATGGTTTACTAACTAAGTATAAAATCTACAGCTTTAAACACATTAATCATAAATTTTTACAAAACTTCATATTTTTTTATTTTTATTTTTTTTATTTTATTTAAATATACGGGCTGTGTGCCCATTACAATAAATTCTTAAAGAATTTATTGTATGTTCAAAATTCACCGCCTTCTTTTTCACCACAACGTTGGTCAGTTGAGCGACAGACACACGATTCGTCCCAGCTGGGGTGGGATTCTGATATTACACTACGGTAAGGTAAGGTAATCTGGAAAAGGTTACGGTACGTTAAGGTAAGGAGTAAAATACGTCAACCGGAAAGTATAATACGGCGCGAAATTGAAATTCAAATTATATTAATTTTAATTTGAAATATATAAATATTTGATATTAAAACATGGAAATAATCACATAATAATAAATAATAATTATTTATTTATAATAATAAATAAACAATCCAAGCAAGTATCCAAAAATTTTTTAAAGTGAATGAAATGTATAACCTACAATTTGTGTGGTCAGTTTTACAAATAATCGTAGTGATACCAAATTAACTCATATTTTTTGAAGATATTTGATAAATAGAAATAATTAAGTCTTTTTTCCAAACTAGCTAATAAAAAATTTATATTGTAACCATAAAAAAAATTGAGTAATAAACAATCGAAGCAAAAATCTAAAAATTTTTAAAAGTGATTGAAATGTACTATAACCTACAATTTGTGTTGTACAGAGAACTTTGTACAAGGAATTGCAGAACATCAAAATTTAATAAATACTTATTATAATAATCCGTAATAAAATATATTTTTTTAAATAATAATTCTCCTGTAAATAAACCATTTTTATTATTTGTTAATTATTTAATTAATAAAAACAATGTAATATGTTTACACAACATATCTTTGAGAATCTCATTATTCATACACATTTATTTCCTGCTAATAGAATGGACACTTTATATTAATTTATTGTAAAATTAAATTATATATTATTTTTTTAAATGGGTTTTTCATTGCTTTTTTTATATACAAATATTTACTAAATTATAAAAATTTTAAAAACAACACTTTTTTACTCTTTATTTTAAATATTTATTTTTAATATATCTTTTAAAAATTGTATGTACAAAAAATGTTATGTACAGTTTTTTTTTCATACACATTATTAATAAAGTAATATTTTTATTCATAGTACTTGTATACAATTTTTTTAGGTCTTACAGTTAATTACTGAATAATAACATTTTTTTTAAGGTTACAATATAAATTTTTTCTAAGCTTATTTGTAAAACAGACTTAATTATTTCTATTTATCAAATATCTTCAAAAAATATTAGAAACACATTGGTATCACTACGATTAAATAATCGTAAAACTGACCACACAAATTGTAGGTTATAAATTTCACTCACTTTTAAAAATTTTTGGATACTTGCTTCGATTGTTTATTTATTATTATAAATAAATAATTATTATTTATTATTATGCGATTATTTCCATGTTTTAATTTCAAATATTTATATATTTCAAATTAAAATTAATATAATTTGAATTTCAATTTCGCGCCGTATTATACTTTCCGGTTGACGTATTTTACTCCTTACCTTAACGTACCGTAACCTTTTCCAGATTACCTTACCTTACCGTAGTGTAAAATCAGAATCCCACCCCTGCCAAAATCCGCCCGCACCAGTCATGCTGCAACCGTGACGCCGCAACCACGCGCCACGGGACTCGAACCCACCGTCGCGAGATCGCCCGCTTATCCGCGACGTTTTCATCGAGGTAGAGAGACTCCCGGTCAAAACGGCGAGTTCTCTCTCCTCGTACCTTGTAAACAGTGTATTAAAGTAATAAATAATTTAAGTGCAGCATAAAACTACAGTGTTGTGCTTAAAAATACCTTCCTCTTTCCCTTTTCCTACTCCCTCGTGATCGCGGTTATTTTACCATATTTTTATACAGTCCACTACGCTCTAATGCCAAACATTGGTCCTAATCGACCCGGATATACCAGTGACCGCGATACGCGTGTAGTGCTGTGGAAAGAGTGCAAAGTGAAAAAAATGTAAAAGCCTGAAACTAGCCACGCTGTCATTTTGCGCGACGGCCATTTTCATTTTCTTCTTCGCGCAAAGAAAAAGCCAGCGACGGCAAGTGGCGCGCGCATCACCGCCGCGCAGCCACACCAGGGGTGGTGTGGTATGTTACCGGTGGGTTTCCAGCAGCAAGTCGTCATCGTGAATGCAAGAGAGACGGACTTGCTCCGCGACTCTCTTCTCCACACCCATCCACACCGAAAGCAGCGCTCGAAGCTGGCCCAAGGCGTCCTGTACAGCGAGCACTCATCGGCCAACAAGAGCGACCATCTTGTTGGCCCTTCATGCCACGTGGTGCCTTCCCGTCAACGCGGCGGCCCGCACTTCAGCAACAAGCACACAACTGGCGCCAAACAGCCGATCGACGCTCGGAACAGCGCTCGTATCGCTTCGCACAGCTAGCCTCGCCGCACGCAAGCAGCAAACTCACCAGCCAACAAGAGCAATTATCTTGTTGTCCCCTTCAACCCTGCAGCACACTACCTGCAGCTAAACCTGGACAAGTGCCTTCGCTCGGCGAGTCGACCTGGAACACTAGGACAGACCGAGCAAGCAGCGGCCAACCTCATCAGCTGCTCACAACCGCTTAGCAGCTTGGCTGCTAAGACCACCCAGAAACTCATTGCACAACCACAAAGGAGCTCATCCGTAACAGTACTCTGGCGTCGATGGATTACTCACTCTGGTGTGTCTAAACCAATTTGTTTTTCTAGTTTTTCTTAAAACTAATTACCTTGTGATTCTCTGTTTAGCTCCAACGCGGCAGAGTAAAGTAACATTTTTGTTTACTTTTTATTTAACCTAAGATTTTGTTTGTTTACCTTTTTTCTTTCACTCAGCTACAAAGTTAACCTAAAACTTTGTTTACATTTTCAACTTGCAATCAAATTTTAATTATTTACATTTGTCACCTACATACATAACTTCAAAGTTTGTTTACCTTTTTAAGTATTATTATTGTACTTATATAAAGTTTACATACCTTATTGAACTATAATTTTCAAATTAGATTATTATTTTGTTAGTATTACTTATCATAAATCAAAGATTGCTACCAACTCTTGTAATCAAACAAGTTAAAGCTTATAAACTTTATCAATAATTTATCAAGCTTTGAAAAGCCATGAGTTTCAAACTCATTTTGTGAAATTTATTATCACATTAAAATCATTTTTGTAAACAAACGCCTTATACCACTTGAATTTTACAGATTTACAACCTGCATTATTCACCACACCATTACCTTGGCTTGGTTGAACTCCAGGTACCCTCATCGCATAACCACCATGGACTTTCTTCACCATGTACTGGTAGTCCTGCACCTATAGTGGTTCATGCAACATCCAGTCAGCTCATCGAGCACCCTGGTGGTCCATCCAGTCTTTAATTCAACCATCGAGTAACCTCCTCAGCTTCAAATTCTTCAAGGGTTGTCTCCACGAGCATTAATCTGAGCAAAGTTATTCAAGCGACTAACACTCAGGCTTCGCTGAAGTCAAATCCACACCCTACTAGTATCGTACAACCATTTTTTAGTTTCTTTTACTTCTTTTAATCCTGAAATATTATACCTACACTGAATTACTCAAGCTAATTCAACATTTTTACCAAAATAAGCAATCTCTGCTTTTTTTACATTTCAGGCTAGGTTGAAGAAAATTGAGCTATACCTATTCTTTCTTATCACCCATTTTGCTTTTTGAAAATACTCAAATTAAATTTCATCAAATTTACCAATACACACAACTACACCCTCCTTTTGACTATACCCCATTACCTTCATTGATTTTTTAGATTTGCTAGGATCATCAGCTGATTTTCTCACCACAGGTGAAAAATCTTAGTTATTTTGCTAGTATCATCACACCAAGCCACCAACGTGGCACAGCAATTGTTAGTAGGCCCTTTACACCCTATCATCAATAAGAGTTGCCCAAGTCAACTCAACTTAACCAAACAATTTCAAACCAAATCTAATCCAGTGTGTCGCACATACTAGCCCAGGTGAACAATCACTGTTCAACGACTCCAGCCATAAAATTATCTTTATAATTTTATAAAATTGAATTTGTTTAATCACTTTATCGATCAGATCAAACAGTTACCTCCAGCCAGCTTCATCACTGCCAGACCTGGATTTCTGTTTAGATCAGCGCCAGTAACTTGACAAAAACCCTTGTAAATATTGTAATATAGTAGTTTTAAGATCGCGTCAAACAAACCTGAGTCCCGCCTCAGAATTTGTTGAATTACGTTTCACAAGCAAGCACCCAGCTTGCAGCTTCTCAACTACTTCGAAATAAGGTCTTCTATACCTATTTTCAGCCTCCAAACTGAGTTGTACACACCAACTCAACCCAATGCTTTGATTTATTCTCCACGAGTCAATTCAGTTGAACGCTCGCTTTAACCAATTCGACCTGGAAATATTTTCAAACCCAAAATACTATTTTATTTACCTTTCACTAGCTTAGCCAATTGGACGATCGCTTTTCAATCGCACAGCTACCAAAATTATTCTCTATAATTCTTATTTACTATTAATCGACCGCAGTCGGTTAAAGGGGGCGGAAATATCCAGTTTTACAAGCTTATTCTCACCATCCACTGAATTATCCACTCTATAATTCTACCCCATCGAATTCATTTTCAAAAAATACACCAGGTTGAACGCTCGCTTTTCAACCACCTATTTCAAATTTGCGCTAATCCAGTCAAACGCTCGCTTTTTTACTGATTAGCCAAAAACACACTCACCAAGTTGAACGCCTACTTTTCAACGACCACATCAGATTTGGACTAATCTAGTTGAACGTGCGCCAGTTAACTAATTAGCCAACTCTAACCTCACCTAGTTAAACACTCGCCTTTTAACTGACTCTTTATAATTTACACACTAACAAGCTGAACGCTCGCTTTTCAGCCACCCAAATCAAAAGTTGATTTCTAACTTTTTTACTTGTTGATTTTTATTTTTTAAAGCTCAATCCCAAACCTCGCAATATGAATACCTCAAATTCATTTGCACATTTTATGACCCTTCAAAACAGAATCCAAACTCGGATTGATACTCATTTTGAAGCTTTTAAAGCCAAAGGAGCCAGGATGACTCGCGAGTTGGCTGAAATTCGTATCCTGCGCCTTAAACAACTTTGGCAAGAATTTTCAACCAATGATAAAGCCTTAAGAAACTGCAAAGATGTCGATCGTGGCCACGGTTACTTCGTCAAAGACCTGTACTGCTACACACAGGACACCTTTGACGACGTGCACGACTCGTACATCCAGTTTCTTAAAACTCAGCCACCTGTGACACCTTTAATCCAGGATTCGGCCACAAACCTCGAAATCCTGCCGCCTGTGACATCCAAGGTACAGGCAACGGCGAACTTCCTCAGAAACTTGCGGCCACCTGCGACGACATTAGTCCAGGCTGCGGCCACTATTTCTGAAACCCAGCCACCTGAACTAATCCAAGTTCAGGCCCCGGTCCCACTCTTCAAAACTCAGGCACCTGCGGCAGCCAAAGCCCGGGCGCCGGTCACGCCTTTTGAAAATCAGCCACCTGAATTAGTTCAAATTCAGGCCCCAGCTACAACTCTCCAAATTCAGCCACCTGCGACACCTTCAGTCCAGACTCAGGCTACACCTTTCAAAATTCAGGCACCTGCAGCAGCCAAAGCCCAGTCGCCAGCTACGTTTTTTGAAACCAAGCCACCTGAACCATTTTTAGTTCAGGCTTCGGCTACAAGTCTTAAAGTTCAGCCACCTGAGGTCCAGGCACCAGCTAGAAATAACCAAATCCACTTTTCAAAGCCATCTGAACAACCGTTAGTCCAGGTCACAGCGGCACCTTTCAATGATCAGCCCCCTGCGACGACTTCAGTCCAGGCTTCGGCTATACTTTTCAAAATTCAGCCCCCTGCGACGATCCAGGTCCAGGAACCAGCGGCAAAACTCGGGTACTTGTACGGATTCAAGTTCTTGCACCAGATAAAAACACAAAAAAGCAGCCACCTGAGCTATTC
The DNA here is from genome assembly GCA_038277355.1 of Encarsia formosa. Lineage (NCBI taxonomy): Eukaryota > Metazoa > Arthropoda > Insecta > Hymenoptera > Aphelinidae > Encarsia > Encarsia formosa. Next base: position 72,553,202 of record CM076184.1, read on the forward strand.
AGAGTTCAGGCTCCGGCAATACATACATCGATCAAGTCACCTGCACCCTGCTGGGTCCAGACGCTGACTAGATTTTTAAAACTTCAGCCACCTGAGCTGCTCCAGCTTCAGTGCCTGGCTTCACCCTTTTTCAACCACTGGGTTTTCGATCCAGAGATTTTTGTTGGACAGAGCAAAAGCTCTTACTACTTTCACTTAGTAAACCTCTGCGTTCCTACGTACGTTTACAAGCTACTTCAAACTTATAACCTTCTTTTTACACTTCATATCTTTTTATCTTTTACTTAATATTATTTTTTATTTAATATGTTACAGATAATTATTAATCGACCACAGTCGATTAAAGGGGGCAAAATGTTCAAAATTCACCGCCTTCTTTTTCACCACAACGTTGGTCAGTTGAGCGACAGACACACGATTCGTCCCAGCTGCCGAAATCCGCCCGCACCAGTCATGCTGCAACCGTGACGCTGCAACCACGCGCCACGGGATTCGAACCCACCGTCGCGAGATCGCCCGCTTATCCGCGACGTTTTCATCGAGGTAGAGAGACTCCCGGTCAAAACGGCGAGTTCTCTCTCCTCGTACCTTGTAAACAGTGTATTAAAGTAATAAATAGTTTAAGTGCAGCATAAAACTACAGTGTTGTGCTTAAAAATACCTTCCTCTTTCCCTTTTCCTACTCCCTCGTGATCGCGGTTATTTTACCATATTTTTATACAGTCCACTACGCTCTAATGCCAAACAATTAGTAATAAGTACATAATTAGAATATCTCAAAGCTAGAATGCAAAGTTTAACAGACTTAAATATATCAATTATAAAATATATAGTTGAATAATAATAATCAATACATAATAGTAATATCACAATTACAATGTTAAGTATAATCTCTTATACTAAGTTATAAATAAATTCATTTAAATAACATTATTCATATTTCAGTAATATTTTCTTAATTGTTGTTGAGAAAGAATTTGAATCTTGAATATTTCTATCTGACTCATTAAGATAGGATGAGATATAAAATAAAAAAAACTAAAAAAACTTTTATTGTCATCATGACGTCATGATCACTTGTTTGTTATTAATAATAATAATGTACATAAACAACTTGAGCCGAGTGGCAAGCTGCCAGTCTGCATCTTCTGCTGCTTTTTTTTTTGTTTGTTAAATTATGCTTATTCTGCGGAACAGATTTTAGCAATCTTCTGCTGCTCACTGCTGCCTCCCTGTAAGATCCCTACTGCTGCCAGGTGCCAGCAGTGGCCAGCAGCCACCTGTGAGCAGCTCGCAAGGCGCTGTGCACTTGCGCACTCTAGCGCCCGGGCCGGCAGGCCATGCGCATGCCTGTCGGCTGTCGCCCGATACCATGTGCAAGAGCGAGTCTGCGAGTTCAGCGTTACGTCACGTCCGGCTTAGGCAGCAGCGTCTTGCAAGGGAGCATGCATAGAAAACCGGATGCTCGAGGCTGAAATCGGATGTCGCCCGAATCCTCAGCGAAAAGAAATCAGCGCTTCGAAAATTGAAACGTTGATAACTTTTTAATTTGAGATTGTTTCAGGACATTTTTTTTTTTAAATAAATCAGGGGATCATCGACTACATATAAGACGTAATATTATGAAAAAAATAATCATGCTATATGTTTTTTTTGATGTACAACCTAACCTAAAACCAAAAATCAAAGTATATAAAGCGTACGCTTTAACGGCAGTCCGTTGTATAAAAACCAACTCGCCGATAAAGGGCTACCGCCCTTTAGGATTTTTGCATCGAATTTTTTGACACCCTATAGTCTGTGCTCAACTAATACATATATGCGAAAAATCCTCTATAAGTTCCTCAACACAATGCGCAGAAAAAAATTTAGCGCACGCTTAATTTCCACAACCAATACATTCTTTTTTATCAAATTTAATTTTTTTATTCGAATTTTTTTTTCTAGTTGTTTTTGTATTATGTAACTTTTTGACATTTTAACATTCGTCTTATTTTCTTATCGATTGCTACTATTAATAGTGTTATAGCATCCAATTCGTTACAGTGGGTCTGGCACTAATTTTTAACACTTTACTAGCTACCATGCCACTGTGATACCACTAATATACTACTCTCACACTGAACCTGACGTGCCTCGAATTTTTTGCCCGAAATCAACAGTGTAATCATTTTTGAACGGATTCTGATGCAATTTGATGGGAAACGTTCGTTGATTGATGAAGAATATAGGAAAAATGTTAAAAACTAGTTAATGTCATTTCCTGGTCCAGGAAAAGTGTGAAAAGCCGAGATTTTTGAGAAGTAGCAAACGACTCTATATTTTATGCATGATACAATTATCAATGAAGATTATTCTGTACATTTAAGGGATATAAAGTAAAAAAAGATTATAAAATACAAAATGATTAACAAAAAAACATAGTTTTTCTTGATAACATGGGCTTGGCTTGTAATTTTCTTTGAATTTTCCAAAAAAAAGTCAGAAATAAAAAATTTTTGTTAATGAGATTCCGTCAAGTTTTTTTCAAAAAATTTGTTTTGAATTGATAACGTTTGACCTCCGAAAAGTTTGGTATCGATTCATTCTCGGGAACTACCCCTAAGATCGATCATATAAGAAGTGAATGGGCTCAAAAATACTGCTCGAGTGTTAATGAGATTCCGTCAGCTTTTTTTCAAAAAAATTGTTTTGAATTGATTACGTTTGACCTCCGAAAAGTTTGGAGTCGATTCATTCTTCTTCAGATCGATCATATAAGAGGCGAATAGGCTAAAAAAAAAACTGCTCGAGTGTTAATGAGATTCCGTCAGGTTTTTTTTTTTTTTAATTGTTTTGAATTGATTAAGTTTGACCTCAGAAAAGTTTGGAGTCGATTTATTCTCGGGAACTACCCCCAAGATCGATTATATAAGGAGTGAATAGGCTCAAAAATACTGCTCGAGTGTTAATGAGATTACGTCAGTTATTTTTCAAAAAAATTGTTTTGAATTGATTACATTTGATCTCCGAAAACTTCGGAGTAGATTCATTCTCGGGAACTACTCCTCAGATTTATTAGATAGGGGCTAAACCAAATTCTAGAAATAGTTCTTCGTAAGAAATGTTATTCCGCGATTAAAAAAAAAAAAAAAAGATACAATGATCCACTATTACCTTCGTACAGTGTACATTTAACAGTGTTTATTAGTGAATCCGAAGAACTTGAAAAAAAAATTTTAAGTTGATATTATTAAAAGAGTTTTTTCCTTCAAAGCACTAAGATTCAAAAACAAGTATTTGCAGTTTTTTTAATTTTTACTCTAAGCTATGATGAGTAATTTCAACAGATTTTATTCATAATTTATTACTGCTTATGAAGAAATGTTTTTTTTATCATATGCTATAAATCTTTTTTCTATTTTCCAAATTCGTAGAAAATTTTAAACATTATACACAAAAGTAATGTAAAAAAAGAAAACAAAAAAAAATTACAATAATGACATTGTAAATTTTATCTCTAAGACAAAAATAAGTCTTTAATGTTGAAAAAATTAATTTGTGTTTGTATGCAAGAATTTACTGAAAATGTTTCACGCTTCCCTTTGATGTAGATTATAATAAACTGGTGACAACTTAACCTAAGACCAAACCATAAACAGTTTGGTTTTACTATTTCTATATTTTCGAATAGCTCATGATAAACACAAATAGACAGTAATAGTAACGAAAATCCATGGCCATACACTTGCTATGAACACAGTAACAAGGCTGGTTCTTTCGATGTTTAAAATGTCACCAAACTACTTTTTTTATGGTTTTGGCTTCCAAAAATAGAGGTGAAAATGACCTTTGCAACACTTTCGTTTGATTCATGGAAAACAAAACATTTCTAACCATACCACCCACGAATGAAAACCCTTACAATCATTTTATAAGCTTCAATCTAAATTCATTTTATTTGCACCCGGGGAGGGTAAGAAATAACTGTTTGCCCTTACAATAAATAAACTGGTTGATAGCAAAGATTATTTTCACTTCTTTCGAAAAGTACTTTTCGAGCAGTATTTTTTCAGCCCATGCACCCCTGAGATAATCGATCTTAGGGGTTGTTCCCGAGAATGAATCGACTCCAAACTTTTCGGAGATCAAACGTATTCAATTTAAAACTTTTTTTTTGAAAAAAACCTAATGGAATCTTAATAACACTCGAGCAGTATTTTTTAAGCCTATTCACCCCTCATATGATCGATCTTAGGGGTAGTTCCCGAGATGAATCGACTCCAAACTTTTCGGAAATAAAACGTAATCAATTAAAAACAAATTTTTTGAAAAAAATCTGACAGAATCTCATTAAGGGGAAGTCAGGCGAGGGTCCAATGGTAGTTAGTTAAAATTAAAAAAAAAAAAATTGAGGGGATCAATTCAAAAAAGGGCTATGTAGCAGGGTAGCGACATTGAAAAGCTACATTTAAAAAAAAACTGCATCAAAATTCGTTGAAAATTGGCCGAGAAAAACGCAGAACGGTAATTTGGTATTTTTTCTCGTCGGCCGCATCAGCCGTGACAGCAGACGCCACTGCTGCTACAGTGCGTTGCTGTGCGTGAGACCGCGCGTAGGGGGGTCGTACGTAATTCTAACCAACAAATTTCTAATCATGCAATCAAAAAGAAACAAATTTGTTGTAACCCACGTTTTTGTTGTATTTATGTTTTTATAAGTAATTTCAAACAGTTGCAAAGTGATCAGAGCCAAGAGCTTAGAATCTTCAAAGCTGGTAGGACAAGATTTCAATAATCCTTAGTCAGGTTTGAAATGTATGAACTAAGCCAGCCAATTACATACTTGAGGTGATAAACACTGATAAAGTTTGTTATTGACACAGTCTCTGAGGGTATATTAGAGTTAAGATCTTAGAAACTTCAAAGCAAGTAACAAGTTTTAAACAATTTTTAGCCATTTTAGAAATTCTAAATTTTATAAATAGTTTAAAAATATTTTTTTTCTACTTTTTCAATTGATTTATTTATCAAGAATTCTTTTTTAGTTTTAAAATTTTATAACTATTGAATACTTATATTACTTCAATACTTATAACTATTGAAAACTTGTCTTACTCGCTTTGAAGATTCTAAACTTTTGATTCTTGTATATGACTTATAGAGACAAAATTAAACAGATCTTGAAAAAATTTAATCTGGTTCATTTTTATGAGCTACATGCAAAGTTTATTATTGTCATAAAATCTTAAGATTTTCTTGGCTGACAATAAAGGTGTACTATGATTTTTTTTGTGCAAGGCAACCATGCCTTTGAGCATTGACATTTGCTCTTGCTGGGAGACCTACAACTTACTTTACATTTGAACTGTTCCAAAGCGTCAAGTCAATTCATTTGATAAGATCTCATTAGTTCAAGAAAGTTCTGAATGCATGAGTGATTGCAGCTACTGTTCCAATTTTTAGTTATCAAGTAGGCTAAAGTAAGTGGTCTCCCAGCAAGAGCAAATGTCAATGTTCATAGGCATGGTTGACTTTACACAAAAACAAAAATACTTCAACTTTATTGTCAGCCAAGTAAATCTTAAAGAATTTGTAGCAATAATAAACTTTGTGTGAGTGAAGCTTATAAAAATAAACCTGATTACAACTCTTTCAAGATTTGTTTAATTTTTTGACTATGTCTTGTTTTTTTTTTTTTTTTTTTTTTTTTTATGTACAGATATTGTTAAAACAACTATTTTATTGAAATATTACTTGTATTTGAAAGTTTTATAAATCAAGAGACCTACTTTACATGAAGAAAATTATTGAAATTTTTACGATCTGAAGCAAATCAAGAGTAAATATTGAAGAAATAATTGAAGAAACATGAATTGTTTATAATGCAACTGAAGAGTTTTATTTAAGAAGAAAATTTTTTCATAAAACTAGTGATTTTGCTAATTTTATTTAAGAAATAATGTATGATTCTTTTTTTCAATTGACACATTTTCAGCCTTGTATTGAGTGTAATGAATAAGTAATTTTGAGTTTCAGCTTATTTCATTATTTTGATTTTTCATCACATATATATTTGATTTTGCAAGATAATTTTTACTACGAATTTGATTTATTGAGGAGAGGTAGCTGAGGAGTAAGCCGTAAGGCAGTCATAAAGTTTTACAAACTTATAGGTTAGACGCGCATAGCCACGCACAGCAACAGCGGCAGACGACGACATGGCTGCCGCGATTGACGAAAAAAAATCTTCAACTGCCGTTCTGCGTTTTACTCAGTGAATTTTTAATCAATTTTTATGATTTTTTTTTAAATTACAGCTTTTTAATTTCTCTACCCTGCTACAGAGCCTTTTCTTAAAAATATTTTCTTAATTAAAATCTATTCATCAAAAAAACTCGCCTGACGTCCCCTTAACACTCGAGCAGTATTTTTTGAGCCCATTCTCCCCTTATATAATCGATCTTAGAGGTAGTTCCCTAGAATGAATCTACTCAAAACTTTTCGAATATCAAACGTAATCAATTCAAAACTTTTTTTTTGAAAAATACCTGACTGAATCTGATGAACACTCGAATAGTATTTTTTGAGCCCATTCACCCCTTATATGATCGTTCATAGGGGTAGTTGGCGAAATTGATTCGACTCTAAACTTTTCGGAAATAAAACGTAATCAATTCAAAACAAATTTTTTTTGAAAAATCTGACGGAATCTCACTAACACTTGAGCAGTATTTTTTAGCCCATTCACCCCTTATATAGTCGATCTTAGGGGTAGTTCCCAAGAATGAATCTACTACAATCTTTTCAGGGATCAAACGTAATCAATTCCGAACAATTTAAAAGAAAAAAATGATGGAATCTCATTAACTCTCGAGCAGTTTTTTTTGAGCCCATTTACCCCTTATATGATCGTTCTTAGGGGAAGTTGCCGAGAATGAATCGACTCTTCACTTTTCGGAAACAAAACGTTATAAATTCAATTAAATTTTTTGAAAAAAATCTGACGGAATCTCACTTACACTCGACCAGTATTTTTTGAGCCAATTCACCCCTTATATTATGGATCTTACGGGTAGTTCCCATGAATGAATCGACTCCAAACTTATCGGAAATAAAACGTTATCGATTAAAACTTTTTCTTTGAACAAAACCTAATGAAATCTCAGTAGCACTCGAGCAGTATTTTTTGAGCCCATTCACTTCTTATATAATCGATCTTAGGGGTTGTTCCCGAGAATGAATCGACTCCAAGCTTTTCAGAGGTCAAACGTAATCCATTCCAAGCAATTTAAAGAAAAAAAAAACTTACAGAATCTCATTAACACTCGAGCAGTATTTTTTCAGCCCATGCACCCCTAAGATAATCGTTTTTGGGGGCGGTTCCCGAGATGAATCGACTCCAAACTTTTCGGAAATGAAACTTATCGATTAAAACTTTTTTTTTGAACAAAGCTAATGGAATCTCATTAAAACTCGTGTCGTTTTTTTTGAGCCCATTCACCCCTTACATTATCGATCTTAGGGGTTGTTCCCGAAAATAAATTGACTCTAAACTTTTCGGAAATCAAACGTATTCAATTTAAAACTTTTTTTTTTAAAAAAACCTAATGGAATCTTAATAACACTCGAGCAGTATTTTTTAAGCCTATTCGCCCCTCATATGATCGATCTTAGAGGTAGTTCCCGAGATGAATCGACTCCAAACTTTTCGGAAATAAAACGTAATCAATTAAAAACAAATTTTTTGAAAAAAATCTGGCAGAATCTCATTAACACTCGAGCAGTATTTTTTTGGGGCCAATTCTCCCCTTATATAATCGATCTTAGAGGTTGTTCCCGAGAATGAATCGACTCCAAACTTTTTGGAGATCAAACGTAATCAATTAAAAACAAATTTTTTGAAAAAAATCTGACAGAATCTCAATAACACTCGAGCAGTATTTTTTGAGCCCACTCTCCCCTCATATAATCGATCTTAGAGGTAGTTCCCAAGAATGAATCGACTCCAAACTTTTCGGAAATAAAACGTTATCGATTAAAACTTTTTCTTTGAACAAAACCTAATGGAATCTCAGTAGCACTCGAGCAGTATTTTTTGAGCCCATTCACCCCTTATATAATCGATCTTTGGGGTTGTTCCCGAGAATGAATCGACTCCAAGCTTTTCAGAGGTCAAACGTAATCCATTCCAAGCAATTTTAAAGAAAAAAAAAACTTACAGAATCTCATTAACACTCGAGCAGTATTTTTTCAGCCTATGCACCCCTGAGATAATCGATCTTAGGGGTTGTTCCCGAGAATGAATCGACTCCAAACTTTTCGGAGATCAAACGTATTCAATTTAAAACTTTTTTTTTGAAAAAAACCTAATGGAATCTTAATAACACTCGAGCAGTATTTTTTAAGCCTATTCACCCCTCATATGATCGATCTTAGGGGTAGTTCCCGAGAGGAATCGACTCCAAACTTTTCAGAAATAAAACGTAATCAATTCAAAACAAATTTTTTGAAAAAAAACCTACTGAATCTCATTAAAACCCGAGCAGTATTTTTTGAGTATATTCAGCCCAGATTTCATCGATCTTCTGCGTAGTTCCCGAGAGTGAATCTACTCCAATCTTTTTGGAGATCAAACGTAATCAATTCCAAACAATTTTTTTGAGAAATGACTGATGGAATCTCATCAACACCTGAGCAGTATTTTTTGAGCCCATTCAACCTTTATATAACCGATCTTAGCGGTAGTTCCCGAGAAAGAATCTACTCCAAACTTTTCGGAGATCAAACGTAATCAATTCCAAACAATTGAATAAAACAAAAACTTACGTCATCTCATTAACTCTCGAGCAGTATCTTTTGAGCCCATTCACCCCTCACATGATACATCCTAGGGGTAGTTCCCGAGAATGAGTCGTCTCCAAACTTTTCGGGGTAAAACGTAATCAATTCAAAACCATTCTTTTTAAAAAATAATTGATGGAATCTTATTTACACACAAGCAGTATTTTTTGAGTTCATTCAGCCCATATTTCCTCGATCTTGTGGGTAGTTCCCGAGAATGAATCTACTCCAAACTTTTCGGAGATCAAACGTAATAAATTCCAAAAAATTAAAAAAAAAAAAAAAAACTTACGGCATCTCATTAACTCTCGAGCAGTATCTTTTGAGCCTATTCTGCCCTCATATGATCGATCCTAGTGGTAGTTCCCGAGAATGAGTCGTCTCTAAACTTTTGGGCATAAAATGTATTCAATTCAAACCAATTCTTTTCGAAAAAAAACTGACTGAAACTCATTAACACTGGAGCAGTATTTTTTGAGCCCATCCTTCTCTTAAATGATCGATCCTAGGGGAAGTCCCCGAAAATTTGTCATCTCTGAACTTTTTGGGGTAAAACGTAATCAATTAAAAACAAATTTTTTGAAAAAAATCTGACATAATCTCATTTACACTCGAGCAGTATTTTTTGAGCCCATTCTCCCCTTATATAATCGATCTTAGAGGTAGTTCCCTAGAAAGAATCTATTCAAAACTTTTCGGAGATCAAACGTAATCAATTCAAAACGTTTTTTTTTTAAAAAACCTGACAGAATCTCATTTAATACTCGAGTAGTATTTTTTGTGCCCATTCACCCCTTTTATGATCGTTCTTAGGGGTAGTTGCCGAGAATGAATCGACTCTAAACTTTTCGGAAATAAAACGTAATCAATTCAATTCAATTTTTTCGAAAAAAATCTGACGGAATCTCACTAACACTCGAGCAGTATTTTTTGAGCCCATTCTCTCCTTATATAATCGATCTTAGGGGTAGTTCCCGAGAATTAATCTACTCCAAACTTTTCGGAGATCAAACATAATCAATTCGAAACGTTTTTTTTGAAAAAAACCTGACAGAATCTCATCCAAAACTCGAGTAGTATTTTTTGAGCCCATTCACACCTTATATGATCGTTCTTAGGGGTAATGCCGAGAATGAATCAAATCTAAACTTTTCGCAAAAAAAACGTAATCAATTCGATTAAATTTTTTGAAAAAAGTCTGAGGAATCTCACTTACACTTGAGCAGTATTTTTGAGCCTATTCACCCCTTCTATAATGGATCTTAGGGGTAATTCCCAAGAATGAATCGACTCCAAACTTTTCGGAGATCAAACGTAATCCATTCCAAGCAATTGAAAAAAAAAAACTTACGGAATCTCATTAACACTCGAGCATAAATCGACTCCGAACATTTCAGAGAACAACATAATTAATTCCAAACTCTTTAAAAAAAAAAAAACTTACGGAATCTCATTGACACTCGAGCAGTATTTTTTGAGCCCATGCACCCCTTATATAATCGATCTTAAGGGGGGTTCGATTTAAGAGGTAGTTCCCGTGATGAATCGAATCAAAACCTTTCGAAAATAAAACGTAACCTATTCAAAATAATTTTTTTGAAAAAAACTGACTGAATCTGATTAACACTCGAGCAGTATTTGTTGAGCCCATTCACCCCTTATATAATCGATCTTAGGGGTAGTTGCCGAGAATCAATCGAATCTAAACTTTTCGGAAATAAAACGTAATCAATTCAATTAAATTTTTTGAAAAAAAGCTTACGGAATCTCATTACCCCTCGAGCAGTATTTTTTTGAGCCCATTCACCTCTTGTATGATTGATTTTGGGGGTAGTTCCCGAGAATGAATCGACTCCAAACATTTCGGAGATCAACATAATTAATTCCAAACTCTTTAAAAAAAAAAAAAACTTACGGAATCTCATTGACACTCAAGCAGTATTTTTTGAGCCCATGCACCCCTTATATAATCGATCTTAGGGGTGATCGATTTAAGAGGTAGTTCCCGTGATGAATCGAATCAAAACTTTACGGAGGTAAAACGTACTCAAATCAAAACAATTTTTTGAAAAATAACTGTCGGAATCTCATCAACACCTAAGCAGTATTTTTCGAGCCCATTCACCCTTTATATAATAAATCTTAGCGGTAGTTCCCATGAAAGAATCTACTCCAAACTTTTCGGAGATCAAACGTAATCAATTCCAAACAATTTGATAAAACAAAAACTTACGTCATCTCATTAACTCTGGAGCAGTATCTTTCCAGCCTATTCACCCCTCATATGATCGATCCTAGGGGTAGTTCCCGAGAATGAGTAATCTCCAAACTTTTCGGAATAAAACGTAATCAATTCCAAACAATTCTTTTTAAAAAATAACTGATGGAATCTCATTAACACCCGAGCAGTATGTTTTGAGTACATTCAGCCCATATTTCATCGATCTTCTGGGTACTTCCCGAGAAAGAATCTACTTCAAACTTTTCGGAGATCAAACGTAATCAATTCCAAACAATTTAATGAAACAAAAACTTACGTCATCTCATTAACTCTGGAGCAGTATCTTTTGAGCCTATTCACCCCTCATATGGTCGATCCTAGTGGTAGTTCCCGAGAATGAGTCGTCTCTGAACTTTTGGGCATAAAATGAATTCAATTCAAAACTATTCTTTTCGAAAAAAAACTGACCGAATCTCATTAACACTCGAGCAGTATTTGTTTAGCCCGTTCACTCCTTATATAATCGATCTTGGGGGTGGTCCCCAAGATGAAATCCACTCCAAACTTTTCGGAAAGAAAACGTAATCAATTCAAAACAATTTTTTTTGAAAAATAACTTACGGAATCTCATTTACATTCAAGCAGTATTTTTTGAGCCCATTCACTCCTTATTTAATCGGTCATAGTTATAGTTTCCGAGTCTGAATCTACGGAGGTAAAACGTACTCAAATCAAAACAATTATTTGAAAAATAACTGTCGGAATCTCATCAACACCTAAGCAGTATTTTTCGAGCCCATTCACCCTTTATATAATAAATCTTAGCGGTAGTTCCCATGAAAGAATCTACTCCAAAATTTTCAGAGATCAAACGTAATCAATTCCGAACAATTCAAAAAAAAAAAAAACTTACGGCATCTCATTAACTCTCGAGCAGTATCTTTTGAGCCCATTCACTACTCATATGACCGATTTTAGAAGGTAGTTGCCGAGATGAATCGTCTCCAAACTTTTCGGAAATATAACGTCATTAATTCAAAACAATTTTTTTGAAAAATAACTGACGGACTCTCATTTACACCCAAGCAGTATTTTTTGAGTCCATTCACCCCTTATTTAATCGATCTTAGCGGTAGTTCCCGAGAAAAAATCTACTCTAAACTTTTCGGAGAACGTAAACAGTTCCAAAAAATTAAAAAAAAAAAAAACTCACGTCATCTCATTAACTCTCGAGCAGTATCTTTTGAGCCCATTTACCCCTTATGTGATCGATCCTAGGGGTAGTTCCCGAGAATGTGTCGTCTCCAAACTTTTCGGGGTAAAACGTTATCAATTTCAAAACAATTCTTTTTGAAAAACAACTGATGGAATCTCATTAACTCGCGAGCAGTATCTTTTGAGCACATTCACCCCTCATATGATCGATTTTAGTGGTAGTCTCCGAGATTGAATCTACTCCAATCTTTTCGGAAATAAAACGTAATCAATTCAAAACAAATTTTTTGAAAAAAAACTTACTGAATCTCATTAACACTAGAGTAGTATTTTTAGCATATTCTCTCCTTATATGATCGATCCTAGGGGTAGTTCCTGAGAATGTGTCGTCTCCAAACCTTTCGGGGTAAAACGTACACAATTCAAAATAATTTATTATTTTGAAAAAAAAACTTACGGCATCGCATTAACTCTCGAGCAGTATCTTTTGAGCCCAATCACCTCTCTCATGATCGATTTTAGGGGTAGTTCCCGAGAATGAATCGACTCCAAACTTTTCGGAGGTCAAACGTAATCAATTCAAAACAAATTTTTTGAAAAAAACTCGACGGAATCTCATTTACAAAATTTTTTATATTTCTGACTTTTTTTTTGGAAAATTCAAAGAAAATTACAAGCCAAACCCATGTTTTTAAGAATAACTATGTTTTTCTGTTGATTACATTGTATCTTACAACCTTTTTTTACTTTATATCTCTTAAATGTGCAGAATAATTTTCATTGATAACTGTATCATGCATAAAATATAGATTCGTTAGCTACTTCTCCAAAATCTCGGCTTTTCACACTTTTCCTGGACCGGAAAATGATTTAAACCACTTTTTATCATTTTTCCTATATTCTTTATCAGTCAACGAAGGTTTCCCATTAAATTGCATCAGAATCCGTTCAAAAATGAGTACACTGTTGATTTCAGGCAAAAAAGTTCATTTTGTCCCACCGTGTGCGGCGGATATCACAGAACAACCAGTTCGCGATTACCGAACTAATATAGTTCTGAGTGCTTTCACTGACCTTCGAGTCCGCTTTGGGAATTTTTGCATACGCAAGACATCCGAATCTCCTAATTTTCTCAAAATGCAGATTTTCTTTGCCGCAAAACTTCCTTAAAGGAATCTCAAAATCAATAGACTTGTGTGGTGACCTATTATACATATGGACGGTTGTTTCAGCAGCAAGCATATATATGGTTTTCAGCAGACCACAATCCGACATCAACGCCCTAATCTTTCTCTGCAGACTGTCATTAAATTTTTCAGCGACGTCGTTTTGTTCAGGGGTGCTCGGAGGTCCTAAACTTGCTTCTATTCCTTCTTTCTTCATAACTTTGATAAACCTGCCTCCCACAAATTCCTTACCTCGATCAGATCTAATATAGCAAAGTTTTTCATTCTTGCCTAGCAAGTTCCTAGCCGTGACCATATATTTTTCGAGACTCTTGCCCGAACCATCTTCAGTCTTCAAACAATACATCTTTGCGAAACGACTGTGGTCGTCTACAAAAACAGTCATATACCTATTTCTACCTGGAAAAAACAATTGATTTTATCGGCCCCATCGTATCGCAATTTACCCTCTCAGATGGTCTACATGCACGGGTCCGAGTTTCTGTAAAAGGTAATTTCTTCATATTCGATAAAATGCATAACTCACAGTCTTTAATATTATCCCCGAATCTCACGCCTTTAAGAGCATTTACTTTCTTCTGCAACTGTTTCAAGTAACCCTAAGATACATGACCCAAGCGTGTGTGCCATAACATACCCTTATCCATTCTATAATCTAAATTCACGGCGTTGAGGGGCTCATCAATATAGGCACTCATCTTTTTATCTAAAATACCTATCTTATCAGCATCTACAATTTTCCTATTTAGTGTTTCCTCGTTAAGATCAAAATCAATAGCCGATTCGTCTACATTTTCACTTAGCTCCAGCAAACTCTCCCTCCTAATCTCAGGTGGAAGTTGTATTGTTTTCTTGACTGACTTATCCAACTCTCCAATAATATCCACATCTTCGAGCTGAGATTGACTCAGGAGCTCATCAACAGTTCTTATTCGCGCTTTGCAAACGTAATTTTCATATTCAAACTCACTGCCTTCAACATTGATTCCAGCATTCAACGAAATCTCCAAGTTGGATCTGTTGTATCTCCCCAATAAATACACATCGTGTGATTTCCTATCGAAAATTTTCAAAACATCCTCGTCTAAGAATGTACCCATACCCGCATCTGCAAAGCGTAGAAGAGAAATTAAATTAGCTCCCAAATTTTCGGCCGATATCACATTTGTCAATTTAATTAATTCATCATCATCTAATTTTGAGAATAAAAATAGATCCCCTTTACCATCTATCTTAATATCTGCCGAGCTATTTTTATTAGCACATTGAATCACACCTCCTCTACTTTTCTCAAAATTGGATAGTATAATGTTCTTCCCTACCATATGCTCCGTAGCATCAGAATCGGCAATAAAATTTATCATATTATTTTCGACAGTATTAAAATTCGACATACCTGTCAGACGTGCTTTTGGTTGACCTCTGTTACCACCTCTCTGTTGCTGGTTTGACCGTCCTCTTTCTTCTCCACCTGCGCCACCTTTACCTCGACCTGATGTACTCCTACCTCTACCGTTATCACTCCCTCGACCCCTTTGATTTCCCCGAAAATTTAAACCACGTCCCCTATAACCTCTACCGTGACCAACGAAACCTCTGCCTCTATTTCCGAACGAACTACCTTTATTCATTTGATAATTGTATCTCGCTTCTAGCGTCTATGGATTGGTATCACTTTGAACTTTTAATTTGCCTCGAATATTTTTAATATGCCTCAATATTCAAGTACACTTAAATAAGGTGAAATTATAATTCGTGCCTAATACATTGTATTTGTTCAAAAATTTCTATTCTTTGGATTTTGAGGGTCCAGATTATGAATCTGTACTTCAATTTGAATCCAATGACTCTTATAAGGTCTATACTCAAATAAAGTAAATTTGAAATTTTTGCTCCATAAATCAAACCATAATAAGTTTTTTGCACTAGAATGTCTAAGGTTGCTCATTTTAGGTATGTGTGTATCTATATTGGAATAAGCCCAGACATTTGGAAGACTTTTTTTGTTTTTTTCATCAGTAATATGGTTGTAGATTTTTGTTTTAAAATATTTTTGATTAAAGTTATACTTTAAATAAAATTTAATCATTTACGGAATATTCTAACTGTAATTGTCGAGTTATGATATTACGTAAATGATTGTAGCAACTCAAAATTTGATGTCAAGACTTTTTAGGTAATTTTGAAAAACTGAATTTTTAAACTCTGAACCTGAATCAGTCTGAACTAAAAAAGGTTGACGAGGTGCGGCTCGTTTAAGAATTTTTTTAAAAGCAGCCGTCACACTGGGTCTGGATTTATCTTTAATAGCTTCGACGAATGCGTATTTTGACAAGCATCCCCTGCGACAAGTAAAAAAGTGAAGTTGTCGTTGTATTCTTTTATACCAGACGTTTGCAAGAGGTTAAGTTCCCACAAGTCGTCGACGTTTGACACGTTATAATGTAGCCTTGGATATTTTCGTTTCACTGGTCGGTGGAGGGTGTAAGCGTCCTGGTGTGATAACCAATCGTAAATTCTCTTTTTTTCCACTTCATCGGTCAACTTTTTTCCTTTTGCATTAACACGTAATAAATTTGTGGCTACGACAAAGCCAGCCTCGTGAGATAAATCATAATACTGATTTTCGCACTTTAAATTTTCATCTTCATCCATTTAGTCATACTTCTTGTTTTTTTCGGTGAAAAGTCAGTTTTTACTTTTTTTCGTAAACCATCGGCTTTTTTAATTCGTTTTTCTCCACGTTTAATCTCTAGTGTAGTTTGATAAACTATTTTAATAGCACCACGTTTAGCCTTGGCTCTTGGTCGATCAACGTACAAGTTATTCAAAACTTTCTTTTGTCTGTACGGTTAAATGAATGATTTTTTGAGACTTGTGAATTCTTCTTGTCCAGTAAGATTGAAATTTTTCACTGTATCTTTTTCGTAGAGCGGGTCGTGACGAACTGATTCCTTTAAAAGCTCAACTATATCTGAGCCTTCTATTCAGCTTTTGTCACTAGAAATTGTACCAAACGAATCCCATTGAAGTCGCCCTGGAGCCGATTTGTTTCAAAAATTTCACAAATGACGTGCTTTTTTAACTTGATATCTCGGAAAAATTTATAAAATTACATCGATGCTCATGGGTTCGGAATCGTCATCATTTATGTCAACGTTTTCGGCTAATAATTAACTTTCATTAACAGATTCGTTAAAATCCATCAAAGGCTTTTTGTAGTAATTGTACTTTTCTTTGAAAGAAAGAAATCGATACAAAACTTGTAAATAATTTTTACACTTGTCGAAATCGTTTAAAAATTTTTTTGAATGTATAATTTCATACATTTCTTTATCGAGCTGCGTTAAATAATTACTAGGAGTTTGCACAGTAGTTTCAGTATCCTGCTCAGATTTATTAATCTGTTCAAAATACTCTCGGGAACGATAACCATTTTCTGCATTATTTGAGAGATGAGAAAATTTCAAACAATAAAACGTTTAAGTTCGGTGTAAGTAACACAGGTAAAAATCCAACACCATGCTGACAAATTGTTTTTTTTTTTTTCTTCAACCAGTTGTTTTTATTATTTTTGTTACAGACGATTAATTTACGTAAAACATTTTTGTGTTTCTTTAAACGATTTTTTTCTGCACAGCTTGGACTTAGATTTCCAGAGAGAGCATTCAAAACAATTTCACAAATTTTTTTAGCAAGTGCTTTGTCTGCGACTTTCAACAACGCTTTCCGCTGCTCGTTATTGGAATGGCAAAGTGCGTCAAGAATAGCAACTTGTTTTTTAGAGGAAAAAGTACCCGATGCTGCTTCAGCCATAGTTGGTGAGTTACTGAGAAGGGTCTTGTATATCAAATTGATTTAACGTTTTTTCGGAACGTAGAAGTAATTTACTTTATCGTCTGGAAAAATACACGCTTGAAATCTTAATTCATCCAGTGTTGCTTGAGTAAGATCTACCAAGAGATACGAGTGGGGGAGTTTGGTTGCGTCTAAATACGCCTCTTTTACAAAACTTGTGGTTTCCGGACAAATCTGTTTAGCAAAATGTATAATTGTGATCTATCCCATGGATTTTTGAAAATGACAAAGTCATGACTGTTTAACGATTATGTTCGCTGAATACGCGACTAATGAAAGAGGTTTTGCATAATCAGAACTACACTGATATTTCGATGATGCTATCCCTTGGTAGAAAGATCGAGAATTACATCGCAAGACGATGATTCGCGCATTAAATCGTCGAGCACTAGTAGTCTTTTCTTATGGTTATCGTTAGAGTAATCTGTTGGATCTGGTAACCCTTCTTTAAATTCAATTTTTCCGTTTAGTTTTTTGTATGCCTCTTGCCACTCTGCATAGTAAAATAAAATTCGGTCAAACTTTACGTTACATAAAGTATTTCTATGTTCTATAAAACGCGAGACAAAAAACTTTTTCCGGAGCCGGTAGATCCTGCTATGATACAGGTAAAAGGGTGTTGCCAGCGAGTATCCATTTTGAAAACTGAAGGGAAAAGATCAAAGTCGGCTTATTTATTCTTACCTGTAGCATCGTGCCGTAGCCCTGAGGTTTTAGTAGCCGTTCTAAAATTTTTCAAGGTGTGTCACGGTATAGGTTGCTGGTTCGAATCCTCGTGGGTGCAAATCTGCGAGCTTTTAAACTTGAATAACCAGATTGTTTAATAAATTGGTTGAAATTAAATTAATGGACTTAAGAATAATTTTTTTTATACGCGTTTTTTTTCTGCGGCGGCGGCAGCGGATCAAGCGCGCGGATACGCGGATCGTGCACGAGAACCCGCGTATGTTCAATCGGATATTTCTTTTAAAACACGGTTGCTTGCTAAAAATTGTTCCTTGCATCGAAAAATCAGTGCTTGTCACTGAAAGAATAGTGACGGTCTTTCATATTTTTTGTACTAAAAACTCTATTGTGGCGTCTGCTATTAATAGAAAAGTTGACTCGTTGAAGTTTTTTATATGATTTTGTTTTCTAATAATTATATTCAATATTCCTTTCATTTAAGTTCAAAATTTATGAAAAAACATTTGCAAAATGAAAAAATAAGAATAAAGTGTCTAATTTGCGAAGAATTAAAATAAAACAACTTATAACCTCAAAAGGGTTAACTTCCTTATCGACGGCGCTCGTCTCATGAACCTGGGAAAAATTTTAACCTTGCATCCCAAAATCGATGCATGGCATCAAAACTCAGTGCTTGGCATTGAAAAGATAGTGAGGATCTCTCATATTCTTTGACTTATCTGAAGCAGTATTTTTTGACTGCCACCGTGAGGAGAGGTGTTGGTGTGATAATTTACAAACACAGTTGAATTTAAAATATTTACAAAGTTTTTTATTAATATAACATTTTTTGCATAATTACAGCTGAATCTAAAATATTCACAAAAAATGGTGTTTTAATAATACACATTTTGTTTATTTTTTTACAATAACAGTTAAATCTAAAGTATTTACAATGAATACATTCGCATTTGATTTAAATTACAGATAGTACATTTTTTATTTACAATTTCAAGTTTATTTTTCACATTTTTTGAAAACATAAGGAACGGAAGAAGTATGCGAAAGAAATCTTCTTTTTTTCAAAACCACCGAGCATGATTTACTTTCATCACGGGTAACTACATCGTGGGTTGGCAATCGATGAATAGCTTTAAAGTGAAATTCGATTTTATCCTCAGGATTAGTAAAGGCATTTGAAATTAATTTTTCAATACTCTCAAAGTTTACTGTTTGCCTGTTTTTATAATTTAACGTTATCTCTTTAACCTTTACGCAATCACTTACGATACCATTACTTGGTGATTCAACATGATAGCCATAAAATTTAGGTCCACCACTGACAAATTTACGCACAGAAGACCCAGACCGTAATCTTCAAGCTCATCCGTCGTATCACCAAACTTGAAACCAAGATGAGGGTGATACTAGTCAGGATTATTTTTATTACTAACATACAGACAAGAATCAGTATCGCAATAAAGCACGCGGTTACCAAGCTTTTCGAGATAACTATACATTTAAGGCGAGCTTGTGCTGTCACGTAAGCTGCAATCACAACATTTGTAAACGGAGTTGTAGCTAAAGTTTCCTCTTTCGATTGCCAATTTACGTACAAAATATCCGAACTGGCAGGTAAAATATTCGATACCTCTTTTGTGGGATCGGTCAATAATTTTACTAATCCCTCGCTAGTTGTAACTATTTCCGTTTTTTTAAGGTCCGATCTCTGTGAAAATTTTCCCCAAAAAGAGTTGAGTGCTAATTTAGCAACAGCACGTAATCCGGCGTTTTTTGAAATAATTTTTGCATCTAATTCGATACCCTCAGCTTTTTGTACTCTCGTAGGTACTTGAGTTTGGCTGTTTCGTCAACGCACCAAGTAGGCCATCCGCTAGCCTCTTGTTTAATTTTTAAAAATGTGTTAATGTATTCTACGAATAGACCACCGGTTCCTTTATCGTTTCAAATGACATAAATTTTCGTAATTACATAACCTAGTTCAACAGCTTTTCTTAATTCTTGCACGACCCACGTCCCCGAAAATTCACGTTCTTCAATTTTCTTGTGTACGCAATCTTTTTGTATTCATCTCTTCGCAGCACGAACGGCATAAGCTAAAAAGTAACTTGTTATGCATTTAACCAGTAGAAGGGGCAAGTGTAAATTTCGAAGGGGTAAAACTTTACACTTTACCAGTCCCTCAAAATTAGATACATCATTATTTTTACCAGTTAGTTGTTCGCACTCGGATCCTGTGTATATTTTCGGATGTGAAATTGGAAAGACTCCTGCTTTCGATATAAATGGGTACATTAAAATTATATCCACACATGATATTTTTTCGTCGTCGGAAGCATCGTAAAGCGTTACAAAATTTTCTGTACGACCACCAAAAAAAGCTTCTCGTGGATTCAACCTTACAGCGTTTACTAGAGGATGGTCTTTTAAGAATTCGTTTATACTATGGTCCTCTAGTTTCATTCTATCAAACTCGTGTTGCCATATTTCGCGAACTTCGTAACCCGCAGATTTTAAAGCATCAATTTTGATTTTAGTTTTTTCGTCAATCTAGTTGAAAGATTTTTCAAAAACAGAAGCAACATCGCGATTTTTTGGATAACATTCAATGCAACCGTGATAAAAGCAACTTTGAAACTCGTATACGATACCTTTCTTTGAACTAGTTGAGGGTAAATCAGGGTTTGGTGGTAAGTAACCATCGACTTTATGTTTCCCCTCTAACCTAAATTCGCGAGATCTTGCTGCATGGATTATTAATCGCCCTTCTTTTTTTCACGAAGTAATAATTCAATGGTTTTTTCAGACTGTTTATCTGCACCCGTATAACCACCCGGAGGTAAAAGTGCTATGCTAACGTTTTTTAAAAAATTTTGTCTAAAAACTCTTGAGCATGCAGAAGCTATTGTGGTTGCCAAAAGAAACGGATCTACGTCACCTACTTCTAGAAAAATTTTCCTAAACGTTAAACATGCTTTTCTTAAAATTTCTACATCCATCCTACAATACTCAGTTATCTCCTTTTTGAAATCAAACACGTTGTTATTTGTGCTTTGTTCGTTGTACCATTCAAAAAAAGTATTAAGATCATTTTCCGACATGGAGTCAGGATCGTAATACTTTGATGGTGGTAATTTTCCTACATAATTTCGATTTTCTTCCGTGTTAAAAAGATGTGGAAAGTACCCCTTCTTTTGAGTAGGAGGTAAACCAAATGTTTTAGGGAGCAAATTTAGTTTCATGTGAAACTAATTTAAACTATCTATTAGTTTAACATTTTTATGCAACATCAAGACAATTTTAGTTCCATTTAAAATTATCGACGGTACGATCGGATTTTGTCGGTCTGTTAATTCCCTCAGAATAAATTACCCATCGAACCTACTCATGTTGTGTGCTATACAAATAATGTCTTTAAAATACTATTTTTTCTAAGAAAAATAAAATCTATAAATTCTTTGATGGGCTTATCGCGAAAAATAAGTTCACAAAAACCACAGCTCTTACATCCAACTACATTATCCATCTAAATTAATACAATCGGTACAACGCTGTTGTAAAACACACAAGTTTGGTACGTGCTTTACAACACCTTTTCAAACTCGTGAGTACCAGTGGTTTCGAAATCGTAAAACACAAAAAGAAATTTTTTGTCAATTTGATCTTGTTTTTTTTTTCTTTTGCATATAGCAAAGTGAATTAATTTCGTGAACCGACTGACAAACCTTAAAATAAGTAAAACCGCAGCGTTGCTTGTCACTTGACTTTTTTTTTACAATATTTACATAATCTTACATTTTTACAAACAGAATTTGATTTGATTGTTTTTTTTTTTTTTTTCAAATGATTGGCGTAGCATCCGAGGCCTCGAAAACTTCTGTTACAATCTTCACAGAATTTTTTAACATTTTCTTTATCACACGGTGGGTCGTAAAAACAACAGGGACATTTAAAAACGCATTTGTGACTTTCCAAATGATTATACCGTTTGTTGCAAACGATACAGAAATATTTCGCTCCTACACAACCCGGTAAAATTGTTATAGTGTCGAAATGACTTGCTTTTACATCAAATAAAATATTAGCGATACCCTCAACTTTATTCACAACTTTTGGCCCGTCCAAAAAAAGTCGTTTTCCGGTACCAATTGTTTCTTTTTCATATACGATTATCGCAATAATTTTAGATTTATAAAATTTTTGAAATAATTCAATCTCGTACAAGCTACAACCGTTTTTTGGAATTTTAACTTTGGCATCTGCCACGAGCTTATTAGCAAGCTTAAGCTGGGTATTATTTAAATTTTTTCGAACATCCGTGTAAGCCTTTAAATTTTCACGCGATTAATAAATTTTATATTCAGTATTTAATTCTCCGACTACTAAGGCTCACGGTAAGCACGTATTATCAGAATTTACTATTTGAACCAACGATTTTTGATTCACTACATCGATAGTTATCGCTCGTCCCTTACCTCACGCTACCGTTACGTACGTGGCTTGTACCTTGAAACTTTCATCTAAAAAAAAATTGTATTCGATTGAATAACGCTATTTATTATGTTCCACAAATCTTTGAAATCAAATTCCTCTATGGGCCTAAGAGATAAATAAGCTGACCCGTGTGAAAAACGTTCGCTTCGGATGCTTACCCCAACCATATCATTTTCGCTTTGGCTTTGATTTTTAATTAATTCTAAAATTTCTTTGAAAGCCGTTTCTGAATAGTTTATATTAATGTCCACGGGAGGTTCATTAAATTTAATTCGGAAACAGTTGCCTCCATTTTAAACTGCTTATTATAGGTCGAATCGTGACTAAAGCTAAATTTTTCAAAACCTCTACCTACTTAGTTCGGGAAAATGACCGGCTGTAAATCTTCCACCTGTTGTGGCTCAAACTGGTGGTCGGGAACTTCCTGTTGGTGATCTACCTACTGCTTCCCCCGATAATCTTCTGTTTGTTCTCCAGCGTTGCGGCGACTTTCATGAGACGCTATAGATTTGATTTTAAAACATTTCATAACTTATTTTCAAAATAAAAAATTTCTGATAGTATTATCTTAAAAACTTTAAGCATGAATTTCAAATACTTTAATATGTTCAAATGTCTTCGTTTTTATAATTGATTTGATTGGTTTAGAACGTTTAATTCAAAATTTGAATTGAGTTACTTTGTTATCATGAACTTTTTTCGCGATAATTTTTTGAATAATTGAATACTTTGTTTCAATAAACGGACTAAATTTCTTTGCAGGATTCCATATAATAAAGTGAGAATATTTATCATTTTAAAAACTACTTTAATATAAAATAAAAATAAAAATGACTGTATGAATTTTACGTTTTTGATTTAAATTTAAAACGGAGTCAAAAGTAAAATTTAACTTTTTTTTAAAATCAGGCAATATTGGTAAAAAAAAAAATTTATGGAGTTTGTTTTTAATAATAGTTTATAAGAGAATGAAATATAAAGTTTTTCATTACATTTTGTTTTTTGGGAGTGAGAAAGTTCCTGATGTTCATTCTGCTCCTCCACTACTTGCTGTAAGACTACGACTGAAAAAAAAAAGTTTATTAGAATACGATTTTTCATAAAATTACAATAATTAACGGAAATTACTAAAAATTACCATAATGCTGCTGTTGTTCTCGGAATTCTCTCGGAGGTTCATGCACCTCTGCCACCGTAGTTATCTGCGTTACTGACACTGCTTGCAGCTGCAGATCTGGGTACAGTTACTACGAAAAAAAAAAGAAAAATATTTATTAGTACCAGCTGGAACTACAAAAATTGATTGAAATAACAAAAAATTTATAAAATCTCCATTGCATAACTCCTGCTGGAACTCCGACGTGGGTGGTTGCTGATTATTGTGCGCCAGCGTCTGCGCAGAGTCCATAGTACTGCACTGAGTCACTGCTTGCTGCTGCAAACATCGAATTAGAGGAGCCTGCCTCGATGATGGTGACATGCTTTCTGCTACCTGCGGCTGTACCAATGATTCTTCCCCTTGCAACGCTGGCTGCACTGTAGAGGTGGCAAGAATCGTTAACTCAGGCGTCTCGGGTAGAACTACCTGCTGCGAGGGTAGTAAACGTGACGGACCAGGCTCTACATGAGCGATGTCAAACTCATCTGAAAATTAAAAAAATTCACATGAAATATTCATACATGTAAAAACTAAATTATAATTTTAAAAAAATCTACAATAGAATATAATTACTCTCGAAATTTGAATCATTTATTTGAATAATATCCGTTGCCTTCCTGTAATTTCGAAGAACCAAGTCAATAAAACTCGGAGCATTGGTGACAACGGTTTACTCTATAAAAAAAAAATTACAAATTTATTAAAAAAAAAAAAAACATTTAATTTATTTTTTATTTTTTAAAATAACATACCTTGATCTCTCATTTGTTTTGTTTTGGGTTTTTTTGCAAGTGGCTCAGGAAATGTTGGTGATTCCGCTTCCTCTAGTTTTCATATTTCTCCTGGTAATTTTCAACAGTATTCTTAAAGCTCCTTTTGCGATCCTTGCTCTCGAGAATCCGATCTCTGAGAGCATTCCGTTTTCTTGACTCCCTGTAAGTTTGCAGTCGTGCAAACTGAACTATGAAAAAAAAGTAAAAAAAAAAATTAGTAGGAAAAAAAAAAAAATAAAATAAAAAAGTACTCACTTCTCATCTTGTACCTCTGCTCCATGATTTCGGGGAGTTCATCTTGGAACCCTCTCTGAATAACATGGTCTCCTATAATCATCACCATATGGAAGATGTTTTCAGATTTTTTAATAAATTTGTTGTTAATTATTGAAATTTCACTTGTTGAACACCTTTTCAATAACTCCACAAACACATTGTAGGGTTCGTCGGTTGAGTTCTCATACAGTCTACGCAATAGAGCTGTATAAAACTCTTCACCCACATTGCCAATGTGCAAGAAGTCGCGTAAATAAAACATCACCTCTATCACTATCACGAACAAAAACTTATTCAACACAGGTTCGGGCATCTTAAAAATATCTTGATTCATCAAATCCACAATTGAACCCTCCATTGCAAGTGAAAAAAAACTCGAGAAAGAAAATCTCAAAGATGCACCAACTATAACTCTTGACTCAAGACTGAGAAGAGAACTGTTAACCTGACCTGGACGCATCTGAACTAGCACCCACTTTCCTCGGATGGAGGGGGAAAATTTCACCAAAACATCCTCAGTTAGAAAAATTACAAATTTTTACAAGAAACTTGTCGTAGGGTGATAGAAAATTGACCCCCAGAGCGTAAAGCCACTCGAGACCGCCTTCGAACTCAAGAGACCATTAGATTCATTTCATTCAGGCATACCGTTGTGTTGAAGATCTCTATCACCCCCCCCCCCTCCCAGGTAGTGTTGTAAACCCTAGTAGAAGAACCCAAGAGGGCATTTCACTCAGGTATGTCACGACTTTGAGATCTCTATCAGCTCCGCAGGCAGTGCTATAAGCCCTAAGTGTTATAAACCCTAGTAATAGAAATTCTTGACCTCGTCGTATTTCTTACCTGAAAATCTACCCCTGCACAGGTGCGAGTCCATACTTGTTGCAAGCGAGCAAATTGTCGAAATTCTTATACCTAGCTGTTTTATTGCCTACTATAGTAAAAAAGAGCCGTAGCTCACAGCGCAAAAGTACGCGAGCATACACAACTGCAGGAGACGGTAAAACACCTAAGGATTAAGAATTTTTTAGATTTACAACTCGTCTGCCTTCGACCCGAATAAAACGAAGAATTTTCAAAAAATTCAGATACCTTCTCTTGTACCCGAAAACTTTCGAGTTACGACAGGCTTAGTAAATTCGGAGAAAATTAAATTTTCCAAACTAAAGTTTTCTCTTTTCGAAAAATAAAAATTCCTTCGAACGAAAAATAAAAAATACTCGAAACCATCAAGTTACAACCGCGTGTTTTGTAGAAATTTTCCAGCGGTTCGAGAATCACTTAAAATCTAAAACTCCAGGCCATCGAAAATTCTCTTAAATATTAAAAAAAAAAAAATTTGCATACATTTCCAAAAATTTGCATCAAATTTGCATAACGCATCCCCGAGCCGCAGGGCCCTACACCCAATGACGTCACGCTACCTCCACCGCTCTATGATACCGGGAGACACCCCGCTGGGTCTGGTATTTCTAATGACGTCACTAAGCCAACGCATTCCCGACTCGCCGGGTCCTACACTCGATGACGTCACGATACCTCCACCACGCTATGACATCCTAGTAGAGGGACTACTCCTGATGACGTCATTAAGCCAACACACCCCGCACCGCAGCGTGATTTGCATATAATTTGCATAACGCGCCCCACCGGGCCCTACACCCGATGACGCCACCCCGCCGCGCTATGACACCCTAAAAGGGGGACTCTCCGCTGGGTCTGGCGCCAGCACTCCTCGTGCCTTCACCAAGCCACGCCCCTTCTGTCTGGCTATAACCGGACGTGTCTACTTTCATTGGTATTGTTTATATAGTAATAATTATTATTATCATGATTTTAATCGGATAATTTCGAACACTTGATTAAATAATTATTTTTTATCAAATCCATTCTCTAAATTTTTTAATTGAATTGTAATATAAAAATTAAAAATAAAAATTTAAATTTTAAATTTTGCTCTTCAACCAATCACATTACGAATAAAATGCTGACATTCTTTTTGGGTTCTCTCTTTTATCTTACGATCCCAAAGCAATGTGTGTTCATAGCAGAGCGGATAAAATAGTAGTATTACTAATTTAAGACCCAAAGGGCGTAAGTTCAAATCTACCCTGTGACTCTTTTTTTTATAATTTTTTAGTCCATTAATACATTCAAAAAATAAAAAAAAATGTATAAGTGATTATTTATTTAAAGATTAGAAAAAAAAATCCTTACGGGAATCTGTACGGGAATCCGTGCGGAAATCGGTCTCAATTTTCCGTGCTGGAAACCCGTACCTACTCCAGTACGGATTTCCGTACGGGTTCCCGTATAGATTTCCGTCCGTATTTTTTCAGCTGGTTGTTGTTTTCATACAATATTGTATCCATGTTGAAGGTATTTTTAGAATTTGAGTTGTAAAAAAAGCATTTTTGTGGACCCAAGGGGCGTAAGTTCAAATCTACCCTGTGACTTTTTTTTTTTATAATATTTTAGTCCATTAATACATTCAAAAAGTAAAAAAAAATGTATAAGTGATTATTTATTTAAAGATTAGAAAAAAAAATCCTTACGGGAATCTGTACGGGAATCCGTGCGGAAGTCGGTCTCAATTTTCCGTACTGGAAACCCGTACCTACTCCAGTACGGATTTCCGTACGGGTTCCCGTAGGGATTTTCGTCCGTATTTTTTCAGCTGGTTGTTGTTTTCATACAATATTGTATCAATGTTGAAGGTATTTTGAGAGTTTGAGTTGTAAAAAAACCATTTTTGTGGAAAAGTATAATAGATCTTAAAGTTCAAAGCAGTGTCTAAATTTTTTTTTTCCAATCTAAATTCATACTGCTTGCGTTAAAAAGCGCATACTGAGTACATTGAGTACAGAACCAAAAACAAAAGAAAAAGAATTTTATTTTTTTTAAGAACAAGATTTTATAGTTTTAAAGATGATTGGAGATTAATCTAAAGTATTTGTTGACTTTGTGTTGATTATCCAGGTAGGATTGGAGATTAGATGGTCACCATGCTAGGTGATTTGTGACAGATTTAGTCTGTATTTTCCAAAATAAAGTTTTTGAACAATTTTTTTACCATGTGTTTGTTGTTGTTACATTATGTATAAATATGAATTTTTTACATTTTGTTCTAAAAAATTCTGATTTTTATTTTTATTTTGTATTCCGTTCGATGATACAGTCTCATTTGCTTTCGTCTCATTTTCGTCTTTCGTTATTCTGAGGCCAACTGTTCTTGATGCTTAAAGAGAAGAAGGGGTATCCACCACCCTTGCGTGGTCCTCCTAAAATCCTACCTTTAATGTACAGGGTGTAGAAAATGTAACGGGACCCCTGATTTACTCGAAAACAATGCAATTTTCGTATAGCACACTTAATGTAAAAGTTTCCTATAATAAAAATTAACGATTTTGTGGGCCCTATGAAAAAATGCCGAGGGGTAAAATCATCAGGTTTACTATAAAAAGAGCAGTTTCAGAGTGTAGTTTTTACCAGGCTCACCAAGTATTCAATCTGACCCCTCTGGATTCAAAACTTCCTGGGGTGTACTTATCGCCAGTTGCCTTAGATGTCCATCATGACCCCTCCGTAATCAAAGCTTTCTGGGAAAACCATCTCCAGTTAATTATCATCATATCATGCATCACGTGCCCACCCTGACCTATCTGGAGTCAAAACTTTCTTGGGAAATTATCTCCAAAGCGTAATAATCATCAGGTGTCCGCCCTGACATCTCCGTAGCCAAAACTTCCTGGGGAAAGTATCTCCAAGACGTAATTATGACTAGGTGCACTAAGTGTCAATCCTGAGCCCTCTGAAGTCAAAACTTCCTGGGTAGCGGTAACTAAAGCAGTAACTACACTCTGGAGATGCTATTCTAGTAGTAAATCTGATGATTGACTTACTGGAGAAATCATCTCCAAGGCGTAATTATCATCAGGTGCTCCGGGTGTCCGCCCTGACCCCTCCGGACTCAAAACTTCCTAGGGAAATCATCTCCAAGGCGTAATCGCAGTCCTATGCACTAGGTCTCCGCCGTGACTCCATAGTTGTTAAAATATTTAGCAAAAGATAAATAATTTGTTAAGGGCAGATTCATTCATACAAGCAAAATTGTAGCTAAAGGTCAATGTGACGTAAACAAGAATGATCAAAAATAATGGATGAATCTCAAGCAAGTTATCAAACTCTGCTAAGTCAATCTGCAATAGTGTGGACTTGATGGAGTTTTTGTATTTTTGAAAGAAAGTACAGTTCTAAAAGATGGGTCGATTTTTATTCATATTATTGGAGGAAGCGATAATAAAAGAATATTTAAAAGTAGAGATTTTCGGGACCGGGCAAATCAAAGAGGGCCTAAGGTAATGATTTGAGCTTCAGGCTGATTCTTGACAATGGTCAAGCTGGTACTTTCCATACAACTGAGAGGGTTATTTAGTAGATATAATTGTTATAGGCAGGTAGTTAGTTATGCATGGTAAGAAGTAGAAGAAATTCAGTTAATAGACAACTATGGGATGCCGTAAGCAATGTGGAGGATAGAGCCATGTGCATGATGTAAAGAGTGTAAAGTTTAGAGCATTGTTGTTTAGTGAGGTGTATAAGGAACGGTGTAGAGTAGTCAAGGATGGGGTAGGATAAGGGAGTTTGCAAAGAGAATGAATGTTTTGTGTGATAGAGATTTACGAAAGTGGTAGAGAGAGTACTAGTCAAAAGTTTAGCACACCCTTCAATTTCATAGTTTTCAAGTTCAAACTTTGAGCTTTTATGTAACCGTGACCATGGAAATCTTCAAGTCCACGTCTGTAACCTTTTTTTCACTTACAAGACTATAAAAAAATAATCTTAACTTTATATAAATATTAGGGTGGAGTGAAAATTTTTAGAGGCTTAAAAAAAAAAGTTAGGGGTCTGCAAAATTCTTAAAAAATCTAAAATTTCAAACCGAGCAAAAATTTTGAGGTTAGGAATGATTTTTGGTAGACTAACACCGTTCAAAAGTTGAAAATATGGATTTTTTAATAAAATAAAGGCATAAAATTATTATATATCACCTTTTTTTTGTAAAACATACTTGAAAGATTGTGATCCCGCAGTCACATTTTTGAAAATCAATATGGTGGTCAGAATATTGCAACAACATTCATGAAAATGTCAAAATTTGAGGTTAAAAAAATTATAGTCGTATTCTACGTAAAATTTCAAGTCAAAGTATACTTTAAGTTATGTTTATAAAATCGCCGCCTGCGCATATAGAATCGATAATCATATATTCATTGTCGATAAACACTTGAAACTTGGTTAGAGAAGATAAAATTGTGAAAAAAATCTAAAAATAACAAAAGCTGCTCTATATAGTTGTAAAACAGCTGATATTACTTAATAAATTTAAAAGAAACTAAAGTCATGGCTGAGCTCCTTTGTCTATGGATTGAAGTCAATGTACTACAAACTCAAACGTAAAAATGAATTTTTTTTACGAATATACTATGTAAAATGAAAAATTTTAATTTAAAAAATCAATGATTATTTTTTACAACAATCTTTTTCCATAGTTAAGGACACTCAATTCTGTACGAAGTCACAACCCAAGAACTACAGAGTGAGACTATCAGCGATTCAATAATTTTACAAATTAAACGTAAGGAACAAGTCAAGGACCAAGTCAAGTCCTTATTTAACGAACAAAGCTGAAATCTACTCATTAACGACTTAAGGTAAAGTGCGAGCGGTTTATTTCCTTTCTAGCACTCTACAAGCACAGTTCCATGAGTGATAGCGAGATCAACGAAAAGACCAGGTCTTTGTCGAATAAGGTTAAAGTCTACTCGAAAAGCAGCTGCTGTTCAAGTGCGGCTTTTTAAGATCTACCTTGGTGGACGAACGATTAGATCCTTGAAACTGATGGAAAAAATGAAAGAAAAGCCAGGTCAAGCTGGGCCCTTACTCTAAAAATAAAGCTAAGATCTGTTCTTCTAATGGATTCCGCTAGTGTTCGTCCGTTTCTTTATCTTTGTAGAACTTTAGAAGCATAATCCTTTCAATGATTAAAAAGCTTCATAGAACACATGGTAAGAGCGATGAAAAGACCAGTCAAGGTCTTTATTTCACAAACTGGGCTGTAATCTACACTTAAAACGGCTGCTGGTCAAGTGCGTCTTTTCCAGCTCTACCTTGGAAGAAAAACGAGTGGGTCAAAAGAACTTAAGAAAATCATAAAATAAATAAGCTCTTCAGAATACACGGGAAGATCAATAAAAGGATCAGGTCAAGCCCTTATTCTTTGATCAAATCTGTAGTCTACTCTTGAATCGGCTGCTGGAAAAGAGCATATTTCTAAGTTTCACCTTGGTAGATGCACGATTGGGTCGTTAAAACTTATAGCCGGGCCCTTATTCTAAAAAGAAAGTCAGGATCTGTTCTTTGAACCGCTTCAACGAGTGACCGTCCGTTTCAGTTGATTTTTAAAACTCCAGGAACACAGTTTTACGAGCGCTGAATAACTCACGGATAAAGTGATGAGAAGAACAGGACGGGCCCTTATCCCTTGAACGAAGCTGTAGTCTAATCTTGAAACAGCTACCGCTCAATAAAGTCAGGATCTGTTCTTTAAACGGCTTCCACGAGTCTCCGTCCGTTTCAGTTCCTTTCTACTTCCCTTCTTCAGTTCCTTCAGAAGTACATTTCTCACAGTGTTAAATATGCTTCTTAGAATTCCCAGAAAGATCAATGAAAAGACCAGTTTGGTACCTTATTCCTTGAACAAAGCTGTTCTCTAGATACTTGCTGTCATTGGCCAAATCCAAAAATTCCCTGATTTGATCAGTGGTGAAAATTTTTGCCGTTTTACTCACAACATTGGTAGATTTGCGTTTCAGGAAAGCTCTCAGTTTTGCATAAGTTTTGATGTCAATTCCGTCTTTTTCCATGACCATTCGACAGAGCATCGAGTAACGTGACCACAAAGTTGGCGCGTTGAACCTCGTCGACAGATGGTTGAAATAGGCTAACATAATAATTTCTGTAGTTGATGTTAATCCTTTACTGATTATCCATTTTTTGTACTCGCTATGAACTTTGCGGTAAATTTGTTCCGATTTGGCGGGTAGTGTGTTGCCCAAGGCTTCTTGTACTAATGCAACAACATCTGGAGGTAGATCCGCCATTTTGTTTTATGTGTCGTGGAACGAAATTGAGCAACGTCTATACGGTCGTGCTGTGTGATGTATACTGACTGTATAAATGTATCTTCACGTCAAAACGATAGCGCCACGCAGCCATAATGTTGGAAGGGAGGGAGTAGTACATTGAACACAAACTCGGGTAGAGGGCGCAGTAGCATACGCGCGACAAATTGAAAAATATTTGATTTTTAAAGGATTTTAAATTTTACGCACACTATGCGTAAAAGTAATATTTACGCATTAAAATCGATGCGTAAAATAGAACTTTACGCTAACTATGATAAAATAGTATATTACAGTCCCGAGGGAGCCAAAAATGAGTTAGCCTTTAGCAAACCCAAATTGATGTCCGAGCCGAAGGCGAGGTATATTTGTTTCCGGTACGAGCCCGAAAAATGTACTTTTGGGCTACTAGCGTGAAAAGATATTTTACAGTACTTTTTATACTTACGCGAACTTAATCAACCAAAGCATTTGACTCCTAATGAAAAAATCATAAGAGACGTTACTGTTAATTTAAAAGAAATTTGGAGTGCAGTTGGTATACCAATTATAGGTGACTTCAGAATAAAACAGAAAATTGAGGATAATTTAAAATTATGGAAAATTCTAGTGGACCGTCTGCATTTAAAAAGAGGTCAAGAGAAATCAAAAGCAGATTGGAAACACTTTTTGAAAAAAATTCACAATCTTTTCGATATTGCCAGATGTAAGTGCACCAGCAGTTGTTCATGTTCCAATGAAGAAAGACTTTCAAGTGATCTGCTCAAATTTTTAACTGATCAAAGAGAAACAAGAATAAAAACTATTTTTGAAAATTCCCGAAATGATAGTTTTGGTATAGATAATGAATCTTCTATTTCGCAAGCATCAACACCTTCAGACGAAACAAAAAGAAGAGGGTGGCAGCGAAAAGTTTCCGATTTAAAAAATGACGAAATTGGAGATGAACAACAGTTAGACGAGCAGATAGAATACACTTGTGAAGACTCTTCAGCTGCCAGATCAAATTCTCCCTCAGCCAAAAGAATATGCATCGAAAAAACCGGCACTTATCAATGTGGAATTCCATTGATAGAGTTTGCAGTTGTCTGCGAAAGGTACCGTATGTCTGATAGAATAGCTGCTCATTTAGCAACGGCCATATGACAAGATTTTCAAAAATATTACAACATTGATAACATTAATGCCTCTCCAAGTAATCTGATAATTGATCGAAGTAAAGTAAGAAGAGAGCGAGAAAAGGTAAAAAAACTAAGTATTGATTTTTTTAAATAATAATTTTTTTTTACTTTATTTTATACATTTTTTGTAGTAATTTTTCCTAGCTTTTATTCTCTAATTACAAGTTCTTGATTATTAAAAAATTTTTTTAAGCATAGATTTAGACTTTATAGATGAGCTTAAGGAAAGCTGAGAATTAAGACGGGAAAACTAGTTTGTTAGTGTCATTTTGTACGTACCAGGGAGTTGAAACTTTTAGTCTAATTTTTTATCCGAGGTTGAGTTGAACCGATTACTTAGAGGTGTTTTTTATATGAGTCGAGTTTGAGAAATTAATGCAACGTTTTGTCACGGCTATTATTTAATTAAATAGGTTTACCTTTGTTTTTACGTGACAGCGCATGAGAGACCTACCTAAAAGCCATTTGTTATTATTGCTACATTACTTTAGGTTAGCTAGTGGTCACGACAAGTCAGTCGTGTTTTTAATATGACACAAAACTAGTTTGCCATTATATTCGCATTACAGGGACATTTTGAAAATTATTATGCTGTTGATAGTTTTATTTGAAAAACCTATTTCCTTTTTATTTTTCAATACATCTTTATTTTAGGTGAAAACCCAGGCAAAAGGGGTTTCTTTTGAAAAAAATGAGATTTGGGGACTCTACTTTGATGGGAAAAAAGATAAAACTCTTGTCAATGATGTAGATAGCAGAGGTACTAATCATCTCCGAACAATTCCTCAAGAACACGTGACACTTGTAAAAGAAATCGGCTCAACTTACATGACACACGTTTCTCCTGAAGAAAGCAATGCCGAATGTGTAAGCAATTGTATTTGGGAAAAGCTGGAAGAAATGAAGGTTCCGTTAAAGACTTTGAAGGCTATTGGAAGTGACGGAACACCAGTCAACACGGGGTCTTCAGGAAGAATAATTGCACACTTAGAAAAAAAAATAAAGAGACCATTACAGCGATTTATATGTCTTTTACATTTTAATGAACTTCCTTTTCGTCACCTCATACAAAAACTCTATAAATCTGCAGCTGGACCTACCGCGTTTTGTGGTGAGCTGACAAAACTCTTACATGGCTCCGAAGAATTGAAAGTTGTAGAAAACTTTGAAAAAATAAAATTATATTTTCCAAACATTGATTCGGAGGATTTGAGCCACGATCAATCATATCTGTTGGAAATTGCTCAAGCAGTTTCATCTGGTAGATGCCTAAAAAAATTAGCTAGCAAAAAACCAGGTAATAATCGTTTAATATAATTTATTTAATAAGATACATGAAATATTAATACTATCAAATTTAAATTTTCGATAATTTTTCTCACGTTTATGAAGTAACGAGTTGCATTCAGACTTATCATATTTTTCACAGGTCCCATAAATTTGTCTAGATGGCTGAATACGGCATCAAGATTTTTGAGACTGTGGGTTTCTACGTCAAATCCAAACGTGAAAATGAAGACTGTTGTCTACTTCATAATGAACGTCTACCTTCCAATGTGGTTTCAAATCAAAAAATACAAGTCTTGTGCAAACGGACCCAAGCACATGTGCACCCTCATTGAATTAACGAGGTACCTTCCAGACGATTTAAAAAAATATTGTGTTGACAAAAGCATCCAAGACTTTGGATTTTTCATACACCCTGAAAATATTTTACTCTCAATGCTAGTTGATTGGCGTCAAGAAATTAAAAAAAAGGCTGTGGATAAAATTTTAAGTATCAGGGAAGAAAGACGAAACAATGAAAGTATCAGGACTTTTAAGATGTCTTCCTTGAAAATAAACTTTAATGCATCCGACTATACTAAGTTGATAGACTTTGATGATTTTGTCACAGAACCACCGTTAACAATTTACATGGAAACAAGTCAAATCATTGATTTTATTTATAAACAAGATGTTGACCATGAGATTTTTCAGTTTCCCTGCCACACACAAGTAGTTGAAAGAGCGGTCTAAGAAGTGAGTGCTACCTCTATGGTAATGTGTGACGATAAAAATCGGCAGAATAGCATACATGTTACTTTAGAAAATCGTAGAATTATGCCTAAGTTTAACACGAAAAGTGATTACAAAGTAAGATTAACAGTAAAAAAAGTTTACAATAAAATCAATTCATTTTAATTGTCCTTCAATATCGATAAAATCATTCATCTCAATGGAGTCATAAGTTTTTTGTTCTACTCAGGTATCAATTGGTAAATTTTACCATTTTTTTTTTAGTTTCACCTTATACCTAGCGAAAGAAATGAAATCTTTAAAAAAAAAGACCTTTAAAAAGGTAAGAATTTACGGTGAGTGGTTTTTTTTTTGGACAGAACTAAAACAAAAGTATATATGTTGTTACTTTCAGATCTATGTTAATATTAATGAATTTATCCCGAAAGATACGAACAGATGAATAAAATAAAAAAATAAAATAAAAAACCATCTTTCTACTGAAGAGTTACAGTGAATTCTGTTCATTTTTTTAAACTTTAATTATAAATTAATTCGAGTATCTACTCTGATTTTGATATTATGTTTTCGGGGATACGAACAGATGAATGAAATGAAATCAAAAATCATTTTCCGGACGAGTTTTTAATAAATTTTTTTCAGTTTTATTTCTTTAATTAATTTTTACTCAAATTATTTAAAATTCCTACTCTGATTCTGTTGATATTTTTTTGGAATAAGAACAGATGAAGGAGATGAAATCAAAGAATCATCTTCCGGACGAGTTTTAAGTAAATTTTTCTTTTCTTTTTTACGCATCTTTTTTCTTTTTTTCTTTTTAAACTTGAATTCAATTTTTTTTTAGTAAAAGTTTACTATCAATTTATTCAATTTAGGTGTCGTTCAATATCGTTAAAATCATTCGAACTCGACGGAGCCGCAGATTAACGATTAACAGTCGACCAAAGATATTCATGCATCACCGAAAAGCAGAAACTGTATTAGGGTAACTAAAAATAAAAAGACTTAAAAATCTAAGAGCTTTTTTTTTAATTGATTCTTTGAAAAGTAATATTATTCTAATTAATAAATCTGCGGCTCCGTCGAGTCCGAATGATTTTAACGATATTGAACGACACCTAAATTGAATAAATTGATAGTAAACTTTTACTAAAAAAAAATTGAATTCAAGTTTAAAAAAAAAAAAGAAAAAAGATGCGTAAAAAAGAAAAGAAAAATTTACTTAAAACTCGTCCGGAAGATGATTCTTTGATTTCATCTCCTTCATCTGTTCATATTCCAAAAAAATATCAACAGAATCAGAGTAGGAATTTTAAATAATTTGAGTAAAAATTAATTAAAGAAATAAAACTGAAAAAAATTTATTAAAAACTCGTCCGGAAAATGATTTTTGATTTCATTTCATTCATCTGTTCGTATCCCCGAAAACATAATATCAAAATCAGAGTAGATACTCGAATTAATTTATAATTAAAGTTTAAAAAAATGAACAGAATTCACTGTAACTCTTCAGTAGAAAGATGGTCTTTTATTTTATTTTTTTATTTTATTCATCTGTTCGTATCTTTCGGGATAAATTCATTAATATTAACATAGATCTGAAAGTAACAACATATATACTTTTGTTTTAGTTCTGTCCAAAAAAAAAACCACTCACCGTAAATTCTTACCTTTTTAAAGGTCTTTTTTTTTAAAGATTTCATTTCTTTCGCTAGGTATAAGGTGAAACTAAAAAAAAAATGGTAAAATTTACCAATTGATACCTGAGTAGAACAAAAAACTTATGACTCCATTGAGATGAATGATTTTATCGATATTGAAGGACAATTAAAATGAATTGATTTTATTGTAAACTTTTTTTACTGATTTTTAAACATCAAGTATAAAAAAAAATTTTTATTTTGATAATTCTGTTATAGCAACTATAGCAGTAAAAACCTAAGTTGCCGTTGGTATCTTACATTTTTAAATGTTTTTTTTTTTTTTAATTTTATTTATCTCCAGGCTTTAAAAAAAAAATGATATTTTAATAACTATTAATTTTTTATTTTTCAAACTATTTAATAACTAGGTATAAGGTGAAACTAAAAAAATTGGTAAAATTTACCAATTGATTCCTGACTAGAACAAACAACTTATGATCACCATCACATTTGAATGCGGCAAATGTCAATGACCAAGTTGAGGTAGTTGGTACACAGCGGATAAAACTGAAATGAAACTTGATAGTCAGACAAATTCATCTTGGAAAATAAACTGAGAACAATAAACCTTATCCGTGTTGGTGTATTGATTCAGAATTTATAAGTTCCAGTAATGATTTAAATGTATTTACTTGCCTGACAATTTGAATAATTCCATGAGACATTGATCACACTTAAACTACCTCAACTTGGTCATTGACATTTGCTGCAGCAAGTTAAGGTAGTTGGTATATAGCGGATAAAACTAAAATTAAACTTGATAGTCAGACAAATTCATCTTGGAAAATAAACTGAGAGCAGTAAACCTTATCCATGTTGGTGTATTGACTCAGAATTTATAAATTCCAATGATGATTTAAATGTATTTACTTGTCTGACAATTTGAATAACCCCATGAGACATTGATCACCATTCACATTTAAACTACCTCAACTTGGTCATTGACATTTGTTGCAGCAATTTTCACTGGATAAATAAATCTCTACAGCACCAGCAGAAGGTTTCACAAGTTCAACTCACTCTAACTCATAGATGATTATCATAGGGAGACTTTAGATATTTTGTTTTGAAAAATTATAGCCAAATATTTTTCTATAATTATTGATGGTTAACGGTCATAATATTTATTAATTAAATTATGTTAATAGTGAATTTAGCGTGATGCCGCTGTATATTTTATTATATCCTACTTTTTTAATTACTTAATTATTTCTAAATCATGTAATAAAATAATAATAATTATGACCGCTGTCTTTTGCTCAGCTGCTCGGGTCTCGGCGGCTCGGCCTCTTGCGTGCGCGCACCTCACCTGCGCAGCCTGCTCGCATGCCTTGCTGCAGGCTGCAAGAGTGAGACAGCGTTACGTAAGATCCGGTTTAAGCCACATGCAGCGCATGTAGAGAAACCGGATGCTCAGGGACTGGAAACGAAAAAATTTCTAAAGGAAATCACCGTTTCGAATTTTGAGACGGTCATAACTTCTTTACGCAGAAATTTTTCAGGATGATTTTTTTTTAATCTTCTCAGGGGATCTTAGGCTACGCGTAGAATATATGGTCAAGGAAAAATAATCATCCTAATAGTGTTTTTTTCATGAACGACCTAACCTAAAACCGAATTTCAATGTATATAAAGCGTACGCTTTAACGGCAGTCGGTTAAAAAAACCTACTCGCCGTCAAAGTGCTACCGCACTTTAGGATTTAATTGTAATTATTGAAGGACGTTCATCTTGATTTTTCATTAACGATCAAAAAATTATGAAAAAATGGGACAGCTCAAGTTTGATAATAAGAAACTCTCTGTTAAAATTTGGAGTCGATTAGGAACCTATGAGCTGAGAAATTAATGATAACTTTTTTTGTATTTTAACACAGTTTCTAATGGGAAACCTATTCTTTTCACTCTTCTATGAAAAGATTCTCCTCAATTGATGATGAGAAGCTGCTCAAATTTTTTATACTGTTAGAAAAAAATATGAGGATGGATCACTTTACGATGTCAAAAATGACACTTTTGGGGTTAGGTTGGACTGGAGTGTCCATGTACGAGTGTATCTATACAAAAAAAAAAATTCGCGTTAACTTACGAAGTCAAAAGTGAACGTCCTTAATTTAAGTAAATACAAATCTATTATAAGATTGTAATAACTTTTTACTATAATTTCAGCAAACTGTTTAATCTACATTAATTAAGAACCAGAAAAGGACTGTAAATAGAAGTGTAAAATTGTAAAGAAGAACGTTGATGAAAAAAAAAATTTATTTTGTTGTAAAAAATTTATTTTATTGTAAAATGCATAGAAAAAAAATAATGTACCAAATTTTTTCTTCTCGTTTTAGCTGAAGCAAGTTTATTCATATTGTAATAGATTAATAATAACTACTAAAAAAGATAAATAAAATTATAAAATTAAATAGACTTCTAATTTATTATCATGAACTCTTTATTATTATGCGTCAACCATGGTGAAAAATAACTGAAAAAGAAGCACTTGACACGCGCAGCCATAACTAGCATGGATTCCGGCTTTTTTCTTAAAATGACATTTTGTTTAAACTTATCATGAATCTGAGGACTTTTTCATTTTCGTCACAAATTTAATCATGCTTTTAACATGGTAGAAGAGAAATGAAATAGATACTCTGAACCAGTAGCCGCTCAGTAAAGATTTCGGCTTTTTTCATGAATTCTTAACAATCACTCATATGAAAACTATAATTCTAGAGTTTTAAAAAAGAATTGAAGCAGACAGACACTCGCGGAAGCCATCCAAAGAACCGATCCCAGCTTCATTCATAGAAAAAGGGCCTGGCCTAGTTTGGCTTTTTGTTTATTGTTACCATAAGTTATGAAAACCTCTGAGAATAGATTGCAGACTCGTACGAAAAATAAGGACCAGGCCAGGTCTTTTAATCCATCTTTCCGTAAATTCTGAGAACCTTTCTAACTAATCATGGTACTGTGCTTGTATAGTGCTAGAAAGAAAGTAAAGCAAGCGCACTTAACCTGAAGCGATTCAAAGAGTAGATTCAAGCCTTGTTCGTAAAATAAGGACGTGACCCAGTCTTTTCGTTTATTCTTTCCGTAAGTTTTAAAGACCTTTACCATTATTGCCATGAATTTGATCGTACATCTACCATTACTTTTTCCTGGAATTCTCCGGACCTAGTTCATCACTCATCAAACTGTGCTCCCAGAAGCCGAAAAAGAAAAGGAAACGAATGAACACTCGCGTTAGCCATTTAAAAACAAGCCCACAGCTTTATTTTTTGAATAGAATGAGGGCCTGACCTGGCTTTTCGTTCATTCATTCCATAAGTTCTAAGAACCAAATCGTGCGTATACAAAGGTAGAACTAAAAAATAACCACTTCACAGCAGCCGTTTAAAAAGTGAATTATTACCTAGTAAGTGAAAAACGAGCTTGGAATAGTGTTTAAATAAATCCTGAAGGATTTATTTAAACAGCGCGAACATCGTCACGCAAACCGATCGGACGGCCGCGCCGCAGATTCGAACCGATCGCGCACGTCCATCACCGCAAGTCGGACCCGCTCTCGTGGCTGCTCGAGGGCCAGTCTAGCTATGCTCCGCGAACATCGTTAATCACGCAATCGCGAGTTTCAGAATTCTCTTATCTTCCGACATTCCTTTTTCTCAACCTCGTGTTCGCGTTCTTTCATCTTGCGTACCATTGATTCTGCAAGATTTTTGCAATATTTTACAGTCAGGTTTTGCCAAGCAATATCAATTTCTTGTTTCAAGTCTTGAAGATTTTTACATTTTTTGTCCTTTATCATCCTTTTGATTTGATCCCAAGTATTTTTAATTATGTTATGATCAGGAGATCTGGCCGGCCAATGGACGATTCTAAAAAGCTTTACAAGTAATGCTAAGATCAGAAAATGACCGAAAAATGCTATTTTTCGAAAAATATCCTTTTAAAACAAAATGTGAGTAAAAATTAATTTTTTAAACATATTTATATGAAGTTAAGGTTTTTTTTTTATAGTTTATATGTCTTGTAAGTGAAAAAAAAGTTAAAGACGAGGACTTAAAGATGAGTGTTCAGCTCATGTTCACGGTTACATAAAAGCTCAAAGTTTGAACTTGAAAACTATGAAATTGGGAGGTGTGCTAAACTTTTGACCAGTAGTGTAGAGAGGCTAAAGGACACGTTTTGTGATGTCACTGATTTGTTTCGACCAGTACAATGTGAAGGATATGTAAATGCATAGGATTTCGATAAATTAAAAGAGGGATGAGCTGATTGTTTATATAAAAGGAGGTAGGCAGTCAAAGTCAATTTTGGAGAGGTATGATTCACTAGAAATTGTGTTGAGAGTGGTTTTCTTTGGGTTAAACTTAACATTATTGGATGTACTGCATCATATTCTGAGCATTCTTGAAATGAGTGAAAGGAAGTATAATAGTTGAAAAAAGGGAGAAGTAATGTAGAAAGTAGACTTAACAGCAAATATGACGTGGTTAGTAAATTGGATGATGAGTCAAATGTTGTTTATGAAGAGTATGAAAAGGAGGATGCCTTGAAGCATGTCAGAGTTTATTAAGAGCCCAGATTCATGGTTGCCGTTTTGAAGACAAACTGCCTGGTGTTTGTCTATAAGATATGAGAAAAATAACCAATGATCCTTTCTAAACAACTAAAATGGAGCAACTTTTTGAGCAGAAGGCTATGGGTCATGGTGTTAAAGGCTTTTAAAAAATCATTAAAACGGCAATGGATTACATCATTCATTTGGTTGAAAAAAAGCCGAGGGAGAGGGATTCATTTATATTAAGAAAGTGGGGAAGAAATTGGGTAGGGAAAGTTCAATTATGGATGAGGAGAGTGAGTCTGCACCTATATCTTCAGACTTGCTGTTGATGCATGTTTGAAGACTTAAAATGTCATCAATTGAAGAATAGTCAAATTCAAAAATGTTTGCGAAGTCTTGTTGCGTTAAGGGTGGAGAGGTTTGAGAGACTGCGGCGAAATGGGAGTTTAGAGATGAGGTGGTGAAAAGCATCAGGGGCGATAGTGTAGTAGGGGCTATGAGACTAATCTTGCTGATGGCATATCATTTTGTGATGTTACTGAGTGCATTTTCAATAATGTCTATAACATGTTGGTTCGTGAGTCTGTCGAGTTCATACATTTAGTTTTGGAGTACACGATATTGATAAGGACTAGAGAATGAGATTTGGTGGCTTGTCTGTAAAGTTGATCACAGTGGTTCATTTTATTGAGAATGGTAGGTGTGATCCTTGGTTTGTTTGCGATTTCTAGACTCTTCAATTTCATGGCAAAAGGAATAGATGTACTGGTGACAGAGATGAGTGGAGTTTGATATTTTTTGAACTTTCTCAAGAATGTTTTACTGCCAAAGAGCATGGCCACTGTTTTGTCGGTATTGTGCTTGAGCCCGATCACTTCAGCCCATTCTGCAACGGCGCTGGTAACTTGAGATAGTTTCTTGAGAGTGAGAATGCTTTCAAAGATGGGTTCGGCATCAAGACATACATCAATAATATCGACAAAGATCTCAAGCAACGTGTACAGCAAGGCGATAGGTAGGTCTTGAATAAAAATTAAAAACAACAGTGGGCCGAGTACACTATCTTGTGGAACCCTCGTAGATAGGAGCCAACCCGAAGTCTTACCATCCTTGCCTTTTCAGCTTGTGTCCTGCCACTGAGGCAGCTGGCAAACTAGCAGGTGATACTGCGCTAGCGGAGTAATTTGCTATAGAAATGTGGCGTAATTTATATTATGTATTTAAAGTCACGGGTGGGGTATGGAGTGAAAGCTTTAGAAAAGTCGAAAGCTATCAGACCTGTAACTCTATGTCTATCTATGGAGTAGAGTATATCTTAAGTATGCCTAAAAAAGCCATTTAGGTGGAATGGTTAGGGTTATAACTGGTTTTGTGAGGGTCTAGAAGGTCATGTGTTTCAAGGTACAAAAACAGTTGCTCATGTACAATTCTTACGAAGATTTTCGCGAGGATTTTCGAGGTATATAGGATAGTAGCGCATCAGTCTGGTGACGGACGGTATTACAGGGATTGATATCTTCAAAAAGGAACAACAAGAGCAAATTTTCAGGCATCTTGGAAGATATTTACTTTGAGAAATGATTAAAAAGAGAAGTAAGATGGTCTAGCAGGGTGGGCGCGGAAAGTCTGAGCATTTCTGTAGAAATGCCGTCAACGCCTAGCTGGTGGAAGTGCAGGTGATCAAGGCGCGATAAACGTTGTCATTATGGTAGCAAAGTCAAAATTGGGATGGTTAGGGCCAGGTATATCAAGAGTCGCAAGGATATCGTTCGTGCTTAGGAGCGTCAAGGCGTTGCATACGGAGGCAAAATACGTGTTCAAAATATCGGGTAAAAAATATTTTTTCTCCATCCAATGGTTGAAAGTACTGTCGTGTCGGCACCAGCTCCCTTTTTAAAAAAAATAGTTTTCAGCTAATTTTTAAGTTATTTACAAATGATTCAATTATTAGTTAAATAAGATAAATTAGTAAGTATAAGTAAGAGAGAGAGAGAATAAAAAGAAGAAAAACAGAGAGAGAGAGGAAAAGCGAACAGGAGCTG
Source organism: Encarsia formosa (assembly GCA_038277355.1). Taxonomy (NCBI): domain Eukaryota; kingdom Metazoa; phylum Arthropoda; class Insecta; order Hymenoptera; family Aphelinidae; genus Encarsia; species Encarsia formosa. Next base: position 72,596,584 of record CM076184.1, read on the forward strand.
GGAAAAAGAAGAGAGGGAGAGGACAAAAGAAACGCGTCAGCGCGGGACGCCTGGCTGTAAATGCATCACAGCTTATGCGAATACATGAAAACAATCCTTGACAAAAATAATTCTTGGAGCGATATGTTAGAATTAGCTTGTTTCTCGTACAACACGACGTACCACTCGTCACATTCTTTTTCGCCGCACGAACTTGTTTTTGGTCGGGTAGCGACAACTCCCGCAGAGAATCCCCATGGCGACCTTAGGAAAAAGCTATTGACCTACGACCAATACATTGAAGGTCTCTGCAAACGATTAAATAGCGTACAGGGAATAGCTAGGGAAAAATTGATAAATTCCAAAATTCGTGCTAAATATTACTATGATAAAAAAATCAACCCACAAGAGTTCAGAATTGGCATGTCCGTGTATTTGTTAAAAGGTGGGGAGATACATAAATTCGAAGACCAGTATACTGGCCCTTTCACGGTTGTTGATATTCCAAATAAAAAGGGAAATGTGACCATAAGAATGAGAAACAATAAAGTAAAAACGGTGCACGCGAATAGACTGAGACTTTCGTATGTTGAGCAAGAAAGTTAATAACTTACAAGGTAGTTTATAATTGACACATAAAAAAAAAAAAAAAAAAAAGGACAAAAAAAAATTAGAGTAGTTAATGCATGAAGTAGGGTAGAAGGTTGAAGGGAAAAATACGATTAAGTCTAAATTAAATTAGAGTAATTTTTAAATTACAGAAAAAAAAGGAGAATGCAGAAAACGTCGCTATTGCTCCTTGTTCTTTGGGGATAATCCTGGATTAATATTTACAGAGTTACCTGAAATTCGCTTCGCGGAAGATTTTTTGTTATAAGATTAGTTTTTAATTTTGATATAGGACAATATTATATTAAAGAGGCGCGTGAAGATTTAATTAAGTTAAAAACTTGCATACCACTTATGAGCAATGACCAAAATAGGACTGTTTTTGAAAAATTCGACGAAATTATAAGAAATTACGATGATATTTTGAGTAAACATGAAACCGTAATTAAATACTTTAAGAAATCAAAGGTAACTATTACCAGGGAAGAAACTAGGAGGCGTCTAGGGAGAGAAGAAACGCAAAAGGAAATAAGAAGGGTTGTTTTTGAAAGCGAGAGTGACGTTTGGTGGGAGACTTCGGCAGTTATTGATAAGACTAAGGCATTACTAAAACTAAGCAATATGGGGGAATCTAATATAGCTCGTCTATACCTTGATGAATATTATCACTTAGCTCAAGCAGCGAGAGAAGCATATAGATTGATGATAGAACATCTGGATAATTTGAAATTGATGATTTCTGCTTTTCAAGGGAGACTGAATCGTCTCCGTCGCAAGAAGGATTCTCGTCCTCAAAAATTTTCTAGCTTCTAATGTTAAATAATAGAAAAACGAAAAGAGTGGGGTTGTCTTTCCCTGTAAAAAAGGGAATAATAATAACCAGGAAGATATTCAAAAAAACTAAAAAGAAAAAAAACCAAACCAGCATAGGAGTCTGTAGAAAAAAAAAAGAAGGGAAATTGTAGGTGCGACCTTGTCGCTTTGGTGAGAAAGGGAGGGAAAAGAAATCCTTGAGTAAAGTACGAACATAATTTTAAGGGATTTCTTTTACTACTACCTATATTCAAAAAAAATACTAATCACAATTTTTTCACAGAATATTTGAAGTAAGCCATTTGGAAAAAGGTACAGTAAATTATGAATTTAATTTAAGTTTGATCAATTTCGAGTCTTTCATATAAATGAATGAATAAAAGAACAGATAAGTAATACTGTTTTAGTAGAGAATTAAAATTTTACAAAAAAAAACCTATAGCATAAAACAAAAGAAAAGAGTTATATCATGTATTTCAAAATTTTTTTTACAACATTAGAAAACACCTAATAAGTGAGAAATTCCTAAAAACAAATAGAAACAAAAAATATTAAGCGAAACGACTTATTTTAAAATAAATTCAGAGAATTTTCGGATAGAATAATATTTTTTTTTAATACTACTTAAGTACTACGAAATAAGTCTATATCATAAATTAATCGAATTATTCATTGTTCAAACAAATTAATAATAATAAAATAAACTTGTTTGGCGTCCTATAGATTCTAGTAAAAGTTAAGAAAAAAAAAAAAGGGGGGATAAAAGTAATTAAACAAATTTTTTTTTGATACTAAGGAGTTCTTACTATAGTAAACGATTGGAGTTGTCTAAACAACCTCCAATCTCGAAGGGGAAGGAGAGATGTCGTGTCGGCACCAGCTCCCTTTTTTATATTAAAATAGTTTTCAGCTAATTTTTAAGTTATTTACAAATAATTCAATTATTAGTTAAATAAGATAAATTAGTAAGTATAAGTAAGAGAGAGAGAGAATAAAAAGAAGAAAAACAGAGAGAGAGAGAGGAAAAGCGAACAGGAGCTGGGAAAAAGAAGAGAGGGAGAGGACAAAAAAAACGCGTCAGCGCGGGACGCCTGGCTGAGTGAAGGAAAAGCCAGCAGCGGACTCCAACAATAGAGCGTCACGGCAAGGAGGCGGGAGGCCATAAACAATCCCCCGCGACCGCCGGTCAGTGACATTGACCCAATGAGGCCTCAAGGAATCGGGTCCCATAATATTTTAGGCGGACTTTACTTGTAGGAGAGGGAGTCCACACATGAGGAATATTATAATAAATTAGGCCAAGGCCAAGCCCTCGTGGAAAAGAGGCCAAATCATTGGTTTTCCCCCAGATTCGGGCACACATGGGAGGGTCCATGATCCCCTCTACGGGGGTGGGTCCTCATGCGTAGGGGTATAAATAGGGCCGCGAACGCGAGCCCGGGAGCTTGGTTAATTCAGTCGCGTACCAGAACTCGTCCCGCGCACATCGTTCCGCGAGGAAGATCTCCACGACCGGACTCACGAGAGTTAGAGATTTCAAGGTCTCGATACTTTTATAAAAATAGATCGAGATCAACCTGAGTGACTATTTATAGTCCCGTTTTAAGGGCAATTCTGAGAGTACTAATCAGAGCACCTAATTCGCGAGTTTCGAATAAGTGCGAGTTAAAATAAAAATTAGAGCTCCGGTAGTGACGATTATATTTTGAAAGACTTTTAAGGAAACAACAGCCTTTGTGACCGACTAGAGAAAAGTACCGGGAAGTTCCTTCAGGACTGTGCAGAACCACCGATTCACCACCTCAAGCAGCCCAGCGGGAGTCTTCAGTCTACAACAACGTCACACTCTCTCTCTCTCTCTGTGAAGTGACCTGAACTTTTATAGAAGTAAGATTATATTAAGGAAGTAGCGTGTAACGTTTTGTAATGGTTTGGTTTTTTTAAATAAATAGAATTTCAAAGTAGTCTTTCGGGTTTGTAGTTTTGTCAATTAACCCCTCCTCTCAGTTATTCGATTCACCTACCCGGTAATTAAAAAAGGGTGAAGTAGATTCAAATTAATTGAATAGATCTGTCCCGATTTTGGGACATGACAGTACGTATCTTGTGCACCGATTTCTCAGTCGAAAGTTTAACATTGCTGCATTCAGGCGCTCTACTATACCAACGTATAACAGCAGTGCAGAAAGAAATGTCGAATTTCTAACCTCTTGCATGAGCAGCGCGTAGACTGCAGCTGTGCTAAATAAGCTTCTAATAAGCGTTTCACCGCAATTTTTATAGTTGATTATTAATTTTATGCAAAAGATACAAGTTGAAAAGTTATCAAAATAAGATTTCCAGCCTTCCGAATAGCTCTTAACTGCGACAGTAGGTTACGAGCAATGTATGTTCGTGATGGTGATGGTGTTGACGCTGATCATGTTATGATTTTTGTTGCCCATGCCTTGGACGACAAATAATGTTGTGAGGATAGAAATTAATATAAAACCCCTGCAAGTAGCGAGCGATGCGTGCTTACAAATTTGTGTATGTGTATGAATACGTGCTTCAGAATGTGTGTTTATGATAATGCTGATGCTAATTGCTGACGCTTTAATTTCAGCCCTCGACCGAATTAGGTTATATTTTTATAAGCAACAAATCTAAAGAATGTCTCCGTGATGGGTCAAGACTGACTTGCTCAATTCAACGTGTATGTAAGTGTATCTGTGCTTGTGAGTTTGCGCCGACGCTAATGATTTTTTTTTATTCTTCTTATATCTTGGACAGCAGCAACAAATTATTCAAAATTTTCTCAGCTGATGGCGATTAGTTTGTTTGTATGTGCATGTGTAATACTCGCATTATAATTTTAATTTGCAAATTATGTTTTGATGACTGCCGCGTCGGTCTTGCTACACTCACTATCGCTCGTGCTGCAAATACGGCAGCAGCCATCAAACATAAATATCTAACAAATTCTCGAGATGCCGGTAGAGGCGCCCAAGCTGATCAGGAAGTAAAACATGGCGGTGCCTGACTTGGTCAGCTGCAATTTGGTGAAACTGTTTATTCTACTATATAGACGTACTTTTGATCTCAGATGGAGAAAAAAAGTCTGCAACACACAAGCAGAAAGTTGAACATTGCTGCACTGCCCGATATGTGGCATATATCGCGTTTTATTGCAATATACTATAAAGGGGTGGTAGTTTTCTCTGGACTGAGGTCAAGTTTATATAGTTCTCGACATTTTTCGGCAACTGTTGGTGCATTGGCGAAGCGTGCAGTGAGAAATTTATTTTTGATTGTGGCCAAGAGGTTCGTGATCTTGTTGCGCTTATTAGTGTAGGCATTTACGTAATGAGTGGTACGGAAACAACAAGCTTCACGATATAAACTTTGGCATTCAGTGATGTGTAGCCTGAGCTCGGTGGTGACCTATGGTTTCTTGCGAGAGGAGGTAGTCAATGTTTTGGGTGGGGCAAGTGTATCAAAAGTTTAAATGACAGCGTGGGTCATGGCTTCTGCGAAGTGATCACTAGGGAAGTGTGGGAAAAATTACAAACTGAGGAATCAGCTGACTGATTGACTAACTAAAAAAAGCAGAAATAGCGTTTCTAATAAATGAATAAGTCGATTAATAAATCAAAGCTTAAAAACTATATTATCAAACCTGTTGGATCAGCTGAGACTTTAGTAATAACTCTTTCGATGAGCGGAGCACTTCTGTCATTGCAAGTTACATGGCGTAATTTTTTACCACTTTCAATATCCTTCATCATACAGGCCCAATCCGGCCTTTTTCTTGGTCTTGACTTTAGCATATCTAAAACTTTTTTTTGATTATCCGTAAGTAACGGTAAATTTTTCAAAATTTCTCTTGAAGGGGCCTCTGGAGGAGGCCTTGGTGGTGGTGGTGGAGGTATATTAGCCCTTGACGAACATTTTTTCATGGTAGGTGCCCCTGTAAAAATATTTCATTTTTTTTACTGATCTTTAATTATGTATTAGAGATTTTTGTTACTGATCTTAAATTATATATTTGTGATTTTTTTACGTCTCGTATAAAAATAACTCGATGTAAGCACTGAATTTTCAGCGCTCTCAATGATTCTTTTGTGTAAACACTGGATTTTGAGCGTTAATGCTAAAACTTTGGTGTTGACTAGCCTGCTCCTAAATCCCGAATGTTCTTATTATTGTTTTGCAGTCCAGAAAATGTTAATTTAACATCTAAAAAAAAGTAAAATTTTTTTTGAAAAATTTATAAAAAAGTAAGTCCCCGCGAAAGCCGCAACTCACTATTTTAAAAACTGCTCTCACTCGATCAAAAACCATCGTACTTTGGCTTTTTTTTCGTTCTTTTTACAAACTTTAAAACTAACCCTTGTATTTTACTACATTAAGTCAGTTTTGAGTAAAATGCTTGAAAATTTATAAATTCACTATAATTTCTAATTTTCATAAACATTATTACTTTTGGTGCCTAAAGTCGATCTCTGGGTTTCAAGGGTAAACGGTAAAAAATTAGGGTTTAGTTATACATTTTTTTTCATTAATTTATTCAAAAATAAATACTTGTTTTTTTTTTTTTTTTTTTGAAAAAAAAAAAAAGAGCCACCTGCAGAATCTACTGAAGCATACTTAAAACATTTTTTTGTAAGGACTAATGCAATATTTAAGAAGAAAAGTTGGAATGAAATCTAAGAAATTGTAGCTTTAAAGGCAAATAGAAAATATATTCTTAGATTTTTCTTTAAATATTGTGTTAATAAATACAAAAAAAATTTTTTCATTTTCCTTGAAACCTTCTACAAGCAGCTCTTCTATTTTTTTCCTAAAAATTTATAGTTTTCATCAAAACTTTCATCTATCATCATTTTGGTCCATGCCTAAGTATGCCGCGCGAGCTGCAGGCTGCAGCTGTTAGGTTTGGTCAGGTTGATATTTCTACTGCTCGTTTTTCTAAATTTCTAAAGCATGTTTATTTTCTTAATACATTACTGTAAGGGACGTAGCGAGGGAGGGGGGCGGTATGGGGGGTGTCACCCCCCCCCTGGCTTTTCGTCGTCGGTAAAATCAACGAACTGGCCGTTGGCAGGAGAAATTCTAAACTCGGCCGTAACGCTGTTTATTTATTAATTACAACAAATCAGATAGAAATTTCAATAATGTTCTTTTTTTATTGTCAAAAATATTTAATTGTTGACAGATGGTATTTTCTTACGTAAACATTATTGGAATTTTTATCTGTAAAATTGGTTATTTAACTTAATTATATCAAAGAGTTATGCACTCCAGAATCACCGATGATTCTTTTGATTCTTTTTGATTCTTTGTGATTTCTTTCATGGTTCTTTTAGCAAATTTATAGCGTTAGAGCCTTGGAATAAGTTTCAACTGATTTTTTATTAAAAATAGTATTTTTCAAAGATTTTTATTTGAATGAAATTGAGATTTTATTGATTATTATTTGTGATCCTTTTAGTAATTCTGAAGTACATAGTCTCTAGAATTATATGTCTTCATCTATAATCTTTAAAACGGGCTATAATTACCATTCATTTTTGTATTTTTATTTTATGTTATTTACCTAATGTTAAAATTTACCTCTTTCATTTAAAATATCAACAACGTTATTATTTTAGGTTTAATGAAAATTTTTAGAAAAATCCATGTAGGGACGGCCTTGAGGACCTCCTGCCTCTGTCTCTCTCGCTTTCCACGCCTCTCTCACCCAACAACCAATGAAATTTTAGAAAAGAAAAATTTAAACTGGCCTCCCGAGGGCTGCTCTTAGCAACCGAAGGTTGAGGCCCGCACTCTGGATCCAGCAGCAGCAGCGAGCAGAACGTCACACCCAGGTACTTCAACTTGGTCGACATCCAGATTGGTCATCAATCCAAAAATCATCATTTTTGCAATTCATCTACACGGCAGTGGTAGCGAGAGACGAGACAAGGAGCCTTCAATGCAGATTCTGTAGGGACAGAAAAACTTAAATAAAAAAAAAAGATGAGTTTTAAACACGTATATTCATTTAAAATATTTTCTTTTTCCACTTCCTTTAATTCATATCTCTTGGGATTTTCGTATCAGAGAATTAATAATTCGAGGATCGTTATATTAACTATTATTTATTAATAAGTATAATTGTAGTTTAGTTTACAAATTAATAACGTGCGTCCCGATGCACGTGGTGTCTCTTACGGACGACTCTTTGCGACTGCCAGCGTTGATACCGATATTCTGCTCAGGGGACTAAGCTTTATGTTCAGGGCATACTTTTCGACCAAGCATTAGGTTCAGGTTGTACGGCGGGCTAGTACAGGAAACCCACAAGCTTGACAACCCAATAACGCTGGGTACAGCGATAAATAAATTGTTTTTTATAAACAAATAACTAACCAGCAAGCTTCAAACCTTCGTAACGCTGGAAAAAAGGATAAATAAATATTTTTTTATAAACAATTAAATAAACCGACAAGCTCTAAGCCCCCATAACGCTGGGGAGAGTGATGAATAAATTATTTTTTATAAACAATTAACTTAACCGCCAATTGGGGGTTTAGAGCTTGGGAGATAGCCTATCAGTTCATTTGTTGAACTCGGGCACCCGGGGTTTTAGGGGCTTGGAGCTTGGGGGGTAGCCAATAACTTCTTTGTTGAACTCGCGTGCCCAGGCTTTCAGAGGCTAGCCAATCAGCTTCATTGTTCAACTCGTGCGCCCAGGGTTTAGGGGCTTGGAGCTTGAGGGGTAGCCGATCAGCTTTTCTGTTGAACTCGGGAACCCGGTGTCTTGGGGGCTTAGAGCTTGGGGGGTAGCCGATCAGCTTTTTTGTTGAACTTGGGCGCTCTGGGTTTTGGGGGTTTGAAGCTTGGGGTATAGCCGATTTGTTTTTTTGTTGAACTAAGGCGCCCAGCGTTATGAGAGCTTAGAACTTGTCAATGTATTTAATTGTTTATAAAAAATAACTTATTTATCGCTATCCCTAGCGTTATGGGGGTTTATAGCTTGGTGGTTTATTTAATTGTTTATAGAAAATAATTTATTTATCGCTCCCCACAGCGTTATGGGGGCTTAGAGCTTGTCGGTTTATTTAATTGTTTATAAAAAATAATTTATTTATCGCTCTTCCCAGCATTGTGGGGGTTTGGAGCTTGTCGGGTTATTTAATTGTTTATAAAAAATAATTTATTTATCGCTCTTCCCAGCGTTGTGGGGGTTTGGAGCTTGTCGGTTTATTTAATTGTTTATAAAAAATAATTTATTTTTCACTCTCCCCAGCGTTATGGGGGTTTAGAGCTTGTCGGTTTATTTAATTGTTTATAAAAAATAATTTATTTATCGCTCCCCCCAGCGTTATGGGGGCTTAGAGCTTGGTGGTTTAGTTAGTTGTTTATAAAAAATAATTTATTTTTCGCTCTCTCCAGCGTTATGGGGGTTTGGAGCTTGTCGGTTTATTTAATTGTTTATAAAAAATAATTTATTTATCGCTCTTCCCAGCGTTGTGGGGGCTTAGAGCTTAGTGGTTTAGTTAGTGGTTTATAAAAAATAATTTATTTATCGCTATCCTCAGCGCAGAGGTGGGCACTATTCGGACGCTAAGAATTTCGAATAAATTTTTAAAAAAATGAATTTTTCGACCGGATTTTTATGGATAAATCCGTTTTAGAACTTTTCTAACTCAACTGTATAAAAAACCGGAAGTATTGGAAATTTTATTCGTCGAATAAATTTTCGAATACTTCCGTTATTCGAAAATTTATTCGACGAATAAAATTTCGAATAATCGTTTTATTCAAAAATTTATTCGACGAATTAAATTTCGAATATTTTTAAAATTTTGTTTATTTTTTATTTTTAGGCCTTCTTAGGCGAATCAGAAGTATTACTTCCCATAATTAAGATCAATTAAACATATTTAAATAATTGAAATTAATTTGCATAAATTATTTGTCAATAAAAATTTAAATGATCGCAGACTGAAATTTTTTTTCAGGCTTGCATCTTACGATGACCTTTCCGATTGGATCGGTAGTTGCTTAAAAACATGCAGAAGGTTCCATGTTACATACTGAATTTTTAATTGATCTGATTATATATCATTTCTGAGTGATTATTAAAATAATATCTAAAAGTAAATCATACTTTACGTTAATTTTAGACGACGTTAACACTTTGTAATGTACTTGATGCCAGAGGTGGGCACTATTCGGATGCTAAGAATTTCGAATAAATTTTTTAAAAAACGAATTTTTCGACCGGATTTTTATGGATAAATCCGTTTTAGAACTTTTCTAACTCAACTGTATAAAATTTCGAATAATCGTTTTATTCGAAAATTTATTCGACGAATAAAATTTCGAATGCTTCCGGTTTTTTATACAGTTGAGTTAGAAAAGTTCTGAAACGTATTTATCCATAAAAATCCGGTCGAAAAATTCATTTTTTAAAAAATTTATTCGAAATTCTTAGCGTCCGAATAGTGCCCACCTCTGCCTCAGCGTTATAGGGGCTTATAGCTTGGTGGTTTATTTACTTGTTTATAAAAAATTATTTATTTATCGCTCCCCACAGCGTTATGGGGGCTTAGAGCTTGTCGGTTTATTTAATTGTTTATAAAAAATAATTTATTTTTCGCTCTCCCCAGCGTTATGGGGGTTTGGAGCTTGTCGGTTTATTTAATTGTTTATAAAAAATATTTTATTTATCGCTCCCCCCAGCGTTCTGGGGGCTTAGAGCTTGGCGGTTTAGTTAGTTGTTTATAAAAAATAATTTATTTTTCGCTCTCCCCAGCGTTATGGGGGTTTGGAGCTTGTCGGTTTATTTAATTGTTTATAAAAAATAATTTATTTATCGCTCTTCCCAGCGTTGTGGGGGCTTAGAGCTTAGTGGTTTAGTTAGTGGTTTATAAAAAATAATTTATTTATCGCTATCCTCAGCGTTATAGGGGCTTATAGCTTGGTGGTTTATTTACTTGTTTATAAAAAATTATTTATTTATCGCTCCCCACAGCGTTATGGGGGCTTAGAGCTTGTCGGTTTATTTAATTGTTTATAAAAAATAATTTATTTATCGCTCTTCCCAGCGTTGTGGGGGTTTGGAGCTTGTCGGTTTATTTAATTGTTTATAAAAAATAATTTATTTATCGCTCCCCCCAGCGTTGTGGGGGCTTAGAGCTTGGCGGTTTAGTTAGTTGTTTATAAAAAATAATTTATTTTTCGCTCTCCCCAGCGTTATGGGGGTTTGGAGCTTGTCGGTTTATTTAATTGTTTATAAAAAATAATTTATTTATCGCTCTTCCCAGCGATGTGGGGGCTTAGAGCTTAGTGGTTTAGTTAGTGGTTTATAAAAAATAATTTATTTATCGCTATCCTCAGCGTTATGGGGGTTTGGAGCTTGTCGGTTTATTTAATTGTTTATAAAAAATAATTTATTTATCGCTCTTCCCAGCGTTGTGGGGGCTTAGAGCTTAGTGGTTTAGTTAGTGGTTTATAAAAAATAATTTATTTATCGCTATCCTCAGCGTTATAGGGGCTTATAGCTTGGTGGTTTATTTACTTGTTTATAAAAAATAATTTATTTATCGCTCTTCCCAGCGTTGTGGGGGTTTAGAGCTTGTCGGTTTATTTAATTGTTTATAAAAAATAATTTATTTATCGCTCCCCCCAGGGTTGTGGGGGCTTAGAGCTTGGCGGTTTAGTTAGTTGTTTATAAAAAATAATTTATTTTTCGCTCTTCCCAGCGTTGTGGGGGTTTGGAGCTTGTCGGTTTATTTAATTGTTTATAAAAAATAATTTATTTTTCACTCTCCCCAGCGTTATGGGGGTTTAGAGCTTGTCGGTTTATTTAATTGTTTATAAAAAATAATTTATTTATCGCTCTGTAAGTAAAGTAAAGTAAAGTGAGCAGAGCAGCTGTACACATCCGCACAGCGAGCACACAGCTGAACGAATGCCACGGCTCCTCGCTGTATAGCCACCAAAGGAGTCAGGGCGTACACGTGGTGTCAAGGACGGCGATGACGCCCTGTAGATGGTTTCCCCAGGAAGTTTTGACACCAGAGGGGTCAGGGTAGCCACCTGGTGCAGTTGGTGATAGTGACGCTTAGGAGATGATTTTCCCAGGAAGTTTTGACCCCGAAAAAGTCGGGGCGGACACCTGGTGCATCTGGCCATAGCTACGACTTGGAGATGATTTCCTCAGGAAGTTTTAACCCCGAAGAAGTTAGGGCGTACACCTGGTGTATATGGCGATAGCTACGACTTGGAGAAGATTTCCCCAGGAAGTTTTGACTCCGGGAGGGTCAGAGTAAACACCTGGGGCATTTGGCGATAGCTACGACTTGAAGACGAGTTCCCCAGGAAGTTTCGACTCCGGAGAAGTCAGGGAGGACACCTGTTGCACCTGGTCATACTTACGCCTTAGAAAGGATTTCCCCAGGAAGTTTTGAGATCGGAGGGATTAGGGCAGGCACCTGGTTCACTTGGAGACGGTTGAATTTCGGAGATGATTTTTCCAGGATGTTTCGAATCCAAAGAGGTCAGGGTGGACACCTGGTGCATTTGGCGAGAGTTATGATTTGGAGATGATTTCTCCAGGATGTTTCGACTCTGCATGGGTCGTAGTGGACACCATTGGCACCTGGTCGTTAGTGCACACTGGAAATGTTTTCTCAAAGAAGTTTTAACCCCAGTTGGTTTGAATTATTAGGTTTACTTTTAGGATAGCATCTGCAGAGTGTAGTTATTGCCAGGCGCTCCAAGTAATTCTCTTCATAGTCATAACTCCCTGGGAAAATCGTCTCCGAGGCATCATTAACTCTAGGTGCACTAGGTGTCCAAACAGATACCCCCCCCCCCCCCCCGAGTCAATACCTACTGCGGAAATCATGTTCAAAGTGTAACTACCTCCAAATGCACTAGCTATCCGTCTGGACTCCTGCGGACTCAATACTTTTTCGGAAACTTATTTCCAGGTTGTAATTACACCAGGTGGTTCAGGTATACACCCTGACACATCCGGAGTCGAAACTTCTAGGGGGAATCTTCTCCAAGGCGGAAGTATCACCAGGTGCACCAGGTGTCCGCCCTGACCCCTTCGGATTTGAAACTTCCTGAAGAAATCCTCTCCAAGTCGTAGCTATCGCTAAAGGCAACAGGTGTCCACCCTGACCCTTCCGGAGTCAAAACTTTCAAGGGAAATCCTCTCCAAGTCGAAGCTATCGCCATAGGCACCAGGTGTCCACCCTGACTTCTGCGGGGTCAAAACTTTCTGGGGAAATCATCTCAAAGTCGTAGCTATCGCCATATACACCAGGTGTACGCCCTGACTTCTTCGGAGTCAAAACTTCCTGGGGAAGTCATCTCAAAGTCGTAGCTATCGCCATATACACCAGGTGTACGCCCTGACTTCTTCGGAGTCAAAACTTCCTGGGGAAGTCATCTCCAAGTCGTAACTATCGCCAAATGCACCAGGTGTCCACCTAGACCCCTTCGGATTTGAAACTTCCTAGAGAAATCATCTCCGAGGTGCAACTATCTCTAAGTGCACCAGGTATCCGCCCTGATCCCTCCGATGTCAAGACTTCCTGGGGAAATCATTTCTAAGGCGTAAGAATTACCAGGTGCACCAGGTGTACGCCCTGACTTCTTCGGAGTCAAATCTTCCTGGGAAAATCATCTCCTAAGCGTCCAGGTGTCCACCCTGACCCCTCTAGTGTCAAAACTTCCAGGGGAAACTATCTACAGGGCGTCATCGTCGTCTCTAAGAAAGAAGAAGTTATGCTGAAAAAAGCGCCCGAGTTCAACAAAAAAACTGATCAGCTATCCCCCAAGCTCTAAACCCCCAATACCCTGGGTGCCTGAGTTCAACAAAAAAACTGATCGGCTGTCCCCCAAGCACTAAACCCCCAAATACCCTGGGCACCCGAGTTCAATAAAAAAACTGATCGGCTATCCCCCAAGCTCTAAACCCCCAAAACCCTGGGTGTCAAGTTCAATGAATAAACTGATCGGCTACCCCCCAAACTCTAAACCCCCAAAACCCTGGGTGCCCGAGTTCAACAAAAAATCTGATCGGCTACCCCCTAAGCTCTAAGCCTCCAAAACTCTGGGCGCCCGAGTTCAATGAAAAAAGCTAATTGACTACCCCTGAAGCTCCGAGCCCCTCAAACCCAGGGGGGCCGAGTTCAACGAAAAAGCTGATTGGCTACACTCCAAAACCCTGGGCACCCGAGTTCACCAAAGAAGCTGACTGGCTACCCCCCAAGACCTTGAGCGCCCGAGTTCAACAAAAAAGTTGATTGGCTACCCCCTAAGCTCTGAGCCCCTAAAACCCTGGGCACCCGAGTTCAACAAAAAAAGCTGATTGGCTAGCCCCCAAGCTCTAAGTTCCCAAAACCCGCAGCGCTTGAGTTGAACGAAAAAGCTGATCGGCTAACCCCCAAGCTCTAAGCCCCCAAAACCCTGGGCGCGCGAGTTCAACAAATGAACTGATCGGATATCCCCCAAGCTCTCAACCCCCAACTGATAAGTTTGTTATATTGAATTAGGGTGCCCAGGGTTTTGGGGGCTTGGAGCTTAGGGGGTAGCCTATCAGCTTTTTTTATTGAACTCGGGCGCCCAGGGTTTTAGGGGCTGAGAGCTTAGAGGGTAGTCTATCAGCTTTTTTGTTGAACTCGGGCGCCCAGGGTTTGGGAGCTTAGAGCTTAGGGGGTAGTCTATGAGCTTTTTTGTTGAACTCTACCCCAAATTTCGGAACTTTTTTCAGCATAACCGTTTAATCAATTTGAATGTTTTTATGAAACTGGAAATAACATTAAACGCAACAAGATAACATTGATCTTTTTTATAATTGATAATATGTGTTTTAATTTATTTATTAATGTGCTTATATTTATTCTATTAGGAGACACAACAAGAAAATATTAAATCGATTAAAAGATAAACTAAAAGTCATGTTAAAAAGTAGAAATAATTAATTTGTAATCAAACATAAAAATTAAACATACTTACAAGTACATTTTTATTAATTTCTCACTTCCAGATTCTTTTATTAAAACATCGGATTCAGAGTTTTTACTCGAAATGCTCTCACAAAAATCATTATCATCACTAAAATCACTTTCTTCTTCCTCCCTATTATAACCGATTAAACCAGCTTTATTTTCGATTACCTTAACATGTCGTGCAACAAAAATTCTACCGTTAATTAAAACTTTGTATCCTACGTTATCATAACCTATCAAAATACCCACGCCAGCTTTTCTATCCCATTTAGAATTTCTTTTTATGTCCGGTACTCTAACAAAGACTTTACTTCCGTATAATTTTATATTACTCAAATTCGGCCTTTTACCGAAAAATATCTCAAAAGGTGTTTTAGTTTCTATCGTACTTCTCGTAAAAGTTCAATTTTTTAAATAAACAGCTGTTTTTACAACTTCTGGCCAATATATATTATAGGGTGGGCCGAAAATTTTAAGACCCGAACCGCGAGGGGCTTGACCCCTGGGCAGTTAGTTTATGATGCCCAGATGCCCCAAAAAATTTTTTAAGACGATTGAAGAAAGTTTCAAGGTGGCACAAGAGCGAAATGTGATAAAAAACTTGAAACCAAGCTCCAACCACCCCATAACCAATTTTTTATGGACTCAAACTCTTCCAATATCCAAACTTATTATGCTACTACCGATAATAACAGTATTTGCAAGCTCTTTCCACCCAATAACCCAGCCTGCCAAGCACTTACCCTCAAATAATCGAGTTTTTCAAGCTCCTACCCCCGAATAACCGAGCTTTTCAAGCTCCTACCCGAATAACCGAACTTGCAAGGCTACAACCAGTCAATAACCGAATTTGTAAAGCTCCTGTTTCCAATAATCCGATTTTTCAAACATTAACCACCCAATAACCCGATGCGCTAAGCTCCTACCCCCAATAACCGAGTTTCTCAAGCTCTACTTCCCAACAACCTTATTCATCAAGCTATTACTTTCTGATAACCGTACTGCAAGCTCTTTATACTCAATAACCAAGTTGGCCAAGCTCTTACCCCCTCCAATAACCGAGTTTTTTAAGCTCCTACCCTAATAACACAACTTGCAAGGCTACAACCACTCAATAACCGAATTTGATGCGCTAAGCTCTTACCCTCCGATAACCGAGTTTTCAAGTTTTACTTCCGAACAAATTCATTCATCAAGCTATTACTTTTTGATAACCGTACAGCAAGCTCTTTCTACCCAATAACCAAGTCAGCCAAGCTCTTACCCATATTAACAATTTATAAGTTTTAATGAAATGTAATAAAACTTTTTTACGTTGAAAATCATGAAAGATTTATTCATTTACAACAATTGAAGACAATAACATTAATATAACAACTTAGTTCAAACATTCATTAACCATGGTTTTTTCAACAATAGTTTTAGTATCATTAAGGCTTATTAGTAGCTAAAGTTTGCTTTGTGATCAAATTTTGGTAATATTTTTCTACTCTTCAGTTTTAAGTGGTCATTTGCATTTCTACTTTTCTCGTTACAAGTTTGTTTGGACACCTCACTTACATCTTTTACCAAACATTCGACGCTTTGCGTGTGACAAGGGAAGCAGAAAATTGGATCAGATTTTTCATTGTGATCGACATAATGTCTTAATTGCTCCGTTGATAAGTGGAAAGTCATTGGTGGCTCAAAAGTTTTGTCTTATGAGATCATTCTTGTGTAATCAGTCGCATCAAAGTTAAGAGCAGGAATGATGAATTTTCGAACATTGTTTTGTGGCAGTTACTCATTTCGTTGTCTTACCTCAATAATTTTTTCAAATGCCCTCATTCTTATCGACTTATTTTCATCTGCGAGCATTGACAGTAGTAAATTTTCAGAATGAGCAAAAAACGCATTGTTTTGAAAAACGTTATCGACAGCTTTACGCAACTTTTGATCAAGGTACCGAGATTCTTTTATAAGAAAAAATAAATGTTTCGGGCCATCGGCAACGTACTTAAATTTATTGATTCGGAACCAACATGGTCCATAGACTCTCATAATAAAAATTACTAATATTTTAAGATTAACCGTTGGATTTTTTGTTGCGATGTATAATCTGAGAATTCTAGATGCTGTGTTGAGCCATCTGGATAATGACATAGGACCAGGCTTCATTACTGCCAACTTTTCAGAACAAGAGCCACTTGAAACTGCTTTTAACATTTCGTAAAAGTATTTTTGATCCGATCTCAAATCTGTATTATCATTGTTTAGGATATTGGATTTTATAGCTTCGAAGCTTTTTAAAACGGGCATCGTATCACATGATTGTAAAGACTTAGTAATAATTCCACAAAATGAAGTGGGTCCTGCTGCTGCACCATATAAGTATTGAATCAAATGCCTCAAAGGTAATTCATTCAGATGCAACAAGCAAACAAACCAATGTAGAGGTTCTTTTTTAATATTGTTTTCTACTAATGTCAATATTCCGCCACTGTTACCTGTATTAACGACTGTACCATCACATCCTAGGGCACGCAAAGTGTTTAAAGGAGCATCGAGTTCTTCAAATTTTTCAGAGATAGTAGCAGTAACATCAGCTGCACAGCCAGTTAATGGAGAAACATATGATATGAATTGAGAACCAGGTTCTCTGACCAAAGCAATATGTTCTTCAACAATTTCTCTGAGATGATAAGATTTTGTTTTTGTATTTTTTACATTAGTCAGCGTTTTATCTCTCTTACCATCAAAGTAAAGAGCCCAAAGTTTACCATTTTCAAAAACGTCTGGCAGTTCCGTTTGTACTTTTTTAATTTCTCTTGTCATTTTATTCTTGTCTATTACAACACAGCCTTTGGGAATAACAATGTTGTGATGGTTAATAAAGTCAATAATAGCTGCTGATGCAACTGCACCGCCTTTTCTTGTAGTTACTTTGTACCGAACACACATTTTTGCAACATTTGGCAACGGAGTTCTCATTTGAAGAGTATTAGGCATGATAACAATGTCACTCTCAGAACTTATAACTTCCGGGACTGGATCAAACTCATCTGCGCCTTCATTAAGAGCATTATCATCATTTTCAACTGTCTGCTTATTTTTAAATTTTTGTGTACGTGCCTTCTTTTTAAGAGGTTGAAAACTTTGATTTACATTTATTTCTTCCAAATCTTGAATATATTGTATTCTTGCAGATCTTTGATCGATTATAAATTCGTTTAAAGCTTCAGGGACGCGAATTTCTTCTGAACACGAACAATCTTTTAAAGGAAGACATTTACAGACGGCTACATCAAACAAAGAAGCAACATTTTTTTGAAAATTTTTTATATCGTTTAAAAGAGTATCATTGGGATTCGGACGGGCACGAAAACGTTTTCTTACTGATTTCAATTTGTCGTGCCAGTTATTTAAAAGTTTCTTCATTCTTTCATCACTTACAACAACTATTCCTATTTGTTGCCAGATTCCTTTCAATTTTTTTACATCATTTAAAAGTAATGAAGTCGATGGATCAAATAAGTTTTCTAACTTTTTTTGCTCCTTTAAATTTTCTAAGTATTCAAGAACATTTTTTATTGTTGGAAGCTGAGTTTCTGATAAATTATTAGCTACAATAGGAATAGGGCAGGTTTTTTCATCAGTCAAATTCATCCTGAAATTTATTTCTTTTTTTATTTATCTACCGTATTTCCAATCAAAGATGAAAATGCAATAACTGTCTTTCAATTTAACCATTTTTAAAATTATTAAATGCTTTAAATTTAGCCTTTACAAAAATATGATAACGTAGAACATAATATTGATCTAAGTTCAATGTTTTTTATTTGTAGTCGTCTTGTTTAACACTAGTTAAAATTTTTAGAAAAATAAAAAATATTATAAAATAGCACGGCTGAATAAAATTAAGTAAGCATCATCTGCGTATTCTCGACTGAATATGTTTTTACTTTATTTTTTTCATTTTTTAAACCTTTACTTGTCTGTGATTTATAGTTTATTCTATTTTTTCTTTTTTACAGAAAATTTTGAAACGAGCTTACGGCAACAAATTTTAAATCTTCATTTTAGCTTATTCCGATGTAATCGTTTTATTTAATAACCTATAATAGAACTGGTGACACAGCTTTATTATCGCATTTTCATCAATTCTTTTTATTAGTAATTTTATTCCAAAACTTACGTCGGAAAAAGGAATTATACGAATTAAACCCATAAAAATGAAGTTGTGGCCTTGATTAAGCTTTCTCATTAAAATAACTGTTGCTATGAAAAATTTTTCGGAAGAAAAATATTTCCAACAAAAATTCAACTCTTTTTTCAATTAATATTAGTGGTACAGCAGCTCAAATTTTTGTTTGTTTGTTTGTTTTTTTTTTTTTTTTTTTTATTAATAGTAGTTTACTTAATACTTATCATAAGTATGGTCAGCAAAAATTAATTACACTCTCAACTGATCAATATTTAATTTTCTTCTTCGATTGGACAACTATTTACTAACCCAAGATTTTTATCTTTAACCTGTTAAAAATTATTTAATTAGTTGAAAAAAAAAAAGATACTTTAAACTGGTCTAAGTAATTTATTGGTTACCTTTTCACAATTAAATGTGTGTGCGTCTAATTTAGAAAATAGCTCATTCATTATTTTAATAAAATATTTTAAATTCAATTTTTCAATAATTTAATTTATTAGATTAATCACGAACTTAGTTATTACCGTAAAGTGTAATAACTTCTACAAAACTTACTAAGCTTCATCTAATGCGATTATTCATCTAAACAAACTTAATAAACTTCTTTTAATAATAAGAATCTTTACGTAATAAAAAAACAAGAACAGAAATAAGCAACAGTGCTCGCACAGTATTTTTATAAGGGCTCAAAGAAACTTTTATCGACTAGCATTGGCATACTTCAATCGAAAAATATTACAACCCAAACGTAGCCATTTTCGCTATTAAAAACATTATTTGATACAAAAGACTTATTAAGATACAAAAAAAAAAAAAAAAATTTACAGTACTCAAAGTTTAAAACTGCCTTAAGTAACTAGTTGTAGAAGAAAAAAGATTGACAAATTCGATTATGGAGGAGTAACTGTTTAATGAATCCAGCAATGAGTTTGGTTATTGGGAAGTAGAAGCTAGGCAGATTAGGTTATTGAGATGGGGGAAAAATAGCTTTGCAGCTCGAGGATATTTTGGGAGGGGAGTAAAAGTTTGATTAATTTGAAGAAAGCAAAAGCTTACAAATACAGATAACAAAGAATTAGTATATTACACACCTGGGGGAGTCAAAACTTAGCAAGCCCCTAGCAAACCCAAATTGCCGCCCGAGCCGAAGAGGAGGGTGCCAAGGGTTTGCTAGGGGTTTGCTAATTTTTGCACTGCCTCGTGTGTAATGTTTTTTTCATCACACGCTGCGGAATGTGCATACTTTCCTCCCTGTCCCAGTGCGGGAGTTTGCACTTTCCTTGGGTCGTGATGAAAAAAACATTACACACGAGGGAGTGCAAAAATTAGCAAACCACTAGCAAACCCTTGGCACCCTCGCCTTCGGCTCGGGCGTCAATTTGGGTTTACTAGGGGCTTGCTAATTTTTGACTCCCCCAGGTGTGTAATATACTATTTCATCACGAGCCAAGGAAAGTGCAAACTCCCGCTCTGGGACAGGGAGGAAAGTATGCACTTTCCGTAGCGTGTGATGAAAAAAAGCTTTATGCCCCGTCTACACTGGCAGTTTAACCGCGGTTTAACCGATACTCGGCTTAACTTTATTTAACGAATTTTGCTATGATGGCATGAGAATAATGGCTCAACTTGTAGTTTAAAAATTAATAACAATTCATATGAGTATTCTTGTTTAATTTTGCAACTTCATTTCAACAAAAACATTGCAAAATCCTTAAAAACAAAGTTAAGCCGAGAAGAGGTTAAACCGCCAGTGTAGACGGGGCATTATGAATTAGGAAATAGGAGCTGGACAAATTTGGTCATCGAGTAGTTGAAGCCTTGCAAGTTCGATTGCTGGAGGGTAAAAGCTGGACAAGAAGTTATTTGAAATTAAGCATGATAAACTCGGTCATTGAAGAAGCAAAGGCTTAAAAAAAAAGTAATTGTGGGGTAGAAGCTTCAAAAACCCGGTTATTGGGAGGTGGGCTTGAGAAACTCGATTATTAAAAGTTAAGAGCTGCGCGTATCGGGTTATTGGCTGGTTAATATTTCACAAATCAGTTTATTGTGAACACCAGCTTAACAAATTCAGTCATAGAGTGATTGTTATTGAAGGGGGTAAGAGCTTGGCCAACTTGGTCATTTGGTAGAAAAAGCTTGCAGTACGGTTATCAAAAAATAAAAGCTTGATGAATGAGGTTGTTGCAAGGTAGAGCTTGAGAAACTCGGTTATTGGGGGGGGGGGGGGGGGGAGGGTAGGAGCTTAGCGTATCGGGTTATTATGTGGTTAATGTTTGACAAATCGGATTATTGGGAATAGCAGCTCAACAAATTTGGTTATTGAGTGGTTGTAACCTTGCAAGTTCGGTTTTTGGAGTAGGAACTTGAAAAATTTGGTTATTGAGAGAGTAAGAGCTTGGCCGACTTGATTATTGAGTAGAAAGAGCTTGCATTACGGTTATCAAAAAGTAATAGCTTGATGAATGAGGTTGTTGGGAAGTAAAACTTGAAAACTCGGTTACCGGGGGGGGGGGAGAGGGGAGGGTAGGAGCTTAGCGTATCGGGTTATTATGTGGTTAATGTTTGACAAATCGGATTATTGGGAATAGCAGCTCAACAAATTCGGTTATTGAGTGGTTGTAACCTTGCAAGTTCGGTTTTTGGAGTAGGAACTTAAAAAACTCGGTTATTGAGGGAGTAAGAGCTTGGCCGACTTGATTATTGAGTAGAAAGAGCTTGCATTACGGTTATCAAAAAGTAATAGCTTGATGAATGAGGTTGTTGGGAAGTAAAACTTGAAAACTCGGTTACTGGGGGGGGGGGGGTAGGATCTTGAGAAACTCGGTTATTGGGGGTTAAGAGCTTAGCGCATCAAATTCGGTTATTGAGTGGTTGTAGCCTTGCAAGTTCGGTTATTGAGGTAAGAGCTTGAAAAACTCGGTTATTGAAGGGGTAAGAGCTTGGCCAACTTGGTTATTGAGTAGAAAGAGCTTGCAGTACGGTTATCAAAAAGTAATAGCTTGATGAATGAGGTTGTTGGGAAGTAAAACTTGAAAACTTGGTTATTGGGGAGTAGGAGCTTGAGAAACTCGGTTATTGGGGGTTAAGAGCTTAGCACATTGGGTTATTGTGTGGTTAATGTTCAGCAAATCGGATTATTGGGAATAGCAGCTCATCAAATTCAGTTATTGAGTGGTTGTAGCCTTGCAAGTTGTGTTATTGGGGTAGGAGCTTAAAAAACTTGGTTATTGGAGGGGGTAAGAGCTTGGCCAACTTGGTCATTTGGTAGAAAAAGCTTGCAGTACGGTTATCAAAAAGTAAAAGCTTGAAGAATGAGGTTGTTGCAAGGTAGAGCTTAAGAAACTTGGTTATTGGGGGTGAAGAGCTTAGCGCATTGGGTTATTGTGTGGTAAATGTTGTACAAATCGGATTATTGGGAATAGCAGCTCAACAAATTCGGTTATTGAGTGGTTGTAGCCTTGCAAGTTGTGTTATTGGGGTAGGAGCTTAAAAAACTCGGTTATTGGAGGAGGTAAGAGCTTGGCCAACTTGGTCATGTGGTAGAAAAAGCTTGCAGTAGGGTTATCAAAAAGTAAAAGCTTGATGAATGAGGTTGTTGCAAGGTAGAGCTTGAGAAACTCGGTTATTGGGGGGGGGGAGAGGGGAGGGTAGGAGCTTAGCGTATCGGGTTATTATGTGGTTAATGTTTGACAAATCGGATTATTGGGAATAGCAGCTCAACAAATTCGGTTATTGAGTGGTTGTAACCTTGCAAGTTCGGTTTTTGGAGTAGGAACTTGAAAAACTCGGTTATTGAGGGAGTAAGAGCTTGGCCGACTTGGTGATTGAGTAGAAAGATCTTGCATTACGATTATCAAAAAGTAATAGCTTGATGAATGAGGTTGTTGGGAAGTAAAACTTGAAAACTCGGTTACTGGGGGGGTAGGATCTTGAGAAACTCGGTTATTGGGGGTTAAGAGCTTAGCGCATCAAATTCGGTTATTGAGTGGTTGTAGCCTTGCAAGTTCGGTTATTGAGGTAAGAGCTTGAAAAACTCGGTTATTGAAGGGGTAAGAGCTTGGCCGACTTGGTTATTGAGTAGAAAGAGCTTGCAGTACGGTTATCAAAAAGTAATAGCTTGATGAATGAGGTTGTTGGGAAGTGAAACTTGAAAACTCGGTTACTGGGGGGGTAGGATCTTGAGAAACTCGGTTATTGGGGGTTAAGAGCTTAGCGCATCAAATTCGGTTATTGAGTGGTTGTAGCCTTGCAAGTTCGGTTATTGAGGTAAGAGCTTGAAAAACTCGGTTATTGAAGGGGTAAGAGCTTGGCCAACTTGGTTATTGAGTAGAAAGAGCTTGCAGTACGGTTATCAATAAGTAATAGCTTGATGAATGAGGTTGTTGGGAAGTAAAACTTGAAAACTTGGTGATTGGGGGGTAGGAGCTTGAGAAACTCGGTTATTGGGGGTTAAGAGCTTAGCGCATTGGGTTATTGTGTGGTTAATGTTCAGCAAATCGGATTATTGGGAATAGCAGCTCATCAAATTCAGTTATTGAGTGGTTGTAGCCTTGCAAGTTGTGTTATTGGGGTAGGAGCTTCAAAAACTTGGTTATTGAAGGGGGTAAGAGCTTGGCCAACTTGGTCATTTGGTAGAAAAAGCTTGCAGTACGGTTATCAAAAAATAAAAGCTTGATGAATGAGGTTGTTGCAAGGTAGAGCTTGAGAAACTCGGTAATTGGGGGGGGGAGGGGAGGGTAGGAGCTTAGCGTATCGGGTTATTATGTGGTTAATGTTTGACTAATCGGATTATTGGGAATAGCAGCTCAACAAATTTGGTTATTGAGTGGTTGTAACCTTGCAAGTTCGGTTTTTGGAGTAGGAACTTAAAAAACTCGGTTATTGAGAGAGTAAGAGCTTGGCCGACTTGATTATTGAGTAGAAAGAGCTTTCATTACGGTGATCAAAAAGTAATAGCTTGATGAATGAGGTTGTTGGGAAGTAAAACTTGAAAACTCGGTTACTGGGGGGGGGGGAGGGGAGGGTAGGAGCTTAGCGTATCGGGTTATTATGTGGTTAATGTTTGACAAATCGGATTATTGGGAATAGCAGCTCAACAAATTCGGTTATTGAGTGGTTGTAACCTTGCAAGTTCGGTTTTTGGAGTAGGAACTTGAAAAACTCGGTTATTGAGGGAGTAAGAGCTTGGCCGGCTTGGTGATTGAGTAGAAAGAGCTTGCATTACGATTATCAAAAAGTAATAGCTTGATGAATGAGGTTGTTGGGAAGTAAAACTTGAAAACTCGGTTACTGGGGGGGTAGGATCTTGAGAAACTCGGTTATTGGGGGTTAAGAGCTTAGCGCATCAAATTCGGTTATTGAGTGGTTGTAGCCTTGCAAGTTCGGTTATTGAGGTAAGAGCTTGAAAAACTCGGTTATTGAAGGGGTAAGAGCTTGGCCGACTTGGTTATTGAGTAGAAAGAGCTTGCAGTACGGTTATCAAAAAGTAATAGCTTGATGAATGAGGTTGTTGGGAAGTGAAACTTGAAAACTCGGTTACTGGGGGGGTAGGATCTTGAGAAACTCGGTTATTGGGGGTTAAGAGCTTAGCGCATCAAATTCGGTTATTGAGTGGTTGTAGCCTTGCAAGTTCGGTTATTGAGGAAAGAGCTTGAAAAACTCGGTTATTGAAGGGGTAAGAGCTTGGCCAACTTGGTTATTGAGTAGAAAGAGCTTGCAGTACGGTTATCAAAAACGTAATAGCTTGATGAATGAGGTTGTTGGGAAGTAAAACTTGAAAACTTGGTTATTGGGGGGTAGGAGCTTGAGAAACTCGGTTATTGGGGGTTAAGAGCTTAGCGCATTGGGTTATTGTGTGGTTAATGTTCAGCAAACCGGATTATTGGGAATAGCAGCTCATCAAATTCAGTTATTGAGTGGTTGTGGCCTTGCAAGTTGTGTTATTGGGGTAGGAGCTTAAAAAACTTGGTTATTGAAGGGGGTAAGAGCTTGGCCAACTTGGTCATTTGGTAGAAAAAGCTTGCAGTACGGTTATCAAAAAATAAAAGCTTGATGAATGAGGTTGTTGCAAGGTAGAGCTTGAGAAACTCGGTTATTGGGGGGGGGGGAGGGTAGGAGCTTAGCGTATCGGGTTATTATGTGGTTAATGTTTGACAAATCGGATTATTGGGAATAGCAGCTCAACAAATTTGGTTATTGAGTGGTTGTAACCTTGCAAGTTCGGTTTTTGGAGTAGGAACTTGAAAAATTTGGTTATTGAGAGAGTAAGAGCTTGGCCGACTTGATTATTGAGTAGAAAGAGCTTGCATTACGGTTATCAAAAAGTAATAGCTTGATGAATGAGGTTGTTGGGAAGTAAAACTTGAAAACTCGGTTACCGGGGGGGGGAGAGGGGAGGGTAGGAGCTTAGCGTATCGGGTTATTATGTGGTTAATGTTTGACAAATCGGATTATTGGGAATAGCAGCTCAACAAATTCGGTTATTGAGTGGTTGTAACCTTGCAAGTTCGGTTTTTGGAGTAGGAACTTAAAAAACTCGGTTATTGAGGGAGTAAGAGCTTGGCCGACTTGATTATTGAGTAGAAAGAGCTTGCATTACGGTTATCAAAAAGTAATAGCTTGATGAATGAGGTTGTTGGGAAGTAAAACTTGAAAACTCGGTTACTGGGGGGGGGGGGTAGGATCTTGAGAAACTCGGTTATTGGGGGTTAAGAGCTTAGCGCATCAAATTCGGTTATTGAGTGGTTGTAGCCTTGCAAGTTCGGTTATTGAGGTAAGAGCTTGAAAAACTCGGTTATTGAAGGGGTAAGAGCTTGGCCAACTTGGTTATTGAGTAGAAAGAGCTTGCAGTACGGTTATCAAAAAGTAATAGCTTGATGAATGAGGTTGTTGGGAAGTAAAACTTGAAAACTTGGTTATTGGGGAGTAGGAGCTTGAGAAACTCGGTTATTGGGGGTTAAGAGCTTAGCACATTGGGTTATTGTGTGGTTAATGTTCAGCAAATCGGATTATTGGGAATAGCAGCTCATCAAATTCAGTTATTGAGTGGTTGTAGCCTTGCAAGTTGTGTTATTGGGGTAGGAGCTTAAAAAACTTGGTTATTGGAGGGGGTAAGAGCTTGGCCAACTTGGTCATTTGGTAGAAAAAGCTTGCAGTACGGTTATCAAAAAGTAAAAGCTTGAAGAATGAGGTTGTTGCAAGGTAGAGCTTGAGAAACTCGGTTATTGGGGGAAGGGGGGGGTAGGAGCTTAGCGTATCGGGTTATTATGTCCTTAATGTTTGACAAATCGGATTCTTGGGAATAGCAGCTTACTAAATTTGGTTATTGAGTGGTTGTAGCCTTGCAAGTTCGGTTTTTGGGGTAGGAACTTGAAAAATTTGGTTATTGAGGGAGTAAGAGCTTGGCCGTCTTGGTTATTGAGTAAGAAGAGCTTGCAGTACGGTTATCAAAAAGTAGAAGCTTGACGAATGAGGTTGTTGGGAAGTAGAGCTTGAGAAACTCGGTAATTGGGGGTAGGAGCTTAGCGCATCGGGTTATTGGGTGGTTAATGTTTGAAAAATCGGATTATTGGGAACAGGAGCTTTACTAATTCGGTTATTGACTGTTGCCTTGCAAGTTCGGTTATTGGGGTAGGAGCTTGAAAAGCTCGGTTATTCGGGGGTAGGAGCTTGAAAAACTCGATTATTTGGGGGTAAGTGCTTGGCAGGCTGGGTTAGTGGGTGGAAAGAGCTTGCAAATACTGTTATTATTGGTAGTAGCATAATAAGTTTGGATATTGGAAGAGTCTGAGTCCATAAAAAATTGGTTATGGGGTGGTTGGAGCTTGGTTTCGAGTTTCTTATCACATTTCGCTCTTGTGCCACCTTGAAACTTTCTTCAATCGTCTTAAAAATTTTTTTGGGGCATCCGGGCATCATCAACTAACTGCCCAGGGGTCAAGCCCCTCGCGGTTTAGGTCTTAAAATTTTTGGCCCACCCTAATATATTATTCATGTCAGCCTCATACATCAAACATATCGCGGAGTTTATGATCGTTTGATTAAATTTCTCAGCCACACCATTTAATTCGTGCACATTCGGTGGGCATGGTTCAATAGATATGCCATTCTCACTAGCCAAAGCATAAATATGTTTATTTAAATATTCTCGCCTGTCATCACATCTGAATTTCTTAATCTTTCTACCGGTTAAATTTTGTACTTTATTCATATAACTCTCAAAACACTCATAAACTTCATTTTTAGATTTAATAGTATGAATTACTGCAAGTTTACTATAATCATCTATCAAACTAAAAAAGTATTTTGATCCATCAAAACCGATTGGCCTGTGAGGACCATTTAAATCTGAATGTACAAACTCTAAAATTTCACTGGCTCTAGATCTATTATTTTTAAATGGCAAATTATTCATTTTCTCTCTCAAACATGTACCGCATTTTAAATAGGTTGATTCTAACTTCTCGGGTAAACTGTCAACTAATTTCTTTTTGCACATGTAATTCAAATATTTAAAATTCAAGTGACCAAGCATTCGGTGAAGTTTTTCTTTCGTAGTCATGCCACTCAAATTTGTTTGAGTATTATAATTTTCTCCGTCAAAATTAAAACTACTCATTTTGTATAAGCCTCTTTCTTTGTAAGCAATTCCTAACAATCTATCGTTCTTATCATAAATTTTCGCAGTATCACCGATTGAAGAAATTCTTACCCGTAACGCGCGCAAAACTAATTAAATTTCTACCCATATTTTTTACATAGAATACAATGGATGAATTGGTTTCCATTCGTTTATTGTCAACAATAAAATATGTTGTGATTTTACCGACTTTAGTTCCCTCCAAAATTTTACCATCACCGACTCTGACTTTAATCGGATTTTTCAAAAAAACAGACTCAGAAAAATACGAATCATCATTCACGATATGATCCGAGCATCCGCTATCTCATATCCAATCTATTCTATTTACATTACAATTATAAACATTCGCTTTTACATCATTATTATTTCGCATTACTTGCGCCAAAAACGAAACTGGAAACTCTCGTTCATTGTTGTAGTTGTAGCTCTCGTCGTTTCGCTGCTGCTCTACTCCGCAGCCTGCTCCGTCTGCTCTGCTGTTATCTCGCTGTGAGCTGCCTCTGCCGCGGCTGTGTCCACCAGGCGTCGTCTGCTACTGCTGTCGGCCTTGCAGACATCGTGCACCTCCTTTGTTGTATGCACCAGCTCCTTTTTGACCACCTCGACCTGGTCCTTTCAACTAAGGATTTTTGCAGTCCATTTTCTTGTGGCCCGGCTTGCCACAACCATAACAAATTAAATTTTTCCGTTCAACTTTAAAAACACTTGCTTTCTTTTTACTTAAGTCACTTCTATACTTAGTTTCCCACATCACTATTTTTCTTTTTATAAAGTCACAGTTTCTGTCTTCTTCTTTAAGCACATCAATTAAATCACCAATATAACTGAAAGAGTCAGGTAGAGTCTTGAGCATATAATTTAATTTTTCTGGCTCACTCACATTTCCACCAGCACTTTTTATTTCGTTCACTGTTTTGTCAAAATCTAAAAAAAAATGCACTTGAGTCTTCATAATCTTTCAATCTTATTTTATCTAGTTTATTTCGTATACAAATCTGTAGTGCTATCGATTCTTTTAAATACATTTTATCAAACACTTTCATTATTTTAAAAGCTGAATCTTCTTCTCCAATGAATTAGAATTGATCGTTTGAAATATTATTGCAAATGTAACTCATGGCTTTGTCATTTTTTTCTTGCCACTCTTGTAGTTCATCAGTAACGGCTCTATCTCTTTTTGCTGGTTCATCACATTTTTTTATTTTCAATGCCAGCAAGAGTCGTTTTTTCCAAATGCTGTAGTCACGACCGTCAAAAATTTGCACTTTCACCTCCTCGGTTTTAGACATTTTCGTTATTTTTATTTTTGGTACAAATTTAGGTTTATTTACCACTCGGTCGAGAACCAAAAACCTTTTTAAACCTTTCAGAAAAATTTTCCATAAATAATTTCTATCTTTTAATTTTAACCGAAAATTTGAGTTATTCACAATTGCGTTTGGTTCGTGTTCGTTAAATTTTTCTTTATTTAACTCGTTGCCCATTTAACAATTTACAGTACTCAATTTTAATTCAGACATGTGCTCACTTAACCTCACTTTTACCATACGTTCGTTTAGCTACATAACCCACCACGCGCTTGCAAGATTTTAACTCCACGTGCATCCGATAATCGCACGGAGTTTTCCTCAAATTCTATTTGCCTTTTCAATACTTCGTTTTCAAACTTAGCCGGAGTAATATTATTTTCTGTGCCCCTGAGACAGCAGACACAGAAAAGGTAAAAAATTTTTAGAGCACATTTTTTTTCTTCACCGCACGTTCCAACTACACTTACTTATTATTCGTTCAAAAGCAACTACTGGCCTGCTACCATGTTGGGATTTTCGTATCAGAAGATTAATAATTCGTAGATCGTTATATTAACTATTATTTATTAATAAGTATAATTGTAGTTTAGTTTACACATTAATAACGTGCGTCCCGATGCACGTGGTGTCTCTTACGGACGACTCTTTGCGACTGCTACAAGCAGCGCCATTCACGCATGTGTTACTCACGCATACTCGTACTGCACACACTCACACACACACACATACGTACGTGCCGCTCTCCCGTTGAAGCGGAGATTTACCTTATTTCTCAACAACATCATTAAAATATTCTTTCATTTTCTATTCTTCTTTCTTCTCTTAGTTTCGTTAAATTGGGACTTAGAGATTTCTCTGAGTTCAGTTTTATGAAGTTTAGAGAATAACGAGTAGCAGATATTATGCCCTATTTGTTATTTAAGTGTGAGTCGATTTAGTTTGACCCTTGTTTTTTATATTTGAGTTCAGGGATACCTGGACATAGAGGTTACTCTGTGCTCGGTTCCCTCCATCAAACCGTCAACTTTTTCCTTTTTTTTACAAACCGAGCTTGAGGACGAGAAACGCGATAAAACAAAACTTTATATTTGTAATAGAGTTTGAGCTAAACCCAGCTTGAATTCTGTTACAAAAGTCCTTTTTAAGGTGGATTTTTTGGAAATGAAGGAGGAGCACCTCAAAACAGTCGAAAAACCATATATTTCACATAATTATGGTTCATCTCCTCTCGGAGGAGTAATTTTTTTTTAACCAAGATATTAACATTTTTTTGAAATAGGGAGGAGTAGCAGCAGGAGCTGAGCTGAATAGCAGGAGCACCATTTAACTATGTTAAATACAAGGTTTTAAAACGTTTTGAGGTGCTCCTCCAGAAAGAGCAATAATTTGGGAGAAGTACGGGAGGAGCGCCCTTGAACTAAATAACTAGAAGGAATTTCTTTATAAATATGCTCCGTTGAGGCGATCACAGGAGCATTGCGTCGACGCCTCGACGCAAGACGCACGCGGCGGCTTGTATATCTATATATTATGCGTAGACGCCAGGTGAAACATCATATAAATATACAAACCACCGCGTGCGACGCGTGTCGAGGCGTCGACGCAAAGTTCCTATGATCGCCTTTAAGGAAGGAGAAGCAAAATGTCTTTAAAAACCCGTAAAAAAATAGTGCTCCTCCCGGATATAACTATATAATATAGGAATGTATCTCCCTATATTATAATCCGGTTTTTTTTTATTATCCTCAAAGTTGAGTCCTCAAAATTGAGTCCTCAAAATTGAGTCCTCAAAATTGAAAATTCATAAAAACACGGTCAAAAGACAAGTAAAAACGATACTTATGAGTCCTCAAAGTTGAGTCTACGACGGAAAAGTTGAGTCCTCAAAGTTGAGTCCTCCTTTTCTCAAAACGATGTTTTTTAGATTCTCATGTAATATTTTCTATAGAAGCAGCTTGGTGTGTAGAAAGATTTGAATTGTGTAAATGTAGTCATTCAGTACAACGTTTAGAAATTCATACAGAAAATCAACAAAACATAATATAGTTAAAAAATTAAATAGTTAAAAAATTGGAAAACAACTTTAGCAACTTGGTTTGAATTAAATAAAATTGATCTGTTAGAAATATTAAAAAGGCCAATATACCAAATTACTATAGATTTCTAGATGATAAAACTTTTGTTAGATAGAAAAATTAAAAAAAAATTCAAACTATAGGTAGAATAAACGTTGTTTCTTCAAAAAATTCAGAGTTTTCACTTAAAATTAATATCAGATAAAGTAGAAGGTGGTACTTCTCACGAATACTTGAGAACTCATAATAAAATTATTTATAAACATATAGAGAAGGAGCTATTTAAATGGGTCTAATAGTAAATGATAAAAATGTATATGCCATTTTTGAAGAATCTATAAACTATTTAACTCCGAAAAAATTACAAGAATTTTTCGGATTATTTTTATTGTCTGAAAAAATTCCTGGTAATTTAATTTGGAATAAATATAAATTACATTTTATAAAAGATTTCAAAGATAATGCAGAAGATAGAGGTTTGAATGAAATAATCAAATTTCTATCTAGCGAAGATTCTAATTTAAGTTATAAATGTTTTGGTTTACCAGAACCATGCTTAGAAAATATTTCTAATATTTCTGAAAATTATGACTGCAAAATAAACTGAAAAGAAAGAAGAGTATGAAAAAATGTTTGAAAAATTTAATAATGATCAAAAAAATATATTTAATACAATAACAAAAAACAAAAATAATATGTACTTAAAAGATGGACCAGGTGGTACAGGTAAAACATTTTTTCCTTCTGGAGGAAAATTAATAATTTTAGGTGACGATTTTAAACAAATCCTTCCTGTAGTCAAAAGAGGCAATGAAAAAATTATTGTAGAAGATACGATTGAATACAGTAAATTGTGGAAAAATTTCAAAATTCTTAAACTCACTGAAAATATGAGATGTAAAGATAAAATTTTTTCTAAATTATTACTAAAAATAGGAAGAATTGAAAATTTTAAAATACCTATGAAATAGAAAAATAAAGATGTTAGTTATTCAATTTTTGGAGATATAAATGAAAATAATAATTTAAACAAAGTTATTTTAGCTTCAAAAAATGAAAATGTTGCAATGTTAAACAGAAAAGTATTAAACATATTAAATGGACCAAGTAAAACATATTACAGTATCATATGACAAAGCCATTCATAAGAGAGTAGATCAAACTGATTCAAATATATGTTTAGATTATCCAATTGAATACTTAAATTCTGTAAATGACGGGCTTTCTACCCATGAACTAAAATTAAAAAAAAAATCCAGAGGTAATGTTAATTAGAAATCTAAGTAAAAAAGATGGTGTATGCAATGGAACTAGATTGAAAATAACAAATTTATATGAACATAATATTGAAGCTACATGTGACAAAACAGGAAAAATAGTACAGGTTGGTAAGGTAGATGAGGTTGGTTAGGTGGAGGTTATGAGGAGGAGCGTGGAAGGGAAGGTGAGGTGGGAAGGGTTTGTTATTGCACTTAAAAATGTTAATAGAGCTTTTTCAAAATTTAAAGTACTTCAACAAAACTTTAAAGTTAGTGACTGAATTGATGAATAAAGTGAATAAGATTTGTTCGTAGATTAGGTGAGATAAGTTTGGGGGATAAAATACGGTATTTGAAGTAAATCAAATTAGTGAGGTCAGTAATGTAGCTAAGATTGAATTAGGTCAGGTAGTTGAAGATAAAAAAGTAAGTATAGTTAGTAGGGTTCTTAATATGGGTGAGAATAGTAAATCGGATTAGATAAGGCGAGTCTGTGCGGAGGGTAGAGTGTAGGTAAGGTGGTTGTGGGCTGGTAGATCAGATATTAAAATTATAACTTTGGCTCTAATTAGAATTTTCATATAAAATCATATATCATTAAAAAGGTCTTGAGCTCAGCAGCTTTCTAATTATGTCATTTTATGTCATTGAAATTTTTATTACATCCTTTTTGTTGTCATGAGAGGGTGCTGAACAAAGCCGTTTATCATTTTAAATCCAACCCTTCCCCCACAAAATCATAGATCGGCTTAAACGCAATTTTGCGAGCTGGTACTATGCAGGAAGTAAGTTCATCTCAAGAAGAATCTGTAAAAAAATTTTGTATAATCCAGCCGAATAACCCTTCGTGCTTCAAAATTTTAGATAATTTTCCTCCAGTTTTTTTGCACAGCAACGAGGGGAGCAAGTTTGACAAATTAAAAATCACGAGCACGAAGCGCGAGTGATTTTTTGTCAAACTTGCCCCGCAAAACACAGTCGGAAAATTATCGAAAATTTTGAAGCACTAGGGGTATTACGACTGAAAATCGAGGCTTGCTTATACGAGATTGCAAAATTTGAAAATAATCGTGATTTTTCTATTATTTCGCTAATTACTAGAGTAGTTTTCAGGGTGGGCAGTTTAAGCTAGAGATCTAAGATGAGTCAGGTCCAAAATGAATAAGGTGAGTAGGGTTTGTTGGTAGAGTGAGTGAGAGATGAGTTGGGGATTAAGTGCGGTATTTGAAGTAAGTGAAATTAGTAAGGTCTGTAATGTGGCAAAGATTAAAATATGTTAGGTGGTTAAAGATCAAAAATCAAGTAGGGTTGGTAAGGTTATGAATCTTTTGGTAACATAATTTGGTAAAATTATGATTAGTAAGTAAAGTTCAAACTGAACTCGTCGAAGTGTCTAATTTTTTTTGGTTTTAAGCACTTAAGTCTTTTTATTATTTTACCAAACATAGAGCTTACGTATTGTTTAGATTAATTTTTATAGTTATCAATTATAATTAGGGGGTTGGCGAGCGGAGCGAGCAGGGGGGTACCCCCCCTAGTCATTTATATTTATATTAAGCGGTCACTGTCGTGACAAATTTCTAAATACTGGTCACTATCTTGACTTTTTTTAATTTTTAAATTTCAAGAATTCGAGTGTCAGGCAAAACCAAGTTCCAGGAATTGGTTGTTGGGCTATTTGGGATGGGTTATTGGAAAAAACATTAAAATTAGTGAGGAGGAAAACCTAGGAAAAGTATTTATTGATGGGTTATTTGAGAAAAAAAAGAGATGGGTTATTTTAGTTTTTTTGAATACGTGGGAGGGTTGCGCCTGATTTGCGCTTGAGGAGGGATATTTTTGCTTTAGGTATTTTTATAAAAATCATTAAGTAAACAGTCATTGAAAATGTCTGTCATGATAGTGCATGCTTCATTATATATATATATTTCTATATTATATAGTTGTAATTTACTCTTCGCTTCCACCCCACTCCCACCCTTTATTCTTCATTTTATACCGTAAAAAACGTCAAAAATTGCACTTTTATTCCGCTCCCACCCCACTTTCACCCCCGCCTTTTCTCGCCCTTTTTTTCTCACCCCATTCCGCTCCCACCCCGCTCCCACCCTACTCCCACCCCCGCCTTTTCTCGCCCATTTGTTTACTCATCCGATTCCGCTCCCACCCCACTCCCAAACCCGCTCTTTTTTGTACCCTCCTCAATTGTAAAAATTTACTCTACATTAGTAAAAGTTGAAAAATAACTATATCAAATTCTCTGGACTAAAAATTTCCTGGGGAAAGCTTCTCCAAGAAGTAACTATCACCAGGTGCACCAGGTGTCTGTCCTGATCCCTCTGAAGTCAAAACTTACTAGAAAAATTATCTCCAAGGCATAACTTCTACCAAGTGCACCAAGTGTCTGTCCTGACACCTCTAGAGTCAAAATATCCTGGGGAAATCATCTTCAAAGTGTTGCCATTAACAAGGGCTCCAGGTGTCTATTCTGAATTCTCCGAAGTCGAAAATTTCTGTGAAAATCATCTCCAAGGCGTAACTACTACCAAGTTCACCAGGTGTCTGTCCTGACCTCTTTAGAATCATAACTTCCTGGGATAATTCTCCGAGGCGTAACTGTCACCAAGTGCACCAGGTATACACCCTGACTCCTATGAAGTCAAAACTTCCTGGGAAAACCAACTCCAAGGCGTAACTACTACCAAGTTCACAAGGTGTCTGTCCTGACTCATCTGGAGTGAAAACATCCAGGAGAAATCATGTTTCAGGCATTACTATTAACAAGGGATCCAGGTGTCTATTCTGACCCCTGTGGACTCAAAACATCCTGTGAAAATCATCTCCAAGGCGTAACTATTACCAAGTGCAACAGGTGCCTGTCCTGACCTCTCTGGAGTCAAAACTTCCTGGGAAAATAATCTTCGAGGCGTAACTGTCACTAAGTGCACCAGGTATACACCCTGACTCCTATGGAGTCAAAACTTCCTAGAAAAATCTTCTCCAAGGCGTAACAATTACCAAGTGCACCAAGTAGAAAATACCAAAATCGCCAGGTATACACCAAGGCATTACTATATCCAAGTGCAACAGGTGTCTGTCCCAACCCCTCTGAAGTCAAAACATTTTAGGGAAAATCATCTCCAATGCCTCACTATTACCAAGTCCACCAAGTATACACCCTGACTCCTATGAAGTCAAAAGATTCTGGGAAAATCATCTCCAAGGCGTGACTGTCACCAAGTACGCCAGGTATACACCCTGACTCCTATAGAGTGAAAACTTCCTGGGAAAATCGTCTCCAAGGCGTAACAATTACCAAGTGCACTAGTTGTCTGTCCTCACCCCTCTGGAGTTAAGACATCCTGGGAAAATCATCTCCAAGGCGTGACTGTCACCAAGTACGCCAGGTAGCACCCTGACTCCTGTAGAGTGAAAACTTCCTGGGAAAATCGTCTCCAAGGCGTAACAATTACCAAGTGCACTAGTTGTCTGTCCTCACCCCTCTGGAGTTAAGACATCCTGGGAAAATCATCGCCACGGCGTAACTATTACCAAGTGCACCAGGTCTCTGTCCTACACCTCTGGAGTCAAAAATTCCTGGGAAAATCATCTCCAAGGCGTAACTATTACCAAGTGCACCGGGTGTCTGTCCTGACCTCTCTGGAGTCAAAACTTCCTGGGAAAATGATCTTCAAGGCGTTACTATTACCAAGGGTACCAGGTGTTCAGCCTGACCCCTCTGGAGTCAAATATTTCTAGGGAAATTAACTCCAAGGCGTAACTACTACCAAGTGCACCCGGTCTCTGCCCTACACCTCTGGAGTCACAACATCCTAGGAAAATCATCTCCAAGGCGTAACTATTATGAAGTGCACCAGGAGTCTGTCCTGACCTCTCTGGAGTCAAAACTTCCTGGAAAAATAATCTTCAAGGCGTAACTGTCACGAAGTGTGCCGGGTATACACCCTGAATCCTATGGAGTCAAAACTTCCCGGGAAAATCGTCTCCAAGGCGTAACTACTACCAAGTGCACCAGGTGTCTGTACTGACACCAATGGAGTCAAAGCATCCTTGGGAAATCATCTCCAAGGTGATACTTTTAAAAAGGGCTCCAGGTGTCTATTCTGACCCATCTAGTGTTAAAATATCCTGGAGACATCATTTCCAAGTCCTTACTAGTACCAAGTGCTCCAGGTAAACACTTCGAGTCCTATGGAATCAAAATATCCTGGGTAAATCATCTCCAAGGCGTTACTATTACCAAGTGCACCAGGTGTCTGTCCTCACCCCTCTGGAGTTAAAACATCCTGGGGAAAGCATCTTTAAGGCCTTACTATCACCTAGTGCACCAAGTATACACCTTGACTCCTATGGAGTCAAAACATCATAGGAAAATCATCTCCAAGGGGTTACTATTACCAATTGCACCAGGTGTCTGTCCTGACACCTCTGAAGTCAAAACAATTTGGGGAAATCAGCTCTAAGGCGTTACTATCAACAAGGGCTCGAATTGTCTATTCTGACTTCTTCGGAGTCAAAACTTCCTGGGAAAATCATCTCCAAGGCATAACTATTACCAAGTGCACCAGGTGTCGAAACTTCCTAGTGAAATTATCTTTAAGGCGTAACTACTACCAAGTGCACCAGGTCTCTCTCCTACACCTCTGAAGTCAAAACATTTTCGGGAAATCATCTGTAAGGCGTGTAACGGGATATTTCTTAAGAAAAAGGCCTCCCTGAAATAATTAACGGAGTTTCCCGGGCCCTCCCATTACAAGAAAAATTCACACACAATAAACTCGGGGAAAACTCCTTTAACTCTGGGGTAGGGTTCCCGCGAAAAGAAAACCTCCGGGACTGGTCGGTGAGCAAGAGAAAGAAGAAATAAATTATTGCAAAAATCTTAGTGGAAATTGATTTTATTCTTGTCTACAAAAAAATCAAGTCTACAATTAAAAAAAATAAATTTTAATTTGAGAACAAAGTAAATAAACAAAAACTGTAAAGTAGTCTACAAAATGGCGGGTAACGACGCTGCGCCAAGAAAATCTCGTTCGGATTTATATAAAGACACCTTCAATAATATACAAAAAAAATTTCATTCAGCATACTGATATCCAAAAGTTCCAGAAAATCGTGCTTTATAAAATTTTATTAAATAATACAAAAATCTTACATTTATCAAAAATTTCACTTATTTCTCTGATGCCAAAATGGCCACTTTCTGGTTTTTCCAACTCTCAATGAAAGAAAATCAACCCATGTTTTCTCGCTAATCCTCTACCACCTAGCTGTAATATAACAAAAAAAATGTCTACAAACTCAAAAAAAAAAACTACTGGGAAAAGGAAAACTTTGAAAAAGTCGACAAATTAGAAACTTAGAAAAGATTAACACTCTCAAAAATACAACCTCACACCTTGGCTACTGAGAACAGAGTGACGCTTCCCCGCGTCTCTCTCACTCAACTTCCTTCCTCATCATCCCTTCCCAACACTCTCAGCCAATCAGCACTAATTTATTCCATCAAGTTTCATTCACACTTGAGGAACAGTAATGTGTCCACCAATCAAATACATTCACGCCATAATATCCAATCACACTCACGTTTACAAAGTCTACACTGGCGATCGCCACGCCACCTATACTACGCGCGAACATTCAAAAGAAAAAAGAAAAAAAAATAACGCACACCAGACACTCACAGCTCTAACTCTGTCTCTCGCGCACATACTCTCTCTCTCGTGCTTTCCTACACGCGCACACTGTCCACGCCACGTGCAAACTACAAAAAAAAATAAAGCTACACTCACGCCCGTGTCTACTGTTGAGTGTACGCGCATGCGCCTGCCGACGCAGTTGCGTCGTCTGCCGACACGCGCCGCGCACCTCCTCCGTCGTCGGAAACTCCCGGACGGAGAACCGGGACCTGTGTGCTGTGTGTGTATGTGTACGCCCGCGCCCTAGGCCGGGATAGCCTTCCCGGATGGTGGTTATGTGTGTGTGTGTCGTGGGCCCGCGCTACTGTGGCAACATTCAGCCGAGAGTGGCCGTCACCACATGGTCGGCCTTAGCTGCGCGTTAACGCGGCATGGTTTTCACCTGGGAAAAGTAAACAAACAACTAAATTATTTCACTGTTTCCCAGGTGACTTGACACTGCCAGGTAAGAAAAAGAATTTACGAGAGTTTCACTCCCTCGTAGGCGTTACTATCAACAAGGGGTCCAGTTATCTATTCTGACTTCTCCAGAGTCAAAACTTCCTGGGAAAATCATCTCCAAGGCATAACAATTACCAAGTGCACCAGGTGTCGAAACTTCCTAGTGAAATTATCTCCAAGGCGTGACTACTACCAAGTGCACCAAGTCTCTGTCCTACACCTCAGGAGTCGAAACATCTTGGGGAAATCATTTTCAAGTCGTTACTATCAACAAGGCCTCCAGTTGTCTATTCTGACTTCTCCGGAGTCAAAACTTCCTGCGAAAATCATCTCCAAGGAGTTACTATAACCAAGTGCACAAGTTGTCAGTCCTGACCCCTCTGTTGTTAAAATATCCCAGGGAAATCATTTCCAAGGCGTTACTATTACCAAGGGAACCAGGTATTCACCCTGACCCCTCTGGACTCAAAACTTCCTGGGAAAATAATCTTCAAGGCGTAACTGTCACTAAGTGTGCCAGGTATACACCCTGACTCCTATGGAGTCAAAACTTCCTGCGAAAATCGTCTCCAAGGCGTAACTGCTACCAAGTACACCAGGTGTCTGTCCTGACCTCTCTGGAGTCAAAGGATCCTTGGGAAATCATTTCCAAGGCTTTACTATAACCAAGTGCATCAAGTATACACCCTGACTCCGATGGAGTCAAAACATCCTGGGAAAATCATCTCCAAGGCGTTACTATTACCAAGTGCACCAGATGTCTGTACTGACACTTATGGAGTCAAAGCATCTTTGGGAAATCATCTCCAAGGTGTTACTTTTAATAAGGGATCCAGGTGTCTATTCTGACCCCTGTGGACTCAAAAGCTCCTGGAAAAATTATCTCCAAGGCGTAACTATTACCAAGTGCACCAGGTGTCTGTCCTGACCTCTCTGGAGTCAAAACTTCCTGGGAAAATAATCTTCAAGGCGTAACTGTCACCAAGTGCGCCAGGTATACACCCTGACTCCTATGAAGTCAAAAATTCTTGGAAAAATTTTCTTCAAGGCGTAACAATTATCAAGTGCACCAGTTGTCTGAACTCACCCTTCTGGAGTTGAAACATCTTGGGGAAATCATCTTCAAGGCCTTACTATTACCAAGTGCATCAAGTATACACCCTGACTCCGATGGAGTCAAAACATCCTGAGAAAATCATCTCCAAGGCGTTACTATTACCAAGTGCAGCAGGTGTATGTCCCGACCCCTCTGGAGTCAAACTAACCTAGGGAAATCATCTACAAGGCGTAACTACTAGTAAGTGAACCAGGTGTCTGTACTGACACCTAAGGAGTTAAAACATCCTGGGGACATCACCTCTAAGGCCTTACTATTACCAAGTGCTCCAGGTAAACACTTCGAGTCCGATGGAATCAAAACATCCTGGGAGAATCATCTCCAAGGCGTTACTATAACCAAGTGCACCAGGTGTCTATCCTGACCCCTCTGGACTCAAAACTTACTATTAAAATTATCTCCAAGGCGTAACTTCTACCAAGTGCACCAGGTGTCTGTCCTGACACCTCTGAAGTCAAAACATTTTGGGGAAATCATCTCTAAGGCATTACTATCAACAAAGGCTCCAGTTGTCTATTCTGAATTCTCCAGAGTCAAAACTTCCTGGGAAAATCATCTCCAAGGCATAACTATTACCCAGTGCACCAGGTGTCGAAACTCCCTAGTGAAATTATCTCCAAGGCGTAACTACTACCAAGTGCACCAGGTCTCTGTCCTACACCTCTGGAGTCAAAACATCCTGGGAAAATTATCTCTAAAGCGTTACTATTACCAAGTGCACCAGGTGTCTGTCCTGACACCTCTGAAGTCAAAACATTTTGGGGAAATCATCTCTAAGGCTAGTAACGGGGTATTTCTTAAGAAAAGGGCCTCCCATAAATAATTAACGGAGTTTCCCGGGCCCTCCCATTACAAGAAAAATTCACACACAATAAACTCCGGGAAAACTCCTTTAACTCTGGGGTAGGGTTCCCGCGAAAAGAAAACCTCCGGGACTGGTCGGTGAGCTAGAGAAAGAAGAAATAAATTATTGCAAAAATCTTAGTAGAAATTGATTTCATTCTTGTCTACAAAAAAATCAAGTCTTCAATTTAAAAAAAAAAAATTTTAATTTGAGAACAAAGGAAATAAACAAAAACTGTAAGGTGGTCTACAAAATGGCGGGTAACGACGCCGCGCCAAGAAAATCTCGTTCGGATTTATATAAAGACACCTTCCATAATATACAAAAAAAATTTCATTCAGCATACTGATATCCAAAAGTTACAGAAAAACGTGCTTTATAAAATTTTATTAAATAATACAAAAATCTTACGTTTATCAAAAATTTCACTTATTTCTCTGATGCCAAAATGGCCACTTTCTGGTTTTTCCAACTCTTAATAAAAGAAAATCATCCCAAGTTTTCTCGCTAATCCTCTACCACCTAGCTGTAATAAAACAAAAAAAAATGTCTACAAACTCAAAAAAAAAAAACTACTGGGAAAAGGAAAACTTTGAAAAAGTCGACAAATTAGAAACTTAGAAAAGATTAACACTCTCAAAAATACAACCTCACACCTTGGCTACTGAGAACAGAGTGACGCTTCCCCGCGTCTCTCTCACTCAACTGCCTTCCTCATCATCCCTTCCAAACACTCCCAGCCAATCAACACTAATTTATTCCATCAAGTTTCATTCACACTTGAGGAACAGTAATGTGTCCACCAATCAAATACATTCATTTTCCCTAGGATGTTTTAACTCCAGAGGGGTGAGGACAGACACCTGGTGCACTTGGTAATAGTAACGCCTTGGAGATGATTTTCCCAGGATATTTTGATTCCGTAGGACTCGAAATGTTTACCTGGAGCACTTGGTACTAGTAAGGACTTGGAGATGATGTCCCAGGATGTTTTAACACTAGATGGGTCAGAATGGACATCTGGAGCTCTTGTTAAAAGTAACACCTTGGAGATGATTT
This sequence comes from Encarsia formosa, assembly GCA_038277355.1. Classification (NCBI taxonomy): domain Eukaryota; kingdom Metazoa; phylum Arthropoda; class Insecta; order Hymenoptera; family Aphelinidae; genus Encarsia; species Encarsia formosa. Next base: position 72,637,635 of record CM076184.1, read on the forward strand.
CCCAAGGATGCTTTGATTCCATTGGTGTCAGTACAAACACCTGGTGCACTTGGTAGGAGTTACGCCTTGGAGACGATTTTCCCGGGAAGTTTTGACTCCTTAGGAGTCAGGGTGTATACCTGGCACACTTCGTGACAGTTACGCCTTGAAGATTATTTTTCCAGGAAGTTTTGACTCCAGAGAGGTCAGGACAGACACCTGGTGCACTTCATAATAGTTACGCCTTGGAGATGATTTTCCCAGGATGTTTTGACTCCAGAGGTGTAGGACAGAGACCTGGTGCACTTGGTAGTAGTTACGCCTTGGAGATAATTTCACTAGGAAGGTTCGACACCTGGTGCACTTGGTAGTAGTTATGCCTTGGAGATAATTTCCCTATGATAATTTGACTCCAGAGGGGTCAGGGTGAATACCTGGTGCCCTTGGTAATAGTAACGCCTTGGAGATGATTTCCCCAGGATATTTTGACTCCAGAGGTGTAGGACAGAGACCGGGTGCAATCTGTAAGTATTCAACTTCAGTTGTAATTATTTTACAAATCTGCTTTGGAATTGAAGTTGACACTAATCCAAACTTAGCATCTGAGCAAAACATTGCTGCATTAGGCGATCAATTAATCGATTTTTCATAAATTGAACAATACTTAACCCTTCACACCACTTTTGACATCTACTAGTTGAGCGCCAAGTAGCTAGCATATTTTGCACATCGTCATTTGCACGCTCAACGCTTCTTTGGGATTGACTGTGTTGAGGCTTTCGTTGCACGATGTTTGCAGGCCACATAACTCTCAACTCCTCGACTTCAGCATTAGCAAATTCGTGGCCATTTTCAGATTGCAAAATATTTAAGGTACTTTTGGCCGCACGTCAGGTCCTCTAAATGAAAGTCGCAGCGAGGCGCAGAGAGGCACAGCCAAAAAAAAAGTGCTTAAGTTCCGATATTTTTGACTAAAATAACGCATATTTAAGGTACTTTTGGCTGCGCCTCACTGCGCTTCACGAAAAAAAAACCCTTTCAACTATTTAATATAGTAAGATATATATATACTAGAGGGGGTTCCCCCCTGCTCGCTCCGCTCGCCAACCCCCTAATTATAATTGATGACTATAAAATTTAATCGAAACAATACGTAAGCTATATGTTTGGTAAAATAATAAAAAGACTAAAGTGCTCTACATCAATAAAAATTAGACACGAGAGTTCAGTTTGAACTTTACTTACTCATCATAATTAATTTATAACCCTACCAACCTAACTAAATTTTTCATCTTTAACCATCCAACATATTTAATCTTAGCCACATTACTAACTTTACTAATTTCACTTACTTCAAATACCGTACTTAATCCCCAACTCATCTGTCACTCACTCTACCAACAAACCCTACTCATTTTATTCATTCTGGACCTGACTCATCTTAGATCTCTAGCTTAAAGTGCCGACCCTGAAAACTACTCTAGTAATTAGCGAAATAGTGAATCACGATTGTTTTCGAATTTGGCAATCTCATACAAACAAGCCTCGATTTTCCAAAAATTTTTTTTACAGATTCTTCATGCGATGAGCTTACTTCCTGTATAGTAACAGCTCGCGAAATTGCGTTTAAACCGATTTATGATTTTATAGGGGTAGGGTTCGATTTAAAATGATAAATGGCTTTGTTCAGCACCCTCTCATGACAACAAAAAGTATTTAATAAAAATTTGAATGACATAATTAGAAAGCTGAGCTCAGGACCTTTTGAATGATATATGATCTTATATGAAAATTCTTGTTAGAGCCAAAGTTATAATTTTAATATCTGATCTACCAGCCCACAACCATCAATCACTTTATTTAACCCGATTTACTACTCTCACTCATATTAACAACCCTACTAACTATACTTACTTTTCATCTTCAACTACTTGACCTAGTTGAATCCACATTACTGACCTCACTAATTTGATTTACTTCAAATACCGCATTCTATCCCCCAAACTTATCTCACCCAATCTACCAACAAATCCTACTCACCTTATTTATTAAATCAGTCACTAACTTTGAATTTTTGTTGAAGTACTTTAACTTCTGAAAAAGCTCTATTAATATTTTTAAGTGCAATAAGAAACCCTCCCACCCTTCTCCCCCAAAACCTCCGCCTAACGAACCTCATCTACCTTACCAACCTAAACCTACTTAAATGATTAGCTCTCACTAAACTAACGTATTTCGCTTATCTAACCAGCTGACTTGGGATTGCGCAAATCTGCCCATTTACGTGTCCCTTGATGACCCTAAAAAATTTCTCGTACTGTACAAATTTTAATTCCTGATTAATTTTTATTCTGGACTACTTTTTGATTTTTGAAATCATAGGTGTGTTGTTTCTTTATCGTGACTGCGGCTGAATCTTGAATTGATCTAATACATAGATGCGTTGTATTTTTGAATGTCATTGGATCCAGTGTTGCTTGAACTCATTTATGTGTTGTTTCTTCGACGCAAGTATGGTTGGTTATAGTATTAATCCAATACTTCGATGCGTTGTTTTCTCAACAAGAATGTGAAAGGATCTTGTATTTATTTAACACATCAGCGAGATGTTAGCATCTTCATCGATGGGTTTTGTTTTTTTGTAACCGTTCACAACTTCCAGTGGTCGTTACATACTTGGCACAATACACATATTCGTGGGGCGCACCTTTTCCCAGTGCTAAAACGACCAGCGTTGATTTGCGATTGATATCCGAATCTTGTCATCCTACAACCTTACTAATAATGGTATAGTCCAGTACTATGACGTTATCAAACCGGATCAAGGTTGTATGCATTAGGAGTATAACTAGATATGTATATAAATTGAAATTAAAAAAAATTTAAGCGCTTTCAGTTCCTTCGTTTTTGTTTATTCGAAAAAATCAATAACCTAAAATTTGTAATTTGCGTTTTTGTTTGAAATAACGAGTTTTATAAAAACTGTTATAACTTTATAATGACTGCAAATGTCAACTTGAAACTTACACAGGCCACCCTCTGAATCTTTAAAATGCACCATTCGAAGTTCTATAAAAATCGGTATATTAGTTTTAACGCCAACTTTTTGACAAAATTCGCAAAAATAGTGAAAATCCACCGAAAAGGGCTTCGTTTAACAAGGCTAAGCACAAGGATATGAGTAATTGCATGCACGTGAGTAGGTACAGTGGTAGTCATAGTAACAAGTGGGTATGCACACGAGTATGAACAAACGTAAACACAAAGATAGGCACAAGAGTAAATACAAGGATAGCTACAAGATCAGATACAACGGTAGCTACGAGGGTAGCCACAAATGCAGAGACAGGAGTAAGCATAAGCATTAAATTCTGGGAGGTTGGCGAGTGGAGCGAGCAAGGGGGTACCCCCTAGTATATATATTTTTTTTAAATTTAAATAATATTGGTAAGTGGATCGATTTTTGATTAATTTCAAGATAAAAGTAATAATCAATAGAATGTAAAATTTAAGTTTTCTTAAAACCCCTGAGATTTTTTAAAAATATTGAAATAAACTTATTTACTTTACAAATTTACACTTTTGCCTAAGAGTTGCATTATGTACCCAAATGACTGACTCACTGTTAATCATTTGTGTAAGAACATAGCATTTACGTAAATGCCGGACCAAGCACTTGATCAAATAAATACTTCAATAATTATCGTTTGACCATTTGCAGGCTTTTACATAAATGCCCAGGCTTTTGCATGAATGACGGATTCACTCATTTGCCGACGACATATATTTTTTTTATATTATAAGTACCTCAAGCTTACCAAAAGGAAATTGTCATATCATTCTCTAAAGTAATTTAACCCAGTCAAGAGTTTAATTAGTTATTTAGTCAATGAGGATTAACGTAGTTACAATTCACCCTTTCTTTTATTAGTATACTAGTAAAAATTCTTACTTCATACTTTATCTATCTCAATCTACCTTTATTATTACAAACATTTATTATGTTCCTAGACTAGTCAAGTTACTTCCAGGAATAGCTTACATTAAGGTTCACAGAACCATTCATCAATCGAGTCATACCATGAAGATCAGAGTCAGATAGTCGAAACTTAGTTGTAACTTTTTAGTCTCTTAGCCTAACAGGTAAAGAAAGTTTGTCTGGTGCCAGAACTCTTCTCATTACGTACTCTTAGTTGACCAACTTGGCCGGGACAGATCTATAGCCGGACTCAAGGCACCTGGTAGCTATCCCACCAGGGGCCTTTTTCTGGGATTTTTAACGCTTTCGTAATGATCTTCAAGATGCCATTACGCGTGTGTAGTTCAATTATTTATTCATTTTTAACGAAAACTCAGCGCTTTATGATCGAAGAATGACAAGATCTCGATAAAATCGATTTAAGGCGTAATACAAACAGTTCAACGCTAACTTTATCAATCGTTTTATTACGCATATTAAAGTAAACGTTAAATATAAATACGTTAACAGTTTCCAAAGTAATAAAGGTAATATAAATCCTACTTACTAATTAGAGATGAAGCCACACGCGACATGGAAAAGTGTATTTATTTTGGTATTAACCCATTTGGGACTAATGAGAAATCAAAAGAGATATTAAAAAACTAATTGATAGAAAATCTGCATATCCCAAAAATTAAAAACACGTGTTTTTTTCTTTTTTCAATTTTTTTTTGTTTAAACATTATTTGTTTAAACAAACTAGAAAAAATCTTTGAATTCTAAAAAACTAATTACGGCATTCGATTTTTTGATTCATAATAAGACGACAATCATCAATTTTTTGATTGGACGCTTAGAACTTTTATGAGCGCTCAAACATGTAAAAGTTGTGGTTATACAATAGTGACCTATGACGCACAAAGATCTACTCTTAAGAGTCAAAAATTTTGAAATTTAATTTACTTTTTAAAAAATTCGTTAAAATTTTTTTTATTTTTCCGATATTTGTAATTTTCAGTTTATCCCTTCAAATTAGGGCAGAAATACTGGTAAACCCTTTTCTTCAAAATGAATAAAATTGTACGAATTTAACTTTTTACTTAAAAGTAATTATTTTTCGTCCCTCTAACCTCAAAATCGGAACTTCGTCCCTTGTTTTCGGTTAGAAGGACGAAAAATAGTATATTTCCCTTAGGCTCGAGGGTTCGATTTAGCCTCCTCGTTGCAACCCTCGCCTTCGGCTCGGGTCGCAAACCTCTCGGAGGCCAAATCGAACCATCTCGCCTGCGGGAGTAATATACTAGTCAAAAAGAGTTGAAGACTCGTATTAGATGCTGCTTAGGTCCGATTGTGTTAAAAACTTTTATTTTTTAAACTATTAGCTGTTGTCGTACATGTCCTAACCGTCAAACTGTTTTTTTATTTTTAAAATTATTATTTTATTTTAATCAAAAAAATTAGTATTATTAAAGAGATTAATGCCAATACTTTTTTAGTATGACATAATTTACTCAGTACAATTCCATGAGGTTTTTTATGATTAAGAGCAAAAAAAGCCACTTCCGTTTTATGGTCATACTCGTCATGGCTGTGTTTTTGTGAATCTAAGCTACCACGAAATTTACATGGAGTTTTTGATATCAAATTTTTTGAACATATTAACAAGCTTTAAACACGTTTTGTTATTAACAAAGTTTATTTCTAAAAATGAATCTTAGAACATTTTTTCCCTATGTTTGACTGAAAAGAATTTGAATTGGTCGATACTGCACACAAGGAAGTACTTGGACTTTTTTTTCTTATTTCATTGATATTGAGTAAAAGTCGAACGAAAACCCGGAATGGAGCTACAGATTGATATAGATATCATAGTGGAGGGAGTGTCCATATTTCATACACAAATTGTTAGTATCTCGAAAAAATATATTTCTGTAAACCCACTAGCATTTAAAATCAACTCAGTGTAATCGTACAGGTCTCATTTAAAAGTTGTTAAAGTAACGCCTCTGCGTCCACGATTAAAAAAAGCACCCCATAGAACGTCTTCAGACAGAAAAAAATTGGCTTGTCCAAATTGTAGTTGCTCACTTTAAGTTATTTATTGTGAAAGCTACGATTGAAGACAGAATCTCAATGGAAAAAAAAACAAGACTAGTTTGAATTGTTTAAGCACAAATCATTTTATAGAAAATTGTCCTTTGAGAAAGCATAACAGAAAACTTCGTAAAGATCATAAGCTCATAGCTTTCATAGATCCGGGTTAGTTTAGTTAACGTGAAGGGACGCTGATACATTTGGTACCTGCCAGCTAACGAGAAATTAAATTTTCCTTAAACGCTTGATTTTCATTAATATAAAGTGGTGCTGATACATTTGGGACTTTACCGATAACAATAAATTAAAATTACTTTGAACACTTAGTTTGAGATACTAACAATTTGTGTATGAAATATGGACACTCCCTCCACTATGATATCTATATCAATCTGTAGCTCCATTCCGGGTTTTCGGTTGACTTTTACTCAATATCAATGAAATAAGAAAAAAAAGTCCAAAGTAAAGTACTTCCTTGTGTGTGGTATCGACCAATTAAAATTCTTTTCAGTCAAACATAGGGAAAAAATGTTCCAAGATTCATTTTTAGACTTTCTACTCTGCCGGTTGTTCGTTTTCCGGCCGTTCAGGACAACTAAACCTTATGTGCCCTCTTTGCCCGCATTCCCAGCACTTAACTGGAGAACCTTTGCCAGGACTTCCCTTACTTCCATCACTCTTACTCGATCCTGGAGATGAGCTTCTAGCCTCTTCGTCATCCGTCGACTTCTGTCTTGCTTTGGTTCTTCTGGCCTTGTATGAACCTTTAGAAACTTTGTCAATAACAAAACGTGTTTAAAGCTTGTTAATATGTTCAAAAAATTTGATATCAAAAACTCCATGTAAATTTCATGGTAGCTTGGATTCACAAGAACACAGCCATGACGAGTATGACCATAAAACGGAAGTGGCTTTTTTTCCTCTCAATCATCAAAAACCTCTGGGAATTGTACTGAGTAAAAGATTTAGAAAAAAATTATGTCATACTAAAAAAAGTATCAGAAGACACAATATCCAAGATGTCGTTCCAATCCGTACAATTCCTCTAGAAATTCAGTAAGACAAATGTTTGGAATATCGAACATCAAAAGAAGTTAATCCCAAGCCACATCAAAATTTTATTCAACCAATTGTAAGCCCTTCATCATGCGTGCTACTGGACCACCTTCCACCGCGTTGATTAAATGATTAAACTTAACGACCTAAGGAATATTCTCTTTGTCCTTGACAATCAAAAAAAATAATTGTTTGAATTTTTTCTTATTGGAAGCTGAATGAACAATAATTTCACTCCGTAAGTTTTAACAATTTTATAAACCAAAATTATGTAGTTTCTAACAAATATCGAAAAATCGATTGAAAAAAAAAGACTTTTATGGTTTTTCTCGATTTTAGGCATGATTTTGCATTTCAACCCTACTTTTTTATATTTTTATCTTAAAGTAGACTTTTCAACAAATCCGAAAACCACTGATTTTTTTCAAATATCGAAAATTTTACCCTATAAATTTTTGCTCGAACACATAACCTTAAAAAAAGAAAAAATGAAATATTTCACAAACCACTTGGAATTTCGAAAAAAAAAATATGGGCAGATTTGACGTAAAAAATACTACCTCTCATCAAAATTTCATAATTATATATCAATTTTTCTAAGAAAGAAAAATCAAAAACTAAAAATACGGTTTTTAGCGTTTATCTCCTCAATTTTGAGGTTATGGTAAAAAATGCATAGATAAAAAGTTTTAGATTTTTATATTATCTACAACTTTTGATGAAGATTTTTTCATCTAAAATACATACTTTCGTTGAAAAACGCCAAAAACCGCTTTCAACCCCTAAAACTCACCTCTCAACCCTTTCCGGGATTTTGCCGAGTTGGGATTTTACGCCTTTTCATTTAACGCGATTTTAACTAAATTTTCCCGTGGTCGGTTTCCTGCTAACGATTTCTAAGAAATTCAGCCTTCCAGAGACGGATCTAACCTGGCCTAAAATCAGACTTTGTCAAAGAAAGTTATAGCTTATATGTTTGATTCGAAATTACCTGAGAATATGTGGGATCTGGCAGTCGGTGTTGCTATATATAGTTACAACAGAACTCCACACAGGGGTATTGAAATGGAAATTCCGTTAATGAAATTTAAGCCAGGTATTAAAATTGACATGGATCAATTTAAGAGATTCGAATGTGTTACTTACATGAAAATACAAAATACAGTTGGATTTAAATTTAAGCCACAGGGGCGACGTGTTTTTCTTGTCGGATACAAACCAACAGGTTATGTTTTATTACAGCCGAAAGAGGGAAAATTTTATGAAAGTAGGCATGTGCGATTTAACGAAAAGGTAGTTTACGGTGATTTATTTGGGAAAGATGGTATTAAAGGTTGGGATGCACCGGCAGATAAAATTGATAAATCTAAGTGGTTTGTCGAATTTGAAGGGGAGAATGATGAAAATGACAAAACCCAAACAGAGTTATCAAAAACGGAGGGAGTAACTTCTCGTAAAAGAGGCAGGCGGAGAAAGATAGTTCAAAATTCTGTCAGTGAACCTTCAAATAAATTGCCTAAAACAATTAACGATACAAGTTTTTCAGACATTCCGGTCACTGTAGCACACAGCGCAGATGATCTTCTCACTGGATGAAAACGATCTTTTGGCTGATCACAAAATTCAGGATGAAGTGTATCATGTTTTACTGGCACAGTGAAATAGAAATCCTACCAACTTTGCTGAAGCTGTAAGATCTAGAGATCGAGATCTATGGTTAAAAGCAATCGGGGAAGAATTGGACTCTATGCGTAAAAATGATGTGTGGCAAGTTGTTGAAAAGCCAAAAATTGTTCAGGATGGTAGTAAGCCGAATATTATCAACTCGCGTTGGATATTAAAAAGAAAAGTATTACCGGATGGTAAAATTAAATTTAAAGCAAGGCTTGTGATTAGAGGCTTTTAGGACAAAAATTTTTATGAACTGGCCGATATGCACCAGTCTCTAGACTTCTGTTAGTAAGATCTGTAATTGCTATTGCAAATTATTACGACTAAGAAATTTGTCAACTGGACGTTAAGACTGCTTTTTTAAATGGAAAATTGAATGAGGAAATTTATATGGAACTACCAGATGATGTAGCTATGTCAGATTCTGAAAAACAAGATAAAGTAGCTACATTAAAACGTGCTTTATATGGTTTAAAAATAAGTTTGAAATGATGGCACGAAACGTTCTCTGCAGCTACGAAAAAGCATGTGTTAGTATCGGATGACAGGGAACCATGTCTTTTTACATGGCAGAAAGGTGATAAATTTTTAATTTTAGTACTGTATGTTGATAATATACTCATGGTGTGTAATGATATAGCCAAACTTAATGAATTCAAAAAGTACTTACTGGCAGAGTTTGAAATGACTGACTTGGGTAAACCCAAATTATTTCTGGGTATTGAAATTAAGCATGACAGAGAGAATCGTACTATAAAATTAAGTCAGGTCGGATATATATAAATAAAAAGTTAAAAAGATTTGGTTTTTCTGAAATGAAACCTGTTTGTACTCCGATGTTTACTAATCAGGTGTTAAATTGAGCCAGAAAAATGCGCGAGGATGATAACACAGATTTACCTATATCTTTAAATAAAAATCGATTGAGTTTTCCGTACCGTGAAGCTGTAGGCAGTATTTTATACTTAGCAAATGCTACTCGATCAGATTTAATGTATGCACCGAATGTAACAAGTCGACATCAATCAAATCCTATTGAATCAGACTGGGAAATGATTAAGCAAATAAACGGTTATCTTGTGCACACTAAAACTTTAAGTTTGACTTATAGTGCTAAACGGGACGGGATGGAAGTTTATTCTGATGCAAGCTTTGCAGATTGCAAGGGATCACTTACGACTTGTGGCTTTGTTGAGAGACTTTTTGGTGATTCTGTTGTCTGGAGGACTCACAAGCAGCCTTATGTTGCTTTGTCAACTTGTCAGGCCAAGTATGTTGCGATGAGTGAGGCATGTCAAGATGCGATCGGTTTAGATAATTCTCTTAAAATTGCTTCAAATCGATCTTTTGCCCCAATTCGTGTTTGGTGTGATAATACAGCAGCCGAATCATGTGCAAAAATCGATGGGGGTAAAAGACTTCGTCATATCGACAGCCGATACGAAAAAGGGCACTTTGGAGAAATTAGCAAAGTAAAAAGTAACAACAAGTGCTGCGAGTAAAATAAGCTGAAATGGCTGTTTTTAGCGATTTTGGCCAAAATTATCATGCCGCGTTAACAATAACAACAAAATAACAGGACGAGTTCCTCAAATGATGTCTTTACTCGTTAGCGGCGTAAAAAAAAATCCGAAAACTACTTAAAAAATTCGTAATCCAGCAGCGGAGTAAAAGATAACACGCTATCTTCTAGCAACGTAAAGAATAACACGAAATTTATACTGGCCACGTAAACTGTAACACGGAGCATGACCAACTGTGTGGTGCTTATTATTTATCGCTTCAGCCGCGTAAAAAAAATTCTGACAACTACGAGCTCAGCGACGATAAAAATAACACCATCTGTGTAAAACTAATAAATATTGTACCAGCCGCGTAAAAAATAACACGAATGATTGTATCATTATTTCGATAAGTTGAGAGCTCTTGGGACAACTAAATCGCTAATTTCAAGGCTAGCGACGATAAAAGTAACACCACCAGAGAAAAATCACCAAAAATCAGACCAGCCGCGTAAAAACTAACACGAATGATTTGATCATTATTTCGATAAGTTGCGAGCTCTTGGGACAACTGAATCAGTAATTTATAGGCTAGCGACGATAAAATTAACCCCAACTGTGTAAAATCTGCAGAAATTACTTTAATTGCAAGGTAGCAATTTGGTTGATTCATAAGCGGTTAAGTCATAAGGTGAATGATGAAACTATACGTGTTATTTTTTACGCGTCTGACGTGGTTAATGCTATAGTTTTACATGGGCAGTTTTACTTTTATCGTCGCTAGCCTTGAAATTAGCGATTTAGTTGTCTCAAGAGCTTTCAACTTACCGAAATAATGATAAAATTATTCGTGTTATTTGTTACGTGGCTGGTCCGTTTTTTGGAGGTTTTACACCTCTGGTGTTACTTTTATCGTCGCTAGCCTTGAAATTAGCGATTTAGTTGTCCCAAGAGCTCTCAACTTATCGAAATAATAATACAATTATTCGTGTTATTTTTTACGCGGCTGGTTCGTTTTTGGAGGTTTTACACCTCTGGTGTTACTTTTATCGTCGCTAGCCTTGAAAAATCTGATTTGGTTGTCCCAAGAGCTCTCAACTTAACGAAATAATGATAAAATTATTCGTGTTATTTTTTACGCGGCTGGTCCGTTTTTTGGAGGTTTTACACCTCTGGTGTTACTTTTATCGACGCTAGCCTTAAAATTAGCGATTTACTTGTCCCAAGAGCTCTCAACTTACCGAAATAATGATACAATTATTCGTGTTATTTTTTACGCGGCTGGTTCATTTTTGGAGGCTTTACACCTCTGGTGTTATTTTTATCGTCGCTAGCCTTGAAATTAGCGATTTAGTTGTCCCAAGAGCTCTCAACTTATCGAAATAATGATACAATCATTCGTGTTATTTTTTACGCGACTGGTACAATATTTATTAGTTTTACACAGCTGGTGTTATTTTTATCGTCGCTGAGCTCGTAGTTGTCAGAATTTTTTTTTCGTGGCTGAAGCGATAAATAATAAGCACCACACAGTTGGTCATGCTCCGTGTTACAGTTTACGTGGCCAGTATAAATTTCGTGTTATTCTTTACGTCGCTAGAAGATAGCGTGTTATCTTTTACTCCGCTGCTGGATTACGAATTTTTTAAGTAGTTTTCGGATTTTTTTTACGCCGCTAACGAGTAAAGACATCATTTGAGGAACTCGTCCTGTTATTTTTTTGTTATTGTTAACGCGGCATGATAATTTTGGCCAAAATCGCTAAAAACAGCCATTTCAGCTTATTTTACTCGCAGCACCCCCTTGTTGTTACTTTTTACTTTGCTAATTTCTCCAAAGTGCCCTTTTTCGTATCGGCTGTCGATATGACTGAAGTCCGAGAACATTACGTGAAAGAGTGTGTGCGCAGGAAATTAATCGAGATTTTCTGGATAGAGTCGCAAAATCAAATTGCCGACATTTTCACAAAACCGTTAGCACACGTTACTCATGAAGATTCAACAGGGCAAATTTTAAATTGTTAGATTGATGAAAAGTAATTAAAAAAAAAAAAAAAAAAAACTTTTATTTTTCATTTCTTCCTGATTACAGGTACTGGATAGTGGAGAACAGAAAACCAAAAGAATTCAGTTGGTATCTGCCATCTCATTTAAATCAGGATGTATCCGTGAGATATCTGAAAGCAGTTAATAGAGAGACAGGAAGACCATATAAAGAAGTATATTTTGAACCTGCAAATCTCTGAATGAAGCTTAAACAGGAGGGAGTGTTGAAATCAGGGTGTTCGGCGCATCACTCTGAAGTATACGCAGCATTCTCATTTATTGCGTGTGCTGTTCTCGTGTTGCTACAACAACTCGAGTCTACTCACTTCTATGTCTTCAGCTCTTGTAGTCTGACGTGTTATTTCATTTGTTTTTCTAACCTAATTCTGTATTCTGAACTTCAGTTAATAAATAATTTATTGTACAATTGTACTTAATTTGTGTTTTATTGATATTATTAAAACCTTGAACTCAACAGATTGATTACTGCACTGGTATACCAGGGCAATTTGGAGACAAGAAGCTTTATTATTGTTGTAATGAAATTTTTTACCATCGCAAAAAGTAAAGTAAAAAGTGATAAAGACTATTATTAGATTAAAAATTAAGTTTAAAATTTTTTTAGCGGTTCATATTTTTAATTCGGATTATCAATTGAACGCATCTTTTTAATTTTACACAAAAATCGCAGTCAAAAATGTGGGTGGGATCCTTGCAGATTTAAGTTTATAAGGCAATTGGAAAACAACTAGCACGATTCTAGTATTTTTCTTCAGTGTTGATGTTTTTTGTTTCTCTGGATTCCTCTCAATTACAAGTATGATCTCATTTTCAAGTTTTTTGATCTTTTTCAAAGATCGACCAGCGTGCGAAGGATTCGTTACGAATGCACCTTTTTTCGTCCTGTATATAGAGCTCTTGCCTTGGAACGTTGAGATTGAACGGTAGGATACCGTACATGGTACATGGTACACACCGTACTTGAGTAAATTTGTTTTACGTCAATGCGTACACGGTACACGGTGCATTGTACAGGAACAGGGTACACGTCGTTGTTATTTATATTTCTTTTACGCCACAGAGTACACGGAATACGGCGCACCGTACACGCTACACGCAGTACTTATGTAAATTTCCTTTAAGTCAATGCGTACATGGTATACGGTACACGGTGCACCGTACACAGTACACGTCGTTTTATTTAATGTTCTTCTACGTCACTGCGTAAATGGTACACGGTACACGGCGCAACGTACAAGGTACACGCAGTATTTTTTCAGTTTCCATCACGTTAACAGCGTACATGGTACACGGTACACGTCGCACCGCACACGGTACATGTCGATTGTATTTAAATTTCTTGTACGTCACAGCGTACACGGTACACGGTACAAGACGCTCCGTACACGGTACACGGTACAAGACGCTCCGTACACGGAACACGCCGCATTTATTTCAATTTCTATCCCTTCACAGCGTTCACGGTACACGGTATATTTATTTCAGTTTCCATCATGGCAGAGCGTGCATGGTACATGGTACACCAGTTGACTAGCGAGGTGGCATCGGTACACGATACACAGAAAACTAACTATTGGTTTAACTCGCTATTAGATGGGTTAACAGAGGGAGGGTTATTGGTTGGACTCGCTATGAGATGGGTGAAAAGAGGGAGGGTTATTGGTTAAACTCGCTGTTAAGTGGGTGAAAAGAGGGAGGGTTATTGGTTGAACTCGCTGTTAGATGGGTGAAAAGAAGGAGAGTTATTGGTTCAACTCGCTATTAGATGGGTTATCAGATGGAGGGTTATTGGTTGAACTTGCTGTTAGATGCATGAAAAGAGGGAGGGTTATTAGTTGAACTCGCTATGAGATGGATGAAAAGATGGAGGGTTATTGGCTTAACTCGCTTTTAGATGCGTAAAGGAAATTCAAATACAAACGACGTGTACCGTGTACGCAGTGACTTGATGGAATATTAATTAAATATAGCGTGTACCGTGTACGGTGCACCGTGTACCGTGTACGCAGTGATGTAAAATAAATTCAAATACAAATGACGTGTACCGGGTACGGTGCGCCGTGCATCGTATACCGTGTACGTATTGACGTAAACAAAATTTACATAAGAACAGCGTGTACCATGTACGGTGCGCAGTGTACCGTGCACCGTGTACGCAGTGTACGTAAAAGAAATTCAAATATAAACGACCTGTACCGTGCACCGTGTACGCAGTGTACGTAAAAGAAATTCAAATATAAACGACCTGTACCGTGTACCGTGTACTGTGTGACATGAAAAAAATTCAAAAAAAGACAGCGTGTACCATGTACGGTGTACCGTATGCCATGTATCGTGTACCGTGTACTATGTAACAAAAAAATTTAAATAAAGACAGCGTGTACCGTGTACCGTGTACCAAAAAGCTTTCTAAGCAAAGCTTTCGTTCACGTGTACCGTGGACCGTGTACCGTGTACCGTGCGCTGTGTACCGTGTACCGTGCGGAGTACACGGCACTGGCCCCTAGTCTCAACCTTATATGTTATGAACTATAAGTTTTTTTTAGTATTTCAATAGTTACTTTTTAAATTTCTATAATTACATAAGTAATAACATATATCAAAAAAAATAGGAGGTATAGGTAAAAGTGATAACATATATTGAAAATGGGGGTCGTGGGTAAAAAAAGGGCGTGTAGGGGGGGGGCGTGATTAGAAAATTATAGGAAAAATTAAAACACATAGAAATAAGCATATTTCGGTACACTTTTATGGTCAGTTAAGCACTTTTTTGAGGGGCCTGTGGGGGGCGTGGGGAGGCCGTGGGGGGGGGGGCGTGGGAGAGGAAAAACAACTATGTAATATAGTAAGATATACTATGGGGGTATTCCCCTGATCGCTCCATTCGCCAACCCCCTAATTATAATTGATGATTATAAAAATTAATCGAAACAATTTGCAAACTCTATGTTTGGTAAAATAATAAAAAGACTAAAGTGCTCAAAATCAATAAAAATCAGTCACAAGAGTTCAGTTTCAATTTTACTTACTTATCATAATTAGATTTATGACCCTACCAACCTTGCTTAATTTTTCATCTTCAACCATCCAACATATTTTAATATTAGCCACATTACCAGAGTTGACCAAGTATCCAAAGTTGAAATTTCGGATACTTTTGGGATTTCAAAAAAAATCCGAAAAAAGTACCTTCGGACACTTTTCAATTTTTAAAAGTATCCAAAAAAATGTATTTTCGGATACAAGATAAATTTCATGAAAGTATCTTCGGATACAAGATACATTTCGAAAATATCCGAAAAAGTATCTTCGGATACTTTCGATTTTTTGAAAAATCATCTTCGGATACTTTTCTTTTTTTGAAAAAGTATCTTCGGATACATTTTACCTTCAGATACTTTTAAATTTTTCGAAATACTTTTCTTTTTTCGAAAAAGTATTTCAGGATACTTTTTAAATTTGAAAAAAGTATCTTCGGATACTTTTCTTTTTTTGAAAAAGTATCTTTTGATACATTTCATCTTTTAAATTTTTAAAGTATCCAAAAAAAATATTTTTGGATACTTTTCTTTTTTTGAAACAGTATTTTAGGATACTTTTTAAATTTGAAAAGTATCCGAAAAAAGTATCTCCGGAATTCGGATACTTTTCTTTTTTCGAAAAATTATTTTAGGATACTTTTTAAATTTGTAAAGTATCCGAAAAAAGCAGTTTCGGATACTTTCATTATTGAAATATATCCGAACATGCTTTTTGTCATAAAAATGTTATAAATCAATACAATTAAAAAATTTAACTTTTTTACCAATGAGTGCAAAAGAAAAAATCAAATTAAAAAGAAAAAAAAAATTATTAAAAACGTGATCGGAAATTGTTGGGGATGCTCGCACAAAAGCTAAGGATTATATAAGGATTTAAAGTACTCGATTGCATCTAATTTTTTGCAAAACAAAAAAAAAATTATTTTTCGAACCGATTCTTGTAATCAATCACCGTGCTTCGCTACACTTAGCTTTCAATGAATACGTTTGAATATGATTCGGATACTCTACAAATTTAAAAAGTATCCTGAAATACTTTTTCGAAAAAAGAAAATTATTTCAAAAAATTTAAAAGTATCTGAAGATGAAATGTATCCAAAGATACTTTTTCAAAAAATCAAAAGTATTCGAAGATACTTTTTTCGAATACTTTTAAAGTATCTGAAGATACTTTGTCGGATACTTTCGAAATGTATCTTGTATCTGAAGATACTTTCATGAAATTTATCTTGTACACAAAGATATTTTTTTCAGATACCTTTTGAAATCCCAAAAGTATCCAAAATTTCAACTACGGATACTTTTTTTTTTTTTTTTTTTTTTTTTTTTTTTTTTTTTTTTTTTGGATTGATTGAGCCTCTACTTGATGAAGATTGATATACATTTTTATAAATAAATAATACACTCTGTGTATTACGTTTAGTCTTGAAATACCCACCGTCCGAAGAAGGCGCAGTGCGTCCGAAACAATTGTCACGGTTTTTGATTAATGTAAAAATAATGAAAATATTTTAATAAAGTGAAGATTTTAACCACTTTATATACAGAGTGTATTATTTATTTATAAAAAAAAAAAAAAATACGGATACTTGGTCAACTCTGCACACTACTGAGTTTACTGATTTCACATACTTCAAATACCGTACTTAATCCCTAACTCATCTCTCACTCACTTTACCAACAAACCCTACTCACCCTATTCATTCTATACCTGACTTATCTAGGTTAAACTGCCCATCCTGAAAACGATTCTAGTAATTAGCGAAATAGTAAAAAAATAACGATTATTTTCAAATTTTGCAATCTCGTACAAACAAGCCTCGATTTTTTCAAAATTTTTTTACAGATTCTTCATGAGATGAACTTTCTTCCTGTATAGTAACAGCTCGCGAAATTGCGTTAAATTTGAATTTCTTTTACGTACTGCGTACACGGTACACGGTACACTGCGCACCGTACACGATACACGCTGTACTTATGTAAATTTTGTTTACGTCAATACGTACACGGTATACGATGCACGGCGCACCGTAGACGGTACACGTCATTTGTATTTGAATTTATTTTACATCACTGCATACACTGTACACGGTGCACCGTACACGGTACACGCTATATTTAATTAATATTCCATCAAGTCACTGCGTACACGGTACACGGTACACGGTACACGGAGCACCGTACACGGTACACGTCGTTTGTATTTGAATTTCTTTTACGCATCTAAAAGCGAGTTAAGCCAATAACCCTCCATCTTTTCATCCATCTCATAGCGAGTTCAACCAATAACCCTCCTTCTTTTCACGCATCTAACAGCAAGTTCAACCAATAACCCTCCATCTGATAACCCATCTAATAGCGCGTTGAACCAATAACTCTCCCTCTTTTCACCCATCTAACAGCGAGTTCAACCAATAACCCTCCCTCTTTTCACCCACTTAACAGCGAGTTTAACCAATAACCCTCCCTCTTTTCACCCATCTCATAGCGAGTCCAACCAATAACCCTCCCTCTGTTAACCCATCTAATAGCGAGTTAAACCAATAGTTAGTTTTCTGTGTATCGTGTACCGATGCCACCTCGCTAGTCAACTGGTGTACCATGTACCATGCACGCTCTGCCATGATGGAAACTGAAATAAATATAGCGTGTACCGTGAACGCTGTGAAGGGATAGAAATTGAAATAAATGCGGCGTGTTCCGTGTACGGAGCGTCTTGTACCGTGTACCGTGTACGGAGCGTCTTGTACCGTGTACCGTGTACGCTGTGACGTACAAGAAATTTAAATACAAACGATATGTACCGTGTGCGGTGCGACGTGTACCGTGTACCATGTACGCTGTTAACGTGATGGAAACTGAAAAAATACTGCGTGTACCTTGTACGTTGCGCCGTGTACCGTGTACCATTTACGCAGTGACGTAGAAGAACATTAAATAAAACGACGTGTACTGTGTACGGTGCACCGTGTACCGTATACCATGTACGCATTGACTTAAAGGAAATTTACATAAGTACTGCGTGTAGCGTGTACGGTGTTCCGTGTACCGTGTACGCATTGACGTAAAAGAAATTTAAATAAAAAGACGTGTATCGTGTACGGTGCACTGCGTACCGTGTACGCAGTCACGTAAAAGAAATTTAAATAAAAACGACGTGTACCGTCTACCGTGCACCAAGTTACACTACCAAGATCAATGTGACGTGTACAGTGTACCGTGTACAGTGCACCAAGTCACGCAGCCAAGATCAATGCGACGTGTACCGTGCGTGCTGTACAGTGCACCGCATCACACTGCCAAGATCAATGCGCCATGTACCGTATACCGTGCACCGAGTCTCTTTACCAAGAACAATGCGATGTGTAACGTGTACCGTCTACCGTGCACCAAGTTACACTACCAAGATCAATGTGACGTTTACCGTGTACCATGTACCATGCACCAAGTCACACTGCCAAGATCAATGTGACGTGTACCGTGTACCGTGCAGCAAGTCACACTGCCGAAATCAATGCGACGTGTACCGTGTACCGTGTACCGTGTATCATGCACCAAGTCACACTGTCAAGATCAATGTGACGTGTACAGTGTACCGTGTACCGTGCACCGAATCTCTTTACCAAGAACAATTCGACGTGTACAGTGTACCGAATCTCTTTACTAAGAACAATTCAATGTGTACCGTGTACCGTGTACCGTGCACCAAGTCAGACTGCCAAGATCAATACGACGTGTACAGTGTACCGTGTACAGTGCACCGAATCTCTTTACAAGAATAATGCGACGTGTACCGTGTTCCGTGTACAGTGCACCGAATCTCATTACCAAGAACAATGCGACGTATAACGTGTACCGTGTACCATGCTCCATCGCTACGATCAATGTGACGTGTACCGTGTACAGTGTACCAAGGCTCTGATAAAAGAGCAGCGTGTACCGTGTACACAAAAGCTCTCGGCGTGTACCGTGTACCGTGTACCGTTCATAAAAAAGCTTATGCGAAATATGATCTCGTGTACCATGTCCCGTCTACCGTGCACCGCGCTTGGTACACGGCACTGGTACCTAGTCACTTCGAAAATATAAATAACAAAATAATAGCAGTAATAAAAATATATGAAACAGTTTAAAAAAAATATTTTTATAACTTTTTCAAGTCAGTATAAATTCACTATTATTGCACAATATTTAAAAAGTGCATTCAATACGTCACTCCTGCAGTAGGCACAATGATACGTACAAAGGTATGAACTATTGTAAGTACACGGATACGCACACGGCTTTATACAAGTTAAGGCAAGAGGGTAAGCACAGAAGTGGACATGAGAGTAGGTACGGATTTGGTACAAGATCTTATATAGTAGTTTTTCTTCACTCCTGCAGTAGGCACAATGATACGTACAAAGGTATGCACTAATGTAAGTACACGGATATGCACACGGGTTGATACAAGTTTAGACAAGAGGGTAAGTACAGGAGTGGACGCGAGAGTAGACGGATTTGGTACAAGAGAGGTAGAGATAGTACTTACAAGAATAGGCACAGCCGTAGAAATAACACCTAGGTACACGGATATACACAAGGGCGGGGAAGAGAGTAGGGACAAGGATATGCGCAGGAGTAGACACCAAATTAAGCATGTTGGTAGGTTCAGGATTAGAACTTTAAGTAGAAAAAAAGTCAAGAACAGAGTAAGCACAGTAGTACAAAAAAATATAAGAACGATAAAAAATGAATCAGTAGAAAATTAAGTAGAAAAAAGGGAAGCTATAACGAAAGAAACCAGTGCATCTATAGAAGGTTCAACAGAATGAACAAGTATAAGGAAGGCACAAGTATAAGAACAATAGTTATACTAAGAGAATTTATACATCTCTGTTCTCTTATTCTCCCATTCAAAGTTTTATAAAAATCCGTGAATTAGTTTTAACGCCAACCTCTTGACGAAATTCGCAAAAAATTGCTGAAAATCTGCCGAAAAGGGTTTTGTACTACTAGGCTAAGTACAAGGATATGAGTAATTGTATGCACGTGAGTAGGTACAGTGGAAGTCATAGAGTTCCGAGAATATGAACACGAGTTTAACAGACATAAAAACAAAGATATGCACAAGAGTAAATACAAGGATAACTACAAAAGCACAAAACAATAGTAGCTACGAGGGTAGCCACAATTGTAGACACAATGGTAAGCACTAGCATAAAAATCTGGGAGGGGGGGGGAGGTTGGCGAGCGGAGCGAACAAGGGGGTACCCCCCCTACTCTTCTCCCACGCTCTCCCCACGCCCCCCAAAAAAAGTGCTTAACTAATCGTAAAAGTGTACCGAAATATGCTTATATCTATGTGTTTTAATTTTTCCTATAAATTTCTAATGAGAAGTATTAAAATGCACGTGAAATAAAATCATTTGCACGGGATGTGGCCTGTGGGTCGCACAGGAAAATAAATACTTTTGCACGGGAAAAGAAATACATTTGCACGGGAAAATAAATACTTTTGCACGGGAAAATAAATACTTTTGCACGAGAATATAATTACTTTGGCACGGTTTAATTAAAACGTGTTTAACTATCAAGCCTAGAAACAAAAGACGACATGCTCTTTCACTAAGCATCTCTCCACCCATTTTATTATTGAGCTCAGTTCAACTCACAGTGTCGCCTCAGTCGACGAGTAAAGCAAAGAGCCAAAAGATGGCTGGTGAGTTAACGTATTTTGAAACCTCTGAGGACTCATCTGAAGAAGAAAATTCATCTGAAGTGATGCAGCAGACTAAAAAAATATGCAGGCGACGAACACGAGTGTCGCTTTTACGTCACAAATACCCATCAGCAACAGAGGCAGAAAGTGCTGTAAAGTTAAAAGAAGTTTGTAAAATATCTTCAACGAAAATGGTGGCAGAAGGAAAACGAGTTGATTATCGGTGCACAAAGGAAATTTATAGACTGTCTGAGTGTCCAGCGTGCTTGTACCTACTATATCATTCTTCGGATACTTGCCTGTCCTTGTACGAAACAGAAGAGGAACACGAACATAAAAATATTGATTCTACACAAGGCTTATCATCAGAAATTAAGGCTTTTGTATCAGATAAATATGCAGATGGTATTACAAAGCCAAATGCACTACTGAGTCTCATTCTTAAAAATCAGATGATAGAACCTGCAAAAAAAAATTTTGTTGCATTTCTTAGAACAATACGAAGTGATAAAGGCACTCCTTCCCTATTGGCCACAGATCTTAGAGCTCGGTACAATGAGCGCACTCAAGTTCCGGATGATGAAGATGTACCATACGTGGTTGATTTCCACATTTTTGCAGAATCTTTTGATTTAGAAGAACAGGATTTGAAAATAATTTTATCAACGCTTAGATTGTTAGCATTGGCCAGGAAATTCATGAGATTAGTGCACAACAGACGCGACCTACAACCTGATCTACAAAATAAAAAAAAGCTTTACTAATGCATTAATCTTTTATAATAAATATCGTTAATTTCAATAACATTGTAGAATGTTCAATAAAACAAATTTTTTGCTTGATTTTTGTTAAGTTTTGCTCTCAATTCTTTTTCCCGTGCGAGATCAAATCTATTGCCGTTTAATACATTTTTTTCCCGTGCAATGTTAATTCTACTCCCGTTCAATATATTTTTTTCCCGCTTAATACATTTAACTTCCGCTCAAGTATTTTTTTCCCGTTTAATCACTTAATTTTCCGTGCAAATGTCTTTTTTCCTGTGAATTTGACCTGAAATTTCCCGTGCGTTTGCTTTTTTTCCCGTGCTAATAAATCACACCCTTTTCTAATCACCCACCCCCCCTATGACCTTTTTTACTCACGCTCCCCATTTTTGATTTATGTCATCAGTTTCTAACAACACCGCCAATTTTTGATACAAGTTATCAGCTATGTAACTATAGAAATTTAAAAAGTAACTACGAAACATTAAAAAAATTAACTAATATCCTAAGATAAAAGAGAGAACCCAAAAAGAATGTCAGCATTTTATTCGTGATGTGATTGGTTAAAGAATAAAAATTAAAATTTGAATTTTTATTTTTAATTTTTATATTACAATTCAATTAAAACATCTAGAGAATAGATTTGATAAAAAAATAATGATGTAATCAAGTGTTCGAAATCGTCCGATTAAAATCATAAAAATAATTATTATTAGTATACAAACTGAAACAAAACCAATGAATCTATAACCACAAAAGTTTAAATGAATATGAACTCTGAACGTACCGCAAAGGTAAAGGGTATATATAACTTACTGTACATTAATTTAGATGAAGCTTCGACAAAATTTGTTTTAGATAATATAATACAATTGCGCGTGCGCTTCGCTTAGAGAGCTTCAAGGTTTGGCAAGAGGGTGGGTACATGGGTAGATTCAAAAGTGGGTAAGTGTTTACTTACAAAGGTTTGTACAGAATCGAAAACAATAATATAAAAGATGATAGTTTCAGGGTTAGACGTTGAGAAAAAAAAAAAAAAAAAAGAACAACATACGTTCAAAGTTACAAATTGAACTATGAAAATAATAACAAAGTGAAAGAGGCTGCACATGGCTGGAAACTGTTGTCGTAAAGTAAACTTCGATATTAATCAGGATAGGTTAATTGGAAGAAACCTAGGTAGAAAAAGCCTTGATAACAAATATAAAAGGATGTAGGAAATATTTGTCAAAAAAGTTAAAGAGCTGTGTGGGCAAAATTGTATGAAGATGATTAGTTTCACGATTGTAATTACAAAAAAATTTGAGAAGAACAATAGAAAAGATAGTTTTCACAAAGATGAGAACAAAGATTCAGAGTTAGAGACCAAAGTATGAAAAAAGAAAAAAAACAGCAAACACAAAAATTAAAGCAAGTAGATTCAAGTGAAAGAGATAGAAACAATATTAAGCAAAAATGTACATATAAGCTTAGGTTCAAAGTTACAAACGTAATGACAAGTCCAGGTACGATGTAGTTACCAGAGTAGTTATCAAGTTTGAAACAATGTTATCGACAAGGTTTGTTACAAGTGTATTTATAGTAGTAAGCACAAGAGGATAAAAAAAGACTATGCACAAGGCCAAATTCAGTATTAAAAGATTAAATAAAAAAAATAAAGAACTAGAGTTAGCATAGGAGTAGAAACAGATGTAGAAACAAATGCATTTGTAGAAGGTTTAGCGTTAGAAGCTTAAGTAAAAATTGGTGGTAAGCACAAGATTATTAACTTATGTAGGAAGAAGAAAAAGTCAACAGAAGTAGTAAAGACAGTTGGAAAAAAAGACTCAAGAGACGTGGATGGTAGCAAGATTATGAAGCAGGGAAGGTTAATAAATAAAAAGACGAAAATAATCCGGAAAAAGAATAGAAACTGATGTTTAACTATGGATAGAAATGAAAGTATGCTCAACGATAAGAACAAAGTAGTCATAGAGTTAGAAATTGAAGCATGAAAAAAAGTGAGAGAAGCGAGCAGGGGGGTACCCCCCCCCCCCTAGTATATAACTATATTATATAGTTGTATATGATCTTCGCTCCCACCCCACTGCCACACCGCTCCCACCCTTAATTCATCATTTTGTACCGTAAAATAGGTCAAAAATTGCACTTTTATTCCGCTCCCACCCCACTCCCACCCCTGCTCTTTTTAAGACCCTCCTCATTTGTAAAAATTTACATTACATGAGTAAAAGTTAAAAAGTAACTATATCAAATTCTCCGGAGTCAAAACTTCCTGGGGCAATCATCTCCAAGGCATAACTACTACCAAGTGCTCCAGGTGTCTGTCCTGACTCTTCTGGAGTCAAAACATCTTGGGTAAATCATCCTCAAGGCGTTTCTATTAACATATCGATACCAACATTTGAAAAGTTTAAAATATTTATTTAATTTAATAGATCTTTCCAACTCAGTCATAAATATTTCTGCCAATATAGGGCTTAAAGGATTACCCATGATCTAACCACCATTTACCAAGTAAACATTTCCATTAAATTCGAAATAATTTTGCATCATACATATAACTAGAATTTTTAATATTTCTGACTTGATATTATCCTCAACATTTTGTCTTTCTAACATATTCGAAATAATGTCTAGTACCTTCTTAATAGGAATACTTGGAAATGAATTAACTACGTCGAATGATATTAATTTAGAATTATTCTCTAATGTTATATTTTTAATTTTATCTATCAATTGCAATGAGTTTTTAATACTAAACAACGGTTCAAAATTACAATGTGTTTTTATTAAATTGATTAATTTCTTAAAAATCTTCTCAGAAGGAGAATTTACACATGATACTACTGGTCTAATCGGTTTATCAGGTTTATGTAATTTGATCAATGAATACAATTTATGAATTTGTGCGTTCATTGCTAATAACTCTCTATCCCTATAATTTTCAAAAATTTTAGACATACTTAAAAATTCCTTTATTGATATTTGAAATTTAGCTGTCGGATCAATATTAATGATACTGAATTTTTGTTGCTCAATCTATGTAATAATTCGGTATGAATAAATTTCAAGTATAAACTTGTGACATCTCTCCTCTTAAAATAAATTTTCCTATCTTCTTTAAGCCATGTCTTGATTCCCATATTTATTGCTTTCTGTGATGCACTATTTCTAGTATTTGATTTGAAATTGATGTGTTTCGGGACTAAACTTTTAGATAGAAAAGTTTCGCAGAAAAGTTTTAGATAATTTTATTTTGAATGATAATTTTAATTGTAAAATAAAATTTGCATATAAAACAAATAATACGATAGCAAAAAATATCAAAAATAATAAAAGTAAAACAAATAAAGTACTCAAGTCAGGAGTTTACAAATTAAATTGTTTAGATTGTGATAAAGTCTATGTAGGACAGACAGGAGTAACTTTTGATAAAAGAATCAAAGAACACATTAACCATTACAATAATAAAAATGTAGAAAAATCTAATTACGCTAAACATTTAATAGAAGAAAACCATAAATTTGATGAGAATTTTGAAATTTTACACTGTATGAATAAGTCAGGAAAATTAAATTTGTTAGAATCTCTAGAGATTAACCGATATAGAAACACGAATAGATTACTAAACGATCAGGTAGACATAAATAACTCCCCACTCTTAAATTTGTATACTTTGTAAATAAGGATAACTCTTTAAGTGAATAGATGTTTGTAATTAAGTTTAGTATTGTATATACTCATCTGAAGATGACATTGTATGTCGAAACGGCTGTCATGAGGCTAATGTATTAACTAATGTTAATAAATAAATTGTGAAAATCGAAAACATTTTTTTTTTTTATTATTATCGAATCAACTAAATCACAATGTATGGCTATACTTGACCTGTAAAAATTTAATATTCTTTGAACTAAATTATCTCGAAAAAAATCATTGATACCTGTACTTTTTAAATTATATTATGAATGCTCAGTGTGTTTCTTAACAACATATTTTAATTTTTAATTTTAAAAAGTGTTGGAGTTGTGTGCAATTTGCATGTGTTTTCCCATGTATGTGCTATAATTGAAAAATTGTTAGCTTTACGTATGTTGAAGGTGATTCAACATACTATGATCATCTTTTAGAAGAGAAATTATTTTTAAATAATAAGTAATTCGGCCTCAAGTCGTCCGTAATAAATTTTTTGATTTCACTTCTTTCATTGATTCATTTTCAAAAAAAGATTATTATATTTAGCGTATAACTTTTTATTTAGACTCCTTTTAAAAAAACGAATCGCCGTAAATATTACTTTTTTAAAAGTATTTTTTAAAGATCATACTCAGCGTATAATTTTTTATTTAGATTCTTTTTTAAAAAACCAATCGCCGTAAATGTTACTTTTTTAAAAGTATTTTTTAAAGATTTTATTGCGTAAATTCGGTAAATATTTAAGTGTATTTCCTTTTTGTCCACAAGTTCAAAAAACCAAACTCCATAAATAAATCATTAATATTGTTGAAATATGTCTTTATAAATTATTTCACGAACTTAAAAAATTCTAAATAATTTAACAATAACTAAGATATATCCAATTATTCTGATGTAAAACCACGACATAAACTAGAACCTATAAAAGTCCAAGGGAAATCAATTTTATATGTAAAAAAAAAAAAAATTCAATTTAGTATTTACCTATTTTTTAAATGTACATTGCATAACTTTATTTTAATGTAAATTTACATAGCAAATACTCATTTGTAACCTTAAAATGATTAAAATAAAGATAAAAATTTTCAATGATTGGTTCATGTTAACTTAGATATATCTAGTTCTTCTGTTTAAAATTAATTTTATATAATTTTATCATTATCCAGAACCCATAAAAATCATAGACATAATTTATTGTTATGATATTTTTTTATTTGAAAATTAAACTTAAATGATTATTAGTTTATTCAAAAATTAAACCTGGACACCGAGCGTTTTGTGGGTTTGAAGCTAAGGGGATTATTAGTTTATTTAAAAATTGAATTCGGAATCCCAGCGTCTTGTGGGTTTAAAGCTTGGGGGCACATTAGTCTATTTATATTTGTTTATTTAAAAATTGAATTCGGATGCCCAGCGTTTTGTGGGTTTAAAGTTTAGGGGACTATTAGATTATTTATATTTTTTTATTTGAAAAGTAAATTCGGAAGATTATTAGTTTATTCAAAAATTAAACCCGGACGCCGAGCGTTTTGTGGGTTTGAAGCTTAGGGGATTATTAGTTTATTTAAATATGGAATTCGGACGCATAGCAATTTGTGAGTTTAAAGCTTGGGGGATCAATAGTTTATTTAAAAATTGAACTCGGACGCCCAGAGTTTTGTGAGATTAAAGCTTGGGGGATTATTAGTTTATTTTTTTTTTTTTATTCGAAAAATTAACCTCGGACGTCCAGCGTTTTGTTTGTTTAAAGCTTGGGGAACTATTGGTTTATTTATATTTTTTTATTTAATAATCAACTCGACGTCGAGCGTTTTGTAGGTTTCAAGCTAGGGGGATTTTTTGTTCACTTATATATATATGTATTTTTTTTAAATTGACCTCGGACGCCCAGCGTTTTGTCGGTTTAAAGCTTGAAGGATGAATAGTTTATTTTAAAATTAAACTTGGACGCCCAGCGTTTTGTCGGTTTGAAGATTGGGGGATCATTAGTCTATTTATATTCGTTTATTTAAAAATAGAATTCGGATGCCCAGCGTCTTGTGGTTTTAAAGCTTGGGGGATCATTAGTCTATTTATATTTGCTTATTTAAAAATTGAATTCGGACGCCCAGCGCTTTGTAGGTTTAAAAATTAGGGGATTATTAGTTTATTTATTTTTTTTTATTTGAAAATTATACTCGGACGCCGAGTGTTTTGTGGGTTTAATGCTTGGGGGATTAATAGTTTCTTTAAAAATTGAACTCAGACGCCCAGCGTTTTGTGGGATTAAAGCTTGGGGGATTATAAGTTGATTTATATCTTTTTATTGAAAAATTAAACTTCGACGCCCAGCGTTTTCTGAGTTTAAAGCTTAGGGGATTATTAGTTTATTCAAAAATTAAACCCGGACGCCGAGCGTTTTGTGGGTTTAGAGCTTGAGGGATTATTAATTTTTTTTTTTTTTTAATTCAAAAAATTAAACTCGGACATCCAGCGTTTTGTGGGTTTGAGGCTTTGAGGATTTTTATTTTATTTATATATTTTTTTTTTTAATTGAACTCAGACGCCCAGCGTTTTGTTGGTTTAAAGCTGGGAGGATCGATAGTTTATTTAAAAATTAAATTTAGACACCCATTGTTTTGTGGGCTCAAAGCTTGGGGGAATATTAGTTTATTTATTATTATTTTTTTATTTAAAAATTATACTCGGACGCCCAGTGTTTTGTCGGTCTAAAGCTTGGGGAATGAATAGTATATTATTCCCGCAGGCGAGATGGTTCGATTTGGCCTCCGAGAGGTTTGCGACCCGAGCCGAAGGCGAGGGTTGAAACGAGGAGGCTAAATCGAACCTTCGAGCCTAAGGGAAATATACTATTTTTCGTCCTTCTAACCGAAAATAAGGGGCGAAGTTCCGATTTGGAGGTTAGAGGGACGAAATAGTTTATTTAAAAATTATACTCGGACGCCCAGCATTTTGCCGGTTTAGAGCTTGGGGGATTATAAGTTTATTTATATTTGTTTATTTAAAACTTGAATTCGGACGCCCACCGGTTTGTGGGTTTGAAGCTTATGGGATTTTAGTTTATTTATATTTATTTAGTTAAAAATTAAACTCGGACATCCAGCGTTTTGTGGGTTTGAGGCTTTGAGGATTTTTATTTTATTTATATATTTTTTTTTTAATTGAACTCAGACGCCCAGCGTTTTGTCGGTTTAAAGCTGGGAGGATCGATAGTTTATTTAAAAATTAAATTCTGACACCCATTGTTTTGTGGGCTCAAAGCTTGGGGGAATATTAGTTTATTTATTATTATTTTTTTATTTAAAAATTATACTCGGACGCCCAGCGTTTTGTCGGTCTAACGCTTGGGGAATGAATAGTATATTTAAAAATTATACTCGGACGTCCAGCATTTTGCCGGTTTAAAGCTTGGGGAATGAATAGTTTATTTAAAAATTAAACTCGGACGCCCAGCATTTTGCCGGTTTAGAGCTTGGGGGATTATAAGTTTATTTATATTTGTTTATTTAAAACTTGAATTCGGACGCCCACCGTTTTGTGGGTTTGAAGCTTATGGGATTTTAGTTTATTTATATTTATTTAGTTAAAAATTAAACTCGGACATCTAGCGTTTTGTGTGTTCAAAGCTTGGGGAATTATAAGTTTATTTATATTTTTTTATTTAATAATTAAACTCGGACGCCCAGCGTTTTGTCGGTCTAAGGCTTGGGGAATGAATAGTTTATTTAAAAATTATACTCGGACGCCCAGCGTTTTGTCGGTTTAAAGCTTGGGGAATGAATAGCTTATTTAAAAATTAAACTCGGACGCCCAGCATTTTGTCGGTTTAGAGATTGGGGGATTATAAGTTTATTTATATTTGTTTATTTAAAACTTGAATTCGGACGCCCACCGTTTTGTGGGTTTGAAGCTTGAGGAATTTTTAGTTCATTTATATACATATATTTTTTTTTATTTGAGCTCTGACGACCAGTGTTTTGTGGGTTTGAAGCTTGAGGAATTTTTAGTTCATTTATATACATATAGTTTTTTTTATTTGAGCTCTGACGACCAGCGTTTTGTGGGTTCAAAGCTTATGGGATTTTAGTTTATTTATATTTATTTTGTGGGTTTGAAGCTTGGGGGATTTTAAGTGTATTTATATATATATATATTTTTTTTTAATTGAACTGGATGTCTAGCGTTTTGTCGGTTTAAAGCTTGGGGGATTAATAGTTTATTTAAAAATTGAATTCTCACGCCCATTGTTTTGTGGGTTTAAAGCTTGGGGGATCATTAGTCTATTTATATTTGCTTATTTAAAAATTGAATTCGGACGCCCATTGTTTTGTGGGTTTAGAGGTTGGGGGAATATTAGTTATCTTTTTTTTTTTTTTTTTTTAAACTATACTTAGAGGCCCAGCGTTTTGTCGGTTTAAAGCTTGGGAGATTAATAGTTTATTTAAGAATTAAACTTGGACGCCCAGCGTTTTGTGGGTTTAGAGCTTGGGGGATTATTAGTTTATTTATATTTGTTTATTTGAAAATTATACTCGGATGCCCAGTGTTTTGTGGGTTTAATGCTTGGGGGATTAATAGTTTCTTTAAAAATTGAACTCGGACGCCCAGCGTTTTGTGAGATTAAAGCTTGGGGGATTTTTAGATGATTAATATATATATATATATATATATATATATATATATATTTAATTGAACACGGATGCCAAGTGCTTTGTGGGATTAAAGCTTGGGGGATTATAAGTTGATTTATATTTTTTTATTGAAAAATTAAACTTTGACGCCCAGCGTTTTATGGGTTAAAAGCTTGGGGGATTATTAGTTTATTCAAAAATTAAACCTGTGTTAGAGTGCATTAAGACCTTACTGGAAGCAAGAAGCCTGAGATCAAACGCGAAAGACGAAGAAAATAGATTGGTTAACGACTTTATACCTGAAGTAGGGAAGCCTAGGGCAGTCCAGTCGGACCGAGACCCCCAGCTGACCGCGAAATTGTGGGTAGACACCCTGACAAATTTGGATATTAAAATTATTTACAGCTCGGTGCGCCATTCCCAAGGAAATATGGTGGAACGGACAAATCGGGAATTGGCACGTATGTTGAGAACCTTTACCTCACATCAACATAGTGGGTGCGCAAATTATCTACCGTTGGTCCAGAAGATTTATAATGAGACCGTCCATAGTGCGACGAACTTGACCCCAGAAGAGTTACACTACGGTAAAAGACCCGAACGCTTCTGGGACAAGTGGTGTCCAACGGACGTGAGCTTGCGTAAGACGATGGATCAAGGGGAGATGATTCGCGGGGCTTACGAAAGGATGTTGGTACATGGGAATAAGAGAGTTGACAAACAAATGGCTAAGTGCAAACCGGTTATCTACTCCGTAGGGGATAGCGTACTGTTAAAAGTGAATAATGTCTCGAAGGCGGTTGACTCGATAATAGATAAATTATTACCTTTGTACAAAGGACCTTATGTTATTGTTTCTGCGAAGTACGGCTGTACATATGAGTTATTTGATAATCGAACAAATAAAAAATTGAAAGGTACTTTTCATTCATCTTCATTAAGGCCTTACTGGAAGCAAGAAGCCTGAGATCAAACGCGAAAGACGAAGGAAATACAGGCATAGGAGAAGTTGGCGTAAACTAAACGACATTCCGGAAGATATTTTAAAAGAGCGCGCGAGGACTCACGAGGAAACGGCTCGTCGGATTCGGGCGTGCCTAGCTATGCGCCGTTCACAACAAAGCGATGGCGAGCGAAAAAACATAGCTACGGAAAGAAAAGTAATTGGGTCTTCGGGTACAATGAAAAATGAACAACCGATAGATTTGAGCGTTAATCGAAAAATTCCAACGATATCCAACGGCTTACCAGCTGATCTCAATCGCGAGCAATTAGAAAGAGATAAAATGCAGTTGTCAAACACGATAGCAAATAAAATGTGGGAGGAGGTATACATGTCGCTTGACGAAGGTAAGGCTATCGTAACGCCTCCTTGCTTGGAATTACTTGGACGAGAAAAGTGAACTCGAAGAGTTTACAACGCTGTCGGAGTGGCCAAATCAACCTACACTTAGGAAGTCTGGCCCTCGTAGCGTAACAAATAATGACAAATAATGACCTGACGCGCGTAGCTGTAACAAATAATCATAAATAATGAACATGACTAATTATTGAGAAATTGAAGCCTGCAGTCTTTGTCTCTTTATATTTGATAAAATAAAATAGTGAATAGACAAAGAGGGGATATTGTTAAAGTGCAAAATTACAGCTGACCGTATTTTGTCTCGGAAAATTTGAATTTTAAAATTACAAATGAAAGGTGAGATTCCCGGTCCAAGAAAACGGTCGCAGCGACGGAGAGAGCAGAGAGGTCGCATGGTTAGACTCACGTGACATGCGCCGCTGAACATCCCCACTCCTGCGCGACTTCTTCGGTCTCGCGTCGCCCGACTCGTGGTCGGCCGGGGCTCCTTCTTCTTTCCCTGACCACCAAAACGTCTACATTGGATCGCAGCAGTACTCTTTTAATAAATAAAATAAAGGTATTATTTAGATGCACGGACGTAAGTTAAAATTTTATTTCTCTAATTAATTTTGTTTGTAAAGAGGTTAATTAGTATACTTAATAGAAATAAATACGCGCTTAGAGAGGGTAGCAAACTTTTCATCGATTTATTAATAAAAGAAAAATACTTAGGTCTGTGGAGGATATAAAATTTGTTTTCCTAAATAAGCCGAAAGTATATAAATTCTCTTAATAAAATTAATAGGTTGTACTTTCATTTTGGACCGACCGTGATAGTACGCGGTTCTAAGAGATAAAAGGAACCTTTGTAATTAACAAATTTTTTTTTGGTAAATGTTTCGAGACAACGTATGTAAGGTTCGTTCCACTTTAATAACAGTGAATATAAAAAAAAAAAAAAAAAAAAAAAAAAAAATCTATTTTATCTGAGTTTTATCAATATTGTTTACGATTAATCTGAATCGGTTACTTGCTCAGGGCCAATCATACACTCCTAATTAACATATTGCTTTTACAGGGCAATGGACATTTGTTTAGAGTAAATTTACAGGAAAGTAGCGACAGGCGTGTAACCACCGAACCATACACACACATACACGCGCACGCGCACACGCACACGCACACACACACGCGCGCGCGCGCGCACACACACACACACACACGCGCGCGCGCGCACGCGAACACACACACACACACACACACACATGTCGTTGGAGACGTTGGTCGTGCGGGCAACCTTGAACGACCAACAACCAATCGTGGGTACGTCTAGGAGTCGCGAGTGAAGGACGAGCTCGCGTCAACGAGGGTCAAGCGTCGTCGCCCTGGTCCACGGGTAATCTCAGGGGAATCGTGTGGGTTCGAGTACGGGTGGCTTGGTCCTGTGGTACCCTGGAAGTACTGGCCGTCGCACATTCTGTGACATTTGCTCCGGTTACAGCTTTGCTTATTCAAACAAGGTATCATTATTTATCTAGGTTGCGTTCAAACTACCATCACTAAATTTACATTAACCGGAGTTACTATTTATCTTTAAAAAACAAAAAACTAATCTTACCTGTTTATAAAAATTAAAATTCTGAAGAGAATCAGCTCACTAACATTTCGTCTATTTTTATTTGTTAATTTAAAAATTAAATTCGGACGCCCATTGTTTTGTGGGTTTAAAGCTTGAGGGATTATTAGTTTATTTAATTTTTTTATTTAAAAATTAAACTCGTACGTTCAACGTTCTGTGGGTTTGAAGCTCAGGGAATTATTAGTTTCTTTAAAAAATCAAACTCGTACGCCCAGCGTTCTGTGGGTTTGAAGCTTGAGGGATTATTAGTTTATTTGAAAATTGAACTGGTATGCCCAGCGTTTCGTGCGATTAAAGCTTCAGGGATTATTAGTTTATTTATTTATTTTTATTAAAAAAATCAAATTCGGACGCCCAGCGTTTTGTGGGTTTGAAGCTTGGGGGTTTTTTAGTTTATTTTTAAATGAATTAGTTGAATTTCGGTGCACGGAGGTTTTAGGTTTTAAGGTCTAGGGTATACAGATAATTTGATAATTAATTTCAAGATTATTCGTTATGTGAATAAAAGAAATTAAAAAATCGAAAACACTGATTTTGGAATTGCGCGCTCGAACTAGCGAATAAATCTTCACCGCCATCTTTGTTGATATCACCTAGGCTCGGCTCGGAGTATGATTTTTGTAGACGGTAGCCGAATGGTAATTTTCGAACTGTGCGGATTTTATCAGCGCTTACCAGGTGTCTGTCCTGACACCTCTGGAGTCAAAAAATCCTGGGGAAATCATCTCCAAGGCGTTACTATTAACAAGGGCTCCAGATGTCTATTCTGACTTCTCCGGAGTCAAATCTTCCTGGGAAAATCATCTCCAAGGCGTAACTACTACCAAGTGCAACAGGTATCATTTCTGACTCCTCTAGAAACAAAACATCCTGGGGAAATCATCTCCAAGGCGTTACTATTAACAAGGGCTCCAGATGTCTATTCTGATTCTCCGGAGTCAAATCTTCCTGGGAAAATCATCTCCAAGGCTGAACTACTACTAAGTGCAACAGGTGCCTGTCCTCACTCCTCTAGAGTCAAAACTTCCTGGGAAAATCATCTCCAAGGCGTTACTATTACCAAGTGCACTGAGGTCTGTCCTGACAGCTCTGGAGTAAAAACATCCTGGGGAAGTCATCTCGACTACTACCTAGTACACCAGGTGTCTGTCCTGACAGCTCTGGAGTGAAAAAATTCTGGGGAACTCATCTCCAAGGCGTTACTATTAACAAGGGCTCCAGATGTCTATTCTGACTTCTCCGGAGTGAAAACTTCCTGGGAAAATCATCTGCAAGGCGTAATTTTCCTAGGTTTTCCCCTGCACTAGTTTTAATGCTTTTTCCAATAACCCATCCCAAATAACCCATCACCCATTTCCTGGACCTTGGTTTTACCTGGAACTCGAGTTTTTTGATTTTGAAATGTCATCCCAGCTGAAAAAATCCATATGGAAATCCGTAAGGAAACCCGTACGGGGACCCGTAAGGGTTCCCGTAAAGGACCCCATACGGGTTTCCGATATTGATATTTGGTCAGGGTTTCCGTACGGGTTTCCATACGGGTTTTTTTTTGTTTTCATTTAATTTTATTTTCACACTATTTTTTTATTTATTTAATTGAATAGTATTATTAGATATTGATATATTATTCTTTATAAGATTTAATTATTAATAATAAAATTATCGAAGAAAAAAATTTTGTTTGACTGAGATTCGAACCCATGACTCCAGGCATGGCAGGCAGACACTCTACCAACTGAGCCATTGAGCTAGCTTGCTCGAAGACTTTAATTAAACTACTTTAACAACTGTTTTATATTTGATTTTTAACTAGTCTCTCTCAGCGCGCAAACACGAGCAATTGTATTACATTATCTAAATCTAAAACAAATTTTGTCGAAGCTTCATCTAAATTAAAGGGCTTAACCGACAATAAGTTGTATGTTAAAGGAGTTTAATTGAGGTCTTGATGCATGCTAGCTCAATGGCTCAGGTGGTAGAGTGTCTGCCTGTGATGCCTGGGGTCATGGGTTCGAATCTCAGTCGAACAAAATTTTTTTCTTCGATAATTTTATTCAAAATAATTTTATTATTAATAATTAAATCTTATAAAGAATAATATATCAATATCTAATAATAATATTAAATAAATAAAAAAATAGTGTGAAAATAAAATTGAAAAAAAAAAAACCCGTATGGAAACCCGTACGGAAACCCTGACCAAATATCAGTATCGGAAACCCGTATGGGATCCTTTACAGGAACCCTTATGGGTCCCCGTACGGGTTTGCTTACGGATTCCCATATGGATTTTTTCAGCTGGGATGGCACTATCCTGACCGTCATGATAATACAAAAATGTCCGAATAGTTCCGGGTATATATATGAAATGTCAGGATAATACCCACTGCATATATTTATACATATATATCTATATATCGTGGTATTGTTAGGTCAGATTTTTGGGTCGCTTTTTAGTGGCATTTTTTACGGATTCACTTCTCACATAAAAAGTTTCGCTTTAAATTATTGACTGGCTCTGCAAGTTTACAGCAGCGTCAGGGAACAAAATCTATGGTCCGAAAACTGCGGGATGGGGCAAAGTTTGAAGGGCAGGTACAGCCTTGATAACATGCAACTACAATGATTGACTGCTGCCTATCTGCAAGCCGACACATATTATAAATAACACATGAAAATCAAAAATGTACTATAAGAGATTTTGTTATAATTGAAATAACTTAGTGTTACATCGGATGGTATAGAGACATTGACTGTGCCAGAGATGTCCTTTAATAAATGTTTTTTTTTTTTTAGAGAACATAATTAAAAGCGTAAGTCTAGACTTCTTACTTTCAATTCGTTTATCATTGGTTAATATCGCGATTCGAACTTAACGAAATAGAAGAAAAGTGTTAAGCTTCCATTTGGTTCGCTATTAGTTAGTAGTCGTTTGTTTCGCCTGCTATTGAACTGTATAAATGGTACAGTTAGCCATTGTATAAAAAGTGAATACTATCAACTTGAGAAAGTATTAGGATTCAAGCGTCTGATAAAAAAAATTACTTAGATGACTTTCGCCTTATTTTTGGTCAAAGAATCGAATGCCGTTATTAGTTTACAAAAATTTAAAATTTTTTCCGAATTTGTTTCAATAAATAATGTTTAAACAATGAAAATTGAAAAAAGAAAAAATACGTATCTACTATTTTTTCATGAGACAGGTTTTCCAACAGTTAATTTTTTTATATCACTTTTGATTTTTCCATGGGCGGTAATGGGTTAATTACTTTGGTTCATGTCTGGACTGCAAATCTAAGTACTTTTAATCATTTTAGTTATTATTACCTTAAAACTGTTTACTTATTAGCTGAAATTTGTTACTTTACTTATATAAATCCTACGTCTGGTTTTATTCTTTTTTTTTCAAATGATAGAATACTTGAATAGATTGTATCAATAGTGGATTTATATTATTTATGTAAAAAGAGAAGAAATAGCCTTAGATCTGATGGTTTTTTTTAATGAGGAAAAGAAGGGATCAAAATTCATAAAGTAGCCCTCACGTAATTTAGAAATAGCCTCAAAAGATAATATTGTCTCTGCTTTTTTCTGACTTTGTCAGCATCTCTAGCAGCTTTATTGGGAAGAAAAATAATAATGAATGAATAAGTTTGTAGTTTTGCAAATGCAAAATTTTTACTTTATTTTTACTATCAGTAGTCCCTGCATAAAAAACTTAAGAAGCATAGATTTGTGTGAATAAAAAAGTTACTACCTTAAATCAACAATCATCAACCTAAAATTTTTAATTTTTAATTTAACCATAAAGAATTTAATCTTACCACTCATGTTTTCCACTTTTGAAAGCAGGTTTTGATCGTTTTTTAAATTTGAAGTTTCTACTTTTATTTGACGTTCTAACTGAGGTTTAGTTTTTGTAGTCTTTTCAAGCAGGCCATTTTCTCGTGATTTTAACTCTTTTCCAAATGCTTGTTTTGTTTTTTGCTTGTCATCTGTAGGTATAGTCTACACAGAAAAATAAAATAAAATAAGAACAATAATAATAACAATGTAGAAACTTTGAAAAAATCCTTTTTAATTTTTGATTGTCTCAATCTCTTTTTTATTTTGAATAATATTTTTTATTTTTTTTTCCAGTTTAAATTGTCCCAGGTGAATTAAAAGCTGAGACTATTCAACATTAAAACAGCTGTACTGTAACAGCTAGCGCGTTGATTAAATTCGAACTCGGCGCTAATTGTTATGGAACGCAGATGCGGATCGGTAAGTCAGGTGATGACGAGATCTACCGATCAGCATTACTATAATTTCGGCGCTTGGCGCGATCACACGTGTGTCAGAGAGCGAATGTGCTTATTTACTTTTTTGTGTTGTTAGATAACTTTATTGAGGTTGTGTTAGATAAAGTTATCAGTGAGAAGTTGTGTAGATTTTCCTGTGATCCAGTTGCCATTGGATCGGAGCGGGGAAGGCAAACCTCTCACGGAAAGTCAGCGTGCGGCCTTGGAAGGCATTGTCGTCTTGTGTGAAGCCATTCGGGCTAATAGTAATTATTATTGTTTAATCAAGCGAAGGTGCACCTGCTAGAAAAGTAAGTCCGCGTAGCGGTTAATCATTGAGTATTTGTTCGTGTGATAGTTAGAGTCAGAGTGTGTGCGAAGTACAGGAAGTACTTAGATTTTTGTATCGGAATTAGTCCAAGCCTTTGTTCTTTTGGCGCGCTGCAGCAAGCAGACTAGCGCGAGAGTGTGTGTGTGCGTCGGTGTGTTGATAGCGACCACAATACAGACGACGAACTTTATTTTTGTAGAATCAATTTTCGTCGACTTAAGATTTCGAGTCATTCGGGTTGGATTGTTTGTAAACAATCAGATAGAATTAATTTGGAATATTATGTAAATTTTTGATTCATTTATTTTTATTGTTAATTAAAATTATTAAAATTTACATTTTATCATTAATTTAATCAACCCGTGTTCCTGCGATCGGTCCACGTAAACTCACGCCACTACCGACGAAGGAGAGCAGCCGCGCCGCGTAATAAAAACATTAGTTCGCGTACGCGTCTTCCCCCCTCTTTTCAGGTATTGAAGAAAAATCGACGGATTGTCGTGTGCACAGAAAGTGCATTTTGTCAGCAGGTCGGAGGAGTGCGGACGACGATCGCCGCGGGTTCTCGTGTTCAATCACGATCCTCCGAGGAATTAAATTCCTTAATTCGAGCCCTGTGACAGTACTAAGTTATCAGACATAAAATAAAAAGTTAAAAGTTATAGTTCTCTATTCGATTTATTTTAAACACGTATATTTTGAATTGAGCCATTTATTTATTTGAACATTGGCGCTCAAGCCAGTTCTTTGGATTGACGTGATTCGAAGAGCGTCTTGCGCGTGGCGTGGTCGCTAAGTGGACTTCAGTCCACTACCAGTCGTTATCCTCCCGTGTGTTATCGTATTTGACTCCGCTGAGCTTTGATAGCGATTTTTGAGAGGTAGAGTTTCTCCCGGCCCAAATGGCGAGCAAACTTTCGTGTTGTAAAATCATTCAGTGGTTTTACATATTAAAGAAAAAATGTATTATAAAAAGTTTTTAGTTTTCTTTCGACATGCCTAAACTCTTCATTCCTTTACTTGTAAAATAAATTAAGCAGGACGAGGAAAAGGGTTGGTTTGTTTTGAATTAAAACAAGGCAATTATTAATTTTGCACTTTTAATTATTTCTCACGGCACATGGTAAGGTGAGGTGTTATCGCGGCAACCGGCGGTGAACTGACCGTACGTAAAGCAGACGGCAACGCAGCGCTACGGTCAGTCACTCAGCGCGTGAATATTATAGAAATTCAAATTAAAGCTAAAAATAATTAATTTAAATTATTAAAAAATAATTAAAAAAAAATCAAAAAAATTAATATATATAAAATAAATAAAAACATTGTTGATTTCCGACATATCACCCACATTAATTAAGCTAGGAGAACATAGCAAAAATTGAAATTTTTCAAAATTCAAGTACTTGACTAGATATATGGGATCTTGCCCATTTAAGGGGCATTAAAGTAGGAACAACGAAAATGACTCGATATAAATCTAGATCTCTAAGAATTATTCAACAAGATTAGTTTAAGTAAGGAAATAGATAATTAGCACTTTTAATTTAGAAATTCACAAAAATATCTTTAGATGTCTTTAGACGGAAAGAACTTTATAATTAGATCTTCCAGAGAATTTAAGAAACCAGAGACTTTTTTATCACTATATAAGCTATTGTTTTATTATACTGCTCCCAAATTTGGACTCCATACAGAGAATATCAAATAATTAAAATTGAACGCATTAATCACAAATTTTTGAGACATCTTTCAAGAGTGGAACACTGTAACGGGTAGCCCCGGTACAGCTCCCCTGGGCCTCAAATTAGCATAAGTAAAATTGTATTTAGCGTTAACGCTCTCTACAACGCGCTCTCTCTCTCTCTCGCTCGTTGGGTCATCCCTGCTCGCTTGCGCGGTATAAGTCCGTTTATAATTTATTAATAAAGAAAGTCACGTTACAAAGAGTAACTAAATGTCTTGATTTTTCCCCTTACGCCTTCCAACGAACCCGTATACTTTATGACTCGGTCCTTCTGACCCTGACGTAACATAAGTTACAACTGGCATCCCTTGGGCTTGGAAAGTAAAAGGGAAGAATCAATTTATACTACAAGAATTGAAAATTTGATGTAGGAATGATGATTAAGGAATTTTGATTGAGAGTGAAAACTGAAATTGGAAAGAGTGTGAAATCGCCGCGCGTCAACGCAGTGAAGTGCGTGTACAAAATTTCGGAGAATCGGCGAGTGTGTAAACAAACAAAGAGTGCGGCTGACAGTGTTGTCGTAGTCGGCTTAACGTAGAAGCCGACGCCGAGTTGACCTTGTGTTAGTGCGAGCGAGACGGAAGATAAAACTTTAGTTCTGTTAGTTCCCATTGTGGTGAAAAATTTTGACTTAAATTTGATTTGGATATGATTTTTTTTTTTTGTAGTCCACAGAGTGTTGTAAGAGGGCGCAAATAGCGCACTAACGTTGTATTATGGGCGCGTAAAAAAAGTTTCTACCAAACTACGGCCACAAAATATAAATAATCACTCTGAAAAGAATCTTAAAAAATAGTTGAAATCACTCTACAAGTGTGTCACTATCTGCTTTTTGCAAAAAGTGTTTCGAAATAGTAAAAAAAGCTGATCAAAAATATCACTAAAATCGTCGTCTGCAGCACGTGTTGATGCTGTAAATAAATAATTAACCCCCCAAGCTCTACAACCCAATAACAATGGGCGTCCGGGAGTTTTTTTTTTATTTTGTGAATAATAAATAAATAAAAAATCGATCCCCAAGCTCTACAACCCAATAACGCCGAGCACACGAGGGTTTTTTTTTTCTCTAAAATAAAAAATAAATAAACAATATCTACCCCCCAATCTCTACAACCCAATAATGCAGGGCGTCCAGGTATTCATTTATTTTTTCTTGAATGATAAATAAATACAAAATCGATCCCCAAGCTTTACACCCCAATAACGCCGAGCGCACGA
Organism: Encarsia formosa; assembly: GCA_038277355.1. Taxonomy (NCBI): domain Eukaryota; kingdom Metazoa; phylum Arthropoda; class Insecta; order Hymenoptera; family Aphelinidae; genus Encarsia; species Encarsia formosa. Next base: position 72,678,366 of record CM076184.1, read on the forward strand.
GGGTTTTTTTTTCTCTAAAATAAAAAATAAATAAACAATATCTACCCCCCAATCTCTACAACCCAATAATGCTGGGCGTCCAGGCATTCATTTATTTTTTCTTGAATGATAAATAAATACAAAATCGATCCCCAAGCTCTACACCCCAATAACGCTGGGCGTCTAGGTTTTTTTTCCTCAAACGATGAATATAGTAACAAACGATTCTTCCAGCTCTACAACCCAAAAGTGCGCCACGTCTTGGTTTTATTGATAAATAAATCATAAAGTAAACAAACAACTCACTCTCCAAGCTCTACAACCTAATAACCCTGGACGACCGGGTGTTTTTTTTTATTTCGTGAATAATAAATAAATGAAAAATCGATCCCCAAGCTCTACAACCCAATAACGCCAAGCGCACGAGGGTTTTTTTTTCTCTAAAATAAAAGATAAATAAACAATCTACCTCCCAAGCTCTACAACCCAAAAGAGCGTCGAGTCTCGGTTTTTTTGATAAATAAATCATAAAGTTAACAAACAATCTACCTCCCAAGCTCTACAACCCAATAACGCTGGGCGTCCAGGTATTTATTTATTTTTTCTTGAATGATAAATAAATACAAAATCGATCCCCAAGCTCTACACCCCAATAACGCTGGGCGTCTAGGTTTTTTTTTCCTCAAACGATGAATATAGTAACAGACGATTCTTCAAGCTCTACAACCCAAAAGTGCTTCGCGTCTCGGTTTTTTTGATAAATAAATCATATAGTAAAGAAACAATTCACCCCCCAAGCTCTACTACCCAATAACGCTGGATGACCGGGTGTTTTTTTTTATTTCGTGAATAATAAATCAATGAAAAATCGATCCCCAAGCTCTACAACTCAATAACGCCGAGCGTACGGGGTTTTTTTTTCTCTCAAATGAAAAATAAATCAAGAATCACCCTCCAAGCTCTACAACCCAATAATAATGCTAGGCATCCTGGGTTTTCTTTTTTTTTTCTTGAATGTTAAATAAATAAAAAATCGATCCCCAAGCTCTGCAACCCAATAACGCTAGGCGAAAAGTTTTTTTTTTTTTTTTCTTGAACAGCAACAACTCCTTCCAGCTAGGGGGTAGCTGAGGTCCACCCACCCCCCGCGCCCAATGAAACTGACGTCTAAAAAAAAAAAAAAAAAAAAAAAAAGATCAGTATAATAAATAGACTGGTTGATAATCCCCCGAGCTGTAAACCCCTAAATATTTTGGGCGCCCGAGGTCAACGAGAAAACTGATCAGCTATCACCCAAGCTCTAAACCCCCAAAACCCTGAACGTAGAATTCAATGAATAATCGGTTCAGCTATCATCCAAGCTCTAAACCCCCAAAACCCAGGGCGTAGAATTCAATGAATAATCTGATCAGCTATCCCCCAAGCTCTAAACCTCAAAACCCTGGGCGTAGAATTCAATGGATAAATTGATCAGCTATCCCCCGAACTGTAAACCCCTGCCGACCAGTTTTTTTATTGAACTCGGGTGCCCAGGGTATTTGGGGGTTTAGAGCTTGGGATATAGCTGATCAGTTTTTTTGTTGAACTCAGGCGCCCAGGGATTTGGAAGTTTAGAGCTTGGGGAATAGTCGACTAGTTTTTTTTTTTTTTTTTTTTTTAACTCGGCCACCCAGGGTATTTGGGCGTTTAGAGCTTAAGGGATAGCTGACCAATTTTTTTATTGAACTTGGGCGCACAGGGTCTTGGGGGCTTAGAGCTTGGGTGATAACTGATCAGTTTTTTTGTTGAGCTCGAGCGCCCAGGGTATTCAGAGGTCTAGAGCTTGGGGGAAGCCAACCAGTTTTTTTGTTAAACTCGGTGCCCAGGGTCTTGAGGGTTTAGAGCTTGGGGGATAGCCGACCAGTTTTTTTGTTGAACTCAGGCACCTAAGCTATTTGGAGGTTTAGAGCTTGGGGGATAGCTAACCAGTTTTTCAAGCTGTACAACCCAATAACGCTGGGCGTCCAGGTTTTTTTTCCTCAAACGTTGAATAAATTAACAATTGATTCCTTAAGCTTTACTCCCCAAAAGCGCTTTGCGTCTCGCTTTTTTTGATAAATAAATCATAAAATAAGCAAAAAATTCATCCCCCAAACTCTAGAACCAAAAAACGCTAGGCGTTTAGGCTTTTTTTCTGAAATGATAAATAAATGAATTAACCCCCCAAGCTCAACAACCCGATAACTCTGGGAGTCAGGGCTATTATTATTTTATTCTTAAATGATTAATAAATATACAAACGATCCCTAAAGATCTCAAACCTGAAAGCGTTGTGTATCTTGGTTTCTTTAATAAAACAGCTATAAAATAAATAAACAACTAAACCCCCTTGTAAAGCCTGGAGGCCCAGCGTTATTGAGATGTAAAGTTTGGGGGATTATTTGTTTATTTATTTTATGATTTTTTCATGAAAAAAAACCATGGTGCCTAGCGTTGCTGGGTTGTAGATCTTGGAGGGTGGATTGTTTATTTTTTTATTATTTGAAAGAAAAAAAAGCCTTAGAAGCTCGACGTTATTGGGTTGTAGAGCTTCAGGGGTAGGTGGTTTATTTATTTATCATTAAAAAAAAAAAAAGCCGAGATGCCCAGCGTTATTGGTTTATAGAGTTTGGGGATCGATTTTTCATTTATTTATTAATTATTATTCACGAAATAAAAAAAAAAAAAAACACCCGGACGCCCAGCGTTGTTGGGTTGTAGAGCTTGGGGGGTTGATTGTTTATTTATTTATCATTTCAGGAAAAAGCCTTGTTGCCCAGTGTTATTGGGTTGTAGAGCTCGGGAGGTAAATTGTTTATTTATTTATCATTTGAGAAATAAAACCTGGTCGCCCAGCGCTACTGGGTTGTAGATCTTGGGGGGTAGATTGCTTATTTATTTATCATTTAAGAAAAAAAAAAACCCGCGTACGATCGGCGTCATTGGGTTGTAGAGCTTGAGGGGTCGGTTGTTTATTTATTTATCATTTCAGAAAAAAAGCCTGGTTGCCCAGCGTTAATGAGTTGTAGAGCTTAGGGATCGATTTTTTATTTGTTTATCATTCAAGAAAAAAAAAAAAATTACCCAGATGCCCAGCCTTATTGGGTTCTAGAGTTTGGGGATGAATTGTTTGTTTATTGTATGATTTATTTATCAAAAAAACCGAGATGCAAAGCGCTTTTGGGGTGTAAAGTTTGAGGAATCGAATGTTAATTTATTCAACGTTTGAGGAAAAAGAAAAACCCAGGACGCAAAGAGTTATTGAGTTGTACAGCTTGGAGGGTAGATTGTTTATTTTTTAATTATTTGAAAGAAATAAAAGCCTTAGAAGCTCGACGTTATTGGGTTGTAGAGCTTAAGTGGTAGGTGGTTTATTTATTGATCATTTCAAAAAAAAAAAAAAAGCCGGAATGCCCAGCGTTATTGGTTTATAGAGTTTGGGGATCCATTTTTCATTTATTTATTAATTATCATTCACGAAATAAAAAAAAAAAACACCCGGACGCCCAACGTTATTGGGTTGTAGAGCTTGGGGGGTTGATTGTTTATTTATTTATCATTTCAGAAAAAAAGCCTTATTGCCCAGTGTTATTGGGATGTAGAGCTCGGGAGGTAAATTGTTTATTTATTTATCATTTTGAAACCTGGAAAAAAAACCTGGTCGCCCAGCATTACTGGGTTGTAGAGCTTGGGAATCAATCTTGTAACTATTTATCATTCAAGAAGAAAAAAAAAATACCTGGATGCCCAGCATTATTACGTTGTAGATCTTGGAGGGTGAATTGCTTATTTGTTTCTCATTTTAGAGAAAAAAAAAACCCACGTACGATCGGCGTCATTGGGTTGTAGAGCTTGAGGGGTAGGTTGTTTATTTATTTATCATTTTAGAAAAAAAGCCTGGTCGCCCAGCGTTATTGAGCTGTAGAGCTTAGGGATCAATTTTTTATTTGTTCATCATTCAAGGAAAAAAAAAAATACCCAGATGCCCAGCCTTATTGGGTTCTAGAGTTTGGGGATGAATTGTTTGTTTATTGTATGATTTCTTTATCAAAAAAACCGAGACGCAAAGCGCTTTTGGGGTGTAAAGTTTGAGGAATCGAATGTTAATTTATTCAACGTTTGAGGAAAAAGAAAAACCCAGGACGCAAAGAGTTATTGAGTTGTACAGCTTGGAGGGTAGATTGTTTATTTTTTTATTATTTGAAAGAAATAAAAGCCTTAGAAGCTCGACGTTATTGGGTTGTAGAGCTTCAGTGGTAGGTGGTTTATTTATTGATCATTTCAAAAAAAAAGCCGGAATGCCCAGCGTTATTGGTTTATAGAGTTTGGGGATCGATTTTTCATTTATTTATTAATTATTATTCACGAAATAAAAAAAAAACACCCGGACGCCCAGCGTTATTGGGTTGTAGAGTTTGGGGGGTTGATTGTTTATTTATTTATCATTTCAGAAAAAAAGCCTTGTTGCTCAGTGTTATTGGGTTGTAGAGCTCGGGAGGTAAATTGTTTATTTATTTATCATTTTAGAAAAAAAACCTGGTCGCCCAGCGTTACTGGGTTGTAGAGCTTGGGAATCAATCTTGTAACTATTTATCATTCAAGAAGAAAAAAAAAATACCTGGATGCCCAGCATTATTACGTTGTAGATCTTGGAGGGTGAATTGCTTATTTGTTTCTCATTTTAGAGAAAAAAAAACCCACGTACGATCGGCGTCATTGGGTTGTAGAGCTTGAGGGGTAGGTTGTTTATTTATTTATCATTTTAGAAAAAAAGCCTGGTCGCCCAGCGTTATTGAGTTGTAGAGCTTAGGGATCAATTTTTTATTTGTTCATCATTCAAGGAAAAAAAAAAATACCCAGATGCCCAGCCTTATTGGGTTCTAGAGTTTGGGGATGAATTGTTTGTTTATTGTATGATTTCTTTATCAAAAAAACCGAGACGCAAAGCGCTTTTGGGGTATAAAGCTTGAGGAATCGAATGTTAATTTATTCAACGTTTGAGGAAAAAGAAAAACCCAGGATGCACAGAGTTATTGGGTTGTAGAGCTTGGGGGGTGGATTATTTATTTATTTATTATTTGAGAGCAAAAAAGCCTCGACGCTCGACTTTATTGAGTTGTAGAGCTTGAGGGCAGGTTGTTTTTTTATTTATCATTTCAGAAAAAAACCCAGGAAGCACAGCGTACGTTATTGGGTTGTAGAACTTGGGGGGTAGATTGTTTATTTATTTATTATTTGAGAGCAAAAAAGCCCGGACGCTTGATGTTATTCGAGTTGTAGAGCTTGAGGGCAGGTTGTTTATTTCTTTATCATTTCAGAAAAAAGCCCAGATGCCCAGCGTTATTGGGTTGTAGAGTTTGGGAGGTAGATTGTTTATTTATTTATCATTTCAAAAAAAATCCCTGGATGCCCAGCATTATTGGGTTGTAGAGCTTGGGAGGTAGATTGTTTATTTATTTTTCATTTCAGAAAAAAAAAAAAACCCGCGTACACTCGGCGTTATTGGGTTGTAGAGCTTGAAGTGTAGGTTGTTTATTTATTCATTATTTGAGAGAAAAAAAAGCTGCGGACGCTCAACGTTATTGAGTTGTAGAGCTTGGGGGCGGTTGTTTATTTATTTATCATTTCAGAAAAAAAAAATAAATAAAAGCCTGGAGGCTCAGCGTTATTGAGATGTAAATTTTGGGGATTATTCGTTTATTTATTTTATGATTTATTTATCAAAAAACCCGAGACGCACAGCGCTTTTGGGTTGTAGAGCTTGGGGGATCGATTGTTTATTTTTATTAAAAAAAAAAAAAAGATCTGTAGTATACAAAATAATTAAATAAACTAACGCAATAAAACCTAAATTTGAATCTAATAATTATTCAACCGTATCCTGATTAGGAATCTGACGGAGAGTCGTGCGACCAAGCCAAAACACCTTTGAAGTGCAGCCGTCGGCGAGTCAAGATGCAGGCTGACTATAGAAGTTGGCCTGCCGTGCTGCAATCGACCGACGACATCTGAGGCCCGAGCGAACCACGTGGTTCGCTCTCAGCTGACGCCTAACTCGCCGGCCGCGGGCCGCGGTGTCAACGCCGCGACTCGCACGTACACCTTATAATTAATAATACAACAATCTTAGTCGATGCAGGCCACATTGATTGTTGTTATATATATTTGTTAGATTTATTGATTCACTTTTTTATTTTTGTTATTTACTGAAAGTTATGAAATGTTGAATGAATTTTTTTTTGTCATGATAAAAATGTGGGTTTTGTCGTACCTTTTTTGTGCGCGCACGAGTGTGACTGACAATTTATTTTTTAATTTTAAAAAAATTATCTATTAGGTACAATTTTTTATTGATAATCGCAAATCCCGATATTTTTTGCGGGCCCTTTATTTTCAGAAAGTAGCGACGGCCCTGGTTATCGACATTACAGAGCGCTTAGTTACTATTTTCGCCGTCTGCAAAACTCGTGGCGCAATAGTCGAATCGCTTGTCTCTCCAGGGTCCTGAGCACTCTTAACGTGCAGGACTCTCTGCTGCTTCTCCTGGCCCGACGGCGCGTGCGACGCGCGGCAAGGAGCCTACGTCACAGAGTAAACAGTCGCTGGGTGCAGTAGTAAAGCGAGCGCGACTTGTAGAATTTTGCATTTTATTTATCTTTCTTCCTTTTCCTTTCTTTTCCTCGCTTTATGTTTTGCAAGAGTGCTGCAACCGGACGACGTAGTTAGGAAGGAGGATTGGATTAAAATAGCGTAGGGGATTATCACGGTCAGCAGCCGATGGTTGTTGTTGTTTTAGTCTATTATAATAGCTGCTTCGTTTTGCTATCTCGCGACTTTATATTTTTCTAGTTAGCTACTACTGCCCGAGTGACTTTAGGGAATCACGCGACGTGATAATTATTCGTTAATTGTTTGTTTGAAACTGTGTGTGTGTGTGTGTGTGTGCTGTGTGGGAGTGTGTAGAGCGATAGGATCTCTTAGGCCGGATTTTAGAGCTGAGGCAATAGAGGACGTGGCCTCACTATATGTTTTGACCTCCTCGATTACGGAACGTGAGGTCGGGGTTTACTGCAATAGTCTGGGGCTAAAAGCCACGGGCGAGGACGTGGAGTGCAGGGGGCGGATTGACAGGTGCTTGTCGGGCGACTACCAGCCGGAAGACTTCGTACCGGGAAAGTTGACAGAAGATGAGAACTCTCTGCTGCACCACCGACTAATTTAGCGCAAACATTTCCTCGATGTCTTTTTGCAGGAAAAGGAGCCCTTGACCGAACACTCGCTGGAGCACATAAAGCGAGATGGTCCGAACGCTAATAGCTCGTGGGCGGAGGAATCCACGGAGAATCCCGGGATTCGACCAACGTCCGTGTACGGCAGTGATGAGCATAGTAACGCTCGAAGAGAGCTGCTAGCTCAGCTGTACGCAAATCCGTACGGGCAAACACAACCCCGTGACAAAATCCAGGCTGAGAGAGAGCCTTCGGCCATAATGCCAACGGACGGGCAGCCGAATTGGCTCGATTTTAAAATCAACGGTAACGACTACACGGTGTCAGCTGACGTGCTGGAGGTCGTATTTCAGTCGTTACGCGTAACTCCGAACACATCCATAGCGCGGACGAGTGAAAACACGTGCTAAGAAAATTCCGATATTGAATTAACAGCCGGTGCGCCGGTCTCGACTACGACCAGAGCACCAAGTCCCCGGACGACGACAAAGCCTCCGCAGAGGGTTACGTTTAGTGAAACCATAACCCAGTGGATGTGGGAGTCTATGGGCTCCACGGCACGGACAGGGTTTTGTCAGCGAGCGGCTGACGTACCACAAAGCACGAAATTGAATGCTACAACGTTAAACCCTGTCGCGGCACCGTTCATCCCGGGTGATCGAAATTTTGACACGGCAAATACGTTCTCCCAAGGTCCGCAGCGGCACACGGATGCTGGGGGAGGGGGGCGCGAGTCCCCGGAACCACGTGGGAACTCAAACGCGTGGCATGAAGCACCAACCAGAGTGGGGGAACGGGCTCAACCACCGTCCCACCAGCAAGGTGCACCGACGAGTTTTACCTCATACTAGCCCGACTAGAAAGCGTTTTCGGTAAAATCGCCTAGCAAGTTTTTTTTAGGTTTTTTTATGAAGTTTTCAAAAACGTATGATTTTTTGTGTTTATCTTTAATAATAGGTACGTACGATCAAAAAAACCGTTTTAGTCACTTTAATTTTTATGGTTTTTTTACTATTTTCCAAAGTTTGTCCTTATACTAGCCCGACTAGAAAGCGTTTTTCGGTAAAATCGCCCCGAAAATTTTTTTTAGGTTTTTTCATGAAGTTTCCAAAAACGTATGATTTTTTGTGTTTATCTTTATTAATAGGTACGTACGATCAAAAAAACCGTTTTAGTCACTTTCATTTTTATGGTTTTTTTACTATCTTCCAAAGTTTGACCTTATACTAGCCCTACTAGGAATATTGTAGCCGCCGTAGGAGTTTTCGTTTGCAAGTCGGCACCACGACGGCTACCCAAGTTTAAAAGATGTATTTTGAACTCCTTTATCGAAATACCGACGGTGGCCGTGATGAAAATAATTGCCACGATTAATTAACAATAGTTAAGCTATTTGGTATGCAATTAAGGTGGATCCAGCGACCTGCGCCGTATCAAGCTGGGGCCCCTTTAGGGTGCAATCTAAGAAATGCACATTTTATCGTATGTTTATGTTGCTATGCTGTAAAGATAATTATTTAAACGTATCTAGATATTAATTTCAAAGAATTAATACGTAAAAAAAAAATAATATTTTTTAAAAATGCCCCATTGCACCCCATAATCTAGTACGTGACTGAATTTTTCTAAACGTTGCAACGTCCCAATCGGTTGACTATTCGCAGTCATCAAAAGTCGAAAGTGCGAGTACTTATTTGTTTACGTTATGAAAATAATATATTAACACATTGAATTTTACTGAATTACACTTCCAAAGTTTTATTAAAACATTTTTTCTCAAACTAGGTTAGCTTCAATGAATCATTAAAAAATTTTTTTTTCTTATCATCAATATAAATCACTCAATTATTAACACGAATTTTATTTAAGGTGAAGACGTAACCGCGTTTTCATAAAATTTTTCGATTGCAATTTAAAAAAAAATAAAAGAGAAAATGTAAAAAAACGCTCTGTAGCGCGCTAGATAATATTTTTAGCTATTTTTTGAGCCTTATTTGATAAAAATTGGTTAACAAATAACTTCAGGAAACTTGGAAAATCGGTTTTCTTCTTATTCAGCAAAATTGCAGTAGTGTATGTCGTCTGCTAGTTGCTGCTAGTGAGCGAAGGATGCAGTACTGCCAAATATAACCAATAATTTTATATGCATCAAGCAACAATTATTAGTGAAAACTAAAAACAAAAACTACTTTTTAATATAAAGTGTTAATTCATGACAATAGGATAAATAAAAATAGTAAAAAAATCAATCATTTTCTTGTGAGCTATCTAGTGTTCATAACTATAGTAGATGTAAATAAACTAATGCTTTTAAATAAATTTATCTTAAATATGTTTTTGTTGACTCCTCCATCCAATTTGACTGTTGCTGCGTTCTCTTTAATACTTGGCGTGCAATAAGAGAAATCAAACTAAATTTTAACAACTATTACAGTTTATCAAAACTAAAATTGTTCACTCACTTTTATTTAGTAAAAGATTTTTAATCAAACATTACTTTTAAATAAAAAGTGGAAATTCATAACTACCAGATATCTAAAAAAGAAAAAAACTCTCTTGTGTTCATGAATCATAGGTGTAAATGTATAATGGCTGTTTTTAAATAAATTTTGCTAATATAAATTTTTGTTGTTTTCTCAAATTTGAGTGTGGCTTTTTGAATTTGATAAAGATTTGTGGAAACCAACGCTTAGATAAAATAATTGTGTACTTAAGGGCACAATAAGTATAATAAAATTAAATTTTAGTTGCCCACAACTTATAAACACTACAATTTTTTACTCTCTTTTCTCTAGTCAAAGGATTTTCTATTAATTAGGGTCCAGAGTTTCAAGTCAATAAGTCCATTGGTTTTTTCATAAAAATTATACCCTCAAAAAAAGAATGATACTTGGTCTTATCAGATTTTAAGTTTTGACCTTATCTGCTTTAGTAATTAAGTTTATTAAACATCTTTAGTAATTGATTAGAAGTGTAAAAGAAAATTTCTAAATTTATTTAAAATAACAAGAAAGCAGGGTCCAGAGTTTCAAGTCAATAGGTCCATGAGTTTTTTCATAAAAATTATACCCTCAAAAAAACAACGATACTTGGTTTTATCAGATTTTAAGTTTTTACCTTATCTGCTTTAGTAATTGATTAGAAGTGTAAAAAAAAATTTCTAAATTTATTTAAAATAACAAGAAAGCAGGGTCCAGAGTTTCAAGTCAATAGGTCCATTGGTTTTTTCATAAAAATTATACCCTCAAAAAAACAACGATACTTGGTTTTATCAGATTTTAAGTTTTGACCTTATCTGCTTTAGTAATTGATTAGAAGTGTAAAAAAAAATTTCTAAATTTATTTAAAATAACAAGAAAGCAAGGTCCAGAGTTTCAAGTCAATAGGTCCATTGGTTTTTTCATAAAAATTATACCCTCAAAAAAACAACAATACTTGGTTTTATCAGATTTTAAGTTTTGACCTTATCTGCTTTAGTAATTGATTAGAAGTGTAAAAAAAAATTTCTAAATTTATTTAAAATAACTAGAAAGCAGGGTCCAGAGTTTCAAGTCAATAGGTCCATTGGTTTTTTCATAAAAATTATACCCTCAAAAAAACAATGATACTTGGTTTTATCAGATTTTAAGTTTTGACCTTATCTGCTTTAGTAATTGATGAGAAGTGTAAAAAATATTTCTAAATTTATTTAAAATAACTAGAAAGCAGGGTCCAGAGTTTCAAGTCAATAGGTCCATTGGTTTTTTCATAAAAATTATACCCTCAAAAAAAGAACGATACTTGGTTTTATCAGATTTTAAGTTTCGACCTTATCTGGGCGTCCTGGTTTTTTTATCAATAAAAAAACCAATGAAAAAATTATCTCCCAAACTATACAACCCAATAACGCTAGGCATGCGAGTTTTTTATAAGCAAAAAAATTTATAAACAAGTTATCCCCCAAGCTTTACAACCCAATAACGCTGGGCATCCTGGTTTTTCTATCAATAAAAAAACTAATAAACAAATTATCCCCTAAACTATACAACCCAATAACGCTGGGCGTCCGAGTTTTTTATAATTAAAAAAATTAATAAACAAATTATTCCCCAAGCTTTACAACCTAATAACGCTGGGCATCCGAGTTTTTTATAAGCAAAAAAATTAATAAACAATAAACCCCTTCGCAGTAAAACTAAATAACACTGGGCATCCTAATTTTTTATAAATAAAAAAATTGGTAAACAAATTATCTTCCAAGCTGTACAACCCAAAAATGCTAGGCGTCCGAGTTTTTTGTAAATAAAAAATTATTAAACAAGTTACTCCTTATCTGTAAAACTCAATAACGCTGGGCATCCTAACTTTTTTTATCTAGATAACAAAACTAATAAACAAATCATCCCCTAAACTATACAACCCAATAACGCTAGGCGTCCTAGTTATTTTATGAATAAAAATACTAAATAACAAATTATCCCTCAAGCTTTACAAGCCAATAACGTTGGGAGTACGGGACTTTTTAAAATTAATTTAACAATTCAATAAATGAACAGGCTTAATCGTTAAACCTAGTGAAAAATTTGGGGCTCTTAATAAACAAATAAATGATTTAATAGACTATCACGAGGCACTTATCTTTGATATTCAGAAAAACTGCAGTTGATATGTCCAGGGTTAAATTACCGTTGACAACAACAAAAAAACAGACGCCCAGCGTTATGGTTGTATAGCTTGGATATAATTCGTTTTTTAGATTTTTTTATTGTTTAAATAACTAAGATGCCCAGCATTATTGGGTTGTTTAACTTATGGGTCAATAGTTAGTTAATTTTTTTTTTCATAAAAAATTCGGACGCCCAGCGTTATTGGGTTGTATAGCTTGGGGGATAATCTTATAATTAGTTTTTTTATCGATAAAAAAACGAGGATGCCCAGCATTATTGGGTTGTATAGTTTGGGGGATAATTTGTTTATTAATTTTTTTATTCATAAAAAACCAGGACGCCCAGCGTTATTGGGTTTATTACTGGGGAAATAATTTGTTTATTAATTTTTTTAATTACAAAAAACTCGGACGCCCAGCGTTATTGGGTTGTATAGCTTGGGGGTTAATTTGTTTATTATTTTTTTTACTTATTAAAAACTTGTACCCCCAGCGTTATTGGGTTGTAAAATTAGGGGGTATTTTATTTATTGAATTATTAGTTCATAAAAAAAGCTGGGCGCCCAGCGTTATTGAGTTTTTTGTTTGCCTGATCTGTGCCGGAAGATTTTCAAATTTCGCGGTACTACCTGGGCCGGGATCGGTCACTCTGGTGCAGACGGGTGCACTGCACACTGCACACAGGTGTAAACCAAGTGTAAACTGTAAGTTCTGTGATTACTTTGGTTCATTTAGTTTTGATATATTCTTCTGCTTTTTATTAATACTTGACTAAAATGCATGAAAACTATATTTTTTAAAATATATTCATCAGTCTAAGCATGTAATTTTTCTTTTATTGATAATTAATTATCTTACTGGGTGACGGCAAGAGAGAAGCTTTTAGTGTTAGTAAAAAAAGGAAGATGATTATAAGAAGAAAAGTAATCGACACGGTTGCTACAAGAACAGGATCTAATAAAGTACCCATATCAAGATAATTATTCAAGAAATTTCAGACAGTTGGGGAAATAATTTATTAATATTGAAGAAAGAAGAATTATTTATCACTGCCTGCTGCTTGTATGATTGCTTACTAAAATTTTTTTTTTCTTTGCATGTGCTGCATGAAATAAATAATTTAAAAAATTTAGAATTTCATTGAGGGAAATAAATTTTAAAGGTTATGAGAACGGGTGCATGTGCGGTTCGTGCATTTACTACGCGTGCGGTAGCAGACGACGCAAGGATCTGCTACACATGGTTAACGGGAGGAAAACGATTTTCCAAGTTTCCTGAAGTTATTTTTTAACCGATTTTCATCAAACAAGGCTTAAAAAATAGCTAAAATTATTATCTAGCGCGCTACAGAGCGTTTTTTTACATTTTCCCTTTTATTTTTTTTTATAGCCACTTTTTACTTCCAGCGCTGGTTACGTCTTCACCTTAACACGTTATAATTATTAGGATTATTGGTAAAAAATTAAACTTCATACACAAATATTATCTATAAATCATAGCTATCGAATTTTGTTCCACTAAGAGTGTTTACAAGCAGCTGCTTGCCTGAAATTGCGAGGTTGCAACGTCTCCGCGGTGGCAGACGACAACCTTGATCATGGCTGAACACGCATCTAAATGAGTATTTTTTTCGCACATTTTATTATTTTTCTCAAGAATTAATCCGGCTACACTATATTTTTAAAATTTTAAAATGACCCTTGAAATTTTTGTCATCTAGTGATCACAAAATTATCCATATCGTGCAGTATTAAACAACGTGAGAATTTTTTTCCTGTTTTTTCCCATAAAAAACCGTGTTGTGAGAAAAAATTTTCAACGATTTTTTTCTTGAAATTTTCATCGGTGACCCCACTTTCTTTTATAGATAATTTATTGTCAGGGTTCAAGGAATCTCTGTGATTTTTTTCGGGTGAATCATGCAGTTTTAACCAAATCGCTGGATCCTCCTTTATATATAATTTCAAATCAGCAATAGTTATAATGCAGCTTGGTGCAGTGGTCAGACTCTACGGCTCAGACGTGGCAGGCCAGGCCTCGATTCTTCGGATCATTTTTTTTGTTTTCTTTCTATTATTTTTAATTTTATTTTTAATTAGTGTATTTATTTTTAACAATACTTGTTATTTCAAATTCCCTTTTTTAAAAGAGAGCTATCGCCATTTTGGTGAGATTATCAATGTAAGATTTTATTCGTGAGCTGATGGGTGGAGCAGTTTTTAAAATATTCGAAAAGTGCCTTTTGAGGTTACAATCATTGTTTTTTTCCTATGCGCGCTTGCAGCGCGCTGAGTGGTACTAGTTTGTTTAAAAAACACATCTACTTACTTTAATTGAATAGAGTACTAACAATAGACAAGGGATAATTGATAGTTTTTGTAAAAAAGTTGTTTTTTTCAATTGTTTCAGTGCTAAATTTTTATGATATTTAATTATTTAACTTGTTCAAATAAAATTAATGTTTGAAAAATTTTACGCATACTTTGTCAACGATGACCCTTGAAATGCTGACAAAAAAAGTTACAAATGTTTTTAAAAAAAATTTGAAATAACAAGTTCCCTTTATAAAAGAGAGCTATCGCCACCTTGCGTTAACAATTTATTCGTGAGCTGATTAGTGAAGAAGCTTTTAAAATATTCGGAAAGTCCATTTGAGGTTACTATTTTTGTTTTTTTCCTTTGCGCGCTTAAAAACTGATGGAGTTAGAATTTTTTATTTTATTTAACAAAAATTTCTTTTGCAAAAGCAATAAATAAGGGTCCATCCGCGCTTGCGCGCTGAGTAATTTCTAGTATTTTTAAAAATAAATACACTAATCAAAAATAAAATTTAAAAAAATTGGAAAAATTAAATAAATAAATTCATCGAGGAATCGAACCCAGGGCAACTACGTCTGAGGCTAATACTCTGACCACTGCACCAAACTGCAATATTACTTTTAATGATTTAGGGTTATATATTAATTGCATACCAAATAGCTCAATTATTGTTTATTGAACGTGGCAATTATTTTCATCACGGCCACCCTTGGTATTTCGATAAAGGAGTTCAAAATACATATTTTAAACTTGGGTGGCCGTCGGTTTTTTTTGATCGTACGTACCTGTTAATAAAGATAAACACAAAACATCCTACGTTTTTGAAAACTTGACGAAAAAACCTAAAAAAAATTTTATGGACGATTTTACCGGAAAACGCTTCCTAGTAGGGCTAGTATGAGGTCAAACTATGGAAAATAGCAAGAAAACGATAAAAATTAAAGTGACTAAAATGGTTTTTTTGATCGTACGTACCTATTAATAAAGATAAGCCCAAAAAATCATACGTTTTTGAAAACTTCATGAAAAAACCTAAAAAAAATTTTCGGGGCGATTTTACCGAAAAACGCTTTCTAGTCGGGCTAGTATGAGGTCAAACTTTGGAAAATAGTAAAAAAACGATAAAAATTAAAGTGACTAAAACGGTTTTTTTGATCGTACGTACCTATTATTAAAGATAAACACAAAAAATCATACGTTTTTGAAAACTTCATAAAAAAAACCTAAAAAAAACTTACTGGGCGATTTTACCGAAAACGCTTTCTAGTTGGGCTAGTATGAGGTCAAACTCTGGGAAATATTAAAAAAAACTCCAAAAACGAAAAAAAAAAACCATTTTTTCAATGGCAAAGGCGCAATTTTGAAGTTATAGATCTGAAATTTTGCACAGAGCTTCCTTTTTGACATACCTTTTGAACGATATATTATTCGTGTAGGTCACCAGCTTGTATTTTTTTTTACCATTTAATCTATTGATTCCGTTTTTCATTCTTTTTTAATTGTTTTTTTTTTAACTTCATGCGTCCGGGGGCACGTTATAAAACGGGAAAAAAAAATTTTTTTTTGTTGGAAAATCCTTTTTTTATCTTAAAATAACTTTTTGAGGGGTTTCCGGTCGTGTCCCGGCCCTTTGGGAACAGCGAACACCTTACTGGGTCAGCTACGACCATTTTAGATGGGCAGCGAGTCGTCATTTCGGTTTTGACACAGGGATCCAGGTCCGGCTTAGGCAAGAAGCTGAGCGACGGACGCAAGGGGAGGGTGAGCCGGTGGTCCATTACGTTACGTGTCTGCGGGCGATTTTGGACCGATTGACTCCCCCCATGAGCAGCACAGAAGCGCTCGACCTGATTTTTCGGAATTTGCATCCCGAGATTAGTAAATTTCTACACCAGGGTACCATACGCGACATAGATTCG
This sequence comes from Encarsia formosa, assembly GCA_038277355.1. Classification (NCBI taxonomy): domain Eukaryota; kingdom Metazoa; phylum Arthropoda; class Insecta; order Hymenoptera; family Aphelinidae; genus Encarsia; species Encarsia formosa. The sequence goes on from CM076184.1 coordinate 72,694,475, forward strand.
CTGATTGACCAGGCACAGGTTGTAGAGGGTACGATAGTGGCACGAAGCTGCTACCGGCCACTCCCTCCGCCCGAAGAGTCGTTAATGCCGGGCGTGGCGTACGACGGGCGGAAGAAGCAAAACACGAACGTGACGACGATTGCAGCCGTGCAAGAACCAGTCACGGACAAAATCGATATAAAGAAACTGGTGGCTCAGGCAATGAACGAGCGCTATGAGGGGCTACGAAAAGCTCGCACTAAGGGGGAGTCGGAACCGAAACCCGCTGGTCCCTCCGAAAAGCTTAAAACACCACTGAAGAAATGCTAGCAAGACACACCACAATCCCCGAAGCCACAACGAAGTCAAGGGGAGAAGAGGACAACTTCTGAGTCCAACGATGAAGATTCGAATTCTGATCTGGTTAAGAAAGAAAGGCTGTTCTGTTGGGATTGTGAGCTTCCGGAGTACACACGTGGGACGTTTCCTCGGTGCAATTTGGAAAATCCCAACGGGAGCGGGAACTAGAGGGTCCGTCCCGCTCCGAAATCGAGAAGAGGACCTCGAATGTGCGAGACGCAAACACCGTAGAAGTTGAAGCTCAGGTAGTGGTGACGGAGTGCTCGTCGGCGGACGAAATTCCCATGGCTAGCTCACAGGTAAACAGTTCACTCGTTCGATAGGTTTTGCAGACCTGAGCTCTATTGAACGTGAGTTCGTAGAGTAGAAAGATGCTACTTACATCTCTTGATCGGACGCTTTGGGGCAGTACGATCGAAGTTTAAAAAAAAAAAAAAAACGATGCGCTTACATCCAAATCGGATGTGGAGAAAGCGAAATTTCTCCGATATTGGTAAGATGGTGAGGACGAAGATTGTGATGGCGTGGCAGAGGTAGATGCGAGTGGTTAATTGTTAGTTTTCTCGCGTAGTTTTCTGTGGCTCGAGTGACCGCATCTGTACAATCCTAATGAAAATTCCATCTTAATCAAGCAAAGATCCGCAAGCATCCCTTAAGGATGCGGAGAAAGCGATATTTCTCTGGGCGTCAACCCACCGGTGCCATGGCATGGATTTCAGCCGAACGTCGTGAGGATTGCAGCTGTTTCAACTTTGGTGGCAGACCCGACATCTATCAAGATCCTGAAGGACGTAGGACAAGCAACGTTGCGCTCCGATATTGTATGCTGTAACTCTAGTGAGTGTATATGTGAGTCTGTCGATTCGCCGTGATTTTTTTTCCGCGAGCGTTTCGAGATTTTTCTTTTGGAGTCGACTGGTTCTTCGAGATCTTAGTTTTGTAGAAATTATGTTAAGCTTTAGTGAGCATTCATTTTGAATATGTATGAGAGTGATCAAGCTGTGCATGAAAATTTTGTCTAAATTTAAAGAGTTAAATTTTGTAATAATCAAAACAAGCAAGCAGGGTAGTAGTTTCTATTTGATTATATTTTCATGGCCCAGCAGAGTTGAGGAAGGTCGAGTTGGTAGACCTCAGTTACCAACGTCTGGGGGAGGGGGGTTGTAACGGGTAACCCCGGTACAGCTCCCCTGGGCCTTAAATTAGCATAAGTGAAATTGTAGTTAGCGTTAACGCTAACCCCATTGTGAACGCCGGCAAGCAGCAGCTCGGGCGAGCGCCGCACGAGAGTGAGTGAGACAGAGAGAGGGGAAGCTACGCGCCGGCTGACTGGCAGCTGACTCGGAAGTTGAGTCGCGGCAGCGCCCACGTACAGATCCTTTGTATATACGCGCTGTAAAGTTCTGTGCCGTGCGTGGTTTCCGAGCGCCGTTTCGCCGCCCGCAACCTCCGACTCGGCGTCGTGCACCGTCATACACCCGGAGGACTTCCACTAGCAGGAGCCGACGTGTAAGTTTACCTTCTCTCTCTCTCTCGCTCGTTGGGTCATCCCTGCTCGCTTGCGCGGTATAAGTCCGTTTATAATTTATTAATAAAGAAAGTCACGTTACAAAGAGTAACTGAATGTCTTGATTTTTCCCCTTACGCCTTCCAACGAACCCGTATACTTTATTACTCGGTCCTTCTGACCCTGACGTAACATTAGTTACAATACCTATGAGCTTTTTTGATCATAACTACAACAGAATAGCTAACTTGTTTAAAGTTCCTACTATTAAATCTCAACACTCTTATTATGATTTTTTATTTACTTTCAAGGTTTTGAAAAAAATTGTTAGTATAGATGAAATAACAAATTTACTCCCTTACAGAACTGTAAGATTTAATATTAGAAACCCTAAATTATTAATCGAACGCAATACCAAAAATGACTTCGAATTTTTCTCAGTGATTAATAGATTAAGAAGATGTTGAAATTCATCCTCTGATAACCTAAAAAATTGTAATAATTTAAGTCTTTTTAAGAGAGAAAGTAAATTATTTGTTTTTGCTTATAATTAAGTTTATTCACAACAATTTGTTAAAATTTTTAATATATTTTATGTAAAGGACTTGCGTCCGTTGATGGTGATTGAAAATAAATAAATAAATAAAATATCCTTTTAAGTTCACAAATCACTACAAACCTTCACTTAAAGTTCATAACTGCTGAGCTGGTTGCATGGCAGAAGTAAAATTAATTTAACTAACGGGCGAGTGTACGTAGAGTCTGCAGTTTTAACATCAGCAACTCGAACCTGATCATCGGCACCCAGGTGGACTGCCTCCACCCCCAAGTGCCCAGTGTGAGGGAGCCAAGAGTTCATCTTTGATCAGGACCAGATCACCTGGCTGAAGATGCCGAGAAGGCTTGAACCACAATTGCCTCTCTTGCAGTATTTTTAGGTAGCTTTTGGTCTAGTTGCTCCAGAATTCTTGACTCAGCTGGGTGATCCATTTCCATCTTTTGCCCGCAAGCACCTTCTCTGATGAATTAAAAGGCTCGGGCACGATGAAAGAAGACCTCTGTACTACGAAGTGCGCAGGAGTGAGGACCCAGTTCTCTGCGTAGTCAAAGTTTCTGCCCAAAGGTCTTGAATTGAGGCAGGCCTCAACCCTGCAAAGCAGAGTATTGAATTCTGCAAAATTAAGGACATGCTCACCTATCAACCTTTTAAAGTGAAACTTGGTGGACTTGACCAACGACTCCCACACGCCACTAAATTGGGGAGCTGGGGGGGGGGGGGTTGAAAATCCACTGAGTGCCCAGAGTTGCTAGTGAGGGAATGATGGTAGACATCTGTGCCGAGGCCTCGTCGAACATCTTACGCAGTTCCTTATCAGCACCGATGAAGTTAGTTCCACGGTCACATTAACGAACAATATCGTCTGCAGGTAAAGCGAGTGAAAGCCACCAGGAAGGCTTCCGTTGTCTAGTCTTCTAGTAGCTCAAGGTGAGTGGCTCTGGTGGTAAAGCAGATGAAGATCCACAGGTAGGCTTTCAAGGTGCCCTTGCTACGGGACTTAGTGAGTCTCAATTTGAACAGCCCAGCAAAGTCCACACCCGAGTGCTCAAATGGAAAGGCAGGACTTACCCTATCGCTTGGCAAGGCGGCCATAAAAGGGTTTGTAGTCTTTGCAGCATAACGACTATAAACCAGACATGTTCCAATAAGGCTTTTGACCTTTGGCCTACCTCGCACAATCCAGTTAAAAAAAAAATCCATAAAAAAAAAATCTCAAATAATTTTTTCCAGAAAGTACTTAGAAAGACGAAAAGAATGCGAGGTTCCGGAATTATGTAAGTGTAGTAGGGTCTGAGCAATATTTTTTTGAAAATCAGGTCAGTAACAGGTTTTTATTGAAAAATGCTGATAAAATGCTGATTTGATTTTCTAACATGGGGTGTAGAGAGAACATGACTTTAAAAGGCCCATTCAGAGAAACTGACACTTGGAGGTTTCTTTTTGGCATATTTGGAGCCCATATACCAAGTTTTAGCAAAATCCATGACCCAAATGTCTGGTCCTCTCTTTATAAGTATCAAAATTAAACGTAAATTGAAAGATTGATTTTTTATTATTATATTGCTAGATAAAACTACATTGATTTGATAATCTAAGGTTAGTAAATAAGTTAAATTTACTTTTAACGAGATTACAAATATTATGTAAGAGATTATAATTAATTTAAGATTATAGGCCTCCGACAGAGTCAAATATTACAATAATTATCTTACTTACTACCAGAGGCGTCCGGGCGAGTTGATGATTCAGCAAAGGTTTCTACGCTTCCACTGGTGACTTAAACTGATGTAAGGGATCGATATTTCACTCTCGGAGATCCTTTCGCTCCGGCTGTTTGAGGTTGATCTAGGTGAGCCTAGAAACGCACTTTGTTATCCGCGTACGGACTTCCACTGCGTTCAGATGTCAAAGACCAGAAGAAAGTTTGGAGCGCGTGCGCGGAGAGAGAAGAGCTCGGCTTCTCCCACCTAGCCGTGAAGCGTGGAGGTGGACATAAATCATTCGACGCGTAATTACGTGGATCGGCCCCTCCTCTACGTTTGGCGGTGTAATTTAAAGTTATGTTGCGCAGTTTAGGAATTAAGGATGATTAAAAGGTCGATACATGAGTAGGTATTAAAATAGTCTACAAAATATTTTTAATCGAATAATAATTATAAATTAATTAATTTTAATTTAATTTATTATTAATTCAATTTACTTTTTAAGTCATCAAAATTCAAAAGTTATTGCGAGAGAGTATTTTAAATCACGTAGATAAGTTTTATACGTCAAATAAGTCTTGTTAACGAAAAAAATTATACCGTTGGAAAATTTTTTCGTCGATAAAAACTTTTGTTCATCGCGAAAAAGGGAGATATAATCCCACCCCTGTGCCAAGAGACTCACGATATTCACTTCGAGCTGTATCCATGAGCAAAGATGAAGCCCTCTCTTCACAAACTGTTAGTTTATGGTTGTTAGATTGCAGAACGGTTTCCTTTGCCCATAGGTTTTTACTCAGAAGTCGCGAGCGTATCGTAGCAAAAGTACTTTTAGGCGAGCGGGAAACCCTCAAAATGTGTCAGAATTTGAAACATATCCAATCCAACGAGGGATGGTTAAATTCGAAACATTACGCATCTGAACGACAAATGCCGTCCAACGTTTGATAAGAGAGTCTGGCACCATCTGATCCCAATCAAGTTGTTCTTTCCAAATGTCTTGCATTAAAAGTTTGGCCATCAATATAGTTGGAGCTAGCCAACCACAAGGATCAAAAAGCCGAGCGACTGCAGCCAAAATGGTACGTTTTGTTCGTTCTATCTGTATCATTGGTGGCTCCAGCTGAAACATGTTGATCACAGGGTTCCAGTTAACACCCAGCTCACTCACGAGGCCATCAGTGCTGAATTGATGCCATGTTGGGCGCAACCGAACTTCCTCTGGAAGATCCTCCAGTAGCTCTGACATATTGGCGACCCATTTACGAAAAGGAAATCCTCCAGATTGCAGTAAACCAATTGACCAGATTGGTACGAGTCGCTAAAAATAGTCATAGTTTGTATTTTTGAGGCTGCTGAATACGAATATAATGACATTTTTTCTTCAAATTTGGGGAAACAAAACCAAAATCAACTTTCAAATCGAAAATTGGTGTATAGGTTACCTCGTCAATTTTTATCTTTAACTGAATGCCATTTATAAAATAATGAGTATTTTTGAATATAATTTTAACGAAAACGTTTTCAAACTAATTTGTAAAATACTGTGACAAACCAGATTCGTGCAGAATAATTTTTCAATTAGTAAAAGATTGTCAAAAAAAAAAATCCTAGACTTATCACCTATTTGCTTGTTTTTTTAAAATTTAGATATTTTTCAATTCAATTCAATTCAATTTATTCTTACCACATGAAAAATTACTAAAGCAATAATACACCCTCTTTAAGCGCAAATCACGCGCAATCCACCCACGTATTCAAAAGAACCAAAATAACCCATTTTTTTTTATTTTTTTTTCCAAAATAACCCATCAATAAAAAAAATTTTTAGGTTTGCGCGGCTCAACCAAAATAACCCATCCCAAATAACCCATCGCCCAATTTCTGGAACTCATTTTTATTTGGTCTCGAAAAAAATGGGACCAAACACTATCCTGACTGTCCGGATAGTGTTTAAATGTCCGGATAGTGCTGATCGTGTAAATAAAATGTCCGGTTAGTGCCAATAATGTATATGTATACATACATACATATTCCTATAGAGATAATCATGTTATCTGTATATAGATATACAGGTCAATATGATTCATTCTTATGCATATGTTGCATTATTTGATATATGCATAACAATTTATATAGTATAGAGTATAACAAGAAATAAATACTAAAATAATAGAATACAATAATAAATAAAAACTAACATATAAAAGAATATCCTGAAGTATAATTGCACTTTTCTTTCATAACTGGCATATTCATATTAAGTTAAAAATCAGAAATTATTCATAATAAAATTCTTCAAAGTTTGGTTTATCATATTCTTGGTAACTTGTATATCTTTCAGGTTCATTGGTAAATTATTGAAAATCTTGATGGAATTGTAGTAACTACCTTTACTTCTACTCTTACTCTTACCAACTACTTATTTTATTTAAGGTAAAGGTATAATTCTTAATCTGGTGTCTCTCGGGTGATTTTTGCAAAGTAATGCAAGTTTGTTGTAGTGATAACTGAGTGAGGTTAAGACATACTGTCGTTTCACATTGATAACTGTTGTCAGTGAAAATTGGTTTTTTGAAATCAACCTGAGTATTCTTGATTGTGTTCTCTGTATATTATTCAAACCTTATCATAGGCACTGCCCCATGCAATTATGCCATAATTTATATAACTATGAAAAAGAGCATAGTAGATATTCATAAGAGATTAAGAGTCAAACGCTCTTCTCAATTTTGCAAATATATAAGTAAGATATCTAGTCTTCCTAACAAGGAAGTCAAAATGGGTTTTCCATGTCATTTTAGCATCAAACATGATGCCTAGATACTTACATGAAAAGACTCTGGATATAGTTTGCTTATCAATAACCAATTTGAGATCCTTTGGGACACTATCTTCATAGTTTCCAAATAGTATATATATACAGTTTTGCTTGCATTCAATGTTAGTTTATTGGAACATAGCCACTATAGTATCTTAAGAAATTCATTAGCTATCCTTTCAACTTCAATCCATTTATCACCTCTTACCACTATTGCTGTGTCATCAGCATATGACAGTAATATGTCATCTTTGAAGAGCAATAACAGGTCGTTAATATACCTTGTGGATCTCCAGTATTGATATTTACAAAATCACTCACATTGTTGTCTATCCTTACCTTTGTATTCTGACCGACAAATAGCTTTAAATCAGTCTTAGGGCATTACCACGAATTCCATACCTTTCTAGCTTCATAAGTAAAATTATATGCTCAACAGTATCAAAAGCTTTGCAAAAATCCAAGAAAATTGCAACAATTGGTTTGCTATTATTAAAACTATCATAAACTAGGTTTGTGATACGCTCAAAAGCATCGCTAGGCAATATCAAATTTTACACAGCCAGAAAGAAGTCTGTTGTAAATAAGTTTCTCAAAAATCTTAGCCAAGTTTGAAATCACGGAAATAGGCCGATAATTGTTGATGTCAGCCTTACAACCAGACTTGAAAATTGATATTATCTCTGCTGTTTTAAATCTTGAAGGCCATATTGATTTATCAATGCATAAATTAAAAATATTAACCAAAGGTATTATTATCAAATGTATGGAAAGTGTCTTGATAGTTCTGGCATGAATTTTATCAGTTCCACCTGTTTTATCTTTCAGATCTTTTATTATCTTTGCCATTTCTACTTCACCGGTTGGTATAAATGTTGGAATTATTATAGAGGTAGATCAAATAAGTGATGCACTTTATATTCAATTAATAGTATTTAATTATTAGTTAATAGCAAGGTTTCAAATCGTCTGCCTGCGAGCATCGTGCTCTGCACTGGTCAGCAAGCTAGAAACAGAGAGTACAAGACTGATCACGTCGCGTCGCGTCGCAAAGCTGCATGTAGCGTTCTCACTCACACATACACATATTCCATTCGTGTTCACCATCGGGCGTCGAGACAATAGATGGTGACACGATTCTAATATTATAATATTTAGCTGTATTTCAAAAATGAAAAATAAAGAGTTATGCCGTATCAGATCATCCGCCTCTTCATCTTCTTACGAGAAGAAGAAGAAGAAGAAGAAGAAGAAGAAGAAAAACCCAAGGGATAAAATTTCCAGATCACTCGTATTCATCGATGGTACCGTGAATGCTGGTGTGAGCAAAACGGTGCGTGCGTGAAAAATAAAATTCTCCAGAGCCCCTACAGAAAACATAGACGATTTTCTGCAGCGGATAGAAGAATATCATCTTCTGGACAGATTAACCTATTTAGTCCGAAGCGTCATTTCATGGTCGATTGGTTTTTTGTTCTGGAAACTAAGACAATATCTGAAAATATACCATGTTTTGATGTTTTTATAAATAAAAAGAGTTGTTTTTTCAGAATTTCAACTCAGACTTTCAAAATTTTCAATGGAAAATTAAATATGCCCTGCTAAAGGTGGCTGAAATTGTAGCACCGACCATAGACTTTTCTTTGGATTAGATTTTCATGTAATCTAAAAAAAAAACACTCTTCAATAGATTAAATAATATCTAAAAGCTTCAGAAAAATGTCTGCTTTCAGAAAAATTATTTATAATAAATATATGCCTGTGTATATATAGAATATAAAGATGGTGGGCCCTATATGAAGGTGAAAACGCGTAAAACTGAAAAACTTCTCAATTCGTTGAATTGCATTTGAGTGGATGGTCATTTTCAACGTTCTCTAGGTAATTGAGTGGAAATAGAGAATCATATTTCCATTTTTCTACGGAAAATTCAAAATGGCCGCCACGAAAAATAAAAAAAAACAGTCAATTTTGAAAGAACTGATTCTGATTCTCTTTTTCAGAATTTAGTTTTTTTATTGGATTCAAGGACCCGGGAGGTCCTTTATTTTATTTACGGAAAATTCCAAAACATACAATTATGAAAGAGGCTTTTGGAGGCCCTTGAATCCGAAATGGATTCAACATTTTTTTTCACGGAAAATTGAGTATGGGCGCTTAAATAAGTCAATAAATTCTTCTTTTTTTTTTTTAAAAGTAAACTGAAGTTACATTTTAATTTTTTTCCATAGTATTGAACTCAACGACCTGTATGATTTTGGTAAAGGGTACAAGGTATTTTTTTCAGGTGAGCCTGACATTAATTATGTGACGTGTATTCAGGGTATTCTGAATCGAATCAGGCTGCAAATGACTTCTACTGGGGAATTAGATTTGATATTTAAAAATCTATACCCTGACATTGGTCGTTCTTTGCGGCGTATGATAATTGTCAATTTGTACACACTGATTGAGTAATCTCCAATGGCTGAAAGCTCAATGATGGTCCATCGTAACTACAAGCCTCCCCCGTTGCCGGAAGACTCGGTGATGCCGGAGTTGGCTGTTGATCAAACATTAGAATCTGTAAAAAAAAAGAGTCAGATCAACCCGGAAGACCAAAGACTGCTCCTCCATCGAGCGAGTTGGAGCAAGGGTCTAATCAGGGGACTGATACTGTGGAAGCTCACGATGAGTCAGCTTTCGATAGTGAAGATGAGGATGAATTATCCTGCTGTACTTGCTAGTCACTGGGTTACACTGAACGAAACTTTCCATGGTGTAACTCGGGAAACGGCAAAGGGGGCGAGAATTTAACATTTCGCCCCGACATCAGCACCAGGACCTCAGTTATAGAAAAAGATGCAAACGATATTCCAGCTCAGGTAAACGAGTGAACCAAGGTAGCTGTAGTCGATGTATTCAAGATCGGTGTTTTAGCTCCGATAGAATGAATTTAGACGAGCATGAGTTCCTGGAAAACACTGTGGGCAGAATTATTCAAACAATCGATACCATGGTTATTTCTTTGATTGTAAAGTATCATAGGGAATGGAACAAACACACAAAGATCGAAAATAAAAACACGATCGTGAAGGAAATTCGTGAGAGTGGTGAGAACATGGGTGGCTCTCGGAAAAACCCTACAGGCAATGTTGATTCTACGATGGAAACCCGGTCGTTCGAACAGATCGGTGAAGAGGAAGCCTGGTTCGGTAACTCTGTCCACAAAGGACGAAAATGCGAGCATAATTGCCTGTGCGTGTTTGTAAATTATTTTTTTGTATGTATGGAATGCTGTTAATTTGAATGTATGTTGAAATATTGTTAATGAAGTGTGAATTCGGCTTAGATTTTTTTTTACAAAACTTTGATTTTTCTACACCCATTGAGCAAAGTTTCTGTAAATGCACAAGTATTTTCCCTGTTAATCTTTTTTTATAAAATTTTTGCTTTTTTAAATTTATTAATTTTTTTTCTTTATCCTAGATGCGCTGAAATTGAGCGCCTGGATAGAAAAAAGTGAGCTCTAAGTATGCGTGGAAAACTCCTTTCTTGGACGCACTGATACTTTGTGCTGCTGATTAGATGCCCAGGAATGTCACGATCATCGGAAAAAAACTGAGTTCAAAACTCTAAGGCTTTGCCTTGAGGGTCTAATGCAACGAAGAGAGTCATTCGTAGAAAAAGCCCGTGAGATCCGCATGCATCCAAAAGGATGCGGAGAAAGCGAAATTTCTCCGACACTTAGTGAAATGGTGAGGACAAAACTGAATTGTTAAGATCCTAAGTAAACTTCATCACTACTAAGCGTAGATTCGCATACATTCTTAAAGGGTGCGGAGAAAGCGAAATTTCTCCAGGGATTGAGCCACGCATAAGCAACACTCGTAGCAAAACCTGGAGAAGTAAACCAAAACGTTTACGTCGCTGGTAATTTGAAGGCGAAAAAATAGAGTGCGGACAAGAAACAAATGTTTGACCTGTGCTTTCGATAACGTCTTGTACGGTTTGTGTTTTGTTCCTGTTGAATTGGTTTTTTACCAATTAAAAAATTTATAAACTTTTCGTTATAGTTTTTATCCTATCCTTATATCTAATGTGTATAACAGGTTTTATTAGAGATTTTTATTATTTTTATTTTTATTTATTATCAACTGATAAATGTCCTTTAACATATTACATAGAGTATATAATAATCAACAGTATTTACATAATTGACAATAAATATACAGATTTATCAATTCAACAGTATTTTACAAAGTTATTAAACAAATCAGTTTCAAATTATCTCTGGTCGAAGGAATTTACAATATCATCAGGCGATGATCATCATCATACACCTTTTGAAATGCACGTACCCAGTGATAGATTTTGCGTACCTGGCACCCACCTCGAAGATCGTCTTAAAAGAGGCGAAACCCTTTAGACGAAGCCTGGTGACAGCACAACATTGCGTACGCCGATAAAAAAAAAAAAACAAACAAACAAACAAAAAAGAACAAAGTAGATTTGGGAGCGGCCAATCTCGAACTTGACGAAAAAGCATTTTCTAGAATGTTAGCCTAGTCGTACTTACAATGTTAAAAATAAAGATGATTTATGGGAGGCCGATTTGATGGTTTCAAATCGATAAAAAATTATAACAATAGGTACAGTTACGTTTTAATGGTGATAGACACGTTATCAAAATTCTCATACGCCGAATCAATTTTAAACAAGACCTCCAAAAGTGTCTCCGAAGCGTTTAAAAAAATTCTTTCGAGATCCAAGCCACGAATACCAGTGTATCTTCAAATGGATAAAGGAAAAGAATTTCTTGGTAAAGAGATGCAGCTATTAAAAAATCACGATATAAAGTTCAGAATTGCGTTCAGTCCCGATACAAAAGCTGCGATTGTGGAAAGATTTATTCGCACGATCAAGATGCGTATGTGGAGATATTTTACGTACGGTAAGACTTACAGATACATCGACTTTCTAGATCAAATTATCAAATTTTACAACAATACAAAACACTCTGGAATAAAACTGACACCGGAGTCTGTGACAGAATACAATGCATCCGTGGCTCGAAAAAACTTGGAGCATCGATACGAGCCACATTCTTGCAAGCTACCTCGATTCAAAGTTGGCGATCTCGTACACGTTAGTCACCAACATACCACCTTCGCGAAAGGGTACGCAGGTAATTGGATGGAAGAAACTTTCAAGATAAAAAAAATTTCAGAGACAAGACAATCTCACGCTTATAATTTGAAAGATATGCTGAAAGAGGAAATCGACGGAATTTTTTACGAGGAAGAGCTAAGTTAATGTCCAAAGACTTGGAAACGAAGTTTGGACGATCGACGAAATTCTATAAAGTAAAGGTAAAGGACGTGCAAAAAAATACCTTGTTCGTTGGAAAGGCTACTCCGCTAAGTTCAATTCGTGGATAAGCCTCCATGAGCTGAAAGATCTACAATAAGAGACGAATTTTACATCGTACTTCCGAGTAACAGCAGCATATCATATTTCAACGACAATACTACCACGCATTTTCTTACTAAATTACCTCATTTCACTTTTCAAGGATCATGGCTCGTAGCTCTCACCAAGCTGCAGATTCCCAAGACCTTTCAACACATTCCTAACGAGCTCACCGAAAGATGCGTCAAAATTGAAATTCAGTTCAGATTTCAAACGAAATCAGAGATCTCGCTACGTCGCTGCAAACAGTATCGCATGAAAATATATCTCACGTGAATCCTGGTGTTTATAAAGACATTGAAAGTTTAATTTCTGAGTTTAATGAACTTGAGTGTTTACAAGGTCATCTGACTTTGTACCCAAATTCCGGTGGATACATAAAAATAAATAGCATTTGTACCGAAAGTTTTTGCAGCGCCCACAGTCACGAGTTAAAACTTTCACGGATATTAAAAAAATTCTTTGACTACGATGTTGAAACAAATTTAATTTTTTAAAAAGATGAAATTAAAATAGGTAGCAGACCCGCTAATCTTTACATTAGCTCGCCGTTGATGCTAATGATTTACTCTGATATTTGCGACTCGATAACAATCGGTGTTGTACGAGCTTCGATGCTGCGCTCAGTTTCTTTTGGTGATTGTGTATACACTTACGGTAGTAGAAAAATATGAAAGATTTTCCCCTTGTAAGTACGTGCCCGTACTGAAAAATGCATTTTCAACGATTGAAATAGATATAAAGGATGACCTTGGTAACCCAATCTTATTCGACTGTGGGATATTGACGGAAACGTTGCATTTGAAGAGGTTAGATTGATCAACAATGAACAGATACGAGGAATTTTTAAATGTTTAACTCAGCAGAGGCCGAGGAGGAGGAGGATACAGAGGCATAGGACGAGTATACATCGGATCCACCTATCAAAGAGGATACGGTGGAATAGGATCTTTTCTCTCTGGTATGTTTCGTCGTGTCCTCCCTTCCTTTCTCGCGGAGCGAAAGCTGTTGGAAAAGAGGCAATGCACACAGGAATCGGCATAATGACCGATTTTAATGCAAATATTCCTATCAAAGACTCATTTAAAAAAAGAATGAAAGAATCTGGAAAAAATCTAAAAAGAAAGGTCGATGAAAAGTTTGGCAGTATGATGGAAGGATCTGGATATAAGAGACCTCGTCACATGCTCAGCCTTCAATCGCTCGTAAACGCTAAGGGAGTAAAGAAGCAGAAGAAGAAAAAACTTAAAAATAAAACAAAAACAAATATGCAAAATTCAAGTAAAAATAAAAATAAAATAAAAAAAAACAGAAAAGGCGTACTAGAGACGTATTCGATTAGAAAAAAAATGGCTTTTTTGCACACACAGTCTTCCGAGTGCATGAAATCGGAGTTATTGCTGTTTGAGACCCAACCCAAACCACCATAGAATGTTCTCACATAGTTCAGTATAAACCTATATCTTCACTTAGTAATGATTCGCCTATAGAATTCAACGTTCCTGGTAACAGATATGAACACATCGATCTTTCGCGCACGATGCTAAGTTCGAAAGTAGAGTTGAAGTTTAGTGTAAAAGTATTCAACTTTCCTTCAGGAATTATTCAAGATAAGGTCGACAAAGTTGGACTTGTTAATAATTTTATGCATTCGATTTTTTAATCAACTGGATTTTTCGCTCAATCATACGAATATTTCAGCGTCTTCTGGTCACTATCCCTACAGAGCGTACTTTGAAACTATGTTGAATAACGGTGCCTCGGCAAAAAAGTCACACCTAGCAACAACGACACTGCTGGGGAAATGAACAATCTCGTGGACGAAAACCAAGGTCTTGTAGTCAGACGCAACATGTTAATTAAAAAAAAATTAATTTAATCGGTAATCTGCATCATGACATATTTAATCAAGACAGATTGATGTTAAACGGAGTGGATATTTTCATTCGTCTCGTAAGATCCCCTGACAAATTTTTCCTAATAGATCGCTATGAATACTTTTCTATTCACATCGAAGATGCCTGCCTCATGATGAGACGAGTTAAAATTAATCCTGGTGTACTTCTAGCCCACGCAAAAGCTTTGTCACAAAATACAGCTAAATATCTAATAGGGTTGGCAACCGTATTTTAAAAATATATTTTTTTAAAAGTACTCAATTTTTAATGAATTTTAACATTTTTTTTAGAATTTTTAAATCAAAATTGAGCAAGAAGAAAATTAAGAAAAGTTTATAAAACTACGGGTTGATGACGTCATTAACCCGAAATTCCATTAAAAGTATATCTATATATATTGAAATTTTTAAAAATGCAAACACTTGTAGTTCTTTTAATTTTAGTTTTTTTTTTTAAAGAAAAAATACGTGTCAATTATTTTTCGATATTTTAACTAAATAATCAAAAAAAAATTATAAATTTCAAAAAGTTGCCAACCCTATTACTCGAGTACAATTTAAAGCCGTTACTCTGCGAAATTCTGTTAACCCACAGTCGATCGACAATACATGCTTGGGTCAGCTGCCTAAAAGAATAATTATTGGATTTGTATCAAACAAAGCTTTTAGCGGTGACTTTAAAAAAAAAAAACAACAAAAAACCCACTCGATTTTGATCACTTTAACATCAACTACCTATGCTTGTGTATAGACGGCGTTCAAATTCCATCAAAACCTCTTCAACCTGATTTCAAATCCGAAAAATTTTACATGAAGGCTTGTCATACTTTGTTCTCTGGAACTGGAATTCACTTTCTTGATGAAAGAAACAACATTACTCGGGAATCTTACCCAAACGGGTACTGCCTTTTTGCTTTCGATCTAACTCCGGATCAGTCCGCCAACGAGAATCACTGGAATTTTGTAAAAAATGTGAGCGTTAGAATTAATGTAAGCTTTGCTGAAACTTTGTTAGACACCGTAAATTGTATAATTTATGCTGAACATGAAAATATTATCGAAATAGATGCCTCAAGACAGGTTATTGTGGATTTTAATAATTGAATAATTAAGAAAATAAACTTTGTGTTTCCAATTTTTTACTTACCCCTCCCCGACATCTTATTCATAATTATAATTTGATCAATTTTTTATTTTATAAGTGCAGTATTGATTAAACTGTTGTTAAAGTAAGACAATGAATTTTGTGATCGATTTTCAATTTTTAAATGATAAAAATGATTTAAATTCACCAAAAGAAGTAGCCGTTGCTACCTTGAATCATGATTTTTATTGTCATTGGATGTTATCTCCTAAGTGACCTGCAAAGTACATTAATCATAAAATCAGAAGTAGCAATAATTGGTTAAAACGGCATCATCACGCACTGGATTACAACGAAGGTGAACCCGAGGAAAAAGCCGTTTATTATACTCTACGAAAAATTACTAGAAACGCAGAAAACATTTACGTTAGAGAAAACGAAAAGTGGTTGCTTCTACATAAAATTACCGGAGCCAATACCATTAATTGAGAGTACGATAAAGATTGTCCCGTGTTTAAAATTTTTTCCGAGAATAGTGTGTACTGCCTTCGTCACGTGATAAATAATTTAAATTTTAAATTCTCATGTGCACTGAGTGTTATGTGACGATTAAATAAAAATCCGCGAACGTGCATTCTCGCGCGAGTGTACGTGCATGTGGATGAGGGGTCCGGTCAGCACTTCGGATTTCAGCTGCAGCTGAATGCTGCTCCTGCACTTTTGATGGGAAAAAATCAAGGTGGCGGGGGAAGGATTTAGATGCAGTAGGGAGGAAGAGCGCCGGACGTCGAGTTAGTATGAAATATAATTAAAGAGTGAAAAGATCGCGAGCCTTGTTAAACCTAAGCTATTACTTACTAAATTACCTAATACTATATTTGCCCATTTGGACCTATCAGATTCGATAATTGTAGCCCCAGTGTATTGATTTGGATCTAATAAAACCTATTTTAAAAGTAACTTGCCCGTGAGTGAATTAAGTAATTAAACCTATTATTTTACCTACGTCTGGGAGATTAAGCAGACCACATCACATCGACCAATTACCAGCGAGTTTGGACCCCGAACCAAGGTAATGAGTTTAATATAAAAATTTCACCTTATTTAATTAATAATTCGCGCGTTCCTGTCGTCACACAAGGGGTGCCGTTCACCCCCGGTTTTCCCCGCGACTCCTTCCCGGGTCTGCCAAATTAGGAGCCGGTTATATGTCCACGGGGACATATAACAAAATTGGTAGCAGAAAGCGTAGTTAGGCCCCCCGCGGAGCGCGCATTAAACTTAGAGTATAAAAAATAAAAAAATATTTTTTTAGTTTTAGCGCTTGAATTTTTTGCCAAGACGAGTCGCTCGCCCGACAGTCTTGTAGTTTAAGATTTTAGTAATTTTAAGTTGGAAAGAAGTTAGGTTTAAGCTCATGCATAAAACGTTATTCGGAGTGATTTTCTTTTTTAGGAAATAATCAATTCTAATAGGACCGTGCGTGATTTTTATATCAGGCCGAATTAGAATAATTTTAGTGCGACGTAAGAATCAAAAAAATTTAGAATAGACGAAACTCCCGAACTCGAAAAAGCTCGAGTTACCATCCGGTGGCGAGGCTATCGTTATCGGGTGACTGCACGGCTGTCTGTATAAAGAAATACTTAGTCGCGTTACTTTATGCACACTTTTATTATAACTTACAGAGTTTAAATTTTACACTAGAAATAAATTTAATTGTAACAAAAAATTAATAATGATAATAATAAATAGAAAATAAAAAAAAAAAATAAAAGGAAAAGAGGAAAAACCTTTTAAAGCGAAGACTCAAATTTTTCAAATTACAATTTTTGAAGGTCATTTTAAATATTACTCTTGAGGTCAAACCCTATTTTTCCAGGGGCATAAATTTTCAGTGCGTAAATTCGATTTCAATTTTCAAATTGGAAATTTTTGGAATTGCAATTTCAATTATTTCCAGTTTCACCTTTCAGATTTGGTAATTTTCTCAATTAATTTTTTTTTTAAGCTCAACCAAAGTTGTTGACTTTAATGCTAGAACAGGTTCTTATTTAAAATAGAAAAAAAAAATCAGAGGTAATGATTTTAATAATAAACTCAAGAAATTACTTTGCATAAATTTTAATTTACACAAAAAAAAAAAAAATTTTTGTTGCTCATTCAAATTTTAAAGAATTAAATTTTCCCAATTTTATCTCTTTTTCAACTTTAATTATACAACAAAAAAAAAATAAAATAATAGAACTTCAATCACTACAGTAAAAGTTTAGTGGTAGAAATAAAAGCCTTTTCAAATTTAATTGTTTCGAGGTTTTAATTTTAATTTTAGATCTTCAAAATTTAAAAAGAAAAAAAAAAAAAATTTTTTTTTTGCAATTTTCCCTCGGCTATTTTAAATTTCGATTCTACAGAGAAAGAAAATATATTACAAGGCGGAGACATTAAATTGAGGAGACCCAAGTGACCGAGAGAAGAAGTGCGCGCAAGTAATCGCCGTTTCACTTCATTCTCCCGTTCGTATTCCCCCTACCGTGCAGTCCCCCACCGTGGAGTCGCAGTAGCACTAAGCCATTTCTTCTTTGTGCCGCTGTCCGCCTATCGGCGTTTCACTCCATTCTCTCCTTCCGAGCGCCGAGCTGACCGGAGAGACGCCCAACCTATAACCGGAATGCTTTAGACGCTACTTTAAATTCAATAGTATTGGCAACCGCTACTTGGAAAATAAATTTTTTTTTAGTAGTAATAGCATTAATAATATTGATAGGAGGCAGTGTTTAATTAATTTGATAGGTTCAATAATTAATAAAAAAAAAATTACTATAGTTAATTTAATTTAAGAATGATCGATAATATAATTAGTATAATTATAACGCATATTTAATAATAATTTATTTGGTAGGTTTGATAAAATATCGTGAATATTACCGAGAAAAGAAAAAAAAAGTAAAAAGAGAGAGGAAGCCGCGCGCTACTGAATCCGACCACTTCCCACCCTTGTGTGACGTCTGACTAATTCTTGACCTATTTTTACTCGCTACCCTGTTTTTTTTTTGTCTGACCATTGACCTACTCTACTCGCCTGCTTTCACAGTCAAATAAATAAATAAAGAAAAGGGGTCGTCATTCTCCTATCACCGTGTGGGTTCCCTGACTCGTGCCCAACCGGGAGTTCCGACCGAGGGGCGTTGAAAGCGACCCCGTCTGGGGAATTGAATGCAAGCCGGCGCAGTGCACCTCTACAGCCAGGAAGGGCTAGCCCTTGGGTTTCGGATCTTCTTGCTCACTCGATTCGAATTAAGAATTATACGGATCGAGCTGACCCTATATACGGACGACCCCCTCGGGAAACCAACATGTGGTCACGATGCAATGTAACCTTACCAAGTACATTGTTGCGATCCCTATCCCCGATCTACGCGCCACCACCATCGCTGACACGTTGGTGAGGCATCTCATATGCCAATTTGGAGCTCCACGAGCGCTCTTGTCTGATCGAGGTAAAAGCTTCCTTTCGGCCCTGGTTGATGAACTCTTGAGGTTATTCAAGGTACATCGTCTTACTACCTCAGGGTATAGACCTCAGACGAACGGAAGCCTGGAAAGAAGCCATGCGCCACTCATGGACTTTATCCGGTGTTATTCGGAGAAGTATAACGACTGGGATCGTCTTGTGGCCTTCGCGGCGTTCACGTACAATACCAGTGTCCACTCCGCCACGAATTTCACGCCTTTTGAACTAGTGTATGGCCGGGTGGCCAGGTTCCCCATCAGGATACCAAACGAAGAAAAATTACGAACCTATAACATCTACCTACGCGACCTAATAGTCCGGTTGGACGAAATGAGACTAACCGCGGGAGAAAGAGAGATAGCCGAGAAAATTAAGACCAAGGACCGATACGACCGAAAAAGAAAAAAGTTCTGTGGCAAGCCGGGTGGGTACGCCTGGGTGCTAGTCGAACCCCGCATCTCGAAGTTTGACAGCTACTATAAAAAGCCGCTGAAAATTGTCGAGGTCGTGGGAAAGAACAACGTGATTCTCGAATTGCCCAATGGGAAAAAAATTCGAAAACACGTGGATAAACTCATAGGCGTCCCATCCGGTTCCGAAGAATCCGACCTAAATAATTAACAGGTTCTTGTATGATTACAGATGCTAAACTATCTAACGTTTGTGATGTGGGGAATTCGTTTAGTTATGGGGGAGGCGACCTACAATATAACTCAATTCCAAAAAAACCCAGGGTTATATTATGAAAAGGTGGGAGTGGTACATCTTCGAAAAGCAGATTGGAAGGTGATAATAGCAGTAGAGAGTGGACAACTACTTCAAAATCACGACGTGGTTGACCGAATAGCTGCTCTCTTGCTAAGATGCCATAATCATGTGGACGACCCCCCTTGCGAAGAATTGGTTGACCTAAACTCATTGACCAATACCTATCGAACCCTCCAAAGATTGGACCAAGAAATCACCGACCAAACAAATGACCTAACTACCGAAGAAACGACCGAAAAAGAAAACCCATCGACCAAACGCATCAGGCGACTAGCTCCATTTGGCATCATTGGATCCCTTGGCGAAAGCTTATTTGGACTAGCTACGGCGGACGACGTGGAGAAAGCTCATCGAGAAATCGACCGGATGCAACAAGACCAGAAACAATTGACCAGTCTACAAAAGGAACAGGTCCACGTCGTAACCGGAGCCCTATCGGAACTCCATAACGAGACCCTAATGCAAAAGCAAAAAATTGACAGAATGGAGACCGCCTTAACCAAGCTGCAAACATCCCCAGTGCTCAAGGATCTGTACGTGCAGGGTCAAAACCTGGGTCGCCAGCTTAATCAATTAATGGAATTACGAACAAAACTCTTACAAATAATCACCCTGGGTCGGAAAGGCGACCTTGCCGGTAGACTAATATCAAACAAGTTCCTAACCCAGATCCGACATGAGATTGGACAAACTACTAAGAACCTTGTCCTGCCCATCCCGGAGAAACGCTGGTACCTCGATGAAGTGGCCAAGATTTCAAAGGTAGAGATAGTGCACAACCGAAACCGCCTACTAGTGTATGTGCATATACCTCTAGTAGACCACACGGCCTACGAACTACATCGAATGCACTCCTTAGAGGCACCACAATCCCTTGGTACTGAAATCAATGGAACCGCATACATCGAACCCTCTCACGAATATTTGGGAGTGAGTGAAGACCAGCTCCAATACTTTAAATTCAACCAAATCGACTTTGAAGAGTGCCTGGACCTAGTTTACGGGTATCTGTGCAACAGCAAATTGGGAATCTGGAAAAGTTCCCATGCCCCAAACTGTGAGATAACGCTGTACTTACATCCATCGGCAGAGGCGCTCAAGCTGTGCGATTTGCGGTTCCACCCGCAAGTCTTGGACCAATGACGCTATCTGAAAGCGACGGGGTCCTGGCTTTTCTCCATAGCAAAGGAGGAGCAAATACGAATTCTTTGTCCCAGTAACACAACTATAATCTCGGTGAAAGGCCTAGGACTTTTGCAACTAGCCCAGGAATGTGTAGGAAAAACAGATAAAATTACCCTGCCAAACCCCGAGATTCACCGACAAAAGGGAGAATTTTTCTACCATCCGGAGATCAATTTAACCCTTTCGCAACTATACCCCGAATTATCCAAAGGCGTCCAAAACCTACCGCAAGCCGATTGGAACAATGAAGGGATTAAAGATGACGGGTGGCAAACCCGGCGTGGGTTGCCCTTGCGAGAATTATTAGACAAGCTCAAACGTTTGGAGCAACGGCAAGGCGATAAGATAGTAACTACCGGACTGAGCCTGAGCGGGTTTATTATGGTAACGACCGTGATGATCGGGTTAGTCGTGTATATCCGGGTGGTAAGGCCACGGACTAGGGCGCTCACCGAGAACTCAACCGAGCCCCCAAGCACGAGTAACGAGGTCCCAAATGCAGCGAGGGATCGAGAACCCCACGATGTTCTATCCACTCCTCCAAGGAAAACTACGACGCAAGAACCTTGGATTGATTCCTAATTTCTAGAAGCCCCCCCCCCCCACCTATCACCCATCATCTGAATGACGACCAACGGTTAACCGAGACCCAAATTAACTAATAAATATGATTACAGCATCACCGAGTCAACAAAAAAAAAAAAATGGATCACCAAGTGTTGAAAGAAAGCCCCGGCCAAGACCCCTGCATGATCCGAGTGAAACACCCTCGAGATGTGGAATTATGGGAGGTCATTCGAGGACTGCGCCGTTATGGGCTCATTATAGGCGGGCGTTTAGAAACCAACACGTCCAATGGAAACATCAGTCGGATAACCTTCCGAAATGCAAGCGACGCGGATCGAGTTCGACGAAACAACAAAGAATACGAAAAGAACAAGGCCCGAAAGCCGTCCAAGACTACACCCTCACCACCGGAGAAGCCTTCAAGACCCGTCAGATCAGTAATCGTCAAACCGCCACCGAAACCCAAAAGGGAGGAAGGTCGAAAGAAGCAAAAAACTCCACCAGGGAACCTAGAGGAAAGACAACCAAAAAAGATATCTACCGAGACGCCACGCCTATGGAGCGAGCAAGCCCCCGATCCGGAGCTACCTAAAGCACCCACGGACCCACGGGAAGGAGTGGATCACCATCGCCTCTTTTGTATTCTCCCCGAGGAAATACCCATCGAATACCGAGATGAGCTCTTCTTCAAGGAGTTCGCCCAATTCGGACCTTTAGAATATTACCAAACCGTGCGCAATAAGCAAAATCGGCTGGTATGGGGCTATGTGCGCTACCTCGACCCACTAGATGCGGAACGCGCCCTACGACAAAGCCAAAAACCCTACCGTGCAAAATATGCAGCGTTTCACCGTAAATCGAGTGAAAACAAGGAGGTTATTCAACATAGCTGTGGGCGATGGATTGGAGCCGGCACGTATCAACATCACGACCGAATTTGTGAAAGACAAGCCAACTACGTTAACCAACTAATACAAGGACTGACCCACCCACCACCGATCATCAATCAGTCCCCGAACCTAATGGACCTTGACTTCTGGGAAGAAACAACACAACCTTCAAATACCACGTTAGAATTAGCACCGAGCCAAATGCATGTGTTGGCGGAACACATCGTCAAGCTTTGGGACCAGCGTCACCACCAAGTGTCGCCAACGACAAAGACCACACCGACGGAGAGAGAGGTCCCGAGCACAGATATAAAAGACCCGCCCACGACCGGAAATTTAGAAGGCAAACCGACAGACCTATTGCCAACACCAAAGAAGCAAACCGACCCAAATGCGCGGAACACCGAAGAAAGGATGGAAATGCAGATGGAAACACTTGTGTAATTAGAGACTGTAAGACCCAAAATAGAGTGACTAAAGACAAGACCGTGCTAGTGCGCGATAAAAGTGTATATGAATGCATATGGCCGCGAAACGGAATGTTTGTATGAGTAACTGTCTAAGAGGCATAAGTTAGAATGACCCTAAGTCAATAATGTTCGATCTTAAAAATCATAAAAAAAAAAAAAAAAAAAAAAAAAAAAAACCTCCTTACCAAACCGATACCTACTTCTAGCCCTATACCTAAGTTCAAAAAAAAAAAAAAAATATCCTAACCTACACCTACTTCCAGCCCTATACCTACATTCACCAGGGACGGTGAACAGTTTAAGAAGGGGGGGCTGTTATGTGACAATTAAATAAAAATCCGCGAACGTGCATTCTCGCGCGAGTGTACGTGCATGTGGATGAGGGGTCCGGTCAGCACTTCGGATTTCAGCTGCAGCTGAATGCTGCTCCTGCACTTTTGATGGGAAAAAATCAAGGTGGCGGGGGAAGGATTTAGATGCAGCAGGGAGGAAGAGCGCCGGACGTCGAGTTAGTATGAAATATAATTAAAGAGTGAAAAGATCGCGAGCCTTGTTAAACCTAAGCTATTACTTACTAAATTACCTAATACTATATTTTCCCATTTGGACCTATCAGATTCGATAATTGTAGCCCCAGTGTATTGATTTGGATCTAATAAAACCTATTTTAAAAGTAACTTGCCCGTGAGTGAATTAAGTAATTAAACCTATTATTTTACCTACGTCTGGGAGATTAAGCAGACCACATCACATCGACCAATTACCAGCGAGTTTGGACCCCGAACCAAGGTAATGAGTTTAATATAAAAATTTCACCTTATTTAATTAATAATTCGCGCGTTCCTGTCGTCACACAAGGGGTGCCGTTCACCCCCGGTTTTCCCCGTGACTCCTTCCCGGGTCTGCCAAATTAGGAGCCGGTTATATGTCCACGGGGACATATAACACTGAGTAATGCATGGAAATTAAAAATTTGGCCAGAATCATTAACCATTAAAAATATCTCGAAAAATTTACAGTTGAAAATTAATAATGAACAGCATAGAGATTCTAAAAAATCTTTCTACGATAAGTCGCATACTGTAGGTGTATTTACAGCAGATCAGATCCCACGAGCCTGGACGAAACCGACGGCCTTCGTTTTTAATACAGATGATGACGATACCAAACCGGGATCGCATTGGGTTTCCGTTTACGTAAGCGATACGGGAAAAGCATGGTACTTTGACTCCTATGGATTACCTCCCAGCAAACCTGAATTTATCAATAGAATAAGGAAAAATCGCAAGCACTTTCTCTGGAATACAGTTCAATTGCAGAGCAAAACATCTGATGAATGTGGAAAATTTTGTCTAATGTTTTTACGATCCTTGAGCTCCAGTATGAGTATGAGAAAATTTTTTAAAAAATTTTCAGCGGATAAACGAAAAAATGATGAGATTACGCGGAGATTTGTGAAACCAAAAATACATATGTATATGCTGACGGTTTCAAAGGCCATGGTGGGGATTAAATCAGATGTTCACAAAATTGTAGCGCCAAAATATCGATGCTATACTAAATCAACACTTTTTTTACCCTCCTCTTTTTTAGCTTCTAGCTCACCAGAAATTTTACATAAATGCAAGCACGACTCCCACACCCCGACAATCGTTATTTCATCGATCAATAACATTTGATTATTTCTGCAATACTGTATTAATTCAGTTATAAAATGGAGTCCGAAGGATTTAAAGCGCCCTGCTTCAACTCAATCTTTGGGTTGAATAAGTCTTACTCAAAAAAAATGTTTGTGGGACTTGATTACGACAGTATCACAGAAGAGCAATATTCATCGGTGGAACGACTTGTTGGTCATGATTATAGAGGAATAGTTTTTTGTGTGGACTCGTGGCATGATTTCAAAAATAAATTTAACGAAATCTCCACGTGGTTTTATGACGATCCATGTGAAAAATTACTCAGCCAAAAAATTTATGGCTTGGGATATTCCATACACTTTACTAAAACTGCGTCGAAAATAGTTATTGAAATTGAAGCCTCCTTAGTCACTACAATACCGGCAGCACCAAAAAGAATAAAAAGGAGCATGATTTTGGCTGAAGTGAGTTTTAACTATTTAAAAAATTATATTTACAAGTGCATCGACCTGAAGCTAAATTATTTGCAAACTGTGAACAAAAGTGCTAGTATCGTGGTGAATGAAATAATCGAGTGCATATTTTACAAAATACAAAACGAACACGAGGGGCGTTTGTAAGATTTTAGTAAAAATATTGTAATGAGCGCTATTGAAAATGACGTAAAAATTTTTATCGAACTGTCAGAACTGAAACCAAAAGTAGATAGTAGGATTAAGGAGCTTGTGTGTCAAGAAATTTTCTCCGATACAGAAATGCAAATTATATGTTATCAAATTTTTTCCACGCGAATGAATGATATATTAGAAATAATGAATAAAAAATCATACTCAATGTAATTTTAACTGTACTGCCGTAAGTAGTAAAATATAAAAAAATTAAATCAGAAAAAAATAAATAAATGAACAATACAGTGTTATTATTTATACCCCCCCCCCGCCCCCTTCGATATTTTATTTTATTCTGTTTCACTCTTTTTTTTTTTTTAAATTCAAGAAATATTTTAAATTCACCTAAAGATTAATTAAAAAAAAAATTAAATAAAACTGTAATATGAAAGCAGCAGTAGTAGCAGCAGTAAGTGCCACTAGCACTAATTCTTATCGACATTGTCAACTCAGCAAAAAAAATAAGTATAATAGATCAGGAACTTAGGAACGAAACAAATCATACTCCTAACTGCAATAAGACCCCTTGCTCCACTCTTCCTCTAAGACCTTGCTGGCTCAGTGGAAAGTTAGTCTGTGCTGCGACTGTCCCACCAACACAGTCAGTCTCCGGTTACCTCTCCAACCGACGGTGCATTTTTTTTTTCGCTGACAAAAATTTCCTGTGGAACATTTTTTATTTTTCCCGGTGAACATGGGTAACTGCTTAGGTGTTCTCTTTAGATCTATTATTTCTACCATCAATTCTTCTATTCATTTCTTAGCAAAAACCTTACTCCGTGAATTGAAAAAATGTAACTTTTCCCCTGATACTTTCATCAAAAACAGTTTCGAACTTATCAATAAATTGAAAAATCATAATATTCTCGATAAATATAAACATATATCTTCTTATATCTCTCGAAGTTTCTTCATTATTTACTAATATCCCTCAACATTTAGTTAAACGATCTTTAGATGAAAGATATAATAGTTTAAATGCTAATTGCAAAATCCCATTTCAATATATATGGGACGTATGGATATTTTATTTGACAATACATATTTTTTATTCGGTGGCTGTATATACAAACAAATTACTGGTACACCTATGGGCTCCCCGATTTCACCTCACATTGCCGAATAAGTTATGATGGACTTAGAGCTATACTGTTTAAAAAGATTGAAAGATTTTGGTTGTCATGTCGTGTTCTATTGGAGGTATGTGTTCATGAAAATGACATACAGATAGTTTTGGATGTTTTTAACGACTACAATGATAATCTTTCTTTCACACATGAAGTTGAATCTGAAATTGGTCTGAATTTTTTAGATGTTAAGTTTAAAAAAAATGACAATAAATTAGATTATGATTAGTATGTGAAACTCACATCCTCAGGTAGATTTCTAAACTTTCACTCAGCCCACCCCTTTTCTTTTTAAAGAAATATGATATAATCTAGTAAATATATTTATTATCTAAAAAATTCCACTCTAAAAACATTAACGTAGCTGAAAATCTTCTTTTAACAAATAACTACCCCATTGAACTTATTAATAAATATATATCCCACAGACTTAAATACTTAACGCAAAAATCCAATTCATTAACTATTACAGATAATACTGACAAGTCCAATTTAATGAATATAATATCCATTCCATTTATAAAAGATGAAATTTTTTATGAATTTAAAAGAATGTGTAAGAAGTATGGACTTATTTGTGTTCCAAAAATAACTTACAATCTAAGTAAATTTATTACTCTAGACAAAGATACTACCAAATTACTAGACAATAAAGGTTGTGTAAATTTAATTAATTGCAGACAATGTGATAATACATATATTGGTGAGAATGGTTCAAAAACGTATTTCTGAATCGTTCTTTATTAACTGTGATACTAAAACCATCAATGTTAGATCTGACTCTTATGAATTAAGTAGCTCTTACAATAATTCGTTTCAATTATTGAGTGTGATAACCAATGGATTTTATATTGCTCTTATTGCTACCCTACTGCTAGAATCCAGCTGGATTTCTAGCTGGAAATTCGACTTGAATTTGCGAGGGAGTGAATCCCTCGTCCGGGAGACTCCGGCGACGGAGGAGAGGCGTGTCGTTTTTTTTTTCCGGCAGACGACGCGAGACTGGACTGCATCTGCAGGCGCGTGCGCGCACCACACGTGAGAGACATAGACGCGAGTGTAAGTGTAACTATTGAGTGTGCGTGAACTGGTTGTGCATATAGGACAAATTGTATGTTGAGCGCGCTTCTAAGGTGGCGTGCTGATCGCCGCCGGAAATATTGTCGAAGCGAGTGTGATTGGATAGTGTGGCGTGAATGAATGTGATTGGTGGACATTTTAGGGTAGGGTGGGGTAATCATACCGGTGGAGTAATGGGACCATGTCTTTTTATTTTTATTATTTTATTATTTTTTTTCATAATTTTTTTTTTTAACTATGATAAAAAAGAAAATTATTTATGAAAAAAAAAAAAAAATTGTTTTCATAATTATTAATAAAAATAAAGACATGGTCTCATTACCCCACCGGCACAATTACCCCACCCTACCCTACTGTTCCGCCAGTGTGGATGAAACCTGCTTATATAGAATTGTGTTGATTGGCTGAGAGTGTTGGGGAAGAATGGTGAGGAAGGAAGTTGAGTTAGCGAGACGCGGGGAGCGTCATTCTGTTCTCGGTAGTTGTAGAGCAAGGTCGTGTTTGAGAGTGTGAATTTTTTCTTTCTAAGTTTCTTTCCAGTTTCTTTTGAGATTTGTAGACATTTTTTGTTCTTTACTTACAGCTAGGTGATCGAGTAAAGAAGAAAAAACTTGGGTTATTTTGCCAAACACTAGCAAGTTGGAAAGCCAAGTTAAAAAAAAAAAAAAGTATTCAATAAGTGGCCATTTTGGGATTAGGTCCAAGACAATAATTATAGGTATAAATCTGATAAACCCTAAGATTTTTATTTAATAAATTTTTGTAAAGCAAGTTCTTTATTTCTTTGGTGTGAGGTGCGTGAGGAATGAAAATTCGTTCGCGTACGTTTAAAATTTTTATTGTATAAGTTCGACTAGGATTTTCTTTACGCGGCGTCGTTACCCGCCACTTTGTAGACTTATTTTATAGTTTATTTTCTTTGTTACCAAGATAAGATTTCTTGTAAATATAGACTGAATTTTTTTTTTAGTTTCCAGTAGACAACAATAAAACTTAATTAAATCAAAATTTTTCAATAACTTTATTTCTTCTCTCTAGCTCACCAACCAGTCCCGGAGGTTCTCTTTCCGTGGAAACCCTAACCCCCAGAATTAAGGAGTTTCCCCCCGATTTTTTTTGGTGTGAATTTTATTGTAATGGGAGGGCCCGGGAAACTCCTTTAAATAATTAAGGGAGGCTCTTTTTACGAAATTACACCATTACAAATTCTAGCTAAATATCCAACTAGATTTCAGTTCCAATTTGACGACTGGATTTCAAAAAAAAATTTATTTTGTCTATATTGCCTAAAATCAAGTTAATATTTATAATTCAATTATTTTGAAAAAATTGAACTTTTTTTCCAAATTTTCCAGTTGGATTTGTCCAGAAAAGAACGGAAAATTTTACGATTTTGAGGTATTTTTAAAAAAATGTTTTGGCCCTTATTAAAGCCCTGCAGAGCCCTTTCCATTTAGCCCCTATTATCCGCGAAAATACGCAATTTTCGTATAGCTAATGTAAAATTTCCCTGAAACAAATCCCTACGAAAAAGGGCCCGGGCCAAATTTTCTATACGAAAATTGCGTATTTTCGGAGATAATAGGGACTAAAGGGCAAAGGGCCAAAAACATTTCAAAAAATACTTAAAAATCGTAATACTTTCCGTTCTTTTTGAATCCGAGGTCAAAAGTAGGGGTTTCCAGTTGAAAAAACGAGATTTGGGTCCATAGGGCCCAAAATAAGGGCCCACTAAATCGTAAATTTTATTTTAGAAAACTTTTATTTTACATGTACTATACAAAAAATGCATTGTTTTCGAGTAAATCAGGGGTTCCGCTACTTTTTTTACACCCTGTATGACTAATTTTTTGTAGTACGATCTTTTACTGTATCCTAGGGTACCGATAACTTGTGATCTCACCGTTATTTACTGTATGATAAATTTTAGTAAGGACAAGCCATGACCTGTATGTGAGGACTAGGATCTAAAAACAACCTAACTCCTCTGGGACTCTCATCTAGTTAGGGTTGTTTTTAGATCCGAGTCCTCATGTACACTGTGACATTACGAGACGCTTTGGCATTCTAATGTTATGGTATGAAAATGCAATATTAATTATTCTCATAACTAAATCTCTTTATTAAATATGTATAAATGTTATGATGACTGATTTAATTTATAATAACAATTAATCTTACTAAATGTGTATACAGTCACTTAAAGAGGAGGGTTGTTGCCTAAAAACGTTGTGATTGGGACTGAGACAGAGGTTATGGTGGGTAGCGCCGCCCATGCTGAGTCCAGGTTAAACTCACCCAGCGGCGGCCATGTTGGATTTAGTGAATAACGTGTAATTCAGATAGAAATTCGCCCAACGGAGGCCATGCTTTCATCCCCACCCAGAATACATTTTCAGTCTGAATAATAAACAATATGGAAAAAAATAATCTTTTTCATTAATGCCCGGATCATCAACAAAAGGTCAACACAAATTAGAAAATTAATACACTGCTGGGCAATACAAATTATAACCTGAAAATATAATCAGTGTCGACAATTATTTTTATTATTATTTATTGCGAGTAATGAATGAGTTTCCATTACTCTTTAGAAATGACTTCATTAGAATTACTTCAAATAATTTTATAAAAAATATAACACTATTGTTTTTTTTAATTAGCAACTTTTTTTGTTGATGCTCCTCAAAATGGAAATCTGCCCTAAAGGAAAATTGTTCTTGGTCTCCTGGCTTTCAGTCTTAAACAGATTTCAATTTATTAACTTTTTATTAATAAAACTTTCAAAAATCGAAAAAACCTTTGACTATTATTTAAGAATAGTTTATATTCTAGTGTTTTTCAATTTTAGATAGTTTATGGTAAAGTATAAAACAGTAATCAAACCTTAGTGTTATCAGTTGTCAAAGTTGAGTCATCATTTTTTTGGGTCTTTGAATCTCTCCTGGAATTGAGGGTCCAAGGAGCGGTTGGGACGGGTATTGGCGGTGGACTTTCTTTTACCCATGGTGGCCTAAAAGTTGTTCGTTGTGATTGTTGTCCTTCTGCACCAGGCATCATGTACCTTTTTTTTCTAATTAAATTTATTTCTTTAGAAACAAATAAACCTGAAAAATTTCAGTTTGAAACATTTACAACTTGAGTTTTGAGTTAAATCTCTTTTATAGAAAATATTCTTAAAATAATTTCGGTCACCTATATGGTGATTTAAAATGAACTTTAGCCTTTTTTTGTTAAAGACATGAAACTTTAGGAGCATATTTATCGAATTTGACGGTTTATAAAATGTACTTTTTTGCTCTAAAACTACACTTAAAGTTCTATTCTTCTTATGCAATGGAAAAACATATACATAATTTACGTATCTATTCTTTTAAACATTTCATCTATATTCTAGGTAGTCTTACACATTACAAAGTACGGTAATGGAATGAAGATAAAAAAATGGATTTTAGGAATGAATTTGTAAGTAAACTTGGAAAGCTAATTTTTTTTGCGATACTTGTGTGTGGGACTTGTAAATCTCTGCACTAATTAGATTAGAAAGAAACGAAAAAGAATTAGGCTTTAACTGCAAACAAGAGATTTGCATCTACTTCTATTTTTACATTTTAAATGAGCTAGAAACACTGGGTATGTAAAAAATATATTCTAAAAAAAACGAGTCAACCGGCTTTTGGTAGCCGAGGATGACAGGGAACTTTACTGACGTCCAGCAGACTCGCGAAGATCTGGAAATCGATTTGTAGCAGATCTTGCGGAAGCTTACTCGTTTACAGAAGTTGAAGCAGTTATTGTCATTCACTTCGCGCTTTGTTGTAGAGTCGTAGTGGTTGAGTGTGGTGTTTATTTGTGAAGTTGCCATTTCACGTCAACGCCGGGACTGCTTTACGACGGCTACATGGCAACTCAAGTGTGATAGCTATTGGTAGGCATCATAGCCTGGCATTTTGTTTAGCCTGACGGCTTGGTATGAGGTGCACCTTAGCGATTCCGTAAGTTAATTATATATGTAAGTGTTGCGGATTTACTGCTTCATTAATTTTATTTTTATTTGCCGGATTAAAAGCTGGTAGGGGAGGGTTGTCAAATAAAAGTTGAGACAGACACAATTTAATAAAAACAGTGTTAATTTATTAATTTTTTTAATTTTAACACAGCACTCAATTTACAACAAAATTCAAATAATTATAAAATTACACTTAGAGAGGGTTTACAGTTTAATAAATATTAGTTTAAAGCAAAAAAAACTGAGAGGTGGAAATATTATAAGTCTACATTGAGAATTTTCCAGAATTAATTTCCGTGTAAAGAAAATTAATTAATGTGAGAAAAGCCCAGTAGAAATTCTTTACGGATTTGATTATATTAATTCAAAAACGTAAACAAGAGTTAAATAGAATAAAGGTGAGATAAACAAACCAACAGAGAATGGCCTTGAAAAGAGAGAGAGAGATAGAGAGATCGCCCCGAGAAAGTTACGTAGCAGCAGAGAATGGCCTTGAGAAAAGAAAATGGCCGCGTGAAATTAGCGCGTTTACCAAAATGAGAAGCCCGCACAGTAATGTACTTACTGCACACAAAAACAATGAGAGGCTCAAGTAAATTATTGTTACTTGAGCCGAAATACCTGGAATGTCCTTCGGAGGTGGTTTCCGGAGAGTACCCTGAAGAAGAAGTCCTTGCTTTGTCCACCAAAGAGAAGATGAGGTTGCCAGTGAGCGCGCCGGTTGCAAGATCGAATGATTGCTGCAATATTATTGATTGCAACAATCGAGATGAGCTGGACTACAAGATCACTTCAGCACAAAAAACTCACACGAAAAAACACCAAGATAAATAGAGAGTTAACTCAAGAAAGAAGAAACTTAAGAGAGAATTCTCCGCTGCGTGCTACGAGAAGCGCCAAAACGAGAATAAAGAGAGAAGAAGCAGCAAGCCCGCGCAAAGCCGACGGCGTCAGCTCTGCAGCAACGCCAGTCCACCCAAGCTGCGCAAACGGCTGCGCGAGAGTTCCCAGCACCATAGAGTTCTGCGTGGACTAAGAGATGGCGCCACGCAGTCTACAACTATTGATTTTCTATCTCAACGATGTGAACGGAGTGAAATTATTGTTCGCTCCGCAACAGTAAGTGTGTATGCGTATGAATGGATTTAGGACACAGTTATTGTAATACACAACTCCTAGTTTTTCCATCTTTGGAGTTTCATCTTTCAACAATGTAACGATGTTTGCAAAGTCTCTGTAGATTTAAGGAATAGCATTGATTTTATAATGACTAAACAAAATTCTAAATTTATGATAAATATTCTCATTTACAAATGGTACGCTGACAAATAATTTTCTGTTACTATCTGATTTAATAGAAGAGATTACCGGTTCAAGTTGACATTGTTGTGTGACGTATGTTGGTGAGAAAAGTAGAAGACTTGGCGATAGAATGATTGAACATGTACAATTTCGAAATGTAAATTCTGTAGTTTCCAAACATATGCTGGATAACAATCATAAGTTTAAATTTTCACAATTGAAAATACTTCACTGTGACAACAGATTTTATAGTAGAAAACTGTTTGAAATGTTATGTATAAAACTAGCCAGTAATAGTATTAATGAAAAGTCTGATGTTCGTTTTCTCAATAAAATCTATTCTGCAACATGTTCAAAATTTTTACTTGACTGCCAACTGTTATTTATTTATTCTAGATTCAATTATTGTATATTTTAATTTATTGCACTATGTTAAATGTATGATATTAATATGCGTAAAACTGTGCGATGTATGCCTAATATTCCTTGTTTTTATAACTTAACCGTATTCTTGTTCTTATACGGTGTACTCTTCTACAATGCCAGACTTGTTTTCATTCTTGACTTGCTGCACTAACAGCATGAACACATTGGAAGAAATTTATAAAAATGATGTTTAACTATTAAATTTATAACTTAATCTAATCTTACCATTAATAATAATTATATATTCTTTAATTATATATTAGAATTTCTCGAAGAATACACTGATCTGATGTCGAAACGTTGATAATAAAATTAATTCTAATTCTAACAAAAACAACTTTTTCAATAATATAGTTTGATTATGTCAATAATATAGCGTCTCATGAGAATGTGAAATAACGTAAGAGGAATTAGATAAAAACGATTTCGTTGATTTTGCGTTTTTTTATTATATCTTTTGAAATCATACAAAAACGGTATCATTGATCGTTTAGAGTATATTAATTTACTAAAAGACTATCTAATGATAATAATAAAAAACGATAATAATTACTGCCAAGAAAATGTCATACTGGGTTTGGATTATGTATGAAATGGTAAGAATAACTTAAAAGAACACTTTTTTGTGTATAGCACGAGCAACGAAAAAGTTTTTTGAAACAAAATTTTTTTACTAATGGGCCAAATGAAATTGGGCCTATGCCTTTATTATGGGCACTTAGGGCCTCAAGTCCAGCTTTTTGAAATAAAAACCCTATTTTTGACCTTGGATTTAAAAAGATTTATCCAAAAAGCCGCGCCAGCATTAGAATAGAAAACAATTTTTTTACATACTTTATTAGCCACGATGATCAACTTAGCATTTTTACACTCGTCGCAGTTTAAAGGGCAAATAGTAAAACCACGTTGAACAAAAAAATAGTAAACGGTCCGAAAGCGAAAAAGGGCAATAGAGAACATGTCATGCCTAAATCTTATACTTTTAAAGCCATGCTGAAAGAGGAAAAAGAAAAAGATTTGGACTTAAATAGAATCCACGATTTACTAGTTGAGTCCCAGTGGCAGTGCAAGTTCTTGGACATTTTCAGAAGCTTCTATGAATTGACGTAAAAGTACTGCATAAAATTGGAGGCGTCATTTCTTTTAAAGAAATTTATACATGTATATATATTATTCAATGTCTGCAAAAATAATTATGATCCTAAAGGGTGGTAGCCCTTTGAAAGCGAGTTGGTCTTTTACAACGAACTGTCATTTATAAAGCGTACGCTTTTTATACTTTGATTTTTTGTTTTAGGTTAGGTTGTACATCAAAAAAACAGTATAAGATAATTATTTCTTTCATAATATTACGCCTTATATGTAGCCGACGATCCCCTGATTAATTTAAAAAAAAAATGTCCTGAAACAATCCCGAATTAAAAAGTTATCAACGTTTCAATTTTCGAAGCGCTGATTTCTTTTCGCTGAGAATTCGGGCGACATCTGATCTCAGTCTCGAGCATCCGGTTTTCTATGCATGCTCCCATGTAAGACGCTGGCGGCTCAAGCCGGACGTGACGTAACGCTGGACTTGCTATCTCACTCTCGCACATGAGATGGCTGCAGCGCCCAACACCAACAGCAAGGCGGCTGCTCCAGCTGTTGGGCGCTGCAGCCAGGCATGCAGCAGAAGACTCAAGCCGGCGTTGATGTTTATGTGCATTATTATTAAACTATCAACTAACAATTGTTCATGACATTGTCATAATGACAACAAAAGTTTTTTAAGTTTGTTCTTTTAAAGATTTGTCAAAATTTATGGTTCATGTGCTTAGCTGTGGAGTGTGGACGTTGCGCGCACCTCACCACCTGCAGCCGTATCTCTTCTCTACTCTACCAGTGTAGGCTGCAAGCACGGACGATTCAAAGGAGGACTGCCATCGCCGTGTTGAAGAAATGTTTAGAGGTCTTTCCTCGGCAGGGAAAAATTTTCGGTCCGTACACATGTTCCGCCAGATGTCGGACTCGGATCCCCGCCGCGAGCGCGGTCTACTGTTCAAACTGGACTTAATGAGTTTACGGCCATTTACGACGTGCTCTAGGCCGCGATTATTATCTAATACCTTGCACCCTCGTTCATGTATCTTAAATAACCGAGAGGTGAGGAGTATATATAAATTGTATAGTATACTATTTTTTATGTTCCATTTTTATATAAATTTTATTTTTGAACCTAGCAATTAAATTTTAATTAGTTATAGAAGATACATTCACTATTTGTCCCCTTTTTTTGTTGATAAAAATTAATTAAAAATGTTTATAATTTTTACTAGGTGTAATACCTATCTTTATGGTATTTATGTTTTTTAAAAGAAATGTTTATATTTCACTTTTATTATCTTTATTTATACGTTTCTTTATTATACATAAATTGTACGCAGTGTTTGCGAGCAGAAGTGTGATGGCAAACTGTCACCTGCGAGCAATTACACTCGTTTATATTACTTACTGTCCCATTGTTTAATAATAATCAATAATTCAATATAGATATACAAACGATTAATTTGAGTTATGTTACACCCCCATTATCCAGCTTAGAAAATTTTTCAGAGTGAAAAATTTTCGTTTATCATTTTTTTAAAATTCATCAGACAGTTTTTTCCGAAATATTATTTTAGGATTTTTAGGTATATTCTCATTTCCTTGATTTCCAGAATTATAAGAAGCTATATATACTGAACTATTTGGGTTGTGTACCACATTTACATTTCTTTTATAACTTATTTTACAACAACATATTTTCCGATAAATTTTTCCAACTATACTATATAGAAAATTAAAGCCTCTGCATTTATGAATAATGAATAAAATTCATCCTATCAAAGTTATTTGTCCTACAGTACTTAAATAATTTAATATCTTTTGTGTTAAAGTCGTAGTGCGTTCTGTAAATTTTAATTGATTTATCTTACTTTGGATTTCCTCCAACTCTACTAATTTCTCATGCAAATTATTTTCCAAACCATAAAAATTTATTTTATCTAAATATTCCCTTTCAATGTCTATTGTATTATTTAAATATATATATTCTACCTTAGTTTCTATTTCTCTTGTATTAAATGCAGTTAACTTTATTTTATCTGACATAAATATACAAGTAGGATCACTTACTTGGAGTAATGTATCGGTATCAATTTTCAAAAAAGTATGACTATTTTTACAAAATACATTAAAATTTATTTCCTCTTTGGGTAAAATTATCCAATTATTTTTCTCCCCACTCATTCTTGTAATATAATTACCGTGATACTGATATAGAACTCTTTCACATTTATTTATTTTTGACTGAAATATTAATTGTGTATAACAATTTTTCTCTAAAAGTAAATTTGTAATATGATTCTTATTTTCACAAAATTTTATTTTTGGTTTATATTCAATACAACAACTGCTTGGATATGTATAATACATCTTATATTTCAATATATATATTATTTTCTGTTCAATAAAAATTTTACTAAAAGAAGTTTTACTTTCTCTATGTGGTAATACTTCAAAATTCATTATATCGTAAGGGGTCTTTTCAGGAATAGGTTTTATTATAATAAAAACTAACTTATCATTTTCTATATATACTATAGAAGAGGATACTTTAATTAGATCATCGTAATGATCTTTATCAATCTTTATAAATGAATCTATTGTCTCATTTTTACCAATCTCCCTCAAAGCTTTCAAAAAAGTATCAGGCAAAACTAATGTTGGTAATACTACTCCTAACTTTGCAAAAGCAATTGCATTATGTATTGTCTCTACTCTTTCTTAATATGCAAATAGTGCAAATTGAAAATTTTGCAGTGATATCATTAACATTTTATCAACTTCTAATTTCGTTAAATATCTACTTATATTATTATTCCAACTTTCTAATTCTTTAATATTTTTCTCATAATTCATTAAATGAATCGATGAACTATTAATATTTTCAGCAACTAATGCAGTTTGCTTTTGCAATAATTTTTAAAGATAATTTTCTTCTTTATGCATTAAATCTATTTCTTTATTATAATATTCAGCATCGGCACTATCCATTGTACTTAACAAATATTTAGAACCTTTTCCTACTAAATTTAACAAACCTCTTTTTCTTCTATTTTTTCTAATTGGTACGTCAACGATTGAGTTTAATTCTCTACTTATAGTTTCAATTAGACCCTGTAAATTACATTTTGTATTTGGCTTATTACATATATTCTTCATTTTTCCAAGCTGTGATTTCAAGTTTTGACCTTGGTTGTAGATTTTGTTGAGATCAGTTGTATGAATTACTCAGAGTAAAGATGTACTTCTCCCGAAAAGGTCGTTCCGACATCTGGTATTTCATTTATTATCTTATAAATTTCAGTATTGTTGTCAAAAGTTTTTGTTTTATATATACAAATTACCAAAAGTAGAATCTGAAACAAAAAATTGATTAGACTATTTCGCCATAAAAATGTTTAATTTGATTAAAATGTCTCATTATTTCTTTATTCTTCATCATAAAATATGCAGTATGTCCCTGCATTCTTCGTATAACATAGGGTTTTTCCGACCATTGATTATTTAAAATAATTAATACTAAATCTCCAACCTCATATGTCTTGCTTCCTGTTTGTCTTCTTTCCATAATCTTTTGATTTCTCTCCTTTGATCCCCTGTTGTTTTCATCTGCTTTTCTTCTTACTGCTGTCTTTTGCCTCATTCTTTCTTCCTGCCGTTCCTCATAAGTTTTGTAATTCTTCTCCTCGAGTCCATATAATAATCTGGAAGGACTAAAGCCAGTGCTGGAATGTATCATTGAATTATAATGATTAGCCGCCTTCAGTATTTTCAAATTCAAAGCTGGACTAGCTTTATCATCTTCTGTCTTTTCTATCTTTTTAATTGTTCTCACAAGTCTTTCGCATGCACCGTTGGATTCTGGATGATATGATGAAATTTTAATTTTGTAGATTCCATATTTTTCTACAATTTTTGTTAACAATTCTGATTTAAATATAGACTCATTATCAGTTATTTAATTCTGCGGAATTCTCTGCTGAAGAATGAATTCTTCGAACACTTTGTAAGGATTTTTTCCTCTTGTTTCTTTTAACCATGTATATCTAGAAAATACGTCTTCCAAAAGTAAGTAATTTCTTTGTTCAAGCATTAAATAATCTATCGCAATTGTCTCAAATGGTTGAGTTGGCGGTTCTATGTTCATGCCTGGAGTATTATATTTTCTAGAGTTATCTTTCAGCCTGTTACATACCTGACATATCTTAATATATTGTTCCACATCACTAGGTGAGTTCTCTCACACGTACTGTTGGTGGAGTTGCATAACAATCTTCTTTGAAGCTTGATGTCCATGCTCGTGAGCCCTTGCTATTAAGTTCTTTCTTGTATTTAAGTCTTCTATATAAATTGGATATTTTTGTCGTATATACAAAGTTCTTTCTGTCATCTTTGTATAAATATATGTACCAAGTAATAAATTTTCATTCTGATTATCTTGAACGTAGGTAAATTCAATGATGGTTTCATCATCTTCTATATTATCCAATAATGAGAACAGACTGATGATGTCACCTGGTTCACAATATGGTGCATCATTAATTCTTTTATCACCTCTTAATTTGTATTTTTCTATTTCTCTAGACTTTTCTT
The DNA here is from genome assembly GCA_038277355.1 of Encarsia formosa. Taxonomy (NCBI): domain Eukaryota; kingdom Metazoa; phylum Arthropoda; class Insecta; order Hymenoptera; family Aphelinidae; genus Encarsia; species Encarsia formosa. Next base: position 72,733,158 of record CM076184.1, read on the forward strand.
TTAGTCCAGCCTTCTTCCTTACCTCAAAGTGTATTTCAAAATTCTTCATGTTGGAGGAATTTTTAGTCATGGTGTTCTTACCTGCCTTTATGATTCTTTCAAAATCTCGCTTTGTCTTGTAAAAGAGTGTAAATTTATTAATATTTACCCATCGATCAATCTGCTCACCACTGGTTTTCTCAGTTACCACTTTTATTTTACTCAATCCCACATTTTCAAATTCATCACAAATTGTCACTTCTGGTTGTAATTTGGACTCATTTGTCGTTTCCTTCTCACAAGGTAAATTTTCTTCAGCTGCCTCTTTATCTACTGTCTCATCTATCCAGCTTGGGTATTCTGATTCATCTGCTTCTATCTCGTTCATATAATCCAACAGTTCTTCGATTGGAGTATCATCCTCGTCTTCTGCAACGAATGCCCGAGATAAAGCATCAGCGTTTTGATTTTTCTTACCTTTTTTATATTTTATCTCTGGGTGATAATCACTTAATTTTTCTATAAATTTGAAACATCTTGAAGTTATGTCTGGGGATTGACTTTTTATTATTCCTTCCAACGGTTTATGATCTGTGAAAACTGTATATTTCCTTCCCCATAAAAAGGGTCTAAAAACTTTCGATCCCCATACTACAGTAAAGATCAAAATTATAAGGCACCCCCTAAAATTCGTCTGTTTCAAGTTAATATTTTGACTTTTTACTAAACTATTTTAGTAATCATCTCTAAAAATTTTTTTGTTCAAAACAAAATCAGTACTTGAAAAAAAAACGTTTACTTTATATTAATTCGTCTTTCCAATCAATTTTTATCTTCTTTTAAGCTTAAAATGACTTTTTTTAAAAAACAGCTAAATTTAGATCTTTTATGATCTAGATAGTGTTCTGTAAAATTTCTATAAACACCTAAGTGAATAATATATTTTTTTTCGCGTTTATCGAAAAAAATTTTCAAACTGATTAATAGAAAAATGTTCAAGCCACAAAGAAAAAATACATTTTTTTAAACTTGAAAAAACATTGATTTTTTGTACTTTTACATTGTTTTTCGCTTAGATTTGCTTTTTTTTATTAAATTGGGAGGTAAAAATTATATTAAACTGATATTTGATGAATTTTAAACTAATTCAATTTATTATGAATCATAATCTTACAGAGAATTTAAAAAAAATATGTTAAAAAACAGTTTTTCTAATACAGTTAAATTTCACAAAAATAACTTCAATTTGTATTTAATTGATTACAAGTAAAAGTATTAATTTATTTTTAGAAATAATTATTATATTCATTTTTATTATTTAATAAAATATGTTTTTTATATATTTAGTCATTATTTTTACCCTTCTTTAGTACTTAGTTGATCCTCCTTTAGCCTCGAAGCAAGCGCGAAGTCTTCGGACCATAGATTCTGCAAGTTTTTTACAGTAACTTGGACTCAATTTTTGCAAGGCTACAGCAATCTCTCGTTTTGAATCTTCCAAATTTCTCAGGTGTTTGTCTTTGATCATTACCTCTATTTGATCCCAAGCATTATCAATTATATTCAAATCTGGAGAACGTGCTGGCCAATCTAGTATAGGTATTTTATTATCATTAAACCATTGCATCGTTTTCTTTGATTTGTGACACGGAGCGTTGTCTTGTTGGTGATACCAAATTTTTTGACGTCCATAAACCTTTGTTTTTGATGGAAGCATAAAATTTTCCATAGTCTCGATGTATTTTTCGCTGTTCACTGTACCTTGCACAAATTGAAGTTCTCCTTTTCCTTTTCCTGACAGGCAACCCCAAACCATAATTGATCGACCACTTTTCTGCACTCTAGGAGCAAGGCAATCAGGATTGTATTTTTCACTGCTGGAACGTCTTATTCGCTTTGGTCTGTTTGAAAAAAGTTGGAAGCTAGATTCATCGCTAAAAAGAACTAAATTTCATTTTTCAACTGTCCATGATAGCTTGTCTTTGCACCATTCATACCTAGCTTTTCGGTTTTTTGCAGTTAGAAGAGGCTTACGAGTTGCGACAGCAGATTTCATGTTCTTCTCAAGCAAATGTCTATTAACTGTTACTCGAGACACTTTTACATTAAGTTCTTCATTTATTTGATTTTTGATATTGTTTGCTGTAACTGCACGATTATTCTTTGCCTTTTTAATAATAATTCGATCAATCTTGTTACTTGTTATTCTTGGCCTGCCAGCACCACTTTTCACTTTTACGGATTTCGTGCTTTCATACGTCTTAATGGTGTTTTGAACGCAACACCTACTAACTTTTAATATTTTTGAAATTTGTCTCTGATTTTTTCCTCCTTTCAACAATCCTATAATCTGCCACTTAATTTTATCAGAAACTGCTTTTCTTCCCATGATGAAAGTTACGCAAGCTTATAAACATTTAGAAAACTAATTTATCAATAATGACGGCTCGGTCGGTAATGTAGATAAATTCTTTACCGATCGAACAGTTATCGCTACTGGCATTCGAATTCTACGAATTTGAAAAATTACTTCAAGTTGAATAAACTCTCTGAAACTTCTAACTGAATATTAAAATTAATGAAAAAGTCAATTCGATAAATATATTGCTTGTAATCAATTAAATACAAATTGAAGTTATTTTTGTGAAATTTAACTGTATTAGAAAAACTGTTTTTTAACATATTTTTTAAAAATTTTCTGTAAGATTTTGATTCATAATAAATAAATTGAATTAGTTTAAAATTCATCAAATATCAGTTTAATATAATTTTTACCTCCCAAATTAATAAAAAAAAGCAAATTTGAACAAAAAACAATGTAAAAGTACAAAATATCAATGTTTTTTCAAGTTTAAAAAAATGTATTTTTTCTTTGTGGCCTGAACATTTTTCTATTAATCAGCTTGAAAATTTTTTTCGATAAATTTGAACATCGGAGAAACGCGAAAAAAAATATATTATTCACTTAGGTGTTTATAAAAATTTTACAAAACACTATCTAGATCATAAAAGAACACTGAAATCTGCCACGCAGAATAAGCATTATATAGAAAAAAAAGATCATAAAAGAACTAAATTTAGCTGTTTTTTAAAAAAAGTCATTTTAAGCTTAAAAGAGGATTAAAATTGATTGGAAAGACGAATTAATATAAAGTAAACGTTTTTTTTCAAGTACTGAACTTGTTTTAAACAAAAAAATTTTTAGAGATGAATACTAAAATATTAAAACACGTGCAGGCATGCACAAAGTCAAAATATTAACTTGAAACAGGCGAATTTTAGGGGGTGCCTTATAATTTTGATCACTACTGTATTGCCAAAAATTCTTTCTCCGTAGTTGAATATCTTTTTTCAGCTGCATTCAGTATCCTTGAAGCAAAAGCACTAGGTTGTTCATCTCCTTTATCGTCAAGTTGCGATAATATACAACCAATACCTTCATTAGAGGCATCTGTATTTAAAATAAAGGGTTTTTTTATATCAGGATATTTCAATACTGGATCACTTGTTATTAATTCCTTCAGTTTCTCCCTATATTATAATCCCTTTTTTTTTTTGCTCCGCAAAACTGAGTCCGCAAAACTTGGTCATTGTTGTGACAAAAATCTTGAAAACACGGTCAAAAGACAGTTAAATTTTGACTTTTTTTGCTCCGCAAAACTGAGTCCGCAAAACTTGCTCTGCGTCGTGAAAACTGAGTCCCTAAAACTGAGTCCTCCTTTTCGTTGTTTTAAAATATAAAATGTTACCATTAAAATTCTTTATAATTTTTATAACAATAAATTTGTTTAAAAAAAATTATTTAAAAAAATCATATTAATATAAGTTTATGCTTAAATTAACTAAAGTTAATAAATTTGATTGTTACTTTTCAATTAAAAGAAAAAATTATTAAATTCTAAAATGAAATGTACTTCTGTATAAGAACTATTAAAATTTTTTAAGAGGAATAAAAATCTAATTCTGATTTTATTCCAATTTCCATTATGTAGCAACTTGAATTTTTTTTATATTATAATCTGGTTTTTTTTATGATCCTCAAAGTTGAGTCCTCAAAATTGAAAATCAATAAAAACACGGTCAAAAGACACATAAAAAAGATACTTATGAGTCCTCAAAGTTGAGTCTACGATGGGAAAGTTGAGTTCTCAAAGTTGAGTCCTCCTTTTCTCAAAACGGTGCTTTTTAGATTCTCATGTAATATTTTCTATAGAAGCAGCTTGGTGTATAGAAAGATTTGAATTGTGTAAATGTAGTTATTCAGTACAACGTTTAGAAATTCATACAGAAAATCAACAAAACATAATATAGTTAAAAAATTAAATAGTTAAAAAATTGGAAAACAACTTTAGCAACTTGGTTTGAATTAAATAAAATTGATCTGTTAGAAATATTAAAAATGCCAATATACCAAATTACTATAGATTTCTAGATGATAAAACTTTTGTTAGATAGAAAAATAAAAAAAAATTTCAAACTATAGGTAGAATAAACGTTGTTTCTTCTAAAAATTCAGAGTTTTCACTTAAAATTAATATCAGATAAAGTAAAAGGTGGTACTTCTCACGAATACTTAAGAACTCATAATAAAATTATTTATAAACATATAGAGAAGGAGCCATTTAAATGGGTCTAATAGTAAATGATAAAAATGTATATGCCATTTTTGAAGAATCTATAAACTATTTAACTCCGAAAAATTACAAGAATTTTTCGGATTATTTTTATTGTCTGAAAAAATTCTTGGTAATTTAATTTGGAATAAATATAAATTACATTTTATAAAAGATTTCAAAGATAATGCAGAAGATAGAGGTTTGAATGAAATAATCAAATTTCTATCTAGCGAAGATTCTAATTTAAGTTATAAATGTTTTGGTTTACCAGAACCATGCTTAGAAAATATTTCTAATATTTCTGAAAATTATGACTGCAAAATAAACTGAAAAGAAGAGTATGAAAAAATGTTTGAAAAATTTAATAATGATCAAAAAAATATATTTAATACAATAACAAAAAACAAAAATAATATGTACTTAAAAGATGGGCAGGTGGTACAGGTAAAACAGTTTTTCCTTTTGTAGGAAAATTGATAATTTTAGGTGACGATTTTAGACAAATCCTTCCTGTAGTCAAAAGAGGCAATGAAAAAATTATTGTAGAAGATACGATTAAATACAGTAAATTGTCGAAAAATTTCAAAATTCTTAAACTCACTGAAAATATGAGATGTAAAGATAAAAACTTTTCTAAATTATTACTAAAAATAGGAGAAATTGAAAATTTTAAAATACCTATGAAATGGAAAAGTAAAGATGTTGGTTATTAAATTTTTGGAGATATAAATTAAAATAATAATTTAAACAAAGTTATTTTAGAATCGAAAAATGAAAATGTTGCAATGTTTAACAGAAAAGTATTAAACATATTAAATGGACCAAGTAAAACATAATACAGTATAGACAAAGCCATTCATAAGGGAGTAGATCAAACTGATTCAAATATATGTTTAGATTATCCAATTGAATACTTAAATTCAGTAAATGACGGGCTTTCTACCCATGAACTAAAATTAAAAAAAAAATGCAGTGGTATGTTAATTAGAAATCTAAGTAAAGAAGATGGTGTATGCAATGGAACTAGATTGAAAATAACAAATTTATATGAACATAATATTGAAGCTACATGTAAAAAAACAAGAAAAATACTACAGGTTGGTAAGGTAGATGAGGTTGGTTAGGCGGAGGTTATAGGGAGGAGCGTGGAAGGGAAGATGAGGTGGGAAGGGTTTGTTATTGCACTTAAAAATGTTAATAGAGCTTTTTCAAAATTTAAAGTACTTCAACAAAACTTTAAAGTTAGTGACTGAGTTGATGAATAAAGTGAATAAGATTTGTTCGTAGATTGGGTGAGATAAGTTTGGGGGATAAAATACGGTATTTAAAGTAAATCAAATTAGTGAGGTCAGTAATGTAGCTAAGATTGTATCAGATCAGGTAGTTGAAGATAAAAAAGTAAGTATAGTTAGTAGGGTTCTTAATATGGGTGAGAATAGTAAATCGGGTTAGATAAGGCGAGTCTGTGCGGAGGGTAGAGTGTAGGTAAGGTGGTTGTGGGCTGGTAGATCAGATATTAAAATTATAACTTTGGCTCTAATTAGAATTTTCATATAAAATCATATATCATTAAATAGGTCTTGAGCTCAGCAGCTTTCTAATTATGTCATTTTATGTCATTGAAATTTTTATTAAATCCTTTTTGTTATCATGAGAGGGTGCTGAACAAAGCCGTTTATCATTTTAAATTCAGCCCTTTCCCCACAAAATCATAAATCGGCTTAAACGCAATTTTGCGAGCTGGTACTATGCAGGAAGTAAGTTCATCTCAAGAAGAATCTGTAAAAAAATTTTGTATAATCCAGCCGAATAACCCTTCGTGCTTCAAAATTTTAGATAATTTTCCTCCAGTTTTTTTGCACAGCAACGAGGGGGGCAAGTTTGACAGGTTAAAAATCACGAGCGCGAAGCGCGAGTGATTTTTTGTCAAACTTGCCCCGCAAAACACAGTCGGAAAATTATCGACAATTTTGAAGCACTAGGGGTATTACGACTGAAAATCGAGGCTTGCTTATACGAGATTGCAAAATTTGAAAATAATCGTGATTTTTTTATCATTTCGCTAATTACTCGAGTAGTTGCTAATTACTTGATTTTTCATCTTTAACCACCTAACATATTTTAATCTCAGCCACATTACAGACCTTACTAATTTCACTTACTTCAAATACCGCACTTAATCCCCAACTCATCTCTTACTCACTCTACCAACAAACCCTACTCACCTTATTCATTTTGGACCTGACTCATCTTAGATCTCTAGCTTAAACTGCCCACCCTGACAAGTAGGGTTGGTAGGGTTATGAATCTTTTAGTAACATAATTTGGTAAGATTATGATGAGTAAGTAAAGTTCAAACTGAACGCTCGTGTCTAATTTTTATTGGTTTTAAGCACTTAAGTCTTTTTATTATTTTACCAAACATAGAGCTTACGTATTGTTTCGATTAATTTTTATAGTTATCAATTATAATTAGGGGGTTGGCGAGCGGAGCGAGCAGGGGGGTACCCCCCCTAGTCTTTATATATTTCAATTCTTTATCTGTGATTTCATATTTCTCATTTTTTCTTCTCATTTGATGAAGAGGGGCTGTTATTTCGCCACATTTTGGGATAAATTTTCTATAGTAATTTACCAATGCCAAAAATCTTTCCATCTCTTTCACGTCCTTGGGAATTGGAAAATTTTTCATCTTCTCAACGTGCTTCTCTTGAGGTTTTACACCTTCTGGTGTAATGAGATGCCCTAAATAGTCAAGATGCTTTATATATTCACACTTATCTGGCTGTAGAGATAATTTAATTTTTCTCAGTCTTTGAAATATTATTTCCAAATTTCTCAAATGTTCTTCGTACGCAGAAGAGAATACTATGATGTCATCTAGGTATACGAAGCATATCTTTCCTATCAAGCCTCTCAATTTAAAATTCACCATCCGTTGAAAGGTTGCTGGTGCATTCTTCAGTCCAAAAGGCATTCTCAACCACTCCCAGTGTCCTTTGTGTGTACTGAAAGCCGTCTTTGGGATGTCTCTTGGTTTCATTGCCACCTGATGAAATCCATTAGCGCAGTCAAATGCACTCATATATTTTGCCTTTCCCAATAAGCAAAGTATTTCCTCGATACAAGGAATAGGATAATTGTCTTGCTCGGTTTCAAAATTAACCTTCCTGAAGTCAAAAACCGGCCTCCATTTTACTTCTCCAGAAGCATCCATCTTCTTTGGTACCAACAGCACATTTGCTGAGTAAGGTGATGAACTTGGCCGTATTAAACCTTTGCTTTCGAGTTCTCTAATATGAGCATCAATTTTTTCTTGTATATGAATAGGTTGCCTATAAATTTTCGAAGATATTGGCTTACCTGTTTTTAGTAGAATTTCATGTTCTACATCACTGACTACAGGCATTGGGTCACCTGGCAAATGAATATATCATTATATTTCTTTATAATTTCCCACAAATCATTCTGTTCATCTTCAGATAAGTGAGATAATTCAACAGTTCAATGTGTCTTTCATCTTCAGACTTTTTCATTGTAAAAATTTTTGTTTCATTCTTACTTTCATATAAATTTCTCAACATCTGTTTTCTTTTTTCTTGAGGTATATTATTGTCTAGAATTTCTGACACGAGGGACTCTTGTTTTTTTTTTTTTTTTTTTTTGAGTTTGCATACATGGTGCCCCTAACTCATCATTCTCGTAATATTCATGACAAATGTCTGACTTGTAAACACGGATTTCCTTATAAGTGTCGTTCATTAAATACAAAGTAGCCTCGACTCCTGTGTATAAAGCAGGGAAACAGTTAGAGCCGAAAAACACATGAGTACCTGGTTTTGCATGTACTTTCAAATGTTTAACAGAATTTGGTTCTACTTCTGTAAGCAATTCTGTATTTAATTTAAAATCGTGTTTTTTCTTACTTATATCAGACAGAGTAATTATTTTATTTTTACAATCAATAAGGGCTCCATAATTTTCGAGCCAGTCCTTACCTAAAATTCCTTTATGTGTATTTAAAGGAAACTCATTCATGGCTACATGAAAAATATGCGACCTACCTAAAGTTTTTAATGTACATTCACCTATCATTTCGTGAGGGCCACCTACAATCTGGAATTTCCTTCTATCTCCCGGTGGTATTTTCTTTGGGTTGCAGTCTTCTAATTTTAATATTGAATTTTTTACAATTGATTCTGGTGCTCCTGTGTCGACCAGAATTTTGTTAACTCCTGTTGTTCCTTGGAGTTGGATGTAGAGGTCATAATATTTTCCTCCAGATCCGGTGTAGTATCTTGCTGGTTCTCGTCGGTCATCAGAAATTTTCGTGGGGGCCCTTTGTCGATCTGTGGAATTCTTCGAAAATTTCGAAGCTGTGGATTTTTTCTCCAACATTCATTTTCGGTGTGATTCAATTTATTGCAAAATTTACACCTTTTTAATTCGTTTCTACTATTACTTACATAATTATTTTTAATTTCATTTGCATCATCTTGCTTATTATTATCGTCTCTGGGTTTACTCTTTGTATTATTTAATGGCTCACCTCTTCTTTGTGTTCGGCTTCGGATTACTTCGTCGTCGCGTAGTCTTTTATCAATAGCCCGTGCCTCCTGCATGGCGTGACGCAGAGAGTCAATTTTTATATTTAAAAGCCTTACCTCTAGCTCTGGTTTCAGTGATTGAATAAAGCGTCGGACATGGGAGTCCTCTTCGATGTACCGAATTCCAGCTTGATATTTAATCTTTATTGGCTCGATCGATTTTTGCACACGTCGATGTAGTTCTTCATATCTTTTTACATAATTATCTATAGATTCGTTCTGGCCCTGTCTAGTATTATTACGAATTTCCGATATTTGCTCGTATGTCAAATCGGGCTGCCCAAAACTAGCTCGCAACGCGTTAGCTAAATCTGAATAGCCAGCACCTTGTGTACTTTCCCCTATTCTTGCAGCCTCTCCTATTAATCTCGAAGCTATTACTTTTCTTAACAGAGCCTTTCTTTCGGCTTCATTTTCTAGCTGGTCCCGTGCATTTCTTAATTGATCGAGAAAATACTCAACGTTCGAACTACCATCAAAAACTCTAATTTCATTCAATAATTCTCTAACTAATCGATGAGAATCTGTGGAAATCGTCGTTGGTGGCGGCGGCGCCGTTGGCTCAATTTTTTCTCCCTTTAAAGAATTTATTTCAGCCTGTAAAGATGATACCGCCTGCTGCATTACTCTTAATTGTTCTAAAAGTATCTCTTCCGTCTGAGTTTGTGGTACGATTGTTTGCTGCTCGTGACTCATTTTTTTATCTCTAATTATTTCTATCAAAGGTTTATGTATACCGTCTACTTCGTAAAATCTATCAATCTCTTCGTCGGATTGTAAATTTGAATTAGAATCTGTGTCTGAGCCTGTGCTTTTATTCATAAGGTAAGTGTATAGTTTTAACTAACCTTAATCAGCATTTTCGTTGAACTGCTTTGAATTGTCCTATGCAGAGTACGTTGTCCTTTAACTTAAGGAGGCGAGGACTTAATGAGTTTACGGCCATTTACGACGTGCTCTAGGCCGCGATTATTATCTAATACCTTGCACCCTCGTTCATGTATCTTAAATAACCGAGAGGTGAGGAGTATATATAAATTGTATGGTATACTATTTTTTATATTCCATTTTTATATAAATTTTATTTTTGAACCTAGCAATTAAATTTTAATTAGTTATAGAAGATATATTCACTATTTGTCCACGTTTTTTGTTGATAAAAATTAATTAAAAATGTTTATAATTTTTACTAGGTGTGCACTAATTTAATGACTCAACAAATTTTTTAAAAGATCAAGGCTAGCAAAAGTTTTTAACAAATCCAAGCTATGATGAGAAAATTATTTTCATTAAAATGACAACCCTTCCAGAAAAATCCCAAAGTGACGCTGCAAACTCACACGTAGCGCTGTTGCACACTGTTCTGAGAAAAGGTACCAACTCTCAAAAATGTGCGATTGCACATAGTTGATCGATGAGTTACCACTTTGATCGATTTTTCTTCCTTAGGTCGAGAAGAATCGAGATCCGTTTCCCCCGTGTATCAGATGAACGATTGTAGGGTAGTTCCAGAGGGTTTTAGGGGGCTGAAATGGCAAAAAACCGTAAATTCATGGTTTTACGATGATTTTCATGAATTATTAGATGGAAAAAATTATTATTTGTTACTTTTTTTTTTTTTTTAATTAATTGTTCTAGTGTAATTTTACATTATTTTCTAAAAACTACCCCTAAAAAGTGATTTTGTGGGTGGCAAAAGGGTTAATTTTATAACTAATCACTTGCAGTCATTAAAAATTTTTAAAAAATTAAGCCCCCTAAAACCCCGTGGAACTACCCTACAATCGTTAATCTGATACTCGGGGGAAACAGATCTCGATTATTCTCGACCTAAGGAAGAAAAATAGACCAAAGTGGTAACTCATCGATCAACTATGTGCTATCGCACATTTTTGAGAGTTGGTACCTTTTCTCAAAACAGTGTGCGTTGCCGCCATGCCACCGCCGGCTGCCATGAATGTTTTGTTCGATGAAAATAGCTTTTTTATACAACAATTAGTTGAATTAACTGATGATTTTTGGATTTTGATATTAAGTCCGAGTTAAAATAACCTTTTAACTAGCACTTACAACATTTAAATAATCAAAGACATGTGTATCATTTCAAGAACAGGAGTACATCATAACCTCACAATGTAAACATTGGGCAGCACTCAAAAGCAGATAAATTTTTGATCATACTTTTGCAAGATTAGATTTAGATGTAAATCCATAGAACTTAGATTTAAATTGTTAATTATTTTTTAAAATAAACTGGCCTGCAGTACTTTAATTTTATATATAGTTAATGAAAAATTTATTGCAACTATTATTAAGTAGTTTTAATTTAGATTGCCCAAAGGAAAATTATGCAAAATAAAAGTGTTTAATAAGCAAAAACTAATACGACTTCTTGGGAGTATATATAATTTGCGAGGGAGTGAATCCCTCGTAAATTATTTTTTTCTTACCTGGCAGTGTCAGGTCACCTGGGAAACAAAGAAATAATTAATTTGTTTGTTTACCTTCCCAGGTGATAACCATGCCACTTTCTCGCGCAGCAGAAGCCGACCACGTGGCGACGATCGCCGTCGGCTGGACGCTGCTGTTGCAGCAGCACAAGCACCCGGCGCGCGCACGACACATAAACACACATACATGTTCACCACCCGGGAAGGCTCTCGCGGCCCAGGGCGCGCACGTACACACACATACACCACACACGGGTTCCGATTCTTCGTCGGGGAGTTTTCGGCGACGGAGGAGGTGCGCGGCGCGTGTCGGCAGACGACGCAACTGCATTGCCAAGCGCGTGCGCGCACGCTCACCACAGTAGACACGGGCGTGAGTGAGATATTATTTTTTTTCTGTATTGTGTACGTTGCGCGAACAATGTGTGCGTATGGGGGAGAGCGAGAGAGAGAGCATGTCCGCAAGGGATAGGGTAACGCAGTGAGTGCCTCGTGTGCATTATTTTTATTCTTATTTTGGATTTTCGCGCGTACTATAGGTGGCGTGGCGATCGCCACCGGAAGATTGTAGACGGGAGCGTGATTGGGTGTTGTGGCGTGAATGTGTCTGAGTGGTGGACAAATGACTGTTCCTCGAGTATGAATGAGGCTTAATTGGATTGATTTTTGTTGATTGGTGGAGAGTGTTTGGAGGGGATGGTGAGGAAGGAAGTCGAGACAGAGAGACGCGGGGAGCGTCACTCTGTTCTCAGTAGCCACAGCGTGAGGTAGTGTTTGAGAGTGTGATTTTTTTTAGTTTCTTTGAGTAGACTTTTTCCTAAGTTCCCTTTTCCTCATTTTCTTTAGTTGAGTTGTAGACATTTTTTTTTTTATTTACAGCTAGGTACAAGAAGAATTCGAAGACTTGGGTTATTTCCTTCTTGCAATACCGAGAGTTAAAAACCCAGAAAGTAGCCATTTTGGGGCATCAGAGAATTTTGGTTGAAATTTTTGTAACGTAAGGTTTTTGTTTTATTTTATTGGAAACTTTACAAAGCATGGTTTTTCGGAAATTTTGTACATTGCACGATAAATGAGAATTCTGTTTGGCTATTATTAAAAGTTTATTAAATTCGATAGAGTTTTTTTTTGTCTTGGCGCGGCGTCGTTACCCGCCATTTTGTAGACTATTTTATAGTTTGTTTAATTCCTTTGTTCTCAAATTAAAATTTTATTTTTTTGTAATTGTAGACTTGATTTTTTTTTATTTTTGTAGACAAGAATATTAATCAAATTTAACCTAAAATTTTTGTAATAATTTATTTTCTCTCTCTCTAGCTCACCAACCGTTCCCGGAGGTTTTCTCTCCGTGGAAACCCTAACCCCAGATTAAGGAGTTTTCCCCTAGAGTTTTGTAAGAGATTTTTCTTGTAACGGGAGGGCCCGGGAAACTCCGTTAATTATTTAAGGGAGGCCCTTTTCATTAGAAATACCCCGTTACAAATTATCTACCAAAAACTTAGAATTTGAAAAAAAAATTATTTGATTTCTCTTAAGAAAGTAGCCAAGTAAATTTTACAGAAATGGTATGTACAGTAAAAGAATTAATTATGGAAAAGAAAATTTTTTTTTAATTATAATGAAAGATTTTGTTTACACAATGTTTTTGTAAAAGAATTCTAGAAAAAATTAACAAACTTAAGTAGTCATAAGATCAGATTGCTAATTGTAATATGTTTATCCGCTTATTTTAGAAATAGATAGATAGGTACGTTTTGTTAATTGTACATTTTGTTGTACAATAAGGAATAGAAGAAAATGAATTTTTTTACCTAAAGAAGATTTAATTTAGATTTTCATGAGATATAAATTTCCAAATGCTAAATTTTAGAGTTTGATTCTTGAAGTAGCTTTTAAAATAGTTCTTTTATGACATGAATACCGTAATTTTTTAAATTTTTACTCTTATGATTTCATAAATAAGATTAATCTTTCCTATTAAATTATATGTAACTCTGTAACTGGATTACTCGTCATCAAATTTTTGAAAATTTAAATTTAAAACCCTACTAGCATTAAAATAAATAATCTGTTCAGTTATTATTTTTTCCACTCTGTTAACACACTCAATTTTATATTCTACAGGGCGAAGTGACTAAGTGGCAGTGTTGTTTGCACACAATGTTGATTGCTCCTGACACTTATCGATAGTAATTCAATGTCTTTTTAGCACACATTATAGATAAGTATTGAATATTTTTATAAAATCTCTTTGTAATATAGAATATGATTCTTTGTGAGATATTTTTTTTTTCTTTTACAGATCATCATGCATACCCAGCAAAATAGTATTTATTGTATTTATTAAAAATCAGTTAAGAAAAAAAAAAATTAATTGAAAATTTAATAATCCCGAGGAAAAATTTGTCATTATTGCTAAAGAGCCCTGGTTGGCTGTACCCACGATGATAAAATTTTTAAATTAAAGTAATAAAATTGAAATGATTTTTTTTTTTTTTTTTTTTTTTTTTTTATTCTAGTGTAAATGTGTAAAAATATTTCAGATTTTTAAAGTGCAAATTTTAAACTTTAACCAAGCGCTGTTCTAGATTGATTTTAAGTGAGACCTTTGAAACTCAGTTGATGATTTTGTTAATCAAAAGAATTTATTTTTAAATTAAAATAATAAAACCGTAATTCATCAATTAACAATATAATCATTTAGTCCAGAAAAGAATGGTAAAAAAACCATAATTTTTTAGATAACTTTGTTTGCCTTTATGTTTGTGTTGGGGTAGTGGGTATAATAAATAAAGGTAGACACAGTATTAGGTAAAAGTAAGGTTTATTCAGTTACTTGGGCACACAGACTTTCGGGACGTTCTGAAATCTACGACTTACTCGCGCAGGCGACTTGGTCGGAATGCCCTAATGGCGGGCAGATAGCAAGGATTCGCAAGTCCCGTAATAGAGGAAGCTGCGGAGCGGCTTACAGAATAGTACGAGAGTCAATGAGTAGCTGTTGACGCTATAACTCTAACACTCTCTCGCGTCAATAGCCTACTCATTATTAATCCAGAATAAGCGTAAAATGAAACAACAATCCAGTTTTTATTATTAAAGTATAAGCAATTCTGACAAAAACAGCAATAATCATTACAAAATATACACATAAATAAACAGACAGAAAGTTAGGCAAGCTTAGGCATGCGCACCGTTGTACAAGGACCTGTAACATAAGAAAATCATCCGAACAACTCATCAAACAGAGTTTAAGTTCAACGGTCAGTATTTTTTACTTCAGTCCAGATAACGTTAGTAAACGTTATCTCAGTTTTTCTCCTTCAATCATTATGTCTTTCTTTCTATCTCCAATCAATAAATACCACTGTGGTGATTACAGTTCTAACAGTTTCAGCATACGAATTAGTAATTTGTTTTCATCTGAGAAAATTCAAAATTTCACAGCAAAATTCTCAATCTAAGTTTTCCGACCAGTACCAACCAACGGTCCGTCCTGAATTTGATTCAACATTTCAATCAGTTGGTTTCTCACTTAGTTGAGTAAGTTCACAGACTTTGTCAAATTGGTCATCGTTCAGTAAATATTCAATTCACATTTTTTTCACCAGCATCCAGGCAAAAATCTTACTGTCAGTAGAATTTGTCAGTAAAATCTGAAGTATTAATTTAAAATTCAGTTTCCTTCCGGTTCAGGTCTAATCATAATTATTTTTCGTACTGCATTTTCTCAATCACCAAGCAGTGCAGTCATGAATAAAATATTTTTCAGTTTTATCGTACCATTGTTGTATATAGTTTCACCTGCAGCCTTGAAAACAAATACTTCCACTTTTCAACAGATTTTAAAATAAACATTTCAAGTAATAGACGTAATTAATTTCAGTTTCAACCAATCCTCAAGTCATAAAACAGTTTCTCAATCGTCTATAAAGCTCACTGTCATCTACTAGAATCCTTGAAAACATCACCAAAATAATAAAAGCTTAGAGCTAAGTTCACAATTTTCCACACTCAGAAATAAGTTGTGCAGTATCATCTCACAAAATATCAGGGCTCTAGCAGTTTTAGGATTTCAGGCTTGCAATTCATTCTCCTTTAATCTATAAAAATTCATAGATAAGAGAATATAAGAATTCACAGACTCTTTCAGTTTTAATGTCGTCCCTAAATCCAGTAATATCCAGCACAGTATTGTTCATAAACAAATTCATATCTTTTCAGTCGGTATCTTCCAGTGTATAAAGTCTTTGTTCAAGTAAATTTATACATGCCGTTATACGTCCAGTTACATCAATAAGGATCCTACAAATCCGTCATTTTCGTCAACCGTGAAAGTACGATTCAAAGATGCAGTTTAACTATCAGTTGCAATAAAAATAAGATAATGGAATTTTCGGTTTAAGGCGGAGTCATAAGGGGTCATTTTTACAACAAATTGAAGATTCAGTAAAATTAAAAATGAAAATGGAGAAAAGGGCTCTGTAGCACCCAAGCTACTACCATAATCTATCTTTTAAGCCCAACTCCATAAAAATCGGATCAAAATTAACGGCAGAATCTGGGAAATCCTTCCTAAAAATTCAATATCTATAGATATATAGCAAATGTTATTAAGATACAAAAATGTACAAAACTGTTCCCATATTCTGACGTTAATTTTGATCCGATTTTGATGGGATTGGGCTTAAAAGATAGCTTAAGGTAGTACCTTGGGCGCCACAGAGCCCTTTTTTCATTTTCGTTTTAATTTAATTTTAACTGATTTTTTACGCAAATTCTAAAACTCACGTATGACTGGAATTTCCGATCAAAATTCCAATCCCTCAAATTTGAAGGAGTTACTTATTTAGTAAACATAATAAGTCTCAGTTTCCTTTCTTTTTATCTTATTTCTTTCTTTTATTTAAAAAGTCATCTTTCAGTTTAGATTCGATAATGTCACTAGCTCGAACCTAAAATGACTTTATCCTAAACCGCGGTAGCGGTTGAACGGCGAGTAGTTTAACACAACATACTCAGTAAATGCTCTCAGTCCATAAGACCATGTTATATAAAATCCCTATTAGTGAGAGATCGAGCAAAAACGGTTTGCAGACAACCATGATAAATAAAATCGAACTTTTGCCTGTCAATTAAACATCCCGTCAGAAAGGCCAAACAAACCGACTCAGACTTACTTTCAAGGTCCACATTCTCGAGGAATGTCCCTTACCATACAAGAGTATCACAACAGTAACTACAATCATTCACACAGAAGACGTGAAAACCAAGGTGAAAAACTCAACACAGATTTGTACTTCAACAAGTCCAAAACTCTGTCAACATATCCATGGCCTCAATGAAATAGTTTAAGTTCAGTATTTAATTTCAGTCATGGCCGCACAATTTAATTCTTCGTCCTTGCAGTTTTAAAATTCCATGCAGAAACTCTCCCTCCGTTTCTGAGTTTTCCAATAATCGAATTAATTAATCGAAATTTTTCAGAGAGTTAAAATCCATCTATAGATGTCTAAGACGATGATTAACTCTTGAATCTTCATGAGCTGTCCGTTCATCAATTCTGCCGAAATTCGATTTAATTTAGAAAATTAACAAATGCAACTTTCCATCTTCCGTTCGATTAAAATCATAATTGAAATTTGGTTCTAGATTTTCACACTTGAAAATATAATGATAAGTCCAGTCTCACAAGTCACCAGATTTAATTTTCATACGGTTTAAATCATATTAAAAATCAAGCTTATCAGTTTCACACTTACAAGTACAACGATAAGTTCAGTTTCATCTCATGATGACAATTACCAATACGGTCAGTCAGTAACATTTTCGAAGTAAGTTCAATCACCTCCAGACTCTCAACCTTTGAATCAAAACAAACTTACTCGTCAAATGGAGTCTTCAGAGTCTATTGCTGCTACCTCGCAAACAATAGAAAATCATCAAAAGTCACTTTGCCCAGTGATGATTTGATGATTTGTCAAAAAAGTCATTAGACTTATCGCTCACTCATTACAGTCTAGAGTACAATTATTTCAAACAGTTTTGTCGAATTTTCAACAATAAACATAATTTTTAATTTCCAATAGATCAAGTAATCACTAACAATTCAGTTGCAACACAGTGGTAAAGAATTGACATTGATCATCTTACTGGCACTTAGTGTTCGTCCTTCAGTTTAGCACAAGTAAAGTTAATGCCGAACTGCAAGCGTAAACGTGCTATTACATCAGATAATTTCCTACAGTTAAATTTAGATTTTTTTTTACCAATCAAAATTCAAATTGTTCCCGGTCAGTTTCACCAGTCTCAAAATTCCAACAGCTTAAATCGTTTTATCGATTGATAACGTATTTCATTTCATATAGCTTCATTCAGTCTGATCTCAGTCAGAGTCTGAATATTTTATTTCATTATAGTTTTAACATTCTACAATAACAATTTTCAGTTCCGTAAACGAAAACTTAAATAAATACTTCACGGTTTCCTTCAATCATGGTTACACAATTTCGAAGGATTTATTTAGCTAAACTTCACAGTTACTACTAAAACTGAGTAAACTTCATTTTATTACATCACTCAAACTATACTTCCAGTATTTCAGTCGGTCTGATTATTAAGAGTTCTCCAATGAATCAATAATCAAGGCAGTATTACTTTAAATTTGCTTCAAGGTACAACACTCAAGCAACACAGGACCAAGTCCTCCTACTCCTCAGAGAAGTTTCAGTTTTCAGTCAGTTTTTGAAAGTCAACAAGCAATAATTATCAGCATAAGCAACGAACTCATGCTTGGGTGTACACTCATCAGCTACACTCTGAATGAGAACTGTCGATTTACTCCCTCCGTTTTCGTGCTGAAACGAAAATTCTGTAAAGATCACAGATAATCTTTCAAACTGTCGCTTTCAAAACATCCAAATTCTCATAATTAGATTCATCCTGCCACGCAAGTGTAACTTGCTCTTAAAGTAAATACCTACCCAATTACCAAACAAAGAGAGAATCTTTTGTATCTTCAGCGAAGAATTTTCGGTCTGACTTGTCAGTTTTCAAACTCAAATAAACCAGGTTTACTGAGTTTATTAAAGTGGATATCCGTGACCTCCTACGAAGTCACCACTTTCTAGAAAATTCTGGCATTTTAACTTCAAAGCATTCGGTCGGTCACCTCTGTGAGTAATTCTCTATCAAAATCACAAACCCAACTCAGCTGTGAATCAAATATTTCCCTGTAAAATTAATACATGCAGTGAGTCGAAGACTCAATACAGTAAAAATTTCAAAGGACAGATTAATGAATAATAAATTATTCATCAATCAAAAACATCCACCTCTTCTGTTTTCTGTCAAAACTTACTTTAACTCGCCAGTTTACAAAATCAAAATCAACTTGGTCGAATCATTACACAAATAGAGCCAAGTCAGCAACTAGCATAAAATTCAAAAACGAGCGTTCCATAAATAAACACCGTTCAATATAATAGGCCTACTTGACTTTAAATAAAAATCCCAAACAGTCTTTCCTTCCTTCCTTTTTTTTTTTTTTTTTTTTTTTTTTTTTTTTTTTGATGGACAGTCAAGTCATACAAAGGATTAGTCGAAAATACACTCAACTGTCTACATTCCGTGTTGGAGTGAATTTTTTCAACTTAATTTTTCATATAATTATTCAAACTTCCAGTCACAAAAAAACACCTTTCTGTCCAACCATCCGTATCGCATCTAGGTATAATAAAGTCAAGTAATCAACATATAAATACGTCCACTATTAAGTTTGTATTAAATATCGTTCGGGATAAATGAGTTTTATACTAGTACTAACAATTCGCCATAAAATCATTAAAGCAGTCAGTCTAATCCATTTGATCATGATTTTCAACCAATCTCAACCTTCCGTTACGAATTTTAATTTCAAAGTAACTCACATGAATTACTTATAAAATCGACAGAAATAACAAAATTCAACAGCTATCGATAGTCAATTATCCCTTAGCGTTATTTTCAAATTAACTAAATTAATCAATCCTTCCGTGAGTTCAACAGAGGTAATTTTAATAGATTAAATTTCACTGCAATTTTGACAATAAAATAATCTTTCTTCGGTTAGCGTTCAGTTCATTTATGTAACAAAATCTCTCAGTTTAGCAAGAAGATTGGCTCCTGCTTCAACTCTAGAATTTCGGTCGGCTTTTCCGATTTAGAATTTAACATGTTCGGTTTACCTGAAAATTAGACACCTTATAATTTTCAGCTTCGTTGTTTGTGGACTTTATTCACACGGTCAGACGTTCAGACGTTCAGAACAAACGGTCACGTAGTCATACAATGACTGGGCGACGCTAGTGTCTATCTTACCTCCTTCAGTTTATTAATAACTTTCCGGTAAAGCGTTTCAGCGTTTCAGCGTTTAAATTGAGGGCCTCTTAAACTCTTTGATAAAAGAGGAGTTGAAACGGCCTAAATATCTTCAAGTCTTATGGTAGGTCAGACACTTTCCGTTTTTCGTGCGGGTTACGGTCTAATCAGAAAAATAAATATTAAATAATTGCTGTCAGTCCATATTAAATGATTACCGTCAGTTAATATCAAATAAATACTGCCCGATAATATTAATTATTTACTGTCAGTTCACGGAACCTCAGGTTTTTATCTTCTGGATTTATTGATTCTGGTTTGACCAAAAATCATTCTTCCTTTTTATTTACTTTATTCAATTAATTTTGAATGTCAGTCGCTCGAATTTCCAAAGCTTTCCGTATTTTCAAGATTGCAGTTAAAACCTTTACTTCAAGGTCACTGAAACTTTCATAACTTTTCCAAGGGGAATTTTCCACTCATTCAGTTGAATACATATACACGCACCATCAACGCACTGCTCTGAATGCTACATGCATAAGTGATTTTTAAGTCATAAAGGACCCACTGACCAATTCAACTGAAGATAAGGAAATGCACTGAAACGAGCAGACCATACCAAATGCAAGCTATCAAGTGCTAGCAAGTACGTGTACTACCGAACTTCAACTTTGCACACGCACTCACTCACGTACATGCAGTACCACAACGAACTTCGTGTAAGTACTACAGTCCGTACCAGAAGATAAGGTGCCAATTTGAATTTATTGATTTGTACCAAAAAGTCAGCCGACTCATTCCGAGCGTCCACACACATACACAACAACAGAGCGCGAACTTCAACGATGTTACCACACAAGTGCGATTGCGCGTCCAGGAATTTTCATAAACCAAACGAACAAGTATGCCGCACAACCAGTACCCTGACTATTTGATTCAATAAATCCAAACTATTTTATTTCATAATTCAAATTTATTTTTACAAGGCCTTGATATAAAAATTGGAGTTAGACATGTTGTATTTTCATTCCATCCCGTTCCGTTTACACTTGCTAAGATCGCAATCAGCTGATGTAGTCAACTTTGACTCAATAAACGAGATAACTCCAAAATCTCAGTTTATTCCGTTTATTCCAACCTTACAGCAGTCCGTATTTAAGTTCAAACAATTCCAAGCCAGATCAGCTGTAATTTATTTCTAGTCATCAATTTTTCACTCACACTTTCAAACATATATAAACAGATTAACCAAAATATTATTTCAATCAAAAACCTTCCGTTGCCATTAACCTAGAAATGGCATAGTTTTAAGTCACAACAAAAATAATTTTTATTCACCTAACTTAAATTTCATTCCGTAACTCGAGTTTATTTTTATCGTTGCGCAATAAATAGAAATCCCGATTCCAGGTACTAGTACATAAAAACTTAGCGGTGAAAAACAAAATTTATAAACACAAAGATCTTTGTATATTTATATATATTCACATTCAGTATTTACATTCATGATCACTGTAACAAACACTCAATGTATGATTATCGTTCCGTTTGTGCACACATACATATAAATATTATCACAGTAAATAAACTTAGTTCCAAAACACTCAGTAAAACACGATTTTGTTCGGGGTCAAGTTCCGAGCCACGGATCGTCACTCGTGCATGTACAAATACATGACGCTACGTGAACAAGTCCGAAGCAAAAACCGAGTGGTGACAAGAAAGTGTACGGTTGTCGATTAGCCGGCAGCTGCAGCGCGGCTGCAAGCACAGCGCTCTCTGGGACCAGGTGGCGCGCGCATCCATCAGCACGGAGCAGATGGAGACAAAGAGATAGATAGATAGTTCGTTTATTTCACCTTGAGGTAGAACCTCGTCTGGTGTCCAAGTAATTCATGTACAGGTTAAATTAATATACAAGAAAGATAGAAGTAATAATATGTGAATTATGATAATAATAGATGTTTTACAATGGAGTTTCAAATAGTAGTAATATGTAACACATGAGTTAACGTTGAAGTGTCTGACAGCAGAGATTTTTACCATACCACGGTATCACAATATCGCGAGTTCACTATATCACACTAGCTGTTGAGGCAGATGATGGGCGGCGGGGACGGGAACAAGAGGGCACAGTAGACCCTCGTTCACTATCCTCGAGTTCCAATCAATGATGTCTCTGGCGTATAGGGCATCTCTGGTCGCTCGCTTAAAAGTGTTGAAGTTGTCCATGTCGAAGTTGGTGATGTCGAGAGAGTTCAGTAGAGCAGAAGCCTGAATCAAAAAAGATCTTTGCCACGTTGCTGTTCGAGGAGTTTTGTAATACAAGATCTCGGGCGGGTTTCGACCAGTTCTGAGTTGGTGAGTGTCGATGTTGAGACGCTGAAAGTGACTTGCCAGGTAGGTGGGCGTACCTGTGGCAATGATCTTGTAAGCTGCGGTGCAGGTTAGATACTCACGTCGACGGAGGGTAGAAAGCCAGCCGAATTCAAGTCGATGCGGTGTGACGTGGGCGTCGTACGGGATGTTGCCGAAGATGAACCGGATGCAGGCGTTTTGTGCTCTCTGAAGTTTCAGATTTTGTGACTTGTCGAGATGTAAATATACAGCACTGGCGTAGTCGAAGTGAGGTAAGATCAGAGATTGTACCAAGTGAATGCGCATAGGTTTTGTGAGAGAGTGACGGAAGAATCTCAACGAGAAAAGACCTGAGTAAACTTTCGAAGAGACCAGCTTAGCGTGGGATTTGAACTCAAGAGTAGGCGAGAGCGTAACTCCCAGGTTTTTTACTTCGGTGACGTAGTCTAGCGTGACTCCGTCTACAGTTATTTTCGGGAGGGAATCTAGATCTATATTTGGCGTGTATTTATCACTTCCGAGGATCATAACCTTTGACTTGGCTGCATTAAGCGTTAGGCCATTTTGGGCAGCCCAGTCGGCGACAGATTGAGCATCGATACTTATTTTGCGGATGCTGTCGAGCAGTTCAGGAAGGCCACAGTGCGGGTATATCTGGGAGTCATCAGCGTACTGTACGCAGCAGGCGTATTTAAGGACCTTCTCAAGGTCATTACCAAATGCGCAGAAGAGACACGGGCCAAATGAGCTTCCTTGAGGGACTCCGGAGTCGACGTTGCACCAATCACAGGTGTTACCATCATCATCTATGACTGCTTGAAGTCTGCCAGTGAGGTAAGAGAAGAACCATGTAAGAGCGGAGTCAGACACATTAAATTCTCGTAGCTTTCGGATGAGAATGGGGTGAGGTATACTGTCGAATGCTTTGAACAGGTCGAACAGAATCAAGATGGTGAGCTCGTATTGATCGATGGCCTTCCGGACATCATCCGTGACGCGAAGTAAAGGGAGAGAGAGAGAGAGAGAGAGAGAGAGAACGTCCGCGCGTCTTTTCTATCTTTCCAGCAAGACGCTAAATACCGCTTTAACAGCGTGAATCAACTTGCAAGTACTGCACCGGCTGACTTTTCTCCCTCCTTTCTTTATGCATCCACAACTCGGTCAGTTTATTCAGAAGCAATAATCCAGCTTTCAGTTTGTTCAATAACTACAATTCAGCCTTCGTTCAGTTGATTAAAATTCCTTCTTTCACCTCTATCTTCCGCCATAGTCGTTCTTAATAATTGGCCCGTTTCAGCAATCACTCATTGCACCGGTCGGTTATGAATTTCATTACCCCTTCTCGCGCACTTCCGTCACATACTAAATTAGTCACCTCACCTGCGTTCAGTTGGCTTGCATTTCAGCCATGAGCAAAATCGTTGGTATATTAAAACAAAACTCACACCTTCGAAGATTCTTGCGCCAACGTCGCTCAGGAGTACCGGCAGCCATTTTGATCTTCCGTTGATTCCGTCCTCGCACGCCCGTAAAATACAAATGGCGTTGGCGTCTTCCTCTCTCTAATGTGCAGGACACGAAAAGTATCAAAATTTCACAAAAGCAATCAATCTCCCCCGTAAACAATAATAAAATTCAGAATCACAGACACTGCACACTCAAAGTAAAACCGCCGCGAGATCAAGCACCGACCGTTAAAACAAAGGCAAGATGGCTGCCGCGCGAAGAATCTTCACCGGACCGATATGCGAAAATTTTTCCTGAATTACTGTGTCTTAATTCGCGCACTGGAAGCGATGATCCGGGTCCACAACCTGTTGGGGTAGTGGGTATGATAAATAAAGATAGACACAAGTTTAAGTAAAAGTAAGGTTTATTCAGTTACTCGGGCACACAGACTTTCGGGACGTTCTTAAATCTACGACTTACTCGCGCGGGCAACGCGGACGGAATGCCCTAATGGCGGGCAGATAGCAAGGACTTGCAAGTCCCGTAATAGAGGGAGCTGCGGAGCGGCTTCCTCTATGCTTACAGAATAGTACGAGAGTCAATGAGTAGCTGTTGACGCTATAACTCCAACAGTTTGTTATACAAGTCCAAATAAATAAATAAATGTTATTTTTTATAAAGTCAATTTGTTGAGAATTTCATTAAACTAACCAAAACTACACTCTTAAAAATATTTTTAATGGTTGGGGCTTGAAAAATTTTTAGTTCCGTTTTCTGTTAGAGCTTCATAATTCCTAAAGGTTAAAAATACTCTTTACTAAAGTCAGTGAAATTTCATTGAAAACATTAGTTTTTTACTAAACAATATCAATAACAATCACTTTACCATGGTTAAAAAGGTAAAGAGATTGTTATTTTTTTTCAAAAACACCGAAATCATTAATCGTACGTGCGATTGTACGCGCGGTTGTACGTACGATCTCACATGAGATCTTATTGAATATTTTCACTAGGGTAAACATCTAAATTTTTTGACTTGCGCTTAAAATTTTTCATCTAATATTGCGTATATACTTATAATTTAAAAAAATTTGATTATATTTTATTAAGTTTATGTATTTTTTATCATCGAAGTACACATTTATTAAATGATGGCTTCAAAAACAAAAAAATTTAAACTGAAATCAAATAAATGTGCTTACATTAACTGTGACAATAAAAAAAGTGCAATATATGAAAAAGGGGAAGAAATACAATTTTTTCATTTTCCGAGTGACAAAGACGAATCACGCTGTAAAGAATGGGTGAAGTGATCAGGTAAATATAGTAATTAAATTTAAGTCCTCATAATAATTATTATTATAATTTTTTTTTTTTTTTTCAAGAAATAATTATTTTTAAAGTTAATAGCAAGAAAGATGTAAAAATTTATAAACAAGCCATCATTAAAAAGCATACAATTAAAAAGCGCCGAGTTGTGTCAATTTCTTTCCTGCAAAATTCTTAGTCTATAAAAGCGCTTTTACAAAAACTTTTAATAGGTTTTTTTTTTAAGGATGTCTACTAGTTCAATGCAGGAAGAAAGTGGGAGAGACAGGGAACCGTAAAACAATTTTATTTTCAACTCTCTATTACTCATTTATTCATGTTCTTTCTTTAACTTAACTCTAATTTAAAATTCAAAAAAGGTTTGGAAAACTTAAGAAAAATCTTGAAAACTTAAACTATTTTTCAAATAACAAATCTCTGTAGCAAAATTTTGTAAAGGTTTTTTTCACATAAAAATCAGGATCTGAATATACAAGTTTCAGGGTCAAAATTAGTAAAAAAAAAAGCAATTCGAGCAATTTTTGTTCAACCAGCCGCGTTAATACAAAGGAATTCCGCCACTGGGCACTTATTTTTTGTTATGTCTTTTGCAAAAAATCGGAAAGAGTTATTTAAAAAAAATACAAACAGATTTTTGGAATTTTATTAATTATTAATAATAAATTTTCTTTTTATTCTCTTCTGCTTTAAAAAAGCTGCAATTTGAAAAAAAAAAAAAAAAGTAATTTGATTTCCTTAAGACTTTGTATTAAACTCACTAAAAATACTAATTAAGATTTTAAATAAGCAAAACGGACATATTGAGAAAAAATCAACAGATTACTATGCTGCAAAATTTGGATAAAAATTGAATAATTCGCTCTGCTTTACGTAACTAGTGAACTTCCTTGAATTTTTTACGATTGGATTGACAGTTTTTTAAATCAGAATTCGACTTATGTGTCAGGATGATCAATAAATTTATCTTCTGAACATGTTGCAAATTTTACGACAAAATTTTTCAAAAAAAATTGATATTTTGATTAAAGTTATAATACTAAAAAATATTCAAATTATCTCGCAAAAACTGAGTACCTTTGCCAGAATCACTTTAGTCCTCACAGTTTGAGTACATATGATTCAAAGATTTTATAAAATAATTTACCTTTAATGCACCCATCAGTTCAGCAAAAGAAATTTCCGAAATTTTATGACTACTTTAGTTGTCAATGATAGAACATCTGCTGATTCATTTACTACTATGTCTACGACTCATTTTCAAAGCTTTGACTCTGTAAAAAATAATCAATGTAATCAAGAAAATATGGCAATGGACTGGGAAAATTCTAACGAAAAATTAAACTTTAATGCTACAAACCACAATACTCAACAACAATCAACATCATCAAAAATTGAAATGCATTTGGATTCAAGTTGTTTGTGGATTGAAAATTTACAATCTTTCACTACCTTAGAAAGTATTAGCAAATTTTTAAGAACGAATTCTTTACCTGAAGCATGGTGCTGGGTCAACTGTAGCGATCATCTTGAATTTAATGTCGCAGATAAAAAAACTATGATGACTCGATGCCAAGTACAAATAGGCGAGGAATCATGTGTAACTGGCAGTACAACAGATGAATCTTTTTATTTTGCAGTCAAAGATAAGTTAACTTGTATTGAAGATTTTATTAAAGCTCAAGAAAATGTAGAAAAAACGTCGATTTGTATAGGAGGCGATCAGAGTCTAGGAATTCAGCGAGCTTCCAATTGCGATCGATTAATACCACCTCAAGATATGTTGAAATCAGATACCGTCAACTCCAGAAGATGTAAGCTTTGTAGAAGTTTTGTTAAAGCTGCTAGTGCCATTAATCGCGAGTCAGCAAATGCTGACTTTTCAACTCTTCATGAGCAGATGCAGGCTTTAAAATACAACATGACTCTTTTGCAAAAGCAAGTGGACAGATACAAAGTATGTAAACAAAATTTACTTCGACAAGCATTGGAGTTTGAAAAAAAGCTTAAGGCGAAAAAAAAGAGTGTCTTGAAGAAAAAATCGCAGAGTTATCTGAAATGCAACAAGAGTTTGTAAAAAACTGCTTTAAATTTGTTGATATGAATCCAAAGCAGAGGCGATATTCTCTCGAAGCGATGAGTACTTGCCTTTTAATGCGGTCTCTTGGCAGTCGATTATATAATCGAATGAAAAGTTTGAACGTCTTACCACTGCCTTGTAGAACAACTTTAAGTAAATATGTTCAAGATCTTGGACTAGATTTTGGATTTCAAGAACCGATTTTTGATTGTCTCAAAAAACGTGCGTCTCAAATGGAATTGTGTGAAAAGCGAGTTATAATATTAATCGATGAAATGTTCCTTAGTGAAGCTATTTGGTTTGATTCAAAATCTTTGAAATATAAAGGTTGTGTGGAACTCGGAAAATATACGCCAACTGATGATTTCAAAAAAAAAAAGCTGACCACGGTGCTGTATTTATGATTCAGCCGTTACAAGGAGATTGGGTCCAAATTGTTGGACTATTTCCTAGCAAATCAGCAGTGACACAATATCCTTTAAAAGTATTAATAGATGATTGTATTAAAAAATTAGGTAAAGCAGGATTTAAAACCAACGGGGTGTGTACGGACGCAGCATCGTGGAATCGAGGAGTTTGGACAAAATTAGACGTATCAGCTGATGTTTCATCTTATTGTGAGAATCCATATAAATTTCCCGAAGGTCATCCATTTTTTGAAGAGGACTCAAAGCTTTACTTTTTTTCTGATGGACCTCATCTAATCAAAACTTTTCGAAATGGAATATTATAGGCTAAAAGGTTTTGGACTCCAGATGGTTTGATTGATATCAGATAATGAGACAAAAGACAAACTGCTTGGACCGACTCAAAAAAGAATTAAATATCACCCCTCTTTTCTACTATAGATATGTTGATGATGTTATCTTATGCGTGGACAAATCAAAATTGATAATTTATCTTCAAGTTTTCAATGAATATGACGAGAACCTTGTTTTTACTGTCGAGACAGAGACGAATAACAGAATTAATTTTTGAGACATGACTATTATAAGAGAAAATAACGTACTCATAACCAATTGGTATAGGAAGGACCTAGTTTCGACAAAGACTATTAACTATTTTTCAAACCACACTATTTCACAGAAAAAAAATATTGTTTATAATTTAGTGGACCACGCTATAAAACTTTCAAACTCACGGTTTCATGATACAAATATTGTACTGGTCAAAAAAATACTTAATGACAATGACTACGATACTGACTTTGTGGATACGAATATTAAAGTTGGACTTAGAAAAATCAAATTTAATTCTAAAAAAACAAGTCAAAAATTCAAGCCATGACAATGACGACGATAACTCCAATAAGAAAATTATCACTATTCCTCTTCCTTTAAACAACAAACGTACCTTCAACAGAATCTCTTCCTCTTTGAAACCATACAACATCCGAACAATTCCCCAGATCAAAAAACCATTAAAGAGCTGTATTAAACTCGGTAAAGATTTGACCCCCACTATGCAAGAGACTTGTTCTGTTTATAAGTTGTCTTGCCGTAATTGCCCTGCTTAATATATAGATCAGACTAAAAGACCTCTTATAGACAGAGTTAGTGTGAGCACTATGATTTTAGGGACCCCGAGTCTGTTGTTTCAAAACACAGGAATTTTT
The DNA here is from genome assembly GCA_038277355.1 of Encarsia formosa. Taxonomy (NCBI): domain Eukaryota; kingdom Metazoa; phylum Arthropoda; class Insecta; order Hymenoptera; family Aphelinidae; genus Encarsia; species Encarsia formosa. The sequence goes on from CM076184.1 coordinate 72,761,996, forward strand.
ATGATCACAACTTTAATTGGGATGGCACTAAGATTCTAGACATTGAAAGAAATGCATACAAACGTAACATTTCTGAAATGCTTTTTATAGGTTCTAATCTTAACAATTTAAACAAAAAACGGGATGGCAAAGTTAAGTGTTGTTTATGAAAATTTGGCTCGGAAATTAGGATAAGACATTACATACGTGTTTATTTTATTTTATTTTTTAATTTTATATTATATTGGTTTTATTAATTTTTTATTTTAATGGGAGAGTAATTTTGTTTATATTGTTTTGACACATTTATGTTTAATGAAGGGAGTGATCTTATTTGTATTATTTGACTTGTTTTTATCTCATGTGTGAGCAATTTTAATTCATATTAGTTTGATTTAATTTTTGATAATTGAAAAATTTAAAGTATACACTTAATTTTTTGAAATAATTTTATTCAATTTTGAACGATTTGTAGATTTGCCGATAATACAGTTCTCTCTTTATACCACTGCGTTCCATGACTAATGATTCATTTTTTCATCACACTATCCAATCCCCGCTTCATTTCTGAATCAACTTCTCGCGGTGTTGGTTTAACTTGCAGCAGTTGTTTCTTTTGCGTTTTAAATTGACATTCAGATAATTTTTGATATTGTTAACTTTTCTTTATATTTAAGTAAGTTGAGGTGTTTGTGTTGTAAATTATTAACTGTATAATACTTTGATGAATTGTTACCGTGTTTCTCCTATAATAAGACCGCTCCAAAAATAAGGCCGCTCAAAATTTTCCAAGAGCCCATTAAAATAAGGCCTCCCCCAAAAATAAGGCCGCCCCAAAAATAAGCCCTCTTTTGAAAATTCAAACTGTAAAGGCGTTGGTTGTCAAGCGTCAGTTGTGAACGAACGTTGATACCTAAGACTTGCATAGTTTGAACTTGCATAGTCACTCGATATAGCTGTAAACAAACCTTTTAAAGATTACTTAAGGGAAGAGATTAATGACTACATCGAACATCGAATGCAAAGAAACGCTCGAGGCAACGTCATCAAACCCTGCATTCAAGAAGTTGTGAGTTGGGTGAAAAACGCATGGGATAAAATTTCAGAGGAGACTGTGGCAAATGCATTACGAGCAAGCTATTTGGATAAAAAATTTGGTTTTGAAGAATCGTGTATTGCCAAACATGAGCGGTTGGGCCCTCTTATCTTAGAAAAGTTACAATCTGGAGATATAAATAATAATAATAATTTCAATATCTATGAGGATGTTATGGAAGAGGACGAGATTGCTGTATCCGAGTAAAACTTAAATTAAATTTGTGTTCGATTACTTTATTAATAAATTTTTGTGCTTTCAACTGAATGATTTTATTTTTTTTCTACAACTTTACCTAAAAAAAATAAGGCCTCCCCCGAAAATAAGGCCTCCCCCAAAAATAAGGCCTTTTTCGAGAAAAAAAAGAAAATAAGACCGGTCTTATTATAGGAGAAATACGGTAATAATTATTTATTGTGATTTTGTTCAATAAAGCTCCTCCTGAAGAGGTTGGCAAACCCTGGCCAATGAAATGTTGAGGAAAGATTTAGATGTTTTGATTTTTTTTTTTAAATTTTTTTAACACAATACCTCTACCTTCAAGTGGTCCATACATTAATAATATATTCAACTTTTAGTTTCTAAAGAGAATGAATACAAGCCAAATTTAAAAATGGCTTATAAATTAACAGAGGACCATCTGAACCCGAAAGGTTTTTTAGCTATGAACGTTCCTTTGGCTTATGAAGTGAGCATTTTAGAAATTACTATTTATGTAATTAAAAAAAAAGTTAAGCCAATAATATTTTCCTATCAATTCTCTTGCAGTTATTTGATAAGCGAGTAAGTGCTGCTCTGCGGGTTTTGAGTGCAGAGAGTTCCCCTTTTAAGTAAGATTTTGAAGGTGCTTTGCCTACTATCCTGTTCATTGAAAGAATTTCATCTTTAATAAAAGCAATTTCAGCGAACAACGCATTAACTGCTTTAAGATCTAATAATACGACTGAAAAGGTACCAATTTTATTTTTATTAATCATGTAAAAGTACTGATAAAAAAAAATTATTACTATTGATAGATCTATTTTTTTTTTTTTTTTTTTTTAATTGCAGATAATCAAAAATTTTTTAAATTATTTATTGTATTGGAAGCGAGAAACCGATGAAACTCCATTCTTGACATTTTCTGTGACCCCCCAAACTTACGAGGGATTAGTGGTTTCATTGCGGGCTACACTGCAGTTAGCTGATGATTTGTTTAAAAAACAATCTTATGATTATCTAATGACCGAAAGATTGACTCAAAACAAGTTAGAGGTTGGTGTTTTCATTGATTAATAATAAATTTTATTAGATTAAAAAAAAGTCCTGAGCTTAAAGCATTATTAATCCGTATAATTTAATTACAGTTACTATGTGGTATAATAAGGTCAATGTGTGGGTCGAACGACCATCCAGATTGTAAAACATTTTTACAATGGGTAAAAATTATTAACACACGATCGCTGTTGCAACCTCCTAAAGGAACAAACGCAGTTAGTGACGAAATGTTAGGACAACTACTGAGTAGTAATGAAGGGACTCTAGCAATTAAGGATTTAAAGGATCATTGTCTAAAAAAGGTAGATGAAAGTCTTGAAAAAAGTTTGTCCGCTGATGAGCAAAAACTTCAAGATGCAGAAGAAGAAATGTGTGAAAGAGAAGGAGAAGAAGCAGCCCACAATTTGTCTTGTGCAATGAAAGAACATAATTACGACGTAGTTGAAACTAGTCCGGTGGTATTATCTTATGTAGCAGGTTTTGTTGCTAAAAAATCGCAGCGATTCTCACAATGTGATGATTGTTTTGCTAGTTTAAAAGGGAGCCGTGATACTGACTTTATGAAAGATAATAATTTGTTTACTCAATTTATGGATGAAGGTTCTTTGATTCATCCAAGCAAAGAACTTTTCAACATGTTAAGTTGGGCAGAAAAAATTATTTTATATGAAGTTAGTACACACGACATGTCTCCTAATACAATGTTTGACATAATGGAAATTATATTGTACAAAAATAATAATGGAGATAAAATTCCTACTGTAGGTTGCACAATACATCATCTAGAACTAACTCGAAATGTACTGTGGTATTTTCTTCGAATGAGAGAAAATTTCTTAGCTGATTCATTCAATAAGTCATTAAAAGAAAAAAAAATAAACAAAAGCAAAGCAGAAAAAACGCAAAATTTCATTAATAATTTTTGTGATCTATAATATTTACAACTTTCATTTAAATGATAATTTGCGCATTAAGTGTAATTAAGTTTTAATAAGTTATTTTACTTCAATAAGTTTAAAATCCCTAAATACTAAGATTGGTGTGACCGGATCCGAAATGCGCACGCACTTCTTTCGAATTGATACGTTCGATTTTTTGTTGTTTACGATTTGAAATTTTAAGTGGTTATGATTCGATTTTGAGAATATAACCTCATGCGGTGATATTTAATTAAATGTTCTGATTAATGTGATAATCATTATCATTACTTTTGCAATCGCGTTATTAACTGCTACGCACTACTCTTGAGAAGAAATACATTGTCAATTCCTGGAAATTATACATTCTCATCGGTTTCAGGTAGGTAACAAATTATATCTGCTTTATAATTTGCAATTTTTTTAAAAGTATTCTGTAACAGCTACCGCGTCGATTAAATTCGAATTCGGCGCTAACTGTTATGGAACGCAGATGCGGATCGGTAAGTCAGGTGATGACGAGATCTACCGATCAGCATGACTCTAAGTTTAGCGCTTGGCGCGATCACACGTGTATCCGAGAGCAAATATAGAATTTACTTTTTTGTGTTGTTAGATAACTTTATTGGAGTGTGTTAGATAAAGTTATCAGTGAGAAGTTGTGTAGATTTTCCTGTGATCCAGTTGTCATTGGATCGGAGCGGGGAAGGCGAACATCTCACGGAAAGTCAGCGTGCGGCCTTGGAAGGCATTGTCGTCTTGTGTGAAGCCATTCGGGCTAGTTGTAATTATTATAATTATTGTTACATCAAGCGAAGGTGCACCTGCTAGAAAAGTAAGTCCGCGTAGCGGTTAGACATTGTATGTTTGCTTGTGTGATGGTTAGAGTCAGAGTGTGTGCGAAGTACAGGAAGTACTTAGATTTTTGTATCGGAGTTAGTCCAAGCCTTTGTTCTTTTGGCGCGCTGCAGCAAGCAGACGAGCGCGAGTGAGTGTGTGTGTGTCGGTGTGTTGATAGCGACCACAACACAGACGACGAACTTTATTTTTGTAGAATCAATTTTCGTCGACTTAAGATTTCGAGTCATTCGGGTTGGATTGTTTGTAAACAATCAGATAGAATTAATTTGGAATATTATGTAAATTTTTGATTCATTTATTTTTCTTGTTAATTAAAATTATTAAAATTTACATTTTATCATTAATTTAATTAACCCGTGTTCCTGCGATCGGTCCACGTAAACTCACGCCACTACCGACGAAGGAGAGCAGCCGCGCCGCGTAATAAAAACATTAGTTCGCGTACGCGTCTTCCCCCCTCTTTTCAGGTATTGAAGAAAAATCGACGGATTATCGTGTGCACAGAAAGTGCATTTTGTCGTCAGGCCGGAGGAGTGCGGACGACGATCGCCGCGGGTTCTCGTGTTCAATCACGATCCTCCGAGGAATTAAATTCCTTAATTCGAGCCCTGTGACAATTCATTACACTATTTTCAATTAAAAAATTCTAATAAACTGTTTAATTTCCTATAACAGTAGCCTTTAACGTAAAAGCATACTGTAATAATTTAATTTTACTTTTTTTAGATCATTGTTACATTTCGAGCATTTGGTTTATGGTTAACATAATTCAATGAATTCATGTGCCATGAAGATGAGGAGATCTCTTTAATGCTGTTAGCATCAGTTGATACAGGTACATAATTAATTTTAAGATGTTGTAATTTTTTTTTTTTTTTTAATTATTGCATTTTTTGCATAATAATTAAATTTTGTTTTAACCAACATTATTTGTTGGTTAAAACGGATTGTATTGTTGTATCGATGAGAAAACTGGCCCCACCGCAAAAGCTAATGTTTATCGTTTAATATTGTTTATGAAAAACTATGTTCGTTTTTTAATTTAAGATTTTTTAATTGATTTTCTCACAGACTATTTAGATTATTATGAAATTTTTTTATGATTGAGTTGAATAAATAATAAATGTTTGTACGATAGTACAGACAAAATCAGAAATTTTTTTTAGTAGCAAATAAAAGGTTATAAATATCATCTAATTCGGAACATATGAGGTGTTGGATGGAAAAATCACCTAAAGTAAAAGTTGATTAAGAAATAAAATGAATGCAAACAACTCGAATAGAAAAAAATAATAATAATAAATAAGAAATTCTTATTTAACACTGAAAAAAATTATGATAGTCTAAAATAATAATAATTTAACAATTTTAAATCAATTTTTCTTGAAACGAGTTTTTACTTTAGGTCGTTTTTTCATTCAACGTAAAGTATGAGTGACATTAAAGGAGTAGGCGGGGAATGGAATTGATTTGTCTTTTTCCTTCATTAGTGCTCACAAAAGCATGTATTTTTTTTATTTATTCTTTTATAGGGAGAAAAACCTTGGTCCAGGAAGTGAAAGGGTTGAGCTGGTACATTGTATTCAGTCTACCAGCCTCTGGGGGAGGGGCGTTGTAACGGTCGTTTGACCCATTATCGCTCCCCCAGAGGTTTTTCTCGGTTATTTAATTAGTTAGTTTTAGATTAATAAAATGTACCTGCCAATGGCAGGCCCATTTGTAACAGCAGGAGCAGACGGCCGAGCAGGAGCAGATAACGGAAGGGCACCGCAGCAGAAGTAGCCTCCCAGCTGAAAAAATATAATGGAAATCCGTAAGGAAACCCGTACGGGGACCCGTAAGGGTTCCTGTAAAGGACCCCATACGGGTTTCCGATACTGATATTTGGTCAGGGTTCCCGTACGGGTTTCCATACGGGTTTTTTTTTTTTTTTTCTTTCAATTTTATTTTCAAACTATTTTTTTATTTATTTAATTTAATATTATTATTAGATATTGATATATTATTCTTTAAAAGATTTAATTATTAATAATAAAACTATTTTGAATAAAATTATCGAAGAAAAAAATTTTGTTCGACTGAGATTCGAACCCACGACCCCAGGCATGGCAGGCAGACACTCTACCAACTGAGCCATTGAGCTAGCTTGCTCGAAGATTTTAACAACTGTTTTATATTTGATTTTTAACTAGTCTCTCTCAGCGCGCAAACACGAGCAATTTTATTACATAATCTACATCTAAAAGAAATTTTGTCGAAGCTTCATCTAAATTAAAGGGCTTAACCGACAATAAGTTGTATATTAAAGAAGTTTAATTGAGGTCTTGATGCATGCTAGCTCAATGGCTCAGGTGATAGAGTGTCTGCCTGTGATGCCTGGGGTCATGGGTTCGAATCTCAGTCGAACAAAATTTTTTTCTTCGATAATTTTATTCAAAATAATTTTATTATTAATAATTAAATCTTATAAAGAATAATATATAAGTATCTATTAATAATATTAAATAAATAAAAAAATAGTGTGAAAATAAAATTAAAAGAAAAAAAAAAAAAAAAAAAACCCGTATGGAAACCCGTACGGAAACCCTGACCAAATATCAGTATCGGAAACCCGTATGGGATCCTTTACAGGAACCCTTATAGTTCCCCGTACGGATTTCCTTACGGATTTCCATATGGATTTTTTCAGCTGGGCTACGGTGAGCGCGGGCAGTGTCACCACAGCAGTGAGCTGAGATAGTCGCGTATCAGCTGCGAGCGTAAAACTGTTGTCGCGAGACTCTACGTCGTAAAAGTAATTGTTATTCGGGTGAGAAGTGCACCAGTTCTTGAACGTGAGTACCTTTCCGTATCTGCTGGGCTAAGGGCCCTCGTCTACTCCTGCGGCAACGAGATTGTAATTTTTGTGTAATAAAAGTGTGAGTTGCAGACAGCAACCTACCTGTGTTCTTTCTAATCACCCTGAACCCCCTTTTCTTTGTTGATTATTGTTGATTTTTGGTACAGAGCAAAAGCTCTTACAACTAAATTTTGTTAAATACCAGAACTTGAAAATTCAAATTCTGTGAAGTCACAGAGTTTGAAGTTGAAAGTCAAAATAGGCTTACTCTCTTTTAATAGCGGATTCTTTTTCGTTTTTTTAGAGTTAAGATGCAACATGAAAACAATTTTTAAAAATCTTGGCCGCTCTAGGACTGCTGTGGGGTCAGTCTGCAATAGCAAACACAAAATCAACGTGACCATCAGGAGCTACCAAACGGTTCCAGAATTTGAGAAAGGGATAGCTCTTGATATAATTGGAGAGGTTCAGTATCAAGGTATTTTTTTTATTTTAAATATTATTTTAAACAAGCTACTAAATATCTTCAAAAATTGAAACATACAAAAAAATAAAATAAAAATAATTGTAAAAGTAATTAAAAAAATGAACTAAGTTTTACAAAATTAATTTTCATTTTTTTTCCTTTTTTTTCTTTATCTATCGAGTCAAACTATTAGTTTTGAGTGAAAGTCAGTACGTTGTATTCGAGATTTGATTAAAACTTAATTCAAATGAAACAGAAATAATTAAAAAAATGGCTTTGTAGCTAGCAAGCTACTATCTTAAGCTATATTTATCAAAGCTAATCCCATTAAAATCGAATCAAAATTCGCTACATAATATAGGAAGAACTTTTGTGATTTTTTTAAGCGTAATCATTATTGGTATATCTATATATATTCAGTTTTCAGTAAATTTTTCCCATACTCTGAAGCGAATTTTGATTCGATTTTGATGAGGTAAGGTTTAAAAGATAGCTTAATATAGTAGCTTACCCGCTACAAAGCCCATTTTAAAATTTTTATTTTTATTTTCTATAAATACAGTTTTTTTTTTATAAAATGGATAGGTATAACTTCATTACAAAAATCTACAAAAAATGAATTTTTAATCAGTTTCTCCTTTTTTTTGCAGGGGAGTACCTTAACATTGTCTGTGAAGACCAAGAAAAATTGAATGTTCTTACAGATGTGCACCCACTTCCACTAAGGACCGTGATCAATGCCAACATGCAGCTACGAAAAGCTACTCAGAACAAATAAAGCTGTATCTTTTTTGTTTGTTTGTTTGTTTTTTTTTTTTGTTTTTTTTCCAAGTTCAATATTTTACACAATTTATTATTACAATTTGTAAGGAACAAATTTGTTCAAAAATTTTTAATCATTTAAATGTAATAACTAATAAGGGAACGTTCACAAACCACGTGGCCCAAACAGGGGGGAAGGGGGGGGGGCGATTAAAAGGCTACGAAAGGTTACGTGGGGGGTAGGGCTGTTGATTCAGAAAGGCACGTGGTTTTTAAAGTGCATGAATCGATGTTTCGATTCATAATATTTAACTGTTGAACGTTAAAACCGAATCCATGCCTGCCATCTGATTTGCGCCTGCGTGGCCGTGTGCAAGTAAAAACTCGTCAAAGTTTTGTTTTGACTGTCCCGTACGAGCTTCATTATCACCGCATGTAGGTAGCTTCTGTAGCTCATGGTTCTCTGCAGTCTGCAGCTATTTTGTGATCGGCTATCTCCCAAGCCTTGAACCCCCAAAACTCTGGGCGCCCGAGGTCAACAAAAAAACTAGCTAGCTATTCCCCAAGCTCTAAACCTTTAAGACCCTGAGTGCCCGAGTTCAACAAGAAAATAGATCGGCTATCCCCCAAGCTCTAGACCCTCAAAACCCTGGGTGCCCGAGTTAAATTATTCCAAAAATATGAGTGCATTTTAATTAACGAAATAAATAATCTGTTCAGTTTTTTTGTTGAACTCGGGCGCCCAGGGTTTTCGGGGTTTAGAGCTTGGGGGATAGCTAATCGGTTTATTTATTGAACTTTACGCCCAGGGTTTTGAGGGTTTAGAGCTTGGGGGATAGCTGATCAGTTTATTTATTGAACTCGACGCCCAGGGTTTTGGGGGTTCAAGGCTTGGGGGACAGCTGATCAGATTATTCATTGAACTCTACGCTCAGTGTTTTGGGGGTTTAGAGCTTGGGGGTTAATTAACCAGTCTATTTATTGAACTCAACATTTTTTTTGTTTTTTTTTTTAGACGTCAGATTTATTGGGGGCGGGGGGGGGGGGGTTAGATCTCAGGACACTCCCTAGCTGAAAGGAGTTGTTGCACCCCTGGTATTAAATCATTAAATTATAACTTAAAAAATAATGTTTTGAAAAAACTAATAGTATACATATTTACAATTTGAAATCGTAAAAAAACCACGTGATTTTAGGGGGAGGGGGGTCGAAAATTTGATACAAATACTACGTTAGTAGTAGAGCTAAGAGAGTTCTGGCTCATGAGCTAGAACTCTCGTGACTTTTTGAGCCACAACTCTCATACCTTTTTCGGCGCGAGACTCTCATACTTTTTTGAGGTGGCGCAGAACTCTCGTACCTTTTTCGGCGCAGAACTCTCGTGACTTTTTGAGCCACAACTCTCGTACCTTTTTCGGCGCAGAACTCTCGTACTTTTTTTGGTCCCGCTCTCTAGTACTTTTTTGGGCCCGCTCTCTCGTACTTTTTTGATCCCGCTCTCTCGTACCTTTTTCGGCGCAGAACTCTCGTACTTTTTAAGGGTGAGGGCTGGGGTCGTGCTAGGGGCTAGTCGCTGCTGGCTAGCCGGTAGCTCTACTCATTTTAATAATATTTTAATTTTAATAATATTTTAATTACTTTTACAATTCATTGATGATATTTGAAAATTATTTTTAATAAAATTTTTAAAGAAAAAAAATCGGTTCAACCGGGATTCGAACCGACGATCCCAGGCACGGCAGGCAGACACTCTACCACCTGAGCCATTGAGCTAGCACGCACCATGACTTTAATTAAACTACTTTTCCAACTGTTTTATATTATTTTCATATTACGTTAAATAATTTAATATTATTTTGTTTATTTAATTGTTTATTGATATTTTTATTCTTAATTAGTATCATATATTAATAATATTATTTTTTAAATTATATTATCAAAGAAAAAATTTTTATTGAAGTGGGATTCGAACCCACGACCCCTGGCATGCCAGGCAGACACTCTACCACCTGAGCCATTGAGCTAACATGCGTCAGGACTTTAGTTAAAGTACTTTTCCAACCGTTTTAATTATTAGAATTCGATTAAATTTTTTCTTTTTCTTTTATTTTTTCATATTTAATCTTTTTTTCATTTTTCTTTTCGTAAGTTTTTTGTTCTTCTTGAAGCTTTTGAAAACTTTTATATTGCTCATCTTGACGCTTTTTTTCCTCAGAATAACTTTTAAAACCTGTAGATACTTTTACTTCAAAAGTTCAAACTTTAAACCTATAAGTTTGAACTTAATGTTTAAAAGTTTAAACTTTTAATGTGAAACCTTATACTTTTACTACAAAAGTTCAAACTTTAGACCTATAAGTTTGAACTTTACGTTCAAAAGTTTAAACTTTCAAAAGTTCAAACTTTAAACCTATAAGTTTGAACTTAATGTTTAAAATTTTAAACTTTTAATGTGAAACCTTATTATTTTACTACAAAAGTTCAAACTTTAGACCTATAAGTTTGAACTTTACGTTTAAAAAGTTTAAACTTTAAATGTAAAACCTTATACTTTTACTACAAAAGTTCAAACTTTAGACCTATAAGTTTGAACTTTACGTTCAAAAGTTTAAACTTTCAAAAGTTCAAACTTTAAACCTATAAATTTGAACTTAATGTTTAAAAGTTTAAACTTTTAATGTGAAACCTTATACTTTTACTACAAAAGTTCATACTTTAGACCTATAAGTTTGAACTTTACGTTTAAAAAGTTTAAACTTTAAATGTAAAACCTTATACTTTTACTACAAAAGTTCAAACTTTAGACCTATAAGTTTGAACTTTACGTTCAAAAGTTTAAACTTTCAAAAGTTCAAACTTTAAATCTATAAGTTTGAACTTAATGTTTAAAAGTTTAAACTTTTAATGTGAAACCTTATACTTTTACTACAAAAGTTCAAACTTTAGACCTATAAGTTTGAACTTTACGTTTAAAAAGTTTAAACTTTAAATGTAAAACCTTATACTTTTACTACAAAAGTTCAAACTTCAGTCCTATAAGTTTTAACTTTACGTTCAAAAGTTTAAACTTTCAAAAGTTCAAACTTTAAACCTATAAGTTTGAACTTAATGTTTAAAAGTTTAAACTTTTAATGTGAAACCTTATACTTTTATGCCTCGTCTACACTCGAGGTTCAACCGCTACTCGGCTTAACTTTGTTTTTAGAATTTTTCAATATTGCCATTGGAATAGAGGTTCAAAATGTAATTAAGTTAATCACGTGAACTATTATTAATTTTTTAAGTACAAATTAAACTTATTTTCTATCAGCAACATCGAAAAATTGTCAAAACAAAGTTAAGCCGAGTAGTGGTTAAACCTCCAGTGTAGACGAGGCATTACTACAAAAGTTCAAACTTTAGACCTATAAGTTTGAACTTTACGTTTAAAAAGTTTAAACTTTAAATGTAAAACCTTATACTTTTACTACAAAAGTTCAAACTTTAGACCTATAAGTTTGAACTTAATGTTTAAAAGTTTAAACTTTTAATGTGAAACCTTATACTTTTACTACAAAAGTTCAAACTTTAGACCTATAAGTTTGAACTTTACGTTTAAAAAGTTTAAACTTTAAATGTAAAACCTTATACTTTTACTACAAAAGTTCAAACTTTAGACCTATAAGTTTGAACTTTACGTTCAAAAGTTTAAACTTTCAAAAGTTCAAACTTTAAACCTATAAGTTTGAACTTTACGATCAAAAGTTTAAACTTTCAAAAGTTCAAACTTTAAACCTATAAGTTTGAACTTAATGTTTAAAATTTTAAACTTTTAATGTGAAACCTTATACTTTTACTACAAAAGTTCAAACTTTAGACCTATAAGTTTGAACTTTACGTTTAAAAAGTTTAAACTTTAAATGTAAAACCTTATACTTTTACTACAAAAGTTCAAACTTTAGACCTATAAGTTTGAACTTTACGATCAAAAGTTTAAACTTTCAAAAGTTCAAACTTTAAACCTATAAGTTTGAACTTAATGTTTAAAAGTTTAAACTTTTAATGTGAAACCTTATACTTTTACTACAAAAGTTCAAACTTTAGACCTATAAGTTTGAACTTTACGTTTAAAAAGTTTAAACTTTAAATATAAAACCTTATACTTTTACTACAAAAGTTCAAACTTCAGTCCTATAAGTTTTAACTTTACGTTCAAAAGTTTAAACTTTCAAAAGTTCAAACTTTAAACCTATAAGTTTGAACTTAATGTTTAAAAGTTTAAACTTTTAATGTGAAACCTTATACTTTTATGCCTCGTCTACACTGGAGGTTCAACCGCTACTCGGCTTAACTTTGTTTTTAGAATTTTTCAATATTGCCATTGGAATAGAGGTTCAAAATGTAATTAAGTTAATCACGTGAACTATTTTTAATTTTTTAAGTACAAATTAAACTTATTCAGTTTGGCCGACGCCCTCGTAGACGACGGTCGCTTTTTGGGCTCCCGAGCTAACACGTGGTACGAAAAATAAAATTTAGTTTCACCGGGATCTCCTTCGGCCTCTGGCCAGTGTCATAGAGTGTTTTAAGATTTCTTGGTAATTATTGCTTGTTAGAGCAGTAATTACCTGGTTTTGGGTTGTTTTGTTGGGCAAATTTCAGCCAGCGCAACCAACCTAACCTCAAAATGGCCGGAAAGGCTGAATTCACAGTTCCAGTCAGCACCTACAGTGACGCTTCCGAGATTCGTCCAAAAGACGACCAGGCTATTGTGATTGATATACAGAAAGATGTCCCAAATAAAATTTACATTGTTGAATTAAATAAACATTTAAAGAACGATGATAGTTTTCTTTATGTATCAAGAATTTCGGGAGAGCGTCTGTGCGTCGTTCTTGAAAATGCTTCACAGGCTACTTTTTTGGTTGAACAAATTAAGACTATTACCGTAAATGAGACTGAAATTCCTATCAAATACCTCGTTGCAAAGTCTGTAAAGGTGATTATTTCAAATGCGGGTTACGGTGTCTCAAATTCAGCGCTTAAAAAATATCTGACTGGTGACTGCAAAATTCGTACCTCATCTAGCGTCAAGGAATTGAAAGCAAATATTGATTCTAGTGGTGCTTCTTTTAAAAATACCAAAAGTTTCAGAAGGGCGGTGTTTATTCACCCCGATGATGTTAGAAAATTGCCTAGAGGTCCAGTTAAATTTTCTACGCCAGCTATAGCATTCAATGTTTTCTTTGAGGTGGACTCCCCCAGATGTTTTGTTTGTGGCGACGAAGGTCATTTTAAAAGTAAGTGCCCAAGCTTTCCTGAGTTAAACTCGAAGCAAGAAGAGAATACTGCATCAGCTGAAAATATGGAGAAAGTCATCACTCAAGAGGAGCAGTTCGATGGATGCAGTAAAAACGAAAACGTATTGTCCCCTACTCAGTCGCAAGTTCAGAAGCCGACGGTTGGCGCAGGTGAAGACGATGGTTTTTCGGTTATGCAAAATCCTACGGTTGAGAGTTGGCTAAACGTCTCCGACACGGAATTCGATAATGCTGCTAAAACTAAGCCTAAACGTACTCACTCCCTGAGTTCTGGCGAAAACTCACACGCACCCGGAAACTCAGCTATTCAATTTGGAAACTTTATCGTTCCTCTCTCCAAAAGTGCTAGCAGACCAAGTGGAAATGTAGCAAAAAAACAGCGTACGATTACTCGTAAGTCACTTGATCAAACTAGACTTGAATTGAGCTCTCTCCTCGAACCTGCTAGAAACCACATTGAGAAAACCCTTGAAAATCACAAGATGCAATACGATAAAATTGTGGAGCTCTTATCGAAATCATCGTTGTCGAAGCGCGCGGATAGAAAAAATCTGGCTTACACATTCACACCTGAGACTACCGAACTTTGTCATCTGCTGGAGTACATACATGGTGTAGTCAAGGGGAAAGGCATCAAGGCTAAGATTACTTCTCTGAAAAAATCTCTTGAGTGCGAGGAGGACCTCGACCCGTACTCTGACCACTCTACCAGATCAGAGTCTGAGCACTCTGCTTAAAGTAAAAACTTCGAGAGTGAGGCATGCTTCCTCCGTTCTCCCCGCAGAGTTCGGGAGGAATGAAAATTCTTTATTGGAATTTTCACAGTATAAATGGACGTAAGGAGGAATTAGAAGAAGTGATTTTAGAGTACGACATAGTTGTTGGTGTTGAAACCTGGCTAAAGCCAGGAAAAAACATTTCTTTTCCAAATTATGTTGTGCATCGTGTTGATCGTCTACACTCTATTGGCGGTGGACTTATTTTTGTTGTTAAATCAGGCATTGATTTTCAACCTCTTGTTTTCAATTTGACGGTACCATTAGTTGAACTTGCTGTTATAAAAGTGAAGACAGTTTTCGACCAAATAAATTTGGTTGTTTGTTATAAACCTCCTCAAGTCCACCCTCCATATAAATTCTGGCATGATCTCATGAGCAATACGATCATCTCTGGTGGAAAATGTATTTTACTTGGCGATTTCAATTCTCATCACCGAAACTGGAATTGTGAACTAAGCGACAAGGATGGAGAATTTTTATTATCTGCAGTGGATGCAAACCATTTATTGATCCATAATATTGATACTCAGACCCATGTTGATTTCTCGACAGGCAAAAAATCTAACATAGATCTGGTTATTTCTACAGGTAATATTGCAGATCTCATTGAGTTCGAAATTTTTGATGAACCTCTTGGTTCTGACCACTTCCCCATAAGTCTCACTCTTCACGCGGATCGGTTCATCTATAGGAGGAAAACTTTCAAACTTCATTCAAAGCGTACTGATTGGGTCAAATTCTCTGAGGATCTGATGGAAGCTCACTCTAGATTTTTTGAAGTTTCCTACCTAAATTCGTCAGGTGTAGATAATGTATGATTTCTTCTGTGAACTCATAAAAACAAAAGTAGCAGCCAATACTCCAGTAAGGAAAGACGTACCACCTTCTAGGCATCGAAATCCCGTCCCTTGGTGGGATGAAGAATGCTGGAAACTCAAGAGACTCCGTAAGGCTGCTTTCAAAAAATGGGAATTTTCTGGACTTCATGATGATTATGAGGCTTATGTTAGAGCTGCAAAGATGATCATCAAAAGCTTCAGAAGAAAAAAGAGAAAATGTTTTCGTCTTTTTGCTACGACTATAAATTTTAAAAACAACTCTCCTTCTTACGTGTGGAGTAAGACCAAGATTTTTAAGAACAAATGGGTAAAGACCTTTATAAATAGCACTGATAAATCCGCCTACACAACTTATGTTGAAGCTGCTCTGAAAAATATTGCTCCTCATCACACTGAGGACAAACTTATAAACCAGCCGGAGATACCTACAATAGAAATTCCCTTCTTCGATGAACCCTTCAACTTCATGGAATTAAATTCGGCAATTGAATCTAGAAATACTCACTCAGGATGCGGTATGGATGGAATTGATTATTTCACAGTCACTAAATTACCAATCCAATATAGACTTGAGCTCCTTGATATATACAATCAAATGCACCGTGAAAAAAGCTTCCCGATGAGTTGGAGAAATTCTTATGTGCACTTCATAATGAAGCCCGATGGTTCTGGGGTACGTCCAATAGCAATAACTTCTTGTCTCTGTAAGATTTATGAGTTGATGGTCAAGGGTCGTCTACTTTGGTTCTGTGAACACCATAATTTGATACCTGCCGAACAATCGGCCTACAGGAAAGGACGTTCCTGCAATGACAATCTCACCAACCTGACTCTTTACATTGAGGATGGTTTTGTTAGCAGGAAGGACACACTGGCCGCTTTTCTTGATGTTAAAGGGGCTTTCGACAATGTTCAACCCAGTTTATTGCTCAAAAAGTTGGAAGAAATTGGAGTTTCGGATACCATTTTAAAGCTGGTTAAACATATCACTTTTCAAAGGTCTATCTACACAGAGTTTAACTTGGATAAACCCCGTTTTTCTTACAAAGGAGTTCCTCAGGGTGGTGTTTTGAGCCCTCTGTTGTATCTCATTTATGTAGCCAATATCACTCAAGGTGTCTCTAAATTCGTTCAAGTTTCTCAGTTTGCTGATGATATAGCTCTGTATACAAACGCACTTCCTTTGAAAAAAACTGTAAATCTCATTGAAAAGAGCGTAGAAGTGATTCGCTCGAACTTACAGGATCTGGGACTAACTTTGAGTGTCACCAAAACCAAGATAGTGCTTTTTAATAAAAATGGTCTTGTGCCAGGAAACGTATCCATCACTATTGAGGATCAAAAAATTCTACCATCTGATTCAGCTAGATTCTTGGGCATTGTTTTTGATTCTGGTCTCACTTTTCATGAACAGATAAGAAATGTTTCTACGAAATGCCAGAAAGCTCATCGTATCATGAAGTATATTTGTGGAACTTGGTGGGGTGCACACCCGGAGACCTTGCTTATACTTTACAAAAGCTATGTCCGATCAATTATTGATTTTGGTCTTTTTATTTATTACCCTAAGACAGAGGCCTCAGCTGACACACTTGAGAAGATCCAATTATCAGCGTTGAGAACTGCCATGGGATATCGGATTTCCACTCCAAGAAATGTCATACTTGAGGAAACTAAAGTGCTTTCTGTGCGTGATAGAGCCCTTTACCTCGGCTCAAACTACGTCACGAAGGCTCTTTCAAATCTTGGGAACTCTTCAAATGAGAAAATAAATAAATTCTACGCCAAACACAAGAAAAATAAACTTAAGAAAAGAAGATTTCTATCTGTTTGCATTTCAAAAGTCTCAACTACTATCAAAGGTATATTATATATTAGTCAGATGGACGAGATATACAAATACCCTCATAAGGCTTTATACGATAAACCTAATATAAATCTCCATCTTGGCAAAGACTTAAGTCGATTACATGACCCAGGACTCATAATTGATCTCCTTTTTCATGATGACTCCATCCATAGAATCTTTACTGACGGTAGTCTTGTCGAGGACGCGGCTTCGGTTGGATGTGCGTTTTTTGAAGAAAACTCTGGTGTTATTATATCTAGGAGCTTAATCAACTTTTCATCTATTTTTACGGCTGAAGCTGAAGCTATAAATCTTGCTTTAGAGTATGCAATCCAAAATAAGGATGGTAGATATAAAATTTTTAGTGACTCTTTAAGTGTTCTTCAGGCCCTGGATAGCTCTCGACCGGAGACCAAAAACCACCCACTGATTGTTAGAGCTCGCAGCAAGATTCACGAACTAAACAACAGTAATCTTCAAGATGCGATACAATTACTTTGGGTTCCAACACATCGAAATATTTTTGGGAATGAAGTGGCCGACCGTTTTGCGAAAAAAGCTACTGAGAACCCCTCAGCTGCTTCATTAGTACCATACACTGATTTTAAAAGATTTTGGAAAAAATTGGCCTATAAAAATACGAAAATGAAGAACTTAGAGCAATCAACATATAAGGGAGTAAATTATTTCAAAAACTTTCTTTCTACTTCTAAACAACCTTGGTTCAAGTCAATAAATCTAGATAGAAAGTCAATAGTCACGGTGAATCGACTAAGGGCCGACCATTACAGCTCGGCTGCTTCTCTGTTTAGAAAAAACATGGTTCTCTCTCCAAGCTGTGAATGCGGGCACAATTACCAGGATGCAAATCATCTTCTATGGGATTGTCCAAGATTTGTTGTACAACGAATAGCCTTGGATGCAAGACTATCTTTGTGTAAATCAAATCCTACTCGTGATATTGTTTCTATTGTAAAGACACTTGATGTTAAAGTTATTGATTTTGTGGTGAGATTCTTCGATGAGTGTAACCTTAGACTATGATTTAAATTTTGTCGTAATTTTATAAAATTTTTTACTTTTACTTTTGTATTCATATCAAAACCACTTGTCTTTTGTAGAGTGGATTTTGAAAATCAAATATACAGCGGTGTAGACCTTGAATAGGTCTGAGTACGCTTAAATAAAAAAAAAAAAAAAAAAAAAAAAAATTAAACTTATTTTCTATCAGCAACATCGAAAAATTGTCAAAACAAAGTTAAGCCGAGTAGTGGTTAAACCTCCAGTGTAGACGAGGCATTACTACAAAAGTTCAAACTTTAGACCTATAAGTTTGAACTTTACGTTTGAAAAGTTTAAACTTTAAATGTAAAACCTTATACTTTTACTACAAAAGTTCAAACTTTAGACCTATAAGTTTGAACTTTACGTTCAAAAGTTTAAACTTTTAATGTGAAACCTTATACTTTTACTACAAAAGTTCAAACTTTAGACCTATAAGTTTGAACTTTACGTTTAAAAAGTTTAAACTTTAAATGTAAAACCTTATACTTTTACTACAAAAGTTCAAACTTCAGTCCTATAAGTTTTAACTTTACGTTCAAAAGTTTAAACTTTCAAAAGTTCAAACTTTAAACCTATAAGTTTGAACTTAATGTTTAAAAGTTTAAACTTTTAATGTGAAACCTTATACTTTTATGCCTCGTCTACACTCGAGGTTCAACCGCTACTCGGCTTAACTTTGTTTTTAGAATTTTTCAATATTGCCATTGGAATAGAGGTTCAAAATGTAATTAAGTTAATCACGTGAACTGTTTTTAATTTTTTAAGTACAAATTAAACTTATTTTCTATCAGCAACATCGAAAAATTGTCAAAACAAAGTTAAGCCGAGTAGTGGTTAAACCTCCAGTGTAGACGAGGCATTACTACAAAAGTTCAAACTTTAGACCTATAAGTTTGAACTTTACGTTTAAAAAGTATAAACTTTAAATGTAAAACCTTATACTTTTACTACAAAAGTTCTAACTTTAGACCTATAAGTTTGAACTTAATGTTTAAAAGTTTAAACTTTTAATGTGAAACCTTATACTTTTACTACAAAAATTCAAACTTTAGACCTATAAGTTTGAACTTTACGTTTAAAAAGTTTAAACTTTAAATGTAAAACCTTATACTTTTACTACAAAAGTTCAAACTTTAGACCTATAAGCTTGAACTTTACGTTCAAAAGTTCAAACTTTCAAAAGTTCAAACTTTAAACCTATAAGTTTGAACTTAATGTTTAAAAGTTTAAACTTTGAATGTGAAACCTTATACTTTTACTACAAAAGTTCAAACTTTAGACCTATAAGTTTGAACTTTACGTTTAAAAAGTTTAAACTTTAAATGTAAAACCTTATACTTTTACTACAAAAGTTCAAACTTTAGACCTATAAGTTTGAACTTTACGTTCAAAAGTTGAAACTTTCAAAAGTTCAAACTTTAAACCTTAAGTTTGAACTTAATGTTTAAAAGTTTAAACTTTTAATGTGAAACCTTATACTTTTACTACAAAAGTTCAAACTTTAGACCTATAAGTTTTAACTTTACGTTTAAAAAGTTTAAACTTTAAATGTAAAACCTTATACTTTTACTACAAAAGTTCAAACTTTAGACCTATAAGTTTTAACTTTAAGTTTAAAAAGTTTAAACTTTAAATGTAAAACCTTATACTTTTACTACAAAAGTTCAAACTTTAGACCTATAAGTTTGAACTTTTCGTTCAAAAGTTCAAACTTTCAAAAGTTCAAACTTTAAACCTATAAGTTTGAACTTAATGTTTAAAAAGTTTGAACTTTTAATGTGAAACCTTATACTTTTATGCCTCGTCTACACTCGAGGTTCAACCGCTACTCGGCTTAACTTTGTTTTCAGAATTTTTCAATATTGCCATTGGAATAGAGGTTCAAAATGTAATTAAGTTAATCACGTGAACTATTTTTAATTTTGTAAGTACAAATTAAACTTATTTTCTATCAGCAACATCGAAAAATTGTCAAAACAAAGTTAAGCCGAGTAGTGGTTAAACCTCCAGTGTAGACGAGGCATTACTACAAAAGTTCAAACTTTAGACCTATAAGTTTGAACTTTACGTTTAAAAAGTTTAAACTTTAAATGTAAAACCTTATACTTTTACTACAAAAGTTCAAACTTTAAACCTATAAGTTTGAACTTAATGTTTAAAAGTTTAAACTTTTAATGTGAAACCTTATACTTTTACTACAAAAGTTCAAACTTTAGACCTATAAGTTTGAACTTTACGTTTAAAAAGTTTAAACTTTAAATGTAAAACCTTATACTTTTACTACAAAAGTTCAAACTTTAGACCTATAAGTTTGAACTTTACGTTCAAAAGTTTAAACTTTCAAAAGTTCAAACTTTAAACCTATAAGTTTGAACTTAATGTTTAAAAGTTTAAACGTTTAATGTGAAACCTTATACTTTTATGCCTCGTCTACACTGGAGGTTCAACCGCTACTCGGCTTAACTTTGTTTTTAGAATTTTTCAATATTGCCATTGGAATAGAGGTTCAAAATGTAATTAAGTTAATCACGTGAACTATTTTTAATTTTTTAAGTACAAATTAAACTTATTTTCTATCAGCAACATCGAAAAATTGTCAAAACAAAGTTAAGCCGAGTAGTGGTTAAACCTCCAGTGTAGACGAGGCATTACTACAAAAGTTCAAACTTTAGACCTATAAGTTTGAACTTTACGTTTAAAAAGTATAAACTTTAAATGTAAAACCTTATACTTTTACTACAAAAGTTCTAACTTTAGACCTATAAGTTTGAACTTAATGTTTAAAAGTTTAAACTTTTAATGTGAAACCTTATACTTTTACTACAAAAATTCAAACTTTAGACCTATAAGTTTGAACTTTACGTTTAAAAAGTTTAAACTTTAAATGTAAAACCTTATACTTTTACTACAAAAGTTCAAACTTTAGACCTATAAGCTTGAACTTTACGTTCAAAAGTTCAAACTTTCAAAAGTTCAAACTTTAAACCTATAAGTTTGAACTTAATGTTTAAAAGTTTAAACTTTGAATGTGAAACCTTATACTTTTACTACAAAAGTTCAAACTTTAGACCTATAAGTTTGAACTTTACGTTTAAAAAGTTTAAACTTTAAATGTAAAACCTTATACTTTTACTACAAAAGTTCAAACTTTAGACCTATAAGTTTGAACTTTACGTTCAAAAGTTGAAACTTTCAAAAGTTCAAACTTTAAACCTTAAGTTTGAACTTAATGTTTAAAAGTTTAAACTTTTAATGTGAAACCTTATACTTTTACTACAAAAGTTCAAACTTTAGACCTATAAGTTTTAACTTTACGTTTAAAAAGTTTAAACTTTAAATGTAAAACCTTATACTTTTACTACAAAAGTTCAAACTTTAGACCTATAAGTTTTAACTTTAAGTTTAAAAAGTTTAAACTTTAAATGTAAAACCTTATACTTTTACTACAAAAGTTCAAACTTTAGACCTATAAGTTTGAACTTTTCGTTCAAAAGTTCAAACTTTCAAAAGTTCAAACTTTAAACCTATAAGTTTGAACTTAATGTTTAAAAAGTTTGAACTTTTAATGTGAAACCTTATACTTTTATGCCTCGTCTACACTCGAGGTTCAACCGCTACTCGGCTTAACTTTGTTTTCAGAATTTTTCAATATTGCCATTGGAATAGAGGTTCAAAATGTAATTAAGTTAATCACGTGAACTATTTTTAATTTTGTAAGTACAAATTAAACTTATTTTCTATCAGCAACATCGAAAAATTGTCAAAACAAAGTTAAGCCGAGTAGTGGTTAAACCTCCAGTGTAGACGAGGCATTACTACAAAAGTTCAAACTTTAGACCTATAAGTTTGAACTTTACGTTTAAAAAGTTTAAACTTTAAATGTAAAACCTTATACTTTTACTACAAAAGTTCAAACTTTAAACCTATAAGTTTGAACTTAATGTTTAAAAGTTTAAACTTTTAATGTGAAACCTTATACTTTTACTACAAAAGTTCAAACTTTAGACCTATAAGTTTGAACTTTACGTTTAAAAAGTTTAAACTTTAAATGTAAAACCTTATACTTTTACTACAAAAGTTCAAACTTTAGACCTATAAGTTTGAACTTTACGTTCAAAAGTTTAAACTTTCAAAAGTTCAAACTTTAAACCTATAAGTTTGAACTTAATGTTTAAAAGTTTAAACGTTTAATGTGAAACCTTATACTTTTATGCCTCGTCTACACTGGAGGTTCAACCGCTACTCGGCTTAACTTTGTTTTTAGAATTTTTCAATATTGCCATTGGAATAGAGGTTCAAAATGTAATTAAGTTAATCACGTGAACTATTTTTAATTTTTTAAGTACAAATTAAACTTATTTTCTATCAGCAACATCGAAAAATTGTCAAAACAAAGTTAAGCCGAGTAGTGGTTAAACCTCCAGTGTAGACGAGGCATTACTACAAAAGTTCAAACTTTAGACCTATAAGTTTGAACTTTACGTTTAAAAAGTTTAAACTTTAAATGTAAAACCTTATACTTTTACTACAAAAGTTCTAACTTTAGACCTATAAGTTTGAACTTTACGATCAAAAGTTTAAACTTTCAAAAGTTCAAACTTTAAACCTATAAGTTTGAACTTAATGTTTAAAAGTTTAAACTTTTAATGTGAAACCTTATACTTTTACTACAAAAGTTCAAACTTTAGACCTATAAGTTTGAACTTTACGTTTAAAAAGTTTAATCTTTAAATGTAAAACCTTATACTTTTACTACAAAAGTTCAAACTTCAGTCCTATAAGTTTTAACTTTACGTTCAAAAGTTTAAACTTTCAAAAGTTCAAACTTTAAACCTATAAGTTTGAACTTAATGTTTAAAAGTTTAAACTTTTAATGTGAAACCTTATACTTTTATGCCTCGTCTACACTCGAGGTTCAACCGCTACTCGGCTTAACTTTGTTTTTAGAATTTTTCAATATTGCCATTGGAATAGAGGTTCAAAATGTAATTAAGTTAATCACGTGAACTATTTTTAATTTTTTAAGTACAAATTAAACTTATTTTCTATCAGCAACATCGAAAAATTGTCAAAACAAAGTTAAGCCGAGTAGTGGTTAAACCTCCAGTGCAGACGAGGCATTACTACAAAAGTTCAAACTTTAGACCTATAAGTTTGAACTTTACGTTTAAAAAGTTTAAACTTTAAATGTAAAACCTTATACTTTTACTACAAAAGTTCTAACTTTAGACCTATAAGTTTGAACTTAATGTTTAAAAGTTTAAACTTTTAATGTGAAACCTTATACTTTTACTACAAAAGTTCAAACTTTAGACCTATAAGTTTGAACTTTACGTTTAAAAAGTTTAAACTTTAAATGTAAAACCTTATACTTTTACTACAAAAGTTCAAACTTTAGACCTATAAGTTTGAACTTTACGTTCAAAAGTTCAAACTTTCAAAAGTTCAAACTTTAAACCTATAAGTTTGAACTTAATGTTTAAAAGTTTAAACTTTGAATGTGAAACCTTATACTTTTACTACAAAAGTTCAAACTTAAGACCTATAAGTTTGAACTTTACGTTTAAAAAGTTTAAACTTTAAATGTAAAACCTTATACTTTTACTACAAAAGTTCAAACTTTAGACCTATAAGTTTGAACTTTACGTTCAAAAGTTGAAACTTTCAAAAGTTCAAACTTTAAACCTATAAGTTTGAACTTTACGTTGAAAAGTTTAAACTTTTAATGTGAAACCTTATACTTTTACTACAAAAGTTCAAACTTTAGACCTATAAGTTTTAACTTTACGTTTAAAAAGTTTAAACTTTAAATGTAAAACCTTATACTTTTACTACAAAAGTTCAAACTTTAGACCTATAAGTTTGAACTTTTCGTTCAAAAGTTCAAACTTTCAAAAGTTCAAACTTTAAACCTATAAGTTTGAACTTAATGTTTAAAAGTTTAAACTTTTAATGTGAAACCTTATACTTTTACTACAAAAGTTCAAACTTTCGACCTATAAGTTTGAACTTTACGTTCAAAAGTTTAAACTTTCAAAAGTTCAAACTTTAAACCTATAAGTTTGAACTTAATGTTTAAAAGTTTAAACTTTTAATGTGAAACCTTATACTTTTACTACAAAAGTTCAAACTTTAGACCTATAAGTTTGAACTTTACGTTCAAAAAGTTTAAACTTTAAATGTAAAACCTTATACTTTTACTACAAAAGTTCAAACTTTAGACCTATAAGTTTGAACTTTACGTTCAAAAGTTTAAACTTTTAATGTGAAACCCTATACTTTTATTACAAAAGTTTAAACTTTAAGTTTAAGTGTTCAAACTTTTAATATAATAATCTATACTTTTAGTTAAAATGTTTAAACTTTTACTAAGATACTTTATACTTTTACTTCAAAATTCAAACTTCAGACCTATGAGTTTGAACTTTACGTTTGAAAGTTTAAACTTTTACTCTAAATGTTTAAACTTTCAAGATGACTTTTTATGCTTTTACTTGAAAAATTCAAACTTAATTTTTAGAGACCCGTTTTCTTAAAACACTAGTTCCTCTCAGCGCGCAAGCGCGCGCAATTGTATTACATTATCTAAAACAAATTTTGTCGAAGCTTCATTTAAATTAACTTACAATAAGGTCTATGTGTATACCTTTTACCTTTGCCGCTACGTTCAGAGTTCATTTGAACTTTCATGGTTATAAATTCATTGGTTTTGTTTAGATACTAATAATTATTATTTTCATGATTTTAATCGGATAATTTCGAACACTTGATTAAATAATTATTTTTTATCAAATCTATTCTATTTCTAAAAGTTTTAATTTAATTGTAATATAAAAAAAAAATTAAAAATTCAAATTTTAAATTTTGTTCTTCAACCAATCACATCACGAATAAAATGCTGACTGTTGACGCGTGGTAGTGCGTCTGCTGTGCGCCTAATTAAATTTGCACAGCTATTTTTTGTATGTGAATAAGTAGATCTTTGTATAGTTTTAAAAAATTTGCTTTATTTTTAAAATTACAAAAATCGTGACGTTTTGTATGTTTGGGAATATTATTTTTTGCGAAAGCCAAGAGAAGATGTGATTCTCATGGCTGATGGATTCGAACTGAGGTGTGCTGCAACGGTCTAAGAATCGGTAGAGCAAAGGTGTGGCTGTCTAAGGATTAGTGCGTGGAGAACGTCGGGCTAAGGATTATTGTGATCATAAATTTGAAACCATAAAATGGGCACTTGGAAAATAAGAGGGGTGGGATAAGCTTCGGAGTAAATAGTAATTAGGTAGTTTTTGGGGTGAAAGTAATTAGGTAGGCTTCGGTTGTAAACATGGGCTCGGAGACTTACATTTTGTCACTTTGAAAATATAAATTGTTTTTAAATTACAAAATATATTATTTCTAAATAGTTGAATTAGATTTGTTTTAAATAGTTTACATAATCATGAATTGCTTAATCAAAATATATATATAAATATAAGTATAATGCGCAAGTACTCTTACGCAGTAACATGCCGCCCGCCATTGACTCGCTTGCGATCAATATTACTTTACAATGGCACTAATCATGCATCAACAGGTAACTTTACAATTTTGCTGATTGCACGCTTATAAGTGCCTGTAGTCGTTTTTATTCGGACGACTCTCACATGTCCATCATCACCTGGGTGAACGTCTTCTATGCGGCCCATGGCCCAGTGAAGAGGTGGTTGATTGTCTTCCTTTAGCAGTACCAAATCGCCAATCTTGATTTTCATACTACCCTTTGTATTCCATTTTTTACGCACGTTCAGTTCATTCAGGTATTCTTTGTGCCATCTTTTCCAAAAGTTTTGTTTCAGCTTCTGAAGGTGCTGCCACTGTGTCAATCTATTACTGGGCGTGCCTGAAAAATCTTCACATTCTGGCAAGCCAAATAAAGTGTCGCAAATTAGGAAATGAGCAGGAGTAAGGGCAATCGGATCATTAGGATCTGAGGTAAGAGGTGTTAGTGGGCGCGAATTAAGGATGGCTTCAATTTCTATAACGTATGTGTTAAAATCTTCGAAAGATAATAAAGTTTCACCGATAGTACGCGTGAAATGTTTCTTGAAAGATTTAACTCCCGCTTCCCACAAACCGCCGAAGGTGGGTGATCGTGGCGGTATGAAATGCCAATTTATCCCGTCGTTGGCTAAAGATTCGCGAATTATGTCGTTCACTTCGACCGAATTGATAAATGCGTACATTCTTCGAACTTCATTGCTCGCCCCTTTAAAATTCCCGGCGTTATCAGAATGAATGTTTCTTGACCTGCCGCGCCTCGAGAAAAATCGGCTTAGGGCTGACAAAAATGCGTCTGTGGTCAAATCACTGACGACTTCGAGATGAACGGCCTTTGTGGAAAAGCAAACGAATATTGCAACGTAGACCTTGACTTTGTTTTTGTTGCGGAGTTTTTTCTCTTTGACATAAAAGGGACCACAAAAATCTACGCCTGAATTTGCAAAGGGTCTTGACTGAGTGACTCTTTCTTTCGGCAGATCACCCATTAATTGTTTATTTTCCTGCCTTCTAAATTTTGAACATTGCACGCACGAGTGAATGATTTTTTTTGTTGCATTTCTTCCATCAATGGGCCAGTACTTGGTTCTTACTTGATACAAGGTGGTTTGTGTTCCTGCATGATAAAGAATGTTGTGCTGACGCCGAATTATGATGTCAGTCAAATGATTATTTTTTGGAAGCAAAATTGGATGCCTTGTATGATAAGACAAAGCTGAATTATTCAATCGACCTCCGACTCGCAAGATACCATGTTCATCCAAAAAGGGATTCAACGGTTTTATAATACTTTTAGAATGAATTTCATTTTTTCTCACTAGGTCATTTATTTCAGTGGAAAATTCCTGACTCTGCACTATTTTTATTAATCGGTCGTGAGACCTTTCTAACTCAGACTTGCTCAATGGGCCTGAATTATTTTCTTTCTTAAGACTGTTGTCGCAAAATCTAAAGCAATAGGCAGTTACTCGGATGAGCTTACTAACGGATGAAAAACGCTTAATGAACGAAGGGTCAGTGTCCTTCGATTCAGTGATTAAAGTTACAACCGTGGTTTTGCGAATTTCAGTCAAAGGGATTTTTTGAAAGGGACCAAGAGGCCATTCTTCCTTGGATTTCAACAAAAATTCGGGACCCTTTGTCCATGTTGTGGAGTTCAAAAATTCGGCAACTGAGAGACCACGAGATAAGGTGTCAGCTGGGTTGTCTTTAGTAGGGACATGGTGCCATTGAGAGGGATTTGTCAGCGTCTGAATTTGAGACACCCTGTTTGCAACGAATGTTTTCAAATCTCTCGGCTGAGCATTTATCCAGTTAAGAGTGATAGTCGAATCAGACCAAAAAAATACATCATTAAAAGTTGTAGGAATAGCAGAAGTGACTACCTTGCTCAATTTTGCAAGCAACAGTGCTGCGTTGAGTTCAAGCCTGGGAATTGTGATTTGTTTCAGCGGTGCTACCTTGGATTTCGAGCAAATCAACCGCGTAAGGCTCTGATTTTTATGATCAGTGGATCTTACGAAAAAACATGCACCGTAGCCCAGCTCACTGGCGTCACAAAAACCGTGTAATTGAATGTCGACTGCGTTATCAATAATTAGCTGTCTTTCAAAGGATACGTGATTCAGCAGAGAAAGTTGCGATCGAAATTTTGACCATTCAGTGTGTAAATCAAGCGGGATAGACTCGTCCCAGTCTAATTTGCACTTCCACAAGTTTTGCATAATGAGTTTTGCTTTCATTATGACTGGGCCTAGCAAGCCAATTGGATCGAATAATTGTGCAATTTGAGACAAGATAGTCCGTTTAGTAATTCTTTCAGTAAGATTTGGCTTTATAGCATAAAGTAAAATGTCGCTCTGTGGATTCCAATGAATACCAAGAGTCTTCATGGAGTTGGATGGATCTGAAAAAAGTTCTATATTTTTCGAACTTTCAGGCAAGCCTTGAATTACTCGGCTATCGTTCGAGGCGAATTTTCGAAGCGTGAAACCACCTAATTTAAGCAAGGCGATTATTTCTTTCAACAACCGGACAGCTTCTTCAAGGGTTTTACAACCTGCGAGTAAATCATCAACATAAAATCGGCTTTTGATTGCCTTTGCAGCTAGCGGATACAAATGCGCGTATTCTTCCGCGAGCTTGTGTAATACGCGAATAGCTAAAAATGAAGCTGAGCTTGTACCGTAAGTGACAGTGTTTAAAACCAAGACTCTCAAAGGATCTCCCGGGTTTTCACGCCAAAATATTCTCAGGAAATCGCGATCGTCCTCGCTCATCAAAACCTGTCTATACATTTTTTCAATGTCAGCGACAAAAACGAAGGGATGAGAGCGAAAATTTAGGTGCAGTGAAAAGACATCGTCCTGAATGGTAGGGCCTACCTTCAATGTATCATTCAAGGAAATACCCGTAGATGATTTTGCGGACCCGTCGAAAACGACGCGTACTTTAGTAGTGGAGCTGTCTTCCTTCACTACGGCATGGTGAGGAAGATAAAAATTGGGTTTATCGAGTTTTTCGTCGGTGATTTCAGTCATGTGACCTAACTTTTCATACTCTCGCATGAAATCTACGTATTGGCGCTTCAGCTCTGGAGATTTTTGAAGTTTGCGCTCGAGCGCGTGAAATCTCTTCAGAGCGATCGAACGTGATTCACCAAGCTTACTCAATCTCTCATTAAAAGGCAATTTAACTACGTATCGTCCCTCACTGTTGCGAGTGACTGTGTTTAAAAAATGACTCTCAACCTCGGCCTCTTCAACGGACAAAAATTTTGTTTCGGGTGTTTCCTCTATCTCCCAAAATTTTGCAACCTTGTTTTCAATAGAAGTTATGTTTAAGTTGCAAGAGACAGAATTCTGTTTTGGTAAATGATCCGAGATGCCACCGGAGATTACCCAACCAAATTTGGTTTTTTGCAAGATGGCTTGCTCGTTCTCAATATGGATTTGACCTGCATACAAGGTTTTAAAAAATATTTCTGCACCGATAAGTGCATCTATCTCAGAAGTTTTATAAAATGATGGATCAGCCAATGAGATATTATGTGGAATTTTCAAGTGATGCAAGTTAATTTGCTGAGATGGTAGTGGGTTAGTAACACGAGGTACGATTAAGAAGGATAAATCTGCAGAGTAATTTTCTTTCAATGAAATGACTTTAGTTTTAATCGAGTGCTTGATGGTCGTTTCCATCTGATTTAAACCGGTTACTGGAACTTGAATGTTGTTGCGATTCAGACCGAGAATGTTTGCGAATTTTTCAGTAATGAAATTGGCTTGAGCACCGCTGTCAAGAATGACTCGAGCGGTATGTTTTTTGCCGTCGATGCCTAAAAACGATACCTGCGCCGTGGCAAGGAGAACTTGGTCTGAAGTACGAATTTGGCAGTTTAAAGAAGTAGTGGGTGGTGAAGGTTGGAATGAGGATGTATCCCCGAAATGTAAAAGGGTGTTGTGTCTGCCTTTGCACGTGGTGCACGTGCTTAATCGGCAGTCGGCCGTCGAATGATTTTTTCGTAAACAATTCAAGCACAGTTTCTTGCTCTCAGCGGCTTTCTTACGCTCCGAGACCGGAAGATCTCTGAAAGCTTGACACTTGAAAATCCTGTGCTCACCCCCACAATAATTGCAAAAATCGACCGTTTTGTTTTGAGTGACTGCGAGCGCGCTTTTTCTTGAACAGGCAGCTTGGTTATGATTTTTTACAGAAGACACGAATTTTTCCTTGTCCTGCTCCGCCTGCGTCGCTTCCAAAATCTGACATCGATTTTTCAAGAAATTTAGAAATTCTGCAAGGCTCGGCAGTTCTTTCGAACTTTGGGATTTTTCCCATTCATTGCGAGAAATTTTATCGAGCTTTGGTCTCATATGATAGATTATCACTTGATCCCACCAATTTACCGGCTGTTGAAGCGCGGCCAGTGCTCTCGTTTGCGTATTGATAGTATTGAGTATCTGCCGCAGACCTGCTGCACTCTCGCGGGTGCAGCCCGGTTGCTCAAATAAGATTCGCAGATGATTGTTTACAATGACCTTCTCGTTCTCGTACCTTTCTATCAACAAATCCCACGCGATGTCGTAATTTTCTTCCGACGACTCTAACGACTGTATAACGATTGCCGCTTCATCCTTCACGCACGACCGAAGATAATGAAGTTTCTGTATTTTCGGGATGTTAGGTATATCGTGAACCATGGATTTGAAAGAATCCCGAAAACCCATCCACGCTTCGTATGCTCCGTTGAACGAAGGTAGATCTATCTTCGGTAATCGAACGTTAAAGTTTGCATTCAAACTCGGACGCGTATCGTTGATTATTACTCCGTCGTCAAGGTCTGTGAGATTCACGCGAGAATTATGAAGAGATGCGGGTGGTAATGGAGGCGGCGCGTTTTCAGAGATAAATCGAGAAGCGTCGCGTCTAACCGAAAAGTATGAGTTTTCGAACTCGTCTTGGTATCTCTCATGAGCCTCAAGGTTGGCTTCATCGAGCCCAACTATCCGGAGCTGCAATTCTTCGAACTTAGCAAGCATGTCACCGATCTCCTGATACCGCGCGGAGACTTCAGCATAGTCACGGGGCTCGGCTTCGGCAACTAGCTTAGTAAATTGCGTCAGACGACGCTTAAGGTTTCCGCGTTTTATTCTTAAGTCTCTGAGTTCAGCCATGTTTTAGGAAAAGGGATTGAATTAGCAATTTGCGATACTATGAATGTGACTTACTCAAAATGGTTGACTCGTGTGGATGGTTGCTGCTTCTCCCTTGTCTCTTTGTCCTGGATGCGTTGGTTCGAGCTGCTGCGGGATTGTGGCAGCTGGATTTTTTCACCGTCACTGCTTTGATGGCGTCGGTGGATGCGTTGCTGTGCGTTTTCGGATTTTGAATTTTGATTTTGTATTTTCACCTTCACTGCTCTGATGGTGTTGGTGTTGAAACTTGGATTGATGTGCACTGCTTCTAGTTACTGTTGCACTTTTTGTGTATCACGGCTCTGAAGGACCATATGTTGACGCGTGGTAGTGCGTCTGCTGTGCGCCTAATTAAATTTGCACAGCTATTTTTTGTATGTGAATAAGTAGATCTTTGTATAGTTTTAAAAAATTTGCTTTATTTTTAAAATTACAAAAATCGTGACGTTTTGTATGTTTGGGAATATTATTTTTTGCGAAAGCCAAGAGAAGATGTGATTCTCATGGCTGATGGATTCGAACTGAGGTGTGCTGCAACGGTCTAAGAATCGGTAGAGCAAAGGTGTGGCTGTCTAAGGATTAGTGCGTGGAGAACGTCGGGCTAAGGATTATTGTGATCATAAATTTGAAACCATAAAATGGGCACTTGGAAAATAAGAGGGGTGGGATAAGCTTCGGAGTAAATAGTAATTAGGTAGTTTTTGGGGTGAAAGTAATTAGGTAGGCTTCGGTTGTAAACTTGGGCTCGGAGACTTACATTTTGTCACTTTTAAAATATAAATTGTTTTTAAATTACAAAATATATTATTTCTAAATAGTTGAATTAGATTTGTTTTAAATAGTTTACATAATCATGAATTGCTTAATCAAAATAAATATATAAATATAAGTATAATGCGCAAGTACTCTTACGCAGTAACACTGACATTCTTTTTTGGCTCTCTCTTTTATCTTAGGATAATTATTTGTCAACAGGGTTTATTATGTTGTATCCAAGACATTTTAAAAAATTTTGGTTTTGTCGTTTTAGTGGTTTAGAATGCTTCGACTTTGAAACCAATAGTTTATTTTTTATGATAGTTGAAGAATTGTTCTGTCGCCTTACTTCTTTTAGCCTTAGTTGTTTGTATGGTTTAAAGATTAAACCTTGACCTTGTATATCAGGTTTTTTACCTTGGGCTATGGCTTCTATCGCATTATTACTTCTTTTGATTTCATCAATTTCTTCAACGAACCTGAAATCGAAACTAGGAATGGGTATTAAATCAAGTGTACCTTCGAAAACTGGTGGAGCTTTACCACTTACACCTTTGTTAGCTGGGTTAAGTGCAGCAAGTGCATTGGTAAGTGGGGCTTCTGGAGTTTACAAGGCTATTAAAGATACAAAAATTGTTCGAGAAAAAATTGATGAAATCAAAAGAAGTAATAATGCGATAGAAGCCATAGCCCAAGGTAAAAAACCTGATATACAAGGTCAAGGTTTAATCTTTAAACCATACAAACAACTAAGGCTAAAAGAAGTAAGGCGACAGAACAATGATTCAACTATCATAAAAAATAAACTATTGGTTACAAAGTCGAAGCATTCCAAACTACTAAAACGGCAAAACCAAAATTTTTTAAAATGTCTTGGATACAACATAATAAACCCTGTTGACAAATAATTATCCTAAGATAAAAGAGAGAATCCAAAAAGAATGTCAGCATTTTATTCGTGATGTGATTGGTTGAAGAACAAAATTTAAAATTTGAATTTTTATTTTTTATTTTTATATTACAATTAAATTAAAACATTTAGAAATAGAATAGATTTGATAAAAAATAATTATTTCATCAAGTTTTCGAAATTATCCGATTAAAATCATGAAAATAATAATTATTAGTATCTAAACAAAACCAATGAATTTATAACCATGAAAGTTCAAATGAACTCTGAACGTAGCGGCAAAGGTAAAAGGTAGCGCTGAGAGGAACTAGTGTTTTAAGAAAACGGGTCTCTAAAAGTAAGTTTGAATTTTTCAATAAAAGCATAAAAAGTCATCTTGAAAGTTTAAACATTTAGAGTAAAAGTTTAAACTTTTAAACGTAAAGTTCAAACTCATAGGTCTGAAGTTTGAATTTTGAAGTAAAAGTATAAAGTATCTTAGTAAAAGTTTAAACATTTTAACTAAAAGTATAGATTATTATATTGAAAGTTTGAACACTTAAACTTAAAGTTTAAACTTTTGTAATAAAAGTATAGGGTTTCACATTAAGAGTTTAAAGTTTTGAACGTAAAGTTCAAACTTATAGGTCTCAAGTTTGAACTTTTGTAGTAAAAGTTTAAACTCATAGGTCTGAAGTTTGAATTTTGAAGTAAAAGTATAAAGTATCTTAGTAAAAGTTTAAACATTTTAACTAAAAGTATAGATTATTATATTGAAAGTTTGAACGCTTCAACTTAAAGTTTAAACTTTTGTAATAAAAGTATAGGGTTTCACATTAATAGTTTAAACTTTTGAACGTAAAGTTCAAACTTATAGGTCTAAAGTTTGAACTTTTGTAGTAAAAGTTTAAACTCATAGGTCTGAAGTTTGAATTTTGAAGTAAAAGTATAAAGTATCTTAGTAAAAGTTTAAACATTATAACTAAAAGTATAGATTATTATATTGAAAGTTTGAACACTTAAACTTAAAGTTTAAACTTTTGTAATAAAAGTATAGGGTTTCACATTAAAAGTTTAAACTTTTCAACGTAAAGTTCAAACTTATAGGACTAAAGTTTGAACTTTTGTAGTAAAAGTTTAAATTCATAGGTCTGAAGTTTGAATTTTGAAGTACAAGTATAAAGTATCTTAGTAAAAGTTTAAACATTTTAACTAAAAGTATAGATTATTATATTGAAAGTTTGAACACTTAAACTTAAAGTTTAAACTTTTGTAGTAAAAGTATAAGGTTTTACATTTAAAGTTTAAACTTTTTAAACGTGAAGTTCAAACTTATAGGTCTAAAGTTTGAACTTTTGTAGTAAAAGTATAAGGTTTCACATTAAAAGTTTAAACTTTTAAACATTAAGTTCAAACTTATAGGTTTAAAGTTTGAACTTTTGAAAGTTTAAACTTTTGAACGTAAAGTTCAAACTTATAGGTCTAAAGTTTGAACTTTTGTAGTAAAAGTATAAGGTTTTACATTTAAAGTTTAAACTTTTTAATCGTAAAGTTCAAACTTATAGGTCTAAAGTTTGAACTTTTGTAGTAAAAGTATAAGGTTTCACATTAAAAGTTTAAACTTTTAAACATTAAGTTCAAACTTATAGGTTTAAAGTTTGAACTTTTGAAAGTTTAAACTTTTGAACGTAAAGTTCAAACTTATAGGTCTAAAGTTTGAACTTTTGTAGTAAAAGTATAAGGTTTTACATTTAAAGTTTAAACTTTTTAAACGTAAAGTTCAAACTTATAGGTCTAAAGTTTGAACTTTTGTAGTAAAAGTATAAGGTTTCACATTAAAAGTTTAAACTTTTAAACATTAAGTTCAAACTTATAAGTTTAAAGTTTGAACTTTTGAAAGTTTAAACTTTTGAACGTAAAGTTCAAACTTATAGGTCTAAAGTTTGAACTTTTGTAGTAAAAGTATAAGGTTTTACATTTGAAGTTTAAACTTATAGGTCTAAAGTTTGAACTTTTGTAGTAAAATAATAAGGTTTCACATTAAAAGTTTAAAATTTTAAACATTAAGTTCAAACTTATAGGTTTAAAGTTTGAACTTTTGAAAGTTTAAACTTTTGAACGTAAAGTTCAAACTTATAGGTCTAAAGTTTGAACTTTTGTAGTAAAAGTATAAGGTTTCACATTAAAAGTTTAAACTTTTAAACATTAAGTTCAAACTTATAGGTTTAAAGTTTGAACTTTTGAAGTAAAAGTATCTACAGGTTTTAAAAGTTATTCTGAGGAAAAAAAGCGTCAAGATGAGCAATATAAAAGTTTTCAAAAGCTTCAAGAAGAACAAAAAACTTACGAAAAGAAAAATGAAAAAAAGATTAAATATGAAAAAATAAAAGAAAAAGAAAAAAATTTAATCGAATTCTAATAATTAAAACGGTTGGAAAAGTACTTTAACTAAAGTCCTGACGCATGTTAGCTCAATGGCTCAGGTGGTAGAGTGTCTGCCTGGCATGCCAGGGGTCGTGGGTTCGAATCCCACTTCGATAAAAATTTTTTCTTTGATAATATTATTTAAAAAATAATATTATTAATATATGATACTAATTAAGAATAAAAATATCAATAAACAATTAAATAAACAAAATAATATTAAATTATTTAACGTAACATGAAAATAATATAAAACAGTTGGAAAAGTAGTTTAATTAAAGTCATGGTGCGTGCTAGCTCAATGGCTCAGGTGGTAGAGTGTCTGCCTGCCGTGCCTGGGATCGTCGGTTCGAATCCCGGTTGAACCGATTTTTTTTCTTTAAAAATTTTATTAAAAATAATTTTCAAATATCATCAATGAATTGTAAAAGTAATTAAAATATTATTAAAATTAAAATATTATTAAAATGAGTAGAGCTACCGGCTAGCCAGCAGCGACTAGCCCCTAGCACGACCCCAGCCCTCACCCTCAAAAAGTACGAGAGTTCTGCGCCGAAAAAGGTACGAGAGAGCGGGATCAAAAAAGTACGAGAGAGCGGGCCCAAAAAAGTACGAGAGAGCGGGCCCAAAAAAAGTACGAGAGTTCTGCGCCGAAAAAGGTACGAGAGTTGTGGCTCAAAAAGTCACGAGAGTTCTGCGCCGAAAAAGGTACAAGAGTTCTGCGCCACCTCAAAAATGTATGAGAGTCTCGCGCCGAAAAAGGTATGAGAGTTGTGGCTCAAAAAGTCACGAGAGTTCTAGCTCATGAGCCAGAACTCTCTTAGCTCTACTACTTACGTTGATCTTCATGGGAGGGAGGGCCCTTCAAAATCTTCGAAAAAATGACCACGTGGTTTATGAACGTTCCCTAAACATTATTCTTAAATTTAGTTAAAATAATATCTTAAACGTATCGAATTTTAATTTTCACTTCTTTTTTCTTTTTAATAATTACGAACGAATCCAGAAAAAAACGCACGCATTTCGGATCAAATGACACGACAAAGACACCAATTTTATTAAACCTCACTCATTTATTAACTTATTTAATTCCACCTCGACGGGCGAAGCCCGTTTGATTTCCCTAGTTAATTTAAAAAATTTATTTGACAATCAACCAATTGTAAAGAAACTTATGTAGAGTATTTATTTGTAATTGTGTAAATAGTAATTTAAATTTTATTAATAAGTGTTACAATACAGACAGATGTTTTGGGTATAGATTAAAAAAAAAAAAAAAACCTATTACATATTTTATCAACTCAATTTATGAAATAAACTCCTTGAATAAATAATTAAATTTCATGAAGCAAATTTTTTCTAATTCTTTCGTTGAAAATAAATACGATTAGAAATGAATGAAAATTTTAAATAAAAGAATTACATTATAATTTTTGTAAGATTAATTCTCTGTATTTTCATGAATAAATATAGTAAATATTGTTCGATTTTTACGATTCAAATTTTGAAATAACTATTTTTTTATTATTAATCTAAAATTATCGAATAATCCTAGAACTAAACATTCATGAAAGTTTTTTTATATTATGTATTAACTTGAAATAAGTTTTATTGCCCGCAATTTAAAGGATTACCGCCACCGGTGGTGCCCCGTGGCGAGAGCAGGCAAAAAGGGGCCACTTCCACCTTCTCCCCGTCTCCCTCGTCTCGGGAAACTTTAAATTTTTTTTTGCTGTTTTTAGATTTAACGATTTCACTTTTCTATTCTGTAAATCCAAAACATGTGTACGGACCGAAAATTTTCTGTTCGACCGGAAAACGTCTAAACATTAAATAAGGGGTCTACCCTACTTCGTTGGCAGTCCTCCTTTGAATCGTCCGTCGCTGCAAGGCTACATAGTTTTCAGCAGCAACACAAATCACATTATAAGCTGTGTATACAAGTGTCTAATTTTAGTGATTAGTGATTGTGTATTACTGATGTCATTACTTGTGTATCAGTGAATTGTGTATTACTGATGTGAGTCATTTATGATAACAGATCTATTT
Organism: Encarsia formosa; assembly: GCA_038277355.1. Classification (NCBI taxonomy): domain Eukaryota; kingdom Metazoa; phylum Arthropoda; class Insecta; order Hymenoptera; family Aphelinidae; genus Encarsia; species Encarsia formosa. Next base: position 72,798,857 of record CM076184.1, read on the forward strand.
TTGGTTGTTCTTCTCTTAAAAAAGAGACCTCAAATAAGTGAAGCCTCATCGCATGCGCGGTATGATCGCGATATCAGATGTTGGATTGGTTGATTCAACATTCAACTCTGGATATCGCATGCGCATTATGATCGCGATATCACGCAGTAATTAAGCGTAAACTTTTAAATTTATATTTTGATTTCTTTAAATGTAAATGAAAGTAAAAAGAGAAGAGAAGAGCGTTAATTTTTTTTTTTTTTTTTTTAATATTACATACATGATAATTAATTTTATTTGAAAAGTGAATCAATGGGGAGGATAAATAACTTTAAAAGTGTATCAATAGGAAGGATAAATAAATAAAAAACAGGTGGTTTTCTACTAAATGCAAGGCAATAGAGAATCAATCCAAATTTTCCAAATTTTTTGAAGATGTTTATTAGATATTATTGAACATTTTTGCCAAGCCTGATCAAAATTGAAATACAAAAGATGAAATAAGTTAAAGATTGCATTATTTTCATTACGCGCACGACCGGAATGCTGAAAAGGTTTAATAAATTATTGATATGTAATTTCCTAGAATCCTAAAGCCCAATCGGGCTTTAACGGCGATTTGGTTTTTTTAAACTGACTGCCGTGAAAGCCTGCAGGGCTTTATATACTTTGATTTTTGGTTTTAGGTTAGGACGCTTCAAAGAAAAACTATTTTAGGATGATTATTTCATTTATATTATACATCCCGCGCGTAGCTGATGATCCCCTGAGTAATTTAAAAAAAAAATTATCCCGAACAAAGCCCGCATTGAAAAGTTATGAACGTTTCATTTTTCGAAACGCTGATTTCCTTTGGATCACGGTAGTCAGGGCCCAGCTGAAAAAATCAGAACGGAAATCAGTACGGAAATCAGTACTGATAATTAAGACCGATATCCGCACTGATTTCCGTACTGATTTCAGTGCAGATTTTTTTTTTTTTTTTTTTGGGGGGGGGGAGTTAACTATTCTACAAAAAAATATAATAAGTTTTATAGTGAAAATATCAAAATCCAAAATTTCAGTTACATTAATGAAACATAAAAGTAAAGTATGAGGCTTTTTCATAAGCAGACGATACTAGCAGAACGTGGAGTAGCCAAAACGATATTTGTTAGATATCTAACAAATATCGTTTTGGCTACTCCATTCTTTTATTTATAATTTAGTTTTAATTCGAATACTTTACAACAATAAATAGCTTGGCAATGCCAGGTTTCATTAAATACAAAGCATTTAAAGAAAAAAATTTTATTCAATAACTTAACAAATTTGGTACTTCACGTATGTACTCTTTATTTTTATATTTACCCAGCTGAAAATCCATATGAAAATCCATGCAGGACCCCATACGGAAATCCATAACAGAATCCATATGGAATTCCGTATGGAAAATTGAAACAGATTTCCATATGGATTTTCAAAAGCAAAGAATTTATTTTTTTAAATAATTTTTTTTTTCCAAATGTTTTTTATTATTTAATAATAATTAAAAAAAAATTGGTTAGCATAATTATTTTTATGCCTTTTTCCAAAATAATATTTGTACATATCTTTTCTCTTTATCCAAATTTTTTTTTTTTTTTTAAATTCAATTCTTTATATTTTGATTTTATTCTCATCGGTAAAAATTAATATTTTACAAACTTCATATTTCATTTTGATTATTGATAGTTATCGATACTTATATAATTTAATTTTTGAAGTCACGCGTTTTACAATGTTTTTGTTTCGTTATCTCAAAAGTTAATACCGCTTGCTATATTTTTTTTTGTTCCTAACGATTCCTAACATCTTGCTCTATCAGAAAACCTGTTTTTAAAAAATATTCTATGAAAATTGAATATGCAATTCAAAAATAACCTTCAAATTTTTACGAATTTTTATGCTTAGCAGAGTACTTCCGCTTAGTGAAAATTTATGATGCGTACACACATACGTACGCACGTGCTGTTAACGTTCAGTAAATTAAAAAAAAAAAATAACAATAACTTTATTATTTAAAAAAAAGTAAACAACAAGGTAACAGTTATAAACAATAAGTTCAACATCAAAACTTAACTTGTCTCCGCCCTCTGCTCGGCTAACGGCTTGCAACCTGCACGAACTCTATCATTGTGAACCTTTCTCCTGTTCTCGGCCATCACTGCTGCTGCTGATCACTTGCGACCATGTGTTAGCAGTTTTTTTTTTTTTTTTTTTTTTTTTTTTTTTAAGTCAAAGAAGAAAGAAACTATATATGGAAATATGGAAAATTTGTCTAAATTATACATTGAGACTCAATTTATTTAAGTTAAAAATTTGAGATTGTCATTTCTTTGTGCTTTCTTAATTGCACAGATCTATGCTCATCGGAGGTTTTAGTGTACCTGACTTTGGACATTCCAAAAATGGATTTCAAATTTTTTAGTTGAGTTTTAATATTAACATTAAAAGAAAAAATTATAAAAACTTTTTCATTAAAAATATATAAAATTTTTAGATAATAGCAAACTAGTGGTAATACTTATAACTACTAGTGGTAATAACTAGTAGAAATAACTAGTGGTAATAATTCTATCTTACACCTAATTCTTTTGTATACTAAGAGTTATTTTAGTTTAAAAGTTTGTCTTAACAAGGAACATAATGTTATTTTGGCTGGTATTCACATTCAATATTAACAAATCATGTGGTAAATACTTATTTATTTTATTTTTTTATTATAAATTTTGCGCATAACCTTAAAAGACTAATTGCTTTTTTAGATGAAAACTTCACAGAAGCTGTAAAATAAAGTATCATCATCTGAGTTGTTATCAGCATTTATTATGTAAGTTTAAATGATTTATTCAATTAGAATATGGTTGTAATATTATTTAATTTTGGCCAAATATCATTAAATCAACTTGGAATTTTTGTACAACTTTTTCTATGATTCATCTAATACGGCTTAATTATGTTTTCCACAAACTAAACAACAAATTTTAAAGAAAAATAACAAGTTTTTAATCATTTTTTTTCCAAACTATTGTTGTAAGACCATTGAATAGTATGTCCATTAAAGAAGAACCTAATTTTCATATTTCATGGAGAATATTTATTTATTTAAATTATTTGAGTATTTTTGTTAAACAATAGTAATTTAATGATTATAAAGCTATTTTTACTTATTTAAAGTTTTTTTCATTTTAAATTTCAATATGGCAATCTTTCAGCTACAGTTATAGTTTTTAAATAAGTTTTTAACAGTCTATTTAGCAACTTCATCATAGCATTTTAATATCTTTATAAATCTTTACAACTTAATTTTTATTGGCGCTTACTAATTAAAAATCTAAATTTTCATAATCAATTTGTAGGATTATCATCTGCCATCATTCAAATTAAATTTATTTTAAAATAAATTTAGCCTAACAAGATTTAAACAATGTTGTAATTATTAAATTATTTTAATGAATTTGGTTCATTGAAAAAATATAGTACTTGTAGACTCACTAAATTTTAGCAATATGTTGAAGGCAACTAGAAAAATAAAAACATAAATTTTTTCGTAACATTAAATTGACTTGTTTTATTTATTTATTTTTTTAAGCAGCATTAATTTTTACTGTCTTGGCCTTCTACTGCCCGTAAATTTTAATCTTAGTTTATTAAACTCGTTGAAGGTGTTTAAAAAAAAGTTCTAATACGAACTATAATTTGATTTGTTTATTAATTTTTACTCTAAGATTGAATTGGAAGTAAAATCAATGAAACTTGAAGTGATTTTAAATGAAAAATATTAGTAATTAATTAATTAGGTATACATAACAGACTTCTTTGGTTTAATTTTTCTAATTTTTTTAGATTTTTAAAGTCTTGTCTTAAAGCAAGAAGCATTTTGAAATTTAAAAGAATCATTCCATCATCTTAAAGTTAAAGTTGTAATTCTATATTTTTTTGCGCTAAAAAAGAATCTTTGTGTATAATTGAAACTTATTTGTTATGATCAAGTTTTGGTTGAACTTAGAATCTTTATTAATAAAATTTTATACATTAAATTAGAAATATCATTAAGTAAATTTTTACACTAGTCAAATAAATTTTTAATTTCAGAGGAAATATCATGTTAAATCCAAATTAACAGACAAGAAATGATCCAAAGCCTTTAGAACAGAGAAATATTAAGAAGAAAAAAATTAAACAACGAGCTGAGTTCTAGAGATTTATTTGAATTTTTTTTAAAAACTTTTAGGATTATTTTTTGATTTTCTGCTAAGGTTTTTCTTCGCTGGGACCATCGATATAATTTTTTGCAAAACAAAAAAAAATTACTTTTTGAACCAACTCTTGAATTCAATCACCGTGCTTCGCTACAATCAGCTTCTGTTAAATACGTTAATGTATTTCCATAAACTTATACAAGAGTTGTTGCGAGACAAATTTTTTGTTTAAACCGATCTCAATTCAAAGTTTTTTATATTTTAAAAAATTTGTAAAAAATTATTTTCATAAGACTAATTAGCATAAGAAAAAAGAAGATTTTTTCATGGAGAGGGTGATGTTTTATTATTATCTTGTTTCATATATATTATACAAATTGATAATCTACATTTTTCTTTTTTTTCAATTTTAAAATATTTAAAGTTAACAAAAAATATTTAGACTTAAATAGTATTCATCCTAATATGAAAAAAAAATTTATTTATTTATCTTTCCTAACGGTTTTTAAAACATGTTGCTTATAATTTCAATTAAATTTTTGTATATTTATTTTTTCATTTTATTTTCAACAAAATAACTGTAATAACTCATTTTACGTTAAAAACTTTAAATAGACACATAAAATTACATATTATTATTATTTAGATGTATGTATTGTAACAGGGGTGGATTTAAGGGTTTGTATGAGCCAATACAAATACCCACGGTGCGTATTAAATCCTTATCACCTGTACTTAGTGCTGATCCAAGCAATCGTCGAACTGCAACTCGTCGACCTGAAACAATAAAATGAGGAAATCGCGTCCGCGAATATTACTATACTTCGCGACGCGGTCGGCTAGTTCGTTCATCAGTAGTGGGTGCGGGTATTAAAACAGGATCGATTCGCAGGAACACTAGGTTTAGTCAATAAAAATTAAATTAACAATTTAATAATTTATTAAAACAAATCTAAACCTAAAATACAAATTCCGAATTACGACTCGGTGTCGTTTAAACCAGTAAACAAAAGAATCTTCAATGTTCTCTAAATCGTTGCGCGCGCACACAAATTCCTGCTGCTATCGGCAGCTAACGCGCACGAGAGAAAAACAAAGATTTTTACAATAACAGTGTACTAAAGACACTCACACACATTTTCACTCACTCGTACATTTACAATTAACTTACGGAGTCGCTAAGGTGCACCTCATACCAAACCGTCAGGCTAAACAAAATGCCAGGCTACGATGCCGACCAGCCGCAATATCTACCATACTCGAGTCGCCGTGTAGCCGTCGGAAAGCGGTCCAGGCGATGACGTGAAATGACAACTTCACAAATAACACCACACTCTCACATTACGGCTCCACCACAACGCGCGACGCGAATGTCAATAATTGCCTTGACTTCCGTAACGAGTAAGCTGCTTCAAGATCTGCCATGAATCGATCTCCAGATCTTTGCGTGTCTGCCGGACGTCGGTCAGGTTCCCCGACGTCCACGGCTTCCAAAAGCCGGTTGACTCGTCTAGACAGAAAAATGCTTCCCGGGCGATGACCATCGATCCCGCACCTTCTGTCTCTGCCAACTCTCTCTTCGACGACATTCCACTCCCGAGGAGTCCGGTTAGCCGTCGAACCGAGACGAGTTAAGTTCCATGTACGTGCGAACGCTCGGACACGAAAACTACGAGTGGCTTCCCGATTCCCGCTCTACCACCTCAGAGGTCCGCTCTGAGCTGCGTTCGACAGTCAAGTGACTCGCGCCAAATCCTAAATCGTTACCGACGATTTAATTACGATCGCTGACTGTCATAGTATGTGCTTAATATTCTATTATGGTAAATCTTTAAACGTTAGATTGTTTCCTAAATTTCTTAAAATAACATCAGGTAAAAGCTTTTCAAAAATTAATTTTAATCGAGTATAAACTAATGTATTAAGCCTAAGCTCATTTGATTTTTTGAAACTGATCAGTAAATCATTTCTTAAATAATAAAATTCAGATATAAAATAAAGATATAAAAAACTTTGAATTGAGACCGGTTTAAACAAAAAATTTGTCTCGTAACAACTCTTGTATTAACGTGTGAATAAGTTACACGACTAAATTATTGAAACAAAGCACGGTGATTGAATTAAAGAGTTGGTTCAAAAAGTAATTTTTTTTTTGTTTTGCAAAAAAATGTATGCAATGAAGTATTTTAAATCCTTTTATAATCCTTAACATCCGTTCGAGCGTCCCCAACAATTTCCGATCATGTTTTTAATAATTTTATTTTATTTTATTTTATTTTTTTATTTGATTTTGGTTATTGGACTCATTAGTAAAAAAGTTAAATTTTTTAACGGTATAAAGTTTTTATGACACAAAAAGTATGTTCGGATATATTTCGATTATGAAAGTATCGGAAGATACTTTTTTCGGATACTTTTCAAGTTTAAAAAGTATTCAAAGATACTTTTTCAAAAAAAAAAAAGTATCTGAAGATACTTTTTCGGATACTTTTGAAATGTATCTTGTATCTGAAGATACTTTCATGAAATTTATCTTTGTTTGAAAAGTATTCGAAGATACTTTTTCGGATACTTTTGAAATGTATCTTGTATCTGAAGATACTTTCATGAAATTTATCTTGTATCCGAAGGTACTTTTTTCGGATACTTTTGAAATGTATCTTGTATCTTAAGATACTTTCATGAAATTTATCTTGTATCCGAAGATACTTTTTTCGGATACTTTTGAAATGTATCTTGTATCTGAAGATACTTTCATGAAATTTATCTTGTATCCGAAGATACTTTTTTCGGATACTTTTGAAATGTATCTTGTATCTGAAGATACTTTCATGAAATTTATCTTGTATCCGAAGATACTTTTTTCGGATACTTTTCGATAGCCAAAAAGTATACGAAATTTCAACTTCGGATACTTGGCCAACTCTGCTTTCAACTGTTTCAAAATATTTCAACAGAATTAGAATAAAAAATTTAAAAAATGGGGCTAAGTTCATGCGTTTAAATTGTTTCGTGTTTTTATTTGTTTATTTTCATTGTTCATTTGAAAATTATATTTTAATTTAATAAGAATTTGGCCAAAAAAAAACTGAACTCGCAGTAATTTTTACTTTTTTAAAAGTATGTTTTTAGATTTTACTTAAGTCGACAGGAAAATCATGTCTCTATACAACTCTAAAATTATTTAATTATAATCTCTTAATGCAACGTTTGGCCAGGCTAGATCCGTCTCTGGAAGGCTGAATTTCTTAGAAATTATTAGCAGGAAACCGACCACGGGAAAATTTAGTGAAAATCGCATTAAATGAAAAGGTGTAAAATCCCAACTCGGCAAATTCCCAGAAAAGGTTGAGGGTGAGTTTTAGGAGTTGAAAGCGGCTTTTGGCGTTTTTCAACGAAAGTATGCAATTTAGATGAAAAAGTCTTCTACAAAAGTTGTAGATAATATAAAAATCTAAAACTTTTCATCCATGCATTTTTTACCATAACCTCAAAATTGAGGAGATAAACGCTAAAGACCGTATTTTTAGTTTTTGATTTTTCTTTCTTAGAAAAATTGATATATAATTATGAAATTTTTGTGAGAGGTAGTATTTTTTACGCCAAATCTGCCCATCTTTTTTTTTTCGAATTTCCAAGTGGTTTGTGAAATATTTCATTTTTTCTCTTTTTAAGGTTATGTGTTCGAGCAAAAAGTTATAGGGTAAAATTTTTGATATTTGAAAAAAATCAGTGGTTTTCGGATTTGTTGAAAAGTCTACTTTCAGATAAAAATATAAAAAAGTAGGGTTAAAATGCAAAATCATGCCTTAAATCGAGAAAAACCAAAAAAGTCTTTTTTTTTTAGAGTTTGCCTGGACCGTGAAATGAGTGCTTGGTCCCCATGAGCAGATTCTCGAATCCATCGCTGCGAACCGTAGGCTGGATGACGATGATGATCCAAAAACCAAGTAACCTAGTTCGAAAACTTCCCAATGAAATTAGTAAAGCACTCAAAAAAAAATATTCTTGAATGAATAAAAATATTGAAAAAATTTTTAGTTCAAAACGAAAATAAATCATCCATACCTCTTGAACTATTTTTCTTAACTTTACTAAACAAACGAGGTTATTTAGATCGAAAAAGAAAAGAACTTAAAAAAGGAAAAAAATATCGAAAAATCAAGCGACCTGAGTTTTGTTCCACGGATTTTTAAGAGCGCTCGCAGATGACGACTTCGAAGCTCTTTCCGCTTGTAGGAACGATGACTCGAACGGCAGATCTCTCGAAGAACGCAGAGTTGATAATTCACCAAACCAGCAAAGAATTGATTTTTCAATTAATCTCGATGACACCAGTAGATCCGACGAGGAAGGACCAAAATGTTCGATAGCGAATGGACTGTATATATGATGATGCTCGTGCGTGTATGAAATAAATTAAAGAATCGAGATTAATTTTATGAAAAATCAATTTAATAAGCTTATTCAATTAAAGCAACAAAAATTAGTAGTTTTTACAACAAAAAGTCAGTTTTTAGGTTTTTGGTTAAATTTCAAGTTATTAGCAGTTTGACAGCTGCGACGAGAGTGAAGTCGTCTTCGCTGGTGTCGGACGTTGGTGACGAAGAACAATGGAATCTTGCAGTCGAATTTCGAACAGTATGAGAGAGTTGTTTTGACTGATCGTGAATCAAAAGCGGCGTGAGAACGTACGGATGGATGTGCCGCGTGTGGAATGGAGAATGAAAGGATGAAACGTAAGTGTGAATGAGCGAGAAAATGCAATTTAAGCGTTAGAAGCGTGACGGTAATGGCTATTACCCAACGTCGGACCATTCATGGTGATGTGATAAGCAGGGACAGAATGGGAAGGTAACACGCTTAGATAGAGAAAGGTGAAAGGAGTGCGTTTTGTGAATTAACACAAGTAGGGTAACTAGGGGTGTTCTGGCCAAACTTGTGTTGGTGAGCTCTGAAGTCACGCACACACACACACACACGCACGCGGCTTTTGGTGCGTGCGTCTCGGGTGGGGGCCTGAGGGGGGCCTTGGGGGGGGGGGTGGCGCGCAGCGGCGGCCGCTGGACTACCACGACGGTCTTGACGCGGTGCGTGCGCTAGACCATGCGATCAAACAAAATTTCGACGCAACGTTACACCTACAATAATTATAGGGCCCATGAAAAATCCATTAGTCAGTATTATGTTTTTTGCGTCTCCAAAAAAAGTCGTGACTCGGCGGAAATTTCTAAACATACAATTATTTCCAATTACACTGCTCCAATAATGCGTCCAACTTGCGTCTAAAAAAAAAAAGTCGAGCCTTTGTAGGTCCGGCAATTTAACGGCATTAGTCTTCGGGCGTTTCGAGAATAAGCAATCGCGGGAATAAATCCTTTTTTTTTTTTTGCTAAAAAGTTTTTACAGTTTTACAAAATGTTACACATTCAATATCCGTCTGTATGCGACTTTAACATGCATACACAGTTTTATTCATTTAAACGTGCGTAGCTATGAAAAATACGTGTACGATAAATGATCAAATTGATTATATATGTTTTGTTTGTATGTGCGAATTGGACTTTTCATCTGAGTCTTTTCCGCAGTATGTGTTTTCGATATATAATGAAATAGAATTTAATGCGTACAACGTCTTAAATTTTAAATATTGTAATAATTGCAATAAGTCCTTGACGTATCTAATACCGGCAGCGTCGGTTGAACCAGTGGAACAAAATTGAGTTACAGTGACACATTTAAGCTTTCTTACTTTTGCTAAAATACGATAAAATATTTGAAGAGGTAGAAATTTGTGACAGTAGAAAAAATAGTCTCAAAAGAGGTAACTTGTGTGACGTGTCATCCAGTTATATTTTGGAAAAAAGAAAATCAATAAAGTGCGATCCTTCTACATTGTGCCTGATTTTGAGTTTTAAAAAGCAGTCATGGATCAGTTATCAAAACCGTCAACGTCAAATGATGTTAATAAAGAGGAGGAGGAAATCTCGTTCGATTCTGAAGAAAAAAGAATTAGAGGTGAATTTTTCAACCTCAAACGGCAACGTCAAGATGACGATTGGCGCGCTCGTTGTGAAGAGTGTATAAGACGTATGCGTTTAACTGGACCATGTGACAAAGTTTTTACTGGTAAAATTGAACGATTAGAAGGACTTTTGTGCGAATACAACAATCTGCAACAACAGCATGAAGGCGCTGGTTTAGAAAATGCCCAAAGTATGCATGAAGAACAACCCAATTATCGTTGGAAACAAGTTCGCTCAGCTTTAGACAACAATATCAGAGAATTTAAAATTTAAAATATTCGACACATTGATCCCATCAATTTTTTAACAGATGTTTCTTCCTTATTACTGTCAAAAATTAAGGATAATGTAAAAGAATTATTGAGTTTGAAAATAAACCTAATATTGGTTGCGGAGTTTGAGCGTGCAGATAAAAAAGACGTGTTTTATTCGATGTTGTGAAAATTTACAAATCAACAAACCTAAAAAAGTGGTTCAATAAAGCAAACAAACAAATTTTAAATAATCTTGAGGACTTTCAAGAATGTGAGAGTGACTGGGCGCTGTCGCGAATTCTCAGACTAGACATTAAAGTTGCAAAGATTAATGACTTGCGCGGTTCTGGATGTTGCATGAGGTGTATGCTGAAAAATTCACACGACACGCTACCTCACGGTTACAAAGGATAAATATTGTAGATTTGCAAAAGTGTTATAAACTCAATGTGTAATGATGATGAAAAAAGTTAGATTTAGTGACAATGTTTCAACGTGTGTTATGTGTGTTAATTCATATGCGAGTATGCAGGCAAGAATCGGTCCGTGGGAACAGATAGCCCGAGACCGAGAACGTTTTAAATTACGATATCAAAGGGCCGCACTCATACTCAATCCAATAATTTTAAAAAATAAAATAAAATATATGGAATATGTATTAAGTCCTGTATTGATTAAACGTCTATGTTAAATTTTTATCTGTAGGATTGGTTTTTGTGAATTAAATGTAATAATAAAACATACTTTGTTTGTATTTTTATTTTTATTCCTTCAACACAGTGTTACATATAATTTCATTAATAAAAAAAAAATTATGAGGTAAGTTTTGGATTGAACAAAAAAAATATTACAAATATTTTTTATGAATGTAGCTATTGTGACTGTCATCGAATCCTAGCCATTTGACCAGCAGACGATTACCGCGTTGTTCAATCACCTTTTCAACTAAATAAACATTTGGACACCTGGTTTTTTGCAACTCTTCGGTGTAGAAGCCTCCTTTCACCGGATGGTCTTTTTAATCTTTTAGGTAGAACATGGGTGGATTACTTCGTCTGACACGAGCAACTGTGAAGACTTCAACCGTCCAGTTTGGAGTGTAACCTTTCTCAAATATATGTTTTGTTTTACTCACGCGCACTTTATCCCCAACTTTAAATTTCAGAGGCTTTCTTGATTTTCTTTTACATTTTCTCAATCTTTGCAGGACCTCGTGAGCGTTATCTTCGTTGACGTCCTTTGGCTTCATACCTATACTTCGATGTTTTTGATTGTTGTACTCTTTAACGAGCTTGGGTGAGATATCAAGCCACTCGTAGCTACCTTGCAGGCTGAACTGTTTCCACATCTTCTCCTTCAGAGTTCGATTAAATCGTTCGCATATCGAAGCCTTGAGTCCGCTGTGCGTAGAGTATATGTTGATCTTGTACTTTTGTATCAACTTTATAAAATCTTCGTTGTAAAATTATTTTCCCTCATCGACATGGATATTACGCGGAGGTGTAGATGTTTTCAAGATGGATTTCATTGCGTTTGTAACTTCTTTTCCCGACTTTGTTTTTAGCGGAATTGCCCAAGCGTACTTTGAGAATATATTTATTGCGGTGAGTATGTATTTGTAATCGTCATTTTCATCAGCATACGGAATCATCTCTACCAAGTCGCATTGCAGTGTGTCGTTTATGCCTCTCATTTGAACTTTTCTTCGAGCATACTTGCGTCGAGCTGGCTTGTGCAACTCATTAACCAACACATGCTTTTGATCCATTCTTTTTCAACTTGGATATTTCTTCCTCGATATTGCGTATATTAGATTTAAAAAACTCCTGCAGACCCTTTTCTTTACCCGCCACATACATGCCGAGATCTGCTCTTTGTTTCGGCAATAGATATTCGAATTTAGCAGTATTATCTGATTGTGCTTTATTAAATTCGTCGATAATGTTGGATTTTTGTTTTAGCAGCAAAGATTTTAAGGTTGCAAGATCAACCGCGTCGTTTGGTTGTACGGGCGACGCGATATTGGTGAACCTCTTGTTTTCAATGTCAAAGTGACCCTCGCGTGTAAATTTGAATCCGTTGCCCGGCGGTCCGCGTTTGTCTTTTGCTGTACTGCTTCGACGTCCAAACACATCAACACCCATATTGATACTAGGATGATACACCATCCATTTCTTTAATATATGCACTTTGCTTCTCGCAGTTCCTCCAGAATCGAATGAATTTCGTTTGTGTGGTTGAGATTGCTTGCAGCTTGTTCGGCCATTAACAACCAAAGACGATCGACCAGCTTATTTGGATCGTCCCAGTAGACATAATCTAGAGACGAGTTTCGTTTTGCAATTTTCAAATGAGGAGTCAAACCTCTACCCAACTTTGTAGGAGTGTGCTTGAAACTTTTTTTATCATGCGCAGTTTTTTTCAAGGCATTTGCTGGAGATTTAGCTTTAGGAGGTGTATCTATAGGCTCTATTTTAAATAAAGGCGCAATAAGAAAATTATATTTATTACTTGTGGTATGTTTTTTATTTGCGCGTTTGGTTTGTTACTCTTTCTGTGCGCATTCGAAATTTCAAGAATTTGTTTGTACAAAGTTAAATCTTTAATTTCGTAATTTTGTGGATTTCTATGCAGAATGAGTTCGAGTAAGCCAGGAGTCATGGAGAAAGATTTATCATCAACGATAATGTCATCTCTTTCAAATTTTATAGGAACACTTCCAAGCGTGTATCCGTCATCGGATATTTTCACTCCCTAAATTCCATCTGGCTCAAACTTTGACAGATCTAAAACATTTTCATCGTGTTGTTTTAATTTTTCAATTTCGTGAAACGATTCTTTGTCATCTGTTTCTGCAGTGTCATGTGATTCGAAATTCACGTTTTTGTCCTTTTTTTCGTGTTCATCATCTTCTTCGTTTATCAAAGAAAGATTGAGTAGTCTTTGTTTAAATGCATCATCATCATCAAGAATCATCATCTTGCAAAAAGCTTTCATTTTTTCTTTTTGTATGAAAATTTTCGTTTTTTTGAACAAGTTGTTGCAGAGGATCGGTTATAGGTTTAAACGTTTCGTTCAAAACACGTTTGGTATTATCCTTTTGCGACTTGATGAGATTAAACTTTTTTTTTCACGGCTTCGCGAGCTTTAACAAGTTCCGCAAGAACACTCTTTTTTCGAGAAATTTGGGCCATGTTAGCGCATCAGAGACACATAATAGACTAATGATTTTCAATAGTCTACGATATATTTATGATAAAACAATCAAAACCTTTTCGATATCTGCCTTCGTTGATATCCCTATCTTTGTCGACAACAATAAAACAGTGCTTGCCTTCGATCCAACACTTTTAACACAAGTTTTTAAATTGATTGAATGACATGTCGGTATTTACGTGAACGTCATAAATATGCTTTAGATTAACTTCATCTTGACGAAACAAAATTAATAAATTAACGTTGTCTCTGACTAAGTGTTTTGGCACTGCAGCATAGGATTGGCATAGGTAGAAGCTGTCAACATTTTTGTGTCGACCCATACAATAAAAAGCTTTGACGTTATCTTTTTTTTCGCATGCTATATCATCAAATATTATTATTGAGTTTGGTAGGGCGTTATCTGGTGCTACTACTTCGTCGTGCTCACTGATAGGTAGGTATTTTATTCCGTCTATGGATTTCAAAAGTTTTTCCAAAAACTTATACTTTGGCTGATCAAGCGATTTCGAATAAATATAAATATTTTCGAATCTCACGCCGTTTGGATGTGTTATAAGAGCTAATAAACTATTAGTTTTTCCACAATTGGAGGGTCCCGAGATGACTGCGCGAATACTACTAGGTAGTAAATCACCGTGATGCTTTGCTTTTTTTTCTCGCTCAGCAATAACGTCAAAGTTGAGCATGGGAACTCTCAAAGAATTTTCACTAAAATCCATGTTGATGCTTAAAAATACACGTCAAAACTACTTGCTAAGGTCAGTCTTGGATGAAACGTTGAACATAGATGATTACCTACAATAAAAGAAAGAAAAGTAAGCGAGGAAGAGGTTTGCTCAACAAAATCATTGACAAACTTCCCGTCGAATTACACTTACCCGGATACAATTATTGCGGTCCAGGCACAAAACTGAAAGCTCGATTGGCTCGAGATGATTTACCAATCAACCAACTTGATGCTGCTTGCAAAGAACACGATATTGCTTATTCGCAAAATGGAGACAACATGAGTGCAAGACACACCGCCGACAAAACTCTAGCCGATAAAGCTTGGCAAAGGGTACTGTCTAAAGATGCTAAGCTAATGGAAAAAGCTGCAGCCTATGCTGTTACAAATGCCATGAAACTAAAAAAAAAATTAGGAATGGGATTGAAAATAGATTCTAAAAGAAAAACTACTAAGAGGAAAGCTAAAAAAAAAAAATCACAACTCTAAATAGTATTATTCAAAAAACAAGAAGGTCAATTGATCCGCGCGAAGGTCCTATCGGTATAATTAATTCGGCATTTGAAACTTCCAAGTCTGCCGGCAAAGAGGCTGGTGGAAAAAGTAAAATAAAAATCCCTCGAGTCCTACCTGTGCCTTCGGAGATTGGAGGGTTCCTACCACTCGTACCTTTGTTTGCCGGTTTGAGTGCCACGGGTGCATTAGCGGGGGGTTCTGCAGGAATATACAAAGCTATCAACGATGCAAAATCAGCTAAACAACAGTTAGAAGAAAATAAAAGACACAATAAAACTATGGAAGCACTAGCCATAGGCAAAGGTTTGTATCTTGGATCTCGCAAGAGGGGTTTCGGCTTATACCTAGGCTCACGAAAAGGAAAAGGCTTGTATTTGAGATCGCCAAAGGGTCAAGAATTGTACATGAAATCGCAGCAAGGTCGGGGTTTGAAATCAAAAAAGGGTTTAAAAAAAAAAAAAAAGTACAAAATAATTTTACCGGATCGCGCATTAACAAATTTTGACTTGGTTAAATTTGTCAAGTTGCTAAAAATTCCATACTTTCGAGGAGTGTTTATGAAAAATAAACTACCATCAACAGGCTCTCGCTACAGAGAATCGGCTATTGTAGATTTAGATGATGACATTGGACTTGGAACACACTGGGTTGCTTATCGGAAACGCGGCAACGATGTTGTCTACTTTGATAGTTTTGGAAATCTTCAACCTCCTCTCGAGTTGATGGATTATTTAAATGTTGATTCAATAAAGTACAATGCAGAGAGATTTCAAGATTAC
This sequence comes from Encarsia formosa, assembly GCA_038277355.1. Taxonomy (NCBI): domain Eukaryota; kingdom Metazoa; phylum Arthropoda; class Insecta; order Hymenoptera; family Aphelinidae; genus Encarsia; species Encarsia formosa. The sequence goes on from CM076184.1 coordinate 72,814,580, forward strand.
AATTCTTACAATTGTGGTCAGTTGTGTTTACAATTTTTGTGTGGAAAATTAAAACGTACATAAGAATATTGTTCACCATCTTCTCTACTAGCTTATCTCGAGATGTGATGGAGTCAATTACTCTAACTTTATCAGGCACATCTTCGATTCTCGAGGCACAATATTTTCCCCCGATCGAGCTTTCACCGCACAAAAGCTATACTCTTGGACATGTCGAGTTCTTAACCTTCAATAGTATACCAAACATTGACGCTGAAAATAATCAGTTTCATATAGGCGATCAAACGATTACCATCCCAACTGGTACTTACGAAATAAGAGGTATTGAGAAACATTTGCAAGATATTTTAAAAGCTATTGATAAAAAAATTACACTTTCAATTAAGCCAAACGAAAATACATTACGATCTGAGATTACAAGTTCTCTAAATATTGACTTTACTCGTGCGAATTCGGTCGCAAAATTATTAGGATTTGATAAACGCAAACTCGTCGCAAATAAAAAACACATTTCCGATTTTCCTGTGTCGATAATCAAGATCAATTCGTTGAGAATCGAGTGCAATATCACAGACGGTGATTACATAAACAACGAAAAAGTTCATACAATTCATCAATTTTTTCCTTCCGCTGATCCAGGATTCAAAATTATAGAAGTTCCAGGACAAGTCATTTACCTACCTGTAAGCGTAAAGTCTATCGACTACCTACAATTGCGCGTCGTCGACCAAGACGGAGACTTGGTAAACTTTAGAGAAGAAGTGATAACAATTAGACTGCACACAAAGGGTGCATAATGGGAATCGTGCATCGTGGAAGTGGAGTTAAGAAATTTTATCCTCCGCAAAGATATAAAAGCAACAAAAGATGTGGGTTTTCAATCAGTCATCATCGAGCTCACAAAGCGCTCACTCGAGACAACAAAGAATTTCTGAAAAGTTTAGGGCTAAAAATCGTTCGTGGTGGAAAGTAACTTGTCATTTCTTTTGTTGTTTTAAAAACAATATAAAAAATGGAAGACGTTCTGGAGATTCAAAGTCCAATTGAGTTCGATGATAGTATCACGAACTATGAGTTGCATGCTCATCAACCTTACACCGGATCGAACTTCAATCACAGTGATGAAATTCATATCGCTATTCAGTATCAGGACTTGGCTGTTTTACCGTCGCGAAGCTATTTACATATAACCGGTCAATTGCGTAAATCAGATGGTACAGCAGCAACATCTTCACCATTCAGTCCTAATGCTCTATGTCATTTATTCGATGACATCAGATATGAACTTAACGCTACAGAAACTGATCGTATAAAAAATGTAGGAGTAACTAGTACTATGAAGGGTTACGTGTCATTGAATAAAAGTGTATACATCGAGAATGCTGGATGGTATTACGATGGAGTTAACTTATCTGACGCAGAAGGACAATTTGATGTATGCATTCCCCTGAGATATTTGTTTGGTTTTGCTGAAGATTACACTAAAGTTGTTGTTAACGCCAAACATGAACTAATCATTCGTAGATCAAATACTGATTTTAATGCTCTCAATCAAAAATAAGTAGGAACAACTTTTGAAGAAATCAAGATAAACATTTCTAAAATTGAATGGTTAATGCCTTACATAACGCTTTCAGACACAAATAAAGTAAGCTTGCTAAATTATCTTCAAAAAGGACATTCAATTGCTATGGGTTTTCGTAGTTGGGAACTCCATGAGTGGCCTCTAGTACCTAAAACCACTAAAAATAATTGGCTTGTAAAAACATCCAATTAGCTGGAGAAACCTCGTTTCATGATAATCGGTTTTCAAACTAATAGAAAAAATAATAGAGAGCTCTGTTCAAGTTATTTTGATCATTGTAAAATCAATAATTTGAGAGTATACTTAAACTCGCAATACTATCCGTATAATAATTTAAACACCGATTTTACGAAAAATCAAATTTCAATGCTTTATGAGAATTATGTAAATTTTTATGATTCTTTTTACAACCCGAAAAACGAAAATCGGATACCACTGTTAACTAAACTACAATTTAAAAATCAAGCGTCTCTATTTGTGATTGATTGTTCAAAACAAAACGAATCCTTAAAAAACGGTCCTGTCGACGTTCGCATTGAATTTGAATCTTCAGAGAATATACCTGATAAGACCGCAGCATACTGTTTAATCATCCACGACCGTATAATAAGCTATCATCCAATGAATGGTGATGTGAATAAAGTAATTTAAACCAATTAGTATAAGCGAGTTACAATAAAAAAAAAAACAGCTTTGTATTTTGAATCTTTTCCCGCGTCTTTTTATATATATAAAACAAGTCACGACAGAAGGCGGTCGTCAGTCGTTAACGAGACGCTAAAGTGTTAACAACGTTTGAAAATCAATATGGATTCGAAAATCATTCTTGAAATGTTGGATGATAGTACGATCATTCCAATTAAAAAAATTCTAACGGACATCGGGTCTGAGTTAATGAAAGAAATATCAAACAATAAAATAAACTTGAGTGAAAGAACAACCGAGTTTCTAGATGATATAACCAATATCCTGCAAAGATTGCAATCATTGGTGCATCGCCTATTCAAAATTGATAGAAACATAGAACCGTAATTTTTTAATCGATATTTACTGCGCATACGTGGAAAAATTTTCAAATAGCAGACACATTTTAATTTTTTCGTCAGTCAAATTTTGTCTATTGAACTGAGAGGAATTATGTTTTTCACGCTCCTCATTCACAAGGATAACATTTTAAGTCTTTCCGCTGACGAGTTAAAATATATATCAAAATACGTACTGCTAAATTATTTTGAGCGCAACATACAACATTTGTTTGAAAAGCTGCCCGAGCATTTACGTTATGATATAGATATTCGCGACTGTCTACCTTGCTTAGCCCATTGGAATACAAACCTTTTTAAGACCAAGTGTCTCATAAAATACTGCGCAAAATGTCAGGAGACAAGTTGATCAACATCAGCAACAACTGCAAAACTCTTTCGATGAAAACATAAATCTGTGGACTTTTCTTGACATGCCCAATCGTAAGTAAATAAAAAAAATAAAATACTTTTTGCATGAAGAATAAAAAAAAAAGCTCTTTTGACAATTGTAACTTTACAATAAAGGAAAAATTAAAACTCTGCATAAAAATTAAACTTTTGAAAAAATAAAAAAAAAAAACTCTTTTGATAATTGTAACTTTACAATAAAGGAAAAATTAAAACTCTGCATAAAAATTAAACTTTTGAAAAAATTGAAACTCTACAATGAAGAAAAATTAAAACTCTGCATTAAAATTGAAATTTTAAAATAAAAAATTAAACTTTTGTAAAAAAAAAAAATTTTTTTTTTAAATTCCAGTTGACGCACAACAAAATCAATCTATTGCTACACAAACCATTCACACTGCTGATGAGGTTGCTGAGGCTGATGATTCTGACAGAGAAAATAAAAATTTGTTTTGCCGAGCTATGATGACTGGTTTGGAAAAATTTTTGAACGCGATGAAAAAAAATAATAATAATATGCAAGTAAAAAAGAAAAGGAGCAGTCTTCTTGGTATTAAAAAAAAACAGAAATAAAAAGTCTATTAAGATTGTTAAACAGAAAGATAAAAAAAAAACCAGAAAAAAAAAGATATTTCGAAAGTTAATAAATTAAAAAATAATTCGTTGTAAGTGTGATTTGAAAATAAAAATAAAATAATTTATTGTTAGTATGATTTGAATATTAAATAAATGTAATTTATCTATTGTAAGTTGAAAAATAAAAAAAGTAACTTTGTGAATTTAGTGTACCTTTTTATTAAATACATTCTCCTTATTATTTTTCTACATTTGTAGCGATTACAATTTCATCATCCTTGTTTTTAAACAAGGATAATATTCCTTTTTTTGAAGCCTTATTTAAAATTGCAGAAGACTTTTTATTTTTATGTATTGTTGTTGCTATTTTCTTTGGGAAGAAGTAAACGTATTTGTTATTTAAATTCACTACCACAGCCAGTCCAAAACGTGTAGCAATTTTGCGAATGTTGTGGATGGTGTATTTTTTATTCATCTTCAAATCTTTCTTTTTTTTTTTAGGTAAAAAACCATCTTGCTGTTTTATAGCTGAGATGTCCAATAACTCATTCTGAAAATAAAAAAAAAATTTTTATTTTACGTTCTTTTTTTATTTAATATGTGAAAAATACCTTCAATTCATTTTTCTATTCATCATTGGAAGTTGACGAGAGAAATGAAGGCGATGATGGTGATGATGACAATGATGACTCCTCAGATGATGATGTCTCGTCGTGGTTGCCTTTCTTCACTTTTTTAGATTTCATGGCTGTAAATAACTATTTACAAACTTTTTGCATTTTAAAATGTAAAGACTTACATTGTTCTTGTTTTTTATCTTGACCACTGCAGTCACCGGTTGTTTTAGATGTTGAAGCCATTTTTTTTATCTGTGAATATTGTTACAAAGAGTTAAAATTGCGTTTTTAAATTTAAATAAAATCTTTGAAACAATACTCACCAGGACGTCTTCTATGTTACTTGGACGAATGCTCAAACTTGAATGACGAAAAATAAGGATATTCTTTTCAAAACAATCAACACTAATGAAAAAAGTCAATACTGACTAATGAGTTTTTCATGGGCTCTATGATTATTGTAGGTGTAACGTTGCGTCGTAATTTTGTTTGATCGCATGGTACAGCGCGCTGCAGAAGGTCAAGGCCGTTGTGGTAGTCCAGCGGCTTTCTACCGCCACTACGCGCGATCCTCTAGCCCGCCCGAGGCCGAGCCACGACTTTTTTTGGAGACGCAAAAAACATAATACTGACTAATGGGTTTTTCATGGGCTCCATGATTATTGTAGGTGTAACGTTGCGTCGAAATTTTGTTTGATCGCATGGTCTAGCGCACGCACCGCGTCAAGGCCGTCGTGGTGGTCCAGCGGCCGCCACCGCGCGCCACCCCCCCTCCAGGCCCCCACCCGAGATGCACGCACCAAAAGCCGCGTGCGTGTGTGTGTTTGCGTGACGTCAGAGCTCACCAACACAAGTTTGGCCAGAACACCCCTAGTTACCTTACTAACACTCTGTCTAGCAGCGGCGGTAAACATGAGACCGAGATGCCATCGTTACCGCTTATTCGCCATTCGTGACATCCTAGATAATACCTGGGGTGTCATTTAATTCTTCAAGGCCTAGAAAAAAAAAAAAAAAAAAAATGCAAATAATAAATCTTTAATCAATTTATCAACTTTATTGAAATATATTCATGATTTATGTAAATTTTCAGTGTTTAATAGGATAAATCATGGCGGAAGAAGACCAAAAAATATGTTTGGTTTGCAGTTTGAAAACGGCGAAAATTAAGTAAAAAATAAAAAAAAGTCGATTTGAATGAAAGAAATATTCCATTTTTATGTAAATATATTTTTTTTTCATAAGGTAAAGGACCCAATTGTGGACCCCTTACCCCAATTAATGGTCCCCTTCAGCAAAAATCATTTTTAAATATTTTTTTAATGCAAATATCGGCATAAAACTATTTTAAAATAAACTTATGTAATCAAAGAATATTTCGAAATTTTTTTTTCAAGCTTACGTTAATAATTCCGTTTTATTTTGAAAGTCACAATGTTGGTTGACTCGAGGGTTAGGTTGGTGTTCTCGTTGCAGCGAACCAAGCAACTTTCAAACTTGAATTTCTAGGCATACTTTATTTATTTACGCAATGTATCACTGATCAATGAAAAGCTTGGACTTCAAAAATTAGTATAGTATCAATTTTGTAAGTTAGAAATATAAATTTTTAAATAAATAATGCAGTTCTCATAATTGGACCCTAGTCTCAAGGTACCCCAATTAATGGTCCTGAAGAGCAGCGGTCCATTAATACGAACCTTTAAATGAAACTCCGAGTACCCCAATTAATGAGACGTTAGTTTTCGCTTTCATACCGAGGTTTATACACTAAAATATCAGCTTTATAAATCTTCTAATGTGGTTAAATTACTTTTGTCAATGAAAACTGTAACTACTTTTAACTTCAATGTCAACAAAAATCGTAACCTCAAAAGTCAATAGTTTGAAATAAAATCACAGGGTCCATTAATTGGGGTAAGAAAAATGTTAAGGGGATATCGCATGTAAAAAAGGTCCATTAATCGGGGTACTTTGACACACAGTTTCAAAAATACGGTCCAAAAGGTCTCTACTTTAAACATTAATTACTCTGTAAATAAATAAAATTTTTTAATAAAAAAAATTGATTTTGATTCTTAAAACCACTAAAATTATGTATGTACAAAAAAAATTAACCTCACTTGCTTGGTTTTTTCCATAAAATTCAAAAACCCCGAAAGTTGTGATTTTTGGGGTCCACAATTGGGTCATTTACCTTACCGAAACCAGTATTATTTTTGTAATAACAATCAAATATAAAAAAGAAATAAACTCGTTTGTTCATAATGTTCTGTTGAATTATTTTCTATTAACCGAAAAATCATATTCGTTATTCGGTTTTTAAGAAGAGAAATACCTTTTTCCTATCATATAAATATAATGTTGAGTCAGAGTGAAAAATATGTCAACAGCTCTTTAAAATTACAAAAATTACCTAAAAAATTTGTTTTTATTTATTTTTGTTTAAATAATTTATTAATAAACAAATTTATAAACAATTGGACACTGAAATCGTTATTTGAAAGAAAGTTATATCGAATTAAAAAAAAAAGTGTCTATAAGTGCTGTAGAAGCTAAGTTATAAACAATTTTTCGAACCACATCGATTTTAAAGTTTCACGTTCAATTTTTGAGTCCACAGATTTTGCTGCTCCACCTCAGCCGCCCGGCCGCTATGACCGAGCGTTTTTTTTTTCAATGAATTTTTAAAAGAACGATCGAATAATTAAATAAATTTTCTTCATTACATTCGAATACTATATACCCTAAGCTAACCCTACAGTTTGATATCAATTTTATTATATTAATGACAAATTTTATGGGGGCTCAAGAATTTAGAATTTTCTTACCACGTTTTACTGTACTGTGATACGGAGTGTCTTTGACACTTGAAGGTCAATCAACTCCATAAAAAAATAAAATAAAAATAAATAAACAATAATAATAATAATCTGGGAGGAGTTACCCGGTCGGGTTCTCCTATTCAGCGGCTCTTTTGGTTAGGGAAGACTCGCTTCTTCCGTAGAGGGTACCAGGGAAGTAAAATACCCAGGGTGGGCAGAAAAACCAATCTAGGGGAAGGATACCCCGAATAAAAACCCCATCATGATTGACACGGCTCTTAAAACTGTCATACTCCAGGGAGCAAATCTACTCGTAGGTTCCGATTCGGTGCAAGCCCGGATGGCCTACGCTGGTCCCATGGATTCTGAGGGGGGGGGGGGGGGCAAGACCATGTACATATGGAAGAATTTGACCAAGAAGTGCTTCTGCAAGTGCCAGAATTGCAGAAACGGAAAGGAAGCACCTCGAGCGTTGGCAGTGCCGAAAGATGACTAGGAGTTCCTTGAAAGGAAGAAAGAGATTGTTCTTCAGAACAGGTGGGAAGAAAGAGAAATCCTTTCCGAAATGATGGCAGTCGATGCCAAGCTCCAAGAATTTGTTAATATTGAAAGGGGTGCCAAATATCATCGCTTTCGTTTTGCTAACATTCAAGCCATTTCTGACTGCCCAATCCGTTACCAACTATGCTGCTCTACTGAGCTTCGACAAGATCTCGCTCAGATCCTCGAGTCGACCTTGGGCGTAAATTTGGAGGTCAGCAGCATAGATTATGTGGCGTACACCAGGGTCAATGCCATTGTCAATGTCCACAATAAACAATAAGAAAAGCAAGGGGCCTAGCACCGAGCCCTGAGGTACGCCCCTATTCAGGGGACGAAAAGAAGTCTCACCTGTTGCCTCTTTTCTCACAGCTTGTGAGCGATCAGACAGATAAGATGCAATCCACCTTAGAACATTGTGAGAAAAACCTAGAGTTTGGAGTTTCCTGAGTAGGGTTGTATAGGAGACCGAGTCGAATGCTTTGCTAAAATCAAACAATAGTAGTGCTGTCACTTGTCTCCTGTTCATGCCCGTACGAATATCATCTATTAGCTTAAGAAGTGCAGTCTGGGTGCTATGACCTGGCCTAAAGCCAGTCTGCAGACTATCAATAAGACCCTCAGCCCCCACAAAGGTTGAAATTTGATTATTTAATTCATAATTAAATAAAAAAAACTGCAGTTTGTAATATAACTTGGTTTGATAAAGACGCAACGCGTCGAAACAATTGTTACCTTTAATAAAGTTGTGTATTTCTGAAACTTAATAAGAATTTTATTTTGTTTTCCTTTATTTAATTATGAATTAAATAATCTAATTTTGAGATGGATCTACATCAAGTAAACCAACAATCAATCGAATTTGTTGAAGTTTGGTCAAAGACCAATTTTTCGAAAACTTTTGACAAGAAACAGAGAAGTGAGATTGGCCGAAAATCACTTAGAGTTGTCGGTGATGGAGTCTTATTGAGTGGAAGCACGAGCGATTTCTACCATTGATCAGGGAAACTGGTTGATAGTGATTGGTTAAAAATGGAACTGATGAATGGAGCTATGGTAGGTAGTGCAGATTTGATGTAACTTTGCGGTAGACGATCAACGCCCACCGCCTTTGATGTCAACCCCTTGATTGCATTCACAACATCCTGTACGCTTACCGCTGAAAATTCAAAGCGGTCATCATCAATTCTTTCTCTGCACAGACCTTGCGTCCGAAGGACAGGCAAGGGTGATATCCTCCTGACACTGAAACATGGCCCAGACTTTGAAAATTTCCAGATTGGAGTCGAGAAAGCAGTCCAGGGGATCGGAAAGGTTTAGAAGATTCGGCAGAAGGAAGCGGCGCTAGAGGTTCGAGGAATCGGCCATTTAGCCAGAAAGCCAGACCCGCACGAAAAGTCGAAGGTAGCCCTCTTTCCACCAGGGAAAGAACCGACGGTGGTAAGTCTTCATGAAGAGACTGCCAACGCACTTCTGAAGATAGAGAGAATCCAGATGCCTCGGGTACGGACACATTGGGAGAAATGGCAAGGAAAGAGAAGCCAAGTCGGACTGTTGTTTCTGATGTGGGCAGACAGGACATAAGAAGGAAGAGTACAAGGAAACTCCACTTTGCTTCCTTTGAAGGAAGCAAAGTCACGAGGAATGTGACCACCAGAAGCGGATCCTGTGCGGTGTTCCAGCTCAAGGTCAAAGCCACGAAGGAACGCCGTGCAACCGCTTAACGGTAGGAACGAGGAAAGGACAGATACGGTTGCACTCGTGAGAAAGGGCCGGATCAAGTAGCCCAGTCAAGAAATAATGCTAAAGAAGCAGTTCCGAGCTGTGCAGGGGTAAAAAAGATGGGTGTTTAGTGGGTATCACACACCGGGTGTCTTTGACACCCGAAGGTGCGTAAGTGTATTCACCAACTCCACCAAAAAAAAAAATAATAATAATAATAATAATAATAATAATCATCATCATCACTTAAAGAGTAAAACTTATTTCGAATAACAGCAGGATTCAGTCATATTATGCAAATGCACCAAAAATTGTGAAAAAAATAGTGGATGCAAAAAACTGGGGATAATGAACTGTTTTTAGCAAACAATGTTAAGGCATCAACTGCGACAATACTTTATCACATGAAATAAATGAATGTGATTCTAATAAAGTGGATGATGAAGAAACAGAAACTAATATTTAGTTTATTTTAACTGCTAGACTCGAAATAAATTGTTTTAGTACAAAAATTGTATTCTAAATTTTTAATACTATTATTAAATAATTGAATTTTTATTTATGTTTTATTCAAAAGGAAAATTGTTCTTGTTACAAAAAATCATAAACAGTGTTGATAAAAAAAAATGCTGAAAATTTCTAATAATTTTTCAAACATTGCTCTTTATTGTTAAAAAAAATGATGAATAAACTATTCTGAAGTTACATTTTGCAAGTTAATACTAAAATTTTAAAAAAACTTCTTGGTCAGTTTTTATAATTTTTTTTGTATTAATCGTATAAAACTTTTGAAATTTATTTTAACTATTTATCTTGTAACTTATCTTGTTACCGACCCAATGCTCGGACACTTTGAAAAGTGTTATCTATACCTGGACAGCTGTAAAAAACGCGTTATGACTTAAATAAAAAAAGAATTAAATGTATTGGAATTGCAGAATAAACATTCTCTTATCGTTTCTCTACCGATCTAAGTTAATTTATACATCGCTTAAGGTAAAATACCCAAAAGTGAAACAGAGCGAAAAATACCCCAGAAGTAAAACGGTTTACTGAAACAACAATAATTCAATTAAAAACAATTCTAGACAGTACAAAAAAATCATATGCAATCTTGAATAGTGTAGCTTCAAGACCTATTAATTTTTTTTAAGAGTCATTCGTTCATATGTTTGTCAAAAATCAAACAAAATTGAGGTTTTTTAACTCTTTGACGGGGTTGATTTCACTCCGAAATCTCACCAAACTCACGTTTGAGAATGAGACTTTCAATCGTCTTTATTTATTATTAATTAAACTGCTACTATTTCAAGACTATTTAAAGTGATAGATGCAGTTCTTGAGTTGATATTACCACCAAAATTTTACTTCCAAAGTCATAAAATTTATTTTTATTCGTTATTTATGAGGGGTCCAATTGTGAAACAAAATGGACCAAAAGTGAAATATTTTGAATATTTTTGATCTCACTTCTGGGTCCGCAAAAAGTCAAAAAATCTCTACTCGGTCCAGAAGTGAAACATTTTTTAATTAGTTATTTTTCAGTCAAAACTATCTTAAATTAAAAAAAAAAGTTTGTATCCTACATTTTCAATACTGAGCTACTGATTTTTCAAAAATTTCGTGAACTTGTGTGAAAAACGGTGCCTAGAAACAGTGTCAGACTAACCTAACCTCTGAAGTTGTTTATTTCTTTCTCTTGCCAAGTACATGAAAATTTTGTACTCAATCATGATCAACATACTTATTCATTTTAAAAACAGTGTCACATCCGTATGCGACTTCTTTCGCTTTTATTTTAATAAAAGTGTGGGGAGCATGCTAGGGTGAACTTCCCTAGATCGTAATTTTTTACCGCCCCGTTGTGGAATTTTCCCTTTCTTTTGGTGGGGGGCCACCCCTGCTAAAACCGAGACCTGCGCGACTTTCGGCACGTACACAAAACATATATAAGGACCGCGGATAGCCCAGTAGGGAGGAGTTGTGTACGGGGAGTTGCGGAGTTGCGTATCGTCAGGTGTGTCCAGTCGAGTCCTGTCGAGTCGAGAGTAGGGAGCCGAGCATAAGCAGATAAGCTTAGCGAGAGAGTAGGGACACCCGCAGGAGTGTCGTTTGATTCAGAATTAGTTAGAGTCCGCGGTTTGTCAGCCAGATCTGGCACTTGTATTAAAACGTGTAACAGTGCTTGAGGTTTAGTGTTTTTTCTATTAAATGTCGTTCACGTGATTCTTGACTTTGATTTCAAACATCCTTCCCATTAAGATAGTTCATAAATTGCAACTTATTCTACGGCACCAGAGCCTGGCCAAGGATTACCCGCATCAGATCGTCGGCAGCACAGTAAGTACTACTCACCATCACTCAAGTCATATCAGTAACAAATGTAATCGTAAGGCCACTTGGTGGCACGGGTCAGACCTAGGCCTCTTGCAGGTTTTGGGTCTAAGTAGTTTAAGGGGTTAATTTCCCTTTAACAACAGCAATTGAGTAGTAATTTAATATCAATGTTTTTTTCAACTTGAAGTTCAGTTTTTAGTATTAATTATATTACTTATATATACATTTCTGACTATAAATTTTATATTACCTTAAAAATTTAATTTTTTTACAAAATTTATACATAAATATTTTCTAAATTTATAAATAAGTGAATTAATTATTTAACTTCAATATACTTTATTATATTTAGCCCTGAATGTATTACATTTTAGCTTGATGATTTGTGTACGCACCCACGTTTCACTTTTGGGTACAGTTTGTATTTTTTCACGCATTTTGTACATTTCACTTTTGGGGTACTTTTCCAAACGTTGTTTCACTTTTGGTCCAATCAAGGTGTTTTTAATTGTTTTTTTATAATTTTTTGGCGCAACTAATCCATACAATATTTATAAAAATAAAAAGCTGACATCGTCTGGTTTACGAGAATATTTTTCTTTTTGGGTAAATGTTTACAGTTTTTTTGTAAAACTTAAATTACTCCCGATTTCCCCTCAAGCGTTTCACTATTGGGTATTTTACCTTATAGCATATAAAATAGTTAGTTTCTCTACATTAGCGAAAATTTATCAAAAATGTTCCCTTCCGGGTGGTCTTAGCCTCTGAGATTTGTTAGTCAGAATTGTATTTTTTTCACTTAATCACCCTTAATATAATACGTACGATAAATTAACATTATCACGAAGACGTTAAAATCAAAAAGTTATCTTTAACTATTAATTTTTGTATAAAACTACCCTCCCCGGATATATGAACATACTTTTTGCAGAAGCTCCAATATTTGTATGCTATTATTCTCTATGATTGAAAGGTAAGCTTGAATTCAAGTAAAGCAAACATATTAGCTCTGGTGGGAAAGTTTGATTTTTTACAAATATATAAAGTAAAAACAACCAAAATGAACGTAAATTAAACAAAAACTTCTGTATTGTTATTGTCCCTATACTAATTAAATTATTTAGTAGAACTAAAGTGAAACTAATCCAATGCTAGTTCTTGGGATATGGGGAAATCTCTGAAACTCTTAAACTTTTCAGGTGGCCAAGAATAGTAGGTTACGATACGAGTCGCCTAAATGAGTGATTACTGCGCGGTGTTGAATTAAGTACCTGAGCGAAGCGAGGGTGATAATACGCCGTGCAGGATCGCTCATTTAGGACAAAAATATCATATAAGTTTTTATAATACTGCTCTTGTGCCCAAAATTTGTATCTCAGTCGCAAAATAACGCGGTATATGTTAGGCTATTTATGGCACTAGCAGACGACGCGAAGTTAGCCCACGAGCGGAGTGAGTGCACTAACTTCGCTTACAGTGCGCCGGCAGGTATTCCACTCGCTTTTTTTTTTAACATTATTTCTAACGCTGAAAGTAGTATACGGGCGAGTTGTGCGAGACACAACAATGAGTCATCACCGGCGCACAATTCCTTATCTCTTATCTTAATGGTTTGTTTACATAAACAAGGTGTCGGGTTACGAGACACAACAATGAGTCATCATCCCGGTGCACAATTCCTTATTTCTTATCTTAATGGTTTATTTACATAAACAAGGTGTCTGGTTACAGATGACGTCACCGGTCGGTGCACAATTTCTTATCTGTTATCTCAATGGTTTGTTTATATAAACAAGGTGTCTGGTTACAGACGACGGGTATAATTCCTTATCTTTTATCTAAATGGTTTGTTTACATAAACAAGTTGTCGGTAAGTTAGCTCAATGGTTTGTATACATCTTAATAGCTTGTTTATACAAACAAAGACAATATTTATTTAAATAAACATAAATTTCATATCTTTTTGATTATGTTTAAATAGTGCGAATAAATTTTTCAAAAATAAAAAATTCTCGTAGTCTTGACGGCGTCAGATTGATAGCGGGGTTTGAACCCACAACCATTTATTCACAAGTCTGACGATTTATCCACCAGGCTACGAGGATTTTTTAACAAAGAGTCAAAGAAAGGTAAGACATGTATTCGTCAGTTAGACCGCGTCGATAAATTGAACAAAAAAAAAAAAAAAACCTTGGACGGTAACATTATAGCCATTTTGTTCGCGCTAAGGTAAAAACGATCCGCACCTGAATAGGATTTGAACTCGCAACCTCGTGCTTACCAGGCCGTATATGTATCCAACTGACCACGAGATGTACGTGCACAACTCGGATAAAAATATAGCGTGTATAAAATCATGGTATTTATACCTCGTAAGTATCAGTTTCAAAAATGGATACGAGGTGGTTACATCCGTTTACCGCTATCATAGCGGGTCCTAGTAAAAGTGGAAAATCTTACTTCGTTAGAAAATTTTTAAAGCATCTGAATCAAATGTGCACAGTTAAATTTGACCGCATATTATTTTACTATACCGAGTGGCAGGAATTTTACAACGATTTTTTATGCCCAATAGAGTTTCACGAGGGTCTGCCTCAGAATCAGGACTATTCTTCCGATAGCGATAAAACCAAGTTACTTATTCTCGACGATCTCATGCGCGAGAGCAGCGGTGACGTTGTATTAGATTTATTCACGCGTGGAAGTCATCATAAAAACCTTTCCGTTGTTTTCATTACGCAGAATCTGTTTCATCCAGGAAAATCGCAGCGAGACATCAGTTTGAACACTACGTATATGGTGATTTTTAAGAACCCGCGCGATCGCGCTCAAATAAAACACCTTGCCCGTCAGGTATACCCGCAAGATACAAAATTCTTATGGGAAGCATACCTGAACGCAACGAGACCTCCCCATTCTTATCTATTTTTAGATCTTTCGCAGGAAGCTCTCGAGGAATACAGAGTACGTACATGTATCTTTCCGGATGATGAAAAAAATTACGTATATGTACCAAAGAATTTAAAAATCAAATAATAAGACGTCACTGGTAAATAATTTAGTATATCTTCGACTATGGCGGCGTCAACATCGAATAGCCCTAAATTTACAAAAAAACAAGTAGCTATTCTACACGCTCTCTGTCACACCGATAATAATCAAAGAAGAGCTTTACTCCGTACGATAGATAAATCAGCTGTAAGTTGTATTTGTGAAATAGCGTTAAACGTAATAAAAGGTAACTTTGCTATAAAAGATTCGACGAAAAAACGTTTAAAAAAACATAAAAAAGTGCTGCGAAGATTAATCAGTGTTAAGAAAAATAAAAACAAAAACGTTTGGAAAAATAAAAAAAAAGAAATCATTCAACACGGTGGTGGTGCATTTTTACCGATATTATTAGCACCTATAATCAATGCTCTGGCATCAAAAATTTTCTCGAGTATAATTCAAGATTAGTAAAACAAATAAAAAATGGAGAGAGCGCGTAAAATGGTTCTTGTTCCAGAGACTACATTCGATCGCTTTACAAACACCACCGAATCAATTTCGCAAGGATCGAATGAAAAATCCACGCTCACACTTGGCGATAATTTATCCCGACTCGATTCTAAGATGTATGAAATACTTAGATCGAGGCGTTTCAAAGACGACGATGAAAAATGTAAAAATTATTTACAGATTTTACGTCGTTATCTCTTTTTTAAAAACAAAGAACGTCAAACCGATCAACATTATGATAACGATCAATCCGATTTTATAAGTTTTAATGTGCCCAACGAAACACTAGAGTCAAATGAAATAACTGAGTTAAACGACGCTATTGAAACCGTTGAACCGACTGGTGACGTGCTCGATATATCTTCCAGAGACGATCTGCCTCTAAGCGACGAGACGGTTTTGGATAGTATCCCCTTAATTTATAAAGAAAAAGCGATTGAATTATTAAATCTCTTACACGAAAAGAGTGCTCGTAGACTGAGTTGGGATGGTTGGGGTACCATAAAAATTGACGGTCGAGTGATAAGAGACTCAAACATCATCGAGCTACTGACTGACGCGGTCAAAAATAATAATAATAATAATACGCCGTCTCAAGAAAGAAAAAACAAAATACATACCGCAGGCAAAAAAGAGTTTGCGAATTTACTGTCAACTTTATCGACACCGCTCAACTTAAAAGCAGATTTAAAAAATTTACCAAAAAAAAAACACGAGCTCAAAAATAAAAAACCCAACGTGTCACAAGGCTCGAGAAAAAGAAAAAACAATAATCTAGATAATTCGTACGAGATAACAAACAAAAACAAAAAAAGTTTAGTACGAGAGTCTCCTATAGTTACTAGAAATACTGCTAAAACCAAGTGGTTGAAGATTAAGCTTTAAAATGACTTACGAAAAAAAATATTACGACTTGAATAGTCCAATAGCTTTTACAGGTGCTCGAAATTTATTGACCGTAAACAAAAATGGCAAGACTTTGAATGACAAAGAAAAGCAAAAAATCTACGAATGGCTCTCCCAGCAAGACGCTTATACTCTTCACAAACCAGTTATAAGAAGATTCCCGAGATTACATTACAACGTGACAAACATCGATGATTTGTGGGAAGCAGATTTAATGCAAATGACAAGTATTAAAGAATTTAACGATGGTTTCAATTATTTACTGGTCGTTATCGACGCATTGTCAAAATACGTATGGGTTGAAAGTTTAAAAGAAAAAACAGCCCTGACTGTTGGTAACGCGTTTCAAAAAATCATCAAACGGTCTTTACCTCGCGTACCCAAATGTCTACAGACTGATAAAGGCAGCGAGTTTAAGGGAAAACAGTTTCAAAATGTTTTAAAAAAACACGATATCAAGTTTAGATTTGCACGCAATCCCGATATAAAATGTAGTATCGCTGAAAGAGTTATACGAACGTTGAAGGCACGTATATGGAGATATTTTACGTATAAAAATACTAAACGTTACATAGACGTCGTGCAAAAAATTGTAAAAGGATACAACGAAAGTATACACAGTGGTACAAAAATGAGACCGTGCGATGTTAATATTTTCAACGTGATAACTGCTCGTAAAAATTTATTAAAACGCTCTCTGTCTCAAAGCGTTAATAAAAATAAGTCGAAGAAATCATTAGTATCGAGACCCAAGTTCAAACCCGGTCAGTATGTCCGAATCAGCAGAACGAAAAACACCTTCGAACCCGGTTACGAGAAGAATTTCAGCGAGGAAGTATTTATAGTTAAGCGTGTATCGAATCGTCAAGGACTGTGCACCTATATTTTGAAGGATTTAAAAGACGAAGAAATTGATGGTTTCTTTTATACCGAAGAGCTTGTTTTAGTTGATGTAAAAAGTATAAGTCAGGAAAAAGAATTTAAAATTGAATATATTGTAGAGACTAAAGGAACAGGTTCAAAAAAACAACACCTCGTCAAGTGGGTCGGATATCCCAAAAAGTTTAACTCCTGGGTCAAAGCAACTGATATGATCGAAATATAAAAATGGAAAGTACCAATGATTTTTTTTTGGTCTTACCTAGTAACAGTAGTATGAAATATTATCCCCAGAATACTACAGCGTGTTTTACCACTCATTTATCTCGGGAAATAAAACTCTCGGGTGAGTGGCTTGTGGGTCTCGCTGAGATACATATACCGTGCACGATAAATCACATACAAGAATCCGAAGCTGTCTACTTTTTTGATACAAAGACTAGTAATACTGAAAGTGAACGTAGTTTTCCTTATGGTAAATACGATTCGCTTCAACAATTAGCTGATGAAATAAATCAAGCCGGCGATACGATTAAGCATCAAGTTCTTCAACCCTCCAATCTACGAAAAGGTTATTGGTCTATAACACGAAAATGTAAGCCAGAAAATTGCAATAGTATACATGTAACGAGATTCCATGAAAAAATACGACGAATTTTTGGATTCGAATCCGAGTTGGAGCGAAAAACAGAACGTATCCATGGTTTTCCGAAAAGAGATTCGATCGCCGTAAGACCCGCTGTACTTAGCCGCGCGATAGCGGATCAATTATTTGTTTACACGGATATTTGCGCTCCTTACACTGTAGGTGATACCGAAGCGAGCTTATTGAGAATAGTACCGCTCGATGCAACAAAATATGATTTTGGCTCTAACGTTGTGCGAACTTTTGGACCTATTCATTACATACCTCTTCTTCAGAATCAATTTCAAAGTATAATTATCGATATAAGAGACGTATACGGTAACTTTGTACCATTTGAAAGCGGCACCTCGATCGTGAAACTTCATCTAGTGCGTAAAAGGCTATAAAAATGTCTCACTATTTGACTTATTACGATGCTCAAGTCGGAGGCGGTGGGTGGTCTAATGTAAAAAACGTGTACTCTGGTTCTCATTATCAGAAAGGAAGAGGAATAGGAAGTTGGCTCACTGGTCTTGGACGAAAAATAATACCCTACTTATCGCAAGGAATGAGAACCGTAGGTAGAGAAGCGCTTCGTACGGGTGTAGATATTCTCGACGATATTTCTAATCACAATACAGATTTCAAGCACTCTATTAAAACGCGTGGCTACGAGTCTGGACAAAGATTAAAGAAAAAAGCAGCTAATAAGGTAATTAAAATAATGAAAGGCCAAGGATATAAGGCGAAAACATCGCGGCGTAAGCGTCAGTCAAAAAAGAAGCACCCGACTGTTCGTAAGTCTGGATCCGTGCAAAAGAAAAAAAGAAAGGTTAGAAAATCAAAAGGAAAGAAGAAGAAGAGGAAGAAGACCACTGCGAAGAAAAATTTTAGAGATATTTCCGATATTTTTGGTCCTCGATAAAAATGGCTTTTCTACACTCGCACTCAAACGAGTGCATGTCGGCCGAATTAGATATTTTTACTATTCCCCCCACTCAAACATCGATAGAAAGCAGTCAATTTATTCATTATAAACCAATCAGTCCTCTGAACGACGAATCGGGGACCCCTCTGGAGTTCGTGGTACCTAGTTCGGGAGAATATTATATAGATTTACCTCACACTATGCTTCACTTAAAAGTAAAAATTGCACCAAACGTTTCGACAGATGAAAATGTAAAAGTGGGACCCGTCAACAATTTTATCCATTCGATGTTTAATCAAGTCGATGTTTATTTTAATAATAAACTTGTGACCCCTTCCAGCAATCATTACGCGTATCGTAGTTACTTGGAAACACTCTTAAACTATGGAAGCGCGGCAAAAGATTCACACCTGACTGCCGGTCTTTGGTACGACGACGAGGTTGGCAAATTAGAAGCCCTGCCGAATGTTGGCTCTAATCAGAAAAATTCGGGTCTTGCAAAACGTCAAACCTTCAGCTTGAACGCTCAGACGTTCGATATCGTGGGTCATTTACACTGTGACATATTTAACCAAGATAAAATGCTGATTAACGGTGTGGAGATGCGCATTCGATTAGTAAGATCAAAAGATTCTTTTTGTCTCATGGATGCTAGCGACGATGGTGTTTTCAAAGTTCAAATTAAAGAAGCCACACTCATCGTTCGACGCGCAAAAATATCACCAGGTGTATTACTAGCGCACGCTAACGGACTTGCAAAAACGACTGCAAAGTATCCTGTTTCGCGTGTAGAGGTTAAAACTTTTATCATGCATCCTGGTATTTTATCTGGTTCTCTCGATAATTGTTTTCTCGGTCAACTACCCAAGAGATTAATTATCGGTTTTGTAGACAACAGGGCGTTCAATGGTTCGCGAACGTTGAATCCTTATAATTTTCAACATTTCAATATAAATTATTTGTGTATCTACATAGACGGTGTCCAATTACCGTCCAAGGCTCTTCAGCCGTGCTTTACATCCGATACTAATCAATCGTTTATCGATTGTTTTCAAACGTTGTACACCGGCTTAGGAATTCACTATGCTAACGAAGGTATAAATATTAATCGAGATAACTATATACATGGAAATTTTTTGACTGCGTTCGACCTCACTCCCGACATGTCTGCACATATGGGGAACCACTGGAATGTTGTAAAAAGCGGGTACCTAAGAATAGAAATAAGGTTTGATCAAGCACTGGCGACTACCATAAATTGCGTTATATACGCCGAATATGAAAACTTAATCGAGATCGACGCTAACGGACAAATTATCTCAGATTTTACCTCTTAAAAAGAGAGGGGAGAGTACAGTCGTATGCTTTAATAACCTCATTTTGATTTTCGAATAGACAGTATTGTTCTTTGCAAGAGAGCGAACACATCAGCGTTATGGATATCTTGATCGAAATTCAAGGCGCGCGCGACAAGCATAAGCGTTTTACACCAAAAGAAGTCGCAGTGGTTGCTTTACAAAAAAATATCGTTGGTCATTGGTTGATCAAAGCTCCGCACGCTTTTGAAAAATTATCCAATAGCCTGAAAAGTACGAACAACTACTGTACAACCGAAATTCACCGTATTGAATGGTACGAAGGTACGGTTTCGACAAGTCAGTTATACAGTCATCTTCGTTCATTTGTAAAAAAGGTAAAAAATATATACACGCGTGGCAACGACAAAGCAGAGTTTCTAGAATCAATTATTTGTAGACGAGTTATAAATATCGAAAATCACCAAGGACCAAGCTTTAAAGTGCTGAAGAGCTCGTTTCCCGATGTAGGCACAGCGTGCACTCATCATAGTCAAAGCGACTCGTCGAATGATTTCAAAGATTGTGCCCTTTATAAAGCCCTCGTCTTAAAAAAATGGCTTAGATCTCTTTTGAGCGAGGATTGGCCGATATCGGGTGGATTTGATATACCATCGTTGTATTATCAAATTGCTCTTTTTAAGTACGAAAAAATGATGCGAGAAAAATTGTGAAACGAAAAAAACTGTGATTATGACGAAGTAGACGCGCTTGCTCGAGACTTTGACTCTCTTCGGATTATTAGCGACGGTGATGAACCTCTTGCCTGTTCAACGCCTATACAAAACAGCGGTGAAGATGTGCACTGATAGTTTATGTAAAATTATTAATAATAATAAAATAAGTAAAAATGAATACTCGAGAGCTAGCGGATGTGCTGAACGGGTTTTCTAAAAAAATCAAAACCATTGGTGTTTTCGCTGCTGATCAAATACCACATCGCTTACTTTTACCTGCAGGATTGATTGTGAACACCCAAGAAGCCTACAGAAGCGGCGAGCATTGGACTTCTTTGTATGTGAGTGAGAAAGCTCATGGTTTTTATTTCGATTCTTACGGTCGTAGACCCGCTTCAAAATTTATGTATGACGCTATAAAAAAAAATTGCAAAACGTGGCAATATAGTAAAAAACAGCTGCAAAGTTTTGATTCTATTGTCTGCGGTGAATATTGTTTACAATTTATACATCATATGAGTAAGTTTAACAATATGCAATCATTTTTGAACCAATTTTCCAACGATACAAAAAGTAACGATAAAAAGACATTAAAATATTATAAAGCTTTAATAAAACGACGATCAACAAGACAAATAAATCGAATCAACGCTTATCCTAGCGTTGGTACATCTGGTGGCGGTGTCCCCGGAGTGCAAATCTGTAGATCAAGAATAAATTTTAATGTAACCGTTCTGTAACATGTGTTAAAAATTACTTGTGCTCGAAAAAATAAAAAAAAAAAAAAAATATAATTTATCTGTTATTTTTTAAACCATCAGTCCGTACTATTCCTATTTTCCTGAAATTAAAAATTATCTCGTAAAAATTAAAAAGCACATTGCTGAGTTTTGTAAAATTTAACTTTCATGCATTATGAATCGAGAATCAGATACGTTATCTTTGTGCAAGTCCGGACAGGAACGATGACGTCACCATACAAGAATTTTTTACAGCGCTAGCTACTATCGAGAGATAAAGAGTTTGTTATCGCGAAGCAAGTCCAGACACGTACGTTATCTTTTTTTTCTTATCTGACTTCCTGCCAACGGTTTTGAGATTACGTCACATTGATGATGCAAACGAGGGGAAGGGGTATGATTCACTATTGGATACCGATTTTTATTTTCGCTTCACGATTGGCCTAAACAATCACGTGACTGAATATTCCCTTACTTTTGAAGCTCTTACACGTCTGTCGACAATTCGAACGAAGATCCGAGAGAACCGTGCCTGTCAGTCACTGTAACGCTGCTTTACCGCAAACACTTGAGAATCATGGAGCTTCCAAATTCATTATTGTCTACGACGTACGCGATTAACAAGTCTAATTCTAAACGTGTGAAAGTGTGTTTGGAAAACGACAATGGTATTTATCATCCTAAAGTAAAATTTTGCGGTAGTACATCGACTTACAAAGATGTTACTCTCGATATGTTGTCGTGGGATTTGTTTCTACAGCAAGAGACATAATTCTTGGCTATTTGAGAGAGGATTTTGTGTACATAAACGATCCTAACTCTCCTACAACTATTCGTCTACCGCGACATGACCTTGTGTTTACGGTGACCTACGGCAAAAATACAGTGTTACTAAACGAAAGAGCTGACGAGACAGAGGTGACCGATTCGAGCGTCGAGAACAAGAAAGCTGAAGAAGCTGTGAAAAAACCCGAGGTAGGGAAAAAAAGAACCTTGGAGGATCTTTTGAACGACCTGGAGGACGTCGGACCAAGTGAACCTAAAAAAATAAAAAACGATGCTCTTCCGGGTGTAGCCATGCACTTAAAAACGATCGAGGGATTAGTGGAAATGTTGGACTGTGTGTTATTAAAAATAAAAGTGTTAAAGGAGCAAGCGAAGATTGTAAATAGTGTGCAAACCCATGTGATAAATTATTTAATAAATCATTTTACAGGACAAGATCCAGAGAGTGTTAAAAAGTGCTTGTTAACGACTGTTACATTCAAAAAATATTACATTTTTATAAAATATGATGTCGAGGTTGACGTTAAAGAGAGCGCGACAAATGAGTTTAACGTTGATGAAATTGTGCTTGATATGATTCTTACAGAACTGTACGCTTTTGGTATGTTTAATATAGCAAAAAATGTTTACGAAAGAATGTTTCCGGTAAAAAAATAATTTCTCTCTGTAAATCATTTTGTACGATGGCGAGTGAATTATTCAAATAAATTGCCAAAAATAAAAAACTCATTTCATTAATTTATACCGTACCCTGTAATTTTTTTCAAAGTTATTATACATTTTTTTTTTTTTTTTTTTTTGAAGCAATACTCAATTTTTCTAAATTTTTTATGTGTATACAAAAATATTTCACACATGATTTTTTTTTTTTTTTTTTTCAAATTAATAATTAATAAGCTTTTCGAATATTTTATTCAAAAATTTACATTTTTTTATTTCGTCTTTATTTGTTTTTAAATAATTATGAAAAATCTTAATTTTTTCTTTTACGAGCATTTATTCATTGCTTTTATTTTAAGAAAAAAAACTTATTCATAAAATATAAATTAATGCAGCAAGAAAAAGTAAGTCATTGTTGATTTATCAACAGCACTGTAAAGACGTTTCGTACCAGCAGAGGTAAAAGATGGGGCAAACGGAGGGTAAAGCCGGGAACGGTTACAAAGACAACGATGCGAGGCATCCCTGGGAGAAGCAGCCGTTACTGTACGAGTATAAAAAAGAAGAGAAGGAGCAGAAAAAACAGAAAAAAGAACGAGAAAAACTTGAAAAAAAATATTACAACCTTTACAGAAAACCTGAAAAGGAAGGTTATAAGAAATTAAACTAATTTATTAAAAAGAGAAAAAAGGCCCTTTTGAGGGCCAAAACAATTTATCCAAGCGTAAGTACGGCGAAAAAAATACACCCGCGGCAGTTGAGCCTACAACCGCGTGGTTCTAAAAATAAAATCGGGTGGCGGCGGCGGCGGCGGCGGACGCGGGCGAGAACGAGCTTGACTCTCGCGGGTCTACGCGTAAAATCGCGGTGACTCTCTAGATCGCGCCGGTTTTTATTTTTCATGCAAAAATTACGTTTTTTCAGCTTTTGA
Source organism: Encarsia formosa (assembly GCA_038277355.1). Taxonomy (NCBI): domain Eukaryota; kingdom Metazoa; phylum Arthropoda; class Insecta; order Hymenoptera; family Aphelinidae; genus Encarsia; species Encarsia formosa. The sequence continues at coordinate 72,838,203 of CM076184.1, forward strand.
ATTTTGTTGAAAAAACAAAGCTCTTTAAAGTCTATTTTTTTTTTTTTTTTTACAAATATTTAAAAAATTACTGTAGATTCCTTGAAGTAAGACAAACAACTTTCCTATTTAACACAACAATGGTTGTCGGACTCGTTTTCGAGAAAAAAATCAGTTTAGAATTTTTTTTAACATGGACTCTTATGTAAAAAAACATTTAAAAATTTGGCAAATCATCAAAATCTTCAAGTTTACTACGAGTCAGGTGTCATTTTAAAGATAAAAATTTGAAGATTATTTTAAAATTATAAAAATTTGAGATTACCGGACTAATTTACAAGAAAAATAGAAAATTGTGGTACATAACCTTCAAAACATGCAATTTTTCATGCAATTTTTCATGGGTGAATTATGTTGATAGACTAATAAATAAAAAATTTTTTAATTTTATTTAATTTTATTTATTCATTTAGAGTTACAAATCTTAATAATGTTCACTCGTTGTCTGAATCTGAATCGGTGAAGTTGCCCTCCACCCACTTCTTGTAGATCTCACTGTAGTCCTGTTTAAGCTCTTTTTTCAGGAGCTTGCCCTGCTTGGTGATCTCCACCACCAGCTCCTTCAACTCCTCCAACTTTTTACGGGTGTCATCTGTAAAAATAAATAAATAAAAAATAATTAAATAATCGCTTGTAATTTATATTAATAAATTATTTTTAATACACGGGTCCAAAAGAACCCAGATTTTTTTTTTTGCGCGTGTGTGAGCGGGACCGCAACAGCAGCAGCAGCAACAAGTGCCTATTGGGAAGAAAAGTGCAGTCGTGGTGGGGATGAGGTCACGTGGTTCACGCGCTGTTCTAGTGGATTTAAATAGTTATGGGCAGCCATGTTGAATTTAGGGTTATGTCGTCATGCGCGCTGATCGCATTGAAAATAGTTATGTGCAGCCATATTGCTTCCCTCTCTGTGACTGCACTTTTCCTCCCAATAGCTGTAGTAGGAGGTGGTAATGCTGCCGCAGCAGCCTAGCTATAGGGGAGAGCCGGGTAATTCGGGCAGTTTGACCGAGCCCCATAAACTTTATTTAATAAAAATTAATTTTATTAATTATTGCACTTGGACATAATTTATTTTTACAGATGAACTATTTGTGAATAAGTATCCGTGAGCTTAGCTCTTGAATGATGATAGAAAAATTTGTAAATGATAAAAACTGACACAATATCAGACGGGCTATTCGAGCACTGCTGCGTGCTACTCAGGCGCTTTGAGAATTTTAATATTAAAATGCAAGTGAAAGACTTTATTTTATCAACAAATCACTCCTTAGGTACTTAAATAATAAAATCCATCAATCCTTGACTATTCAAACGTATATATATATATATGTGTGTGTGTGTGTCCCATTTTTATTCACTCGAAGTTGAGGTTAGGAGAGCGGGCTATTCGGGTAGTAAGAGATTCTGAACAATTCGGGCTATTCGGGCATTTTTATTTAAAAAAAAAAAAAAAAAGAACTTATTATTTTGATTTAATTTTTTTGTAAAATAATAAAATGAAGCCTTTTTTTTCAACTATTTACTATAATTTCTTTGAAAAAATAGCAACTGCTCGAATCACCCGGCTGCCCGAATTACCCGGCTCTCCCCTAGTAGACGCCGGTAACACCGAACTGCACGAGGCCAGCTAAGCCTCTAGCACTGATGCTCCGCCTACTACTGTTACACTGTTAAATAAATTTTAAAAAAATCGAAAATTACCTGTTAGCGCTGTTAGTTGGAATGCAGCCACCTTTTTTTTCAATTCGTCAATTTCTGTCATAATTAATAGGTACGATACCGCCTCGTACGGGGGCACGATCTTGTGGTAACCAGCTGTAAAAAATAAAAATTAATTAATTAAATTCAAATAAAATAAAACAACTTTAAAAAAACTTACGTTTTTGCGGCTGATCCATTTTTGACTTATTGGTAACACTTTGACTGCTGTACTGAGCTGGCGAGCTCGAGTGCTCAGCTAAGGTTGTACACACACTAACGCACTGCTTTGTGCTCATTGCCCCACACATGTAAAAAATACGTATTGAAAAATTCTAGTAGAGTTCAAAAATATTGGAAGTCTTTGTCTACATTTTTTCCTTGCCACACGGCCCCTCCCGCGAGAGATTTATTTACGATCAAAAAGTAACGATCGAAAAATTACGACACTCTTCGAATATCGAACTTAACGATCTCAGTAAAATCTCTGTTCGTTTGGTAAACGCGTTCTAATTTTTTTTTTTTTTTTTTTTTTTTTTGTAGGTAAAATTAAATAATAACAATAACGACTTTTTTCTTAAAAATGATAGTATAAATTTGGTATGAATTTAAAAAATAGCTTCCCTATATATATAACAATGCGTAAATGGTTTAATTCAATAAAATTAATACTAATACATTGTTTTATTTTTTTATCATTATTTTATATTTTATCGTTGTTCTATATTTATTTTCGAATAAAAAAAATTGTATTAAAATTTCGGAAATAAAAGAAAAAATTTAACTCTGTACTCCGAGGGTCTGTTAAAATTAAATGATTACAAGACTAAAATATTTCGTTTCATTTTTTTATTTTTTTATTTTTTAATTACATAAGACTCATTCGCTGTTGTAGCTACATATAAATTTACAATACCTGTCGTACATTTTTTTTCTTTTCAATATAAGTTTATTTTTTATCTCATAATAGTATTCGCGAAGTCCCTGTACATTACTTCTTACTTCTTCTAATTCTTCAACTGTCTCCGGTACTCGTGCAAATCGACGAGCGCGCACTACCGTACCTGTTCGTTGAAATTCGTTTATAAAATTTTCCCACTTCTTTTTTGTTGTTCGCAATTCGTAGAACTGCGACACAATGTATGGAGGAGGCGGGTCAATATAATTATCATCTGTAGAGAGTGAATACGTTGGCGGTGCAGCTGTAGCCTCCTCGACGGATAGCTCCTCGTCCGTTAAATAAAGCTCCGCGAAAGCTTCGAAGATACGCATACCCTCCTCGTCGTCGTCGTCGTCGATGTCTGATTGAACCGACTCTGAAAACGTTAAAATATTTTTTAATTTTGGAAAAGTTTATATAAAAAAAATAAATAACTAAAATAAATTACCGCTTTCGATAGTAGGCCACGTGAATGGTAGGTTTTCAAAGAGACGAACCGTCTCTGCCTCAACAGCATCTATTTATGGGGAAAAATTTTTAAATTTATTTTTTAAATATAATTTAAAAATCGAGTTTTTCAAAATCTTACCTGATCCCTGACGGTTTGACATTTTTTTATTTTTTTCGAACAGTTAATTCACCTTTTGCACAAAGAACACGACTGTAGTACTCCCTCCGCTGTTTGCACTCGTACATGCGTAACAGTAGCATCTCCCTCTCTTTTTTCTCTCAAAAAAACAATAAAAATATATGTGTGTGTGTGCAGATATAGCTTTTATCGCGAATATTACTCCTTTCTTCCATCTCGCGTTGATTTTTAGCGGATGCATACGTCACGGTAACTTGACCCTCAAAAGGCGCTCTTATGAAAAAATCTTAGGTATCCGCTTATCACACTCCCTCTCCAGAATTATTACTCCTCTTTTGTCTTAAGCGTCGATCACGCATCAGTAAGCTTCCGGCTTTATTGACAGTGTGTCGAATTTACTCCGACAAGTGAATCTTTACCGTTGTGTTTTTGTGTTAAAACTTGAAAAAATAAAAATGTGTATTTGGTGTGATTTGCGAGAAGTCGCTCTAAAGCTGCGCGAGCAGGCCGGTCTAGTATCGCTATGCGATGCAGAATGGGAGAAAAAACTACAAAATCTCTCGTTGGAAGATTTCCAAATAGAGTTAAATAGACTTTTCGCTGCCTGTGGTGTGCAAAAAATTTCTGAATTATACAACTTTTTACAAGAGCAGGATTCACCTGTCGTGTTTAATATTTTACGTAAATACCTTGTCGTAAATGACTTTATCAATTTGACTTCTTTACGAAAAATACAAAACCACATACGTAAGTTATACGCTCTATAAATTTTTTATTTCGTCTCCACTTTTTTATTAAAAATCATGATTTTTTTTTTTTTTTTAGACGAAAGATACTGCACCGACACTGCAAAATGCTCGGTTTTTCTCGAAGAAGAGGCCGATGATGAAAACTTAAATAAACAACCGGAGGTTGCGCCTGAGGATAAAACACCTCAAGAAAAAAATGAAAGCGACGATCGTAGTAAGTTTATAATATTTAAGTCGTATAATAACCAAATCTCATAATTTATTTTTAATTGATAACTAATAAATTTTGTTCTTTTTAGGTGACGCCTCGCATCCGCAGCAACAGCAGCAAGAAAAGTACGAGGAAAAGGATAACTCGGCAAACGTCGAACTTATTGAGGAGGAAAATTCATTACGATTAGCCCAGCAGTGGAGCGAAATCATGGAAGAGAAGGAGAGGAAGAAAAATAAGCGCAGTCGTTGTATGCTGGAAGAGGGACAGCGCTGGAGCGACATCGATGACGAGGAGGAAGACTCCTACATTACCGACTGTAGTGACGATGCATACGATGCAGTTTATAAAAATCTAAAATTTCACGAGATTTTATTGCCCGACGGCTGTGAGTACATAAAAATTTTAAATAATTTTTAGTTGAAAAAAATTAATTTTTTTGATAGTTAACCTTAAAGTACACACGGGGTGTAAAATACCCCACATAACTGTCAGTGTGGCAGTTCTGGATTTGGGTGTGTACTTTAAGGGTTAATATGTATGTATTTTTTCAGCGATTAAAAATCTTCTGGTAGATTCTGAAGGATCGGTACCAATATCGCCTGCGAAAACACCACCATGTTCGCCTCCTCGCAAACGGTTAATTCGACGACCCGTTATTCAACCTGTTGACGAGGCTAAAAGCAGCATAGACGAGAATATTTTCGAGCCGGCTAAGAAAAAAATAGGTAAGACAAATAATAAAAAATTAAATTTTTTCATTATTCGTTATTTATTTATATATTTATTATTTTTTTCTTTTAAATTACAGCTTTGAGTACTCCGCACACTGCCGTACGCATCGCGTCCTCGTTGATCATAGTCGAGGACACACCAGAAAATAGTCCCATTAAGGGACCCCCTGGCTTGATCATTCCAGACTCGGGCGAGGAGGAGGAGGACATCGAATGTAAAAGCAAAAGTATGTTAATAAAAATTGTAATTTTGAAATAAATATAAATAGTTTTGTTAATAAATAAAGAATTTTATTTTTATTTAATGAAACCCTCCGTTTTTTGAGTAAATTTTTTGAGTATTTTTTATATTAAATTTAAATTCGTTTAAATAAAAATAAATTTTTTACTTCTCACCCGTGAAAGGACGAGAAGCGCCTGAAGAAGAGCAACCAGCCGTTCGCGACGAGGAAGTTCAACGTAACGAGGAGCCAATGATTTTGCAGCTGTGGAGGCCGTGGAATCTGGATGACACGAGTCCGCGTTCAACCAATAGTAATGTTAATCAAGTAGGAGGGGGTGTTTCGTTAAATAATAGTAAAAAATTTACTATGGTAGAAGAAAATTTTAATAACATACACCGGTATAGATTGAAAGCACGTAAATTTTTAATAAGAATCAACGAACCACCCTCGTCCGCTCAAGTAGATATAATTACATGGCTCGAGGCCGCTGTACACGATATTCACGATCACCTGTTAAATATGAGCGAAAACACTAACGATAGGATAGGTGTGACGGTACAGAGCGATCATTTTTCAAATGGTATGGCATGGTTATCGTTTCGTCCTATAGCTAACTTTTTCGCGGACGATCTGTGGTCTTTGATCGGCGGTTTAACTCAAAGCAACGAAAATTTTCATATCGATGAAAGTTTTAGACTGGATGCTACTTATTTAAACGTTCCAAACGGTCGAGGCGCTTGCAAAAAAAACAATTAACTATTGACGAAGTACGTAAAACGTCTATAGTGTTCATAAGTAATAAAGATGATCTTTGTCTCCCTCGTAGCCTTGTGGTGGGCGAATATCACATTCGTTATAAAAAAAGAGCACAAAGGAGCTAAAAAAAAATTATCAAAAGGTCAGAGACGGCAGAGGTCCGTTACAAAAACAACTAGCTTTAAAATTGATGAAAAAAGCTAATTTAGCAGCTATACCTGCTGCAGGCTGTGGTTTCCAAGAGCTCAAAACGTTTCAAACTTTTTATGCTCGGAAGAAAATATCCATAGTTGTTTATGATAAGCATGGTTATGGTAATGGCGAACCACCCTTCTTCGACGGTAGAGTAAATTTCGACGATACTGAAGTTTATGACACTATTTATTTATTATACAACGCTGATTTGTGCCATTATCATACTCTCTTGAATCTTACAGGTGCCTCGGATAGCGTTTTTTTCTGCTCGTACTGTAATAAAAAATACAAACACATAGATTTACATGTATGCGAAAAAGTATGCACGTCCTGTTATTTTACACCCAAGTGCAACACCGAGCAACCGATGGTCCTGTGTAAGGATTGTAGAAGACAATTTTTTGGTAATGATTGTTTGGCTAATCATAAAAAAGAAAAATCTCACAAAAATAAAACTGTATGCGAAGTAATAACCAGGTGCGGTGGGTGCGATAAGTTATTGAACAAATGGAGAGACAGTAAACATAGGTGCGGTCATAAATACTGTCAAAGTTGTAAAATTGCCCACGATGTAAACGCTTTTTGTTATATGCAACCTATTAACGATGAAAACAAAAAAAAATCAAAAGAAGCAGCAAAACCAGATCTCTATTTTATATACGACTTTGAGAGTACTCAAAACGAAGCGTATCAATTTCATCCCACCATGAAAATTCACGTACCTAATTTGTGCGTTGTACAACAAGTTTGTACTCATTGTATTGACGTCGACGATATCAGTCAATTTTGTCGCACATGCGGTACAAGAGAGTATGTTTTTAAAGAAAATCCTGTAAAAAGTTTAATACAACTAACTTGCAGAGAAATAACAGGCTTTGAACATATTATATGCATTGCACACAACGGTGGTGGTTACGACACGCAATTTGTGCTGAGAGAAATCGTAGATCAGTTCCCTAATGTTACCCCCGATGTTATTTTAAGGGGACAAAAGATCGTGTTGATGCAGATCGGTCGAACAAAGTTTATAGATTCTTTAAATTATTTTCATATGAAATTATCGTCTTTACCCGCCACGTTTAATTTTCAAGCAAGCAAAGGTTATTTTCCTCATCTTTTGAATGAACCGAATAAACAAGATTACATCGGGGAGATGCCTGACTCTAAATATTACTCGCCCGATACGATGTCCAAAAAAGACAGAGATGATTTTTATAAGTGGTACAACGAAATGAAAGCTGCAAAATATATTTTCAATTTTCAAAACGAAATTGTTAAATATTGTAAAATGGACGTGGAAATTTTAAGACGCGCTTGTCTAATTTTTAGAAAAATTTTCCTAGAAGTTGGTAAAACAGATCCTTTTGTCAACGCTACAACTATGGCGTCAGCTTGTTCGTATGTTTTTAGAAAAAATTTTTTAAAACCAAAAACAATTGGTCTGGTGCCACACAAAGGTTACAGACGCACTGACAATCAATCGCAAGTCGCTATTGAATGGCTATTGCAATGCGAGAGAGAACTAGGATGCGAAATCATTCACGCAGGAAGAACTCGCGAATACCGTTTAATAGAGGGGTACAAAGTAGACGGTTACATACTTCCAGAGATGCTACCTGGTACGTCGACTGCATCCATTCCTAGAAAGGGTGTTGTATACGAATTTCATGGCTGTTATTACCATGGCTGTCCAGATTGTTTTAAACACAACCGAGATAAACCCACAAGAAACGGTGGGGGTACACCAAACGAACTGTACGAAAATACTGTAAAAAAAATCGAAAATATAAAAGCATTTGGCTACACTGTCATAGAAACGTGGGAGTGTAAGTTTACCGCTAGAAGAGACGCCGATCCTGAAATACTTAACTATGTCAAGAAGCATCCGCTCTTGAGTAAAATAGTCATCGATCCAAGAGACGCTTTCTTTGGTGGAAGAACAGAAAATTTCGTTACCTTTCACGAAGTAAAAGAGGACGAAAAAATTAAATACATTGACGTGACCAGCCTTTATCCAGCTGTATGCAAGATGTCGAAGTTCATTTTGGGTCATCCTAAGATCTACGTGGGTTCGGAATGCAGTATGCTCACAAAAGGTGATAATAACAATCTTTCATGTATTGAAGGTTTAGTAAAGTGTACAGTTTTACCCCCAAAACAATTGTATCTTCCGGTTTTACCCGTAAAAATGCACGGTCGCTTACTCTTTGCGTTATGTAAAACTTGTTGCGAACAATCCCGCAAGGGTTACTGCGATCACAATAAAAAAGATCGTGCATTTTCAGGAACCTGGGTCGCGGATGAGCTTCGTAAGGCTATTGAAGTAGGGTACGAGATAACAGAGATTTTTGTTATTTGGCATTATAAAACAACGCAGTATAATCCAGAAACTAAAAAAGGAGGTTTATTTGCCGAGTATATAAATACTTTTTTAAAACTTAAGCAACAAGCCAGCGGCTGGCCCGATTGGTGTACCAACGACGAAATGAAAAATAAATATCTGGCCGATTATGAGCGAGGAGAGGGTATAATATTAGACAAAGATAAGATTGAAAAAAACCCTGGACTCCGCTCTGTCAGTAAAATGGCGCTAAACACATTGTGGGGCAAATTCGGTGAGAAAAGCTCTCATAAAAGTACGACAGTCGTTCGAACACGAGAGCAGCTTTTAGATTTAATCACCGATGACGAGAAAGAAGTTACCGCTATATTGCCAGCTAACGAATTCGTATTGTATGTCACATGGCAATATCGAAATGAAGCCATTATAGCTCCCTCCAAAACTAATGTAGTTATCGCTGCTTTTGTAACCGCTGCGGCGCGATTACGACTTTACGCTTACATGGAAAAGCTGCAGCAGCGCACTTTGTACGTAGACACGGATTCCTGCATCTTTCTCGAGCACGAAAACGATCACGAGGAGTATAAGCCGCCTTTAGGGTCTCTGCTAGGCGAAATGACTGACGAATTAGAATGTTACGGTAAAAATTCGTATATAAAAACTTTCATATCAGGTGGCCCTAAATTTTACTGTTACCGCGTAGTATCGGGGACGACTAACGAGTTATCCGAATGTTGTAAAGTCAAAGGGATAACTCTAAACTATATTAACTCGCAGAAAATAAATTTTGAAAGCATTAAAGCGCTAGTAGAAAATAAATTTAAGTCTTCGGAAACATATAGTAATATACAACTTAATTTTAGAGCCATTCGACGGCTACCGAAACATATAGTTGTTACGCGTGACGAGACCAAAACATGCTCTGTAGTTCTAGAAAAAAGATTGTTTTTTTCTCAATCCGAGTCTGTACCTTTTGGCTATGTTGGCTAACATTTGTAATTATTCAATAGTCAAATAAAAGAACTCAAAAAACTTGTAATTATTTTAATTCTAAAACCCACTTACCCAAAAATATATTACAATATAAAATTTGCACATCTGCGGCGTCTTTTTATCTCTTGTTTACATCAACAAGTCGTTAAGATACCATATTGTCTTTGTTTGTATAAACAAGCTATTAAGATGTATACAAACCATTGAGCTATCTTACCGACAGCTTGTTTATGTAAACAAACCATTTAGATAAAAGATAAGGAATTATACCCGTCGTCTGTAACCAGACACCTTGTTTATATAAACAAACCATTGAGATAACAGATAAGAAATTGTGCACCGACCGGTGACGTCATCTGTAACCAGACACCTTGTTTATGTAAATAAACCATTAAGATAAGAGATAAGGAATTGTGCACCGGGATGATGACTCATTGTTGTGTCTCGTAACCCGACACCTTGTTTATGTAAACAAACCATTAAGATAAGAGATAAGGAATTGTGCACCGGTGATGACTCATTGTTGTGTCTCGCACAACTCGCCCGTATACTACTGCTGAACCACGAGAAATTTTTTTTTTCTTTAATTCACCAACAAAGTTATTTCATAAATAAAATACTTATAAGCAATTTATGAAAAAGTTTCGAAAAATTGAAAAATTAACAAGGGCAAACAATTTTTGAACAAAGGAAAAAAGATATATTCTATACATTTTTTTGATCAGACGCTTAGATTATTTATTATAGTCTACTAAACATTATAAACTCAACTTTTTACTGGGCTATAACAAATGATCTAAGCTTCTAATGGAAAAAATGAATAGGATCCTTTATGGAAAAAACTTGGTGTAAACACCAAAAAATAACACCGAACTGCACACCACATTGGGTGTGCTTTCGCATACCCAATTGGTTGTTACACCTGAATGGAGTATTACACCCAAAGGAGTGTTACACCCAATGGAGTGATACACTGAACCGAAAAAAAAAAATAACTGACCTCATGGAATTTGAACCCTCGATCTTCAAGTCGAAGAATTTTTTAGGTAATTTTGCCAATCACTTTATCCACTTAGCCTTGCTCTTAATTGAAAATAATGAGTTTAAAATTATATATGAATATTGAAACAAACTTTATTGGATTACTTAGTTTATATCCCTTTATGAAAGAGAGCTATCGCCATCTTGCGTAAACTTTTTATTCGTGAGCTGATTGGTGAAGAAGTTTTTAAAATATTCGAAAAATGCAGTTGAGCCCTTGGGGAGAACATTTTCGTCAATCTTCATGAATCTTCATGAATCTTTGGGAATCTTTAACAAAAAATTCTGAATTCATGCAATAATTCACAAAGATTCACAAATATTCACGAACATTCGCGATGATTTGCAAAAAATCAGGAAAATGCAACAAGATTCACAAAGATTCACGAAGACTCACGAAGATTCACAAAAATTCACCAAGATTCGCAAAAATTGACAAAGATATTTTCTGCAAGGGAGGTTGCTATTTTTTTCCTATGCGTACTTGCAGCGTGCTTAGAGGGGCTATGTAAAGTAAAATAATTAAAAACTGATAAACTTAGAATTTTTTATTTTATTTAACAAAAATTTCTTTTGCAAAAGCAATCAATAAGGGTCCATGCGTGCTTGTGCTCTGAGTAATTTCTATGTGATTAAAAACATTATTTTAATTTGTTTATGAAAACAAAATTAACAATTATTAATAAAAAAATTTCAGTGTTAACACCCAAAATTTGGGTGTTTTTCATAAAACAATTTTTTTTAATTTTTTTTTTTTTTTATAGAAAATAAAACATTTAAGACAACTATATTTCTTTTTTAAAAGATAAATTGATTTGAACTTTTTATTATTAATTATATTTATTTTCATGCTTTTCTTTAACTCACAAAGTTTAGACGTCATCGACGTTGTATGTCCAAATCTGTCAAGTACTATAATTTTGAGCCTACGAGACTTAGAGGTCTGAAATTTTACAGACGATATAAGATTGGATGTTGATACATTAATCTGTAGTCTTGGACATCCAGGGTAACCAATGCCGGGGGTACCTATGGGGTCTTTTCCGAGGAATCAAGTATAATTCTTAGGATGTGATTTTCAGATGTGGATTTTTAATAAGTACGTCAAAATATAGTATTTTTCAAATAAAAGCATGTTAAAAAATTATTTTATTTTATTTTATTTTTTGTCATAATGGACTTACAACTGATTGGTTTCAAAAAATTTTCAATATTTCTCTATGTGTATACCAATTTTTTTTTAAATAATAATTTTCCCTTGGCAGAATACTCTTAGTTTAACTTAAAGGTTAATGTATTTTTTACGAAAGTTTTTTCATTATTTCAGTTTGTACGTAATTTTCTGAATAAAAAAATGAATTTTGAACAAATTACTTTATAAAATACACTTTAATATTTAACGATAAAAATGATGAATTATTCGAGTTCTGAAATAATTTTTAGTATATCATTTAATTTTTTTAGGTTTTAAGGAGGCTTGGCAATTTTTTCAAAATCCAAAAGTAAGAACCCAAAAAATTCCTGTAGATTCCTTGAAGTAAGACAAACAACTTTTCTATTTAACACAACAATGGTTGTCGGACTCGTTTTTGAGAAAAAAATCAGTTTAGAATTTTTTTTTAACATGGGCTCTTATGGAAAAAAACATTTAAAAATTTGGCAAATCATCAAAATCCATAAGTTTATTACGACTCAGGTGTCATTTTAAGGTAGTTCTAACGCGACAGTCCCTTCCAAAAACTGAGCTGCTATAGTCAAGAATCGCAGGTATAAAGCACGCGCTAAAACGCCAGTTACTTTTTGAGCAGATAGTCCCTTTTAACCCCGCCCTCCACCAATCGTTGGCACTGCTCTACTGTCGGTGTGCGCACACACAGTCAAACGTGAAAATCGCCAGTCTGAGATGAAGATGCGGCAACGCTGTTTTCAATGTGGGACCGTCCCAGACGGGACCTATGGGCACTAGCCCCGGCGCTATCTGTAGCTAGTTGCAGGTACCTGCTTTTGACACAATTGTATAGTACATATTGGTGACATAGGTAACTACAATATGATTGTATTTATATAATTATATTATTCTTTTCATTTATCTTTCTAATGGCGTGAATGTATTTTAAAACTATAGCTTGGTATTATTTACCTGTGCATTAACAAAGATATTTTTCTTCTCGTTTTTATAATAATTTCAAAAAAACAATTTTGTAAGTCAATCAATGATTAATTAATTTATATTTTTTTATGAATGAACCGATTCATTTATTAGTGGAAACCTTTGTTGTTCAGCATATTATTATTATTATTATTTTTTAATAAGCAAATTACAGATCGAATAATTTGTTATTCGAAAATCAAATAATTTTTTCTTTTTTTTACAAAAAAAAAAAAAAAAAAAAAATGGAAAATTTGTATTTCCGACATCAAAAAAACCCGTGCACTTGGGCTAATAAAAAAAAAACAGAAAACTTTCAAGATGTGCATAGGAGAAGCTCTAATCCGAGTTTTCAAGGGCCCGCACGCACATTTTTTACTGCTGTACCTGCGTACCCGATGTACCCCGTGAAATGAACAAATTTACAATCCTCCCAGAAAGATTATGTAGATCTAAAGGATGTAGTCTCGGTTGTAGTCCCCGTCTATTAGGGATGGGCGATTATGGTCGATTAATCGGAAAACCGATTTTTTAAATCGATTAATCGATTTTTTTTCGATTTTTTTTTTAATCGATTAATCGATTACCGATTTTTTTTTTATCATAATCGGGTTTTTGATGATTATTTTAAAAAATTTTTTTAATTTTAAGTTCTTTTTAAACAATCTCAAAACTCTATAGAGTAGTCTAGAATCTAGAGACTAGTAATCTTCGCGTGCGCGTGAATTTTTACATGCGGGCTTGCAGCCTGCAAGGTGCAGGTTCTATCTGCAGTAACTCAACCGCGTGGGCTTCGTAGACACTAGACACCAATACTGTAGCCTGTAGGCATTGTAGAAGCTGCCTTACCAATCATCCATTCTACAGAGGTTATGTATCTAACAAACTAATATAGCACGTGCATTTTTATCAAACTTTAAGTGAACTTTTTTGTTAATTTTCTAATCCAGTGATCTCAAATTTAGCTTGCTATACTAGATTACACTTTGATAAATTAAATGGATCAAAAATTTGACATATATTTTCAAATCAATAATCCAGATAACTTATATTTTTAACATACTAATATTTTTAATTTTTTTATTTTTTTTATAGTTGGTGGCTCAAAGTATGACTTGATAAATGAAGCAATACTATTTTTCATTTGCAAGGATAGACAGGCTCTTTCAGTTGTACAGGGCGAAGGGTTTAAATATCTCTTGAAAGTTCTTCGATCCAGTTACCCTGTTCCTTATAGAAAAAAAATGATTGAGCTACTTGAGTGTAAATATAAGGTAATTCAAGACACATACAAAAAACAACTAGAATCACTGGATAATTATTGTTTAACTGCTGATTTGTGGAGTGATAACCAAATGAAAAGCTATCTTGGAATAACAATCCATTTCATTAATTCCCAAAATGAGCTTGAAAAAGGGGTTCTTGGAACTTTTCCTATGGATGAGAGAAGTACATCTGGTTATATAAAAGACTGTTTTTTAGATGTAATGACAGAATTTGGTTTAAAAGAAGAAAAAGTTATTGTGGTGGTGACAGACGAAGGTTCTAATATTAGTAATGCTGTGAATTCCCTGTTTGGAACTGGAAAACATATTTTTTGTGCTGTGCACTTAATATCTCATATAATACCAAGCGTGTTAGCTACTAAAAGTGGTATGGTAATTGATGATATTATTAAAAAAGTTAAAAATGTAGTGAAAATAGTTAAAAAAAGTACTGTGGCAACACGCAAATTGGAAAAACTCCAACGAGATGATGGCATTGAAACTCCTCTTAAAGTAATCCAAGATGTCGACACTCGCTTCACGTCCAAAAAAGAATTGGTTGGTAGATACTTGAAATTAGAAAAATACATTTATTCAGCCACATCAGAGTGCAAATTGGAAAAACTCCAACGAGATGATGGCATTGAAACTCCGGATTAAAAAAGATCAGATTAAAAAAAAAATTATATTACAATAATTATTAATTTTTCAGTTCTCAATTAAAATGAGAGTAAAATAAATTGAAAAGATTTTTTTTCTTACTTATGTGTTGTTGTTGCTCTGCAAAAGAGGTTCTGGCGTAAGAACCAAACTATGCTTGAATGAATTTTTTGAGATGTTTTTTTTTTTATCATACGGTCAAAAATATTTTCTCAAATCTTTGATCTTACTAAATAGTTTTATATTTTTTTCATCATTTTATTTACTTTAAATCTTAACTTTTCCGGCTTGAAGCATAATAGTTTTATTCAAAATTGTATCTATTTGTAAAAAAAAAACAACTCAAAACACATCACTATGACTAAACTGATTTAAAACCCACACAATTTGAAGGTTTCACAAAAATATTGCGATCTGTAGTTATAATAGATACTGTACCGATAAAATTTTTAGTGATATTATTTATTATATTAACAATTTTTGCAACATGTCTGACAATTTGAATGAGACATTGATCGCCATCACATTTAAAGGCAGCAAATGTCAATGACTTAGTTGAGGTAGTTGGTATATAGCGGATAAAACTAAAATTAAACTTGATAGTCAGACAAATTCATCTTGGAAAATAAACTGAGAACAATAAACCTTATCCGTGTTGGTGTATTGACTCAGAATTTATAAATTTCAGTGATGATTTAAATGTATTTACTTGTCAGACAATTTGAATGATTCCATGAGACATTGATCACATTTAAACTACCTCAACTTGGTCATGATAGTCAGACGAATTCATCTTGGAAAATAAACTGAGAACAATAAACCTTATCCGTGTTGGTGTATTGACTCAGAATTTATAAGTTCCAGTGATCATTTAAATGTATTTACTTGTCTGACAGTTTGAATAACTCCATGAAACATTGATCACCATCACATTTGAATGCAGCACATGTCAATGACCAATTTGAGCTAGTTGGTACACAGCGGATAAAACTGAAATTAAACTTGATAGTCAGACAAATTCATCTTGGAAAATAAACTGAGAACAATAAACCTTATCCGTGTTGGTGTATTGACTCAGAATTTATAAATTCCAGTGATGATTTAAATGTATTTACTTGCCTGACAATTTGAATAATTCCATGAGACATTGATCACACTTAAACTACCTCAACTTGGTCATTGACATGTGCTGCAGCAAGTTAAAGTAGTTGGAATATAGCGGATAAAACTAAAATTAAACTTGATAGTCAGACAAGTTCATCTTGGAAAATAAACTGAGAACAATAAACCTTATCCGTGTTGGTGTATTGACTCAGAATTTATAAATTCCAATGATGATTTAAATGTATTTACTTGTCTGACAATTTGAATAACCCCATGAGACATTGATCACCATTCACATTTAAACTACCCCAACTTGGTCATTGACATTTGTTGCAGCAACTTTTACTGGATAAATAAACCTCTACAGCACCAGCAGAAGGTTTCACAAGTTCAACTCACTCTAACTCATAGATGATTATCATAGGGAGACTTTAGATATTTTGTTTTGAAAAATTATAGCCAAATATTTTTCTATAATTATTGATGGTTAACGGTCATAATAGTTATTAATTAAATTATGATAATAGTGAATTTAGCGTGATGCCGCTGTATATTTTATTATATACTACTATTTCAATTACTTAATTATTTCTAAATCATGTAGTAAAATAATAATAATTATGACCGCTGTCTTCTGCTCAGCTGCTCGGGTCTCGGCGGCTCGGCCTCTTGCGTGCGCGCACCTCACCTGCGCAGCCTGCTCACATGCCTTGCTGCAGGCTGCAAGAGTGAGACAGCGTTACGTAAGATCCGGTTTAAGCCACATGCCGCGCATGTAGAGAAACCGGATGCTCAGGGACTGGAAACGAAAAAATCTAAAGGAAATCACCGCTTCGAATTTTGAGACGGTCATAACTTCTTATCGCAGGAATTTTTCAGGATGATTTTTTTTTTAATCTTCTCAGGGAATCTTAGGCTACGCGTAGAATGTATGGTCAAGGAAAAATAATCATCTTAATAGAGTTTTTTTCATGAGCGACCTAACCTAAAACTGAAATTCAAAGTATATAAAGCGGTACGCTTTCACGGTAGTCGGTTTTAAAAACCCACTCGCCGTCAAGAGCTACCGCCCTTTAGGATAAATAGAGAACAAAATAATATTCATTTAATGAAGAACAAAATAATATTCATTGAATAACCCCATAAGACATTGATCACCATCACATTTAAATGCAGCAAATGTCAATGACCCAGTTGAGGTAGTTGGTATACAGCGGATAAAACTAAAATTAAAGTTGATTGTCAGACAAATTCATCTTGGAAAATAAACTGAAAACAATAAACCTTATCCGTGTTAGTGTATTAACTCAGAATTTATAAATTCCAGTGATGATTTAAATGTATTTACTTGTCTGACAATTTGAATAACCCCATGGGACATGGAGGGTCTTTGATTGAATTGATCACCATCACATTCAAATGCAGCAAATGTCAATGACCAAGTTGAGGTAGTTGATATACAGCAGATAAAACTAAAATTAAACTTGATAGTCAGACAAATTCATCTTGGAAAATAAACTGAAAACAATAAACCTTATCCGTGTTGGTGTATTGACTCAGAATTTATAAATTTCAGTGATGATTTAAATGTATTTACTTGTCAGACAATTTGAATGATTCATTGTTGAAGTAATTTGTGTTATTTTACGCCCGATAATAAATATTATTGTAAATTTGAGTGGCTGTTAACGACCTCTTTGGACTGATTGATTAAAAATAAATGATTATGTAAATAAAAAGTAAAATGTGAGTTTAATTTCAAAAAACAAAAATTATTTATTTTGTCCCCGAAGAAATATTTATTTCTGTCAAATAAAATTGTTTGTCTTTACTTAGATTGAAAAAAAAAAAAAAAAAAAAAAACTAGAAAAATTCCATTTATTTTTTAAAATTTTAAATAAAAGAGTAAATTTTCATAAACTAATTACTTATATAAGGGTTTTATCTAGCTGAAAGTTGAAGTATCGGCATAAGTGACTACTAAGCTGTTAGCGCACGAGCGGTGTTGCCGGTAGCTGTTAGCGTCTCTCCCTACTACTCTCTGCTACTCTCCCTCTCTTCTGCCGCGAAGTGTTAGAAACGCTTTTTGGTATCTTTAGAGCCAACTTTATTTAAATATTACTCGTGATTGGTGTGGGCAATATACAATTTTTTTTTTTTTAAACATTTCTCTAATGTTTAAGAATCCCATACTAAATTTTCGATAAAATGGTAAGAAAACTTTTGCTGTTATTAAGTAAAATGTGACGCTGCAATATATCTTTTTCACCACTGATCCGTGCGCTCAATGCAAAAATCAACAACTTTACTGTTAAATATCTCCATAACGACGTGGGCAACCCTTCTGAAATTTTGCAGGGACAATTGATAGTACTTTTTGAATGCCTAGTTAAAATTTCTAAAAATTGGTAAGAAATCGATTTTGTGTTAGAACTACCTTAAAGATAAAAATTTGAAGATTATTCTAAAATTATAAAAATATGTGATTATCGGACTAATTTACAAGAAAAATAGAAAACTGCGGTACATAACCTTCAAAACATGCAATTTTTCAACGTTTTTTAAAATTTTTTATCTTTAATTTTGTTTTAATATGTTTCAAAATGATAAATAATCACTTACTTATTAAAATAAATAAAAAAAATACTTTTTTTCTTATTTACAATTTCATGCACCCGCAAGGGCCCCTGCTAGATACGACCCCTACGCTGCCAAGCCTCCTTAATTACTGTCTGAGACGTTTCTTAATTTATTTGTGCAATAATACAGAATTTCTTGTAGTGAGTAAAAATTCTAGTGAAGTGATATTTATTTTTGATCCTACTGATTAAGCATATCATTATCTTGATTGATTTGTTTATTATTTCCGAATGTAGAATACAACTCTGTGACATTCGTAATGGTATATAATAATACATCAGTATAAATACAAATATAAATATAAATATCATTTGTAACAGGTTATATATATATCTTCCTATATTATATAGTTATATCCAGGAGGAGCTCTTTTTTTTTTGGCTCCTCCGGGAGGAGCTCTGAAAATTACGGCTCCTCCGGGAGGAGCCCCTTAAAACATGTTAAATATAAGGTTTTTTGAAGGTTTTGAGGTGCTCCTCCGGGAGGAGCTCTTAATTTTAAAACACTCCTCCCGGAGGAGCCCCTTAAAACGTCAAAAACCCTTATATTTAACATGTTTTAAAGGGCTCCTCTGGGAGGAGCCAAAAAAAAAGAGCTACTCCCGGAGGAGCTCCTCAAAACCTTCAAAAAACCTTATATTCAACATATTTTAAGGGGCTCCTCCCGGAGGAGCCGTTATTTTCAGAGCTCCTCCCGGAGGAGCCCCTTGAAACGTCAAAAAACCTTATATTTATTATGTTTGAAGTGGGCTCCTCCCGGAGGAGCCGTAGTTTAAAAAGCTCCTCCCGGAGGAGCACCTCAAAACGTCAATAAACCTTATATTCAACATGTTTTAAGGGGCTCCTCCCGGAGGAGTTGATTTTAAATTATAGGAGCTTCTCATGTACGAGCACCTTAACTGTCAAAAAACTCCATATTTAACCTCTTTGAAGGGCGCTTTTCCTAGAGGAGTCGTAATTTTAAAAGCCCTTTTTAAAGGAGTACTTCAAAATGGTTAAAAATATCATATTTTACATGTTTCAAGTACTTGAAGTATTTTAACTTACTATTTAATTTTTATAACTATTTTTTAGGGATGGGCGATTATGAAAATATTCGTCGATTTTTAAAAATCGATTTAAAAAATAATCGATTTTTTTTAAATCGATTTTTTACTAAATATTAATCGTAATCGAAATAATTGATTATTGATTTTTTTTTAAATTAAGATAAGATAAATTTATGAATATTTTAAAACTATTGATTGTGTTGATTATCGTCGAATGGATTATTATTATTGCTATTACAAGTACATAATAATCAAATTTATTCAAAAATTTAATTTAATTTTAAAAATTTTTATAAATTATTAAAAAGTTGTTTTTCAATAATTTTGTCCATAATCTATGAAGAATTGGAATTCTCTGAAATAATATAAAAAAATATTAATTTCAAAACATTTATTTACGTAAATTACGATATAATCTATTTATAATATCTATTGACAAGACTAGTACAAGATATTTTATTACTTAAGCTTTATATAAACATAAATTCAAAAACAAATACAGTATTATTACAATATTAATAGTAAATTTTTTTTTTAATGATTACACAGTCATATTAAAAAAAAAAAAAAAGTTTAAATATTAATAAGATATTTTTTTAAACTCAGATACAATCTTTTTTCCAACAGGAATCATAAACTTTTTTTAATTATTAAAGTCATTTTTTAAAAATAAAAACTGCATTCTTGAACATTTTTTAAAAATTATATATACTTAGTTATATATTTTAAAATATTAATTTCAAGTTCCAATACTTGGTATGGACACTGCCAAGAAAAACCAGTTTGTTTAAATGCTCGCCGCTTAGTCTATTTCTTAAATCAGTTTTAATCAAACCTGCTAATGAAAAAAGACGTTCAGATGGAATTGATGTCCCAATAATACTTGTATACTTCACACCGATTTTATACAATAACGGGAAGTTTATGCTCATTGACTTCCAAAATCTTACTGGACAATTTCTAATTTCAATCATGGGTTGATCCAAAAATTGCTTGAGCTCGACGTTCAGAGCAGATTTAGTTGAGAAATGACTATCTACTTTGTTTTCTATTTTAGCATGAAAAGCCCAAATACTTTTGCTATTTGGTTTGGTTGTATTATTTTGTTCGGAAACTACTACTTCTTTATTTTTAGGGTCACGCAGGAGATCATTTATATAAGATGTCGCCTTAGCACCAGCGCCAATGTCTTGTATGTGAGAAAGTTTGAAACGTGGATCCAAAATTGTTGCAATGCAACAATTAATGTCATTTTGAAATCTTTTATATTTCTCTTTACTCTCAATAATAACTAATTTCTGAAAATCTTTACCCTCGGTTGTAATTGGTGTCAATTCATTGATGGTTCCTATCATACAACTAACTGCTGGGATGGTCAAGCTACAGGTTGGGTAGGTATCACCACTGAGTTCAGTTAAAGTATCACACACTGCTTCCATACAAGGATAAATATCACTGAGTACTTGTAACTCATGTCGGGACAACACTTCAGGAGGATGAGTGCACTCTGATGTGGCTGAATAAATGTATTTTTCTAATTTCAAGTATCTACCAACCAATTCTTTTTTGGACGTGAAGCGAGTGTCGACATCTTGGATTACTTTAAGAGGAGTTTCAATGCCATCATCTCGTTGGAGTTTTTCCAATTTGCGTGTTGCCACAGTACTTTTTTTAACTATTTTCACTACATTTTTAACTTTTTTAATAATATCATCAATTACCATACCACTTTTAGTAGCTAACACGCTTGGTATTATATGAGATATTAAGTGCACAGCACAAAAAATATGTTTTCCAGTTCCAAACAGGGAATTCACAGCATTACTAATATTAGAACCTTCGTCTGTCACCACCACAATAACTTTTTCTTCTTTTAAACCAAATTCTGTCATTACATCTAAAAAACAGTCTTTTATATAAGCAGATGTACTTCTCTCATCCATAGGAAAAGTTCCAAGAACCCCTTTTTCAAGCTCATTTTGGGAATTAATGAAATGGATTGTTATTCCAAGATAGCTTTTCATTTGGTTATCACTCCACAAATCAGCAGTTAAACAATAATTATCCAGTGATTCTAGTTGTTTTTTGTATGTGTCTTGAATTACCTTATATTTACACTCAAGTAGCTCAATCATTTTTTTTCTATAAGGAACAGGGCAACTGGATCGAAGAACTTTCAAGAGATATTTAAACCCTTCGCCCTGTACAACTGAAAGAGCCTGTCTATCCTTGCAAATGAAAAATAGTATTGCTCCATTTATCAAGTCATACTTTGAGCCACCAACAATAAAAAAAATAAAAAAATAAAAAATATTAGTATGTTAAAAATATAAGTTATCAATAAATCTCATTAAAACTGTTATAATTTTTAAATGAATTGAAAAATTAAATTTTTTTATTGATATTGTAAATTGTAGATAGACACTAATACTTTAATTATTGTGTCGAATAAATTAAAAACATAAAATGGTAATATTCATACCTTGAAAGTCAGTGATACATTGAAACAGGTTTTGAGCCTTTTTGATGTCCTTCTGAAAAAAAAAAGAAAATAATCAATTGATTGAAAAAGTAAATAGTAGTTTATTTTCTTAATTAGTATGTAATGTAATTTTTAACTTACTTTTTCTTTTAATTGTTTAGGTGACAATTTTAACTTTTTAGAAGTCACTGTGGGTTTTCTTTTGCTTAAGGGATACATAGTCGGGTGAACTCTTTCGATATGTTGCCACATGTTAGTAGTATTTTTGCAGGATTCATATGTTCTACAGCAGTGCTTACATTTTACTTTGGTTGATCCAGGTATTTTTTCATAATTCAACCAAACATCACTTTTTGAGCTATTATTGCACAAAATCTTAGCAGGAGAAGATCCTTTAGAACTTATACTACTAGTCAGACTTTTTATTTGTGGATCAGGAAAAGATCCTTTAGAATTCAAATTACTTGATAAACTTTTTGTTTGTGGATTGTCACTTAACTTATGTGGTTCATTTGAATTATTTTGTGTTTTATTTTCTAATTTATCAGTATTAGCTAAATTATCTTGACTTCTTGATACTTTTACAACATTATTGTTATTCACTGATAATGCATAGCCAAGCGAATAATCATCATCTTTAGGATGAGACAATATAGGATTATCACTGTCATATACAATTGTATACTCAATATCATCAATAGAGATCCAGAGCTTCTTTATGTCTTCAATGGAGTGAAGATTTTCTTTTTGAAAATAATTTATTAAGAAAAAGTAGGAAAATTTTATATTATTATGCTTTATTTTTACGTAATCGCTAGTTTTTGCACAAATTTTGTCTCCAGGAAATTCATCAGACACGTTGAGTTTGTAGTAGATCGGAAATTCTCGGGGGTCCATAATTTTAAGTTAATTTATAAGAATTCTGTGGTTTAAATATAGCTATTGTTTGTGTGGACATCTGGGTAGTCTAAGTCGTAGACTAATCGATAATCAACATTGTCCAAAGAAACCCAAATTTTTTCTATCAAGTTAATCGGAATGATATTATT
The DNA here is from genome assembly GCA_038277355.1 of Encarsia formosa. Classification (NCBI taxonomy): domain Eukaryota; kingdom Metazoa; phylum Arthropoda; class Insecta; order Hymenoptera; family Aphelinidae; genus Encarsia; species Encarsia formosa. The sequence goes on from CM076184.1 coordinate 72,861,113, forward strand.
TTCTTCAAAATATCTGACCAAAAAGTTGTAAGTAAAATCATTGAAGTGTTTGACTTTCACATAGTTCATAAGACTGACATTATGAATCACTCCATAAGGCAAGTAATCTGGATTATTGATTTGAAAATATATGTCAAATTTTTGATCCATTTAATTTATCAAAGTGTAATCTAGTATTGCAAGCTAAATTTGAGATCACTGGATTAGAAAATTAACAAAAAAGTTCACTTAAAGTTTGATAAAAATGCACGTGCTATATTAGTTTGTTAGATACATAACCTCTGTAGAATGGATAATTGGTAAGGCAGCTTCTACAATGCCTACAGGCTACAGTATTGGTGTCTAGTGTCTACGAAGCACGCGCCCACGCGGTTGAGTTACTGCAGATAGAACCTGCACCTTGCAGGCTGCAAGCCCGCATGTAAAAATTCACGCGCACGCGAAGATTACTAGTCTCTAGATTCTAGACTACTCTATAGAGTTTTGAGATTGTTTAAAAAGAACTTAAAATTAAAAAAATTTTTTAAAATAATTATCAAAAACCCGATTATGATAAAAAAAAAATCGGTAATCGATTAATCGATTAAAAAAAAATCGAAAAAAAATCGATTATTCGATTTAAAAAAGCGGTTCTCCGATTAATCGACCATAATCGCCCATCCCGACTATTTTTATGGGGGTTGGCGAGCGAAGCGAGCAGGGGGGTACCCCCTAGTATGCATATATATATATATATATATATACATTTGATAGTAGGCAACTTGTTCACAGATTTTTGTCACCTTGTCACTTTTAAATTATCAAGTCTTTGAATCTCTAGCAAGAATCAAATTTTTCTTTTCTTTTTTCTCTTCAGCTTTACCCTTGACAGAACCATGTGCCTCGCTTATAAAATTAGCGAAAGAATATCATTCCAGCAGCTGTGGTAATACCGAGGTTAGAGGTTTCAGAATAAGAGATAGACCCTGAGTCACCGCCCTCACGGTCCATACGTCACGATCACGGGTAGATACTGCGTGTTTGAGAGCTATCTTATATGACTCTAACGTGGGATTCGCTATAAAAATCTATTGAATCAAAGGATTCATCTATGAAATCCAAGGATATCAAGATGGTGAGTTCACTTCGGTCGATAGCCATGCGGGTCTCATCAAGTATATCAATCAAAGCAGTTCGGAAAGAGTGATGTTTTTTGTAAGCTGACTGAAACAAGTCAAGGTAATTATTAGAGGTGAGGTACTGCAGAAACTGCAGGTAAAAAATCCTCTCCAAAAGCTTCAAAAATTCACTACGTTGTGCTATCGGTCAGAGGGTGTTTCAGGGTTTTTTAGATGCGCAAGCGGGGTGATCGAAGCAAGCTTCTATTGTGACGAAAAAATTCCACCGGCAAGGGATAAGTTGAAGATATCGGTAATAGTGATAAGTAGGGCTGGAAACGAGAGTTTTAGCATGGTCCATGATATATTATCAGCGCCTATGCCTTTGGAGGTACTGCGGCGAAAAACTGAGGTAACTGTGGATTCATTGATTGGAGAAAAATCGAAAGTGGGCTGTAAAGGGTTAATCGGGGTATAAAGTATATTTTCTATATGGGTGTCAGTGAGTGGTGTAGAATTTTCTGAGACTGAGGCGTAGTGAAGTTTTAGAGTAGAAGAGGACAAGGTCGTGAGGAGGCATGGGTTTTTCTATGGGATTATGCCTATTTCCCGAACGGCCTACCATTTGGACGTGGTGTCAGGTTGTGATTCGATGTATTTGAGCTGGTACTTACTCTCGGCTTTTTCAAGCTCGAGAGCTATGGAGTTGCGTACGGCGCGATACTCACTATATAGGGTGGGGGACTTAGATCGCCTCGTGCGTTGTTCGAGTCTCTAGCTTTCATTTTACACTCCAGATCATTCGTGATCCAGGGTTTAAGACGGGAGTCAATCTTTATGGTTCTTAACGGGGCGAGAGTGTTGAAGGTGGAGAGCGTAGCGTTTGAGATTTGAGCTATTTTGTTTTCAAGTTGGTTTTTGGTAAGTGATTGGTACTACGGTAGGCTGAAGTTTGTGCTGTAATGGATGAGACATGGTTCGCAGGGTTGGTCTGGGGGGTGGTGATAATGAGTTTTGTGGTTATGAGGTGCTGTAGGGTGTTTTCATCGACATATATGAGTCTTTGCGTTGTAACGAATTTGCGAGGGGAGGGGGGTATTTTGATTGAGTATGATATTGAAATGAAGTCATGACCGGGTGTGAATGGGGTGTCAGATTTGTTGAATTCCAGGATAGCTTCCCGCTTGCGCGTAATAAAGACATCAAGGCTTGAGTGACGAATGTTTCCATCCGGATGTATGGTGTGGTGGGTTGGCCGACGATCTACAAGTGGAGTAAGTGTGCGTTGATAAGAACTGTCAAGTGCTCGCAAGGCATTGTTGCAAGTAGATATATTTATGTTGATTTCGCCGGTTATAATCACGTTTTCATACTTGGGCAAGTAGGGTGTGATCGCGTTAAACAGGCAGTACGGGCGGGAGGTATTAGGGGGCCTGTAGACGACGGATAAAAGTAATTTCTTAGCGTTGACCGTAACTCGAGCTACCAAGAATTCAGTATCTTTAGGTCGTGCATTGGGAGAAACGTGCAGTATCTTTACTGAAAAATCTTCCCGGTAGTAGAATCCAACACCACCGCCCGAGGATACTGTCCTGTCGTGATGGGTGAATTTGAAATCGAGTATATCATAGATGTGAGAGGGGTGTTAAACGTAAGAAAAGTTTCAGTAACGGCGATAATATCGTGTTTTTCGGAAGTAATTTTAAGTGAAAATTCGCGGAAATGAGCTGACAAATGGTTAATATTTATGTGCGGGATTTTAAGTAGGGTGCATGGGTGATTACCGGAGGATTTTTTTGATGAGATTGTGAATGACGCATGAGAAGATTAGGTAGGTGGACTCTGTGAACCATGCAAGTCTCACTGTTTGCTTTGACTGACGGTGTTTTGACGGGGGACTCCATTTGGAACTCAGGCTTCTGCCTCAAAACATTGCAGATCACTCAGAGTCATGATGGGGACTCATGGTGCATGAGCGTGTTTTCTAACGTTTCTAACAGCTTGTCGGTGCACGCGCGTGCTTGGAGTTTGAGTTTACTGGCGAGTGAGCGGGTTTTAACTGCAAGGGTACGCACAGAGGGAGATACGAAGGAGTCCATGTAGACGGGTGTGTCATTGTTGCTCGGGCCGAAAATATCGGTGTAAGTTTTTCCCTTCAGTGCACCCTTGTCACGAATGACGATAAGGTTGCGTACGTCTACAGATGAAAAAGTACCCACCATCGAGAGCACGGGGGTTGTTGCTGGGTGTTTGCAGGGTCACTCGAGTTTTCAGATTCTGGCGCTGGTGTGGGCAGAAAGGTCCACTCGCGGGTATCTATCAATTGACCTACAATGTGCGTGGAAGGCCTATAAAATGTAGGATTTTGCCTATCACGGTGTACGATCCGTATCCGAGCAGGTAATAGGTACACTCCTAAACTTGATCTTACAGGGATCGCGTTTATTAATGGTTTGTTTGACTGTACGGAAGTAATTTTCCACGAGGTCAAGGCATTGGCTGACCTGGGAAAGGTTATTCTCAAGTCGGCCATTCAGTGCATCAAAGTTACCCTGCATGATGCGAAGCATCTGCTGCTGGTTCGGATCGTTAGCGAGGTTGTTGAGGAAGTCCTCATACTCCTTCGAGTGAAGCGAAATTTTACGGGTTTCTGTAGCTGCATCGTATGGAAGAGAGCGAAAAAGACGCGCCTGATCGGTGGTTTTCCGCGTAGCAAGCAGGAGTTCAGGTGGTAAAGAGGTTGGACACTTGCCATTCACAGCCTGGCGATTATTGTTTTTCACGAGGAAGCGGCTCTGTGTCTGTCGCTTTCTTTTGGTGCAGCTCGAGGTGACGAGATCAACGCTGAGGTTGGTTGAAGAATTACGGGCTGTGGTGTAGTGATTAATGGTTCGCTAGAGGCTTGCGATTCTGAAAAAGTCGGAGGTATGCGAAGCTCCGGGGTATTATGCGCTGGTTCGAGGCAAGCTGTGCCGAGATAAAGTCCGTTTCCGATCGAAGTGTCTACACACGGGTGGTGTGAGGGCGAGGCACACTTAGAACACTCATAAGGAGACTCACCTGTTTGAAGTTGCGAAAGCAGACCGAGCAGATCTTGAGGTTCAGCTCGCTCATACTCGCATGGTTTGTCGGCCGACTTCAGTGTCGACGCTAGTAGTTTGAGGTGGTTACATGAGATGTCACTGAATGTGTTCTCGCACTTGAAGTTTTCGTGCGTTTTGTACTGCAGGTGTGCAAAATTGAGTTTAAGTTTTTCCAAGTTGCCAGCGCAAACTGTCCTAATCTCAAAGGATAGCGTCGGTCCTTTTGGCCCTTATTTAGAAAGTATCTCAGGTGAAGATCCTTGAGCCCTTCCGGGCACTGGCCTGAAAGGACCTCATGAACACGACGATCACTAGGTATCACTGAACCAGGACACAGAACACTGGGAAGTGGTATGATTCTACAGAGTAGAATAACTGTACGTTTTACCAACATACGCTATCAACCGTCTGAAATTTTACAGACTGCATAAGATTGGATGTTGATACATTAATCTGTAGTCTTGGGCATCCAGGGTAACCGATATCGGGGGGTACCTAGCGGGTCTTCTCTGAGGAATCGGGTATAATTCTTAGGAATGCGATTTTCGGATGTGGATTTTTAATAAGTACGTCAAAATATAGTATTCTTCAAATAAAAGCATGTTGAAAAATTATTATTATTATTTTTTTTTTGTCATAATTGACTCACAACTGATTGGTTTCAAAAAATTTCAAATATTTTCATTTCTCTATGTGTATACCAATTATTTCTAAAATAATAATTTTTCCTTGGCAGAATACTCTTAGTTTTATGTATTTTTTACGAGAGTTTTTTCATTATTTCCGTTCGGATGCAATTTTCTGAATAAAAAATGAATTTTGAACAAATTACTTTATTAAATACACTTAAATATTTAACTATAAAAATGATGAATGATTCGAGTTCTGAAATTATTTTTAGTAAATCATTTAATTTTTTAAGGTTTCAATTACTGTCTCAGACGTTTTTTAACTTATCTGTGCAATAATACAGAATTTCTAGGTGTGAGTAAAAATTCTAGTGAAGTAATATTTATTTTTGATCCTACTGATTCAGCATATCATCATCTATTGAATTCTTCATTAATTTTTTATTGAAAAAGGACTAGGCGTCAAAACTCCATTTGGAGTGTAACATTCTAATTAACTCACAACTTTGGTGTAAAAACTAATTTTTTTAGGTGTAATATCCATAATTATTATCGCTCTTTGGTGTCAGCACTAAACCTTATTTTGGGTGTAAGCTCGCAAGTGTGGGTGTTGACGACCAAAAGTTAAGTGTGAACACTTAACTTCGGTGTTAACACTCAAAATCTAGTGCTTACACCAAAAAACCAGTGTTAACATTGAAAATTTACACCGAGTTTTTCCATAGGGATATTATTTTTTATCCCTTAGTAGATTGCCATAATTATTTTTTAAAAAATTTTCAATTAATAATTTTTTCAATTTGTTAATAAACAATTTATGGAAAAATTGAAAAAATAATTATTATTGTTATTATTGCAATCGATTGCGGAAGAAAAAAATAAGATAAAAACATTCTATTAGGAAGGCTCACATGAATTTTTTGCTTGAGGACAATATTTCTAAAAATTTGAGGAAATATAGTTTTTATAATGTAGATTATGATTCTAAAAAATAAAATGTAGGTTGACGACCTAAATTTTGAGTAATCACAGTTACCAAATTTCAACTTTTAACACGTGCTCTCATGGGAAAGACAATTTTTTGATCGCAGTAAAAACTGATGAGAACCATTTTTTGAAAAAATTCATACTACTAGTTTGTTTTACTGAACATTCTAACATTAAAAAAAAAAAAAAAAAATAGGTTGACGGACTAACTTTTAAGAAAAAAATAAAAATTGCTAAACCGAGTGATCCTTGCCTAAATTTTTTTTTTAAATACACTAAACCAGCTTTATGCATGAGTAAAAACATTTATTTTGTTGGGTGCCTTTACGAAAGTGTCTATAGTCTTAGGTACCATCGTCGTGTACCGTATTCGGTGCACGCTGCACGATACACAATACCAAATAAGAGTTATTTTAGGCACTCTGTGAATTTAATTATGTTATTTAGGATAGGCAATTGGATTTAAAGTAAAAACTAGTAGTTTTTTCAAGTTTAGGTTGTTGGGTCGGTGCGAGAGAGAACGCTATACATTTGCGAGTAGTAACGGTACTCTCTATCTCTCTCGCACTCGTGTAAAACATGGCGACTTACCTAAGATTTTAGCGTTCACTGATTTTTTATTATAACTTACATACATCTATCAAGAATAATTAACGAAGGAAGACGTGTATTATTTTTTGTTCTATCTCTTACATTTTTTTATTACAATCTTTTTTTTCGTTTTCATAAATTTTGATAAAAACCGTGAAATTCAGTTGTTTTTCATTTGATTGCGTGTTAAACCTAATTTGTTTGTATCTTTTTTTCTATACGTCCCGATGGTCTATAAATTTGACTGAGTTAATAACTAATGATTACCTACGTTTTGGCCAAGTCTCGAGCAAATCGTCTTTTTTATTCTAGTACCGACCCAACTATCTTAAGTGGGTTATTTGGGATAAATTATAGGATCTAAAGTAAAAAGCTACTGGGTGCCGTGTACCGTGTGCGGTACACGGCGATGGTACCTTGACACAACCTGCCTTTACTTAATATGGCCCTGTTTGCGTGAGCCACCTTAACTTTTTTCATCAGAAGCTTAGATCATTTGTTGTAGCCCCGTAAAATGTTGAGTTTGTAATGTTTAATAGGTTATAATAAATCGACGGTCCCAACGAAGAAAAACCTTAGCTGAAAAACTGCCACGAATAAAGTTACAATGAGGCGATTTTCAATGACTAAGATGTCTCTAAATAACTTTATATATTATTTTAGTTTTTTTAGATTAGAAGAAAATGAGCTTTTTTATTAGTCCGTTGATACACGAGGGTGAACAATTTTTTTCTGACACATCAGCCACGAATAAAAAGACTGTAAGTCTTCAGTTTCTAACACATCGCAAAGGTCTTTTTATTCGTTGCTGATGTGTCGAAAAATTTTTTTTTTTATTATAATACATCAACGATATGGTAGTAAAGGTCATTTTAACTTTTTTTCTCCGAGCTAAAATCATCAATAAAGTGATTTAAAGACATTTAAAATTTTTTTTTTAACTGAAAATCGCCTCAATGTAACTTTATTCGTGGCAGATATTGAACTAAGGTTTTTCTTCGCTGCTGCCATCGAAATAATCTAAACGTCTAATCAAAATAATTAATAAAATATTTTCATCTAATTTTTCATCCCAAAATCGATTTCCATCGTTGATTTTTCAATTTTTCAAAATTTTTTCATAAATTGTCTATATAATAACTAGCATAAAACGCTCGCTCGCTTCGCTCGCTCGCGCATAGACAAATATATTCAATAATATCATATATTATGATATTATGATATTACGTAAATGATTAAATTTTATTTAGAGTATAACTTTAATCAAAAATATTTTAAAACAAAAATCTACAACCATATTACTGATGAAAAAAACAAAAAAAGTCTTCCAAATGTCTGGGCTTATTCGAATATAGATACATACATACCTAAAATGAGCAACCTTAGACATCCCAGTACAAAAAACTTATTACGGTTCGATTTATGGAGCAAAAATTTCAAATTAACTTTATTTGAGTATAGACCTTATAAGAGTCATTAGATTCAAATTGAAGTTCAGATTCATAATCTGGACCCTCAAAAGCCAAAGAATAGAAATTTTTGAACAAATACAATGTATTAGGCGCGAATTATAATTTCACCTTATTTAAGCGTACTTAAATATTGAAGCAAATTAAAAGTTCAAAGTGATACTTGTAATCAGCACCCTTGAAAACAGGTGTATACGAAATTTCTGATTTTTCTAATATAGATTGAGAACAAAGGAAAATTTTACCTTATATAAGTAAACTTCATCTTGGGTAAAATAAAAATCTATGGTCATATTCAAAATGGGGAGCATTAGAGATCCCAATACACAAAACTTATTACAAGTCAGATGTATGGAGCAAAAATTTCAAATTAGCTTTATTTGAGTATAGACCTTATTAGAGTCATCAAATTTAAAATTGAAAATCAGATTCGTAATCTTGACCCTCAAAAGACATCGAAAACAAATTTTCGTACAAATCCAATATATTAGGAAAGAATTATAATTTCACCTTATTTAAGTGCACTTTATTTAAGACAAATTAAAAATTCAAAGTGATATTTGTAACCAGCACCCTTGAAAACATACGTATACGTAATTTTTAAAAAATCGGATGTATTGGAAGAGCCATGTTAAATTTTTAAAATAAAGCTGATGACAAAAATCGATAAAATAGAAATGCTTGTCATTAAAAAAAAAAAATATAAACAAAAAAACGGAAGTTCGATTCATAATATGCATCTTCGAAAATATCCGTATACCAAATTTGAATTGAATCCGATGATTAGGAGCGTTGTAATCAAATTTTTAAAGTTGATCCCGGACGGACGGACGGACAAAAAATACGGATGCTGCGTATAATAATGTAGATAGATATGCAATAACTATGTTGGTAAAACCGAATAATTTTGTTTTGCTATTGTATCAAGTCAGAAATGGTAACAAAAAGTAGCTGTCAAAATTTCAGAAGTGTGCTCCAATTTTTACTATATTTTTAAGAATGTTTCCCTATTTGAAAAGTTCCAGAGATTTCCTCATATAATAGATAGTATTTTTAACAAAAAATTGCCAAAATTTTATTAACACAAAAAAAAAAGTTTTTTTTAACGATAATTCTTATCTAGATTGTTTTTTTAATAAGAATTATTAAATTTTATGTTTATTTCATCGTAAATTCCAAATGTACGAGCACTGGTACAGCTCGATTTAGCTTCCGTTCGGATTGGTGCCTCGACCACCTAATATGTACGGATTAAGGAGCAATTTTTTTTTCTTTTAAGTTTATATCTTATTAAATATTGTATTTAGCAGTACAATTTTTTTTAAACCCTTCAAAAGAGTTTAATTTACTAATCCAAACCTTTACTTGGTTAACAAACTTTGATATTAAGCGATAAAATTAAAGAAAATCACGAACAACCCCCAACATCTGTCCAAGCATTGTGTCGGTTACTTTACTATCATTATCATCGACCATCGCTAATATAATATTTTGTTATTGAAGTAAATATTATTTGATTTATGTATTCATACCATAAAATTCTAGGTTTTTTATTATTTCTATAAATTTTTTTTAATTTCAGATTGGCTAAAACTTACGTTTTCTTTCTTTTCTCATAAAATCTAAATTTATTCTGTTCTTGAATCTGAATTTATTCTTAAGTGCGAAGAATCATTATTATTTTTTTCTCTATAAATTGAATTTTTACAGGTTAGAAAAAAACTCATATTACTCTGAATTTAACTTGATACCCTTGATTAATTAATAAATAAATGATAAACTTAATCTTTCAAAAAAAATTTTTTTTATTGACTTAAAATTAGGTAGAATTAAAAATGAGAATATACTATTATTTTAAGATCACTGTACTATTTACAATCACTAATAAATGTCTTATTATTTTACGATTACTTTACCCCACTCATATTTACCGCATAAGAATTTTACAGTCCAAGATCAATTTATTAAAAGCTAAATATACTTTAAAAATATATTTTAGTTTAAACTATTAAACAATGTTAAATGATAAATAAGTTTTGCGATAGATTTACTTAATTCAACTGCGGGTAAACCAGTTGAATGCTAGTAAGGACTGTTGAATAAAAAAAAAAAAATAAAAAAAAAAAAAAAAAAAAAAGATTAAAAAAAAATTTTATTAAAAAAAAAAAAATTTTGTATTTTAATCTGTATTTTTTGATTAAATTAACCACCTTTTTTGTATTTAAAATTAATCGACCATAAATTCTATAAGTATTTAAAAATTTAATGAATTTATGTATCACTTACCCACGTGTTAATTTTTTGTTATAAATTTCTGTTATAACCGTGCACTTTTAAAACATGTATTTCTTCTGATAAAAAAAAAAAAAAAAAAAATTAATTACAACTAAACAATTAAACTAAACCAGCACATCATTATATTCAGCAAGTTGCAAAATTTGATGCGCGAGTGATAAATTTAATAAAATATATTTTTTTAAGTACAAGGCGTTTAATTATTAGATTACCAAGCAAAAAAAACTTTGTATATACTCGCCGACACCCAAACTTTTTTGTAACTGAAAGTTAATTAAGAAAACTTAAGTGACGTTTAAAACGAAGTCGAAAATTTTTTCTTTCTCATCATCTTCTGTAGATAAAGCTATTTTCGTCATAACCAGTGACGTCAGGCCACAACACCCAAAATAGAAAAATCATTTTTTTTCTTTCTCTACTCTTAAATTTATCGGTAAATTCATATTCTTTATCTCCCGTTTTAGTTTAATTAGTTCCATCAAAGTTTTTAAAATTCACAAAAATTTTTTGTAGTTCAACTTTAATTCATTTTACTAGCGATAATACTTTGATTGGCTGCTTTTTTTAAATTTATTCTAAAAAATATTAAATTTGAAATATATGATGTAAAAATACCTAAAATTTATTCAAAATTGAAGTTCGAATGAAAGAACTAAAATCTATAATAATTCACTTGTTTGATTTTACAAATAATTATTCAATTTTGAATCTGTGAGGTGTTAAATGCAACAACGACTTGACCCCGAAAAAGTAAACTCGAGAACTAACCAAAAGACAAAAAATTAATAGATTTCTTTGTGTACAAGACAAAATGAAACTTTCTAGTATTACTAACCAAGACTAGATTGAGTATAGGTTAGTTAAAGTGAAATAAATTGTTTAAGTAAACTAAAACTGTACTTTGGGTCATTTTTGAAAAATTGGATATTTTATCAATGAAATAATAGTATTTTAACAACAAAATACTTCTAATCGATAAAAACAATATTCATAAATTTATTTACGAGATAATTCTAGAAAAATTATTGATTTAAAAAACTATATTATTTCAATGATGTCCATTTCATCAATAATACCTATTTAAATTTTTCGCCAGAGACTTTTAGTAATCATTTTTTATTTCAACCTTAACTACTTTTAAGCTAGATGAACTATAGTTAATAAAAACTCCTTGTCCGTAAAATAAAAACTAGTTTCAAGTATAAATTTGTTAAGTTTTCGTGAATAATTGAAGACCTGGATATAAAAACCACCTCAGTGGCTGAGACGCTCGAAAATTGGCTCAGGCAGGCTCAACCGTTTTTTAAAAATGCTGTCAGTTTATTTCTCTTTGAAATATTGCTTTGAAACTTTCATATTTCACAGTGGTTTGAGATTCTACGAGTTAGGAGTCAGCCTCGAAGTCTATTTGCCGTTGTAAAAATGCTTCAAAGAATTTTTTTATCAATTTATTAAAACGAGGGGTTGCAATTGTGCCGAAATTCGCCCTACGCCAAATCGGCTGAAACTGCAGGATAAGGTGTCTTTTTGGATCCAAAAAAACATCCCGTAATTGTTTTTTCGATAAACTCATTAGCCGTGCATGCGCAGAGACATTTGTGTCCCATTCAAAAAGTACCTATGGGAAGCCACAATTTAAGATAGTTTTTCGTTTATTTCTCATAATCCAGACTTGATCCATCTCTGAAAAACTCAACTTTTCAAGGTGTTTTCATGAAGGGGCAAGGTAGTCAACCCACTTTTTAAGTTTTAATTTTTTTTTTTTTCAAAAATTCATTACTCGGTCTCTAGTTATCCGATCGGAACCAGATTTGTCGCAAAATTCCTATAGTTTTAAGAAGTTTTACTGCACGTAAGTCGTCCATAACTTCATATTTTGAAAAGAACTTGGTTTTTTGGACTTTTTAATGCCGTTTTAACTTAAAAGTATAACAAACTATATATTTTCTGAAAGAACTCAAATAAATGCATCTTTTTTTCTAAGGTTTTTATACAATTTATGTGTTTAAAGTCGATTTAATTCGCATTAAAGGAAAACAATGGAGACAGTTCGTAAAAAAACCGATCAAAACTTGAAAATTTAGCGCGTAAACCCCCACTTTCATTAAGTTCAAAATATCACTATTTCAGACCCTAGGGTCCTAAGGGAAGGAATAGAGAGCTGCGGCTTGCGCTAAAAATTATCTTTTTTTATGCCCTTTCGAATGATATGTATATTGTAAGGATTTGCCGTGGGGGCCGATTCGACTACCTTACCCGGCTATACTCTGTAAGTATAAAGGGCATTTTTTGTAATTTTTCTATGTATTATGAATTTTTTACAATAAATATTGAATAAAAGTGTATAAAAATGTATATTAACGTAAACTAGAGCAAAAAAAGAATCATTTTATGAAAAAAAATAGGGGTTTACCCGCAAAATTTACAAATTTCGATCGGTTTTTTTACGAACTGTCTCCAATGTTTTCCTATAATGCGAATTAAATCGACTTTAAATACATAAGTCGTATAAAAACGTTAGAAAAAAAAGATGCATTTTTTTGAATTCTTTCAGAAAACATATAGTTTGTTATACAGGCGTCCCTCGCTATTCGCGGTAGATAGGTTCCGGAGAGGTGCCACGAATACCGAAGCATTAGTTATATGGGAAAAGGGTGTTGTAATATATTGAATCCACAACATTGTGGACGCACCCAGAGTGTGGATGGTCTGTGTGCGTGCGTGTGCTGCAGCAGCAGCAGTAGAGTCGCGCGGTAGTCGTCGAGCAGTACAGATCGACGCTCGAGTTCTAAAAGCTGACAACTCAAAATTTTTTTTAAAAACATGACATCTCTCTAAAGGAAAGCTCTGAGATGTCATGTTATTAAAAAAAATTTTGAGTTGTCAGCTTTTAGAACTCGAGCGTCGAGATGTCGTAATGTAAAAGCCATGAGGCTAAGTAGCTCAGCCGGAGCTTGTTTATTATTTATTACTTTAATAAACCATTTAGAATGGCGGTCAAATCCCCCAGCGGCCGAATCCCCCCACCAATCAGATTATCCCCTTTGAAAGGTGCCCCCACGAATCACAGCGTTGTTGTCACATGTTACAAAATTGTAAAAGGTATAGAGAGGTAAATTTTGGAAATAATATGTCAAGAGTTTGGGGACTTTGAATTTCGGTGGTTAGGTCAACCACACGCACAGCGAGTCTCGCAATTCGCGTGCACATGTTGCGACGGCCGATCCGGACGGACACCTAGTGCACTTGGTGATGATTACGCCTTGAAGATGATTTCCCCAGGAAGTTTTGACTCAGGAGGGGTCAGGACGGACACCTGGTGCACTTGGTGATGATTACGCCTTGAGGATGATTTCCCCAGGAAGTTTTGACTCTGGAAGGGGTCAGGACGGACACCTGGTGCACTTGGTGGTGATTACGCCTTGAAGATGATTTCCCCAGGAAGTTTTGACTCTGGAGGGGTCAGGACGGACACCTGGTGCACTTGGTGATGATTACGCCTTGAGGATGATTTCCCCAGGAAGTTTTGACTCTGGAGGGGTCAGGACGGACACCTGGTGCACTTGGTGATGATTACGCCTTGAGGATGATTTCCTCAGGAAGTTTTGACTCTGGAGGGGTCAGGACGGACACCTGGTGCACTTGGTGGTGATTACGCCTTGAGGATAATTTCCTCAGGAAGTTTTGACTCTGGAGGGGTCAGGACGGACACCTGGTGCACTTGGTGGTGATTATGCCTTGAAGATGATTTCCCCAGGAAGTTTTGACTTTCGAGGGGTCAGGACGGACACCGGGTGCACTTGGTGATAATTACGCCTCGAAGATGATTTCCCCAGGAAGTTTTGACTCTGGAGGGGTCAGGAGGGACACCTGGTGCACTTGGTGGTGATTACGCCTCGAAGATGATTTCCCCAGGAAGTTTTGACTCTGGAGGGGTCAGGAGGGACACCTGGTGCACTTGGTGGTGATGACGCCTTGAAGATGATTTCCCCAGGAAGTTTTGACTCTGGAGGGGTCAGGACGGACACCTGGTGCACTTGGTGATGATTACGCCTTGAGGATGACTTCCCCAGGAAGTTTTGACTCTTGAGGGGTCAGGACGGACACCGGGTGAACTTGGTGATAATTACGCCTCGAAGATGATTTCCCCAGGAAGTTTTAACTCTGGAGGGGTCAGGACGGACACCTGGTGCACTTGGTGATAATTACGCCTCGAAGATGATTCCCCCAGGAAGTTTTGACTCTGAAGGGGTCAGGAGGGACACCTGGTGCACTTGGTGGTGATTACGCCTCGAAGATGATTTCCCCAGGAAGTTTTGACTCTGGAGGGGTCAGGACGTACAGGTGGTGCACTTGGTGATGATAACACATTGAAGATGATTTCCCCAGGAAGTTTTGACTCTGGAGGGGTCAGGAGGGACACCTGGTGCACTTGCTGGTGATTACGCCTTGAAGATGATTTCCCCAGAAAGTTTTGACTCTGGAGGGGTCAGGACGGACACCTGGTGCACTTGGTGATGATTACGCCTTGAGGATGACTTCCCCAGGAAGTTTTGACTCTCGAGGGGTCAGAACGGACACCTGGTGCACTTGGTGATGATTACGCCTTGAGGATGATTTCCTCAGGAAGTTTTGACTCTGGAGGGGTCAGGACGGACACCTGGTGCACTTGGTGGTGATTACGCCTTGAGGATAATTTCCTCAGGAAGTTTTGACTCTGGAGGGGTCAGGACGGACACCTGGTGCACTTGGTGGTGATTATGCCTTGAAGATGATTTCCCCAGGAAGTTTTGACTTTCGAGGGGTCAGGACGGACACCGGGTGCACTTGGTGATAATTACGCCTCGAAGATGATTTCCCCAGGAAGTTTTGACTCTGGAGGGGTCAGAAGGGACACCTGGTGCACTTGGTGGTGATTACGCCTCGAAGATGATTTCCCCAGGAAGTTTTGACTCTGGAGGGGTCAGGAGGGACACCTGGTGCACTTGGTGGTGATGACGCCTTGAAGATGATTTCCCCAGGAAGTTTTGACTCTGGAGGGGTTAGGACGGACACCTGGTGCACTTGGTGATGATTACGCCTTGAGGATGACTTCCCCAGGAAGTTTTGACTCTCGAGGGGTCAGGACGGACACCGGGTGAACTTGGTGATAATTACGCCTCGAAGATGATTTCCCCAGGAAGTTTTAACTCTGGAGGGGTCAGGACGGACACCTGGTGCACTTGGTGATAATTACGCCTCGAAGATGATTCCCCCAGGAAGTTTTGACTCTGAAGGGGTCAGGAGGGACACCTGGTGCACTTGGTGGTGATTACGCCTCGAAGATGATTTCCCCAGGAAGTTTTGACTCTGGAGGGGTCAGGACGTACAGCTGGTGCACTTGGTGATGATGACACATTGAAGATGATCTCCCCAGGAAGTTTAAACTCTGGATGGGTCAGGAAGGACACCTGGTGCAATTGGTGATGATTACGCCTTGAAGATGATTTCCCGAGGAAATTTTGATTTCAGATTGGTGATAGTGGACACCTGAAGCACATGACGATGAGTAAATTATTTTAATAACTGTCTCAAGAAGTTCTTACTTCAGACAGATTAAATCATCAGGTTTATTGAGAGGAAATCATCTCCAAGGCATAACTATCACCGGGTGCTCCAGTTGTTTACCCTGACCCCTCTGCAGTCAAAACTTCCTGGGGAAATCATCTTCAAGACGTAATCATCACCAATGCACCAGTTGTCCGTCCTGACCCTTGCGGAGTCAAAACTTCCTTGGGAAATCATCTCCAGAGAAGAATAAGTAGTACACTTATTTTATTCATGAAATTTCATCACGGAGTCGTCAATATTATATTTTTTGTGCATTTAAGCTGTAATCACAACTTTAGGTTTCATAACTTACATAAGTTATGTTGAAAACCGACATTAGTTATCAACATTACTAATGGTAACACTCCGCAGGAGTAGATCTAGTCACTTGGAGTGAAATTTATAAAAGTTTACATAACTGGTACAAACTATTTTCATTCATCAATATTCATATGCACGCATAGAATTAATTGATAAATATACAATCCTTTTATATTTATTTGAATTAAATACTCCAGGTAATATGAAGACTTGTGAATAATTTGTGAATTTGGTAAAAATTATAATTTGTAAATTTAAATATGAAATGAACTTGTAATATTATTATTATTTTTATTACTTTTATTAAATTTTGTTAAGAATTCTTGTTGATAAGAATACAGTTTCATATTTACTATCTTTCAATAATTAAGTACTCTAAAACTGTAATAACTCCTGAGATCGGTGCTTTGAGGTACAGTAAGTACGTACTTACGCAAAAAATAAAATTCAATGTTTATAATTTTTCCATCCCATGTATTTAAATTTATAACAAGCGGACACATGACTTGCCTGGCTACGCACAGAGGGCAAAATCGAAGGTCCATTTTTGAAAATTAATAACCCCTAGAATTTTAGGAGAGGAGAATACATCCGGGAGTCGTTTTCTTCGTTTGGTGGAGTACTTTAAGAAAAATTCTCGCTTTGTTGCAAAAAATTGTTCTAAACAATTGTTATTGCAAAAAAAACTATTAAAAAGTGAACGATGAACAACATGATAAAATTGTATAGAAACTAGTAGTGCAATGCTCCCGGATTTTTTTTGCGTCAATCTAATGGTTATTAAGCATCTAAGTCGCACCAAAAATTCCAAGTCGTTTTACTATCGGGAACTTCTCCAACTAGCTGCAGAGAGGAGAATGAAACGTTAAACAAAATTATAAGAAAAACGAATAAAAACAAGGAGTGCAATTCTAAGCCCCCAAAACCCTGAGGCCCGAGTTCAACAAAAAAACTGATCGGCTATCCCCCAAGATCTAAGCCCCTGAAACCTTGGGCGCCCGAGTTCAACAAATGAACTGATCGGCTACCCCCTCCTCCCCTCCCCAACTCTAAGCCCCCAAAACCCTGGGTGCGTTAGTTCAACAAAAAAGCTGATCGACTACCCCCCTAGCTCTCAATCCCCAAAACCCTGGGCGCCCGAGTTCAACAAATGAACTAATCGGCTATCCCCGAAGCTCTGAGCCCCCGAAACCCTGGGAGCCTGAGTCCATCGAAAAAGCTAATTGGCTACCCCCTAAGCTCTAAGCTCTCAAAAATCTGGGTGGCGGAGTTCAACAAAAAAACTAGTCGGCTATGCCCCAAGCTCTAAGCCATCAAAGCCCTGGGCGCGCGAGTTCAAAAAAAAAGCTGATAGGCTAACCCCTCCTAGCTCTCAGTCCCCAAAACCCTATGCACCCCAGTTCTACAAATGAACTGATCGGCTATCCCCCAAGCTCTGAGCCCCCGAAATCCTGGGAGCCTGAGTTTAACAAAGAAGCTCATTGGCTACTCCTCAAGCCCTTAGTCCCCAAAACCCTGGGTGCCCGAGTTCAACAAATGAAGTGAATGAACTGATAGGCTATCCTCCAAGCTCTGAGCCCCCAAAACCTTGGGCGCCCGAGTTCAACAGAAATACTGATCGGCTACTCCCCAAGCTCTGAATCCCCAAACCCTGGGTACCTGAGTTCAATAAAACAAACTGATCAGTTGTTTGTTTAGAGCTTGGGGGATAGCCGATCAGTTCATTTGAGGAACTCGGGCTTCCAGGGTTTTGGGGGCTTGGAGCTAGGTAGGTAGCCGATCAGATTTTCCGTTGAAATTAGGCACTCAGGGTTTTGGGGGCTCAGAGCTTGGGGGATAGCCAATCAGATTCTTTCTAGAACTCGGGTGTCCAGCTTTTCGGGGGCTCAGAGTTTGGGAGGTAGCCATGCAACGTTTCCGTTTGCAGTGGTACAAACGAGTACCTAAAATTTATGTATCGTCAATTGATAATTTATATTCTTCAAAAAAAAATAAGAATAATAATGTAATGCAGCGAGCGACGCGATAATTTAATTTAATGTTTGACTTGAATATTTCGATTAGCCCCACTACATGCCCAAGCCACAGAGAATGAATCGTGATAGCCCTCCTACTCCCTAAAGATGCGTGATAATAGTTTACGTGTTAATTATTAAAATTCACGCATCCCCACTGATCGAATTGGCTCGAACCGAGGTAACCAGCCAACCTTTAAACGAAAGGTGAGTCACTTGATCTTTACTCCTGAAACCTTCTAGTTAAACTTGAAAACTAAACTATTGTTAGATTTTTAAGTCAAAGGATTCAGTTAAGACTCTACTCAGTATTTAAATCGTGTTCGTGTACGTTCAATACGAGACGCGAGTGTTTTACCAGGACGCCGTGGAGCCGAATCGGGTTAACTTGAGTCCTTGCTCGTCCCCGCTTACGCAAAAGTCACAGGACTCCGTGGAGCCGAACTGGGTTGACTTGAGTCGTTGCTCGTCCCCGATTACGCTGGATCTCTTTTTTTTGGTCACGCGAAGTTTTCTCTGATTGCCGCCCCGGACTAGGGAGTCTGTACGTTTCAACGCAGCTTCGTAAGTAATCATAAGAGTCAACGAGGCTAAACCCAGATTGTATCAAACGTTTAACGTCCCAACTCGCATAAAAAACGGTGCATTTTGCACGTCAGTTTCAATCGAGGGGAAGATGCTCGCATGTCCCAGGGATGATCAAGCGACTGAATAAAAAAACAATCACGATACGTTTCTAAAATCGAAATTAACCGTATATTTTATTCTAATATTTTTTTCTTCTCTCGCATTCTGTTAACCGTGATCACTGGGATAAATTAACAAATTTCTTATCTTTTCTTTTCCCTATCATAATTCTTATTTTTCTCTCTGATTCTTTTTTTTGTGTCGCTCACTGCATGTTATTTGTGTACTCACTGTACGTTTGCGTGAAATAAACTTGTTATATGAAAAAAATGAATTAGGAAATAAAGCTTTCTAGCTGCAGTAAGACAGCATGAGTATAATAAAAGTTAATAAATATTGAGATTATCATATAAAAATTGTTTATTCTTTTTTTTCAATTATAATTAACTTTTTTTGTGTTTCCGCAAATTCTTAGTGCCCGCAGGCACTCAACGATCTATCTGCGTATATTTATTTTCTTCATTTAAATAAAATTAAATTATAAAAGGATCATTGCCCTAATTTTATACCGAATAAAACCAGCGTAGAGGAAGACTCTGGCTAACCAACGCCTCGCTAGATCCTAGCCCACCAGTAGTCTTCCCGCTGATCACTTCATTTGTAGAACTCAGGCGCCCAGAGTTTTGGGAATTGAGAGCTAGGGGAGTAGCCGACCAGCTTTTTAGTTGAACTGGCACGCCCAGGGTTTTGGGGGCTTAGAATTGCACTCCTTGTTTTTATTCGTTTTTCTTATAATTTTGTTTAACATTTCATTCCTCTCTCTGCAGCTAGTTGGAGTAGTTCCCGATAGTAAAACGACTCGGAATTTTAAGTGCGACTTAGATGCTTTATAACCATTAAATTGACGCAAAAAAATCCGGGAGAATTGCACTACTAGTTTTTATACAATTTTTTCATGTTATTCATCGTTCACTTTTTAATAGTTTTTTTGCAATAACAATTGTTTAGAACAATTTTTTACAACAAAGCGAGAATTTTTCTTAAAGTACTCCACCAAACGAAGAAAACGACTCCCGGATGTATTCTCCACTCCTCAAATTCTAGGGGGTATTAATTTTCGAAAATGGACCTTCGATTTTGCATTCTGTGCGTAGCCAGGCAAGTCATCTGGCCGCTTGTTATAAATTTAAATACATGTGATAGACAAATTTTAAACAGTGAATTTTATTTTGTTTGTAGCTTTGAGAAGGTTGTCCTGTTAATGACAACGAAACGTCAGTATATGTAATTTTTTAAATAAATTTCTACCTGGTTCGTTAAGACCAAACATTTGGAATATTTAATTAATTTTACTACGAACAATCACCAACCATTCTATTTACGATCCTTTTATATTTATTTGAATTAAATACTCCAGATAATATGAAGACTTGTGAATAATTTGTGAATTTGGTAAAACTTATAATTTGTAAATTTTAATATTAAATGAACTTGTAATATTATTATTATATTTATTTTTTTTATAAAATTTTGTTAAGATTTCTTGTTGATAAAAATACAGTTTCATATTAACTGTCTTTCAATAATTAAGTACTCTAAAACTGTAATAACTCCTGAGTTCGGTGCTTTGTGGTCCAGTAAGTATGTATTTACGCAAAAAATAAAATTCACTGTTTATAATTTTTCCATCACATGTATTTAAATTTATAACAAGCGGACAGATGACTTGCCTGGCTACGCACAGAGGGCAAAATCGAAGGTACATTTTTGAAAATTAATAACCCCTAGAATTTTAGGAGAGGAGAATACATCCGGCAGTTGTTTTCTTCGTTTGGTGGAGTACTTTAAGAAAAATTCTCGCTTTGTTGTAAAAAATTGTTCTAAACAATTGTTATTGCAAAAAAACTACTAAAAAGTGAACGATAAACAACATGAAAAAATTGTATAGAAACTAGTAGTGCAATGCTCCCGGATTTTTTTTGCGTCAATCTAATGGTTATTAAGCATCTAAGTCAAACCAAAAATTCCGAGTCGTTTTATTATCGGGAACTTCTCCACCTAGCTGCAGAGAGGGGAATGAAACGTTAAACAAAATTATAAGAAAAACGAATAAAAACAAGGGGTGCAATTCTACCCCCCAAAACCCTGGGCGCCCGAGTTCAACAAAAAAACTGATCGGCTATCCCCCAAGATCTAAGCCCCCCAAACCCTAGGCGCCCGAGTACAACAATGAAGCTGGTTAGCTATCCCCCAAGCTCTGAGCCCTAGAAACCCTGAAAGCCTGAGTTCAACAAAGAAGCTGATTGGCTATTCCCTAAGCTATGGGCCCTCAAAACCCGGGGCGCACAAGTTCAACAAATGAACTGATCGGCTATCCCCCAAGCTCTAAACCCTCAACTGATCAGTTTGTTTTACTGAACTCAGGCACCTAAGGTTTTGGGGGCTCAGAGCTTAGAGAGTAGGCTATCAGTTCATTCACTTCATTTGTTGAACTCGGGCGCCCAGGGTTTCGGGGGCTCAGAGCTTGGGGGATAGCCGATCAGTTCATTTGTAGAACTGGGGCGCATAGGGTTTTGGGGACTGAGAGCTAGGGGGGTAGCCTCTCAGCTTTTTTGTTGATCTCGCGCGCCCAGGGTTTTGGGGGCTTAGAGCTTAGGGGGTAGCCAATCAGCTTCATTGTTGGACTCAGGCGCCTAGGGTTTAGGGGGCTTAGAGCTGGGAAGGGGGGGAGGGAGTAGCCGATCAGTTCATTTGTTGAACTCGGGCGCCCAAGGTTTCAGCGGCTTAGATCTTGGGGGATAGCCGATCAGTTCATTTGTTGAACTCGGGCGCCCAAGGTTTCAGGGGCTTGGATCTTAGGGGATAGCCGATCAGTTTTTTGTTGAACTGGCGCGCCCAGGGTTTTGGGGGCTTAGAATTGCACTCCTTGTTTTTATTCGTTTTTCTTATATTTTTATTAATTGTTTCATTTTCCTCTCTGCAGCTTGTGGGGTAGTTCCCGATAGTAAAACGACTCGGCATTTTTGGTGCGACTTAGATGCTTTATAACCATTAGATTGACGCAAAAAAATCCGGGAGCATTGCAGTACTAGTTTTTATACAATTTATTCATAATGTTCATCGTTCACTTTTTAATAGTTTTTTTGCAATAACAATTGTTTAGAACAATTTTTGACAATAAAATGGGACTTTTTCTTAAAGTACTCCACCAACCGAAGAAAACGACTCCCGGATGTATTCTCCTCTCCTAAAATTCTATGGGATATTAATTTTAAAAAATGGACCTTCGATTTTGCCCTCCAAGCGTAGCCATGCAAGTCATCTGTCCGCTTGTTATAAATTCAAATACATGTGATGGACAAATTATAAAGAGTAAATTTTATTTTTGGCGTAAGTACGTACTTACTGGACCTAAAAGCACCGAACTCAGGAGTTATTGCAGTTTTAGAGTACTTAATTATTGAAAGACAGTAAATATGAAACTGTATTTTTATCAACAAGAAATCTTAACAAAATTTAATAAAAAAAATAAAATTAACTATAATATTACAAGTTCATTTCATATTAAAATTTACAAACTATAATTTTTACCAAATTTACAAACTATTCACAAGTCTTCATATTATCTGGAGTATTTAATTCAAATAAATATAAAAGGATTGTATATTCATCAATTAATTTTATGCACGCATATAAATATTGATAAATGAAAATAATTTCTACCAGTTATGTAAACTGTGATAAATTTCACTCTAAGTGACTAGATCTACTCCTGCGGAGTGTTACCATTAGTAATGTTGGTAACAAATGTCGGTTTTCAACATAGTTTATGTAAGTTATGAAACCTAAAGTTACAGCTTTAATGCACGAAAAATATAATATTGATGATTCCGTGATGAAATTTCATGAATAAAATAAGTGTACTACTTATTCTTCTCTGGAGATGATTTCCCAAGGAAGTTTCAACTCCAGAAGGGTCAGGACGGACAACTGGTGCACTTGGTGATGATTACGTCTTGAAGATGATTTCCCCAGGAAGTTTTGACTGCAAAGGGGTCAGGGTAAACAACTGGAGCACCCGGTGATAGTTACGCCTTGGAGATGATTTCCCCAAGAAGTTTTGACTCCGGTGGGGACCGAGTAAGTACTTCGTGTGGCTATTAATAACTACACCTTGGAGATGATCTCCTCTCAATTAACCTGATGATTTGATCTCTCGCGAGTAAGAACTTCTTGAGACAGTTTCAAAATAATGTACTAACCGTCATGTGCCTCAGGTGTCCACTATCACCAATCTGAAATCAAAATTTTCCCGGGAAATCATCCTCAAGGTGTAATCATCACCAAGTGCACCAGGTGTCCGTCCTGACCCCTTCAGAGTCAAAACTTCCTGGGAAAATCATCTTCAAGGCGTAATCACCACCAAGTGCACCAGGTGTCTGTCCTGACCCCTCCAGAGTCAAAACTTCCTGAGGAAATCATCCTCAAGGCGTAATCATCACCAAGTGCACCAGGTGTCCGTCCTGACCCCTTCAGAGTCAAAACTTCCTGGGAAAATCATCTTCAAGGCGTAATCACCACCAAGTGCACCAGGTGTCTGTCCTGACCTCTCCAGAGTCAAAACTTCCTGAGGAAATCATCCTCAAGGCGTAATCACCACCAAGTGCACCAGGTGTCCGTCCTGACCCCTCCAGAGTCAAAACTTCCTGAGGAAATTATCCTCAAGGCGTAATCACCACCAAGTGCACCAGGTGTCCGTCCTGACCCCTCCAGAGTCAAAACTTCCTGAGGAAATCATCCTCAAGGCGTAATCATCACCAAGTGCACCAGGTGTCCGTCCTGACCCCTTCAGAGTCAAAACTTCCTGGGAAAATCATCCTCAAGGCGTAATCATCACCAAGTGCCCCAGGTGTCCGTCCTGACCCCTCCAGAGTCAAAACTTCCTGGGGAAATCATCCTCAAGGCGTAATCATCACCAAGTGCCCTAGGTGTCCGTCCGGATTGGCCGTCGCAACATGTGCACGCGAGTTGCGAGACTCGCTGTGCGTGTGGTTGACCTAACCACCGAAATTCAAAATCCCCAACCTCTTGACATATTATTTCCAGAATTTACCTCTCCATACCTTTTACAATTTTGTAACATGTGACAACAACGCTGTGATTCGTGGGGGCACCTTTCAAAGGGGACAATCTGATTGGTGGGTGATTTGGCCGCTGGGGGATTTGACCGCTATCCAACCATTTATTATTTATTATTTAACAAGTATCTCTATTTATTGATCAACGGAATCCTCGATTATTTAACATTGTAGCAGAGCGTAGTTTGAGTTACGAAAAAGTGCGGTTAAGTATAGTAAAAACGTGCTCGGAAAAAATTATTCTTCACTTTTCAATCTCCTCTTTTAAAGAGAGATTGGAAGTATTAAATATTAATCACAAGCTAAGTGCAAATTAGCAATGGCTTAAAAAAGGTTTAAATATTTGAGAAAAAATGAAAATTAATGATTGATGCAAAAAGATTAAGAGAACTGAGCACGCCACGCCGCGAGTGAGGTTAAAAAGCCACGTGTTAATTTAAAGGTTATGCACTTTTTTTTTGCAAAGTGCTAAAATTTAATTAAAAATTAAAATTAAAAAGATTTGAGATAATGATATGTTTTCTGGAAATTGGTTGGATAGTTTAAAAAATTTGATTCCTGAAAATTTAAAAGAAGAAAAGGAAAACTTAACTGATCTTGTGGCAAGCAAAAATTTTAAATTGAAGAAAGAAAATAAAAACTATTTACGAAAAGTACTATTGAAAAATTTGAAAAAAGTTTTAATACTGAAAAGTGAAGTTTATAAAAACATAAAAACAAAAGAAGAAATGTCTCGACAAGTAAAAATTGATGATGTTGCCATTCAAGTTTTTGATGGTACGGAATTTTCAAGTTGAAAATACCGATTGATAAATATCTAAGAGTATAAAGAATGCCAAGAACCGGCAACGAGACAAAAAGAAGAAAATGAATCTGCAGATGCTTGGAAGAAGAAAGAATTGAAAGCAAAAACTATTTTAATTAGTGCTTTATCAAACAAACAATTAGAGTATGTGCGTGAGTGCAAAACGACTTTAGAAATGATGTCAAAATTGGAAAAAATGTACTCTACGGAATCAACAACGTTGCAAATTATAAACAGAAATAAATTAGAAAGAATAAAATTGAAAAACTATGATAAAACCGAAGATTTTTTCGTCGATTTTGAAAGGGCTTGCAATGAATTTAAAGCAGCTGGTGGATCATTGAGTGATGATGAAAAAATTAGACACATTATAAATGCATTACCTAGAAGTTATTGTTTTATTGATGATTTAATTGATTTAGTACCTAAAGAACAAAGATCCGTAGAACTAGTAAAATCAAAAATACTAGAAAAAAGTTTAACTAAAGTGAAGGTGATAAGAAACCAAGTGTAAGCACATTTAATGCTAAAACAAAAGGAAAGTGCTTTGGCTGTGGTCAAACAGGCCATTACAAAAATCAATGTTGGAAAGTGCAGCAGCAAAATGAAGATATCCGAGGAGCACAATCAAATCAGAGTAGAGGAGCCTACCCAAACCGAGGTAGAGGTGCCTACTCCAGTCAACGAGGTTTACAACGAGGAAACTACAGAGGTTCTCAACGAGGACGAGGCAGCGGTTCGAGTCAACAGAGAGCAGGATCGTCAGGCGAGCAGCACCACGATACTTCGCAGCTGTGGGCAGCGCAATTAGTGAAAGTGAATGTGAATCAAATAAATAAAAGTGACTGTGAAAATTCAAGACAAATCGAATGGTTATTGGATAGTGGTTGTACAGACCACATCATTAACGATGACAAATATTTTTGTAAGTACATAGTTTTAAGAAACCCTGTTGATGTTAAATTGCCAGATGGCAAGAGATTGAAAGCGACAAAGTTAGGTTTGGTTAAGACTTATTTTGTAAATTATTATGGTATGGAAGAAGTTAGTTTAAATAACGTTTATTTTGTAGAAGGTATTAGAAAGAATTTATTGAGTCTATCTAAAATTGCTAAAAGTAGTGAGATTTTTATTAAAGATAGAAATGCTGAGATTTATAGTAGAGATGGAAAATTAATAGCAGTGGCTGATGAAATTAATGGTCTCTATATTATGAAAAGTTTTCTGTATGAAAATGATGGAGATGTTTATGTTAATACTGTCAAATTGACTGATAAAGAGAAATGGCACAGGGCTTTAGGCCATGTTAATTTTCAATACTTAGATAGATTAGTTAAAGATAAATTGGTAGAAGGTTTATTAGATAGGTTAGAAAATAATATTTTGAAATGTGCAAATTGTATACAGAGTAAAATGGCTAATGTACCGTTTGAAAATGAGAGAACAGAATCTACTGAGATTTTAGAATTAATTCATACCGATTTAAATGGCCCGCATAACACGATTGGTTATGGTGGTGAGAAATATTTTTTGACTTTTGTTGATGATTACAGTAAGTGTACTAAAATTTATTGTATTAGAAGCAAGGCAGAAACGGCAAGTTGTTTTATAGAGTTTGTAAATTTAGTTGAAAATCAATTTAATAAGCGCATTAAGAAAATGCAATGCGATAACGGCGGTGAATATTTAAATACAGAGATTTATAATTTTATTAAATATAAGGGAATTGAATTATTACCTTGCCCGCATTATGTACATGAATTAAACGGTGTAGCCGAGAGATACAATAGATCCGCAATGGATATCGGTAGATGCTTGTTGAGAGAAGCAAAAATTGAACGAAGGTATTGGCCTGAAATTGTTAAAACTGTTGCTTATTTGAAAAACCGTACAATAGCCAATACTCAGGAGAATAAAACTCCTTTTGAAATATTTTTTGGCAGAAAGCCTAATGTTAAGAATTTGAAAATTTATGGAAGCAGAGTTTTTGTGAGAGTGCCTGAAGTTTTGCGAAAGAGCAAATGGGATGATAAAGCAAATTTAGGTGTACTAGTCGGTCGATAATAATAATTGTTATAGAGTATTATTGAATGGTAGAGTGATAAATGCAAGACATGTAAGAGTGGTTGAAGAAGGTACAGAATTAATTTGTTTGAAAAAAATTGATGATGATGAGAGTGAAAATTTTGATAATCAGTTTACCGAGGTAAGATTAAATAATAATGATGATGATGATATTGCATTAGAAAATGAGAATAATGCAAGCGAGAATGAGTGTGATGAAATTGTTGAGAATGAGAATGCTATGAATGACAGATTTGATTTGCGAAACAATAATAATAATTTGAATGAGAGAAGAGTTTCTACTCGGAAAAGAAAACCAGTAAAAAGGTACGGTGAACCGGTCACACACTATATTTATGTCAATTATGTAAACGCAAATGTACCGAATACATTTGAGGAGGCGATAAACTCCAAAGACGTGAAAGATTGGAAAAAGGCTATGCATTCTGAAATCGGAAGCCTAATGAAAAATGAAACATGGGAGATTGTTGATAAGCCTAAGGGCAAAAGAGTGATTGATGTGAAATGGGTGTATAAGAGAAAGAATGATGGTAGCTTTAAAGCCCGATTAGTAGTGAGGGGTTTTCAACAGAGAGAACACCCTGAGAATGTTTACTCCCCCTTGGGAAGAATGCAAACATTAAAAATATTGTTAAGTTATTGTGTGGCAAATGATTTGTTGATTGAACAAATGGACGTTGAAACAGCGTTTCGGAATGGTGCAGTGAAATCGGAAGTGTATATCAGTGAACCAGAAGGTTATGAAACCAGTGAGAATAAAGTGTGCAAATTATTGAAAGCTCTTTATGGTTTGCCTGAAAGCCCAAGAGCTTGGTATGATTGCTTTAACGAATCTATTGTAAAACTATGCTTTGTAAGAAGTAAATACGATTTTTGTCTTTATGTAAAAAATGCTGGCAAAGATACAATATATATTTTAATTTTTGTGGATAATCTTTTAATTTGTTGCAGGGATATGAGTAAGATTAAGGAGGTATAATCAAGTTTAATGAAAAGATTTTGTATGAAAGACTTAGGTAAAGTCAGTAACTATATCGGTATAGATATAGATTATAATGTTGCAAAAGGTAGAATGACTTTGAGTCAGACAAAATATATTGAATATTTGGCCGCAAAATATAACCTTGAGAATGATAGATTGTATGATACGCCCATGGAGGTGAATTTGAAATTAGAACAAGCACGTGAGATTGATGAGAGAATTAAATTTCGAAATTTAATTGGTGAATAATTATATATAAGCACAGGTACAAGACCTGATATTTCATATTGTGTTAATTATTTGAGCAGATATCAGAGTTGTTATGATAAGACACATTTTAAATACGCGATGCGAGTGTTGAAATATTTGTACAAGACGAAAGATTTAATATTAACTTATATGAATAGAAAAGCAAAAACCGAAATTTTAGATTGTATGGACGATTCTGATTATGCAGGTGATAATATTGATCGAAGATCGACAAGCGGTTATTTAATCAGATTTTACGGAAATGTAATTTTTTGGCGAACAAACAAGCAAAGTACTGTAACAAAGTGTTCAACTTTTGCAGAATACACTGCGATGTCAGAAGCAGTAACGGAAATTTTGTTTATTAAAAATTTGCTAAACGAGTTTGATGCAAGAATTATAAAACCGATTAAAATGTATGAAGATAATTCAGGCGCGGTAGCAATTGGTAAATTCGGAAATTTTACCAAGAATTCAAAACACATTGAAGTGCAATACCACTATGTAAATGAAAATTATAAGAAAGGTGTTATTGATATTATTAAGATAGATTCGGAAAATAATTTAGCCGATATATTGACTAAGAGTCAAAATGGACCAAAATTTGTTGAAAACCGCGAAGCATTAAATTTAGTTTGAATGATTGAACTTTGTAAATATAGATTGTAAGTTAATTTGATTGAAGTATGATGTGTGAAATAAAATGTTGTAAATTCAAGGAGGCGTGTTGTAATATATTGAATTCACAACATTGTAGACGCAGCCAGAGTGTGGATAGTCTGTGTGCGTGCGTGTGCTGCAGCAGCAGCAATAGAGTCGCGCGGTAGTCGTCGAGCAGTACAGATGTCGTAATGTAAAAGCCATGAGGCTAAGTAGCTCAGCCGGAGCTTGTTTATTATTTATTACTTTAATAAAACATTTATTATTTATTATTAAACAAGTATCTCTATTTATTGATCAACGGAATCCTCGATTATTTAACAAAGGGGAGATCGGTTCCAAGGGGTAAACAAATGAGGTCTTGTAGAGAAAAAATTTTTTTATTTCAAATTAATATGTATAATAAAATTATATTTTAAGACATTTTCACAAAATAAGTGCTTTTAAAAGAGTAAAAAGTTCAAATTCGCTCAAAATAACTTGTAAGTCGTGTTTGTTTAACTCGTCTCTGTAGATCACGGTGCAGTTCTTCGTATGGCTTTATTGCTAGTTTACAGTCTTGTTTAAATTTCAAGCTTCTCGTCATTATGGGATCAGAATCGGAAACCTTTTCTATAAGAGAATAAAATGCATGGACGATTTTTGAGCCTTTAGCTATTTTAAGAATCTGGTGGTCTTTTAGAATTTCGACCGATTCTTCCTGATTTTCTTTTGACGGCTCTAAAATATTTTCGATGTCCTCTGCTGTTAACGCATCATGTTGAGTGCTCACTAACTCGTAATGTCAGATTCAGTTGAGTCTTCAAAGCCTTCTCCTCTAATTTCTCTGGCTAACCTCAAAAGACCCTGAATACACTCTTGCAAAGTTTCTTCAGGCATTTCTGTCACACAAAACTCAGGCAAAAGTTTCTTCCAGCTTTTATTAAGAGTAGAATTTTTTATTTCTTTCCAAGACTCGTCAACCATACTGATAGCTGTAAGAATATGAAAATCTCTCCAAAAATTTTCAACAACTTGACGAGGCTCCAGATTTTGATGTTCATTTTGACTTACAGCTTTGATCATATTTTTAAAAACACGCCTGTAAATATTCCCTGGTTAAAGAGAAATTACTTTTAGAAAATAAACAAAGTAGATGTCATAATATAAATTAAATTTTTAAATACTGGATCTACTAATTTTACAGACTTTAGCATGTTCACCAATTTGAGCAGCACTTGCTCGAATTTGATCAACATTCTTTTTAATATATCGAACTGTAGATTCATTAACCTTGAATTTTTTAGCTACTTCATTTTTTCACCTTTTTGTAGTAACTCTAAAATTTTTAATTTATCAGCTAAGGTCAGAACTTTCTTTTCCCGTTTTGTTGTCTTTTTCTGAGATTCATTATTACTACGAAGAGCCATTTTAAATTAAAATTTTTAAAAAATTTTAAAAATAACCAAAAACTGCTGTTATAAAACTTTTTTTGAATACAGTGAATGTAGCTTTCAAATCCACGAATACGTGAGTCACATCCGCAAATGAGCGATGATGATCGCATTTGAGTAACCGCGAATAAGCGAAACCGTGAATACCGAGTACCGCGAATAGCGAGGGACGCTTGTAATTTTAAGCTGAAACTGTATTAAAAAGTACAAAAAACAACGTTTTTTTCAAAATTTTGAGGTAATGGACGATTTTCGTGCAGTAAAACTTCTTAAAACTATAGGAATAAAAATTTTTCTAAAAAGTACATCTAAGGAAAAAAAATTTTGCGACAGATCTGGTTCCGATCGGATGACTAGAGACCAAGTTATAAATTTTTGAAAAAAAAGGCCTTAAAAAGTGGGATCCCAACGAACCTTTGGAGACCGTTTTCTAATATCAAAAAATGAAGGAATCCATCAATAATTGCGTCCAACAGGGCCTTGATATCGATTTGCCATATAGCTCATAGGGAATTTTTAGAACTTTTTCGGTTTTTTAGCTAACTTTTTTAAAATTCCTCTTCTGCAACCTCGCATTCTCTTTATTTTTTCATTTACTTTCAAGGAAAAATATTTTTAAGTTCACTTTTGATGAGTTTGACTCTGGACTAAGAGGATTTCTAGAAGCATTTTTTGAGTTTTTTGGCTTTTTTAAACTTTCATTGTACATGAACAACTTTATCAAAACGATGTCTCAGAATATTTTTTCTCAAAAATTCATGAAAAAAAAAGAATGCGATAGGCTTTGAACAGGAATTTTTGGAAAATTAGCTAAGAAACCACAAAAAACTCTGAAAGTATCTAAACAAGCTAATTTTCCACAAATTCCTGTTTCTTGATAAACGCTTTACTTGTTTGCACCTCTGCCATGCGTTTGACTAGGGCAGCCGAAGCGCTTTTGCAATGGCGCAGATTGATCTGGGTGAACGAGATAGTGGATGATGCCATACAGACATGCCCTTGGTTTTGTCCACTCCGACCTCTCCTCCTAAAACCCGCCATGAGGGCAGATTCAGGGTCTAACATTTGATATCAGGGGTGAGACCACCTACACGCGGTGACAGTTCTGATGCAAACAGCACTTCGGATCATCAAGAAATGGTGTAAAAAATTTCACTTGAAAGTGAACCCGAGTAAAGTTAAAGTCATGTGCTTCACAACCAGACACAAGGTAGGCCCCATCAAGGGCCTGCACCTCGTGGGCAGGACGTTGGACCTGACCAATAAGATCGAGTATCTTGGAATAACGTTTGACTCTAAGCTCAGTTGGAAAAAGCACCTTGAAGCTACCTGCGGAAAGGTGATACAGTACTTCTGGGCATGCAGGAGAGCTCTCGGCAGGACATGGGGACTGGAGCCCGAAAAGATACACTGGCTGTATACAGCTGTATTGAGACCTAGGCTACTACACGGGGCGGCCATCTGGGCACCCCGAGTAGTGAAGGTGAAAGACGCTAAAACGGCACTAAGCCACGTACAGGCCCTTTTCCTGAGAGACCTGACGGGATGCATGGGCACTACACCGCTGGCTGCGATGGAACGCCTCACGGGTACCCCCCCCCCCTCCGCTTGACCTCGTGGTTAGATGTGCGGCCTTTCAGGCCGTTTGTCGATACGAGGGCGTTGAGTATCTGTCAGGTCAGCAGATAACCAGAAGTTTGAATCTTGGGAGGCTGCCCAAACTCGACCACATGGCTCGGAGCATCAACTTAGTCAAGCCGTTCAGAGTCAAAACGGGCAGCAGGGCCAACTGGCAAGGAGGACAACACAGCTTTATCAAACAGGGAGTCGTCTGGTTCACAAATGGCTCAAAACAGGCAGAGAAGGTAGGGCTGGGAGCCTGGAGACAGGGCTGCACCAGGAAGATTGCGCTACACCTGAATGACTTCGCCACAGTCTTTCAAGCTGAGGTGAGGGCGACTACGGAGTGCGCGTGGGTCGCCCTGACGGAAACGGACTGGAAAGGACCAGTCATAACTTTCTTGGATAGCAAAGCGGTGCTCTTAGCGCTGAAAGACTGGACCACAAACTCCAGGGAAGTAGCCCTCTGCAAAGAGGCACTAAAGAGTCTTACACCGAACCACTGCGTCACCATACTATGAGTGCCTGGACATTCGATGATCATAGACAACGAGAAGGCAGGCAAGCTTGCAAACCATGGTGCACTGGACATTAGGGCGGACCACTGCAGTGTGGGAGTATCCGATTGTTCACTGCGTAACGCCATTGCTCTCTGGACAGCAGAGAAAGCAGATCGGAAATCGGCTGATCATCAGGGGCTGAGGCAGGCAAAAGCCCTTAATGGTGAACGGCCGCTGAAGGAATAGCTGACCTGAAGAAGACTGGTAGGAGGAAGCTTAAACTGGTCATCGAATGGCTCACGGGCCACTGGAAGGTGAGACACCATCTATTCAAGATAGAGATAGGGGAGGTCTCGGAATGCAGGTGATGCAGAGAAGCAGCCGAGACGACGAGACACCTCTTATGTGAGTGTCTAACCTGGGCTACACTCCGCGCCAGAAGGCTAGGTGGACCCATCATTGATCCAGAGGATCTGAGGAAAGCCAGTATCTTGGCAATCATGACGATAATTGGCTCCATTGATAGAGCTACGGTCAAGGAATGAGTAAGGCAGAGAATTCGGCACAATGGGTGTATACCTGAGTGCTGGGGTTGCATGTTTCCGGGCAGGGATTGCTAACCCCTCCCACCCCAAACTCAACCTAACCTACACTGCGTGATTAAATCATTTGAGAGACTTAAAAATGCATTTAACTGAGTGCTGGGGTTGCATGTTCCCGGGCAGGGACCGTTAACCCCTCCCACCCCAAACTCAACCTAACCTACACTGCATGATTATATCATTTGAGAGACTTAAAAATGCATTTAACTGATGATGAATGTACCCCATTTTTCATATAATAATTTAACGTAACTATTTTTATAATTTTTTTTCAACAGTTTTCAAATAAATTAAAGCTTGATCGTGTATGAATGTTCTTCACTTAGTTCACTTTTCTGCCACCATAAGTTCTACGATCGAATGCGCTATCCTCTCTCCTCAGCCTTGCATAGCAAATAGAAATCGATTAAGTTTCATAAACATTAAAATTGATTGATAGTTTATACTCCAAGTTTATTCAAATTGATTAATACCAATGAAAACGAATCTGATTAAACTTCAAAAACTATAACTAAGTTATAGAAATCGAGTGAAAAAAATTCAAAATTTTAGAACCGAAATCAATTTATTAGTTAGATACTAAGTTCTAGTAAGTTCAGTTAGATATTTTTGTGGTTATAGCTTTAAAAAGTTGTTTTTAAAATAATAAAGTTTATCATTTTATTTTATAGAATTCTACAAAGAAATTTAGTCCATTTATTGAAACAAAGTATTAAATTATTCAAAACCTTCTTAATAACAAAGTATTCAATTTTTCAACTTAAACACAGTACGAGACCTAACCTCCAACTTAAGCATTAAAAAAAAAAAAAAATTAACAGTTTTCAGCCTGTTTATTAGGTCTCGTATTATAAGAGTCATTGTTACTATAAGAAAGTTGAGAATTTGGTTATATTTTTATTAGTTTGAGAGCCACCGAAGAATTGTTTAAAAAATTTCTAGCCTACTGGAAATTTATTCACAAGAGTTCAGAAAAACCTTATTTAACTTTCAAAAACATGTAATATTCTTTGCTAATAAATATTCGAACATATTTAACTGTTAATAGCTTATATGCATGATAGCTATTCTTCTTTGCTAATAAATATTTGAAAAAATTTAACTGTTACAAGTTTACAGTTATGGTAGCTGAGTTGATTTAATCGCAGTAGAAGTTTAAACCTGAGGTGTTTGAGTTCAAATCTACCTCATGATTTTTTTTTTTTTTTTTTTTATTCACTTTTTTGATGATGTTTGATTTTTGAAGGTAAAGATTATTTACACAAAAAAAATTTTTTTTTTAAAGTATGTAATTTTTTATTTAAGTAGAAAAAAAAAAAAAATTTAATCCGTACAGAAATGCGTACGAAAATCAGTGTCAATTATCAGTGCCTGCAGCCCGTACGGATTTCTGCATGGATTTTTGTACGGATTTTTTCAGCTGGTTAGGATGATATCAATTTTTGAATTTTTTCATATGTTCATAGCTATATTATTATGAGATTTAGGAATATTTATAGCTTTTTTCAAATCATTCAAAACTATTTTTGATAAAAATTCAGTAGGAGAATTTATAGTAGAAAATATGGGTCTCATAGGAATGTTTTGTTTATGTATTTTAGGAAATCCGTAACATTTAGCTAGTGTAGTACCTTCAGACTGACAAGGAGAGGACCAATTATTTGGGTCATGGATTTGGCTAAAACTTGGTATATGGGCTCCAAATATGCCAAAAAGAAACCTCCAAGTGTCAGTTTCTCTGAATGGGCCTTTTAAAGTCATGTTCCCTCTACACCCCATGTTAAAAAATCAGCATTTTATCAGCATTTTTCAATAACAAGCTGTTTTTGACCAGATTTTCGAAAAAATATTGCTCAGACCCTATTACACTTACAGAATTCCGGAACCTCGGATTTTTTCATCTTTCCAAGTACTTTCTGGAAAAAATTACTTGAGATTTTTTTTTTTATGTACTAGACTATGTAAAATTAAGATGTTTTTTGTCATTTTTTCATTTTAAATATCTCAATTTTACATGGTCCAATACATAAAAAAAAAAAAAATCTCAAGTAATTTTTTCCAAAAAGTACTTGGAAAGACGAAAAAAATCCGAGGTTCCGGAATTCTGTAAGTGTAATAGGGTCTTAGCAAAATTTTTTTGAAAACCAGGTCAAAAACTGCTTTTTATTGAAAAATCCTGATTTTTTAGTACGGGGTGTAGAGGGAACACGAACTAAAAGGCCCATTCAGAGAAACTGGCACTTGGAGTTTTCTTTTTGGCATATTTGGAGCCCATATACCAAGTTTTAGCCAAATCCATGACCCAAATGTCTGGTCCTCTCCTTGTGGGTTAAGTATCAGGTATCAAAATTTTCACCGAAAAGGCCCACTTCGTTAAGATAAATCAAAACTTTATAAACTTCAGTCTGTAATAAAACAAGTGAGTTTTAATCACGCGGAATGACTCTGTAAACTTTATCATCACTCAAAATAAATTGTATAATAACCTAAAATATTTTTTTATCTAGTTTTTAATGGGAAGTATTAAAATGCACGGGAAATAAAATCATTTGCACGGGATGTAGGTCGCACAGGAAAATAAATACTTTTGCATGGTTTAATTAAAACGTGTTTACCTATCAAGCCTAGAAACACAAGACCACGTGCTCTTTCACTAAGTATCTCTCCACCCATTTTATTATTGAGCTCAGTTCAACTCACAGTGTCGTCTCAGTCGACGAGTAAAGCAAAGAGCGAAAAGATGGCTGGTGAGTTAACGTATTTTGAAACCTCTGAGGACTCATCTGAAGAAGAAAATTCATCTGAAGTGATCCAGCAGCCTAAAAAAATGGAGGCGACCAAGACGAGTGTGGCTTTTACGTCACAAATACCCATCAGCAACAGAGGCAGAAAGTGCTGTAAAGTTAAAGGAAGTTTGGAAAATATCTTCAACGAAAATAGTGGCAGAAGGAAAACGAGTTGAATATCGGTGCACAAAGAGAATTTATAGAGTGTCTGAGTGTCCAGCCGGCTTGTACCTACTATATCATTCTTCGGATACTTGCGTGTCCTTGTACTAAACAGAAGAGGAGCGAGAACATAAAAATATTGATTCCACACGAGGCTTATCATCAGAAATTAAGGCTTTTGTAAAAGATAAATATGCAGATGGTATTACAAAGCCAAATGCACTACTTAATCTCATTCGTAAAAATTAGATGATAGAACCTGCAAAAGAAAAACTTGGTGCATTTCTTAGAACAATCCGAAGTGATGAAGGCACTCCTTCCGTATTGGCCACATATCTTAGAGCTTGATGCAATGAGTGCACTCAAGTTCCGGATGATGAAGATGTATCATAAGTGGTTGATTTCCACATTTTTGCAGAATATTTTGATTTAGAAGAACAGGATTTGAAAATAATTCTATCAACGCATAGATTGTTAGCATTGGCCAGGAAATTCATGAGATTAGTGCAAACAGATGTGATCTACAAACTGATCTACAAAATAAAAAAAATTTTGCTTGATTTTTGTTGAGTTTTGCTCTCAATTCTTTATCCCGTGCAATGTTAATTCTACTCCCGTTCAATATATTTTTTTTCCCGTTTAATACATTTAACTTCTGTTAAAGTATTTTTTCCCGTGCATTTATTTTCTTTCCCGTTTAATCACTTATTTTCCCGTGCAAATGCCTTTTTTCCCGTGAATTTGACCTAAAATTTGCTGCGCGTTTACTTTTTTTTCCCGTGCTAAAAAATCACACCCGTTTTTAATCGGTCACAAAATTTGTAAAAAAATTTTTATCTTATCTAGTTTTATATCGAGTTGTAATAAATTAGTAAATTTATTATTAAGATTGCAAGGTTCCAAAATTTTACCTTTTAAATTTTGGCGTGGATTATGCTCGTGAAAACAATAAGCAGGAAAACACGAAGAGAAGTATTAACCTTAAATCAGAGCGCCACCTGGAAGCACAAATCTCGTATCGCGTCTGCACCCTTGTTTGAGGACCGCGCGCAGCTTTTTATGGCTCGTTCACTATGTTATTGCGTGCAGCAGCGTGCTCTGATTCCAAGTGCAGCCTAGACTTGTATTTGGAGTGCGTGCACCTTATTTTCGGGTGCGCGCACCCATAATACAAGTTGCAAAACGCGCGGCGCGGCGGCTCTCGTATAAGAATATTTCTGCGGTTTTTATTATTGCTATTTTATACCGAATATTTCTGCTAATTTGATGGCTATTTTTTTCAATAATCTGTTTAAATATGTATACATGAATAAATCAAATTTATTTGGTTTAAAAAAAAAAAAAAAAAAAAAAAAATTCTTTAATGAAAAGGAAAGGTGAAATATTTGTTTATGAACATTATTATATTGACTTACATTGAAGTAGGGGTGGGGTATAAGAATGATTTATTAAATTATGAAAAAAAATTCTTATTGATTAATAAATTATAATAGGTTTTTTGGTAATCAAATAAAATAGATAATATCAATTTTTTGAATTTATTTAAAGAATTATTGAAAATACAAACTTCCAAATATATTTATTAAACAGAACGTGTTACAACTATGGCATCTTTTTATTATCAGTTAAGTAAAGTAAACCAACTAACAAATTATTTTATATTCCTTACCGAAAATAAACACGTTTAATTTGGAATTTTTTACACATTTTTAGATTATGTATTACATGTGTATTACACGTGCAAAAAATTCCGAATCACACGTGTTTATTTTCAGTAGTGTTTCTTTTCTCGAAATATCAAGAAAAGATATTAGATAGATGTATAACAACTTACTTGAGTTGTACTTACGTAAAAAAAATATAGCAAGTCACCTAAGTCCCACTTATTCAGCAAACTACTAATTTGTTCATCCATTATTGTTGCATTTGCTCACAAAAACGTGGTTTGAGGTGCACCTCATGCGGCAGCCATATGCATCAGGGCTGGGACAGAGATGAATGCACAGAATCCTGCGCGCCTGCACAGAGCTCTTGTGCAACTGCACAGACAGCAGCTGAGCAGAACCAAAGGAGCAATGAAACAAATTAACTTGCATAAATAGATTAAAAATTAATTAATGAACCTTCAGTTTTATGGTCAGGGTAACACCTGCTGTACTTGCTGATAGTTATGCCTTGGAGATGATTTCCCCAGGAAGTTTTGACTCCGGAGGGGTCAGGAAAGGCACCTAGTGCACTTAGTGATAGTTACGGCTTGGAGATGATTTCCTCAGGAAGTTTTAACTCCAGAGGGGTCAGGAAAGGCACCTAGTTCACTTGTAATAGGTACGCTTCGTAGATGATTTCCACAGGAAGTTGTGACTCCGGAGGGGTCAGGTGCCCTTAGTGGTAAGTGCACTAGGTGCCTTTCTTGACCCTTCCGGAGTCAAAACTTCCTGTGGAAATCTTCTACGAAGCGTACCTATCATCAAGTGCACTAGGTGCCTTTCCTGACCCCTCCGGAGTCAAAACTTCCTGAGGAAATCATCTCCGAGGTGTAATTATCATTAGATGCTCCAGGTACCTACCATGACCCCTCTGAAGTCAAAACTTCCTGAGGAAATCATCTCCAAGGCGTAACTATCACCAAGTGCACTAGGTGCCTACCCTGACCTCTCCGGAGTCAAAACTTCCTGAGGAAATCATCTCCAAGGTGCAATAATCAACGACTACACTAGGTGCCTTTCCTGACCCCTCCGAAGTCAAAATTTCCTGAGGAAATCATCTCCAAGGCGTAACTATCACCAAGTGCACTAGGTGCCTACCCCGACCCCTCCGGAGTCAAAACTTCCTGAGGAAATCATCTCCAAGGCGTAACTATCAACAAGTGCACGAGGTGCCTATGCTGAGCCCTCTGGAGTCAAAACTTCCTGAGGAAATCATCTTCAAGGTGTAATTATCATTGGATGCTCCAGGTGCCTACCCTGACCCCTATGGAGTCAAAACTTCCTGAGGAAATCATCTCCAAGGCGTAACTATCACCTAGTGCACTAGCTGCCTTTCCTGACCCTTCTGGAGTCAAAACTTTTTGGGGAAATCATCTCCAAGGCGTAACTATCAGCAAGTGTACCAGGTGTTACCCTGACCATAAAACTGAAGGTTCATTAATTAATTTTTAATTTATTTATTCAAGTTAATTTGTTTCATTGCTCCTTTGCTTTTGCTCAGGTGCTGTCTGTGCAGCTGCACAAGAGCTCTGTGCAGGCGCACAGGCGCATGTAAGGAAACTGAGTTTTCCTACAGATAATTACAAATTTAAGTATCAATGGAACGATAACGTAAATAATTCTTTATACTTCAACACTAGATTTTAAATTCGTGAAAATACATGGAAGTTCTTTTACTCAAGTCCGAGGAATTTTTATTTTCTGTTAAACTATCACATCTTCATAACATCCGTGCTGCCTAGACGATATCAACGTGGCTCCTTTTTATAGCATATAAATTACAAAGTGACCGCCACCAGATCATATTAGGCTTTTAAAACTCCTTTTGATTCTTCTTTTATCACAAAATGTTTCCCATTTGTTAACGAAAAAATCTGACTAAAAAAAATTGGTAAAACTTTGTGATAACAGAAGAATCAAAAGGACTTTTTAAAACCTAATATGATCTGACGGCGGTCGCTTTGTAATTTATATGCTATAAAAAGGAGCCGCGTTGATATCGTCTAGGCAGCACGGATGTTATGAAGATGTGATAGTTTAACAGAAAATAAAAATTTCTCGGACTTGAATAAAAGAATTCCCTTGTATTTTCACGAATTTAAAATCTGGTGTTGAAGTATAAAGTATTATTCACGTTATCGTTCCATTGATACTTAAATTTTTAATTATTTGTAGTAAAACTAAGTGTCCTAATATTGTCGTCGTTGCCTTACAGGGGCAATGATTGTAGTTGTCGTTTCGTCATCGCTACAAATTTAAGTGGTTGTATATGAAATTACTAAAATTTGGAAGGGCTACAGTTACCGCAAGTTTTATAAGATTTGTTAGTTTTTATGAAGAGCTTTATCAAAATTGTTCAAGAAACATCAAATTAACAAAAAAAAAATCAAATTTGTTTATTAAAAAATAAAACTTCTTCAATTCAATCCAAAATTCACTCGACCGCTATCAAAGAAAACTGTTCAAGCTCGTTTATATATGTATATGGCACAAACCTAACATCAAACTCCCACAACATCAATATAATACAATATGTCCTGACAGATTACTTGATGTTTACGCAAACTCCTACCAGAAAATGCCACGAAGATTTAAGGTTTCATTTAAACAGATTTTATATAAAATTTTTCTTTTAGATACGAATTTTTTCACAGAAACGATGAATTATTACTTAGTGCGTTAATAATAAATTTTTTACATTTGCACTTACCTCAATCTAAAAAGACGTGAATTCGTAAGGATGCTGTCACCGCTACAGATCACTACAAAGGGAGTCTTTCGGCAAACTGGATTGTCGCAAGCGCGATTACAAATAATCTGCTCTATCCGACACTTCAAGGAATCAAGGAAGGGGGTTTGTTTAAAAATCTTACAGTCATGCGCGATGAAATGATGTTACTCATTGCTAGGCGCGGTAATTTTTTAATTTTATTTTGAACCAATATATTTTAAAAACATGATAGATACTTTTATTGAAAAGTGGTCTTTAGACCAACAGTGTTACATGTGGATTTTTTGAGTTGTTTCGTAAGAATGCATGTGGTTATAATGCAAGTGACGAATTGTTTTGAAGTGAAACTTCTTTTCTTTCGTTTCATAGAATTTTTGGCTGAGAGTATCATTTTTCAAAACGAGAGCGGTCCGAGAACGTAAGTAAGTGACGGAAGTTTTTCTTAAGTTTCAAAATTTTATGGCAACTCGCATCATATAGATTTTAGTTATTTACGTACTGAAGGGGACTATGCCGTGTTTCTTTGGGTCGGATGATGTTTTCGGAACGGAGCGCCGGCTCGTGCGCGCGCAGCGCGCGGCGTCGGCGGAGCCCCCCCGACTGAAAAAAAAATACTTAAAAAACTTTTTTTTTAAAACAAAACAATGCATTTTTTAGTGATTGAAAGAAATTTTTTTTTCTAAAAAAAACTTAATTTTATTGTAATAAGAAAAGTATAAAAAATTTTTGATATCAAATTATACATTTATAGTTAAATGAAATAATTAGTCAGGTTAATCCGACTAATATTGTATTTTAAAGCTGTGTAAATAATTGACTTTGCTAAAATGTCAATATTTTTGGGAAAAAAAATTATCAGCATGACTCTCTTATATGTTGTTTAGTAAAACTGATTCAATAGAATGGTAATTTTTTAGTTAAAAAAAAAAAAAGACAATATTAAATTTATAGCAACACCTTTTTAATAATTTGATAATCAAATTTCTATTTATTATAACTACAATTTAACTGTATTTAATAAGCAATGCTAAAAACCGCTTTGATTAAGTTAAATTGTTTTGGAATCAATTCTTAATCAATATAACCTATATCACCCAAACTAGACACAATTCACTCAAAGATACACAATAACACAACACAGATGATTTATCAAAAATAGTTGTAAGTTGATTCTTCAAGTCTATCAATACGCGCGCAGCAGACTGCAGAAGTATGTACTAACCCAACTAGCATAACATAACCCTCAAGATGGCGTCGGCTCGAGCCATCTTTACCGGCTGAATCACACGTGTTGTACGTTGTCCAGTGCATAATTGGGTAGCGTTTCTGTGCGAGCAGTAAAGAAACAGGCGTTTCTCTACTGCTCGCCGGTACAACAGTCGTGAGCTATGAAAACGACCTAGTTATCGACTGGGTTTGGGCTATGAAAACGCACCGATTATATGCCTGAAGGGTATAAATTTATTTAAACCTCTTCTAATTACGCTGGAAAAATTTACTTTGCTGAAAAACTTATTTTCTTGTCACATTTTTACATTGTAAAAATTAATTATAAAAAAGTATAAAATAGTATAAAGAGAGATAAGAAAAAAAGAACCAGGTCATTTGGTTTTTTAAGCACTAAAAAGACAGTAAAAAATTAAAATGGATTTGGGTGATTTGCTTTTTTTAAATAATACCCCGCTTGGTTTTTGCAAAAATTATCTAATTAACAGTAATGGTGTTTATTTAGAATATTTTAAGTATAATCTGACTGTTACGGAGCGAACAATAATTTCACTCCGTAAACATCATCAAGCAAAAATCAATAGTTTGTAGACAGCGTGGCGCCATTTCTTGGACCACGCAGAACTAAAGGGTGCTCTCGCACCGCCGTCTGCGCAGCTTGGGGCAGCTGTCACTGCTGCTGTCGCTGACGCCGCCGAGCCAGCTGCTCTTTGTTCTCTTCTCGTTTTGGTGCTCTCGTAGTACATTATAGCAGAGAATTTTTCTGTCTAACTTTAAGTTAGTTTTTCTTTTGGTTGCTGTTCATCTCATTATTGTTTAAGTTGATCGTGTGAACTTCTGGGTTAGAAGTTCATTGGAGTGCTCGGTGAAGTGATTGTGATCCAGCTCATCATCGTGACTTCAATCAATAATCGAATTAGATAAAATAAATAAATAACAACAATTTAGTTACTATTTAAAATTTCCACTTTTATTTTAAAAAATTATGACGATCGTTTCGACACACAGTGTCTTCATCAGATATTGAGTATAAACTGATTCGATATAAATTAGAAATCTAAAGAGTAAGTTACAAAAACAAATTCATAAGTATGAGTAATGTATACAGATCCAAAGAGTACATACATAGAAAACAAAACAAAACAAAACATATCATATAATAATATACACGTACAAAAATAATATACAAGCAGAAGTTTTATGAATACTAAATGTGAATGTAAATCTCACTTAAAAAGATAAAGGTTTAATAACGGAGATGAATTCAAATCTGTCTGTTCGTTCAAAAGTCTGTCACTGTATCTAAATTTATTTATTTCCATAGCCTCAAAATTCGTCAAATCGCTGTTAACAACGGTTATAAGGTTGATTTAGTTGATACTTTAATAAGGAAGAAAAATTATAAATTGACTATAGATGAAGTTTTTCCGAATAGAAAATTGAACACTGACACTACTACTTT
This sequence comes from Encarsia formosa, assembly GCA_038277355.1. Taxonomy (NCBI): domain Eukaryota; kingdom Metazoa; phylum Arthropoda; class Insecta; order Hymenoptera; family Aphelinidae; genus Encarsia; species Encarsia formosa. The sequence continues at coordinate 72,903,964 of CM076184.1, forward strand.
TTTCAGTTTACCTTATATTGGAGATCTATTCGATAAAGTTGCTCGATTTTATAAAAAATGATTTTCCAATCTTGATTTTATAATATCTTTCAAATCCGTGAACTCCCTAAGCCGACAGATCAAAAATAATAAAGATAAAGTTTACAAAAATCACAAGTCTGGTGTTTACAAACTTACATGCGGATCATGTGATATGATCTACATAGGTCAGACTGGCCGCGCTTTTCAAGCTAGGATGGACGAGCATTTTAAATACAGGATTAATGAATCAAAGTATGCAATTCATGTTTTATCGGAAGCACATGATTTTGATTATGATTTTGAGACCTTGCACATAATGAATAAAAGTAAGCTTTTGGATTATTTTGAGGCTATGGAAATAAATAAATTTAGACACAGTGACAGACTTTTGAACGAAAAGACAGATTTGAATTCATCTTCGTTATTAAACCTTTATCTTTTTAAGTGAGATTTACATTCACATTTAGTATTCTTAAAACTTCTGCTTGTATATTACCTTTGTACGTGTATGTTATTATATGATATGTTTTGTTTTGTTTTGTTTTCTATGTATGTACTCTTTGGATCTGTATACATTACTCATACTTATGAATTTGTTTTTGTAACTAACTCTTTAGATTTCTAATTTGTATCGAATCAGTTTATACTCAATATCTGATGAAGACACTGTGTGTCGAAACGATCGTCATAATTTTTTAAAATAAAAGTGGAAATTTTAAAAAGTAACTAAATTGTTGTTATTTATTTATTTTATCTAATTCGATGATGAATTTCCATCAAGTAAACAAAAATTCAATTAAATTCAATCAATAATATTGAAGTCAGTCCTTGAACTCCAGCCAGCGTGCATTCACCGGCAATGTTTTCTCAGGTGGATCAAATAGCTCACAGGACAATTTCAAAGGACATCTCCAGGTATTTTGGTTCAAGTAACAATAATTTACTTGAACCACTCAACCTTGTTTACGTGCAGTAATTAATTTACTCTAAATTCTTTTTGTTTTGTGAATGTGTCTTTATGCACGCGGTCATTTTCTCTTCTCTTTCTCTCAAGGCCATTCTCTGCTGCTACTTGAATTTCTCTCGGTCATCTCTCTCTCTCGCTCTTTTTTCAAGGCCACACTCAGTGGTTTGTTTACCTCATTTCTATTCTAGCTAACTCGTGTTTACGTTTTGAATTAATATAATCAAATCTGTAAGTAGTTTTGACTAGATTGTTAATTCTCAAATTTATTGATTTTCTTTACACGGAAATTAATTTTGGAAAATTCTCAGTTCATAACATGACATTTTCACCTTTCATTTTTTTCTCTTTGGAATAATTGTTATTAAACTTGTATGATCTCACTAATTATAATTTTATGATTATTTGAAGTTTTTTTGTTTGTAAAATTAAGTGCTGTGTTAAAATTAAAATAAATTATCACTGTTTTTATTGAATTGTGTCTTTGTCCAATTTATTTAACAACCCTCCCCTACCAGATTTACTCGGCAAATAGAAATAAATTTAATAGACTTGTCAGTCCGGAACACTGACAATACTGTGTGCGCGATCCTGGTTTTTTGTGCGTAATCCTGAATTTTTCTTTGTGCGCAATCCTATGAAATTTTTGTTTATTTATGTGAAAATATGCAAATTCCTAGTGCAGCCGCTTAAAATCGCAGACTGTAGCTGCTATTTATAAATAAACACTTGAAATAATTTTTTTGCATTTTCCAACAATATATAAATGCCCGCGCTTTTAAAGTTACGAGCTGTTACATTCTTGATTACATTGCTGCCGCATGCGTGGTAACTAGACGCGGTAACTTTTAAAATTGATTTTAATGTTATTACATTTCAAAGATTGATTTAATTTTGAATATTTATCTAAAAACATATGAACAAAAACGAAATTTATAATTGAAGATAACGAGATAAATTATATGCATGCAATAACATTTCATCAATTATTAACGAGAAATGTTCGTCAAGATGCACACTAGCACCACGGCAGAGGTAGTAACGATGTTGCGCAAAAGCCTTTGAATCGCGTTGATTAAAAGATTCAAACTCTCGAATTTTCAGTCGCTCTTGAAAGTTTGGCGCATAAAGTAGTAGTCGTTGCTGCAAAATTGAAAATGTATTCAGCATCAAATCTAACGTTTTTTTCAGTACTTATTCTTTATATGATCCATAGTGTTAATAGCTTAATAAACGTCGAGCTCAAGGTGATAACAAGTAATCCAAATGAGGTGGTTTACGCTGGTAAGACAATGATTCTTCACTGCAAGTACGGTCTCGAATCGGGTGAAACTTTAGATCCAATCAACTGGTGCAAAGGAAAAGACAACTTTTTCAGCTACCACGCGACCGAGGACTACTTTAAAACCTTCTACGATGGCGAAATTGATATGACTAGATCTAAAAAAAGTTATGTGGCACTGAAAAATTTTCTACCAAAGAACAAAGGAGAGTATAGCTCTGGAGTTGTCGTGAACACCACAGATACTGATCAGCCGATTCGTACAAGGCGCAGCTATAAAAATATTCGTGTTATCGATATCACAGAGACGTAACCTATTATCAATGTTAACAAATTTTGTCGCATAAGCCGCATAGTGATTCTCTCAACGTTGAATGTTCATGGCCAAAATCGATGGCACTCGCTCAAATGTCCTTCATCTTGAACGGCGACATACAAATAAAAGGAAAACGTTTGGACCATAAAATTAGACATAATTATCAGGGCAACCGCGACGGCAATTCTTTCAAACAGACAAACTCTATCTCCATAAGTTTGAGCAAGTATCAGTTAAACTGCAAGCAAGTAAACCTTACTTGCATTATAAGGTTGGTTTCGTATACGCGACGACGAACGAGATTCAACTCGGCCATGATAAACCCGGTAACTTAATCAACAACAACAGTGTAAAGTTGGAATTTCAAATCTTACATTGATTATCTGCTCACTTATTATTTTCATCATGATTATATACACTAAAAATATAATAATAATGATAATTTTAAAAATTTTAAGAATGTATTTATTTTTTTGAACCCATCATGATGTATTTAACTACATTTCTAATTACTGACTCACGCCAACTTCGATTCTAAAACCATTCGTTCATCTTCAGATATAAATGGTGTGTTAAGTGTAAATTTTTATTATTTGTGCAGATCTTCGATTGTTACGTATTCATCGCAGATAATTTAATTTAAATGTTTTACTATTTGAAACTTAAGTATAAATCTAGCGGATTATATTTTGTCCATTTGTTTCAACCAAATACCAATAACTTGCAGACTATAATGTACATAATTGAATAAAAAAAAAAATTCAATAAAATAAGTAAATGTCGGCAAACCCCCGTGACACTGCTGAATCTTCTTCTGCACATCTTCTATTTATATCCAAAACATCTTTGCATTTGCGTCGTTGAAAGCTTCGATGCATGGTCAACGATTCGGTTTTACTATTATTCGTGTTATGTTTCTGTGAAAATTTAATTTATACGCACGTTTTAACAGAAAAATCGTACCCTCATTGTAATGGTTCCATATTTATCCGTTACAACAGAAAAGAAGAGAGACAAGCAGAGATAATGTTTTTAAATAAGTATATTAGCTGTGTATATTTTTCAACCCTATGCCCTTCTCTTAGAAGCTGTAAATATGAGCACGCGGGATGCCTATTTAACTTCCTCTCCACAGTCTTCCACATCTCCTAAAGAAACTAAACTAACGATATTGGCTGGTTTTGCATGAAACGTAAATTTTTGGCGAGGTAAGTTATTGTTTGATAAAAAATGTTCCGAGAGAAAATAATTTTTCTTTTCCAAGGACTTGTAATCGATGGTCATTGCTTTCTTTTCGACGGAATTTCAGTTGCATCGGAGTATAGGGGAGAGCGGGGCGTGGGTGCCAGTGTTAGCTATATTTAATTACTGCGATGATTTTTTTTTCTTTCAATAAAAACAAAAAAGTACATTCAACAGAGAAAACTGTCTAATATATTCTTTGATAATTTAATTTATCCTATGTATTGTGGTTTTTTTAAAATAAAGTCTAAAAGTTGGGTTGCTTATGCGGGGCAGGGAAGTCTTGTTGGAGGCACGAGAGTCATGGGTTTGGGGGAACGTGTGTCCCAGTGTCAGGGCGAATTTTTTTAAGATCGCTTAAAATTTGAGGTTAGAATTTCTATCAGCTGATTCGCGACGGCTCCAAAAAATCTCTCAAAAGCTGCGTTTCAAGAGACACTCGTGCCTCCACTCAAAAGACACTGACGCCCCAAAACAGTAGGTCGATTAAAATCATAATTTCTTTGTTATTAGGCATCTTATGGTAATTATTAAAAAAGAAAAAGAAAATTTAAGAGTTTAACTTCTTATTAAAGTTTATTTCAGATCGATTAAGGACATATTATTTTTGTAATAGACAACTGAAAATCCATTTCCGGACCTCATCTCATGACCCTTATTTTCAATATGACTTTATTTTATTCTGAAGGGTTTTTTCTTTCTAAAATCATTACAGGGAAAAACTATACTTGTATTTGAACCATTTCTGAGAGTTTTTGCCGGTTCATATTAATTTGGAACTGAGAAATTAACATGACACTCTTACCTGCAGTGGCTATATTACCCCGCTCTCCCCTACAAACTTTGCGTCGTCGCACTTACGCACCAACGCAGCAGCACTTTGCATACCTGCATTTTGTGTAGTCGACTTCTGCGGCGTTGCTGCTTAAGTGCAACGACGCAAAGCTTGTGATTGCCTTAAGCCGACTAAATGATTTATTTGTTACGTCTAGCGCGTTTAACTCAAAATCGGAGGGGGGGGTTAATTGCTGCTTAAATAGTTTATGACGTTTACTGATAGAGCTAATAATAAAATGCGACCAAGTTAAAAAAAATTTTTTTTTTTTAACTGTATAAAGAGATACTTCAAAGGATTCCAAGTAAGAACCAGAAGTTTTTTTTTTTGACACATTGGGTCTTTTTTTTTATTGGGGAGCAATTCTATTTTACGTTTATGGACTGTGTAGGGTGCGGGTTGAAATAATAATAGACACTCCAATTAAATAAAATATTTTTAATTAAATTTCAAAGTTTACAATAGCACTAGGGCTGTTATTAAGTTTGTGTGTGAGCCAAGGTTAGCTGTCGCTCGTGACGAGGTTGAATAGAGACTGAAGGCAGCGCCTGGCTATGCATGGCTCGATTGTTCACGACGTCGGTCCACAGTCACGGCTAAAGTTTGCCGCTTGCGCCTGTGTCCGCGCGAGACGTTCTGGGGAGCGATTCCCACACGTTCTCTCGGTACTTCGAGGTTACTTGACAGTGTCTTGTTGTCTTGCTCAATAGGTATTGAAAAAACGAAATTATTAGTGATTTTTTTGTAACCTTATTACCCTTGCAGAAAGACTGAACCCTTAAATAAGGATTTTTCAACTTTTATTCTTATCTCTGAGCCTAATTAAGCTACTGAGATCGGGTTTAGTGAAAATTTTCTTTAAAAAAAATGTAGTTCGCTGATATTTTTGTCATTAATTTTTAAAGCTTTTTTTTACGTTCGATGGCTGTTTTTGTTGTCGGCCCGTCAGTAAAAATGCTACTTCTTTCGCAATTTTTAAAATTTTGAGCTAAAATTTGGTTTGCTGTCTTTTTTTGTGATTTCAAAAAACTTAGCGTATGGGGTTCAAAAAATTCTGAAATGGGCAAAAATTAGTAGCCCTAAAGAACCCAAAATTTATGTTTCGAATTTTTTGACCCTACCGTATGATTTCACTCAAAAAAGTTAGCATTTAACCAAATATTTATCTTATAAAAATTATTACATCAATGGACTAAAAATTCACCGGTGCCTTCCCTTAATTCTTGTAAGTATGAGTTAGTCAGAATATAAATGAGATAAACAAACAACAGAGAATGGCCTTGAAAGGAGAGAGAGAAAGAGAGAGTGAGCGATAGCCAAGAGGAATGCTAATAGCATCAGCAGCAGAGAGAGAGAGAGAAAAGAAAATGGCTGTGTGTAAATTAGCACAACAAAAAAAAGGAGAGATAGCAAGAGAATGTACAGTAAGTTAATTACTGTGTATGAATTAAAACGAGTGGCTCAAGTAAATTATTGTTACTTGAGCTTGGACGAAATACCTGAAGATGACCGGTGAGTAGAACTGCGCGATGAATTCCTAGGTCCACCAACAAGAACAGCTGTAGAAGAGTACGTTGACTTGAAAATGCAATGAGTTTGCTGGAATATGTTTGATTGCCGCAACCACGATGAGCTGGACCACAAGTGCCCTTCCAAAGGGACACTTAGAAAAACACGAGAAATAACCAATGAGATGAACTTTAACAAATAACCCAAGAAAACTTAATTTTACTTGAGAGAAAATTCTCTGCTGCGTGCTGAATAAGTGCCTAAACGAGAAATGATCAAAGAGGAGCTGGCCCGGCAGCGTCAGTGACAGCAGCAGCGCCAGCACCCCCAAGCTGCGTGGACGGCGGCGCGAGAGCACCGGCACCCTGTAGTTCTGCGTGGTCCAAGAGATGGCGCCACGCAGTTTACCAACTATTGATTTTTGATTGACTATGTGTACGGAGTGAAATGATTGTTCGCTCCGTAACACCATCAATATATGAAACGAAAGAGTTTCACATCCAAAAAAAGTAAGTAATTGTTAATGAAAATATCGAAAGTCATAGGTTGAAGGTGATGCAAATAATCCGCGATGGTGCTGTTTTAAGGGAGGGAGAGAAAGGGGCAGTATTTAAGGGAGAGAGACTTTGAGAAAAAGGTAGTTTACCCCATTGCAAGTATCCTCGGTGAAATCAGCGATAAATTCATCGGTGAATTCCTCGCTTTTTGCGGTGAAATCCTCGGTGAATCTTAAAAGTGAAATCCTCTGAGATATCTTGGGCGAAATCCTCGGCATTTTAACGGTTTCGAAAACGAAGGGGTCAAGTGAAGACGGACATCTGGTGCACCTGGTGATACGTACGCCTTGAAGAAGATTTCCCCAGGAAGTTTCGACTCTGGATAGATAAGGGCAGACACCTGGTGTACCTGGTGATACGAACGCCTTGGAATTAATTTCCCCAGGAAGTTATGACTCCGGATGGGTCAGGGCGGACACATGGTGCCCCTGGAGATAGGTACGCCTTGGAGATGATTTTTCGAGGAAGTTTTGATTCCAGAAGGGTCAGGGCGGACACCTGGTGCACTTGGTGATACTTACGCCTTGAAGATGATTTCCCTAGGAAGTTTCGACTTTGGATGGGTCAGGGCGGACACCTGGTGCACTTGGTGATACTTACGCCTTGGAGATGATTTTTCCAGGAAGTTTTGACTCCAGAAGGGTCAGAGCGAACACCTGGTGTACCTGGCGATATTTACACCTTGGAGACGATTTCCCAAGGAAGTTTCGACTCTGGATGCATAAGGGCGCACACCTGGTGTACCTGGTGATACTTACGCCTTCGAGATGATTTCCCCAGAAAGTTTTGACACCAGAAGGATCAGGGTAGACACCTGGTGCACTTGAAGATAGTTGCACATCGGAGATGATTTCCTCAGGAAGTTTCAAAACTAAAGGGGTCAAGACGGACACCTGGTGCACCTGGCGATACTTTCGCCTTGGAGATGATTTCCCCAGGAAGTTTTGACTCCGGACAGATCAGGGCGAGCACCTGATGCACCTGGTGATACTTACATCTTAGAGAGGATTTCACCAGGAAGTTTGGACTTCGGATCGGTCAAGGCGGACACCTGGTGCACCTGGTGATACTTACGTCTTGGAGATGATTTCCTCAGGAAGTTTCTACTCCAGAGGGATCAGGGCGGACACCTGGTGCTCCTGGTGATGCGTACGCCTTGAAGATGATTCACCCAGGAAGTTTCGACTCCGGAGGGATCAGGGTGAGCACCTGGTGATAAGTTCGCCTTGGAGATGATTTCCCCAGGGAGTTTCAACTCCGGAGGGATCAGGGCACACACCTAGTGTACCTAGCGATACTTACGCCTTGGAGATGACTTCCCCAGAAAGATTCGACTCCGGATGGGTCAGGGTAGACACCTGGTGCACTTGAAGATAGTTGCACATCGGAGATGATTTCCTCAGGAAGTTTCAAAACTAAAGGGGTCAAGACGGACACCTGGTGCACCTGGCGATACTTCCGCCTTGGAGATGATTTCCCCAGGAAGTTTTGACTCCGGACAGATCAGGGCGAGCACCTGATGCACCTGGTGATACTTACATCTTAGAGAGGATTTCACCAGGAAGTTTGGACTTCGGATCGGTCAAGGCGGACACCTGGTGCACCTGGTGATACTTACGTCTTGGAGATGATTTCCTCAGGAAGTTTCTACTCCAGAGGGATCAGGGCGGACACCTGGTGCTCCTGGTGATGCGTACGCCTTGAAGATGATTCACCCAGGAAGTTTCGACTCCGGAGGGATCAGGGTGAGCACCTGGTGATAAGTTCGCCTTGGAGATGATTTCCCCAGGGAGTTTCAACTCCGGAGGGATCAGGGCACACACCTAGTGTACCTAGCGATACTTACGCCTTGGAGATGACTTCCCCAGAAAGATTCGACTCCGGATGGGTCAGGGTAAACACCTGGTGCACCTGGTGACACTTACGCCTTGGGGATGATTTCCCCAGGAAGTTTTCACTCCAGAGGGATCAGGGCGCCTGATCAGTATTTTGTTGAACTCGGGCGCCCAGGGTTTTGGGGGCTTAGAGCTTGGGGGGTAGCCAATCAGTTTTTTTTCTTGAACTCGGGTACCCAGGGTTTTGGGGGCTTGGAGCTTGGAGGGTAGCCACACTGGGAAAAAATTAGGGACGACTCTCCTCACGTGTTGGGCATGGAGATCCCCTACGCGCAAACGTTCCTCAAGCAGCAGTTTGTATACCTATATATTTTTAGCAATCACCGAGTATCTTGGCATAGTCAAACCTCTAAATTTGATGCTTATCCTCATTATGTCGGTTATATATGTGCCAAAATATGTTATTTCACTGGTGATACGTCTTGTGCTTTACAAGTCTTTCGAGCCTTGAGATTGCCCTCAAGTAAAAATAGCACTATTTCAACAATTAATGAAAACATCACGCTCATCGGTCGTCAACGCAAAGTTTCTGTAGGGATCGTGATCCCCGCATATGGGTTTCGCTGTCCCCTTAGCGTGGTGTATCCCCATGCACGACACGTGAGGAGAGTCATCCCCAATTTTTTCCCAGTGCAATCAGTATTTTGTTGAACTCTGGAGCCCAGGGTTTTTTGGGCTTAGAGCTTGGGGGGTAGCCAATCAGTATTTTGTTGAGCTAGGGCGCCCAGGGTTTTGGGGGATTAGAGCATGAGAGATAGCCAATCAGTATTTTGTTGAATTCGGGCGCCCAGGGTATTGGGGGCTTAGAGAATAGCAATCCTTTTTTTTTACATTTTACAATTTTATGTAAAATGTAAATAAATATAAATAAATTTTATGCAGCTCGTTGGGGTTGTTCCCGATGATAAAACGAGCTGGCTAATTTTGTGCGACTTAGATGCTTGATAATCAATATCTTGACAAAAAAAAATTCGGGAAAATTGCAATCCTTTTTTCCAGACGATTTTTTCATATACTTCATCGTTCACTTTTCAAAAGTTTTTTTGCAATAACAATTGTTTTTAACAATATTTTACAACAAAGCGGGACTATTTCTTAAAGTACTCCACCGAACGAAGAAAACGGCTCTCGGATGTTTACTCTACTCCTCAAATTCTAGGGGATATAAATTATTGAAAATGCACCTTCGATTTGGCCCTCTGTGACCGTCCACTACGAGACAATCTTCCTGGGGAGATTGATCTGGTTACCTGGTACTCGACCTAGTGCTACCTGGGGAGAAATCTACAATCCCACTTTCAGCCACGAGTAAAACTTCCTGAGGGAAACGTCCCGGTTACCATGTGGTCGACCTGGTGCAACCTGGGGTAAAATCTACTATCCAACCTTCAACTACGAGTTAAATTTCTTGGGGAAAAAGTCCTGGTTACCTGGTGGTCGACCTGGTGGTACCTGAGGTAAGATCCACTATCCCACCGTCAACTACGAGTAAAACTTCTTGAGGAAATTGATCTGGTTACCTGGTACTCGACTGGGTGCTACCTGGGGTAAGATCCACTATCTCACCGTCAACTGCGAGTGAATTTCCTGGGGAAATCGATGAGCGTGATGTTTTCATTAATTGTTGAAATAGTGCTATTTTTACTTGAGGGCAATCTCAAGGCTCGAAAGACTTGTAAAGCACAAGACGTATCACCAGTGAAATAACATATTTTGGCACATATATAACCGACATAATGAGGATAAGCATCAAATTTAGAGGTTTGACTATGCCAAGATACTCGGTGATTGCTAAAAATATATAGGTATACAAACTGCTGCTTGAGGAACGTTTGCGCGTAGGGGATCTCCATGCCCAACACGTGAGGAGAGTCGTCCCTAATTTTTTCCCAGTGTGGCTACCCTCCAAGCTCCAAGCCCCCAAAACCCTGGGTACCCGAGTTCAAGAAAAAAAACTGATTGGCTACCCCCCAAGCTCTAAGCCCCCAAAACCCTGGGCGCCCGAGTTCAACAAAATACTGATCAGGCGCCCTGATCCCTCTGGAGTGAAAACTTCCTGGGGAAATCATCCCCAAGGCGTAAGTGTCACCAGGTGCACCAGGTGTTTACCCTGACCCATCCGGAGTCGAATCTTTCTGGGGAAGTCATCTCCAAGGCGTAAGTATCGCTAGGTACACTAGGTGTGTGCCCTGATCCCTCCGGAGTTGAAACTCCCTGGGGAAATCATCTCCAAGGCGAACTTATCACCAGGTGCTCACCCTGATCCCTCCGGAGTCGAAACTTCCTGGGTGAATCATCTTCAAGGCGTACGCATCACCAGGAGCACCAGGTGTCCGCCCTGATCCCTCTGGAGTAGAAACTTCCTGAGGAAATCATCTCCAAGACGTAAGTATCACCAGGTGCACCAGGTGTCCGCCTTGACCGATCCGAAGTCCAAACTTCCTGGTGAAATCCTCTCTAAGATGTAAGTATCACCAGGTGCATCAGGTGCTCGCCCTGAACCCTCCGGAGTCGAAACTTCCTGGGGAAATCATCTCCAAGGCGTACGTATCACCCGGTGCATCAGGTGTCCGTCTTGATCCCTTTAGTTTCGAAACTTCCTGGGGAAATCATCTCCGATGTGCAACTATCTCCAAGTGCACCAGGTGTCCGCCCTGATCCCTCCGGAGTCAAAACTTCCTGGGGAAACCCTCTCTAAGGCGTAAGTATCACCAGGTGCACCAGGTGTCCGCCCTGACTTAGGGAACGTTCATAAACCACGTGGTCATTTTTTCGAAGATTGTGAAGGGCCCTCCCTCCCATGAAGATCAACGTAGTATTTGTATCAAATTGTCGCCCCCCCCCCCCAAAGTCACGTGGTTTTATTTAAGATTTCAAATTGTAAATATGAATACTATTAGTTTTTTAAAAACATTATTTTTTAAGTTATAATTTGATGATTTAATACCAGGGGCGCGACAACTCCTTTCAGCTAGGGGGTGTCCTGAGGTCTACCCCCCCCCCTGCCTCAATAAAACTGACGTCGAGTTCAATAAATGGACTGGTTAATTATCCCCCAAGCTCTAAACCCCCAAAACACTGGGCGTAGAGATCAATGAATAATCTGATCAGCTATCCCCCAAGTTTTGAACCCCCAAAACCCTGGGTGTCAAGTTCAACGAAAAGACTGATCAGTTGGTAACCAGAGTTTTGGGAGGTTTAGAGCTTGGGAGATAACTGATCAGTCTTATCGTTGACCTCGGGCGCCCAGGGCACGGAAGACTAGGTGAGATTTCAAAGTTCAAAAATTAATATATGCCCGAATTTTAAAGATAGAGAAATCGTTCAGGTGTCATTCTCTTTGTTTTTTCAAGTACTTTAAGCAATGCCCCCACTTTTTAAAAAAAAGTTATTGTAAAAAGTTGTTATTGCAAAAAAACCATAAAAAAGTGTATTCGAAGTGAATTTTATTTTTTATATATTCTTAAAAGTAAGTAAAAACGCCAAAAAAAAGTGTATGGTGATTATTACTCATTATAAAAGCTTAATATTTGTCGCAAATGTTTAAACAAATTAAATATTTAATGTTAGGGTTGTTATTCCAAATTGTTCTTTTTTTTGCTCAAAATTAAAAATAAAATATAGAAAACTTCAAAGTTACTGTAAGAATAAAGTGAATGGTAAAAATCTATTAAAAAACAAAATTAACAATATAAGGTAATGTTACAGTACTTAAGAACAATTGTAAGTTCAAAGCTTTATGAATAATATTAAATCCTGTTTTAAAGATATTATGATTTCTATTTTTCATAAGCACAAGGACCTCATTGTGAAATAAATAAGCGTAAAAAAAAGTTAGTAGTACAAATGTATTTTTAAATAAATGAATAATCCAACCGGTAAGGGCAACAATTTAAATATAACCTCCAAACATATACATCCATCTTTATCGCGAGGTCTAGTGACTATGTCACTGACTATAATTTTATAGGACTCGGGTTCAATTCCTGGTGATTTTTTGTTTTTTTTTTTTTTTCTTATATCACGATTTTTAACGTTTTATGATTAATATTTGGTTGTGTCTAGGTACCATCGCCGTGTACCGTTGCAAGGTGCACGGTGCACGGGCGCTATACCAAATGAGTTTTTATGTACACGGTACACGGTGCACTGTGTACGGAGGAGCTTTTTAGTGCACGGTGCACGGCGGAAAGCAGGGAAAAGTTTTTGTTTTGCTATTGTTTCGTACACGGTGCACCGTACACCACGTACGGTTCAAAAAATGTTTTTTTTATATCTCTGCGTACACCGTACACCGGACACCGAGTACTGTTCGGTACACGGTACACGATGCACCGTGCACGGGTGAAAATATTTTTTATATCTTTGCGTACACCGTACACCAGACAACGCGCCATGCTCGGTACACGGTACACCACGCACGGTGCAAGGTTGAAAAAATGTTTTGGCGTACACCAGACACCGCACACCGTTCGGTACACGGTACACGATGCACCGTGTACGCATGAAAATATTTTTTATAACTTTACGTACACCGTACACCAGACAACGCACACTGTTCGGTACACGGTACACGATGCACCGTGCACGGTTAAGAATATTTTTTATAACTTTGTGTACACTGTACACCAGACACTGCACACCGTTCGGTACACGGTACACGATGCACCGTGCACGGTTCAAAATAATTTTTATAACTTTGTGTACACCGTACACCAGACACCGCACACCGTTCGGTACACGGTACACGATGCACCGCGCACGGGTGAAAATATTTTTTATAACTTTGCGTACACCGTACACCAGACAACCCGCACTGCTCGCTACACGGTACACGGTGCACCACATACGGTGCAAGGTTGAAAAAATGTTTTGTTGTACACTAGACACCGCACAGTGTTCGGTACACGGTACACGATGCACCGTGCACGAGTAAAAAATTTTTTTACGTCTTTGCTTACACCGTACACCAGACTACGCACACTGTTCGGTACACGGTACACAATGCACCGTGCACGGGTCCAAATATTTTTTATAACTTTGTGTACACCGTACACCAGACACCGCACACCGTTCAGTACACGGTACACGATGCACCGTGCACGAATGAAAATATTTTTTATAACTTTGCGTACGCCGTACACCAGACAACCCGCACTGCTCGGTACACGGTACACGATGCACCACGTGCGGTGCAAGGTTGAAAAAATGTTTTGGCGTACACCAGACACCGCACAGTATTCGGTACACGGTACACGATGCACCGAGCACGAGTAAAAAATTTTTTTATATCTTTGCTTACACCGTACCATAGACAACGCACACTGTTCGGTACACGGTACACAATGCACCGTGCACGGGTGAAAATATTTTTTATAACTTTGTGTACACCGTACACCAGACACCGCACACCGTTCGGTACACGGTACACGATGCACCGTGCACGAATGAAAATATTTTTTATAACTTTGCGTACGCCGTACACCAGACAACCCGCACTGCTCGGTACACGGTACACGGTGCACCACGTGCGGTGCAAGGATGAAAAAATGTTTTGGCGTACACCAGACACCGCACAGTATTCGGTACACGGTACACGATGCACCGAGCACGAGTAAAAAATTTTTTTATATCTTTGTTTACATCGTACACCAGACAACGCACACTGTTCGGTACATGGTACACGATACACCACGTACGGTGCAAGGTTGAAAAAATGTTTTGGCGTACACCAGACACTGCACAGTGTTCGGTACACGGTACACGATGCACCGTGCACGGTTAAGAATATTTTTTATAACTTTGTGTACACTGTACACCAGACACTGCACACCGTTCGGTACACGGTACACGATGCACCGTGCACGGTTCAAAATAATTTTTATAACTTTGTGTACACCGTACACCAGACACCGCACACCGTTCGGTACACGGTACACGATGCACCGCGCACGGGTGAAAATATTTTTTATAACTTTGCGTACACCGTACACCAGACAACCCGCACTGCTCGCTACACGGTACACGGTGCACCACATACGGTGCAAGGTTGAAAAAATGTTTTGTTGTACACTAGACACCGCACAGTGTTCGGTACACGGTACACGATGCACCGTGCACGAGTAAAAAATTTTTTTACGTCTTTGCTTACACCGTACACCAGACTACGCACACTGTTCGGTACACGGTACACAATGCACCGTGCACGGGTCCAAATATTTTTTATAACTTTGTGTACACCGTACACCAGACACCGCACACCGTTCAGTACACGGTACACGATGCACCGTGCACGAATGAAAATATTTTTTATAACTTTGCGTACGCCGTACACCAGACAACCCGCACTGCTCGGTACACGGTACACGATGCACCACGTGCGGTGCAAGGTTGAAAAAATGTTTTGGCGTACACCAGACACCGCACAGTATTCGGTACACGGTACACGATGCACCGAGCACGAGTAAAAAATTTTTTTATATCTTTGCTTACACCGTACCATAGACAACGCACACTGTTCGGTACACGGTACACAATGCACCGTGCACGGGTGAAAATATTTTTTATAACTTTGTGTACACCGTACACCAGACACCGCACACCGTTCGGTACACGGTACACGATGCACCGTGCACGAATGAAAATATTTTTTATAACTTTGCGTACGCCGTACACCAGACAACCCGCACTGCTCGGTACACGGTACACGGTGCACCACGTGCGGTGCAAGGATGAAAAAATGTTTTGGCGTACACCAGACACCGCACAGTATTCGGTACACGGTACACGATGCACCGAGCACGAGTAAAAAATTTTTTTATATCTTTGTTTACATCGTACACCAGACAACGCACACTGTTCGGTACATGGTACACGATACACCACGTACGGTGCAAGGTTGAAAAAATGTTTTGGCGTACACCAGACACTGCACAGTGTTCGGTACACGGTACACGATGCACCGAGCACGAGTAAAAAATTTTTTTATATCTTTGCTTACACCGTACCATAGACAACGCACACTGTTCGGTACACGGTACACGGTTGAAAAAAACGTTTTGTGTACACCAGACACCGCGCACGGTTCGGTACACACTACATGGTTCACCACGCACGGTGCAAGGTTGAAAAAATGTTTTGGCGTACACCAGACACCGCACACCGTACGGTACACGGTACACGATGCACCTTGCACGCATGAAAATATTTTTTATAACTTTACGTACACCGTACACCAGACAACCCGCACTGCTTGGTACACGTTACACGGTGCACCACGTACGGTGCAAGGTTGAAAAAATGTTTTGGCGTACACCAGACACTGCACAGTATTCGATACACGGTACACGATGCACCGAGCACGAGTCAAAAATTTTCTTATATCTTTGCTTACACCGTACACCAGACAACACGCACTGTTCGGTACACACTACATGGTTCACCACGTACGGGGCACGGTAGAAAAAATGTTTTGGCGTACACCAGACACCGCAAATTGTTCGGTACTTAGTTTCACCCACATTACGATGTCAGGTTACTCAGTAGCAGTCTAATGCTTTAAGAAGTCATAGGGATTTACTGCAGTTAATTCAAAAAAATTATAGGGATTCAAGCACGTCGAATACCCTACGTGGAGTATGCGTCTCAATTGCAAGACAGCAGCTGTCGCATGCACGTGGGTTTTAAGAGAACAACTGCAAGTCTACTAGCAGCCGATTTTTTTACCGTATAGTCGTTGGGCTCTCGAGTCTGAAATTCCGAGATCGAGGAATCCAGAAATCCAAGTTCTTTGAGCTGTATAAGTTTGTATTCTTATTTTTAAGCTCCGAGTCAAGGTTCGGACTCAGTATTCTTCGTTGCACACTCATGAGTCCAGAAATCAGAGTCTAAAGACTCGAGTACTTGGACACGAGAGTATAACAGCTTGAATTTCGCTCGGAATTGCGGATTTGACTTTGTATCCTCTGGACTCCGAGTCTTTGTCCAGCAATTGATTTTACAAAGTCATAGGAATTAAACGCAGCAATTCTTGGAAGTCAAAGTTGGACGTTGTGAAAGCGAGTTTTGAATACAGGGCTACCGGATTACAAGTCACGCGCTCTATTCAATGAACCCTACCGGATCGCTTATAATCTTTAAATTAATCTTACAGGCCTAATCTTTATAATCTTTTACCCCTTTTGAGAAGTCGTCTCCGATCAGTTTTTTCGACCTGGTGTACTTCGACTACGAATGCTTGTGTGTATGATACAGGTAGGGTATAGTAGACATATAGTATCGGGGGAGCAACGACTCCTTCCAGTTAGGGGTTGATTTGAGGTCCGACCCCCCCAAAATTCACGTCTAAAAAAAAAAATTAAAAAAAAAAAAAAAAAAAGTTGAGTAAATAGACTGGTTGATTATTCCCCAAGCTCTAAACCCTCCAATGCCCTGGGCGGCTGAGTTCAATAAATAAACTGACGAGCTATCCCCCAAGCTCTAAGCCCCCAAATAGCCTGGGCGCCCGAGTTCGACAAAAAAACTTATCGGCTGTCCCCCAAGCTGTAAACCCCCAAATACCCTGGGCTTCGAGTTCAATAAATAAACTAATTAGCTATCTCCCAAGCTTCAAACCCTAAGCGTACTTTATATTTGAATATCAAGTCCATAAAAAAGTGTTAAAACAAACGAAAATTTGTACACTTTTCTCGAAATATGTCTCATTCTTAGAAGCATTTGATTTATAGTTTAAAAAAAAAAAAATTGTTGATAATGTTGCAAACAAATAGTTAAACAATAAGTTAAAACTTATATCGTTTTCCTAATCAACCACGCCATTTTGGAGTTAAAAATTTCAGACTTACAACTTTATGATATAACTTGCATAAAACACGCGCTCGCTTCGTTCGCTCGCGCATAGACAAATTTATTCAATAATATCAAATATTGTGATATTATGATATTACGAAATGATTAAATTTTGTTTTGAGTATAACTTTAATCAAAAATATTTTAAAACACAAACCTAAAACCATATTACTGATGAAAAAAACAAAAAAAGTCTTTCAAATGTCTGGGCTTCTTCGAATATAGATGAATACATACCCCAAATGAGCAACCCGAGACATACCAGTACAATTTTTCAAACAAAATTTGTTCGAAAATTTCTATTCTTTGGCTTTCGAGGGTGAAGATTATGAATCTGACTTTCAATTTGAATCTAATGACTCTAATAAGGTCTATACTCAAATAAAGTTAATTTGAAATTTTTGCTCCATAAATCGAACCGTAATAGGTTTTTGTACACTTAAAGCATTAGACTGCTACTGAGTAACCTGACATCGTAATGTGGGTGAAACTAAGTACCGAACAATTTGCGGTGTCTGGTCTACGCCAAAACATTTTTTCTACCGTGCCCCGTACGTGGTGAACCATGTAGTGTGTACCGAACAGTGCGCGGTGTCTGGTGAACACAAAACGTTTTTTTCAACCTTGCACCGTACGTGGTGCACCGTGTACCGTGTACCGAGCAGTGCGGGTTGTCTGGTGTACGGTGTACGCAAAGTTATAAAAAATAGTTTCACCCGTGCACGGTGCATCGTGTACCGTGTACCGAACGGTGTGCGGTGTCTGGTGTACGCCAAAACATTTTTTCAACCTTGCACCGTGCGTGGTGTACCGTGTACCGTGTACCGAGCATGGCGCGTTGTCTGGTGTACGGTGTACGCCATGATATAAAAAAAACATTTTTTGAACCGTACGTGGTGTACGGTGCACCGTGTACGAAACAATAGCAAAACAAAAACTTTTCCCTACTTTCCGCCGTGCACCGTGCACCAAAAAGCTCCTCCGTACACAGTGCACCGTGTACCGTGTACATAAAAGCTCTTTTGGTAGAGCGCCCGTGCACCGTGCGCCGTGCAACGGTACACGGCGATAGTACCTAGACACAGCCATAAAACAAATGATAAAAATAAATTCTTTCTCAAGTTAATTACAGATTTATTTGAAAATAAATATGAATTTAACATTTTTTCTTGATAAAACCATTAAAATTCATAAAGATAGTTTTTAAATACTAATTTATATAAATGTTTCTTCATCTAAAATAGGGGGGCTTAAATAAACTAACCCACCGACTACTGTAAAAATGTCATCATGATGAGGCATTAAATTCCACTGAATTCTACTTTGAAACATTTTTGAAATTTTCACTCGTTGAATTGCTCTTTCAACGTGCACTCTGACTGCAGCAATTTTTCTAGTCATTTGAAAATCTTGGAATGAAAATTGATTGTTGCTGCCAAGCTTAGCTGTACGCCAAAGTTTAATATTATTATCTAAACACTCTGATTCTATTTCAAATCCCTTGTCAGTCATGACTGCATCAATGCCTGGTGTAAAATTTTCAATCATCTTGCTGTGATTAAAGATGGCTTTATCGGACGACTTTCCTCCAAACACTGCACTCACTCCAATTATTTGACCTGCCGGACTAACTGCAATCAAAACTTTAACTGTGTGAGTTCCTTTATAATTGGAGTATAGTCTTATTCTACATTTTAAGCAACTAGGAACTT
Organism: Encarsia formosa; assembly: GCA_038277355.1. Lineage (NCBI taxonomy): Eukaryota > Metazoa > Arthropoda > Insecta > Hymenoptera > Aphelinidae > Encarsia > Encarsia formosa. The sequence goes on from CM076184.1 coordinate 72,923,144, forward strand.
GAATAGGGATTTCTGTACAATCTATTGGCGTCGGCAAAGCCGACGCCAGCACGCGTGCGTGAATGATGCATTTTACGCACTTATTATATAATATACTATTTCATTAAATAAAAAAAGGAATTATACATTAAAAAAAAAAGAAATAATAAATTACAAAAATATTGACAACATTGTGAAAACATATTGGAAAAATCAGTCGAAAAAATTTACCAAAGTGTTGGCGAAAAAAATATTAAAGTGCTGTTCTGAGTTTTACTCAGTCATTTTTTGAACGATTTTGATGCAGTTCTTTTTGAATATACCTTTCAAGTTTCAGTACACTACTACGGAGCATTTTTTTGAAAATATTTTTTTAATTAAAAGCTTTTGGTCAAAGGATCTCGCCTGACTTCCCCTTAATTAATACAGATATTTTTTCAATGCTGGAAATTTGACCGTTTAGTCTTCATGTTATGTAATTTAAATTTTCAATAATTGTAAGCTTAAAAAAAAAAATATTTGAATGGGTAAAGCTTAATATTTTAAAGATTTTATACCTTTCATTACGTTGAGTAGTAGCAGATACAAGCCCAAACATTTTTTTAGCCAGAACACCAAAGCAAACAACCCATCTGGCTTTATGATTATAGCAAAAGTGATAGAAAGTACGCTAGTTTAATCAGACTTCCACTAAAATTTTACAGAACTGGTAGAGAGACAGATTTTTTTCCAGCTTTTTTCAGTCGCATGAAGGTACGGGAAAGTTTTCGTATATTCTAGTCACAAATTTAATATTGATTGTTCTATTTTAAGCGCTTTAGACTCTACAATTGTAAATTTTATTGTGCTTGTGAAATTTTGTCAAAGCTTTATTATTTCTAATACGATAAAGACAATCAATTTTAAGTTTTCTATTTATATTGATTTATTTATTTATTTACTCTTTTTATTATATTTCTCAATAAGTGTTCAAATATTTACCGAATAATATCAAGAAATTATTTAGGTCCAATTTTCTATACAAAAGTCAAGTCAATCATGTAATGAATGGTAGATCCATACTTTTTAAAATTGATGATGCTCGTATTTTTTTATTATTATTTCAGAACAACAAATCTTACATGGCATCATTTATAACAGTTCATTATAAAAAATTAAAGTATTTTAAAAAACCTTAATGCTGTTACTCATAAAACACAATTTTTCTAAATTTGAACTGACGTAGATAGGACATTTATAAGCAGAGTTTCTTAAATTACACGCCAAGAATTTATCATTATTTATTTCAATATCGATTTCATTGAATTAAAATTAAACCCTTCCAAATTACATTAATTTTAAAATAAAACTAACTTAAAATAAACTATCATTAAGTAAAATTATGAAATGTACTTAAATTTTTTAAATTTAAGATATAACTCTTTTTAATCTACAAAAAATAAAAATTTTGCATAATGTATAATCCTATTATATATATATATATATATATATATATATATATAAACAAAAAAATAAAAATTATATTATTCGGTAAACCAAAGGCTTGATTGGTACTGGTGTTTGGGTGAAAGCGGAGTTAGTCCATAAACTGCAGTTGACTGCATATGCGCCGGCAGTGGATGAGTTGTATGAGATGCAAGAAGTGGCCGAGTTGAGCCATGATGAGCTGGAGGTGGCATCACTCGACTAGAATCGTACAATGTCATTGGTGATGAGCTGAAACAAGAATCATTTTTTTTTTAATCAAAACAATGTTGTGAAGGCTAGCGAGAAATTGAAAATTTTTGATAGTTTTTTATTGACATATTCATATCGCTCATTCTATTAAAAATTTTTACTAAGCCTATGTTTTCTCATTTTCTTAAAATTGACTTATTAAAAAAATCTCATTTAATTTATTTCAAGTCTGATTAGATAAAACCTAAGCCTATGTTTTCTCATTTTCTTAAAATTGACTTATTAAAAAAATCTCATTTAATTTATTTCAAGTCTGATTAGATAAAACTTATCCATTTAGAATTCAAGTGAAAAATTTCAGATTAATGACATAAAATGTATCACTTACATGATTTTTTACTCAAATAGAAGATGGTATAAATTATTCAATCGAATACATAAAAATCCATTCATTTTATGTATTATGAAAATATAATTCAAATTCAATTATAAAACATTCAAAGTGTTTTATATTATATTTTTTATATAATTCGTTGTTAGTTTTTCATTTATCCATCCAGAATATCATACTAAAATTCTTCGTTATTCTTAGATAATATTCCTAGTAACTCTGATTACTGATAAAGTCATTTACTAAGTTATGTTTATTTGTATTGATTAATTGACATGCAATTTTGCATTGATGAAATATTCAAACTGGTTAAAGTCTAATGTAAAGGGAGAACTTTTTGAGGCAATGACTTAATATAACAAAAGTTTTTAAGATCTCTTGTCACAATTAAATTGATTTAAAAAATATAATGTATAATTTAGTATAAAATTTTAAATGAACAGTTTGAGCACATGAAAATAAATTTACTCTTCCATCCTCAATCCTGATGATGGATTCCAATGATGATTCTTAAAGCAAATTTAGGTGTGTTTCAAATTTTAAAATTTTATCGGTTTCATGATAAAAGTTTGGTATTTCTGTTGACCTTAATTCAAGACCAACTAGAAGTAGAACCATAAACTCAAAATTATTGAATCATGTAAAAAATTAGTATATAATCTTACATTAGCTAAACTCTGATTTAATTATAATTCTGATTATAGTTTGATTCCCAGCATCTAGATTTTAAACCAAAGCTTAAGCGAATACCTATTTTATTTATCAAGCCAATGAAGCTTTGTATTTGCTAAACAACTCTTAAATTTGTTTTTCTAAAACTTGAATTTGATTAAAGTTTAATTTAATGACATGAATTAAAGTTTGCAAATGCTTTGAAAAACTAGAATTAAAAAATTCTAAAGAGCAACATAGAGCAGTAACTTATATGACTGACCTGTCCACTGAGGTAAAATCTAAAAGAACTTACTTTTAAAAAAGTAAAAAATAACGGCGAGATGTTTTTTCATTTGAAAAATGGTATCAGAGTTAAAATTCAGTTAAAATTAACAAAAAAAAAAAAAAGAACACATAAAAGAGAAAATATTCAAGCCATTTAGTAAAATTATACATATATTATACTAATGCTTCTAATATTTTCTTTAAAATGAACTCTTGAAAGTAGTAAAATCAAAATAATATTGAACGGACGAGTTTTATGCAATCTAACAAAAAGTATTCTTGACAAACAATTCTTTTTCTTGAAAAGGAAATCAGTTAAAATTAACAATAAGAAAAAGAACACATAAAAGAGAAAATATTCAAGCCATTTAGTAAAATTATACTTACGTATGTTATACTAATGCCTTTAATATTTTCTCTAAAATGAACTCTTGAAAGTAGTAAAATCAAAATAATATTGAACGGACGAGTTTTATGCAAACTAACAAAAAGTATTCTTGACAAACAATTTTTTTTTCTTGAAAATGAAATTGACAATTTATGAAATTTATTTGTCATTCAATGTTGATGAAAATTATTCATTGATCTCGACGCGGAGCCATTTTGTATTTAAAATTATTCAATATTAAAAACTACTAGTTATTTTGCCTTTACATAAACATTTATGCAAATCCACTTCTGAGTCAAAATTTCTGAAATCGGACAGAAAAACAAAACTTTCGAAATTCGATAGCCTTTGTACGCAAAAGTCAAGTGTTATGCTTTAAAAAAAAGCCAGTAAAGTTTTTTTTTTAAATAATAATTTTTCTAAAAGTTATAAACAATCAAAATTTTAGGTGACTATTTTTTTAAATCGCCATTTCTAGAGAACTATTTAATAAAAGTTTACAAAATTTTAACAACGACTTCACAAATAAGTAGAGAATTGAATGATAAATAAATTAAAAAAAAAAAATTTAATTTGTTTATAAAAAATTAATTTTTTAATAAACAAATGAAAATTTAATAAACTTCTCATATGGGTGGGCCAAAATTTTTTCAACGATATTTTTCTTTAAAGTGTTACCTAGAAGTACGTGAAATAAAATTTTGGTAATATTCACAAGAACAAAAGTTGTGAATTTTTAAAGACCGCAAAACGAGCGTTGCGACGAGCACGGCGAGGTGACGGAGCCACGGCGCACGACGCTACCGCTTCACGCGCGCTCGCATAACTATTTACATTTTCCGATTATTTTCAAAAATTGGGTTTCTTAATGACTGCGTTTTTACTTACCGTAAGTATGCTAATAAAAAATTTACTTTATATTTACATATAAATTTATATTCAAAAATATAAGTTTATTCATTACAAAATTATTTTTCGATTTCTAACTAATTTTGTTTTATTAAATACGAATTTATCACTATATATTTTTAAGCAAATATTTTAATTAACATTTCGAAAATCTTAAACATTTTTTTGGAAAAAAACACACTTTCACTCCCTTATTTAAAAGTTTGAAATCATTGGCTAAGCGGCAAAAATGGCGCGCTTAAACAATAGTAGCTCAATTGTTTTATTCGATTGTTTTTTTTTGTTCAATGAGAAAAACACGTGTGCCTCTGAAGCCTGCATTGCTGCAAGATAAGCGTTGTTTTCGGTTGTTTATTCTCAGTTTGTGTGTTTTTATTATGACTCCTCCACCAAAGTGCTGTAATCCGTTGAAAAAAAAGGGTCATAGTTGTTACAGAAAAAATTTAAAGTTTATATCGGAAAATTGCGATCCAAAGTTAAAAGAGTTATTCGGTTGTTACATTTGTGCTTCCTGTAAGACCCAAGCTTATGAAAAAAAAGAAACGATTCAATTCGAAAAACAGAACTTTGAAAAAAAAGAAACTGATAAGGGCGATGAAGGAAAAGATCAAGAAGAAAGTGAAGAAGAGCAGATTGTAGATTTGACGAAAGGTGATGAAGACTATACATGCTATAGAATAGATCAGTTGACAAAAAGAAAAAAGCTCGCGTCTGAAATTCACGAAGTAATTGTTGCTACGCCAGCTAAAAAAATTAATTTGAACTTAATAGAAAATGACCAAAATTTTCGAAACACAATCTTTAAAAGTAATGTAAATACTTGGATCGAAGATTTTAAGTTGAGATTATCTAATGCCTCAAGAGGAGAAAAAATCTGTTTGCTTACTACAATTCCAATTAATAATTGGACGATTCGAGAAGCAGTAAAAGAATTTGGGGTTACTAAATACATGGTCACGACTGCAAAAAAATTACAAATAGAAAAAGGATGCGCATCTCGTCCTGATAAAAAAACGGGTCGAGGATTAAATGAAAATCTTCTTGAAAAAGTCAAAGATTTTTATCTGTCTGATGATATTAGTAGAGTGATGCCCGGTGTAAAAGATTACAAGTCAGTAATTGTTGACGGAGAACGTCATCATGAGCAGGTAAACTATTATTGATAGTTTTAGATTAATTTTATTCACTATTCCTCTTAGCGCGCAAGCGCGCGGAATTGTATTAAACTTTCGTGGTTATTAATTCATTGTTTTTGTTTATATACTAATTATTATTATTTTCATGATTTTAATCTGATAATTTGGAACACTTGATTAAATAAATATTATTTTTTATCAAATTGCGAATCTATTATCTAAATGTTTTAATTGAATTGTAATATACAAATTAAAAATAAAAATTTAAATTTCAAATTTGGTTTTTCAACCAATTATATTACGAATGAAATGCTGACATTATTTTTGGGTTCTCTCTTTTATCTTGCGATTTATCTTCCCATTCGGTAGTTTCGATAATTCTGACGTATTCGTTTACAATATATTTTTTTTTATTCAGTCTTTTTTCTATTCAGTTTTTTTTTTATTTACAAGTAAATATGTTTATTCCTAGAAACGTTTATTAATGGGTAACTTAGAAGACCTACACACTGAATTTATAAAAAAGTACCCTGAAGAAAAAATATCATTGGCAGTATTTAGGCATCTCAGACCACCGCAGTGCATATTAGTCGGAGCTAAAGGCACGCATAATGTGTGCGTGTGCAAAATACATGGCAATTTAAGACTTAAGATAAATGGACTTCAACGAGAACTACTAAAAAAGAAAATTAATTTTACTGTAAATTATCGAGAATGGTTGAAAAACATTATTTGCTCAACTCCAACTACTGATTGCTTTCTTGTAGATTGTCGAAAATGTCCCGGAACGAATCAAGTTATCAAAGATTTAACAGAAAATTTACAAAAATGTGAAATAGACAGCATCACTTATAATCAATGGGTCACAACAGACAGGTTTCGTAAACTATATAATTTCTAAAAAATAATTTTTTTGTTTAATTTTATTATTTTTTCATACTGTCTCTTTTTTTTAAAAGGTGCCAACTGTTAAGTAAAACTGAAAATATACAGATTTTTACGGAAAGTCTTGCAGAAGATCTCCCAATTGTGTTAAAACATGATTACATAGCCCAATCACAAGCAGCGTATCTTGAAAAGCTGAAAAATTCACTGAAGAGTGGAGAGTTTTTGGTTACTCTGGATTTTTCAGAAAATTATTCATTTCATGTACAAGATGCTATACAGTCACAACACTGGTCCAAAGATCAAGCCTCTTTGCATGTGTATGTAATTTATTGCAAAGAAAATAATGTTGTGAGAAACATCAATTATGTGGTTTTGTCAGAAGTCGAAAATCATGACGCTACAGGAGTATATTTGTACAACGCAAAAATGATTTCTTTTTTGAAAAAAAAATTTGGTACCAAAAACGTTAAAAAACTATTTTATTTTTCTGATGGCGCGGGGTCGCAGTATAAAAATAAATTTAATTTTTTAAATTTATTACATCACCGAGCGGACTTCAAAATTTCAGCTGAATGGCACTTCTTTGCTACTTCACACGGAAAAGGTGCCTGTGATGGCATAGGTGGATGCGTAAAAAGAAACGCTTATCGAGCAAGCTTACAAAATAACATCCAAATTACAACTACAAAAACTCTTTTTGAATGGGCTGAAAAATTTTTTAAAAAAATTAATTTTGGCATGGTCATGACGAAAGAGTATGAAGAAATGAAAAAAAAACTCGAGCCACGTTTCTCGAAAGCCAAAACCATTAAAGGGACACGCCAATTCCACTGTTACATACCAGTAAATACTAAAAAATTAAAGTGTAAAGTTATTTCAGCTCACAAACAATTTTTTGTTCATAGAATGTAGTGATAAATTCGTATTTAATAAAACAAAATTAGTTAGAAATCGAAAAATAATTTTGTAATGAATAAACTTATATTTTTGAATATAAATTTATATGTAAATATAAAGTAAATTTTTTATTAGCATACTTACGGTAAGTAAAAACGCAGTCATTAAGAAACCCAATTTTTGAAAATAATCGGAAAATGTAAATAGTTATGCGAGCGCGCGTGAAGCGGTAGCGTCGTGCGCCGTGGCTCCGTCACCTCGCCGCGCTCGTCGCAGCGCTCGTTTTGCGGTCTTAAAAAATTCACAACTTTTGTTCTTGTGAATATTACCAAAATTTTTTTTCACGTACTTCTAGGTAACACTTTAAAGAAAAATATCGTTGAAAAAATTTTGGCCCACCCATATGAGAAGTTTATTAAATTTTCATTTGTTTATTAAAAAATTAATTTTTTATAAACAAATTAAATTTTTTTTTTTTTAATTTATTTATCATTCAATTCTTTACTTATTTGTGAAGTCGTTGTTAAAATTTTGTAAACTTTTATTAAATAGTTCTCTAGAAATGGCGATTTAAAAAAATAGTCACCTAAAAGTTTGATTGTTTATAACTTTTAGAAAAATTATTATTTAAAAAAAAAACTTTACTGGCTTTTTTTTAAAGCATAACACTTGACTTTTGCGTACAAAGGCTATCGAATTTCGAAAGTTTTGTTTTTCTGTCCGATTTCAGAAATTTTGACTCTTCTGGGAGCAGAGCTTTTCAGAAGCCAAATTTTTATTCAAAATTTCACGGCACTTCTTCATTTGAACATGCACAAATAAAACTTTTTTTTTCTAAAATTCAGCTGTAAAATAGAATATTAATCTTTTTAAAAGGTGGCACAATAAAATTTACAAATGTAGAGTCTAAAGCGCTTAAAATAAAACAATCAATATTAAATTTGTTACTAGAATATACGAAAACTTTCCCGTACATTCATGCGACTGAAAAAAGCTGGAAAAAAATAATTTTGAGTTTATGGTTCTACTTTTAGTTGGTCTTGAATTAAGGTCAACAGAAATACCAAACTTTTATCATGAAACCGATAAAATTTTAAAATTTGAAACACACCTAAATTTGCTTTAAGAATCATCATTGGAATCCATCATCAGGATTGAGGATGGAAGAGTAAATTTATTTTCATGTGCTCAAACTGTTCATTTAAAATTTTATACTAAATTATACATTATATTTTTGAAATCAATTTAATTGTGACAAGAGATCTTAAAAACTTTTGTTATATTAAGTCATTGCCTCAAAAAGTTCTCCCTTTACATTAGACTTTAACCAGTTTGAATACTTCATCAATGCAAAATTGCATGTCAATTAATCAAAACAAATAAACCCAACTTAATAAATGACTTTATCAGTAACCAACCACTTGTTCGCTTGCTACTCTTTTGTCTTATAGGAAAATGAAAAAGTTGAACATACTTTTTTAAATGTGGTATTAAAAAAATTTTTCCTTATAATAAGATAAATGACTGAAAAAAAGACAAGTTTAAGAAACTGGTGAAAGATAAAAAAATCAGAAAGATCAAAAAATTTTATAAACATGGTTAATTTTTTGTTTTAAATAGTTAAAAGTTCAGAGTTAACTGTAAAAAATGTTTGTCTGTGATTTGTCAAAAAATGTAAATTTTAAGTGTAATTTTAAAATTATCTATAAAAGATTTAATTTAATGAAATTTTAAATATAATTTTAAAGGTAATATTATATCAATCAAAAAAGAAATTAATCTTTGGATGATGACTCGGATACCAAAAGATGTAATTTCATGAATTTTGTGGCTTTATTATATTCTTACATTTTCATTCCAAGTCAGGATAAGAATAAAGACGGATCAATAAAAATATGATAACAAATTAAGATGAATAACAACAATACTCAATAATTATACAAAAATGATAAGCCAACTAAATAACTTATTTGAAAAGCAGTGTTTTCATTTTCATCTACCTCACTTTCATCAACTTTTATAAAAAATTTCAGCATGAACATACACTAAAAAAAAAAAAAAAAAACTTGGGTCATTAACTTTTATTAAAAAAATTAAAAGTTAGCAGTTATAAATCATTATTATCATTATTATGAATAATAATGTATAAAAAAAAAAAAAATGAATTTTTATTGTAACGTACGCGCAGTTAAATATTTTGAAATTTTATTTTATTTTTCTCCATAGTGGGAATTTTCCAAAACCTTGAAACTCCAGAAAACTCGGAGAAAAGCAGGCACAGGGGGAACACATGACCTTCTTATCGCTTGCAGGCGCTCTCGCCAGCGCTTATCCGAGTTTTCATCGCTTCAGCATGAGGCCCTTGAGTTTCCGCTGAGAAAAACTCAAGGACGCGTCGTTATGTTTCCCCCCTAAAAGAGAAAATAATATTACACAGAAATATTTACGTAGTTTTGAGAATTATGTTTTTCCTTATTTAAATAAATACTCGCAAATATTTCTGCGTAAATCTATCTTAATTTAATTTTGCCTTAGTTAAGTTTTATCATTTTTGAAATAAACCTGGGTTAGCTGCAATAGTACCTTATCTATTTGAACTAAACGTATTAATTCGCGACGCCATAAAGAATTATTTATAAAATATGGACCAAAAATTTATTAATACTGATAATAGTTAATGTACCTAAATTATAAAGTATTCATGAATATTGTAATACCAAAGATTTTGTAATTATACCCTCATTTTACATTTCTACCCAGGAAAATTTTACAATTATACTTATAAACGATTATTAATAGACTTATTTTTATAAACAATACTTAATACTTATAAACAATTATTTATAGACAATTGTTTATAAACTAGGGTATAATAAACTTTTTATTTTATTCTTAAACTTTCATTTTTATTCTTTGTAAAGGAAGTGATTTTGATCTAGGTTGGAAGGATTTAAATGTTAAATTATTTAATTATCTACCCATTTGTTTTTGGCCATGCACATATACATTTTTCTGATTTAGTTATCCCCTCCAACCAACTTCAAAGTCAGCTCCTCCATGCCATAGGCAAAGATAAAAAGAGAGAGAGAGAGAAGAAAAATCAGGGACCAATCAAAATTTGGAAAAGCTAGCCGGCGCCGCTCCTGCAAGGGCCTCAAGCTATCCCCTCCAATTTTCCAATATCAGCATCCAAAAAAATCCCTTAAAACGAGCTGCACTAGCCCGGAGCAGTCAGTTACAGACATCCTAGTGACCTGTGCTCATTAGCTCCGAGTGACTTAGGCGCTCCTTCAGTTTTCAAATTAACTTAGAGTGACTTAGGCGCTCACAGTGTTTGTTTTCCAGTGGTGACTTAGGCACCACGTACCCCCTCAACCCTAGTGCAGAAAGGTTCCGGCGCACATCCTAGGAGTGACGCGGCTTTGGGTCCCAAGGCTCTTTCGACGCACGGATTTCAAATTTTCTCTCCCTCTCTCCAATTAAATTGAACTTTAGTAGTAAGTAAAACTTTTATAAAACCTAACTTTTCAAAATAAATACCTTTTTTTTTTTACTGTAATAAAAATTTCAAACTTATCATTTTAAACCAAAAATCTAACACAAAATTTATTACCCTATCAACCAAGAAACAGAATTATATTTTAATTAAATATATATATATTTACAAGGCTATATTTTAGCCTACAATAAAATATTTACTCAATTAAGCTATATTTTAGCTTTACAACCTTAAAATCATTAACTATATTTTAGTTGTGATATTTTAAGTTTGAGTAAACTGGATTATATTTTAATCCGGAACAAAGATCATATAAGGTAAAGGCTATATTTTAGCATAAACCAAAACCAAATTATATTGAAAGCTATATTTTAGCATAAACAAGAACTATATTTTAGTTCAAAATAACAACAAATGAGCTATATTTTAGCTTAAACAAAAACTATATTTTAGTTCAAAATGATAACAAAAACAAGCTATATTTTGGCTTGAACAAGAACTATATTTTAGTTCAAAATAACAACAAATAAGCTATATTTTAGCATAAACAAGAACTATATTTTAGTTCAAAATAACAACAAATAAGCTATATTTTAGCTTAAACAAGAACTATATTTTAGTTCAAAATAATAACAAAAACAAGCTATATTTTGGCTTGAACAAGAACTATATTTTAGTTCAAAATAACAACAAAAACAAGCTATATTTTAGCTTGAACAAGAACTACATTTTAGTTCAAAAATAACATTAAATTAGGCTATATTTTAGCTTAAAAGAAGGACTATATTTAGTCTTTCATAGACATACAATACCTTACATAAAATATTTATACTAAGAACTAACCAAAGAAGGACAAAAAGGACTGGGTACGCTTTTAAGTGTTTAAACTGGGCAAGAACCCAACCCGTAGGAGTCAGGTGGCAACCGCTCGACACCTGAACTCAACAAATACTCTTCCTGATCAGTCGCTAAGGCTGAACGGGAGCGAGTGCTTGTAAGATAGAAACAACAAAATAAAGCAATCCTGAATCAAAACAGGATTGCCACATTATTATTACTATCAGTTAAGTAAAAAAAAAAAAAATTAGTAGAGATCGTGGTAGAGATAGAGATATTTATTTTTTTAATAACACAGCATTTTTTTTAATAATTTTGATAATAATAATAATATACACTTTCATTATACACTGTTATATACTAACTATTTCACACATTTTATTTTCTCATTTCAAATATGCACGTTTGAAGCACTAATAATAAAAGCATCAATTTTTTCTCCATAAGCAACAATAACACAATGATCGAACTGACGAAGTTCATCGAAGGTCATATTTATTTTATTTTGATAATGAAAAAAAAAAAAACAACATGTCACCTACACCTCAGATTATTATATTGACTGAAACATCTCTTCATTGTGGCATCAGTAATAGTGAACTTGGTCTGATAGGTTATGATGTTTACAGACTTGATAGACACACATATGCAAATTCACCTGCTGGTGGTGGTATACTGATAGCTATTTCAAATCTTATCTCCTCTAAATTTATTTCACTCCAGCCTGATCCAAACTCTTCAACTGAACAGTTATTTGTTGAAATAAATCATCAAAATTTTCATTTTATTCTTGGTGGTGTTTACATACCTCCTGCCAGTGAAACTCATATTTACACTCATCACTGTGATACTATTAATTATTTGAAATCAATTTATACTAGTCATGATTTCTTGATTGTTGGTGATTATAATCTTCCTGATACAACCTGGTCATCTGATTCTGTTTTATTGGCATCCTATAATGGTAACTCTAACTTGATTAGAAAAAATGTTGAAGCCACCCTCAACTTCTTCGGTGGAGATGGTTTTTCTCAACTGTATCCTGTTCATAATCTGAAAGGTTATACTTTGGATCTTCTCTTCAGCTCAATCACTGGACATCATGAAATTATACCGTCTACTGATTCCTTGGTCAACATTGAAGAACGTAATCATTTTCCTATTTTTATTCAATTACCTACCAGATTGTTAAATACAGTTAAACTAAATCCATGTAAACTAAACTTTAGGAAGGCTGATTATGCCAGCATTGTAAATTCTTTGAATGACATGAATTGGGATGATTGTTTATCCGATCTTGACATGGAAGGTGCTGCAGACAAATTTTATGAGATTTTGGATTGCTCGTGTGTTGGTAATGTTCCTAGATCCAGATCTGTTGATAATTCATATCCTGAGTGGTACTCGGATAAGCTTATTGGGCTGATTATTAGCAAAAAGAAATCTCATAAAATCTGGTTGCAAACTGGTCATAATGATGATAAAATTTTATTTAAAAAACTTAGAGCTCAATGTATTCGGCAATCTAAATTAGATAGGGATTGTTATTTTGATAAAATTGAAGTAAGATCTGTTAAGAATATCAAGAATTTTTGGAATTATATTAATAAATTAAATAAAACGAATGAATATCCAAATTCTATGTTTCTTGATGGTAAATCAGCAAGTGATCCTGCTGGTATTACTGAACTTTTTGCTGAGCATTTTAATTCAGTTTATTCTCTTGATGTTGAAAATGTTGGGAACATTTACCAGTCTGATGAATTTGTTGATACGTTTGAAATTAGTGATGATGATATACACCGGGCATTGAAAGATTTAAAGGGTAGTTTTTTAGTTTCGGCTGACGGCTATCCATCTCATTTTCTTAAAAATTGTGGTTCATCTCTTGTTAAGCCACTTAGACTGCTTTTTAATAAATCACTACAGACTGGTATGGTCCCTAACATTTGGAAAATCTCTTTTGTAACACCAATTTATAAAGCTGGAGATAGGAATGACATTAAAAATTACAGACCAATCTCTTTGTTGGGATCTGTGTCAAAACTTTTTGATTCAATTATGGCCACTAAACTTACTGATCTTTTCATTTCTAAGATAACTAATGCCCAACATGGATTTATTAGAGGTAAATCCACAGTGACCAACTTATTTCTTTAAAGTAATTATATTCATGAATGTTTTTCAAATTCTATTCAAGTTGATTCAATATATCTAGATTTTCAGAAAGCGTTTGATAGAGTTGATATTAATATATTGTTGATGAAACTTTGTAATTTAGGATTTAATAACAAACTTTTATCATGGCTTCATTCTTATTTGAAGGATAGAATTCAAAGAGTGAAAGTTAAGGGCCATTTGTCTGAACCTGTTTTTGTTTCTTCAGGCGTCCCTCAGGGATCTCACTTGGGGCCTTTTTTATTCCTTCTCTTTATTAATGATATAGTTAATGATCTAACTTTTGCCAAAATTCTTATATTTGCTGATGATGTCAAATTATTTTTTAATATAATAGATAATTCTGATTGTGTTAAACTGCAAAATGATCTCAACACTATTCTAAATTGGTCAATACAAAACAAGATTAATCTTAATATTAATAAATGCAAAATTATTTCTTTTTATAATACTAAGCAAAAAATAAATTATTGTTACTCAATTGGTGTTACTTTATTAGATAGAGTTGAATATATTAATGATCTAGGTGTTATTTTTGATTGTAAGTTAAAATTTGAGACTCATATTAATGCTGTGATATCTAAGCCTTCTAGACTGTTAAATTTTATAATTAGATCTTCTAAAGAATTTAAGAAACCAGAAACTATTATTTCTTTATATAAATCTATTATACTACCTCATATGTTATATTGTTCTCAAATATGGACTCCATATACTGAGACTCTTATAAATAGACTAGAACGTATTAACCATCGATTTTTGAGATATCTATCTTTTAAGAATGGTACTCCAATGAGTTTCCTAGATCATGATTATAAAAATATAACTAATTTATTCAAAATTCCTAGTATCAAGTCTCAACATTGCTATTACGACTTATATTTCGTCTATAAAGTATTGAATGGACTCTTATTAGAATCCGATTTGGTTGATTTGTTTCCTTATCGCTCGTTGAGATTTGATCTTAGAGGTGCGAGAGTTCTAATTGAGAGGAATTCAAAATCTTCTTTTGATTTCTTCTCATCTCTTAATAGATTACGTAGATGTTGGAATACCTCCCCAATAAATTTAAGAAATTGTGATAATAATTTAAGCGTATTTAAGAAACAATGCAAAGCTTTTACTTTTATATATAATTAAATAGTAGGTTAATCCTTCTTGTAAAGGACTTTATGTCCGTTGATGATGTTGTAAATAAATAAATAAATAAATAAATGTCTTTTGTCGAGGCATCAGGACGAGTGCAGACTGACTGCAGACTGCAGAGTACTGCCTGTGCATCGCGTCTCAACAACCTATCGACAAATCTCGATCTCGAAGAAACTCGAAAAGTCGAAAAATCGATCGAGCCAAAGGGCTGAGTACGGAAATCTTAAAAAAAGCTGAAACTCCTGAAACAGCGCATGATAAAAAGAAAAAGGTAATAACTTTTTAAGCAACAATCATTTCGGGACAATTTTTTTTTTTATTGTTCCACAGTTTATTGGCTATTTATAGCACATGAAAGATATGAAAAAAAATTCTTTTATTATGGTTTTCATCTCACGGACTAACCTTGAAAACCAGAAATCACAGTATATATAGCGTACGCTTTTTCACGGTCGTTTTTTAAACCTCTCGCCGTTCAACCGCTACCGCGGTTTAGGATACTTTTTTCAACAACATTTTGAATAAAAAGGTTTCTAAAAACAATCTATCTCTAAAACTTGATGATCCATCTCTAAAAATTTACGAAAAATACCCATAAGCTTAAAAAAAGAACAAAAGAGTCAATAAAGTTAGAATTGGAAGTTATTTTTGAAATTTTTTCATGTGGGAAATCATATTATTAAAAAAGATTACTGGGAACAAGGTCTGAAAAATTTCTATTGAACTCAAATCGGTCTTAGTCATTCACAACAATCTTTTTAATTAATGTGTCGATCATCGCGAAATTTTTTTTAAAATGTTCACATGAGGTTGGAGCCCTAGTTATAGTAGGTTATTGGTTTTTATGGTAGGTTATGTTCATGGTCGCATCATGTGTAACGGAATTCACATCCCGTATCGCGAATCGTCGATAAATTGAAATCGGAAGGTATCGGGGAAGACGGCACCAGCTCGTGGGCCTGTTCGAGCTGCAGCTGGTGTAGGCGCGCGCGCGCGCGCGCGCGTGTGTGTGTGTGTGTGTACGTGATGCTCCGCACTGATTGAGCCTACGCGCGCAGCTTTAATCTCGTTCCGGTAGTTTATCCATGCGGTAGCGTTATCGTGAGCCCTTGTTGTTTTGCGCAAATTGTTTGTTGTTTTGCAGTGTCACGTAGTTTGGTGAAGTGCACTTCACCGTGATGGAAGCAGGGTACGCGTGTGCAAAGGGCCAGCGTGAATCTGTAAGTTATTAACAAGTAAAATTATTGTAAAACTGCGAATGCTGCGTTTCGTGTGTGCTTAGTCATCAGAGAGAGAGTGAGAGAAGTGTGATAAACACGCATCAACAGCAGTGAATCTGAGCGATCGTTTTTTCTCTCAACTTGCCTTCGCTAGTGAATGCAGCTGCTCAGAAGTTTACGACTCCCAAGCAGGAGAAAAAACCATTGCTTGTCTGATCGCACAAAGTACTTTCAAACTAGGAAGGTCAAGGAGCCTGGACAGTGATCAATCGTCAAAAAACCGACAAGTCAGCAATTTTCTCAAGTTCAAGTCGAGTCTTTATCCTCAACGGTTTTTTTTCTGCAGCTATCAGGCGTCTGTACAGAGGGCGCCCCTCTTATTACCGGCGGAGCAAATTCTTGCATGCCGACGCTCAGTAGTGTTTACGCCGACGGCTCACAAAGATTTTGGGTGAAATAACTCTCACAATAACAACAAAGGTAGCGCTACACGGCACGCGCACCAAACTGCTTGAAGTACTTGTGCACTTAACCCACAGTTATGACTACGATCGAAGAATCACTTGTAGATCAAAAGCGTCTGTCTGAGTGCATTGTAGACATGCACGCTGCCGTCGTAGAAAATTATGCAGCACAGTCGTTTACGATTTTTGAGTTTGAGGTTAGATTGGGTCTCCTGGATGATTACTGGAAATCATTCAGGGACAACGATATATTAGTCCAGCGAGATGCCAAAAACAACGCCAACAACCCGTACTTCAAATAGAAATGGTTTGGCCAAATATGAAGCAAATACATAGCGGCTAGAGTTTGGTACTTGAAGCGCATGGCTAACTTTGCGCCACTGCCTCCGCCTCAACAGCTGTTGAATTCAACCACACCTGTCAACAACACGCAGACAACTCCGAGAGTCTCTACGCAACCCTCGGTGCCGCTCGAATTTATCAAATTACCCATCTTCTCCGGAGTACAGAGAGAATGGGACTTCTACAAGGAGCAGATTACAGCCTTGGTCGTCAACGACACTGCGATGCCTCCGATTATCAAGTTCAGACGACTTTAGGGCAGCTTGACTGGTGAGGCCTTAACTACGGTTCAGGGCATTAGAGTGGTTGCTGAAAATTTTGACAACGCGTGGAGGGCCTTGACCGAGAAGTACGACAATAAGCTTCTGCGCTATTTTCTGCAAATGCAAACCTTGGACAAATTGCCGTCTGTCTTTAAGGAGTCTGCTTCACATCTTTCCACACTCCTGAATGCCGTAGATGAGAGAATTAGGGGAGGTGCCCCTACGGGGGGGTAATGGAGCATAATGGATGATCGGGTAAACTAGCGCGTAAATTTTTTAGACTTTAAATTGAAAATTTGAACCAAAACCATTTATAATATTGTTTTTTATCATATGAACTATAATTCCTGCTAAAAAAATCGACTTAAAAACATTTTGACACGTATTTATTCTGTTTGAAAGTTTTGGCTACGATACCTGTAAATCTTGCTGCCTTATTTAAGTGAAAAATTAATATTGAAAAAAATATAATACAATTTTATAATTGCACCCCATAAAAACTTCAAGATTTAAACTTTCAAACGATGTATTTAAGTTTGATAAAATATATTGTTTTCCTATAAATATTGCAAGTTAAAAAAAAAAAACTGATCGGGGCACAAATGGTGCGCTCCGTCGGGGTGTAAATGGCGCGCCATCTGACCGCTTGTGAATCGTAACCTCAAATTAGGTAGATCGATCTTTGATTGTGTTTTTAGTTGTGATTGATTTGTTATGATAATTAATCATTGATTACAACGTTGTGATTTTATTTTGTTGTTGGGTGTAACTTATTCAATATATAGAACGATTTATTATTTATTTCAATATATAGAGCGATTATTTTGAATTCATTTAGTATTATTTTACCATTTCTTTCATTTTTGTGTACTGTTCATTACCAATTCACAGTTTAATACAAAAGTAAAAAAAAAAACTAAAAAAAAAGTTGTGCTAGACTTTTGGCTTTCTGTACATACATCACTTTGTATATCTATATAGGTGCACCATTTGTGCCCCGTCGCTGCGCCGTTTTTACCCCTACGGTAAAATAGTCGGGGCATAAACGGCGTATCAGGTTTTTTTCAAATACATAATTTTTTTATTACAATTTTTTTTTTATTTTAGTGTCAATTCATTCGGAATTCTTCTACCTAGAAGTGGGTACTAAAAAATTTGATTTTGAATGATTAGTTTTTTTACAACAGCGATTTTAAATTAACCACGCCATTATACCCCTACCTCCCCTACCAATCTGCAGAGTCTTGGTCGTCCGACGGAACAATGGGACGACATATTCACTTACATCATCACCTGTCGAGTGGCTGACAGTACCCGACTAGATTGGTTAAAATTTGTGGACGCAGAGAAGGTCGGCGACTTCCCCAAGTACGCCGGCTTGAAAAAATTTATGCAGCAGCGCATCCGTTCCTTGGAGCTGGCCGATTCAAGAACCCTGTCAGAGAAGGAAAACTCTGCAGCCTCGTTGGGCCCTAAACTCCAAGCAAATCAGAAGACTGGCAAGAAATCCTCAGCCGTACACGTCACCACAACGAAGTATTCACGTCAATGCATTCAAGATAGTGTGTGCGGCTAGCAACATCGAGTTTTACAGTCCACTGCCTATACTTAACCCAACCGCGCGTACATCGTCCTCCGCTCATCCCTGAACTCGATCCCCGGGAGATTTCGGCTGCTAGCCTACCAGTCCCGCCTCGCTTTAATATTTGTTCTTTTTTTTGCATTTAAATCGCGATCACGGACGCAGAATTCTTTTCAGGTTTGAAGACAGCAGGAGTGTTGCTCGGATGAACACTCTGTACGCCGTGGAAGCTGCGTCGTCATCAGGGGCTGACTACGAGGGTTGCAGGTGCACCGAGGTGATCCGTCCTGGTAAATAAACAGCACAGTTTATTAACACGCGAATAGCTTCACGGTTACATGGCACCCAACGTAAATTTCTTATAGATTGTCGGTTCGTCCTACTGAAAGAACGGGGGACAATCGATTTCTTTCGCACGCTTTTCTTTCCTTTGTTCGAAATTGGTGAAGTGCGCTGCGGCAGACTCGAGGAAGGATCGTACTGCTGCAAGAGAGAGAGGGAGACAGAGAGACAATTGCGAGCGAATTCTGGCAAATCTGCCGGTGAAAATCAAAACATCGAGATTTCGATGTAAACACGGGAGAAATATTGTTTTTGGGTACCGATTGAGCAGTGACACTTAACTGGTGGATCCGGTTTGCATTTTTTGTTTGTTTTGATTGATTTTTTTTCTTTCTTTTAAGCTTCGTGAATTTTTTTTCTTTCGTGTGCCAGGATATTTATTTTGTACACGTGAATAGTGTCGTGAATCCAGGAATGGATAGAGGGAGAATGGGGATATTTTTTCGAGAGTGTCATTATTTTTTTTGTCGTAGACTCAATCTAAATTAATTTTTCAAGCTTGTAAAATTATTTTGGGAGCTAGAGATTGGGTTTTGTCCATTAAATTCATTGGTCAAACCATATGAGAATTTGAATTTTTAATTGTTTTCCGTTAAGGATTCGGACAAAGTTCGCGTTGTTTTTAGTAGGAGTTTTTGTCTGATTTTCGGGATTTTTCTCGTTTTTCTGTTTTTTTTTTTTTTTTGAGACAAGAAAATTTTCTCCCGGGTACCCGAGTACTGTGACGCTACGCATAACTAGGAAAGAATAATATCTTGAACAACAGCGTCAAGAGCTGGGTCACTAGCAAGTGTAACTTGCGTGCGTGATTTAGTTTTAAATATTATTGGTTATAATTGTATAAATTTACTGTATGGACCGTAAGGTCTAGGTAGGCATACGATAAATAAAAAAAAAATAATAATAATAATAGTAATTGTATAAAACTTTTTTTTTGCGGGTGTTCTCGACTAGTGTTTGAGAATAACCGGGTTTGTAATTTTTAAATTTTATAGGTGGCGTTAGCAACTCAAGCTACTAGCGGCCAACCTTTGATTGCTGATTCTGACGACACGGGTCGTTGACTATGAAATCAGAGTCAAGTTTGTTTTTTCTCGATTAATTTCGAATTTGGTCGGGGAATTTGAAGATTGTCATGAGTCGGGTCAAGGGCATCTGGATGAGAGACAGTCAAACAGCGCCAGACCCAACTCAGCCTAGAACAACTTACGACCTGGCTCATTCTCGAGTACAAGGATAGACCAGACGCCACAAAATGAAGATGACAGTGAGCTGACGATTTTCAACACAGGCTAAAGGTAGGAACCTTCAACCGTACACAAGAGGAGCAGAAACCAGTTCATGACTTCATGACGAAGTTACACTCGTACCTACTCCGTATTAAGCCCCCTATGTGAGAAGAAGAGCAGGTGCAGCTGATGATTCAGAACATGCTGCCCTTCTTACGGAAGGTGGTAAAAAGGGAGGAAATAACCGACATCCCTACCCTGCTCAGAAGAGCTGTAGACGCGGAGAAGATGACGAGGGTAGGCAAGCAATGGAGACCTCCAATAACGCCCAAATTGTCGATTCATCCGGAACTAGCCGACACTTCAACAAAAGCCAGCAAACCATCGAAGGTGAGCGTAGCCGCAACGGCTACAAACACAGAAAAAAAGGTGGTAAATGCGGCCCCATCTGCGTTGAATGACGTCACCGACCAGATAAAGGATTTGTTAAAGAAATTGCTCTCTGAGAAGTCAAGAAATTCTCAGAAGCAAAAGGGAAAGTTTTCGCGACAAAACCAAAATTCGGCGGCCAAGGGAGGATCTGGAAAAGTCAACCGATCAGCTGAGGCGACCTCTCAGCAGAAGAAAGATAAGCAACGCCCACCAATCGAAGAAGTAGAGTGATCTGCGTGCCAAAAGAAAGGTCACTACAGGACGTCTTGCCCCGAGAGGTCAGGAAACGGGAACAGGACAGAACAGTAGAAGTCGGTTCTGATCCACCTGGTTCCCAAGTGAATTCTACTGACAGTATGAGTCAGACCACCTCTTCAGTGGCTGGTGAAAGCTCTGAACATGCGACCAGTCAGCCAACACAGTCTGCAACTCCGACCGGAGAATCCTTTGATTCTACCGATCCGACCAAAACCAACCTCCAAAACTGCGGTTTTTAAAGGTGAGGTAAAAAGTTTAAAAAAATGTTTTGTTGTGATTGTCAAGGTTTTTTTGGTAGAAAATAACTTCAGAACCCATAAACAGTTAAAAAATAAATTTTAATAACCAATTGTTAGTAATTTGGTGAAATAATTTTTCTTTTTAGTCTTGAACTTGACCAGAATCTGGTAGAAAACCACCTTAAATTATTTAAAAAACATAAAATTCTTTTGTATGCTTCTCATATTTGGTCTCCTTATAGAGACTATTTAATCAAAACCATAGAATCTGTTCAACATAGATTTCTTAGATTACTCTCATATAAAACCGACCAACCAATGCATTTGAGTAAGCATGACTTCCAGAGAATATGAATAATTTCAAAGTATGTTCACTTGAGTCTTTCAGGAAATATCAACGCTTTGTTTCTATTTAGTATTAGTAATAACCTGATCGACCCCCCTGAACTGCTCGGTCTGATACAATTTAATATTCCACCTCGAATCCTACGGCCTAAAAATAATTCCCTACTTCTGAATTATATTAACGACTTCGCGTCAAATAGATCAATAATTAATAGATCTAGTCGTTTGTTTAATGAACACATGTCAGTTTATGATGTTATCGGCATGTCACTGCCCTCATTCAAAGCCAAAATGCGAGATCTCTTTTTGTATTCAACTAAAAATAATATTATTACCTTCGTATGTTTTTCCTTTTATTTTAATTTTATAATTGTTACTCTCCTTTATGTTAACTAGTATTAAATTTGTTATATCTGTATGGTACATCGCCAACAAATCATATTTGTAACTTCTAACTGGGCTTACGCTCGTGTACATATTAAATAAATAAATATTTTTTTTACAAATTGAAAAACAGGAAAACTAAAAAAAATTTACATTTCTGTAATTTATTTTGACGTGAAAAATGAAAAATTATTTTTAACGGATACGATTTTACGGGTTTTTTAAAAATAACGAAAATATTAATTTTAACATTGTTACACCTTTCTCAACGCATTTGACAAAATAAATGACTGCAAACATCGACTAATATAGTTGAATAATAGTAATAAAAATTGGAAAGAAATTATATTGTTATTTCAACAAATTTTTCGGTTTTTTACATTTTTTTTGATTTTTTTCTCTAATAATATAGTATTTTTTTTATTTTTCAAAAACTACGAGTGAAAACAAAAAAAATGCGACCAAAACGAACTCTGTAAAGTTATTTTGCGTCACAAAAAGTTAGTCCGAAGAGGACCCTTACTTTGACTTCAAGACCGAATATTTTCAAAACCGTTAAATATTTTTGCACAAAAAAAATTTGGCTCATTTCTGATAACAAATGCTAAGTTTTCTCAAAGTTTCACTAAGATTTATTAATTTTTGTGACCAGGAAAAATCAAAATAGAAAAAAACCGTTTTTTGCGTTTTTCTCGAAAATTTTGAAGTTATGTTGAAAATTGTATATTACAAAAGTTGTAGATTTTTTTATTATCTACAACTTTTGACTTTTTTCGATAGGAGGCCTACTTTTCTCAGAAATTGCAAAAAACCGCCCAACCCCTAAAAACCCACCCCATTTAACCCTGTCAACTCGAATGCTGTCCGCTTCAATTTATTTGCATTCTGTATCATTTTCTTAAAACTTTTCCATGAAAACATTGCTGTCAATAATTTTCTTGTATCCCAACCGTATTCCTACTAGACTATCAGTTTTTTTATTATAAACGGAACGAGTGTAAAGTGTGAGTATGTGTGGGTGTGCGCGTGCAGAACTGTATAACCTGCATTCTGTCTTCCTCGAATTTGATTTCCAGTTTCTCAATCACATGTGTGTGATGCTACCGAGCATCAGTGTGAGTCGAATCGCATTCTTCTGTTCAAGCCTCGTCGGCTTGTGTTAAAGACGAATCGTAACTACTCAGACTAGATTATTGTTATTATTTAAAAATACAGCCGAGTTACTTGTTAGCTTATATAGTGATTTTAAGGTTTTTGTGCGACTTCTAGATATTGCGACCTCCAACACAAGAGCTAGCTCGCAGCGTATTTTTTGGTCCTATTTGAGGAGTGAATAATTAAAGGATTTAATCATTATTGAATGCGATTTGAAGATTTTTGTTATTTTGAAGTTTATGAAGTTGTAAATAATTTCATCTCCTTGGGTGTATTGGCTTACCATTACTCTACTTTTCAAAGTGTTCTCATATGGTTATAAAGTAGATAAACTCCATCATGTATTGGTCTGCTGACATATCCATATGCAGGTGATGTTAATAAACAATATTATGTTGAAAAAGTTACGAGAGTACTAAAGTTTATTTGTTTTAATGTATTGGCTCTGAGCCTGTACATTTCAACAACACTAAAAACAACTTTAATTTTTAGTTTTTCATGAAGATTTCAAGATATTTATTTAAGAGTCTCTCTAACCGCCCGATGGAACGTACGTTCAGTGAACGTACGTTTATCTTAGAACGTACGATCAGTGGACGTACATTCACATCCGAACGTAAGTTCAGGGTAGAAAATAAGGTATTGGATTAAAGGTCAAAGATAGTATCCACGTAACCCTAGGAGGGCTATATGGGATGGGTTATTGGATTGAAGGTTAAAACTTGTATCCACGCGAACCTAGCCGGGTTATTTGGAATGAGTTATTGGATGGATTGAAGGTTAAAACTTGTATCCACGCGAATCTAGGCGGGTTATTTAGAATGGGTTATTGGATTGAAGGTTAAAACTTGGATCCACGTTAACCTAGGAGGGTTATTTAGGATAAACTATTGGTTGGAAAATAGAAACTAGTATCCACCCAAACCTAGGAGAGTTATTTGTGATAGGTTATCGGATTAAAGGTTAAATCTAGTATCTACGCTAACCTAGGTTTGCTAATAACCCATATCAAATAATCCTTCTAGGTTCCAATAGATACTAGCTTTAACCTTCAATACTTTTGACCATTCCAAGTAATCCTCTTAGTTTCGTGTGATACTTGATTCGACTTCCAATCCAATAACCCATGCCAAATAACCCTTTTAGGTTTACGTAGATACTAGCTTTAACCTTTGATCCAATATACAGTAGAATCTGTCACATTGGCCACCTCCACAGATTGGCCACCTCTTTACATTGGCCACTTTTTTGTGGAACCGGCAGAACTACGTGCTAATTACATTAGCTGCTCCCTCTGTACATTGACCACCTTTGTACATTAGCCACCTCCCTACATTGACCTTAGTTTCCTGGAACCAACTGCTGAAAATTACCTGTGTACTTTGGCCACTTTGGCCATGCCCTCTTCAGTTCTTAACCAACCTTGGTGAAGTAGACAAATAATTTTAAAGCTTTTAATATTTGAGTTAAGAATTGTTATTTAAAATGGCACCCAAAAGAAAATACGTAGAGTTAGACATAAATAAAAAAAAAGAAATTGTGGATTTGATCGATAAAAAGAAGTCTACAGTGGGTAACATTGATAAATCTCAAGAAGAAATCATGAGCATGTGGAATAATAATTGTAGTGACGACAGAAAAAGAAAGTTACGAAAAACAGACAACGTATACGTTAATGTGGCAGCTTTGAAGTTTTTTGAATTGTGCCGTGCAAACGATATTCCCGTCTCGGGACCTATTTTACAAGAAAAAGCCTCAGAAATAGCAAAAAAATTGAAAATCGAAGATTTTTCAGCTAGTAACGGCTGGTTGGAGTCCTTTCTCAAACGAAACAATATTTCTTTAAAAGCTTTGTGTGGAGACGCTGCTGGAGCTGACTTGAATATGGCGGAGGATTCGAAAAATACTAAACTTCAGGATCTCATTAAAGAGTACGATCATATAAATATTTTTAACGCAGATGAGTTTGCTTTATCTTATCGTCAGGTTCCTCGAAAAAGTTATGTTCAAAAAAAAGATAAATGCAAAGCAGCAAAAATGGCAAAAGAAAGAATCAGTGTTCTCGTATGTTCAAATAGTCTTGGTGAAAAATTAAAGCCGGTGGTGATTGGAAACGCAAAGTGCTCGAGAATTTTTAAACAAGAAAATATAAACATTGAAAGACTTCCTGTGTTTTGGAAATTCAATAAGAAAGCATGGATGACACGACAAATTTTTGATGACTGGCTACAAGAACTGAACAAAGAAATGATTCGAAAGAAAAGAAAAATTCTTCTTTTTGTCGATAATGCTTCCAGTCATAAGACAGCTCTTAAATTAAGTAATGTTTTTGTAAAATTTTTACCACCCAATTTAACATCAGAAATTCAGTCAATGGACCAAGGAATTATCAGAGCTGTGAAAGCACGTTACAGATCGAAAATGTTAAGGTTTTTAATTGCTATTGCTGAAAAAGATGGCTCAAGAGCAGAATTTCAAAAATCCATTACTGTTTTACACGCAATAAGATGGATGTATGCTTCTTGGAAAGAAGTTCAACAGTCAACTTTTGAGAAGTGTTTTCGTCGTGCTGGCTTCCCTGTGTCATCTGAACAATCTCAGACCGTTGATGATGAAGTGTCTCTAGCAGAAGTTTTACAACTTCTTCCAAATGATTTTCTTTCAATCAATGAAATCGAACAGCGAGATGAAGGAATGCTTGTTCATGAGCCACTCCCGGTTACCATTGATGAAGCCGTTGAAGAAGTATTAAAATCTTTCCTCGAACCTCAAAAGAATCATGATGAAGAAATTGACGAAGACGAGGAACAGGACACAAATCAAACGATAAACAAATATTTATCTTACGATGAAGCTTTAAAGAGTGTTATCGATCTCATTCGATTTGAAGAAAAAGTTGAAATTAATGTTGAACATTTATATGATTTATATATTGAGATTGAAACACAGTTGATTTCTTCAGCTTGTGCTGCCAAGCAAACGAAGATCACAGATTATTTCAATTAGAAAATTAAACTATAATACATTACTAAAAATTTGAAACTTTTTTTTTAGCCCACCCCTTCACTTTCCTTTGTACATTGGCCACCTGCATACATTGGCCACTTTTCCTTGGAACGGGAGGTGGTCAATGTACACAGGTTCTACTGTAGCTCATTTTTCATCCAAAACGTACGTTCATTTTCTATTCTGAACGTACGTTCGGATGTGAACGTACGTTCATTTTCCACCCTGAACGTACGTTCGAAGGTGAACGTACTTTCACTAAACGTACGTTCTATCGGGCAGTTAGAGAGACTCTTTATTTAAAGTCATTGCACTTTGTAAATGTGAAATTAAGTACATCTATTTAAAAAAATTGAGTACATTAAATTTTTTAATTTCTATTATTATTAATCCAGTAGGTAGCTAGAGCAAATGTAGGAGCAGATATCAATGACAGACTGACTACTTTATTTGAATTATTGTTGTAGTTTTTTACTTAACCGATACTCTTGCATCGGTACTTTATGATTTACCCCCCTTTTTCAAGTTTAACGTATTGAATTCTCAATTCAGTTGTTATGCTCACTTAACTCCCAATATTTTGGTTTATTGAAATTTTCTGCATTTGGATGTACAGACAGACCCATACGTACAATTATTTAACAAGATTGACAAACATATACATCTTTAAAAATTATAGATATAATAAAATCACTATGAATGTATAAACTAGTTTTAAAAGTCATTGAAACTCATTTTAATCTGTAGTTATCGAAGAGATTACAAGATATTGACTTAAAGCCAGAGATAAGCAAATATTCGACGTTTAAGAGTATCCGAAGTCAAATGATTTCGATTTCAAAAAGCATCCGAAATCGAGTATATTTTTAATTTTTGAAATTGTTCGAAGGATTTCACCAACGGTTATTTTTTTGAAAATCATCCAAAATTTCGACTACAGATGCTTTTTAAGTTCAAAACCATGGCTTCTGGTATTCCAAAAAATCTAAGCATCCGAAGTCGAATGTTTGCCCAACTCTGGTATAGAATCTGAGCCGATACTATAAAAGTAATAATGTTATTATTCATATTATCTTTAAAATATGTACTTGTCTAACAATTGATAAGAATTAGAAATATAAACGCCTTTTATTTTTGTTCTGAGGATGTAGGTAGTAGGACCAAAGAAGGCAAAAACTACAAAAAAGAAATTCTTTCACGGAAATTCTTTTTCATCATACGCGTGCCGAACGTTATGTTTTTTATCCTTCTGGTGAGGGGCGAAACATCGGGATGAAAGAAATGTAACTTACTGCGCATGCTTATGAAGAAAACCGACAGGGGCATGGTTTGCGCATGGAGCGACACTGCGTAACTGCATCGACGCAAAGTTTTGTCAATTGAAAAATAGGTTATGTTTTCGTGATTATAATAAATTTCTCAAAATATTTTTTACTTCTATAAAATATAACTTCTACAAAAGTTGTATTTTGACAAAAGAAATCAAATGCCAAAGTTTGATTAAGCAACTGATAGATCTTTTAAGAGGGGATCATTACGCATAACTGTTGAAATGGCTAAAAGTGGTGATTTTTTAAAAGTGGGCACATTAAGCGAAGAAGCTTGCAGAGCCCATTACATGGAACTACTGGTGGTTTTTTCTATTTGAAGTATAAGAGAACAATTCCCAAAGTTTGGTAGGAATTGATTATCTGGAGAGTGTGACCTCTCCTTGTTAGTTAAAGAATGAAAAAAAAAGAAAATTCTGAAAAAAAGGTGATACTTTTACTACCATTGCAACGCTTCTAGTAATAGTTCAAATTATACAACATCATGGGTGTATTCGAGGACAGATTAAACATACTCGTCTGCTTGCATAAGACCATATCATGGTTTTACAAAATCTTAAATCATTGCGGGGAATCTGCGTCAGGACTGCAGATGCTTTTGGATACTGTGGAAAAACACCGAAATCAATTAAAAGTTTTGAAACAAGCCGTCGTACATTGAGATGTTTGGATAATTAAAGTCAAACCGCAATTATCAAACTCATGCTAGTCAGGTTGTAACAGTTCTTTGTCTCGCTTGTTAGTCATCTCATTCTGTAGGTCAATGTGATCGATTTCAAAGTTTCGACATAGCCAGGCGTAAACAAATAATTACTCGTTTGAGTTCATGTTTCAATTTCTTAAAATCTGGCCATCAAGCATGGAGATGTCCTTCACATTTGGTTTGTCAGCATTTCTATGCAAAAACACCATAGCTTACTTCATGAGAGTGCTCACAAACGGGCAGCTGAGAATGTTGAAAGTTCAATGTCAACGAAGCAGTCTTGAGTATATTGAAGTCTTGAGAGGAAAGAGACTATCCGAGATCTTCTTGATGATTACTCTGAAGTTACTCATTCAAATAGCATTAGCTAGTAGACTAGGGGATTTTATAGAACTAGTTGGAGCATGAATCACAGCTGTTGGTAGAAAAGCGGTCACACTAGCACGATCTCAAACTACTTTAACATTAAGATCGATTAATTCCATTTTTTCTTTGACAGTTTATGCACGTTGTATTAAACGACTAGGCTTATGTTTCATCAGTGACTACATGCTCTTAAGTTGTAAATGATTGTCTTAAAATGAGCTCTGTTACAGATCCAAGTTTTGAGATTCCTGGTGGTGTTGATGTTTCGTTGGGAGCTGATGTATACCACCACCTTTTCTCAAGCCAGGACTCGTTAGCCAGGAATCTTTTATTATTCAGTTTATGGCACTTGGTTGAATCTTAACTGGTCAGATGCTAAGTTATCAGTCAACTCATTCAAAGATATGTCTAGCTACTCAGAAAGATTAGTTTCCGTATTGGCATCATCTGGTCTTACTAGAGCAGCAGTTTCGGGAGATTGAAGATGTGCTACATGTTATCCGTAAGTCTCCTGATTATATAGAATGTGAAGCTATTTTTACTCAATATCAGTGAGGTTATTATGAACGATACATAATTCGTATGCCTTTACAAAAACGATTGAAGCACAATTCTGAAATGGCAACTGATTATAAAAAGTTTGTGAATGTGTATCTTTCTTGCGGCTAAATGCGACAACTGTCAGCTAGGGGACTAAGAAACTCCACCCATCAAATGCATTACATCCCGCATCTTGGAATTTGGAAAAAACTCAGAGTAATTTATAATGCATCCAAACCAACATATGCAGGTTACAGTTTTAATGAATTATTCTACACCAGCCCGAAACTCCAGACATCTTTGCCAGCAGTTTTGAATCAATAGAGGAGTCATGCAGTCGCGTTTTGTACGGGTAAACGAATGATGTCCAGGCAGATCTGGATTGACACGCGAGATGTTGACGAACAAAGAATTGTATAGAGTCCGAATGGATCTCAAAAACCAAGGCATTTTCAACTGCTTATCCTCACTGACGAGACATCATAAGCACCATAGAAAGTACTTTGTACGATTCAGCAATTATGCGAGGATGAAAGTAAGGATTGGCCTGAAGCTGTTCCTATCGTCTTGAAGAATAAGGTATGCTGATGATGTCTTATCAGGAGCTGATGACGTGGAAACTGTTCGAAAGCGTAGAGACCAGGTGATCGGTCTTGTACAATCAGGCGGTTCCCCATTAAAAAATTTGTTTCAACACCGAAAGAACTCCGAGTATATCTTGAAAATTGTCATGCATGGAGTGATTTAAAAATTGTATTGCTCTGGCTTCGTTCAGCTAACCCCACTAATAATGTGCTGAACGACTACGTTGCGACTCACATATGTGACTTCTAGAGGTCTTGGAATCTTAATACTTAGAAAACGAGAGGATTGGTGGCAAGGGCCCAAGTGGCTTTTTCAAAACCCTGAGGTTTGGTCAGTCGAAGATTTCCAAAATGAAATCTCGGTTAATTTACCTTGTGAACTTACTGACTATACTTGCTGCGTAACTCAAAGCAACCCTTGTACATTAGTGAATAAATTCTCAAGTCTAATTACACTTTTAAGTTTCATGGTGCATCTAAGATGGATTTAACATCGTGTTAGAAGAAGCGGATGCAGCTGTATTAACTCCTTTAAAATTTTTTGCATTGAGTAAATCTTTCACAGCATGTGTACGTTTGAGTCAAAGTCAATATTTTCATATGGTAATTGAATGTTTACAGAAAAAACAGAATCTTCCAGTAAAACATCCATTCCCCTCATTGGATCCCTTTGTTTCCCCATCGGACGGGATTTTTCAAGTCTGAGGTCGTCTTCAATACTCATCACTTACTTTTGAGGTTGTTTGGTAAAATTGATTTTTAATTAGGCTCATGAACGAGCGTTGCATGGCAGTATGCGAGGTATCAGTGCATATGTGAATCGAAGAGCATTGATCCTGAATGGTAGAAAAAAACTCAAATCCTATTTGAAAAACTGCGTGACTTGTGTCAAGTCACAAACACGAACTGCTACTCAACTGATAGGCTTCCTGCTAGCAGCTCAAGTCACTCCTGGACGTGTTTTTTCACAAGTTGGCATAGACTATGTGGGACTCTTCAAATCGTTGTCTGAGAAAGGTAGAGGCATCCGTACAAGTGAAGGATACGTATCCATTTTTGTCCTTGGGACTAAAGCACTTGTGAGAGATCTAATCACTGAATCATTTCTCGGAGCCCTCACTCGATTCTGCAGTCGGCGTAGTCGACCATCAGACATTTGGAGTAACAGTGGCGCTTATTTTTCTGAGAATTGAAGGAAGCTCTTCAAGCTGCTGAAATTAATTGGGATCTTATGGCTGGAACAAGGCATTACTTGGAACTTCATATCTCCAAGAGCACGACATTTCGGAGGACTTTGGGCTGGCGTGAATTCGGTGAAAAAAAATCTTTAAACGCATTACAGGTCCACGAAATCAACCATTGAAGAATTTACTACAGTTCTAGCTGAAAGTATCGTCCAGGAATACACGCCCGTATAAAACCCCCAATATCGAACAAATCCAAATAAATACTAAATTCAATTTAAGCCGTAATTTGATATAATAACAAATAAATAAATTAAACTAACTCGAGTATCAATAGATCATTGTCATACTATCAATAATTTTTGAAAAAAAGATTATATTTCTAAAACTTACTATTTTTTTTTAATTTTTTTTTTTGGAGAAAAGATGCCAGCAGGTGATAAAGGTTATGAGTTGCGGAGCTTTCAAAACTGTATCGTAAAAAGTCGGTTATTGATGTGAACAAATAGGAGTAGTTTTAAAAAAGAGTGAATTAAACTTTACAAAAAGAAATAAAAAAAAAAGAAGCAACGTATGCGTATTGAGTAGTTGGAAAAAAATACTTGAATAATAGGGTCTTAGGATGGTTATTACTTACACGCAATCTTTTCTGACACCATTATGGAATTATTAGTTGGCTTTGGAAAATTGAACTTTACGAGACGGTATCTGTTACATATGAATAAACCTAATTTTTTAGTAAGTTTATCGATTATCTTGTAGATCATAATAAAGTAGCTGAAGACAGTTTTTAAAATCTAACTTGAAAAGTACAAACTTGCGTGCATAAACTAACAAGGAGAGGTCACACCCTCTGGGTCACCGATCTTGACGAAACTTTGGGGATCGTTTTCTTATACCAAAAGATGAAGAAATCTACCAATCATCCCGTCTAATGGGCCTTTTATACCTAGTTCCTACATAGCTTATATCGTATTTTTAGCTCTTTTTGGGTTTTTTTGCGAATTTTCAAAAAATTCCTGTTCGTAGCCTATTGCACTTACAAAATTCTGCAACCCCGCATTTTTTTTGTTTTTTCATCTTCTTTTGAGAAAAAATATTTTTAAATCTAATTTTGAAGAAATAGTCCATGTAAAATTAAGGTAATCAAAAGCATTTTTTTACTGTTTTTTTGGTTTTATAAACTTAAACTGTACGTCGTCAGCCTTATCAAAATTATGTCTCAAAATATTTTTTCTAAAAAATTCATAAAAAAACAAAGAAAATGCGGGGTTGCAGAATTCTGTAAGTGCAATAGGCTTTGAGCAGGAATTTTTTGAAAATCAGCTTGTTTTGACACTTTTAACACTTTAGTGCGAATTTTGTGGTTATTTGTGCCAATTTTCAAAAAATTCCTGCTCAAAGCCTATTGCACTTACAGAATTCTGCAACCCCGCATTTTCTTTATTTTTTTATGAATTTTTTAGAAAAAATATTTTTAGACATAATTTTGATGAGGCTGACGACGTACAGTTTAAGTTTATAAAACCAAAAAAACAGTAAAAAAATGCTTTTGATTACCTTAATTTTACATGGACTATTTCTTCAAAATTAGATTTAAAAATATTTTTTCTCAAAAGAAGATGAAAAAACAAAAAAAATGCGGGGTTGCAGAATTTTGTAAGTGCAATAGGCTACGAACAGGAATTTTTTGAAAATTCGCAAAAAAACCCAAAAAGAGCTAAAAATACGATATAAGCTATGTAGGAACTAGGTATAAAAGGCCCATTAGACGGGATGATTGGTAGATTTCTTCATATTTTGGTATAAGAAAACGATCCCCAAAGTTTCGTCAAGAACGGTGACCCGGAGGGTGTGACCTCTCCTTGTAAGTATGTATGTACCCACCCGGGTGTGAATCCCTGAAAAGTTGGTAGTTGTTGCTGAGATCCTTGAGTTGATGTCCCGGTTACATAAACAGATGGTGGAATGCCATGCGTTCTAGGTCTAACAGCATGCGCATATTCTTGATAGAGAGGTTGTCCAAGGTGCTGAGCACCAGCTGCTGCTGCTACGGCAACAGCAGCTGCAGCTGCAGCAGCAATCATAGGACCAGTCGTACTGTTAGGACTGCGACTAAAAGTACCCGTTTCTTTGCCACTGTTGTTAACCATAATTCCGGGTGCATGAGATGTCAAACTTGTTGGAGAGCTGATAATTGAACCGGAGTTAACTGGACTCAAATGGTTGAGATGTGCATGACCAGCGTGGCTCTGGTGAATACCTGATGAAGTCACAATCTGACTAGGCCTGTAACATAGTGAAGAATATTAAATGCATAACCACACATTGTGAAAAAATCAAAGAATTATTAAAATATTTTTAATGGTCATCATTGGTAAGATTTTGAAAATTTAGAATAAAAAAATAAAGATTTTAACTTGACACCTTCCACACTCTAGTGAGTACCTTTTAGCAATTGAGCTATCGAAGCGCCGACACAAATCGTAATCAAGTTTACTCTTTTTTCTTTCTTTATAACTGCACAAACCTCTGAGCTCCCCCTACCCCTCTGACATGTTATATTATAACCACAATCGCGCGAGTAGGGTATCAAACGCGTCATGAGCGTTAAACGCATTTATACACCAAATTTTTGTCAACCAAAAACTTAGTCGTCAGGAGAAATACAAACATAACTCCAAGATTTTTAAAATTACAGTAGTGCTCAAAAGTTTAGGCCACCCATTATTTATTTATTATATGATTTTTGAGTTTGTAAGTGACCGCAACCATCCAAAACTTTAATTAAGTCATCTCTAACAGTTTTTTTGAATCAATATACTCAAATATTCAAGGGAAAAACATTTACAATATACAAATTTAGTTTATAAATTTATTCTTACCCATATTTTAGTTTAGTTATTTTAAGTCATTTTATGATTTTTGATCAACTGTAAAAAATTTTTATTAATTTTCAGGCTTATAATTCCCCCTCCCCCCCTATTTTTCTTTTATAATCAAGTTTGAAGAAAAAAATTTTCAAGTTGTTATATATAAAATTGTTCAGACCACAGCCAAAAAACGTATTTTTTTTATCTTCGAAAAATCACTGATTTTTCATTATTTAACACTATTTTACGATTGAATGCATCTTTTTGTTTATTTTCAGGGTCAAAATTAAATGAAAACTCATTTTTTATTTATTTATAATTTATTTATTAGAAATAATTGAAATTTTTTTTTAAATATTATAAAAACCATCTATTTTTCAGAATTTTTAACACTTTGATAAGACTATCCAATTTATACATAACAAGTATCTTTTGAATTAAATAGTTTTTGGTTAATCAGTACTTTGTAGCCACTCCTTTGGCATTGTAGCAAGCTTTCACTCTTCTAACCATCGAATCTGCAAGCTTCTGATAGTAACTTGGGCTTAAACTTTCCCAGGCTGCAGCAATCTCCAGTTTTAAATCTTCTATATTTCTCAACTTTTTATCCTTGATCATTCTTTCGATCTGATCCCAAGCATTTTCGATAATGTTAAGATCAGATGAACGGGCGGCTCACGTCAATAATGAAATTTTTTTGTTTGTCAACCATTTCATGTTCTTTTAGACTTATGACAAGGAGCATTATTCTGCTGGTACAACCAATTTTTTCGTCTTCCGAAAAACTTTTTCTTGCACGGGAGCATGTAGTTTCTCATAATACGAATATATTTATCACTGTCCACTGTTCCATTAATAAAATTGTACTTCACCTTTACCTTTACCAGACAAACAGCCCCAAACCATCACTGATACACCACCCTTTTGAACTTTTGGAGCTAGGCAATCAGAGTTATATTTTTCGTTCGGTAAACGACGCACTCGTATGGGCCGATTGGAAAATAGTTGAAACGAGGAAATTTCACTATTGAAGTGGCCCGCCCTTTCATCTGATCTTAACATTATCGAAAACGCTTGGGATTAGATCGAAAGAATGATCAAGGATAAAAAGTTGAGAAATATAGAAGATTTAAAACTGGAGATTGCTGCAGCCTGGCAAAGTTTAAGCCCAAGTTACTATCAGAAGCTTGCAGATTCGATGGTTAGAAGAGTGAAAGCTTGCTACAATGCCAAAGGAGGAGCTACAAAGTAGTGATTAACCAAAAACTATTTAATTCAAAAGATACTTGTTATGTCTTAATTAGATAGTCTTATCAAAGTTTTAAAAATTCTGAAAAATAGATGGTTTTTATAATATTTAAAAAAAAATTTCAATTATTTCTAATAAATAAATTATAAATACATAAAAAATGAGTTTTCATTTAATTTTGACCCTGAAAATAAACAAAAAGATGCATTCAATCGTAAAATAGTGTTAAATAATGAAAAATCGGTGATTTTTCGAAGATAAAAAAAATACGTTTTTTGGCTGTGGTCTGAACAATTATATATATAACTTGAAAATTTTTTTCTTCAAACTTGATCATAAAAGAAAAATAGGGAGGGGGGGATTATAAGCCTGAAAGTTAAAAAAATTTTTTTACATTTGATCAAAAATAATAAAATGACTTACAATAACAGTTTTTAAAAAAATTACATTTCGAACCAAAATATGGGTAAGAATAAATTTATAAACTAAATTTGTATATTGTAAATGTTTTTCCCTTGAGTAATTGAGTATATTGATTCAAAAAAATTGTTAGAGATGATTTAATTAAAGTTTTGGATGGTTGCGGTCACTTACAAACTCAAAAATCACATAATAAATAGATAACATTTTGGGGTGGCCTAAACTTTTGAGCACTGTTGTATTTCGTTGACCCGTACGAAAAGAAACACCTGAGACCGAGAATCCGTGAAAAAAGTACCATTACATGATTTTCCGGGGAAAGAATAACAAAAAAAAAATTCTACGCGATTAATGTAACGTTGCAATTTTTTCCAAGAAAATTGTCATGATGTAAAATTTATCCGTGAAAAAAGTACCATTACGTGATTTATCGGGGAAAGAATAACAAAGAAAAAATTTTGCGCGATAAATGTAACGTTGCAATTTTTTCCAAGAAAACTGTCATGATGTATAATTTTTCGAGAAAAGTGTCATGTTAAGTGGCTGCGGGTCAGAAGACAATATTCCCCGAGGAAAGTGTAACCAGTGTGCTTTCATCCGGGAAAACAATTACGTTTTTTCAAGACGAAAATATATCCCGGGAAAAAAGTAGCCTGCACAACTTATTCCAGGTAAAGTGTAACGTATTGGTGATCAACGATTAAAATAATATTTTTCCAGGTAAAAAGCAACAAGAACAATGACAACTTATTTTAAGCAGGCCAGGGAGCTTTTCCCGAGGGAAACGAAACGTTAAAACTTTTTTCTGGGTAAACTGTAATGTTGAAGTTATCGACGATTAAAGTATTATTTTCCTAGTTAGAATTTACAATATCTATGTCAATTTATTTGAAGCAGGTTAAAGAGCTTTTTCCGAGGTAATCGTAACGTTAAGAACTTTTTTCCGGGTGAAATGTAACGTTTAGGAAATCATCGAATATAAAGATATTTTCTAAAGGAAAATTTACAATACCCATGACAACTCACTTAAACCAGAGAAAGGAGATTTTTCCGAGGAAAACGTAACGTTAAAACTTTTATCCGGCTAAACTGTAATGTTGAAGTTATCGACGATTAAATTTATATATTTTTAAGTCAAAACTTACAATAGCAATTCCAACCTATTCAGACCAGACCAGAGAGCTTTTCCCGAGGAAATCGTAAAGTTGACAACTTTTTACCGGGTAAAATGTAATGTTGAAGTTATCGACGATTAAGGTATTATTTTCGAAGTTAGAATTTACAATATCTATGTCAATTTATTTGAAGCAGGTTAAAGAGCTTTTACCGAGGTAATCGTAACGTTGACAACTTTTTTCCGGGTGAAATGTAACGTTTATGAAATCATCGAATATAAAGATATTTTTTAAAAGAAAATTTACAATATCCATGCCAACTTACTTAAGGGGGTACATATACCTAAAAAAAAAAACTCAGAAAAAATTTTGTAAGTTTTTTAAAAAGGATTTATTTAAAAAGATTTTTTTTCCATAATATACACACATTTTTACATAATTTTTTACATTTAGAAAATTAAAATAAGTGTTTTTATAAGTTTTATAAAATTCAGCTTATTTAGGCTATGAAAGTTCATTGCTCGTAAAGTCAAAATTTTTCCTTATAGCGGATGGACCCAGGACTTGGCATAGTTGTTGTACATGTGAACCCTCATGAGCGGAACCTCAGGCAACCAAATCCAAGCACTATTAAGCTACTTGCATACTCTAAAATTGCTTAGTGTGGTTAAAATTTTGATAGTTTTTATCATTTTAGTCAATTTATGGTGTGCCATCAGCTTAATAATGCTTAGATTTGGTTGCCTGAGGTTGCGCTCATGAGGGTTCACATGTACAACAAGTGTGCAAAGTCCTGGGTCCATCCGCAGTCTGGAAAAATTTTGGCTTTACGAGCAATGCCCTCATTTTCTCAAAAATCACATATTTGAGAAAATGGCTTTTAAAGTTCTGAACAGATTTTGATGAATAAAATGTAACACACCAACACATAAACATTTATATCTTGAAAATATCTTGTCACAGGACTCTTGCTTGATGTAAATACTCTTTTGCACATAGCCGGATACTTTATTTTTTTTCTCCTGCTCCTAAAGTGACCCAATTAGCTTTTTTATCAAAAACACAGATCACACACTATTAGACACCAAGACCGAGTTAAGACTTTGAGTCAGCGGAGTCTTCACATGCAATTATCTAAAAATTATCTTTAATTTTAAATCACAGAATTATTTTTTTACTTCACATTTGTACATAAACACCTTTTTTTTAACAACTAAAAAACTTCATTAGTTTACCTGGTAAGAATTGGTCATTTATTCTTAAATTTTTTTTTTTTAATAAAACTAATTTATTTACTTCAGATTGAAATAATAACAAAAACAAAACCAAGATGACTCAAAGAACAAAAAAGTCGTCATGAACTTGCAACGCTGTAGAAATACCTAATTTGATATCGATAGATCGATATTGGTGTAATATACTAAAGTAGACTCGTAGAGGTAATATATGTCATATATAATGTCATAAAGGTTATAAATTTTCTTATGCGATCGTTTCTAACTTAATAAATTGTTTTTAGCATTAGACTTAAAATGAAAGTTAATCTGTCATTCTTAATTTTCATTATTAAGATATTATGTCACGGAAAAAATCTAATCACAGATAAAAAAATTTTCTGTTTTTTCATCGCTTTTATTAGACGAAAACGATATAAATACTTACAGTTCTGTTCGTGGATAAAAAAAAAATTATACCTACATAGCGAAAATTAAAAAAGGAAAAAATACATCGAAAAAGTATTTGTACCTATAGTATCGTAGAAAGTATTTCTGCTACTAGAACTGACTTGAAATTCTTGAATTTCAAAAAAAGCCATTTCAACGTTAATTTAATAAATTGAATGTCTTTATTAAATTAACTGTAACTTTTTTTCCTTAACGAATTAAGAAACGCGGCTTGCGGCATTTGAAAGCTGATGTAAAAGTACATCAAAAAACACAAAAACCTGAAAATTGATTTTTTGAAAAATTTTAGGTATATATGTACCCCCTTAAACCAGAGAAAGGAGATTTTTTCGAGGGAAACGTAACGTTAAAAATTTTTTCCGAGTAAACTGTAATGTTGAAGTTATCTACGATTAAGGTATTTTTTTCCAAGTTAGAATTTACAATATCTATGCCAACTTATTCAAACCAGATTTGGGAGCTTTTTCCGAGGAAAACGTAACGTCGAAACTTTTTTCCGGGAAAACTGTAATGTTGAAGTTATCAACGATTAAGGTATTATTTTTCCAAGTTAGAATTTACAATATCTGTACCAACTTATTCAAACCAGATCCGGGAGCTTTTTCCGAGGAAAACTTAACGTTAAAACTTTTTTCCTGGTAAACTGTAATGTTGAAGTTGTCACTGATTAAGGTATAATTTTTCCAAGTTAGAATTTACAATATCTATGCCAACTTATTTAAACCAGACTTGGGAGCTTTTTCTGAAGTGATCGTAACGTTGAGACTTTTTTCCAGGTAAAATGTTACGTTGGGGCAATTTTCGAGTATGGTAATATATTGTTTGGTCAAAACTTACAGTAGCAATCCCAAATTAATTAAAATATACAAGGAAGCTTTCCCAAAGTAAATCTTAATGTTGATGTTTTTTCCGAGTAAATTGTAACATTGAGTCAGTAAAAAATAAAAATAAAATTTTTCTAAATAAAAATTTTCAATCTCCATGTCAACTTGTTAAAGGCGGTCCTGAGAGTTTTTCTCAAGGAAATCGTAACGATGAGATGTTTTTCTGGGCTCACTCTAACTATAATCTAACTATAAACTATAAAGTCTCAAACTCCTTTTGTGAAATTCATCCCAAATCAAATTCCCCTTTTTGTAAATAAACGCTGATCCACCTTGAATTATAGGTTTACACTCTGTTTAATTCACTACACCACTACCTTTGGCTTGTTTGGACTACAGGTATCTTCATCGCATAACCACTCTGGACTCTCTTCACCAGCAACTGGTAGTCCTGCACCCTAGTAGTTCATGCAACCTTCAGTCAGCTCATTACATCCTGGTGGTCCACCCAACCTTGAACTCAACCATCGAGTAATCTCTCCCGCTTCATATCAGTTCTGGGTTGTCTATTCGAGCACCTTATCTGAGCCAAACACTCCAGCGAACAATAACCAGGGCTTCGCTGGAACCTAATACACACTCAACTTGTATCGTATAACCTTAACTTTCGCTTTTCAAATTTGCCAACTTCTTGGTATAGTATAATCAAATTATTTCTAGTAGCCAATCTCTTGTTGATATACATTTTTTTTCAAGTTTATATTTTCAAAAATTCTAATTGAATTTTTTTCATTTTTAGGTATTTGTCAAGATTAATGAACCAAATACACAAGCACCCAAATATATCTTGTTTGTCGAACAACTGAATTCTGGTTTCATCGATGAACTGTATTCAACTTGATTGAATACTGGTAATCCTTTTGATTAAAGGATTGATTTCTAGAGCTAATGTGGCTCACTCCCTACTAACTTAGCCCTCTTTTACTATACTTCAGTTTCTTAGTTTTCTATTTTTTTATTTATACTTAGTCACTCAATCTTTCATTCCTTTTCTGTGCCTAGTCAATTAGTTTTCTTTCATTTTAAATTGTATCTCAATTTAAAGGTCTTTCTTCATGAATGATTCATAAGTTTAAGTTTTTTTTTTTATGCCTTTATTTAAGGAACATTTGCCTCATTTAAATTATATTTCGATTTAAATTTTCCTTACAAGTAATATTCATATGTTTGAATGATTTCCAAAGCTAAATATTCATATTGTTGAATATTTTTCAATGCTTACCTTTCCTACTGTTATATTCGCCAAGGTCTTATTTAAACCTGTCACCCCCGTGACTGAGCAGCTACGGGATTTTTCCCCACTCATGTTTTTTTTTGCTGTGTCCAAATCGCCTCT
Source organism: Encarsia formosa (assembly GCA_038277355.1). Classification (NCBI taxonomy): domain Eukaryota; kingdom Metazoa; phylum Arthropoda; class Insecta; order Hymenoptera; family Aphelinidae; genus Encarsia; species Encarsia formosa. The sequence continues at coordinate 72,963,539 of CM076184.1, forward strand.
AGTTTAGAAAACAAATTTAAATTGTGTTTCAATTTTAATTTTCCCAAGCCAAAAAATAGTTTTAATTTTACCTATTGATTTATTATTTCAAATATCGCCCTACCTTGCAACATGAACAAATCAAGTTCATTTGCGCAAATTCTTAGCAGACAAGCTATAATCAGAAATCGAATCGTGACTCATTTCGAGTCCTTAGAACAAAAGGGAGCTTATATGAATCGCGAGTTGGCAGAGATTCGCATCCTGCGTCTCGAACAACTCTGGCAAGAGTTTGCCAAAAATGATCAAATTTTAAGAGACTGCCAGGACGTAGACCGTGGCCACGACTACTTCATCAAAGACCTGTACTACTACACGCAGGACACCTTTGACGACGTGCACGACTCGTACATCCAGTTTTTTAAAACTCAGCCATCTGCGACACCTTTGGTCCAGGCTTCGGCTAAAAACCTCGAAATCCTGCCGCCTGTGACATCCAAAGTCCAGGCAACGGTGAACTTTCTCAGAAACCTGCGGGCACCTGCGACGACATTAGTTCAGGCTGCGGCCGCTATTTCTGAAATCCAGCCACCTGAACTAATCCAAGTTCAGGCTCCGGTCCCACTTTTCAAAACCCAGGCACCTGCGGCAGCCAAAGCCCAGGCGCCGGTCACGTCTTTTGAAAATCAGCTACCTGAATTAGTTCAAATTTAGGCTCTGGCTACAGCTCTCCAAATCCAGCCACCTGCAACTGCGACGATTCAAGTCCAGGTTTCGGCTTAGAATTAATCTTAGAATTAAGCCACCTGCGACACACCTAGTCCAGGCTTCGGCTATACACACCAAAATTCAGACACCTGCAACGTGTCTTAAGGCTCAGCCACCTGCGACAGTCCTAGTCCAGGTTCTGGCTAACTATTCAAAAATTCAGCCACCTGCGACAGTTAAAGTCCAAGCACCAGAAATCATGATAAAAGTACAGCCACCTGAACTAATCAAGCTTCAGGCGCCGGCTATATTCTTAAAAATTAAGCCACCTGAACCACTCCAGGTTCAGGCCCCAATCACGATCTCAAGCATTCAGCCACTTGAAGTGCCCCAACTTCAGGCCCAGGCTGTATCATTATTTAACTTTTGGGTCTTCGACCCTGGAATTTTTATCGCAAAGAGCGTAAGCTCTAACTACTATCGCTCAGTAAATCTCTACGCTTCTTCGTACGTTTACAACCTATTTAAGACCCATTGTATTTTTTTTTTATATACTTTATACCTTTTATATTTTTACTTAATTTTATATTTAGTATGTTCACAAATATTATTAATCGACTACAGTCGATTAGGGCGGGCAGAATGTTAGAGATTTACCGCCTTTATTGCCACGGGATTGGTCATTCGAGCGACCCAAGCCAGAGCTGCCCGGAGTGACCAGATTCCGCCCTCACCAGTCTTGCTGCAACCGTGATGCCGCAATCACGCGTCACGGGACTCAACGCCATCGTCGTAGATCGCCCGCTTATCTACGATGATCCCACCTAGTTTACCCGAGGTTGAGAGACTCCCGGCTAAAACGGCGAGTTCTCTCTCCTCATTTGTATATATACTATATAGTTTAAATAAATAGTTTAAGTGCAGCATAAAAACTCCAAGTGTGGTGCTTTCGTATACCCTCCGCTTTTTACCTTTCAAACTCCCTCGCGATCGCGGTCATCTATTCCCTTAACCTTAAGCGTATCCTCCACGATTCCCAAAGAGCGCATTACATAGTTTACGACCTGCTTTCTAGATTCTAAGAGATATTTGGTGTGGGTGATACCAATCTGTCTGGGAGTGCCGGGCAAGTTCAAGGACAGATGGCCACCCAAAGAATTTGTAAACAGAGAGATTGATTGATTGATTGATTGATTTTTTTATTTTCGGGTAAAGGGAATGGATCCCTGTCTTACCCGTTTTTGTAAGTACAATACATCGATCATATAATAAAATAACATAATAACAAGTAATATAAATACAGAAGAATAAATAACAATGATTTAACAATTTGATTGATTTTTTGATTTCTCTTATTCTATCTTCCTCCATACATGGAGTAGGAGTCCTCAGAGACAATGTAACGGTATAGGAGAAGAGAGATAGGAGGTTTAGAGGCGAGCAGGGGGGGATGAAGCAGAGGAGACAAAATTGAGTGAAGTGAAGGGGGAATAAGAGTGAGGTTTTCTTGTTGTGCACGTTTAATCCAGTCTGCACAGTCTATCTGGAATAGGGTTGATTTGAGGGAGTTTTTATATTCAGTGATTGAGTTACTATTGTAGAAAATGGTAGGGTACTTGTTTATGGTCTGAGTGGATAGTAGGGTGAAGGAATTTTCTAAGGTAGTGGTGCGCGGGATGGGGTAGATTAAGGGGGGGCGGTGGCGACGATTTGAGCGCCTGATGACGTCCTCGCCGGGGTCCATTATGAAATTCTCACAGAGGTGTGGAGGTTGACCTGACTCAATCATGGCATAAGCCATGGAGGTCGTCAAGTATTCACGGCGAGAGGCAGCTGAGAGCCAGTTAAGGGAGAGGCGATAGGGGGTAACATGAGCTGTGCGGGGAATGGAGCCATGGGCGAAGCGGGTGCAGGCGTTATGAAGGGTGTGAAGTTTCAGTTGTTGTTTCTTCGTTATGTCGGTGAGAAATGGGGCAGAGTAGTCGAAAAGAGGAAGGATGAGAGCATTGGTGAGGAGGATACGAGTGTCGCGGGTGAGGGACTTACGGAAGTGGCGGAGGGAGTAAAGGGAGTAGTGAACGCGTTTAGATGTCTCACTGATCTGTCTATTGAAGTTCAAGGAGGAGGAGATATGGATGCCAAGTGATTTTATTGAATTCGAGTAGGGGATGGTTTGGCCATTTATGATTAAAGGTGGGAGGGAAGAAAAGTCGATCATGGAGAGGTAGGATTCGCTTGCAAGGATGGTAAGAGTAGTTTTGCTGGGGTTGAGATTTAGATGGTTTGCGGAGGCCCAGGCTGCAACTGATTTAGCATCCTCAAAGATGAGAGATAAAAAGTGGAGGAGTTGGGAGAAGGGGGCGTGGATGTAAAGGTTGGAATCATCAGCGAAGATGGCCCAAAGTGAGTACAGGATAAAGAGTCTGAGGTCATTGATAAAAAGGATAAAGAGGAGGGGACCTAGGACACTGCCTTGGGGTACGCCAGTAGTTGTTGGGAGCCATGACTCGTGCTGTCCGTTATCAAGACGGACAGCCTGGCTTCTGCCAGAGAGATATGAATAAAACCAGCGGATGACAGTGTCCGAACAACCTAACTGGCGTAGCTTAGACAGGAGGAGTTGGTGAGGGATGGTGTCGAATGCTTTTGAAAAGTCAAAGGATATGAGGATAGTGATTTCTCTATTGTCGATTGCGCGGCGGGTATCTTCAAGAATGCTAAGAATGGCTGACTGAGCTGAATGATTGCGTCTATAGGCGTATTGATGGGAGTCTATGAGGTTATGTTGTGTGGTGAAGTGGGTAAGTTGAGCGGATACTATTCTCTCGAGGAGTTTGGAGAGTTCGGGGAGGAGAGCGATAGGGCGTGTGTCAGAGGGAGTTTTTGGGTGTGGGATTTTCGCAATAGGAATTATTGAGGATTTTTCCATTCTGAGGGGAAAAGGCCGGTTTCAAGGGATGAGTTGATGAGTGCAGTCAGGTGGGGGAGAATTGAGGGGAGGGCGAGTTTAAGCATGGAGGACGAGAGATGATCAGGGCCCATACCCCTGGAACGGCTTTTGTTAAAGGTCTTAGAACTATAGTTTCATCAACAGGTGAGAAATTAAAACATGGGAAGGGAGGGAGGATAGCTGGGATGGATAGGATGTCGTTTAGGTCATGAGGTGTAAGGGGTGGGGAAGATTTTGAGACTGATGCATAGTGGGAGTTTAAACAGGAGCTGTTAAAGATGGATAGGGGGGAGGGTTTTGCTGGAGCAATGATGCCGATTTTTTTAATAGCACGCCACTTGGCAGCTTGATCAGGTGTGTTCTCAATGATGTCGCGGACGCAGGTGTTTTCAAGACGATTCAAATCATCTGTGACTTGGTTACGGATCAAGGGTTTTTTAAGGGGTTTTTTCTTAGTGGGTCTACAGGGGGCAATGGTATCAAAAACTGCAAGAATGGATTGAGTCAGCTTAGATGCTTGCGAGTTAAGTTGATTTGAGGGTGTGGAGGTGAAATTGAACGGGAAATTCGCAAGGCGGGGGGGAGGGGGAAAAACTTCGGATAGTTTATCAATCAATAAATTATGAAGGGTGTGGGGGTCAATGGCTTTGAGATTGCGAACGAATATGGTATTTTTGGGGTAAGGGGGGGTTTTTATGTTTAGTTTTAATGAGATGAGATCGTGGCCAGGGGTGAAAGGGATAGAGGATTGTGAAAATGAGATAACCTTGTCTAACGAACGGGTGATGAAAAGGTCAAGGCAAGTGTGGAGAGTGGAGCCATCATGCCATAAGAGGTGATGAGTAGGTTTTTTGTTCACAAGGGTTAAACAGTGTTCATCTAATAGGTTTAGTAAAAAAGTTGAAGAAAAGTTTGTAGTGGACATGTCGGCATTAAGGTCGCCGGTAATAATGACGTTGTCATAATTAGGGAGTAGTGGTGCAAGAGAGGTGAAAAAATAAGAGGGAAGGGGAGTTTTGGGAGGGCGGTAGATGACAGACATGAGTAATTTTGTGGATTTTAGGTTGATGTCAACGATAATGAATTCAGGTTTTGCTTGGTATGGTATGGGTGTAGGAGATGTGGAGATGATGGTGACTTCTAGATGATCGCGAATGTAGAGGGCAACACCTCCACCGGGTTTACCGACCCGGTTGTGATGAAAAAGGGTGAAGTTAGGTATATGATACATGTGCGTGGGGGAGAGGGGTGCGAGATGAGTTTCAGTGAGTGCGATGATGTCATACTTCTCTTCAGCAATTTTGAGTTTAAGCTCACTGAAGTGAGCTGAGAGATGACTAATATTTGCGTGAGCTATATGAAGATGGGGGGTGTGTAGGGCGGAGGAGATGTTTGTGCATGGTGGGATAGGCGGTGTAGGGGATATTGGGGGGGTGCCATGCGAATTGCCAATATCTCATTCGGTAGTGGGGATAGTAGATGAGTTGCAAGGAGTTGTGTGAGAGTCTCGGGGTTTAGGGTTCATTAGTGATGTAGAAGGGGACGGAGGGGAGGTTAGGGGGTAGGACAGGGATTGTTCAAAGACGGTTAAATCGTGTTGGGTGAATATATCTATGAACTGGCTATTTTGTGATTTTCGAAGGAGGAGCTTGTTTCCACGGATGATAGGGCCAGGGAGTTTGAATTTCGATGTAATGAGGCGGGCTTTTTGGGAGAGTTTATAAAGGGATGGTTTGGTGAAGGCGTTCATGAATACAGGGGTGTTGGTGCCATAGCCAAAAATTTGCACATCATTGGCATCAGTTAGGCGAGATTTTTGCATCATGACAAAGTCGCGAACTTCTGGGCTGGAGAATTTGACCATTATAGAGTGGGGGTGGGTGGGAGGGGTGGAAGGGATATTGTGGCGTTGGGAAGATTTGTAGTTCCAAGGGCGGGCCATGAGAATGCTGTTTATCGCGGTTGGACGATCGATGAATTTTAGGAGGGTAGATGCAGCGGTGAAAGGATCGATGGGTGGGTTAGTGGGGATACCGATAAAACGGATTTCACAGGGGTCAGATTCAAGGAGGCGGTCTTTAAGGATGGCTACCTCATCTTTGAGGATGGAGACTTGAGCTGCAGTGCCTGTAGTGGTGGATTCAAGTCTGTCGAAACGGGGAGTGAGAAGGGAAAGGAAGTCTTTCATATGTTGGGGGTTGTCTGGGTTCAAAAGGTAGGCTTGGACATCAGGTGCTTGAGGGGAGGACATGTTGGAGGGATGAGTAAGGCTGATTGTGAGAGTGGGTTTTCGTGTAGGTGGTTGGGACTCCGGCGAGGAGTCGGGCAGACGCTTTCGATCACTCTTTCTTGGGGGGGCTATGGGATGAGGGAGAAGGGGAGGTATGCGGGGTTGAGAGGTTGAAATAGAGGAGGAGGGGGTAGTGTGGGTAGATGTAGTTATGGAGGTGTAGGGCGAGATGGAGGATAGCTGTGCAGAAATATTTAAGGTAGGTCTACTAATAATTGGTGGTTTGGGGGGAGCAGAAGTGTAACAGTTTGAACAACGGAATGGGAGTATGTTAGGATGGGACGGGGGTACGCAATTTGCGTGAAAAAGGGAAAAGCACACGTTACAGAGCAATGAGGACTCACCGCGTTTTACTGAAGAGTAGCAGAGAGGGCATCTTTTCGTGTTGTTTGTATTCATTTGCAAGCGGATACGGTTAGCGCCTGGACTGTTGAATCGTGCTATGATGTGTGGTGGACGGGTTGCCGGTTGGTGGGTGCTTTAGACATTCAGCAGGTACTATTAAGTGACCGTGTTGCGCAAGCGTCTGTGGCTTGCTGCGTTGCGAGCCGGCTTTATGTTCGTGCGGTAGAGCGGTAGAGCAGACGAAGTGCACAGGTCGTTGACGCCGCGCAGCAGCTGGTAGCAGAAAACTTGCGAAGTTTTGGCGGTAACACTAGGCAGCGGTATGTGGAGAACACCAAAGTAACTAGGTTAGCTGCAGGGTTGCCAACAGCGTACGGACAAATTCTCTTGTGGTGAGTTAACCTCAAAATCTGAGACCAGATTTTTCCGGAACCTTTAGCTCAATAAATAATGAGCTGCAGCGTGAATAACAATATGCGTAAGAGCCAGAAGGTTGTCCGGAAAAATCTGAAACAAAAGCACACTCGAACGATGCGGTGGTTAGCAAAAAAGGCTTGAAGAAAGCAGAGCAGCTAAACAGACGATGCAGCACTTACCACAGAGAGAGAGAGAGAGAGACTAAGAGAAAATTCCTGAGAAAAACTCGGGGAGGGTAAACTCGAGTTCTGATTGGTCCCCCGAACAGGAAGTGCTGGGGTGCTGCCAAGACGCTGCCTTCGATATAAGCAGCGCCCCGGGCAGTAACACTCCGTACCTTGGTCTCGGCGGTTCCAGTACGTGTTTCCTAGGGCTTCACCCACAAGTTTAGTTTTTTTAGTCATTGCAAACTCATTTTTTTGTGATTAAATATTTTATATCACGAGGTCTCCCCTCTGAATAAAATATTTAGTCTAGTTTATTATAAACAGTATAAAGTGCGCCGGAGGTTTCCCCTTTGGTTCTACGCATCAAGTTAACTCATCTCCTTAGGGCAGGTGTTTTAATATTCTCTCTCTCTCTGCTGAAAAATTTGTAAGTAACTGTAAGTTCTATTTGTTTAAATATTTTTCTTATAGTAAATATTTTTCTACCTAATAAATCTAACTTTTTTTTTTCTTTGAGTACTTTTCCCTTCACTGAACACCCCCTCCCCTGCTAACGTAAGAATCATTTTTCCCTTACCGCTAAAAGTTAGATTAAACTAATAAATTCGTTTTGGCATAAAGAATAATTCTAAAATTCATTTCAAACATTGAGATTAAATAATATAATTTAAATAAAACTAATCCATTATCCAGAAGATTAAATTACAGGCAAATTCTGAATATAAAGACTATTTTTCTAGTAGTCCATGTACCCCACTTGAAGTGGAGTATATCAAAATATATTTAGTTTTGTTTGTTTGTATTAAGTTAAATTTTTTTTGTTTTCAATAAATTTATAAAAATTAATTCCATTTTTCCAATGGAATTAATTAAAATCTATATATTTTTCAGTAAGAGACATTAATCCATTTTCTTTAGTGGATTAATTTGTGTAAACATAACGTTCGTCACTATAAAGTGACAAAATACTAGCATTTTTCTCATAGTGGAATACATGTGAGCATAATAAGTCTCATAGCACACTTAATTTGATATTTTAGTTCTTTTTTTTTCATTAAACTACTTAAATATTTTTATACACTTCAAATATTTATATCTTACTATATTATATAGTTGTAATTTGCTCTTCGCTCCCACCCCGCTCCCACCCTTAATTCTTCATTTTATACCGTAAAATAGGTCAAAAATTGCACTTTTATTCCGCTCCAACCCCGCCCCCACCCCGCTCTCGGCCCCGCTCTTTTTTGGACCCTCCTCATTTGTAAAAATTTACACTACATGAGTAAAAGTTAAAAAGTAACTATATCAAATTCTCCGGAGTCAAAACATCCTGGGGAAATCATCTTCAAGGCGTTACTATTACCAAGTTCACCAGGTGTCTGTCCTGACCTCTCTGGACTCAAAACATCCTGGGAAAATCATCTCCAAGGCGTTACTATTACCAAGTGCACCAGGTGTCTGTCCTGACCCCTCTGGACTTAAAACATCCTGGGAAAATCATCTCCAAGGCGTTACTATTACCAAGTGCACCAGGTATACACCCTGACTCCAATGGAGTCAAAACTTCCTGGGAAAATCATCTCCAAGGCGTAACTGTCACCAAGTGCACCAGGTATACACCCTGACTCCTATGGAGTCAAAACTTCCTGGGAAAATCATCTCCAAGGCATTACTATTACGAAGACACCAGTTGTCTGTCCCACCCCCTCTGGAGTTAAAACATCCTGGGAAAATCATCTTCAAGGCGTTACTATTACGAAGTGCACTAGGTACACACGCCGACTCCTATGGAGTCAAAACTTCCTGGGAAAATTATCTCCAAAGCGTAACTACTACCAAGTGCACCAGGTGTCTGTCCTGACACCTCTGGGGTCAAAACATCCTAGGGAAATCATCTCCAAGGCGTTACTATTACCAAGGGCTTCAGGTGTCTATTCTGACTTCTCCGGAGTCAAAACTCCCTGGGAAAATATCTATTCGATATTTTAATTTAATGTAATAACAAAAAGAAACTATATGTGGAACCCTTTGCCAGTAGCCGTATAAACCACATATAATTCATTTTAAAAAAATTTTCTTGATAATAATTTTCAATTCTATTTTCCTAAAAAAAATAAATATTTACAATGATCTTCCGTGAAAATTTTTTTTTCAACAATATCTTCAATATCAAAAAATCTTCCGTTTGAATAATTCAGTAATTTTTCATAAAAATCTTCAGTATTTATAATTGTTTGTTTGGCAGGACACTTAAAATTTATTTTTAAATTTGTATTTTAAAATGTTAAACTATACTTAGAAAAATGAAAGTTCCGTATTTGCTGGCCATGTTAATTTGTTTATTTGAATATTGTTTTAAAAATTGTAAAAAAAACCCAACGCGCCATGTAAGTACCTCCTGGGTGGTGTGGAAATCTGCATAATTAAAGTAAAAAACATAATTTATTTCATATTATAGTTTAATTTATTTGATTTATAAATATTTAATAAATAATTCATTTGTACCTCAAGTAAATACTTAGTATATATTTTGTATATATAGGGGGGTTGGCGAGCGAAGCGAGCAGGGGGTACCCCCCTACTATATATATATATATATATATATAAGTAAATATATATATGTTTAAGTACCTAGGCTATTTTATTCACCTCAATATTTTGTTAAAAAGACTCACTCTTATCTTATATAATAATTATTAGCCTTGGACACAAAGATTAAGAATTCAGGACTCTTTAGGTCAGTTTTAACCGTTCAAACAGGCAAGGCCCCACTTCTGAATCTTGGCAGCCGCTCGACAAGATTGAGAACAATTTAGCAGGCAGAAATCTTTCCGTAGATTGGGAACCTGAACGGAAAACTAATCAGAAGCCTAGCAATATTAATTTATTTTTATAATAAAAGTTGGTGCTTATAAAAGGCACCAACGTTACATCCCAATCGGATACCCGGATACCCGGATAACTGAAAATTTCCGAGTACCCGATCCAATAACGGCGTACCAGAATATTTACTTGTTTTATTAATTTTTTAATTATTTAACAGTTTACTGAATATTTAAGTAATCTGATCATTTTTCAACTTGAAAATACAAAAGTAATTTACAACCAAGAATTTTTTTAATCCTGTAGAAATGCTAATTTTTAAGTTCACAACATTAAGATTACACGGAGAGCATAGTTTGGTCAATTCTACCGAATAGTTTAGCAGTAAGTGCCAAACCGAGTTAAACAGGCGCGTACCTAGTAGCCAGCACTAAACAGGTTTAGCAGCCACTGCCGCGTGAACCAAAAATAAAAGCAAGAAAAGAAAGATATTTTAACTTATTAATTGATCACATAATATTAGTTTATAATTTTTTCTTACCTATGTAAGTCTGTTGAAAGTATTTTTTACGACAAAAATGCAAAAGTCAAAACTAACCTAAGCCTACTTCGAGCGCTTGAGTCTAGTTTGACATAGCTACTAAACTTGTTTAGCGTTGGCTACTAAATACGCCACTTAAACTCGATTTGACACTCACTGCTAAACTGTTTGGTAGAATCTACCAAATTACGCCTTCCGTGTACAAAAAAATCGAATAAACTGTCGAACGATAAAAAAACAATTACCGTACATTCCGGTATATCTTGTGACAGTCCAGTGAGCAATTAAATCGTCGGTTACGATTTTGAATTTGGCACGAGTCACGTGACTGCAGAACGCAGATCGGAGCTGACCTCCGAGGCGGTAGAGCTGGAATCGGGAAGGCACTCGTGATTTTTGTGTCCGTCGGTTAACACGTACATGAAAATCAACTCGTCTCGGTTCGATGGATTATCGAACATTTCGGAAGTAGCACGCCGTCGAAGAGAGTGTTGTATGTGACAGAAAGTGCGGGATCGATTGTCATCACCCGGGGAGCATTCTTTTGTCAAAACGAGTCAACCGGCTTTTGAAAGCCGAGGACGACGGAGAATCAGACCAACGTCCGGCAGACATACGAAGATCTGGAGATCGAGTTGTAGCAGATCTTGAAGAAGCTTACTCGTTTACGGAAGTCGAAGCAATAGGGTTAGCAACCGGTACTTTAAAAATATATTTTTTTTAAAGTACTCCATTTTTAATGAATTTTAACATTTTTTTTAGAATTTTTAAATCAAAATTGAGCAAGAAGAAAATTAAGAAAAGTTTTTAAAACTACAAGTTGAAGACGTCATTAACCCGAGATTCCATTAAAAGTATATCTATATATTGAAATTTTAAAAAATTTAATCACTTGTAGTTCCTTTAATTTTAGTTTTTTTTTTTAAAAAGAAAAAATACGTGTTGATTATTTTTTGATATTTTAACTAAATAAACAAAAAAATATTATAAAATTCAAAAAGTTGCCAACCCTATTATTGTCATTCGCGTCGCGCGTTGTTGTAGAGTCGTAGTGGAAGAGTGTGGTGTTTATTTGTGAAGTTGTCATTTCACGTTAACGCCTGGACTGCTTTACGACGGCTACAAGGCGACTCGAGTGTGATAGCTATTGCGGCTGGTAGGAATCGTAGCCTGGCATTTTGTTTAGCTTGACGGGTTGGTATGAGCTGTACCTTAGCGATTCCGTAAGTTAATTGTATAAGTATATGTGCGAGTGAGTGTGAATGCGTGTGAGTGTATTTAGTACACTGTTATTGTAATAATCTTTGTTTTTCTCGCGCGAGCAAAGTGCCGGTAGCAGTTGAGTGTTTGTGTGCGTACGCAACTCGAACTGGAGAAAATCAATACTTTGTTGTGTTATTGATTTTGGATCACAGCCGTTCGAGGGTATATTTAATCTTTATCATCGCGTTACTTATTAATTTTGTATTAGTTTCTTTTGTTTTCTTTTATTAAATTATTAAAATGAAACCTGAGACAATTTTATTCAGTGACCGGTATTTCTATTTCAGGAAAATTGTTGGCGTGAAGCCGACTGCAATAATAGATTATAGAAGCCGAATGACTAAGCCACGGACCGTCGTGGGTTGTATTCCAGAATCCGCAGTTGCTAGTACATGCACTATAACAATCACGACCCCCTTAATTTTTAATAAAAATTTGTATCTTAATCCTTTCAGTGAGTAACGACCTGCTGCATTTTCAACGACTTTATTTTCAACCCACTTTTTGTTAAAACTATGAAATTAAGAGCGTCACCGGTAGGTGATGTCACAGCTTTGGATTAGACCAACTGGATTAGACTGCTGCATCGTTTGCAGTGAATTTGATAATTTTTTTGTTTCTATAAGATTAGCAATGAATAAATTGTTTTATTTATAAACATCTTAACTATTTTTTTTACATTTTTTAGACTTAAAAAATTTTTTTTTTAATCTCAATTAGTGTTTAACAAATAACCTAGTTAAAATGACTTATTCTGAAAATCAAGATACTTAAGAACTCAAGGAGCTACTCGATAAAAGATTAGCTAACTATCTTATTACAGAATTAGAAGCATTGAAAAATTCGAGACTAAAAATATTTTTTTATAGTAGAAGAATACTCTTCTAAAGAACCATGTGAAATGATAACAGAGAAAAACCTTAATCCAAAATTGAAAATCCTTTTGTAAGAGTGAATTACATTAAAAAAATAAAAAATAAAGAGACAACAATTTCTTATATTGAAATTGATCTGAATTCATACTAGCCAAGGAGGTACCGTCCATTTTCTGTAGTCATTTGAAGAAAGCTAGAAACCTTTTTTTTTTACTTTATTTAGACCTTGATTATCAAGGATTCACTGGTCTGCCAAGCCCTTTCTCTTGCAGGGCGCAATACCAAGGGCTTGGATAATGAAAAAAGGGCAATCTTGTTATCTGACAAGGCTTGAGACTAACATAAAACGTTAGTTTTTATCATAATTGAGAGAAAAACACAAGACTGACAAGTATTTTTGGTTGCAAACATGGTCTGTCAAACGATTAAATATGCCACGTGGGCGGGTTGCAAGTGTTAAGTCGCACCGCCACGGCCTGGCCGATAAAACGTGCAAAAGATAGCGCGCAGCACTTTTGATCGCTTGGTAACCGATTTCGCAACCTCGAGTGCTTAACAGACCTTTGTTTATCTATTATTTATAACAAACTCTAGTATATATGTAAGATAAAGGTTATTCAGTAAAGCAACAGCGATAAGATTCGTCTGAAAATAGAGTAATTATTAATAATGATTACAGTATATACAATATGTACAAAATAAAATGTGATTAACTAACCTAAAAATAGAGAATCAACAATCAAGACTATTGCTTAACGGATCTCTAAACAATCATACCGTATTATAATTAATTCTATTGTGTCAGAATTGTTATAACGATTCTGACCACTTTCCATCAACCTCACTCGTTTTAACTAAACGTAATGTTTATGCAAAGTTTCTATCTCGTGCGTCCAAGCACATGTTTTCTCTCTCTGTTTAACTCTTTCATAAGGCTCGTGTCGTGCATACACTGTAACCGGCACGAGACCGTTTTCTGACAGCACAACCAGAAATACGCACGAAGCTTACATCTCCCCCCAAGACGTTAATTCCTCTTTTTTTTTTTAAAGTGGAATTGGCGTTTGGTAATGCCTCTATAGGGATGAGCTTCGTGATGTGGTATAGAATCCTTGTACTTCTTTTGTTGTTTGTAGTCAATTTGTATATCGAGTCCGATATCTTCTTTTCTATCTTAAATGGAGCGGTTCTGATTTCTTCCAACTTTTTCCTATTTAGTTTGTTCTTACTCATTACATATACCATGTCACCTTCTTCGAATTTGTAGTCAATTCTGTTCTTGTTGTACCTCGTCTTATTGTAGTCATGCGACTTAAGGGTTCGGAGTAACGCCAGCTTTCTGTCTTCTTCCAAGTTTCTTCTGTGTCCCAAGTTGTTTTTCAGTTCTGTTGGCAGCATATCGGTCGATTCTCCATTCAGTAGGTATTCCGGTGAGAAACCCGTGACTGAATGGTCCGTCGCGTTATATTTTTTTCTGCATTCTTCTGCCACCGTTGCCCACGATACTTTCTTTGTTTTTTCGTTTATGGCACAGCGTATCTTGTTCACTAGCGTTTGGTTCAGCCTTTCATTTAACCCGTTTGAAAACGGCGCATCTACGGCTGTGAATATTAGTTCAGCACCCCGTTCTTCTATATAATCTTCAAGTTCTTTTGAACTTAGTCGGGGGTATTGGTCCGGTAATATGGTTTCTAATTTTTCTTCCGCCCAGTTATTTTACGAAATCTGCCGTGGTTTGATTTCTCGAACACAGAATGTACGCAAATCTAGTGAAGTGGTCTTCTAGTAAGTGTAGATACTTCTTCGTCAACCTCTGTCCACCAAATCCACCGATGGTATCCAGAGACATTATCTGAAAAGGTCTCTCTGCTGGGCCCAGGTGCGACATAAGCCCGTAGTTTCTGTTTAGCCTCGCTTTATTTTTTATACAGATGTCACAATTTTTCAAATCCTTAATTTTAATTTTGATCCTAATTTTTCACTCAGTATTATTTTCTTTCTTGTATTGTGTTTCTTGTAATAGACTCCGTCTTCAAGCAGGAGTCTGTGTGCGTTCTGTGTTATTCGTTCGTTTTGTTTCTGGTCGTCTATTATCTCTTGAAGGGTTATGTTGTTCAAAGACATCGTATTCACTGTTTCCAGCACATCTTCCGCATTTTTTTCGGGTTCTAGGACCGGGTTCCTACTGAGGAGATCTGCCTCCCCGTTATTTTTTCCAGGGTTATATATAATGTCACAGTTATACTGGGATATGTAGTGCACCATGTCCCCTAACTCTTCATCAGTCCTATTTCTGACGTTTAGATTCTCGAACGGTTTGTGATCTGTATAGACTGTGAAGAATCTTCCAATTATCTAGTGTTGCCAGAATTTTATGCTTCTTTGATAGCAAGACATTCCAGGAAAATGGCTTTTTTCTTTTTTTGTGTCTCGTTTATCTTTTTTGAAAAATATGCTACCGGTTTTATTTCACCGTTTTCCTGTGGTTGTTTCAGCACAGCTCCGAGACCTTTTATGCTTGCATCTGTGTATATGTATGTATGCGATTTTGGGTTGAATATCGCCAAAACTGGTTCAGAACTCAAAATTTCTTTTATCTTGTTAAATGCCTCATCACATTCACTGGACCAGTTGAATTTTATACCTTTTCTGAGCTGTTTATGCAGAGGCTCCAATATCTATGTAATTTTTGGCACGTATTTTCTTTCAAAATTTATCTTCCCCACAAATTGTCTTATGTTCTTCTTGTTTTTTGGTGTGTTGAAGTTTTTTATAGATTTTATATTATCCTTTAAGGGGGTGACTGTGTCGTTTTTAATCATATGAACTACGTATTTTACTTCATCCTTAGCAAATTTGCATTTTGTGAATTTTAACTTCATACCTTCTTTTTCTATTGCTTGCAGGAGTAACTTTATATGCTTTCAATGTTCCTCAAATGTTTTTGAGAAAACTATTATGTCATCTATATAGTTTGTGCAGAATTCTGTTAAATTATATTTTTTTATTATATTTACCAGAATCCTTTGGAAAATAGCCGGGGAAGTTTTTAGTCCAAACGGCAAGCATCTCCACTGATAGTGGCCCTCTTGGGTGATAAAACCAGTTTTTCTTCTGTCTCCAACTCTTAGAGGTATGGACCAGAATGCTGAGTTTGTATCTAACGTTGTAAAATATCTGCAACCAACTCTTTTCAGTATTATATCTTCTATCAGCAGGAATGGCTGGGCCTGTGGGACGACCATCTTATTCAGATCTCTGAAATCTATACATAATCTGTTTTTCTTGTTTTCTTCTCTCTTAAAGGCCAGTGTCACTGGTGCTGCAAAGGGGCTATATGAGTCTTCAATCAGACCGTGTTTCAATAGTTTTTTGATTTGTCCCTCTATTTCTTCTCTGTCTTCTATCGAGCATCTGTACGGCCTCTTGTAGCAGTATTTATCTACCTGGAGGTCAATGAACGCCTCATAATTTTTTACTTCTCCTACATCATATTTATCTTTGGCAAAAATGCTTTTATATTTGTCCATGACGTCATGTATTTTTATCTTCTGTTCTTCATTTAAATGATCTGTATCCATCTCGAATTTAGTCGTATCGATAAATTCGTTGAAATTCACCTCATATTTGTAATTTTTCTCTGATGTGATTTTCTCTTGTTTGATCTCTAAATTTTCGTCATGTGTCAATTTAAATTTTTTTATAGAATCTAGACCTAAGATTAGGTCATATTTGAAATTCTCATTCTCATACACAAAGGCATATATATTCTTTTCTTTTTCATATATTTTTGCATTTAATTTTACTAAACCATTACTTTGTCCTTGCCCACTAATTGTTTTTATGTTGAATCTTCTTTTTTCCTTTTTGAATTTATTATCTAGAAGTTTTGAATTTATTACTGTTATTCTTGAGCCAGGGTCGTAAAGACCTTTGACCTCCAAGGAATTATTCAGCAGGACTTTTATTTCAATTGGTGGGGGCAAGTCTAGTTTTTTGGGTCTTCGTTTGACAGCTGTACATCAAGAAGGGTGTTACTTATCTGATCTTCCTTTATATTTTCCTTGTTGTACCAGCATGAGGATTCAATATGGAATCTGTTTTTCTTACCCTTTGATTCACATATTTTGCACGGGTGCTTTTCTTTTCTCACAATTTGCTTCTGTGGCTTTTGTTTAGTTTGTGATATGCTCTTTTCAATACTAGTTTCTTTCACTAAATGTTCTAATCCTCTTAAATTGTTGAAAAGGTTATCAACCCCATTTAATTTTTGTCTATCTATCTTGTCTGTCACAAAGTTTGGTAGACCAGCGATAATTATATCTACCAAAAAGGCTTTGTTAATTGAATCATTTATCTCCAACAGCAGCCTTTCCTTTTTTAGTGCATAATCTAATACTGAGCCATTTAAGTATTTAAAATTCAAAGCATACTTTACCGGTGACCAACCTTTATCTGCATATGTTTCTGTTAGGCTCTGTTCCCATACTGACCAATTTGATTCAACTGTATTTTTTATCAACATTGAGCTGTACTAGTTCTTACAGGAATCATCCAGCATTAATCTTAACATTTCAATTTTTTCTGTATCTGTTTGTAATTCCAAACGTACACACTCTTTGTTGAAAATATTTAACCACTGTACTACACTTGTTGTTTTTGAGAATTTTTCAATTGAAAATTTTTCCACCAATTTTAATTTGTTTTGCTTTCTGTCCACATGGTGAGCTGCTACTGAAGGTTTTTCAATGGCTTTTTCAATTTTTTCCAGCAGGTAGCCAGAAAATTGCATATTTTCATCTTCCCTGTAAATTTCTTTCAGTGTGGGTGTCAAAGTTATCCACACTGACCTTTTTTCATGTCTTTTCTTCAATGAATTTTTTATTAGTTTAAATATCTCCGTTTTTATTAATTCCTCATGTAGGTTTATCGGTTGTCATTCCCTTGGCATGGCATAGCAGTTTTGCTCTGCATCGAAATTACACCATAAGTGTTTGACTTTGTGTCATCTGGTTTTGGAATTATTGAAAATTCAAATTTTAATTTCTCCATTTTCCAATAAATGATTGTTGATTTGTAAGATAAAGGTTATTCAGTAAAACAACAGCGATAAGATTCGTCTAAAAATAGAGTAATTATTAATAATGATTACAGTATATACAATATGTACAAAATAAAATGTGATTAACTAACCTAAAAATAGAGAATCAACAATCAAGACTATTGTTTAACGGATCTCTAAACAATCATACCGTATTATAATTAATTCTATTGTGTCAGAATTGTATTAACGATTCTGACCACTTTCCATCAACCTCACTCGTTTTAACTAAACGTAATGTTTATGCAAAGTTTCTATCTCGTGCGTCCAAGCACATGTTTTCTCTCTCTGTTTAACTCTTTCATAAGGTTCGTGTCGTGCATACACTGTAACCGGCACGAGACCGTTTTCTGACAGCACAACCAGAAATACGCACGAAGCTTACATATATTAATATTTCAAAAATTAAATTATTTGTACACATCAACAATTTTAAAATTTCAATCCCAACTTTTCAAATCAATAAAAAAAATACTAGGAATTTTATATTGTACCTTTACGTTTGTATTTTTTCTTTTTAACATTTTATATAGAGTTTAAAATCATACTGATTGATTCATCTCACAAATGTTGTCAAGAGTTTATTTACTTTGAATTATCGGTATATAGAATTGTGATTATGTTCAAGAAAGTTATTTATATTTCTAGTTCTTAAAATTATACAAATTCAATGTTCTGTTTGAAAAATAGTATGAGTTTGCAATAGGATTTTTTCGTACTCCGGCCGGGAAACGCTACAGTCAGTAGCACTTCCTAGACCCGTCGTACGGAAAAAATATTTCACGCGACACTGGAAAAGAATTAGCAAACCCCTAGCAAACCCTTAACACCCTCGACTTTGGCTCGGTCGTCAATTTGGGTTTGATAGGGCTTGCTAATACTTTCCAGCGCCCGGCGTGAAATATACTATTTTTTTAACATGACACTTCTCATTTGTTAATTTTCCCGCCTGATTACGGTCATAGCAGACAGCTTTGGTCAGTGCAATCTTCTCCGAGTAGCCGTCAATACGTTTTGTTTTAGTAGCACTCTATATTAAGGGTAACCTTTGTTTGGAATGCATAAATATTTCTAAAACTACTTACAGACTAGGGAACGTTCATAAACCACGAGGTCATTTTTTCGAAGATTTTGAAGGGCCCTCCCTCCCATGAAGATCAACGTAGTATTTGTATCAAATTTTCAACCCCCCCCCCTAAAGTATATATATACACTGTATGTATACTATTAGTTTTTTAAAAACATTATTTTTCAAGTTATAATTTAATGATTTAATACCAGAGGCGCAACAACTCCTTTCAGCTAGGGAGTGTCCTGAGGTCTACCCCCCCCCGCCCCCAATAAAACTGACGTCTGAAAAAAAAAACAAAAAAAACGTTTAGTTCAATAAATAGACTCGTTAATTAACCCCCAAAACACTGGGCGTAGAGTTCAATGGATAATTTGATCAGCTGTCCCCAAGCCTTGAACCCCCAAAACCCTGGACGTAGAGTTCAATGAATTATCTGATCAGCTATCCCCCAAGCCTTGAACCCCCAAAACCCTGGACGTAGAGTTCAATGAATTATCTGATTAGCTATCCCCCAAACTCTAAACCCCCAAAACCCTGGGCGCCCGAGTTCAACAAAACAACTGATCAGATTATTTATTTCGTTATTTAAAATGCACTCATATTTTTGGAATAATTTAACTCGGGCACCCAGGGTTTTGAGGGTTTAGAGCTTGGAGGATAGCCGATCTGTTTTTTTGTTGAACTCGGGCACTCAGGGTCTTGAAGGTTTAGAGCTTGGGGGATAGCCAGCCAGTTTTTTTTGTTGACCTCGGGCGCCCAGGGTTTTGGAGGTTCAAGGCTTGGGAGATAGCCGATCACAAAACAGCTGCAGACTGCAGAGAACCATGAGCTACAGAAGCTACCTACACGCGGTGATAATGAAGCACATACGGGACAGTCAAAACAAAACTTTGACGAGTTTTTACTTGCACACGGCCACGTAAGCGCAAATCAGATGACAGGCACGGATTCGGTTTTAACGTTCAACAGTAAAATATTATGAATCGAAACATCGATTCATGCACCAAAACCACGTGCCTTTCTGAATCAACAGCCCTACCTCTCACGTAACTTTTTGTAGCCTTTTAATCGCCCCCCCTCCCCCCCTGTTTGGGCCACTTGGTTTGTGAACGTTCCCCTACTTACAAAGCTACAAAGGGAAATAAGTAAACATCAGTTATTGTTAGTTTTGTGGCATGTGAAAATTAAGTTATATATGCGATGAAGATGCACTTAATTTATTTTTTTTCTAAAGAAACAATATTTAGTCTGAATTAGTCTGCAAAAATTTTATTGTTTTCATTTAATACGTACCGATAATTACGTATATTTATGATTATGGAAGATTGTATATGAAATTGTATCATGTCGCAAAACAGAGAAACAAAGAAACGACGATCGAATCGTCCGATCCGAGAATTAAAAGCGTTTTGCTTTTACTGCAAAAAAGAAAAATGGGGTTTCGACTAAATTTACGCAAATATCTTAACCAAATGTAAAAAATTTCTTGCTATCAGAAAAGAAAGAAGATATTCTTATTCTGATTGCACGTTTGCAGAATAAGTTGATTACAGTCATCATACAGATTGTTACAGAAAATTCATTGCTGTAAAAACGAAACGTTCCGATGAAGCATAGACATCTGCAAAAAAGTAAAAAATATAAAAATAAATTTTTTTTGAGTTAAGAAGTAAAAGCTTTTTAATCATTTTCATTAAAGTTTAATAATTTTGCTCATTATGATGATTTTTA
This sequence comes from Encarsia formosa, assembly GCA_038277355.1. Taxonomy (NCBI): domain Eukaryota; kingdom Metazoa; phylum Arthropoda; class Insecta; order Hymenoptera; family Aphelinidae; genus Encarsia; species Encarsia formosa. The sequence goes on from CM076184.1 coordinate 72,983,801, forward strand.
AAGCGACTTCGGTTTTTTATTTATTTTTTTTTTCATTTTGGTGTTTATTTTTATTTATTAGTAAAAAAATTATTATTAGTGTTCAGCCTTAATTTAAACAAAAATTTGTTAATAATTCATTTATAAAATCCCAATTCTGTTTAGTTGTAAAAAAAAAGGTTTCGATTTATGTATATTTTTAGTGGTAAAAACATTTATTTATAAATTCAAAACCAAAGGTCAGTTTTTAAATTAAAAAATTTTTTTTCTTAGTTACAAGATCGATGGAGATAATTCGACTGAAGCCGCCATGTAAGAGCATGTGCAATAACAAAAAACTAATAAATCCAGCGGTATGGTCATATTTGCAACTACACAGTATTAGAAGAGCTCGAAACCGAGGCTACGCTTTACTCTTTGAACCGATTAATAGTGACCCTTGAAGATATTTTATGTACATCCGGTTTGTTTACAAGCGTCGCTTTTAACAATTTTGATCAATACATTGACTCAAGAAAAAAGATGATATGAATGATACTGTTGGTACTGCGATCCAAAATATACCTATAACTGCACCGATGCCGCTGGAAAAAGAAATTGATACCAAACGAGCTTAATCAAGGAGACGATATTTGTTCCGATAAATCACCAACTAAACGATTTCGGTCTCTTGAAGCTTGAGAAGAAACATTTGAAGAGGTCATGGTTAAGCCTGCATTAGTTGAAAAACTACTACCTCTAAAATTTCCAGCACGTTTGGAAGAGCCCATTAATTTAAATTTTATTCATCAAATAAATTTTTGTGGATGCTTTCTCATTTTTATGAAGTAACTAATACTCCAAGTCTCCAATATGGAATGGATACAATAGTTTAGTCTACAAAGACACTATTTGTAAGCAGAAAGTTAGCTATTTGACTACTATTAATAAGTCCCTCTCGAGTTATGAAGTAGTTCTAAAAACGATAAGTCAAACTTTACAAATGGCAAATGAAAAAGGAGGAAGAGCACATGCGAGTCATTTATAATTTATCTACATCAAAAATTGCTCTGCAACTTCAATCCATGTACATAAGGGTAAGGCGTTTTTGGGTCATTTTCGAATATCGACAATTAATAGCGATAGAAGTTTGACTTTATACCTAACTTGAAAGTTCACGAAATCCGGACGCGCTAGGTTGAAATTTTCTGTTGTACCAAGCGACATATGTGTGATTTTTGTCGTATTTTTTGCTATTTTAATGATTTTAAAAATCTGCTTGATTTTCATAAAAATTAATTATTTTGAGGCCCATAACTCATCATTTCAATATGTATGCATCTAATAAACACCTTTTTACGATTACAGAGTCCAATAGTGTCGTTACAAATTTTTTACATGCCTAAAAAGTCGATTTTTTCACTCATTTTAGCCGTTTTTTGACAATTTTTGATGAATTTTTAAAAATTGAAGAAACGGTCTTTCAGAGTCTGGTAAGCGGGATTTTCTTTCTCAAACATTATATTTTTGAAAAAATATTTTTGCACAGCTCCATTAAGCCCTGAACAAAATTGGCGGACCTAAATAATAAGATTATTTTGCGACAATACAATTACTTAACAAGTATTTAATTACTTATACTAACAAGTATTTAATTAAAGTTAAGTAATTAATACTTAATACTTAATTAAATTAAGTAATTAAATACTTAACAAGTATTTAATAACTTATTATTTAAAAATTCATCTTTCGTATAAGATGATAATAATTTGAGAAAAAATCCTTTTTCTGCAGCCTTTCAAATTGAAAGATAGTTAAAGGTACTGTTAAAGGCTAATAATACCTTTAAATCAATCAAAGCAGAACCTGCGAGAGCCCTAGGTCTAACCCGTTTGCCATCGAGTGGCCTTGCGATAACCTTTGCTCTGACAGTCGTGGGTACGGTGAGTTGTACTTACTGTGTCTCTGCAACTCGTGCTGACGACGATCAGTTCAACGTTGACCAGGCTCCGGTGAAGTAGAGTAAATTGTAATTTATAAACTAAACTTAACGGGAAGGATATTTAGAATCAAAGTCAAGAATTACACTGACAACATTTAATAAAGTTAAAAACACCGAAACTCAAGCACTGTTACAAGAAGATTGAAGTAAAAATGTCAGAGCCGGCTGACACAGACTCTATTCAGGAAGACACTCCGCGGACTCAAACTGACTGACGTACCGGCACGGGTCCTAAGACAACTCACTTGCTGGTGTCCCTACGCTTGACTGCCCGACTGGACGCTATCCATGGTCCTTATATATTCGTCTAACCTGCCAAAAAGTCGCGCAGATATCATACGCATGATATCGATTTCAGCGTAGGTGGCCACGCGCCGAAAAGAAGAGGAAAGTTCCTCACGGAGGCAGTAAAAATTATCGATCCAGGGTAGTTCACCCCAGTATGCTCCTTGCACCTTTATTTAAAATAAAAGCTCAAAGAGTCACATGCGGATGTGACAGTACTAAAGTAACAGATTGATTATTTGTGCTCTGCGCATCCAAGTTGCAACCTTTATTGAATTTATATATTGTGTTTAGATTTATTTAAACATATGTTGGGAGCATAATCACCAGCACAAAATTTGTGAACTTCTTCGGTATTATACTTGCCTTGGAAGTGTTGAAGATCACAAGTTTTCATACAAGTTGTATTACAATCTATGTATCATTTAAATGATGTATAATTTAAATAAAATATAGCCTAATTCAATAGTACACCATATAGCCAGGGAGATACCGTCTTTTTTTTGAAGTCATTTGACAAACGCTAGAAACCTTTTTTTTTGCTTTATTTAGACCTTGATTATCTATGATTCACTGATCTGCCAAGCCCTTTCTCTTGTCGGTCGTAACACTAAGGGCTTGAATAACGAAAAAAAATAGGGCAATGCTGTTATTTGACAAAACTTTAGACTAACATAAAACGTTGGTTTTTATCTTAATTGAGAGAAAAACACAAGTCTGCTAAGTACTTTCTGTTGCGAACATGGTCTACCAAACGATTAAGGTGAAGTCAAACGTTAGCTCGGCTGAAAAAGGTTTTTCTAAAATTTGACGCTAATTTTTATCGTATGTTTATTTTTTTGGGCTCTAAATATAGCTAATGATGGCAGCTTGCGTGCTAAAGGGCTAGTTTTTTGATTTTTTTAATTTTTAAATATTTTTTAAATTAAATCCCAACATGACCCGCATTACTTTTGGCAGTATTTAAGTAACAGTTTTACAAAAAATAAAATAGAAAGTGTAAAAAAGGGCTCTTTAGCGCGCAAATTGCCATCAAATGCTGTATTTAGAGTCCAAAAAAATTAACATACTATAAAAATGAGCCTCAAATTTTAGGAAAAATTTTTTCAGCTGAGTTACCTTTGCTTTCGCCTTAAACATGCCACGTGAGGCGGTTTGCGCGTGTTAAGCCAGTCATTTATTAAGTGACGTGTATTTAGCGTATTCTGAATACAATTAGGCCACGAATTACTCCTACTCGGGAGTTAGATTTGATATTTAAAAATCTACACCCTAACATCGGTCATTCTTTGTCTGAAAATTCTAATCACAAATTGACAGTTTCATTTTCATCATTCTCAAAGTCATTGTTATTATAATCATTCAATTTTTCTGAACAAATTAAGTCTGTGTCTTCTTCAATTACTTTAGCATGTCTGGCATTAATTATTTTATTGTTTACTACAATTATTGCATCCTGACCTCTAACAACAATAGTAAAGGTAACCTCTCAGCTGAAAAAATTTTTCCTAAAATTTGAGGCTCATTTTTATAGTATGTTAATTTTTTTGGACTCTCAATATAGCTTTTGATGGCAATTGGCGCGCTAAAGAGCCCTTTTTTACACTTTCTATTTTATTTTTTGTAAAACTGGTACTTAAATACTGCCAAAAGTAGTGCGGGTCATATTGGGATTTAATTTAAAAAATACTTAAAAATTAAAAAAATCAAAAAACTAGCCCTTTAGCACGCAAGCTGCCATCATTAGCTATATTTAGAGCCCAAAAAAATAAACATACGATAAAAATTAGCGTCAAATTTTAGAAAAACCTTTTTCAGCCGAGCTAACGTTTGACTTCACCTTAATCGTTTGGTAGACCATGTTCGCAACAGAAAGTACTTAGCAGACTTGTGTTTTTCTCTCAATTAAGATAAAAACCAACGTTTTATGTTAGTCTAAAGTTTTGTCAAATAACAGCATTGCCCTATTTTTTTTTCGTTATTCAAGCCCTTAGTGTTACGACCGACAAGAGAAAGGGCTTGGCAGATCAGTGAATCATTGATAATCAAGGACTAAATAAAGCAAAAAAAAAAGGTTTCTAGCGTTTGTCAAATGACTCCAAAAAAAAGACGGTATTTCTCTGGCTATATGGTGTACTATTGAATTAGGCTATATTTTATTTAAATTATACATCATTTAAATGATACATAGATTGTGATAAAACTTGTTTGAAAACTTGTGATTTTCAACACTTCTAAGGCAAGTATAATACCGAAGAAGTTCACAAATTTTGTGCTGGTGATTATGCTGAAATAAATAAAAAACCAACAGCTATTTGGCTGCCATTATAATAGCATCCGCCCTTCAAGCCTGTAGAGGACATCTACTGCATCCATGCATTCATTCAAATCAGACAAAAAGACTCTTTTCACTTGGAAATTTCTTAGAAAATAGTAATTAGAACAGAGTAGGGTTGGCAACCAGTACTTTAAAAGTATATATTTTTTTAAAAGTACTTGATTTTCAATAAATTTTAACATTTGCTTTAGAATTTTTAAATAAAAATTGAGCTAGAAAAAAATTAAGGAAAGTTTTTGAAACTACGGGCTGATGACGTCATTGACCCAAAATCCCATTAGAAGTATATCTATATATATTGAAATTAAAAAAAATTTAAATACTTGTAGTCCCTTCAATTTTAGTTTTTTAAAAAAAAGAAAAAATACGTGTCGATTATTTTTCGATATTTTAACTAAATAAGCAAAAAAATATTATAAATTTCAAAAAGTTGCCAACCCTATTAGGAAGAGCAAATTACGAATTTAATTTGAACACAATATATAAACTGCATAGAAAGAAATAAAAAACTAAAACCTGAACTGAAAACAACCTATCATACATTCGATAAGGAATGGTGTTCACTGTGCACAGGTCCCGGAAGAGCAAGGTTGAAAAAAAATGTCGAAAAAATTGGTCAAATAGATATTATTATTATTATTATAATTTTTTTTTTTTTTTTTTTGACTTTTCAGATCCGATGAATGAAAATCATAGCTAATCATCTAGACAAATGCCGCTAAAAAACGTTTGTTTTATTTTAGAAGTTTTCTTTTCTCAATTTGTATTTTTTAAACATTATTTGTTTAAACAAATTAGAAAAAATATTTAGATTTTGATAAACTACTTGCAACATTCAATTTTTTGATTCAAAATAAGGCAACAATCATCTATTAAATTTTTTGATTAGAGGCTTAGAACTTTTGTTATGAGCACTCAAACATGTAAAAATTATTTACTCTAGTGATCTGTGAGGCGCCAAACCAAAGATCTACTCTTGAGAGTAAAACCACAATTTATACATGTTTGAGCGCTCATAACAAAAGTTCTAAGCGTCTAATCAATAAATTGAATAGATGCAGGTTTTCCATCAATTAGTTTTTCAATATTTCTTTTGGTTTCTTTTTGGTCCCAAATGGGTTCATCGCGCTAACTTGCTTACGACAAGCCTAACAACTAATCAAACACACTCAGTTTTCGCTCGAATAAGCGAAGGACAAGTCAAAAATGCACACACAGAACCTTGAACACGTAATCACGCGGAGGTTCAAGAAACGCGACCGTTCTCTCAGAGGACGACGGCTGTACTGAGGTTGGTCTTTTGCGATTTCAAACGATGAATTCTTCAACAGTTAAATTATACGTGTGTGGTTTTTCTAAAGCATCCTCTTTGTTGGGAGACTAATATTAATAACTTATTATCATTAATAACTCTTTTTAAGCGTGGAGGCCTTACTATGTAATGGAAATAATGCAAACTTTAACTTGTAATATATTAAAGTTTAAAAGTTATATAACTTTTAAACTAAAACGTTAATTTTGATCAGACTTCGTAAAACTGTTCAAATAATATCTAACAAACAACTCCAGAAAATTTAAACTGATTCTCTAATGTCATGCATTTAGTAGAAAACTACCTTTAAAAAAAATCTATTAATAAAACGAAAAAAAATTTTTTAATTTTTTTTTATCACGCTGAAAAATCAATAAGAAAAATCGAATCGTACTTTTTGATAAAAAAATTAGTGCTTTACAAAAAATTAATCTTGATAGTTTTCAAAATTTTGCGTTTTTTTCGAGTTATTAAAAAAAAAATCGAATAAGGTTCTTTTTCTTTCTTTTTTGATTTGCGCAACAGGATTTAAATAGGACTCCGTGATTTCTTCATTTTTAGATGTTATATTATCGATCTAAATAAGTTTGGACCTCTTAGAATTTTTTCTTTTCTAAAATACCATATCAATACCTTATTTATTAAACAAATAAAAGCTAAATTGTATTAAGCTTTTATGTAAATCTAAAAATAAAATGAGATAATTTTCATGAACTAAATACTTTGATTTTTTTTTACACTATTTTCAAACTTTTCATCCAAAACTTGAATCAGATGTTTTCCGAGTATTTCACACAACTTTCTGTCTAGTTTTAAAATCAAATACTTGACTTTGAATGTGGATTGGTCGACTCCAGAAGTTTTTGCTCTATTAAAGACTTTCTAATAAGGGTTAATAAGTGATTTAATGATCATAGTATCTTTTGTTCTTAAAATATTGAAAAAACTTTTTTTAAGAAGCAAATTATTTGTACTTATAATTAAAAAAATTTTATCTTATTTAAACAACAGTTGTTATATTCAAGAATAAGAGAAAATTGTTCACAATCATTTTTAAAAAGTTCGAAAAATAATCATTTTATGAAATTTTCTTACTTCTAATAGTACGGCTAAAAAAAATTTTTTATGTAACCTGTACTGATGTGCTGTATTAGACACTGTCCACTTTGCATGGTCTCTAGAGTGAGCTAGTGGAGGTCGTATGAATTCATGCTTGTAGTCAACTCTTTTATTGGACCATGACACTCGTTTGTCAGAATTAGTTGTGTAAACGATATGTTGTTCAAGCAGATGTGGTTGCGCATTACTGGTTGTTATGTACTGAAATAAAGATATTTTACTCAGCATTTAAGGAAAAATATTATCTGTACATGTACATTTCACATATCTTACTGTATAGCCACTTTTAAAAATCTACTTTCATTATACCTATTCAGTTATTTATACATATATTTAATAGATATATGTATAAATAACTGAAAGGTTTAATTTGATTTATTACAGACTTAAAAAGTAAATATACCAGACAAGGAGTCATCTGGTTCACAAACAGCTTAAAACAGACACAGGGCTGTGCCAGAAAGATAGCACTGCGCCTAGACAACTTCGCTACGGTCTTTCAAGCTGAACTGAGGGTGCCTTCTAGGGAAGTAGAGAGGCACCAACGAACCTTGTACCGAATCATTGTGTCACCCTATTATGGGTGCCAGGGCATTCGATGATCTTGAGCAATGAAAAGGCAGACAGGTTTGCAAACCAAGGTGTCCTGGGCAGCAGGGAAAACCAGTGTAGTGTGAGAATGCCCGATTGCTCATTGTACAACACCATGACCCGCTAGATATCTGGTGAGGCCGATTAGAGGTGGGTTGATTTAATTTTATGTTAACATGCGTTTAAAATGTTGAAAAGTGATTGCTGATTCTTAGATTTAAACGAATAAACGTATTATATATAAGTAACGGAACCCCTGATTTACTCAAAAACAATGCATTTTTCGTATAGCACATATAATGTAAAAGATTCCTGAAGTAAAATTTACGATATAGTGGGCCCTCTGAAAAAGGGCCCAGGCGAAATGTGCTATACGAAAATTGCGTATTTTCGGAGATAATAGGGCCAATAAGAGTCAAAAAAATTTTCAAAAAATACCTAAAAATCGTAAAATTTTAACATCAAATGTGCTATACGAAAAATGCATTGTTTTCGAGTAAATCAGTGGTTCCACTACTTTTTCTTCACACTCACACACACACACGCGCGCGCGCGCGCGCGCGCGCACACGCACACACACTTTTTCTTTTCTATATTTTATGCGAGAGAAGATACAGGTGCAACTACGAAATTACATGAGTAGCTATAGGTTTAAAAATAAGGGTAAACACAAGGGATGGCGCAAGGGTAGCAACAAAGGTTCGAATGAGGGTAGGCAGAGGAGTAGCTACAAAAGTAGAAACAAGGGTAAAAACAATAGTAAGCACGATGATACGTACTAAGGTATGCACTAAAATAGGTAAACGGGTACGCAAAGTTAAGCAAGATGGTAGGCACAGGAATGGGCCAGGATATGCACAGAGATAGTTGCAGTAGTAAGCACAGGTATAGAGTATTATGATAATAATAGTTTTGTTACAAGGGTAAGCACACGAGTAGGAACAAGGATAATAACAAAGTAAGTCACGAGAGCAGGTACAGGTGTAGCTGTATCAGTAGGTACAAGGTGGAAACAACGATAGGCACAAGGTCACTGCAAGGGTAGGCACGAGAGTACGTGCAGGAGTAACTACAAGTGTAGATATAAATGTATAACAAAGATTAGGAATAAGGGTAGGCACAAGTATGTGGGTACGCACGAGGGTAGGTACAGGAGTTAGGGGTAGTGTTAGACTCAAGTTTACGCAAGAGGGTAGGTACATGAGTAAATTAGAGATAATAATAATAATACAGATAAAATAATAATAAGATATTTTTTCAATAAACTTTTTACTAATAAAAATTTTTTTATTTGATAAAGTTAAATTCAAGTGGTTCCTCATGAACTGTTGAGTATTAAATGAATATTTGAATCAGCTGCCTAAATTATCTCGCGTCGGTCACTTATCGGCCGGCTCACCGACCGAGCGCCTCTCGACGGCTGCCTCGTGCTCGGACTTCGATTGTAGGTTATCTCATGTCAGCTAGCGTTTCACCTCGAGCTAACGTGATTCAAGCAAATCCTAAAGCCCAATCAGGCTTTAGCGGCGATTTGGTTTTTTTTTTTTTATTCAAACCGATTGCCGTGAAAGCCTACAGGGCTTTATATACTTTGATTTTTGGTTTTAGGTGAGGACGCTTCAAAGAAAAACTATCCTAGGATGATTATTTCATTTATATTATACATCCCGCGTGTAGCTGATGATCCCCTGAGTAATTAAAAAAAAAATTATCCCGAATAAAGCTCGCATTGAAAAGTTATGAACGTTTCATTTTTCGAAACGCTGATTTTCCTTTAGCTCACGGTAGTCAGGGGAATTTGATGTCAGTTTCGAGCATCCGGTCTCTGTGCCTGCGCTCTCTGTAGACTTAACCGGACGTGACGATGCGGTGGGCGTATCTATTTTTGCTGTCTCACTCTTACTGCTTACCTACAGCCGCAGACGGGGGCATGTAGTCCCGGGCCTGTAGCCATGAGGCGACTGGTGGCGCTGTATCAAGCAGCTCCCTACAGCTGACTACAGCTCACGGCGGAGCTGCTGAGCAGAGCAGTTTGTAATGTGTTATGAGCAAAATAATTTTTTTATAAATAATTGATTGTCATAGAAAAAACAGTACTGAAGACCCTTATTTTCATTATATATCCAATAAGTGGTAGAATTTATATTTATTAATTTGTTTAATTTCAATAAGAGTATGAAATAAATAATCTCTACAGTCTTTCTATGATCATCATCGTCAAAGATTTTCTTAGGGACCTGAAGGCTGGAGGTGCATATTGGCGATATTAAAAATAAAGTTTTTTCTGAATGTGTGTGTGTGTGTGTGCGCGCGCGCGTGTGTGTGTGTGTGTGCCAGGTTGACCTTGCAAATTACTCTTTTATAATCCATCCAACTTGCAAATTGCAAAAGATGCAATTGATGGAGCTAATGTCATTGTCATACACACGCTGCTGCATTATCGCTTAATTTAAATCATCATAGAAATGTTTATGCTCTGAGCCAATACACTTGAACTGTTAAAGTTTTGTAATCCCACCTTTTTTCAAAAATAAACTTGATGTCTGAAAGTTTTGTAATCCCACCTTTTTTCTAAAAAAAAATTGATGTCTGACAATGAATTTTAATTTTGATTGTAACTGTTACATTAACTCAGGGTGTTAATGATAAATATATTTAAGTCAACATGAATCAATTATTAAAAATTTATATCTTTTTTGTTCTCTGTAAGCAAGCTTAAGTTATGCGGCCAAAGTGATTTTAAATTTTAAAATTGGTTAATTTTTTTTTACAAGAATTAAAAAGTACAAAAGAAATAGATAGTTTTGGGTCTAGGTAGCCAGTGGACCAGAGATTATGAATTCTATTTGGCATGGATTTTTAAAGTACGGATGAGCATTTGCTCTATTATTTTCAAAGTGGATTTAGTTTGTCCATCTATTATGTATACAAAACAAATTCAAAAGTAGTTCATAACAGTATATTATGTCTATGATTCTTATGTGTTCTGGCTAATGATAAAATTATATGAAAGAAATTTTGAACAGAAGAACTAGATATATCTAAGTTACCATGAACCAATCATTGAAAATTTTTATTTTTTTTTCAATCATTTTAAGGTTACAAATGAGTATTTGCTACATTTCAATGTAAATTTACTTTAAAATAAAGTTATGCAATGTACATTTAAAAAATCGGTAAATACTAAATTGAATTTTTTTTTACATGTAAAATTGATTTACCTAGGACTTTTATAGGTTCTGGTTTATGTCGTAGTTCTGTTTACATCAGAATAATTGAATGTATCTTAGGTATTGTTAAATTATTTAGAATTTGTTAAGATCGTAAAATCATTTGTTAAGACATACTTCAACAATATTAATGATTTATTTATGGAATTTGGTTTTTTGAACTTGTGGACAAAAAGAAAATACATTTAAATATTTACCGAATTTACGCAATAAAATCTTACAAAAATACTTTTAAAAAGTAATATTTACGGCGATTGGTTTTTTCAAAAGGAGTCTGAATAAAAAGTTATACGCTAAATATAATAATATTTATTTAAAAATGAATTAATGAAAGAAGTGAAATCAAAAAATATATTACGGACGACTTGAGACCGAATTACTTATTATTTAAAAATAATTTTCTCTACTAAAAGATGATGATATTATGTTGAATCACCTTCAATATACGTAAAGTTAACAATTTTTCAACAAGTTCAAAAAACCAAACTCCATAAATTCAATAATAATTTGTTGTAATACTCAAACAAAAGTAATGTGCGAGCGCGCAATTAATTACGTAGTGCTTTCACGTTAGTTGGGCTCAACACGGGTAAAAATCAGCTGCTTACTTTGATTCTATCATCCGGGTTTTTCGGCTTGCTTTTACGTCTCGTGTAAGCAAATGAATCACGGATTCAATAATAAACCGAAGGCGAGCTCAAAAGGAAGTGATTAGTGAGTGCCAATAAATATAGTTGTGTGTTTACAAATTACTTGAAAATCATGCAAGAGTGGAAAATCACTAGCTCATCTCTCGTGGTCTACTCACCTATGACCATAACCTCGCTGCCACCACATGGTGAACGCGGTATTTTGGTTTGGCTTTTCCTCAAGGTACTACTCGTCAAGCTCCTCTCAACGCTCAACTGGTTTACTCTCAAAAGGATCTACTCATCATTAACAATCACCCAAGGACTCTGCTCAACAACAAAGAGGTTTTATCATAACAACAAGCTCATTCATCAAGGTTCAAATCAACTCAAGTGATTTGCTTGCAACTCTCTATTATTGTAAATACTCAAGTAAGGTTGTACACAATTGTTTAACTCAACCCAGAAGGTCTGTAAATATTGTAAATAAATTCTCAAATTGTATATAATAATAAAAAAGGTGTATTTTAATTACTCACTCCCTCAACTACACTTATGGACTGTACAAGGTGCAGGTTTTAATAATGAAAAGACAGTCCAATTGAATAATAATATTTTAATCAAAACTTCAAGTTTTTACAATGGCTCTAGGGCCGAGATTAAGCTTGTGTGTGTGATAAGGTTAGCTGTTGCTCGTGACGAGGTTGACAAGAGACTGAAGCCGGCGCCTGGCTATGCGTGGCTCGATTGTTCACGACGTCGGTCCACAGTCGCGGCTGAAGTTGCCGCTTGCGCCTGTGTCCGCGCGGAACGTTCTGGGAAGCGATCCCCACACACTCATTAAAATTATTTGGAGCTGATAAGCTAACTAAACATTTAACATTTAACATCCTTCGAGTCGGATATAGTGGGTGGCTGTGAGTAATTTTGCACTTAAAAGATTATTGTAAGCATGTATTCCTTATATATATCATGGACCTTGATTTTTCACTCACAAGGAGTATGCTGGAAGAATCAAGTCATCGGTCAGCTCAACAAGGGTATTTTTCTGGTTCTGGCAGTTACTCCAAGGCTACCAGAAGGTTCAATCAGGTTCAACCAGGCTCATTGAGGACTCCCCACTGGCTTGGTGATTACACTCAGGTCTGGACTGGGATCATCATGGCTTCGCTCACTACATCAAGGGTATCTTACTGGTTTTGGTAGTCACACTATGGTCTAGTCTCACCACTCAAAGGCTCAATCATCTCATCGAGTACTTATCATTGGTTCATTTGGTCACCTCAAGGTCTACGCTGACCAACCCAAAGGCTCAAACAGCTCATCGAACACCTGTCCCTGGTCTGGTGTTCATAACAAGGTCTATGCTGGGTACTGTAAGGCCTTGATAAGGTCATCAAAGACATTTTTGTGGATCTGGTGATTACTCACACACCATTGGAATGGTGTACAAGACTTAGTGGGCTTTATATCACCATCCGCTTACTCACATACTCATACGGAACCTACCAGGGGTCTACGCTGGCTACTGGGAGGCTTCATTCACCTCATCAAGGACTTTTTACTAGCTCCAGTGGTTACTCATACTTCATAGGACATATCAACATTAATTTTTGGACTCAATTACCATAGATGGAAAAAGTTACAACTCAACCCAGGTTGCTGATAGCAAGAATTAGATTCTTAAACAACAGCTGCTGCAACAGCAACAGACTAAACTCAAACAAAGGAAAACTCATCATGGGTGAAATCAAACATACCAATTTTTGGCATCGATGGCACATCACCTGGACACACTCATGCCACAGCTCTCATCACGATCAGCTCCATGCGCCGAACCACTCAAGCTTAAAATCACTGCACACGCACTCAAGTATTTTTTAATATCAAATTAAGTTAAAATATAAAAGGTATAAAGTATAAACAAAAAATATAATGGGTTTTAAGTAACTTGTAAACGTACGAAGAACCGTAGAGATTTACTGAGCGAGAGTTGTTAGAGCTTAAGTACTTTGCGATAAAAATTCCATGAATCTAAAGTTCACAACGTTGCTAGCAACGAAATGAGCTTCAAAAAAAAAAATTATTATGATTACCTATTATCGTGTTGCAAATTTGTTTAGGGTGGATTAACGTTTGAAACGGCTTATTTTAACTCGACAAAAAGTTTCGCACCCTCACACCTCGGGAAACTACCCCTATGGCAGAAAAAGGTACCATCACATTGAAAAAAAAAAATCTGCCCAGGCCAAATATTGTGTTGCAAATTCTTTTATTGCAGATTCTTGTTTGTAATAACTTACTTTAACCGAGAAAAAAATTTAGCACCCCCTCACCTCGGGAAACCACCCCTACAGCGGGTATACAGCTGAAATAGGTACCACCATATTGAAAAAATTAATCTCCCCAGGCCAAATATTGTGTTGCAAATTCTTTTATTGCAAATTGCAGTTTAAAGTGACTCACTTTACCTAGGAAAAAAATCTAGCACCGCCACACCTCGGGAAACTACCCCTATGGCATAAATAGGTACCACCATAATGAAAAAAATAATCTCCCCTAGCCAAATATTCTGTTCCAAATTCTTTTATTGCAGATTCTTGTTCGTACTAACTCATTTTAACCGAGAAACTAATTAAGCACCCCCACACCACGGGAAACTACCCCTAGGGCGGAAATAGGTACCTCCATATTGAAAAAAAAAATCTCCGCAGGCCAAATATTGTGTTGCAAATTCTTTTATTGCAGATTCTTGTTTGTAATAACTCACTTTAACCGAGAAAAAAATCTAGCACCCCACACCTCGGGAAACTACCCATAGGGCAGAAATAGGTACCACCATATTGAAAAAAATAATCGCCGCAGGCCAAATATTGTGTTGCAAATTCTTTTATTGCAGATTCTTGTTTGTAATAAATCACTTTAACCGAGAAAAAAATTAAGCACCCCCACACCTCGGGAAACTACCCCTAGGGCAGAAATAGGTACCTCCATATTGAAAAAAATAATCTCCCCAAGCCAAATATTGTGTTGCAAATATTTTAATTGCAGATTATAAGTTAAAATGACTCACTTTACCTAGGAAAAAAATCTAGCACCCCCACGACTCGGGAAACTACCTCTACGGAAGAAATAGGTACCTTCATATTGAAAAAATTACACTCCCCAGGCCAAATATTGTGTTGCAAATTCTTTTGTTGCAGATTCTTATTTGTAATAACTTACTTTAACCGATGAAAAAATCTAGCACCCCCACACCTCGGGAAACTACCCCTAGGGCAGAAATAGGTACCTCCATATTGAAAAAAATAATCTCCCCAAGCCAAATATTGTGTTGCAAATATTTTTATTGCAGATTATAAGTTAAAATGACTCACTTTACCTAGGAAAAAAATCTAGCACCCCCACGACTCGGGAAACTACCTCTACGGAAGAAATAGGTACCTTCATATTGAAAAAATTACACTCCCCAGGTCAAATATTGTGTTGCAAATTCTTTTGTTGCAGATTCTTATTTGTAATAACTTACTTTAACCGATGAAAAAATCTAGCACCCCCACACCTCGGGAAACTACCCCTACGGCAGAAATAGGTACCTCCATATTGAAAAAAATAATCTCCCAAGGCTAAATATTGTGTTGCAAATTTTTTTATTGCATATTATAGGTTAAAATGGCTAGTAACCGACGCGAGATAATTTAGGCAGCTGATTCAAATATTCATTTAATACTCAACAGTTCATGAAGAACCACTTGAATTTAACTTTATCAAATAAAAAAATTTTTATTAGTAAAAAGTTTAATGAAAAAATATCTTATAATTAAATAAGTTTTCGTTATGTATCATTAAAAATAAGTCAATAAATCGTTAATTTAGAAAAAAAGGAGGCTTACATTTCATTTGTTTATAACTGAACCAGAAATTGTGAAAAAATATTTTAGGGCGTTAATTTTGAGATATAAAACTTTCAAAATCTCTAAAAATATACAGGGTGAGTCCTTTTATCTATAGGCTCCAAAATCTCGAAACTGAAGCCCCGGACCAAAAAATTTTTCGTAAAAAAGTTTTATGATTTGGAGGGAGAAAGAAAATGGTTACCTTGGATTTTGGCCCGGGGCCTTATTTTGGGCCCTAGGGACCCAAAGTCCGTTTTTTTAAATGGGAGCCCTATTTTTGACCCCGGATTCGGAATAGCAGAAAATTTTACGATTTTTAAGTATTTTTCGAAAAAATTCCATTCAATCAATGTATTGGCCAATCACTCTAAAAATAAGTTTGATAAAGTTTTAGTTAAAAAACTGGTTAGTTTTAGTTTCACGTATGATTCGGTTTTGGCTATTTTTATACGTAGTTCATCTTACTAAAACTCATCCATAAACAAGAAGTAGTGAAAATATTTTTTACGTTAAAATTCATTTCAACGAATTATTTCGTTTTATTAAAAACCTTGAAATGGCAGATTATACGCCCGACGAAATAGTTAATATGATCATGGTGCTTGGGGAATGCAGAGAGAATTTTGCTCAAGCTGCTGAGCTATATGCACAGCGATTTCCAGGTATAAGACATCCATCACAAGTTACGATTAGGGATATTACTGCAAGAGCTCGGGCTGGGCATTTATGTCGGCAACGACGACATCGAGAATATGGCGCTGACGATGTTCGAGCTGTATTAATTTTAGCGGTAAGACATTTAAATCCTCACACGAGCAGCAGACAAATCGAAAGAGAACATGGTATACCCCAGAAGACAATAATACGGATATTTAAAAAACTTAACTAGCACCCATACCATATAAATTTGACTCAGGCGTAAACGCCTGCTGATTTTATTAGTCGAATAAATTTTTGCAATCGGGCTCTTCAAAAAATTCAACAAAATCCCAATTTTTTTTATCACGTGATTTTTTCTGATGAGGCCACCTTTAAAAACAATGGACAGTTAAATCGTCACAATTGCCATTACTGGTCTACAACAAATCCTCATTGGACCAGAGCTGTGGATAATCAAAACCGATGGAGTGTTACTGTTTGGTGCGGCATCATTAATGGTTATTTAATAAGTCCTTACTGTTTCGATGGGACTGTAAATGGTAACAAGTATCTAGACTTTCTCAGAGATCATCTTCCAAATTTATTTGAAAACGTTGATTTAGAAACCAGGCAAAGAATGGGGTTCCAACAAGATGGAGCACCTCCACACTATAAAGCGGAAGTACGAGCTTTTTTGAATGATCAGTATCCAAACAAATGGATTGGACGTGATGGACCTGTTGCATGGCCACCACGTTCACCAGATTTGACTTCACCGGACTTTTATCTGTGGGGTTTTTTGAAAAATATTGTCTACGCAACAGTTCCAACGACTCGGCAAGATATGATTAACCGTATCCAAAGAGCGTGTGATGGTATTCCACGTGAAGTACTACTAAAAACTATAGTTAACTTTCAAAAAAGAATAAATTTATGTATCACAGCTAATGGAGGACACTTCGGGCCAAATCTGAATGGATAGTTAAAAAAAAATTGAGGCTGCCAAATTTACAAAGTCCTTAATACTCTGTATCACCAAAAAAAGTTAATGCTGAATATCTTTTTACAAATAACCAAAATAAAACATTTGTCGAAAAATACTTATAAATCGTAAAATTTTCTGCTCTTTCCGAATCCGGGGTCAAAAATAGGGGTTCCCATTTAAAAAAACGGACTTTGGGTCCGTAGGGCCCAAAGTAAGGCCCCGGGCCCAATTTTTTTTGGCCCATTTTGTTAGAAATTTTAAACCAAAAAACTTTTCCAATGCATGTGCTATACAAAAAATGCGTTATTTCAGAGTTGATTCGAGTTAAAAAGAAATAGACCTTATAAAAGCTTTACAAGACCCTGCAGGGCCTCAGGGGGCCCAAAAAAATTTTCAAAAAATATTTAAAAATCGTAAAATTTTCTGCTCTTTCTGAACCGGGGGTCAAAAATAGGGGTTCCCATTTAAAAAAAACGGACTTTGGGTCCCTAGGGCCCAAAATAAGGCCCCGGGCCCAAATCCAAGGTAACCATTTTCTTTCTCCCTCCAAATCATAAAGGGCCGATTTCATGATGGCGAGTATTCGCTAGCGAATGAAAATCTGAGGTCACGTGACTAAAAAAAGTCGCTGAAACGGCCAGAGCAGCGAGTGATTTTCATTCGCTTCATTAGTTGGATTTTTTTAACTAATAGCGAGTAGAGAAAGCGAGTAGCAAAAATTGAGGTTATTAACCCATTAATTATATTAAAATGGAATTTTCATATAAAAGAACTATTTTCATTTTAAGAAATGTTAGGAAATTTAAATTGTTAATAATTTTTTAGTTCACTGTCAATAATTACTAATATACGATTGTATATTATGATAATATCTTATAATCTCTACTATTTTATAGTATTTATGTATAAAATAAGATTACATCTGATATAGTATATTTTACCAAGAGTTATGTTTTTATTTTAAAATTATTTACAAAATGCACTTAAATGCATTGACAAAAGAAGGTTTTATTGTTTATCACTTTTAGTGAAATAAAAAAGATTCAATTTGAATGGAAAATAATTTTATTGTATACTGACCAATTGATTTTTTTATTTCAGAATTGGTTTTTACAAAATCAAGCCTAAATAGTATATTGCTAGAATCTTATATTTAACATGGAAAATTTATTAATTCGACTGTTTATGAAAAATTCAATATTTGTTTTCCGATTTATTATTACTTTTTTTTAGATTTAAAAGAACACATATTTCACACAAGTTTTTCGCTTTGGAACTTTATTTTTTTGAGTTATAAATACTGAATAAATATTGACACTATGTAAATTTAAAATTAATCAAATTTACAATATTAATTATAATTAAAGTAAATAACATTTAACCAATACTCTGTCGATAATTATTTTTCTCAACCATTTGATTATTACTTTTTCGTTTTTATTGCTGCTCCACTATAATAACTTCTAAATGTAAATAACCAAACTTTGAAAAGATACTGTCAATTATATAAACATAAAGATTTATTTTTTATTATAAGTCCTACAGTTATTTTACTAAAAAAAGTTTTAAGGTTAATCTATACGTTAAATGCATTGAAATTCATTCGCACACACTGCAGCGAGTACTCGCTACCATGAAAACACAGGGGGCGAATATATTCGCTGCGAATTATTTTTTATGGTATTTTAAGGTCTTATCACCTTTAGGGTTTATTCGCTAGCGAATACTCGCCATCATGAAATCGGCCCTTAAAACTTTTATAAGAAAAATTTTTTGGTCCGGGGCTTCAGTTTCGAGATCTTGGAGCCTATAGATTAAAATGACTCACCCTGTATATGAAATTCGAAACATCAATTTTTAGTGGCTCAGCTTAGATGATTTGACTTATACAGGATAAATCATTTTAATCTATCGGCAGAAATATATTGAAAACAAAGACCTGTATAAAAAAGTTTTTCGTATAAAAGTTGTTTGGATTGGAGGGGGAAGTAGAATAGCAACTTGGATTTGGGCGCGGGGCCTCACGTTGAATCCTACGGACCTAAAGGGCGTTTTTTCAATTGGGGACCCCTATTTTTGACCCCGAATGCGGAAAGAGTGGTAAATTCTGCATTGAATGATTTGTAGCATGACTGGGGTTCAAGTTGAGTTCAAGAAAAAAAAAGTAAAAATCATCGATAGTTTGACGAGAAAGACTTTTTGTAACCATGAGTTATTTACCTTTTCAGTTGGTTTTTATCAGCATTCTACTGTAATAAGACTATTTTGTTAAAAAATATCATAAAAATACAAAATAATAAAGTTTAGAAAATATTTATTCAAGTTATTTAGTACAGAATAATGAAAACAGAAAAAAGGTTTGATTAGACTTATGTTTTTAATTTAAACGAAAACCTTTTTTTTATAATATTCTGCTTAGTTGTCGCAAATCTTTCAGAATTTTACGCGTCAGGGTGCTTGTTTTTCGTGAGTCCCCTCACGCACAAGTTTTTTTCATCAGTCCGTTTTATTTTAAAGCATAAATTTGTTTGTCATATCTAACTACTTAAATTTTCCGCTCTTTCCGAATCTAGGGTCAAAAATAGGGGTTCCCATTTGGGAAAATGGGTTTTGGGTCCATGGGGCCCAACGTAAAGCCTCGGGCCCATATCCAAAGTTACCATTCTACTTCCCTCTCCAATCCAAACAACTTTTATACGAAAAACTTTTTCATACAGGGCTTTGTTTTCAAAATATTTCTGGCAATAGATTAAAATGACTCACCCTGTATATATACAAGATAGTTCAATAAATTTAAAAGTTTTAAAGTTAATCTGGATTCTCTCACTATTGCTGTGACCAGTTACGTCCACTCATGCGCCGAGTCAAGCACATCACGTGGGATTTTTCATCACATACACACTCTTTCTCGGAATCTAAAGTACAATAAACAGGTTCAGCCACACTTAACAATTGGTCTCATCAATGTCTTTACTTTTATAAGATCTACCTTTCTTAGCTGTCATTTGGCTTGACTGTACGACCACTAAGCTAACGTACCCATAACTCAGGATGTTCGAGATGTCGTCATAACAAAATTCTAGTATTTTTTCTTTATTTTTAGCATACTTTCAATGGATATTTATAATTCTGAGAAAATTTTACTCGGTTTATGGTGCTGATTTGAATTTTTCAAAAACTGACAGCAAATTTATTCAATACCCAGATCGATTTAAGGAGTCAAATAACTTAAAATAAAAAAAGAACGAATGATAAAGCTTTCATCATTTATTAACTTCTACATGCTTGGTCTTAAAATTTTCACCATATACATAAGCTAAAAACTAACATATTGCTAAAAAAGCAGGATTTTCTCCAACTTTTTTTTAATCCTCTGAAAATTATGGCTTTGATTCTAGATACTAAAAGATAAAGTTTCTCAAATTTTCAGGTTTTCTATTCAAATGAACATATTTTATAAAAATTGATCATTATTTTTCACTATATTCTATGCCATTTTAATATGTATCAACTCAAACGCTAACCGCGTATCTTCGAAAGTACAGATAAAAAACTATTTAATATCGTCCAAAAAAGCAATTTTCATTTTTTGGAGGCTATACAGCAGCATATCAATGCTGAGCACACGCATTTGAAAGAATTCAAAAAAACTTTTTTTTTTTATTACTTTTTTGGCAGTTTTCACTTTGTTTTAGTATCTACTTAATCAAAATTATTTGACGGTTTTGCGTTTAACCCTTAAACTACACACCGGGGTGTAAACAACCCCAGAGCTGTTTAAGGTAATATATTTCTACTACCCGTTTAAAAACCAACTCTAGCGCGTCACCTCGTGTTAGTTAAATGGTCCGACTACCTGCCTGTGCCTAGACACTAGGTTAGTAGTGCGTCAGCTGCCGTTGAGAGCACGCCAAAGCCACGTGTGCTGCGCCGTGGGGTGTAGACCACCCCGTGTGTAGTTAACGTCGTATTTTTTTTTAATTGGAGAACAATTTTGTATCTTGTTTTTGTGTGGAAAGAGTGGTATTGAGACGTAAGTAAACGTGTGTGAAGTTGAGATATGCCTCACTAAATTTTGGTTAAAATATATTGAATTATAAACAAAAGTTATAAACAATTTAACGCTCTGGGGTGTAAACCATCCCGTGTGTAGTTTGTGTAATTTTTTTGAGGTGTGTAGTTTAAGGGTTAAAATCATCGAAAATATTCAATTATTTTATATTTTTTTCATGTAAAGTTACATTATTTAATGTAAAAATATTTTTTTGTAGTTTTTATGATTTTTTTATAAATAATTAAACAGTGCTATTTGAACAATGATATTACTTTGTTTTTACCCTCATTTTTCCCTATTCAATCTTCAAAATAAATATATTTTTTAGAAGGAACGCGAATAAATATATTTTTGCCTTAAAGTACAATACTTAAGGGGTGCATTGCTACAAATTTCATTAAAAAATATTAAAAATTAAAAAAGTTATGAATTAAAAAAAAAAAAGTTCAAATTTTCACTTTTTTCTTACATTTTCTTTTTTATAACAAAATAAAAAAATGTTTTAGCGCTAAATATCATGCTATTCTTTAGACAAGCTATTGAGATCTGCCTCAGTAAATTTTGGTTAAAATATATTGAATTAAGCAAAAGTTATAAACAATTTAACGCTCTGGGGTGTAAACCACCCCGTGTGTAGTTTGTGTAATTTTTTTGAGGTATGTAGTTTAAGGGTTAAAGTAATTTTTTTATTCATACTCCTCCAGAATTCCTAATTGCTCGGATCCATATTGATCAGCAGCGTTTGCTCTTTGCGACAGTTTATCGTCCACTTGATACTGAATTTTCAGATGCTTTTTTCCAAGAACTTTCACCACTTTTGCCGACTTGTGAGGCGTGAGCATATGGTGCTAACGGGAGACTTTAACTACGATACGTCATGAAGTGAAGGAGACTCGGAGAATTTTGGTTATCTGATCATAGCTCACTGCCTCTCCCTTATTAGTCGAGAACCTGCGAATCATACTATGAGACATGGTGCTGTCGTATGACATACCTGCCTTGATCTATTCATAACAAAAAACCCAATTCTTACATTCAAAAAACCAGTATTACCTCTCATCCCTGGTTTTGATCTTATTGAGATAAAATACAACATTGTCACCCCATATATTTCACCAAAATATATGCGTATACGCAAACTCAGATTTATGGATAACTATACATTTACCGATCTTATACGTTCTTATTTAACTAATTTTCTACTGAACTCGGCCCTGCAAATCCACCAACGTACCAACCCAACTTTGTCTTCCGCAATATCAATACCTGAGCCAGCAACAAATAAACTCTGATACCACCATTCTCACTACTGTTGTTTTGAATGCGTTTAATATCCTAGCTCCATACAAACTCAAAAAATTAAAACAAGACAATCTTTCTTGGATAACTGAGAATGTGAAAATTAAAAGGAAAAAACGCGACGCTGTTCATCAACGTGCTTCACGTTGCAAACCAGACTCCCGAAAAGCCAAAAAACTATTTTCTGAATACAAAACACTTCGAAATTTCGTCACGAACGAACCAAAACGTGTCAAAAATAAATGTATACTTGAAAAGCTTGAGACTCAGAGAGATCCAACGGCCCTGTGGCGTGAGTTCCGAAAACTCGGTTTCACTTGCCAGAAAGATCCTTCATCATTTGAGTTTTTCCCAGCAGAAATGCTAAATGACCATTATGCGTCAATCACCCATGATCGGCAACCTCTCACGGATCTAGATGTTGAAAACTTTCTGATCACACCTCTCAACCCACTTTTGCCTCATTTCGATTTTAAACCTGTAAGTCCGCAAGAGATTTTTTTAAACATCTCGTGGAAGGGTAGTGGTCACGACATTATCTCATCGACCAAATTAAAATTGGCTTTCCCTGCATTGCTTCTAGTACAGTACCACTAACATTTCTGCATGAAAAAATTGCTATATGCAGTTTGACTCTCAGAAAGTACATGTGATGCAGAATGCAGAAAAAAGTTTTCACCAAAATCCGAGTTGCGCTAAAAAATGGGGTGGGTTTTTAGGGGTGAACAATGGTTTTTAACGTTTACTGAAAAAACCACGCATCCTATCAAAAAGTTTGAATGTAAAAGTTGTAAATAATAAAAAATCTACAACTTTTGTTTCAATAATTTTTTCACATAACCTCAAAATTTCCGAGAAAAATGCAAAAAACGTTTTTTTTCGTCTTTTTTTTTCGTGACCACAAAAATTGGTTACATTTAAAAATATTTAGTGAAAGTTGAGCATTTTATGTGACAAATATGTCATATTTTTTTTGTTAAAAAATATTGAATGTAGTCCGAGTAATTCTTGAAAAAAGCTGAAAAAAAAATTTCTTCAAATGCTCGGCTATCCTAGAGAAATGGGTTTAGATATCTCTGGTTGTGCTAATTTTTTTCGTTAAATTTTATATTTTTGAAAAAAAAATATATATTACATTACTAGAGAAAAAAAATGGAAAAAACCCGAAAAACTGAAAATAATGATGTTTTTTTTTATTAAACTTATCTTATTTGTTATAAATAATGTATTGTTTATCAATATTTCGTTAAATAATGATGATTTAAATGTTTTTTTCAAGAAAGTTGGAACTGCAACAGTTGAAGAAGCATTTTTTGGATCAGATAGTTTTAAACATGAATGTGATATTGTTGCATTTATACATGTCTTCAGTGGGTGCAACAATACATCAGCATTGTCAGGTAAAGGGAAAAAAACTGCTGTTAAATTATTAGTATCAAACCCAATAGTATATTGCAATACAAGGGCAGAAAGTTGAACATTGCTGCACTGCGCAATAAATGCCCAAGGCGAAGCCGAGGTTCAACTATCTGTCCGTGTGTTGCATACTATTTTTCTCCATTTGAGGTCGAAACTACGTTAATTTATTAAAATGAACAGTTTGACTAAACTTCAGCTGATCGAGATAAGCACGGCCATGTTTTTCGTTCTGCATCGCTTGAGAGCTGATGCTTTTGTTTATTTTCATTTTCACTCGCTC
Organism: Encarsia formosa; assembly: GCA_038277355.1. NCBI lineage: Eukaryota > Metazoa > Arthropoda > Insecta > Hymenoptera > Aphelinidae > Encarsia > Encarsia formosa. The sequence goes on from CM076184.1 coordinate 73,007,837, forward strand.
CACTCGTGCTGTAAATACGGCAGCAGCCATCAAAACATGATATAAAAATTATAAGTATTACGAGTCCTATTTCCAGCCCCACTCTGTTGCAGATTTCTGAATGCCACATAACTTTTGAATTTGAAAATAAACTCTAAAACTGTGTTGTTTAGTAGTTCCTTCGGTGGGTGGTAATTTGTCGAGTGTGAAACCAGATTTAAAGGTTTTTTTTTGCATAATTTAAATAGCTGACTTCGTTCAGTGGTAAAGTTTTTTTCTTGCTGTTTTTTCTTATCAGAATACATCCAAGCTATCAGCTTGCATCCATTTGTAGCTATCTGTAAAGGGTGACGCGACGGGTGCCGATATTGATGTTTCGACTTTTGTTGTTCGTATTTTCGGACCTTAGCAAAATCCAAAATAATTTTGATGCAACAAATCAAAAAAAGATCTGGGGTCGGTAGAAAGAAATGCGTGTGTCCGTATGAATACGTGCGTGTTAAATGGTACCGATGCTGATGTTTTGATCCCGAACCTCATGCCTAAGGCGAGTAGTTGAGGTTATAAGCAACAAATCTAAGTCCTATCTTGGCGTTCAATTTCTTTCATATGTGCATGCGCGTGTCATAAGACTCGTAATACTTATAATTTTTATATCATGTTTTGATGGCTGCTGCCGTATTTACAGCACGAGCGAAGCGAGTATTCACGAATATTCAAAAATCAAGACTGCACACTCTTCACAATACACGCGTCCGTTTTGCACATGCAAGGATAACACGGCCAAGTTATTGGGTTATGACTCGCCTTTTCATATCAGTCTAACCCGGCTATCAGCTAGGTCTCGTCGTGAGTATCTACTTACCACTTTAGTATTATTTAAATGAGTGAGCCTGTATATCTTGTCACGGTCGGATGAATAAAAATCGTGAGAGCATAGAATTACAAATTTTATGATTGCCGCAAGACAGTTAGATCTCAGCACTCGGGAGAGAAAAGGAAAGACGCAGAGGCGAGAGAGGGGAAGGGGGAAGGAGAGAAACGCTGTTGGTTTGATGAGCAACCACGTGCGCGCACGTGAAAACTAACTCCGCATATTCTTGTATTATTTTTGTTAATCAGTGCTAGAAAAGTGTTTAATGATGATCACACTCTGTTGATTGTCATCATTGAGATAGAGATATTTTACGCTACACAATCCAACCAGCGGCAACACGAGGCAGCCAGCCATTCTCGAACCTACCAGCAGCAAGCGATAGCCTTACGGCAACGTCCAGCTAACAGGCTAATTACCTCTTAGATAAGTAAGTAAGATTTATTACGACTTGTATATGTCAAAGTGTGAGTGAATTTATGTGATATTTATTGTAATTGCACTCTGTTTTGCTTGTATGCGTGAGCTGCTCATAGCAGCTGAGAGTGTGTAAGCGTGCAACCAACGGCAAGAAAAATATACTGCAATACAAAGGCAGAAAGTTGAACATTGCTGCACTGCACGATATATGCCCGAGGCGAGGGCATTTATTCGCACAGTACAGCAGTTCTCAACTATCTGTCTGTGTGTTGCATACTATTTTTCTCCATTTTAGGTCGAAAGTACGTTAATTTATTAAAATGAGCAGTTTCACTTAACTTCAGCTGATCGAGATAGACGCGACCATGTTTTTTTTTCTGCATCGCTTGAGAGAGCGCTGATGCTTTTGTTTATTTTCATAGTTTGATGGCTGCTGCCGTATTTACGGCACGTGCAGAGCGAGTACATGATGTAAAAATTGTAAGTACCTATTACAAGTCCTATGACACACACATGCACATATGAAAGAAATTAAACGCCAAGATAGGACTTAGATGTGTTGCTTATAACCTCAACTACTCGACTTTGGCATGAGGTTCGGGATCAAAACATCAGCATCGGTACCATTTAACACGCACGTATTTATACAGACACAGGTTCTTGATCACGCATTTCTTTCTATCAACCCCAGATCTTGTTTTGATTTGTTGCATCAAAATTATTTTGGATTTTTCTAAGACCCGATGGTACGAGCAACAAAAGTCGAAGCATCAATATCGGCACCCGTCACGTACACGCACACACACACACATTGCTCGTCATATACTGCGGAAATTTTATTTTGATGGTCGCTAAATATATTTTTTCCATAAAATTATCAGTTTCAACTTTAAATATCTACAAAAAGTTAAACGCTACTGCACAGCTGCTTTGCTCTGTACCCCACGCGGCACGCGCTGCTGCATGAGGTTAGCCGTGTGATTTCTTTCTGCACCATTGTTTTGCATCGGTATAGTAGAGAGCGTCGATGTAGCAAAGTTGAACTTTCGACTGAGAAATCGAATCAGAAGGTGCGTACTTTCGACCATCGGATGGATAAAAATCAATAGTCGGCTATGGAGCGCCAAGTTAGATTGTATTCATGATTCTCCGTGCTGTATTAATTATTAATCATTCATAGATTTTTAAACCTCTATTATTTAACATTAAATTTTCTTTTTATGACATCGAGTCATATTGTTTTGGCTGTGCTAGTTTTAAGGTTTATCCACTCTTAAAATTGAGTAAGCGATATCGATTTTTGAGTTTGATACTTTTATTTTTGATCCTATTAGTTAAGCATGTCGTCATCTATCGAGTTCTTCATCGTTAACTTGGTTATTAACCAGCAATAAATTTTAGAGCTTGTAATTTTGTCAAATTCTGCGGGGCGCGCATACGCACTCCCACTCGACTCCTAGTTTTATTAAATTGTTGAAAATAAAATCTCTGAAACTTTTCATTTCTTGACCAGTGTTTCCGCCTTCGTTCCTGAATTTTATAGCCCACGTCCACTACCGATCAAGCTGAGTAGTTGACCTGTAAGTAATCAATTCGTGTAGGGATTTCAGATATCGCGAATGGGCATCCCTTTACTTGAAGGTATTCTGGCAAGACTTCAGCAGTACTTTGATTATCAGATTAGAGTGACAACTTAGACATCGCGGGTAGTCGTAGACTCAGCTACGATCTTTGGTCTTATTCAAGCACCATTACAATCTTTTTCAAAAATTCCAACTGATCGACGAGCTGATCGCTAAAGGTGTTCAACTCTTGAACATCGTCCACCACTCAATTACTCCGCACCTCCTACGAATCGCTATTATCTCTCTTTTATGACACAGTCTTCTATATTTATCAACAATTTCCGAACGATCCTTTACTCTAATCCGCTACGTAATTTTTTCAAACCAGCACTCAAAGACAAAATTTGCGGCACGACTGTGATGACTGGATTTTAAAATCGTATTTTTGAAATCCTCAATTTATCTCCCAAAGTTAAAGTCAATTCTATAAGATATTTTATCTAAAAGAGATATAGTCGTGTCGAGCTAGAAAATTTGAAATAAACTAATCTACACATTGCACGAAATGACTCGAAAAAACCGACCAGATTAAAGATTGTGGGATGATTAATTGATCATTTATTGAACTAGACGCTATGGGTTGGGGGTTTAATTAATCACCTATTCAACACCCAGGTTTATAGGAATTTAAGGCTAGTAAAATAATTATTTAATTAACAATTAAATTCTACACCCTAGGTTATGGAGTTTTAAGGCTCTGTGAGTAATTTATAACTTATTGGAAAAAGTGTAACTTTAATTTTTAAACGCAGCACAAGCGTCAATCTGTGAGGAGCTAAACTGGGAAAGCAAGGGCAGACTATGCATGGGTCTGCTACACATGGTTAACGGGAGGAAATCGATTTTCCAAGTTTCCTGAGGCCAAACTTGATAGATATTTCTGTAATTGGGCTTAAAAAATAGCTAAAAATATTATCTAGCGCACTACAGAGCATTTTTTTCCATTTTCCCTTTAATTTTTTTTTCATAGCCACTTTTTACTTCCAGCGCTAGTTACGTCTTCACCTTAAAATATTACGTAAGATCGACTGGTACCCCCCCCCCCCACGTACGATATGTAAAGATTTCTTCAACAACAAAACTGTTCAGGAGGGGGTCCCCTCGAGGCCCTTACGTAATTAATGAATGGCTCATAAAGTTCACTGTAATTTAAAGGAACAGTTTGAGGAGAAAAAAAAAGTAGTTTTTTCTAAAATTTCACTGCTCCTCACGATATAACCATGTAAGAGTATAAAAGGCGAAGAGTTGGTCCAACCAACGTCCGCAGTCTTTATAACGAAATAAAAAAATTTGTCACTTCAAATAAGAATTCATTATATTTTAAATTAAAAAATCTAGATAACATCCAAATTTCAGATATTTGCAAAAAATATCACAAATTTCACGTCCATCACCTCAAATTTTGTATTAAATCGTTTGGCATGATTTGCTTTTTCAATTCTTTAACTAACGAAAAAATTTTCGTCTGTCACACTGCTTAATTTAGAATCAAATGGAGTAAAAAATAGAAAATCTAAACTCAGAATCTTTTAGCATATAATGTAAAAAATTTGTATACATACATACAGTAACGAAAACAAACAGGTCGTAGAAAATATTTTTTTTAAAACTGTTAAAAATGTTATTTTAAAACTCGTAGACTAAATTTGTCTCAAATCATCAGCACTATCACCGACTCATCTATAGTCGTCTTAATAACTCGAGTAATAACTATAAAATATTATCTTAAAATGTAACTTTTTTTTATATTAGTTTTGCACACTGAATGAATTCTGTATGCTCCTTTTAACGCAGAAAGTAAAACTTAAGTTAAAAAAAAAAAAAAAAATTACGTGCTACTTTGAACCCTCTATGAAGTTTTGAAGTCTCTTGTAATTTTCTACAAAATTGATTTTTTTTTTTTTAAATCATACTCTAAAAATACCTATGACATACAATAGTGTGTAGAAACAAACATTTAAACATAAAAACAGTATAGTTTTTTTTTCTTTTTACGAAGAATTGATTAATAAAGTTAACTTATCAAAAAATTTTTATTCATACCGTTTTTTTAGCAATTAAGTTAACAAGTTCCAAAAGATACATGTTTTTGAAAACTTCGAATAAAAAGGAACAAATAATTTGCGGGGAAACTTTGTCATAAAATGCATCTTCCCCGTGGAAACTATGGCTAAAGATTAAAAAAACTATCAAAATTGGTTTAAAAAAAGAGAAAAACAATTCATTTGTTCAGTGTCGTATGAACAATTTTAGATTTATTACCTAAAACTTGGCAAAAAACTTCCTTTTGTTTTTACCAATCGAATGATATATATTTTGTGAGGGTTGCGATAGAATTGCTGACAGTACCAATTGTCCTAAGATAATCATTTTTTGCTTTATTAAAATTATTTTTTTATAACTCTCGGGCTCTGGGAGCAAGGGTTAGAAAAAGTGTACTTTAAGATGAAAATATTCTTTGTATGGGTCATTGATGAAAAACATATTTATTTTCGAGATCGAATTTTTCAAATATTTCAAATATTTTTTTAGAGTATGTAAGATCTTTGCTTTATGCAGAGATTCTTTTCTGTCAGATTCTATACATATATTTTTATGACAACGAGAGGAAAGTAGCCAGAGAAAGATAAATAATAGTAACTACAAGTCGATTGATTCTCATTATTAACTAATAAAAGTTTTTTATTATACGAAGGCGTGTTTTTATACATGAATTTTCTCTTCCCTTTTCTTTCAGATAAGATTCTTTCTATCATTCACTATCCACGCGTTTTAACCGCGTTACTTTCTTCCATGTTATTCGCGATCGTGTCACCCGAAATATGTGGACTGTAGTTATGGTTACTCCTTATTGAGAGATAGGTTAGCGTATTAAGTGAAATAAGAAAAGAAAAAATAATAATAATAGTTTTGCCTTTGATACTGTTATTCTTCAACTGCCCGGGATTCACTGCTGCCACCTTACCTCTAAATTTACTCGCAGTTTGGTTAAAAGCCAGTTCAGGCATGACTGACTCTTCAGGCAATGGTGGTGGTTTACAATATCGATATAACGTGATCGATCCTTCCGCCACCTGTGCCTGCTCAATACACGAATTCAGGTCCACGATTACAGTCCGACGTAACTCTACCAATATCAGGGTATAAATCGATCTAAAATCGATAAACAATCAATCAATAAAGAAGGTGGGTTCGGGGTTATCTAAAAGAACAACAAATACGTTGCTCTTTGCAACTTGAACTTTTATTGTAAAAATACAACCACACTGCTGCAGGAGTAGACGGGGCCTTGGCCCAGCAGAAAACCAAAGACACTTACGTCAATCAGCTGGTGTGCACAGCAATAATCACAAATGCAACAATTGTTTAGCAAATAAAAGTAGCGGCGCAAGTAGCTTGCTTGGCGGCTCGAGCAAGACTTACTCGCTCACGTGCTGCGGCGACAATTCGGTGGCCGGCACGCATCGTGTCTTTGTTTCTCTGCTCCGTCGGGCGCGACTCTCTCGCTCTTCTGCCCTGGCGTCTGCTTCTTTGGCTATAAATTGGCCTGATCTTTATCAGGTACAAAATGACTTAAAAACTAACTTATAATTATGGAGAAAAACCTCCAGAGGAGCCGTAGCGGGCAAAAAGACCGTTACAAAGTCAGGTAAAAAAAAAATATATATATTCAAATCACTAAATTAAAGCTCAATACTTCTAAAAAACTCTTTGTAAAAATAAATATTAAAACAAACCTTGTAATTTTTTGTAATAAATTTACAACTTAAAATAAGTTCATTTGATTTTTAATATAAATTTTAAGAGCTTTACAAGCAGTTGAAAAACGAGGAAAACATCATAATAGACCTAAAAAAATTGCAGAAGAAACTTAGGTTATGGGTAAAAAGCATTGGGCTATTTTTCCTCATAAAAAAATCACACTATTGTCAAAATAAAACAGAGAGAAAGTATTTTGATAATCCAGAGCTAAATGTTACTGTATTATTTGAGCTGTTCAAAGAATTTTACAAAGAAAAAACTAAGAAGAGTCTTGTCATGAGTTATAATACTTACCATAAATTTTTACGGGAACATAGTGACTATTCGTTTCGATCACCCAAAACCGATGTATGCAATTATGTACTAAGTGTTTACTTAAACTTCAAATTAATCCAAATGACCCATGCAAGGAAGCTTACAAAAATCATTTAGAAAAAGTTTAAGAACATAAGCAACTTAAAAAGAAGTTCATTTTAGAGAAAACAAAGTTGTAATGAAAGTGCGAAGAAAGTATTTACAATGATACTTTAGTGTTAGAGTTTGACTATGGACAAAATTTGGGGCTTCTAAAGCTCAACATAAATTCGATTATGACAAAAGAATTTTAAATATATACGTGTTCAATCTTCACTGCTATAATGACAATGAAAGTGAAATGTTTTCTTTTTTAGAAAGTGATGGCAAAAAGGATTCAAACTCAGTTTGTAGTTTTTCAAATGATTTCATTAGAAAAAAGCTATCTGCTAAACCTGATTTCAAGAAAATTGTTCTTTTTTCCGATGCAGCAGGAGGTCAAAATAAAAACCTAAATATTTTTCACACAAATTTAAAGTTCCAATAATTCATGTGTTCCCAATTCGGGGCGTATAGCTACTGTCACTGCGACCGTAATTTTGGTATGTACGGCATATTAAAGCAAAAAGCGACAATTGAATACCCAACAGATTTCATTGACATAATGAAAACAATAAGAAATAATCTAAAACCTTCTAAAGCCGGATTATGTGATGAGTTACTTAAAGATTGGTTGACTGCTTTAAATGCTATGTACAAAAAAACTGAAAAAAGAAACTTTTAAAATTCAGAAGTACGTCCGGATCGAGCACACTGAAAAAACTCTGAAGTGCTTGCATATCAAGAGTACACAGGTAATTGTTTGCGATTCAGAAATCTAACTCAAAAAAACTCTACTTTAGAACTTTCCTAAGTACCAAAGCCAGGAATTTCTGAAGAAAAAAAAAAAATTTACGATTTTTTTTAGATTTTTTAGAACTAAAAAATAAAGATTGGTTACGAGCAGTAACTCAAACTGGCGAAGAAAATATTCAAGGCTGTGATATTTTATCAGAGGATGAATCTGAATACAAAGACTAGAGTTTAAAAGTTAATATTCAGTTTTATTTTTTTTGCATAAAATGCAACTAATTTACATTTTTTTTATAGTTTAAATATGGATGAATAAATAAATACTTAGTAAATAATCACTCAGAGATCACTTTTTATAATAAACAACTATCAAATTTACGACTTTTATCTAAAATTCATGAAAAACATTGAATAAATACACGATCTACGCAAAAACAACCTATCACATTGTATTTATTATTTATTGTTTTAATATATTATAAATATAAAAAAAATTTTTATCTAACAGCATTACACTCTAGAAAAAGAATTATACTTTTAGAAAATTCAAGGAGTTTTTTTTAATTGATTTTTTAATCAATTTGTAGCAGTTTTAAACTTTCAAATCGATTTATTTCAAAACTAGAAATTCAGGGTTAGGTTGTTTTTGCACCCAACGCCTCATATTTGAAGCTGCGCGCCTAAAATCGGAAAAGTAGAGTCCTACAGTATTAGCCAAGCGTTGCCACCATAAGCCCTGGTAGTCAGTTTGTGTCACTTAAGGCGATGGCATGAACTCGCGGGATGCGGGAAATCCTGCGTCCTGCGTCCCGCGTCTTGCAATCATCGGTCATGCGCACTGCGACCGGCCAGCGAGTTCCGAGTCCTAACCTTAAAATTTTATGTCAGCTTAAAATTCTGTATTTTAAAAAAATTTTCTGGAACCCTAACTTTTATATATTAATACTATTAAAAAATACAGAATTTTAAGCTGACATAAAATTTTAAGGTTAGGATTCTGAACTCGCTGGCCGGCCGCCGAGCGCATGACCGATGATTGCAAGACGCGGGACGCAGGACGCAGGATTTCCCGCATCCCGCGAGTTCGTGGCATCGCCTTTACGCACCAGCTGCGAGTGAGAGTTGACTAAAACTGCGGCGCAGTAAAATTGGGGTGTGAGAAACTCCATGTGTCCTTAGCATCTTTTTATTTTGTTGTGAATCATAAATGAATTACAAGTGTATTTTAGCCGTTGATACACAAAATAATGGAGTAGGAGATCGGCCAGTCATGCCTAATCAACTTCACTGCCAATTATGCCCTAGAAATGCAGATAAAAAGTCACATATGCAGTGTCTGTCATGCGAACGAGTTAGGTGTCTGGATCACCATGTGTACTTACGTAATGACTGTGGCGGTCAAGACTGAAGAAGGAAGATGCCATTAATATTATTGAACTTTTTGATGTATTCACTTTCAATTAATGTTAATGTGTTAAAAAAATAATTTTTTTTTATTTTAAATATTTTTTTATCCAAATAATTTATTGATTTTAAACAATAGTGACTCTTCAAATTTTACCATTTTTTTAAACTTAACCTGTCAAAAGAAGTATAATTTTGATCGATGACCCTCATTGAAATTATTTTTACTTTAAAGTTCACTTTTATAAAAGTTTGCTGCTAAATTTTTATTAAAAAATTAAACTTTAAAAAATTCACACAAAATTTTGCTCTAAAATGAAAAAAAAAATCGACGTTAAGGACACACAGCGTCTTTTGGACCTCACGAAAATTATGCTCCAACTTCGGTCCACTTCCACGGGCAGCTGATGCTCGACCGACCCAATAGATGCGCACGAACTAGCTCAATCAACGCTTGACTAATGCTAGATGCCACTACGGGGCCCAAATATTGCGTACTATTTGAAATATTTAACCTCAAAGTAGCTCTGCGGTCTTTTGGACCCCGTGTGTGCTTTGAGGATTAATGTAATTCTAGTTCGATGACGTCATTTGACCGCACTTTCAGAAACTTTTCTTAATTTTTTTCTTGATGAATTTTGATTTTTAAATTCTAAAAAAAATCGTAAAATTCATTAAAAATCGGATATTTTCAGAAAAAAATATTTTCAAAATATCGGTTGCCAACCATATTTTTTACTTTTTTGAAATGCGTTTCTTTAGCCTTCAAAAGTGCAAAAAGCTAAAATAAGTGAGATCACAAGATTCTTTGATATCAAATTTAATTTGTAAGAATTTTTTCGATGATGTTTAAGGTATTTATTTACGTGTTTAAAAAGTGCAAAAAAGTCGAAATTAAACTAACCCTCAAAAAGCAGTCAACTGTTTCGATAATGTAGGTACTGCTTTCGAGCGTATGCATTAAGGACGTTTGATTTTTGAGAATTAAATAATCTTGACTTTCCGACACTTTTAAAACACTTAAATGACCTTGAACATCATCGAAAAAATTCTTATAAATTAAAATTGATATCTTATTTTAGCTTTTTGCATTTTTAAAAGCCGAAAAAATACATTTCAAAAGATTAAAAAATTGTAGTTGTGTCTGCTAGAATTTTTAGCGGTAACTGCTTACACACTCTAGCTACTGTAGCTAAAGTCTAGGCTCTGTATAGAGAATATAATTCAAAATGGCTTGACAAAAAGTAATTTTACCGCCATTTTTAATTAGGTAAATAGAATTGATTAAAAAGCATGTAATTATGAATAGCAATTATCAATGGTGGATGGTTACAAATTTTTTAAATTTCATAAACATTAGAAGAAAAATTAATATCGGAGATCAATTTATTTAATATAGTAATAAAAACTAATCAAATGAAAGATTAATGAATTTTTTACCAAAAAATTTTCAAAGCTTTAAGAAAAACCATCAACGTTGAAAGTTTAGGTAGGTCATATATCTTACAGAGATACTGTATCTGTTAATATACAAAATGAAGTTACAATGTTTTCTTAAGTAAAATTTTTACTCAAGTTTATCAATCAGTCTTCTGTCTGCTCTAAAGGGTCATTCACAAAGTACGTCACCAATTTTTTAGACACTTCTGACGCCCCCCCCCCCCCTGTAACAGATAGTCACATCTTCGCAAACCCCTCCCCCTAAAAGTACGTCACCATTTTATCATTAACCCCCCCTTTTTCTGGGAAATGAGCTATTATAACTTTTCATAAGTGTTTAATTAACAGTAATAATAAATGTAAACAAAAACTTTTAGATAGTATGCTTAGTTTTATTCATAATTATAATGTTACTTATTTTATTATTACTTTCATTTTTATTTTAATACTTGGTTCATTAGAGTTAAATCAATAGTTAATTAAGGATGTTTGGTACTTACAAAAAATTGCAACCGTTTTGTCAATTTTAATCGAATCTTCTAATAATTTATATCAAAATAATCGTTGGAGTTTTTCCCTATTTTTGTCCATCTTAGTTTTTAGAAAAATCGAATTATTTGTTTAAACAATTGAAGAGGTGGTCTAAAAAAATCAAGCAGTTTGTTTTCTTAATCACTTGTAACTCTCTCAAAAATGCAGAGATCGTTGAAAAAAACATGAGGTAGTTTCGGTGATACTTCAAAGAAAATTTTAATATTTTAAAAATATTGAATTTAAAATTTTTTTTATTTAATAAAATTTTTCATAAGATTACGTGTTCAATTATTTAAACAACTATTACAATTTTCGAAAAACCAAAACGGAGAAAAATAGGAGAAAAATCCAACGTTTATTTAAATATAAATTATTAGAAAATTCAATTAAAATTGACAAAATAGCTGCATTTTTTTGCAAGCACCAAACATCCTTAAAGTAAATTAAAACTATAATACTTTTTAGCAGGGGCGCAACAACTCCTTCCAGCTAGGGGGTGTCGTGAGGTCCAACCCCCCCCCCCCCATGAAACTGACGTCTAAAAAAAAAAAAAAAAAAAATGTCAGTTTAATAAATAGACTGGTTAATAATCCCCCAAGCTCTAAACCCCCAAAAGCCCTGGGCGCCCGAGGTCAACGAAAAAACTGATCAGCTATCCCCCAAGCTTTAGACCTCCCAAAACTCTGGGCACCCGAGTTCAACAAAAAAACTGGTGGGCTTTCCCCCAAGCATTGAACCCCCGAATACCCTGGGCGCCCGAGTTCAACAAAAAAACTGGTCAACTATCTCCCAAGGGGGAACTCGAGCGCCCATGGTATTTGGGGGTTTAGAGCTTGGAGGATAGCCCACCAGTCTTTTTGTTGAACTCGGGCGCCCAGAGTGTTTGGGGGTTTGAAGCTTGGGGGATAGATGACCAGTTTTTTCGTTGAGCTCGGGCGCCCAGGGTAGTTGGGGGTTTAGAGCTTGGGGAATAGCCGACCAGTTTTTTTGTTGAACTCGGGCGCCCAGGGTATTTGGGGGTTTAAAGCTTGGGAAATAGCCGACCAGTTTTTTCGTTGACCTCGGGCGCCCAGAGTCTTGGACACCCCTAAGTAGTTGTAAAGGGTGTCCTTTACTAGCTTAGGGGGTGTCAGGACACCTCCGCCCCCCCGTTGTTGCGCGCCTGCTTTTTAGTAATACTGAAAAATTTCGACCGTAACATACAAAACCAATTTTTATCTTTCTTTTACATCTTGCTAAAGGTTTTCCATGCAATTTTCAATAGATTCTATTACAGGAATATTATTTGATGGATCAGTTTTATCTATATTTGAAGAATCATACTCAACATCGGATTCTTCGATCCATTCAGTATCTTCTGCTCCTGTTTTTTGATCTTTTATTATTATCATTAATTCGCGTGCTCGTTGACCTGCAATTCTAACGGGTCGAATTTTGGTAGCACGAGCCGATGTTTTTTTGTAGGTTTCTTTAATATGCTTTTTAGAAGACGTGCAATTCATTTTGGTGCGATTAAATCTTGAAAAAGAAAAAGAAAAGCAAAAAATTGTATGCATGTGCAATTTTACTTAGTTTTAAATTTTCATCAACGAGATTCATATAAGTATGATTTTTTTATATAACTTTTTAGCAAAAAATATTTTTTTTTTCAACATAAATCATTTCTAAAAAAAACTTTTGTTTGTTAAAAAAATTTTTTTTTTGTGACGTAACAATCATATTAACCCCTCCCCCTCCCCAAGTCACCAATAGTAACATCTCAAAAACCCCTCCCCCCCTCCCCTGTGGTGACGTACTTTGTGAATGACCCCTAAAGAAAATCGTAATCCAACGTAATACCAAACTTTATATTTTGAAAAATGTGTATATGGTGGTTTCTGACGAATTTGAGCAAAAAATATGTACTACGCCTATAATTTACCTTCTTCAGGCCATCATAAGCAAGAAAAACTTACGATAGAGTGACAAGAGAGTATCAGAGAGGCATGTATTATGGCGTAATTAAGTACGTGTCAGAATGTCAAGTTTGTTAAAAATACGAAGTCTCGCAAACTAAAATTAAAAATAATTTAAACATCGTTTAAAATACATTAAATATGTATTTAATTATCGTAGCCCTAAAGTTTCATTAAAATATATTTAATGGTTCTCCAGCTCAGGCGAGTTAAAATTTCATATGACAGAAAAAATTTTAATTTTAGCTTTAACTCGCGAACCACCGAATATTTATTAATAAGATTTTAGGATCACATTTTTTAACTCTTTCTACTGCCAATTTAATAGTACAGATATTCTTAAAGTTTTTCAAAGTAGTGTAATTAAATGTTAAAAATAAAAAATTAACAGCTTTTAATCTTAAGTTTTTGATTTAAAAAAAAAAGCAGAAAAGTTTAGAGTTGAAAAAACTGTAAGTGAGAAAGTTTTCATTACGTTTGGAATAATCTTTCTGGAAGTAGAACGACAGTATTTTCCAAAAAGCGGCTGCCACTGCCTTAGCCAATCACAAATGCTAAGCTCATTCTTGCACCGAGCTGTTCAATTACAATCAAAAACTTTCAAATTCGTTCTTTACTCGTAGGCTTTTTTTTTGTAAATTTAAGAAGGTTTTTTTTTTAAATTATTCTAATACAAATTTTGTTATAATATGAAGCACTTTGAGCAGACTTAAAAAAAAATTTTTGGACGTCACAGCAATTTCTTTTTGCATTTTAAAAAACTCTACTTTCAAGCAGTATACAATGTTAATTTAGCAGAAAATTCCATTTTCGGCTAGCACTAGTGCCCATGCGCTTCTGTATGAGCATGCATGAGAGAGAAAAAGAGAGAAACAAGTAAAGCCCTAAGTGCCGCCGACGCAGTAGCTGAACTGCGCGCGCATCTTACGGCCGAGCGTAACCATGACGTTAGCATCACGATGATATCAAATTTTTTTATTTCACTTTCCTTCACGGAGGGGACAAATACAGAAATTTACTGTGGAGTCGACACGAGAAACTTCTGTGCTCCAAAAGCACGTAAATTTTCTGCGAGCGCCATGAAAAAATTTTGTGTAAGCTTACGCAGAAAAAATCCTAAGCGCTCCTGTACCCGAACCAATCAGGTGTGACCAGAGTGATTTCGATTGGCTCTCTTACAGTAGCGCTTAGGATTGTTTTTGCTTGAGGCTAACACACAATTTTTTCGTGTATATTGGTTCAGAATTCTTTTGTGTTAGCTTACCACAGTTAATTTCTGCATTTGTTTTTTCCGTGTATACAACTGAGATGCGGAGTGTGAGAAAAAAAGCTTCATTTCAATAAAATTATATATTGGAACGGCAGAACTTCCAACTCGCTATCAAGTTTGAAAAAATTTTTTTAACCTCGTTGATCACAAGTATAATAACTTGAGTTCCTCTGACGCAAGCTAAAAGAGCGAAATATACTCCCTGCGCCATCGACCAACGCGCATCCGGCCTGCTGCATGCCCTCGCTTGCGCTCGGGATGCAACATGGCGGCCAGCTGCGTGTCGGCCGCTGGCGCTTCGGGAGTACATTTCGTTCTTTGGCTTTAATCGGATGTATATGTAACGATTTTTTAATTAAGTCTTACCTGGTACATGGGAGTTTCTTTACAAGCCAGAGCGTGGCAGGGATGTGATGTTAAGTATTCATTACCACCTGGTTCTGGTTTTGTAACGTTGATTATGTTACACTGAGATTGCACTTTTGCTAGCAAATGTTTTTTTTGTTGAGGAGGATAACCAGCACTGTTTAAAATAAATAAATACATGAAAAAGACAATTAAAAACTGTTTAATAATTTAAATGTTATCTAGAATTATAAATTAAAATCATATATTGTACTGGAGGGTACTCCCTACTTAAATCCATTTTTTGAATGACAAAAGTATGTAGAAAACATTTTTAGAAAAAGACTTCTGCTCATAAAAAACCTTTAAATTTAGCACAAAAATTGATTTTGTGTGATTTGTACCCACGTCAATAATTTATAGATAACACCAAGTAAGGTTTAAATTCGAGATAAAGTTTGGAAAAATTAGTTTTTTTAACAATTAAGATGTTTTCCTGCGAGAAGTTTCAAGAGATGTTCTAGGTTGTCAGAATTTGGCAATGAGTGCCTGGTAAACCCTTACAGTTAATATTAAATGTTTTTGTGTTACTTGATGTAGTTCCATATTAATTAGTGAAAATAAAAATTCAAAACGCAATACAATTTAGTTTTTATGAAATACACAATTTTTATTCAAAAGTGACAGGTTTTTTAACGGATTAACGTTTTCATCACTCATTTACGAACTGTAATTTTCATTCCTTACAGTGAAACTGCATATTCGGTATACAAATATATGTATATAATGCGAGCAACATAAACCGCAGCTTATTTTAATATAACTTAATATAATTATTTCTGTTTGGAAAATTAATAAGAAACAGCTCTTACATGTTTCATTTTTTGAAACTGTTTTTCACAAAATCGTTCACCAATTTCCCAATATTAAAAATATTTACTAGCGAGAAATTTTGCTAAACTTCCGGACAATTCGTTAAATCTGGCAACTTTCCGCATAAAGTCTACTGCAAATTTCTCACAGGGTTTATTTAATAACTTAACTGTATGTTTTAAAGCAAGCTATTGAGTTTTTATTTAAAATTCAATAAAAATGAGAGCTTAAAAATAGAATTTTACAAGACCACCAAGTTCAAAGATAAATTAAGGTTGTGTCTAGGTACCATCGCCGTGTACCATATACGGTCATGGTACACGGTAGCTTTTTACTTTAGATCCTATAATTTATCCCAAACAACCCACTTAAGTTTAAAAAATAACTAGTTTTTACTTTAAATCCAATTGCCCATCCGAAATAGCTCACTTAAATTCACAGAGCGTCTAAAGTAACTCTTATGAGCCATGTACCGTGCACCATGTATGGTATACGGTGGTATGGTACACGGCGATGGTACCTAGACCCTTCCATAAATTAATTATGAAAAAAGAAAAATTGGGGATAAGTTTTTTCAATACAATAAAGAGTTGATAGGGTACTTATCTAAAAAAATTATCATAATGAAATTTTAGTTTTATTTTTTTATGTTATATTATCTGAAAAAACATTTCCATAAAATGTAAAATTTAAAAATCATCAATTTAATTGTTTAACGATAAAAACAAAACATGGAAAATATAAAGGGGAAAAGGAAACTAAAAAATAGTTCAAATTCTAACGATTAAATTTTTTAGACCAAGACATCAATTATAAATTGCTTGATAATTTTTTTAACCTCGAAAATGAAAGTAGTGATTTTAAATGTTTCGATTTTACATTTTTACAGTGGCCGAATTAATTTAAACAATCAGGATCACGTTCGACATTAACGTGAAAACCCTCGTAGCTTTTCGGTCAGCTGTGTACAGTGAAAGTACAGTAGCCTGTGTACTTTCCAATTATTTTCGATACCTGAAAATAATAATCAAGACATGCTTGGGAAGTATCGCGTTCACGAATTAAATACCCTTAATTCCCGCGATCTTACTAACCCGTTTATGTCGGTAGTGGCCGGGGTTTTACCTATGGGAAAAGCGAACGAAGGAATATGGTAGTTTGAATCAAAATAAACCAGGTTGATTTTCAATATTTAATAAGTAAAAACAACTTAAAATTAATACATGAATGAGCAACCTCCGTGTTGCTCGCGAGATAATTTTAATAACAATCTTAGCCCTTAGGCTGGTAAACAAAATTACAAAATCCTGACGGTTTTCAACTGGCTTTGATTTAAGTACCTACGCGCAGTGTCTCTACACTAAAGAAAATGTGCGCGCGAGAAATAGACAGTTTGCGAGTGAGATGACTTTTCTCACTCGCCACACACACTCGATCCGGTCCTTCACACCGCATACAATTAGTTAACGAACCTTAATTTTCGGTGATCACCACGCAACACACAAGTCCAAAGCACCGGACTTGCTTTCTCGCTCGACGCCGCTACCTAGCCTTGGACAATGGCCTGGATACCGGTTACACTTGTAGGAGTTTCCTAGCCGTATACTGCTAAAACCCAGCAATCACACTGTGCACCAAACACTTCCAATGCAACGAAGCATATGTTAAAGATTAATTTCGGTCACGTGAACAAATTATCGCACTAAAAAAAAACTGATAAATTGAAAAATCGGCGAGAGCTCCAAAATCCGTGATTGGCGGTTACGAATCGAATGCCTAATCGTCTGCTCGACGCTTCGCGCCTATTGTGTCTGAATTATTCTTCGAGCACTCTTACAACATATCTCATACCATAACTTTTGATATAAAAAATTCGATATCAAGTGTATAACTTTACTGTTAAAAAAATTAAATGTTTATAAATTGTCTAAAAGAAATGATACTTTTACATTTATTATGATAACTACATTTACTCACAATGAGCTCAAGTCTAGTACATTGTTAGTTAAGTTTGGCTGGATCGTAACAGGCACGCTGAGGCTCACACCCGAATTATGTTGACGTCTAAATCACTCGTACTGATAGATTATAACTCTCTGCCTCTTATATATTTTAGTTTTTATAAAGACGCGAAAAGCATCGCTTTTTTACATTCAAATTATAACATTTAATCATTTGATCAATATGTTACTTAGTTGTTTTCTACAATATAAGTAGAAGGTGATATCTGCCAAATTATGGTCTTGCTTGAAGCCTGATCGGATCATACCTAACATAACATCTCCTGTAGACAAAGTATTCTGAGTCTTTCTGCTCTCCCTATACTTTGTTCACGCTCCTTTTTTGCTGCATCTTATATAAAATTTGGTCCAATCAAATCAAACCTTTTTCTTTTATTTCTTTTTCTTTTAATTATTAGATATTCAGGAGTTCTTCACGTTTTATAGTGTTCTATGCTTTTATTATCGAACGAAAATAGAATCACACCATCATTTAATTTCTCTAAATGTTTGCACAAATTCTCAATTGCAACGTTTGGTGGTAAGCTGGAGAAAGGATATCTAAAACAACGTCTCTAGTGAAAAAGTCGTAAAATTCTCCGCTTCTAAGTCGCGCTCCGCCATCAGTTGTACAGTGTAATGCTTACTCATACCTAGCAAATAAATTTCTAAATTTGATCACAAATCTGTGCATTTTTGTGTTAGTGTTGGGGCCGCCCTCGCTTAGAAAGCAGGATTTTCTTCATTTTTTTCAAATCTTCTGGAAATTAATTCTAGATAGTTTGGTGCGACTGCTTGTAATTATAGCACGTTAATAAAAATCGTTCTGTTACTGCTGTGTTTTTCAATGGTTTTTCCATATATGCCTCGAAGCATTATCTCTTAGCCTACAATTCTAGACCCAGCGTTTTCATCAAAATGAAAAAATCAGTACAATTCATGATTTCTCATAGTCGATGGACTTGAGAAAACTGTGGCCACAGTTTTTGAGTTTAAGTATTACCGGCGTAAACAACACCAGCAGCCCCACGAGCCATGACACAACAACCATCGTGGCAACAACAACTACATCAGTGGCGAACACCAGACCAGTCGTCCACAGAGAAGTCGCGGCAACTGAACTACGTCTTAATGACATCGAACCCAGCATCGTTACCAGGTGTCCGTCCATTGTTGGTACTACACCCACACCACCTGTGCGACTGACGAGGCAGGAAGCCGTTAGGTCGAGGACCTCATCAGCACAAAAGGAGACCACACATCCTTCCAAAGGACGCGAAGGACGATGGTTCGAGACATAGGGGCTCGCGTCACCGAGAAACGGCAACCATCAACACCAGCACCACCGCCGCCGCATGAGTTGTCGTCATTAGCACCAGCAACTCCCAGCTCAGCTGGCGCTGTCAGCAGACTCCCTGCAATATCTACGGGGGTGGGGCCGAGTATCCAGATCGGCCTCACATCATCGCCATCTCCTTGGTGTCTCACACTACCGTCGGCGGACACCACCACCACGGTCACAACGTGCACAACGACGACGACGGCCATCACGAGTCCAGTGATATCAGCGACCCCCGACCAGCCACCGACACCGCAGTTAGACATCGAGTTGTCATCACCATCACAGGCGGCAACACCTGAGGGCACATCGATGGCCCTGGGCCCAAGAATGTATACCTCCGACAGCCCACCACTATCACCAGGGTGACGCACTACCTCGAGGCGTTAGTCCAGGGGAAAAGGTGGCAGCAACACAGTATCCCCCAATTTTTTTCGAATAATAATTGATTGTCTGAAGTTGTCTCTGAGTTGCTCTCCTACAGGGATAATAGCTCTCCTGACGTGGGGGCGAGGCGGTCGTGGTCGCTCTCCATCAGCGCACCAGATGCCATTCGTTAAACTGGCGAGTCTAGCGTGTGATGCCCTTCAGCTGGAGGAGGCTGCCCTCCAAGCTGCTGTATTTTTATCCAGGATGACGAGTCGGGAAAAGCGGCATGCCCGCCCCCGGAGGCGCCACGTCCGGGGGTGTGTTGGTCGTCGACGGGGGTTGAGAAGAACCCAGTACCCATCTCCATTGACTAGGGCGTGAAGCCAGGGTGTCCCATGAGCCCAATAATCTTTAACCTCACTATGGAGTCTATTATTAGGGTAGTTGCGGCTTCGGGTGGAGGTTACAAACTCGCGGGCGAGGTCGTCACGGACCTCGACTATGCAGATGATATGAGCTTCATTGCGGACTCGCGCGAGGCGATGAGAATCCTTTTGAAATCTGCAGAGGATGCTGTTGCGGCTGTTGGCCTCACCTTCAACCCTGCAAAATCTGCCGTACTGCATCTGAAAGGCAGGGGTGTTGGTGCGATCAGGAGAACGCAGTTAAGCATACAAGGTGAGGTGATGCGCACCCTGGACCGAGGCGAGGTCTACGAACACCTGGGCACCCCAACGAGCTTCCAGGTCAAGCAGACGCCGTACACTACCATAGAGGAGCTGACAGCGGACATTCGTGCGATTGACGGCTCACTGCTGGCCTCCTGGCAGAAAGTTGAGGCTGTGGCTACCTTCATCTTGCACCTTTATCATAGACTTTTATCTGCGGGGGTCAGACATGAGGAAGGGTCCCCTCAGAGAGGCTGACAGAGAGTTGAAAAGGATTGCAAAGAGATGGATGAAACTCCACCAACGTGCGAGCAACGAGCTGGTCTTTCTAACTCCGTACATTCTAACCCATACCAGAGGGGGGCTCTTGCCTCTCGCGGACATGACCTTAAGTCCATGCCTTTAGGCCCCTGAGCTGTAAAGACACGAGTGTGGCGCATGTAGGCATGTCCACATTGCGGGAGACTGTGTCAAAACGAGTGTGCTACCCCACCAACAAGCATGACATGACCAACTATATGTCGGGATCCCAAGAGGGAAAGCTCGCTCGACCGTCAAACGACGCTGCGTCACTATAGTCGAAAGCTAGGAATGTTGCCCGGCGGATGTCCCCTGAACTGGGTCTGAAATAAAGGTGGACTAGTGAGCGTGCCGAACTCTCGTTGAAGTGCCACCGTTCAGGAAACAGGGACGATAATAACACCCTTATCATCCCGTTCGTAGACAAGTCGTGCAGAGACTGAGGGCCGCACTGGTGGGGCACTATGAGGAGAGAGTCCTTGCCAAGCCAGATCAAGGCAAGATGCTTGAGATAACCAGCCGGACTGCGGTGAGCAATCACTTTCTTCGCACCGGCAGTTTCACCTGGTTCGCTGACTGGCGTTGTCCACCGAGCTCGCTTGGGGGTAGTTTGTTTGAACGCCACCAAGCGATGGAAAGCTCCTGGGGTAGGCAGGTAATGCAGGAAATGCAGTAACCTCGAGACACTACCTCACGTGCTCCAGCACTGCGGAGTACACTCTAACGCCATGACACCATCCTAGACAGGCTAAAACACGTAATTTCCCTGGTAGAATCAGGATAAATCAAACTTTTAGAGGCGTCAACGAGGAGTTCGTAAGACTGCGGCCCGATCTGGTGATCCAAAATGTGATGGAGAGAATGATCACAATGGTTAATGTAGTCATGCCATTTGAGAACTGGATAGAGGGGTTCTGTGAAGCAAGACCGGGGAAGCTCACTAAGTACCACCCGTTCGCTGAGAACCTGAAATGGCAGAGCTACACTGTCGCAGTGGAAGCGTTCGCCGTCGGCGCCCTTGGCGGCTTGGACCCGAGCAACGAGCGGGTCATGAGACCCCTCAACATCAGCCCGTTTTATGCGCGGATTATGAGGAGGCTCATTATGAGCAACACCATTAAATGGCCCCGGAATATATATGTAGAGCACCTGTCAGGGGTCAGACAATATTGACTGTATAATTCTTGTATTCTATTCACTAATTGTTTGACTGTTTGTTTTGTGTGACTTAGCCTGGCCCCATCAGAACGTGTCCTCTTTCTCTTTTGTAATTTTTTTTTCCTGTACATAGTGCGATTTTTTTATTTTGTATTGTTTCAAATGTACATATTTATGTTGTGTGTACATATACCTTATGTTGATGCTACAACCTGCGGGTCACCGATCTTAATGAAACTTTGGGGATTGTTTTCTAATATCAAAAAATGAAGAAGTCCATCAATAATTCCGTCTTATGGAGCCTTGATATTGATTTTCCATATAGCTCATATGACATTTTTAGCACTGTTTCAGTTTTTTAGCTAATTTGCAACCTCGCATTCTCTTTTTTTTTCATTTACTTTCAAGGGAAAATATTTTTAAGTTCACTTTTGATGAGTTTGACCCTGTGCTAAGAGGATTTCTAAAAGCATTTTTTAGGGTTTTTTGGCTTTTTTAAACTTTTATTGTACATAAACAACTTTATCAAAACGATGTCTCAGAATATTTTTTCTCAAAAATTCATGAAAAAAAAAAAGAGAATGCGAGGTTGCAGAATTCTTTAAGTGCAATAGGCTTTGAAGAGGAATTTTTGAAAAATTAACTAAAAAACTGAAACAGTGCTGAAAATGCCAAATGAGCTGTATGGAAAATCGATATCAAGGCCCCATTGGACGGAATTATTGATGGATTTCTTCATTTTTTGATATTAGAAAACGATCCCCAAAGTTTCATTAAGATCGGTGACCCACGGTTACGGGTAGCCATTTCCTGTAGCATCTGCTTGTTAGTTGCTAAACCATTATCTGATAGTGATCTTCGATTATCAACTGTGATCACCATATTGTAAATATTCGACTGAGAATGTATATGGGTCAAAATAATACTTTTTTTTAAAACCGTCCAGACGAGGTTCACCGATTTTATTGCAATTTTTTTTGACAAAAGTACTATTTAATAGAAGACTTTTGCCGCAAACTAGAGGTCTCTATCTTATTTTTGCATGGTGCTAGATTTTTTTAAAGATTGAAAAATGGCCTATTTTTAAGCTATTTTAAGCAATTTTAACGGATTTTTCGAAAAATTCTAACTTTTGATCAAAATGAGATGGAAACCTCTAGTTAGCGGCAGAATTTTGTTCGAAATAAGTTCTTTTTTGGAAAAATATTTTGACAACATAGTTTGATTCTTTTTATAATAATACAGTCCTACACAGATATTGCTATTTTTGCTCGTTTGCAGGTATCTTCAAACGACCGTAGCTTTTTCTAGGCTAAATTTTTGTGCATATTAAAGAATTGTTAAATTTTTTTTATGAAAAAACAAAAATTTTGCGGTCAATCGGAACCCTGTACGATCTTCTGTTTCCAAGATACAGCTGTTTAAAGTTGTCAAAAACACAAAAAACGCGTTTTTTACGATTTTCTCACGCATTTTTGAACAGTTTCGACCTTTTTTTTTCTCTCAAAAATATGTGGAATCTTCTCTTCATATGTTTCCAAACAAGCTCCCATAGTAATTGTAGTGCGGATTTGGAGTTTTAGTTGATTCCAAAGCATACACTTTTGACACATTTTATGTGCTAAACTAGTGTTTTTTTAACAATATACACGCTACATTTAACTTTTTCGTTCATTATAGATGTTTTGAAATTATTTTTTGACTAAAAACTATTTAAATTCCAGCCAAAATTAGGTCACCTGCTATGAAAAAATTGATACTCAACAAAATATTGATCTCAATATCAAAATAATATACTACTTTTATTCAGTTTTTTAGTTTTTCGATTCGTTAAAAATCTATGTTCAAATATTGTAAATAATATACCACTTGTTTACTTATTTTTTTCTATTTTTGAGATTACAAATAATTGATCATAGTTTATTAATTATTCCGATTATTTCCCCGAGGTGAATTTCAACCAATAGGAACACCGCATTTGACATTTGTAGGAGGGGTGTGGGTAAAATTATTTCGACAATTTTTCGGTTATTTCCAATTCGAACGTTTCAAGTCGCATAGCAACTCGAATTGTTGGACTGACTCGATTCAGCTTTTGGGTTAAACCCGAGTCACTGCAGTGTATACCTATATATGAGTATTAATTATTATATTCATAGTCAACAAATGGTAATAGAACTATAACCGCAAAAATGTAAAATACAGCATTTCTATAAGTTGAAATTCAGCTGGGGAAAATAATCCAGCCGAATACCCCTCGTGCTTCAAAATTTGAGACAATTTTCCTCCAGTTTTTTCGCACAGCAGCTCGCGGGGCAAGTTTGACAAAAAATCAAAAACTGCCAAACTTGCCCTCCTCGTTGCTGTACAACAAAACACAGTCGGAAAATTATCGACACTTTTGAAGTATTAGGGGTATTACGACTGATAAAACAATCATAGATTACTATTGCTCACTCTGAAAAGAATGAGTTCAAGTTAAAAATGTTATTTTTTGAATGCTATGAACCATAAAACAATCTACCAATCTACTTTCTACTTGTAATTATATCCACTTATGAAAAAGAGAATGAGAGATTCGATTAGAAAGTCAAGTCGATATGTCGAATCGAAACTTAAACTTTGATTCTTGGAGCAAGAGCGCCCCCTTTCAAGCCTCTCAAAAGTGTGAACCAGTCGGACGCGCCAAATTTGAAATCTTCAGGCATGCCTGATTTGAATTTTTTTTATTTTTTTATTTTTTTTATTATTATTATTTTTTTTAAATTAATAAAGTGAGTAACGAGATTAACATATTTAATAGACAAATAAGCGGACAAGCTTACAACCTCATAACCCTAGGCGTAGTGAATAACAAATAATTAACTTTTGTAATAAACAAATAAGCCGATAAGCTACAACTCCATAACACTGGGCGTACTTAGTAAAAATAATTAATTTTTTTAATAAACAAATAAGCCGATAAGCTGCAACCCCATAACCTTGGGCATGGCTAAACAAAATTTCAATTTTTTCAATAAACAAATAAGCCGATAAGCTACAACACCATAACCTGGGGCATGGCTGAAAAAAATGTTAATATTTTTAATAAACAAATAAGGCGATGAGCTACAACCCCATAACACTGGGCGGAGTGAATGAAAAATAATTAAATTTTTTAATAAACAAAGAAGCTGATTAGCTACAACCCCATAACATTGGGCATGGCTCGAAACATATTTTTATCCATGCCCAAGGTTATGGGGTGGTAAACTTGTTTGCTTCGTTGTTTATTTAAATATTCACATATTTTATATTCGCTACGCCCAATGTTTAGGGGTTGTAGCTCATCGGCTCATTCGTTTATTAAAAAATATAATTATTTTTCATTCACTACGCCCAATGTTATGGGGTTGTGGATCATCGGCTTATTTGTTTATTAAAAAAATTAAAATTTTTTTTAGCCATACCCAAGGTTATAGGGTTGTAGCTTATCAGCTTATTTGTTTATTAAAAAAATTATTTATTTTTACTAAGTACACCCAGTGTCTTGGAGTGTAGCTTATCGGCTTATTTGTTTAATAAAAAAATTAATTTTTTTTCATTTGCTACGCCCACCGTTATGGGGTTGTAGCTCATCGGCTTATTTGTTTATTAAAAAAATTAATTATTTTTCATTTGCTACGCGAACCGTCATGGGGTTGTAGCTCATCGCTTTTAAAAAAAATTAATTATTTTTCATTCACTACCCCCAGTATTATGGGGTTGTAGCTTATTGGCTTATTTGTTCATTAAAAATATTAACATTTTTTTCAGCCATGCCCAAGGTTATGGTGTTGTAGCTTATCGCTTTATTTGTTTATTAAAAAAATTAACATTTTTTTTAGCCAGGCCCAAGGTTGTGGGGTTGTAGCTTATCGGCTTATTTGTTTATTAAAAAAAATTCATTTTTTTTACCAAGTACGCCCAGTGTTTTGGAGTTGTAGCTTATCGGCTTATTTGTTTATTACAAAAGTTAATTATTTGTTATTCACTACGACTAGGGTTATGGGGTTGTAAGCTTGTCCGCTTATTTGTCTATTAAAAACTTAAATTTCGTTACTCACTTTATTAATTTAAAAAAAAAACCAAAAAACAAAAAAATTCAAATCAAGCATGCCTGAAGATTTTAAATTTGGCGCGTTGGCTGGTTCACACTTTTGAGAGGCCTTTCAGGCGGCACTCTTGCTCCAAGAATCAAAGATCAAGTTTCATTTTGATATTTCGACTCGACTTTCTAATCGAATCTCTCATTCTCTTTTTCATAAGTGGATATAATTATAAGTAGAATGTAGATTGGTAGTGTGTTTTATGCTTCATAGCATTCAAAAAATAACATTTTTAATTTGGACTCATTTTTTCAGAGTAAGCTATAGTAATCCATGATTGTTTTATCAGAATAATTAATAAACTATGATCAATTATTTGTAATCTCAAAAATAGAAAAAAATAAGTAAACAAGTGGTATATTATTTACAATATTTGAACATAGATTTTTAACGAATCGAAAAACTAAAAAACTGAATAAAAGTAGTATATTATTTTGATATTGAGATCAATATTTTGTTGAGTATCAATTTTTTCATAGCAGGTGACCTAATTTTGGCTGGAATTTAAATAGTTTTTAGTCAAAAAATAATTTCAAAACATCTATAATGAACGAAAAAGTTAAATGTAGCGTGTATATTGTTAAAAAAACACTAGTTTAGCACATAAAATGTGTCAAAAGTGTATGCTTTGGAATCAACTAAAACTCCAAATCCGCACTACAATTACTATGGGAGCTTGTTTGGAAACATATGAAGAGAAGATTCCACATATTTTTGAAAGAGAAAAAAAGGTCGAAACCGTTCAAAAATGCGTGTGAAAATCGTAAAAAACGCGTTTTTTGACAACTTCAAACAGCTGTATCTTGGAAGCGGAAGATCGTACTCCTACACAGATATTGCTATTTTTGCTCATTTGCAGGTATCTTCAAACGACCGTAGCTTTTTTTAGGCTAAATTTTTGTGCATATTAAAAAATTGTTAAATTTTTTTTATGAAAAAACAAAAATTTTGCGACCAACCGGGAACCCTGTACGATCTTCCACTTCCAAGATACAGCTGTTTCAAGTAATCAAAAAACACAAAAAACGCGTTTTTTACGATTTTCACACGCATTTTTGAACGGTTTCGACCTTTTTTTTTCTCTCAAAAATATGTGGAATCTTCTTTTCATATGCTTCCAAACAAGCTCCCATAGTAATTGTAGTGCGGATTTGGGGTTTCAGTTGATTCCAAAGCATACACTTTTGACACATTTTATGTGCTAAACTAGTGTTTTTTTAATAATATACACGCTACATTTAACTTTTTCGTTCATTATAGATGATTTGAAATTATTTTTTGACTAAAAACTATTCAAATTCCAGCCAAAATTAGGTCACCTGCTTTGAAAAAATTGATACTCAACGAAATATTGATCTTAATATCAAAATGATATACTACTTTTATTCAGTTTTTTAGTTTTTTGATTCGTTAAAAATCTATGTTCAAATAGTGTAAATAATATACCACTTGTTTACTTATTTTTTTCTATTTTTGAAATTACAAATAATTGATCATAGTTTATCAATTATTCTGATAAAACAATCATGGATTACTATTGCTTAGTCTGAAAAAAATGAGTCCAAATTAAAAATGTTATGTTTTGAATGCTATGAAGCATGCAACAATCTACCAATCTACATTCTACTTATAATTATGTCCACTTATGAAAAAGAGAATGAGAGATTTGATTAGAAAGTAGAGTCGATATATCGAATCGAAACTTGATCTTTGATTCTTGGAGCAAGAGCGCCGCCTTAAAGGCCTCTCGAAAGTGTAAACCAGCTGGACGCGCCAAATTTAAAATCTTCAGGCATGCCTGATTTGATTTTTTTTTTTTTTTTTTTTTTTTATTAATAAAGTGAGTAACGAAATTTAAATTTTTAATAGACAAATATGCGGACAAGCTTACAACCCCATAACTCTAGTCGTAGTGAATAACAAATAATTTACTTTAGTAAAAATAATTAATTTTTTTTAATAAACAAATAAGCCAATAAGCTACAACCTTATAATTTTGGGCATGGCTGAAAAAAATGTTAATATTTTTAATAAACCAATAAGGCGACAAGCTACAACCCCATAACTTTGGGCATGGCTAAAAAAACTGTTAATATTTTTAATAAACAAATAAGCCGATGAGCTACAACCCCATAACCTTGGGCATGGCTGAAAAAAATGTTAATATTTTTAATAAACAAATAAGGGGATGAGCTACAACCTCATAACCTTGGGCATGGCTAAAAAAAATGTTAATATTTTTAATAAACAAATAAGGCGATGAGCTACAACCCCATAACTTTGGGCATGGCTAAAAAAATGTTAATATTTTTAATAAACAAGTAAGGCGATGAGCTACAATCCCATAACACTGGGCAGAGTGAATGAAAAATAATTAAATTTTCTAATAAACAAATAAGCCGATGAGCTACAACCCCATAACCTTGGGCATGGCTGAAAAAAATGTTTATATTTTTAATAAACCAATAAGGTGATAAGCTACAACCCCATGACAGTTGGCGTAGTGAATGAAAAATAATTAATTTTTTTAATAAACAAATGAGCCGATGAGCTACAACCCCATAACGTTGGGTGCAGCGAATATAAAATATGTGAATATTTAAATAAACAACTAAGCAAACAAGTTTACCACCCCATAACCTTGGACATGGACTAAAAATAAATTTTGAGCCATGCCCAATGTTATGGGGTTGCAGCTAATCGGCTTTTTTGTTTATTAAAAAATTTAATTATTTCTCATTCACTCCGCCCAGTGTTATGGGGTTGTAGCTCATCACCTTATTTGTTTATTAAAAATATTAACATTTTTTCAAAGTCTTCTATTAAATAGTATTTTTGCCAAAAAAAATTGCAATAAAATCGGTGAACCTCGTGCGGACGGTTTTTAAAAAAAGTATTATTTTGACCCATATGTATGTTTGTTAATGTATTTATAGTAATTGTCGAGGCAACTGTAAGCCTGAACTTATTATTGTCAAAGATATAGAACAATGGTTTAAGTGATGAACTGAATAGATATTGACAGCAACTTATAAAATCTATGTGATCTAACCTAAACTATGAAATGCCTAGTGTGAATGGACTATTATAATTTAGGAAAACACAAACGACACATACACGCATATAATTTGTACCCTCCTTCGGAGAGGAAGTTATTTTTCAATAATAATGGTTTTAATTAAAAAAAAAAAATTGACTTTCAATTGTTAATTGATAATTAAAAAAAAAAAGTAAAAAATAAGTGCATTTTTCTTTTAAACTTCAATAAAAGTAAAGAAATTTTTTTTTTTTTTTTTAATTTACACTAAATGTGTTTCTGGACCTTAAATTTGAATTTTTCGAATCGTCTCTGTACGATTTTTATTCTCAAAATGGCGGCCGTTCAAAGTGCAGCAAAATTTTTAGTTAACGGTACCAACATTTTTTTTACGGATTTTGTACTTTATTGTTATATTTTTACTATTTTAATGAGAAAATCTGCAATGAATAACTTTTTTTTTTTTTCAATTAAGTACTTAATGGGCTAAAAAATCATTTCCTGGTAAAAAAACCGCTGTTTAGAGGAAGTACTGATGAATATATACATATATCTTCCTATATTATATAGTTATATCCGGGAGGAGCACTATTTTTTTACGGGTTTTTGACCCGTAGACATTTTGCTCCTCCTTCCTTTACGGAGCATAATTATAAAGAAATTCCTTCTAGTTATGTAGTTCAAGGGCGCTCCTCCCGTGCTCCACATAAATTATTCATTGCTCCTCCCGGAGGAGCATTTAAAAACGTTTAAAAAAACTTATATTTAACATAATTAAATGGTGCTCCTCCCGTTCAGCTCAGCTCCTCCTGCTGCTCCTCTCTGTTTCAAAAAAATCTACATTATTATAACCAGCATCCGTATTTTTTGTCTGTCCATCCGTCCGTCCGTCCGGGATCAACTTTAAAAATTTGATTACAACGCTCCTAATCATCGGATTCAATTCAAATTTGGTATACGGATATTTTCGGAAATGTATATTATGAATCTAACTTCCGTTTTTTTGTTTCTATTTTTTTTTTTTTATGACAAGTATTTATATTTTATCGATTTTTGTCATTGGTTTTATTTTGAAAATTTAACATGGCTCTTCCAATACATCCGATTTAAAAAAAATTACGTATACGTATGTTTTCAAGGGTACTGATTACGAATATCACTTTGAATTTTTAATTTGTCTTAAATAAAGTGCACTTAAATAAGGTGAGATTATAATTCTTTTCTAATATATTGGATTTATGCGAAAATTTGTTTTCGATGTCTTTTGAGGGTGAAGATTACAAATCTGATTTTCAATTTTAAATTTGATGACTCTAATAAGGTCTATACTCAAATAAAGTTAATTTGAAAAGGTATAGCCGGTTAAGGGGGGGTAATCGGACTCCAGAGCAAAACCCTACAATATATATATCATTCGAAAGGGCATGAAAAAAGAAAATTTTTGTGGCCAACCAGAATTTTTTATACCCACTACTGCGCATGCGCGGTCCAAAATAGTGATTTTTCAACTTTAATTCATATTTCAGAACCTATTAGGGCTAGAGACATGCGGTTTGCGGAAACATTTTCTAAAAATAAACTGTAGTTCGCCTATATTTTTTAATATTATTTTTGGTGCCAAATTTAAACCGTTTGAGCCATTTTTCGAACTTTTTTACCTTAAATTTGAGATAAAAAAGAAAAAAAAAAGGTGAAGGTCTATTAAAAATATATGTGACGTATTTTAACAAAAATTAACCGCTCTGATTTTTTCAGATTTTTAAAAGGGGGGAGGGAACTTTTCTGACTAATTTATCAAAACTTTTTATATAAAACGCCGCCTAGCGGGCGTCATTTAGTCAAAGTTAAAAATTATATATACGGTTGAACTACATTTTTTTTTTTTAATTTCGCCACAAACCGCGTTTTTCTAGCTATTTTAGGTTATAAGATATTGATAAAAGTTAAAAAATCGTTATTTGGCTCCGCGCATGCGCAGTTGAGGGAAAAAAAATTTGCGGTTTGCGCCAAAAATTTTCTTTTTCAAATGCCTTTCGATTGATATATATAAATATACATATTATGCATTATCCGGACATTTCATATACACGATCGGAACTATCCGGACATTTTGACACTATCCGGACAGTCAGGATAGTGTTCGGTCCCATTTTTTCCGAGACCAAATAAAAATGAGTTCCAGGAATTGGGTGATGGGTTATTTGGGATGGGTTATTTTGGTTGACCGCGCAAACCTAGAAAAATTTTTTATTGATGGGTTATTTTGGAAAAAAAAATAAAAAAAAGATGGGTTATTTTGGTTTTTTTGAATACGTGGGTGGATTGCGCGTGATTTGCGCTTAAAGAGGGTGTATTATTACTTTAGTAATTTTTCATGTGGTATACACAATATATATATATATATATATTGTAGGGGTTTCTGCGAAAAAAATTTTGACTTCTTTATCTAGCTTAATTATTTATAAGGTTGTATTAACCTTTAGAATTTCCAGGTTATAAACTGGCCCTGGGATGATTCTTAAAAAGTTTTTAAAATCATAAATTAAACATAAGTTGATAAGATGTCTGTTTTCTTAAATATTATAGCTACCAACATTTTTCTTTTCAATTTTTCACCAAAGCAATCAAAAGTTTTTGCTGGAAACCAATTAAAAAAAAAAAATTCAGCGCTACGCCACCTTGATTTTACATCGCGGATTTTCCAGCAAACAGTTGTCGTGGACAAATTCGCACAGAGCGAATACCTCGATGCGCTAACGCTTGCTCGGTTAAATATTAAATTTGAATGTAATGAAACTTTAATATCTTGCTTATTTTAAGTCAAATTCAAAAAGTACGGTCTTATATATACAGGGTGAGTCATTTTAATCTATAGGCTCAAAAATCTCGAAACTGAAGCCCCGGACCAAAAAATTTTTCGTATAAAAGTTTTATGATTTGGAGGGGGAAAGAAAAAGGTTACCTCGGATTTGGGCCCGGGGCCTTATTTTGGGCCCTAGGGACCCAAAGTCTGTTGTTTTAAATGGGAACCCCTATTTTTGACCCCCGATTCAGAAAGAGCAGAAAATTTTACGATATTTAAGTATTTTTTGAAAATTTTTTTGGGCCCCCTGAGGCCCTGCAGGGGCTTGTAAAGCTTTTATAAGGTCCATTTCTTTTTAACTCGAATCAACTCTGAAATAACGCATTTTTTGTATAGCACATGCATTGGAAAAGTTTTTTGGTTTGAAATTTCTAACAAAATGGGCCAAAAAAAATTGGGCCCGGGGCCTTACTTTGGGCCCTACGGACCCAAAGTCCATTTTTTTAAATGGGAACCCCTGTTTTTGACCCCGGATTCGGAAAGAGCAGAAAATTTTACGATTTATAAGTATTTTTCGACAAATGTTTTATTTTGGTTGTTTGTAAAAAGATATTTAGCATTAACTTTTTTTGGTGATACAGAGTATTTAGGACTTTGTAAATTTGGCAGCCTCAATTTTTTTTATCCATCTATCCATTCAGATTTGGCTCGAAGTGTCCTCCATTAGCTGTGATACATAAATTTATTCTTTTTTGAAAATTAACTATAGTTTTTAGTAGTACTTCACGTGGAATACCATCACACGCTCTTTGGATACGGTTAATTATATCTTGCCGAGTCGTTGGAACTGTTGCGTAGACAATATTTTTCAAAAAACCCCACAGATGAAAGTCCGGCGAAGTCAAATCTGGTGAGCGTGGTGGCCATGCAACAGGTCCACCACGTCCAATCCATTTGTTTGGATACTGATCATTCAAAAAAGCTCGTACTTCCGCTTTATAGTGTGGAGGTGCTCCATCTTGTTGGAACCACATTCTTTGCCTGGTTTCTAAATCAACGTTTTCAAATAAATTTGGAAGATGATCTCTGAGAAACTCTAGATACTTGTTACCATTTACAGTCCCATCGAAACAGTAAGGACCTATTAAATAACCATTAATGATGCCGCACCAAACAGTAACACTCCATCGGTTTTGATTATCCACAGCTCTGGTCCAATGAGGATTTGTTGTAGACCAGTAATGGCAATTGTGACGATTTAACTGTCCATTGTTTTTAAAGGTGGCCTCATCAGAAAACATCACGTGATGAAAAAAATTGGGATTTTGTTGAATTTTTTGAAGAGCCCAATTGCAAAAATTTATTCGACTTATAAAATCAGCAGGCGTTAACGCCTGAGTCAAATTTATATGGTATGGGTGCTATTTAAGTTTTTTAAATATCCGTATTACTGTCTTCTGGGGTATACCATGTTCTCTTTCGATTTGTCTGCTGCTCGTGAGAAGATTTAAATGCCTTACCGCTAAAATTAATACAGCTCGAACATCGTCAGCGCCATATTCTCGATGTCATCGTTGCCGACATAAATGCCCAGCCCGAGCTCTTGCAGTAATATCCCTAATCGTAACTTGTGATGGATGTCTTATACCTGGAAATCGCTGTGCATATAGCTCAGCAGCTTGAGCAAAATTCTCTCTGCATTCCCCAAGCACCATGATCATATTAACTATTTCGTCGGGCGTATAATCTGCCATTTCAAGGTTTTTAATAAAACGAAATAATTCGTTGAAATGAATTTTAACGTAAAAAATATTTTCACTACTTCTTGTTTATGGATGAGTTTTAGTAAGATGAACTACGTATAAAAATAGCCAAAACCGAATCATACGTGAAACTAAATCTAACCAGTTTTTTCACTAAAACTTTATCAAACTTATTTTTAGAGTGATTGGCCAATACATTGATAAAATCATAAAAAATTTGCGAATAAGAATATGTATGTATCAAATGTCTTATTAATAAAAATTTCAAGAAAAAACAATACAACGCAATCAGATTACCTTTATAAAAAACAATAAGATGTTGGATAGCAATTTATTATTTGTAGTTATTCAATTATTTTGGACAGTTTTAATGTTAAGATCAGATTTGTTTCTAAATTCAATTGATTATTATAGTTAACAACAGCTCATTTAAAAAAAATAGTAAACTCCTTCTTAACTCTGATAACACTTACGATAAAGAAAGTAAACACGAACACGTGGTAATGGTTCTCGCGCTTTAAGGCTATATCACGCAAAGACCATGAACACACGCAGGACGTACCCAACGAAAAGCTAGAAACGCATAGCGTACTGTGTATCTTAGGTATGCGTGCGAGGTGTATACAACACGTAATGATACTTCTAACGCTAAAGCTATGTAGGGAAAAATTTGACGACCCAATACACTGGACATTCAAGTAATTTTATGAATAAATAAATAAATAAATAAAGTAAAAAAAAATAAAGAAGACCTTAAACTTTTCCGATGCATGTGCTATACAAAAAATGCTTTGTTTCAGAGTTAATTCGAGTTCAAAAGAAATGGGCCTTATAAAAGCTTTATAAGCCCCTGCAGGGCCTCAGGGGGCCCAAAAAAATTTTCGGAAAGTACTTAAAAATCGTAAAATTTTCTGCTCTTTCCGAATCCGGGGTCAAAAATAGGGGTTCCCATTTCAAAAAACGGACTTTGGGTCCCTAGGGCCCAAAATAAGGCCCCAGGCCAAAATCCAAGGTAACTATTTTCTTTCCCCCTCCAAATCATAAAACTTTTATACGAAAAATTTTTTGGTCCGGGGCTTCAGTTTCGAGATTTTGGAGCCTATAGATTAAAATGACTCACCCTCTACATAAAACATATGTATATGTATATATATATATATATCTTTTTTATATATATACTAGGGGTGTACCCCCTGATCGGTCGGCTCGCCGTCTCCCCAGAATTTTATGCTTGAATCTACACTTGTACCTACATTTTTACACATACCCTTGTATCTACCTCTGTCCTTACTTTGATACATACCATTGTTTCTACTCTTATAGCTTGTGACTACACCTGCACAATATTTTATGCCTACCTTTCATCTCTTACTCCAAACCCTTGCAACTACCTTTGTTCTTACCGTTGCACTTACTGCTTTTTATAACTAGGCTCTTATCCAGGAATATCCTCATGTTTATATATCTGTTTCTATTATGGTGATAACTGTAGTTTGAATTTTTTTCATTCTTTCATTTCTAACTCTAAGACTACTTTGTTCTTATCGTTGAGCATACTTTCATTTCTATCCTTAGTTTAACATCGGTTTCTATTCTTTTTCCGACTTATTTTCGTCTTTTTATTTATAAACTTCCCTGCTTCACTACTATCCACGTCTCTTGAGTCTTTTTTTCCAACTCTCTATACTACGTCTGTTGACTTTTTCTTCTTTCTACATATGTTAATAATCTTGTGCTTACTACCTATTTTTTACTTAAGCTTCTAACGCCGAACCTTCTACACATGCATTTGTTTCTACATCTGTTTCTACTCCTATGCTAACTCTGGTTCTTTATTTTTTTTTATTTAAATTTCAAACACTGAATCTAGCCTTGTCTCTAATCTTTTTTTATTCTTTTGTGCTTACTACTGTAAATACCCTTATAACAAACCTTGTTCATAACATTGTTTCAAACTTGATAACTACTCTTGTAACTACATTGTACCTACTCCCGTACCTACACTTGTCGTTACGTTTGTAACTTTGAACCTACGTTTCTGTGTACACTTTTGCTTAATATTGTTCCTATGCTGATTGTGACAATGGTAAACAACAATTGGGCTATCCCCCAAGCTTCAAACCCCCAAACACTCTGGGCGCCCGAGTTCAACAAAAAGACTGGTGGGCTATCCTCCAAGCTCTAAACCCCCAAATACCATGGGCGCCCGAGTTCCCCCTTGGGAGATAGTTGACCAGTTTTTTGTTGAACTCGGGCGCCCAGGGTATTCGGGGGTTTAATGCTTGGGGGAAAGCCCACCAGTTTTTTTGTTGAACTCGGGTGCCCAGAGTTTTGGGAGGTCTAAAGCTTGGGGGACAGCTGATCAGTTTTTTCGTTGACCTCGGGCGCCCAGGGCTTTTGGGGGTTTAGAGCTTGGGGGATTATTAACCAGTCTATTTATTAAACTGACATTTTTTTTTTTTTTTTTTTTAGACGTCAGTTTCATGGGGGGGGGGGGGGTTGGACCTCACGACACCCCCTTGCTGGAAGGAGTTGTTGCGCCCCTGCTAAAAAGTATTATAGTTTTAATTTACTTTAAGGATGTTTGGTGCTTACAAAAAAATGCAGCTATTTTGTCAATTTTAATTGAATTTTCTAATAATTTATATTTAAATAAACGTTGGATTTTTCTCTTATTTTTCTCCGTTTTGGTTTTTCGAAAATTGTAATAGTTGTTTGAATAATTGAACACGTAATCTTATGAAAAATTTTATTAAATAAAAAAAATTTTAAATTCAATATTTTTAAAATATTAAAATTTTCTTTGAAGTATCACCGAAACTACCTCATGTTTTTTTCAACGATCTCTGCATTTTTGATCAAAAACATGGCTTGACATCCCTAATAACTCCATTTTACTCTCTTTTGATGTAGTTAATTTGTTTCCTAATATTGATCCTCTTGAAGTTAAAGAATTGATAGAAAGATTATTATTTGGGAAAAGAATTAACCCATTAATTATTAAAGATATCATGCAATTACTAGATACAGTTTTAAGTCAGAATTATTTTGAATTTAATCAAAAGTTGTTTGTTAGCAAAGACGGTTTGATAATGGGGAGCCCTTTAAGCCCTATTTTATCTGAAATATTTATGGATGACCTAGAATCTAAAATAAGTAACATTGAATTTTTTGATAAATTTAAATTCTGGTTTAGATACGTAGATGACATTTTTGCTTGTTTTACAGGTTCTAAAAGGCAACTAGATGTATTTTTTAATAATATTAACAAGATCCATAAAAACATAAAATTTACATTAGAAAAAGAGATTGAAAACTCTTTAAATTTTCTTGATCTTAGTATAACAAAAAGAAAAATTAATTCTTTTGAGAGTGACCTGATATTAGGAATATTTCATAAACCTACTCAGACTGATACAGTTATACATTATAATTCTTGTCATCCTCATACACAAAAAATGGCATCTTTTAATTGTTATATACATAGATTATTGTCAATCCCAATGCCCTGTGAGAATTATACGAAAGAACTGAATATAATTAAACAATTAGCAATCAATAACGGTTACTCATTAGAATTAATTGATAGATTATTAAAAAATAAGAATGAAAGGATGGCGATTAGGATTATTTATCCTTATTCTGATCAAGAAAAAAGATTTTATTTTTCATTTACTTTTATGGGTCAATACTCATCTGTAATTTATGATATTATTAAAAAATTAAATCCGAATATCTTTTTGTCTTTTAGAACAGATAAAAAACTGAGTTCATTTGTTAAAAACAATAAAAACCTTAATAGAATAAATAAATTTGATTCAAAATCTGGTGTTTATAAATTAAATTGTGGTAGTTGTAATAAAGTTTACGTAGGACAAACGGGGCGTAAATTTGAAAAGAGAATTAGAGAACATTTGTATGAATTTAATATTAGGGGAGACAATTCGAATTACGCGAAACACCTTAATGAGGAAAGCCATGTTTTTGATGGTGAATATGAAGTATTGCATATTTGCCAGAAAGGAAGCTTACTTAATGCTTTAGAGTCTCTTGAAATTAATAGATTAAAAAACTCAGGATGTTTATTAAATAATCAGCTAGATCTAAATAACTCACCTTTACTCAATCTGTTTTGATTACAAGTTCTTATGTTTACATTATTAGAAGTATTATTGGAAGAATGATCTTACCACACCCACAAAATTATACTATATAGACGTTTGTAAACCTACATTTAAGTTACAGTTTGTATTTAATCTGATGAAGACGCTAAGACGTCGAAACAGCTGTCATATGAATAAAGTTTGTGTAGTTCACAAAAACTAAACGTTTGTTTTGTTTTTTATTAATAAGTTATTATTATGGATCTACATCAAGTATCACACAACACATTAAAATATTAAAAATTAAATTGTACTTAGTATGGACTCTGTGATCAAAATTTGTTTATGCACATAAGCAAAAAAATATTTTTCAAATATTAAAAATACCATACTAGAAAAGGCAGATAGGGTTACTTCATACAGAAATTTTTTTATTAAAAACATAAGTTGGGGTTTGACGAGCGGAGCGAGTGTGGGCAAAAGTGTATGAAGAAGACTAGTTTCTCGATTGTAATTACAAAAAGATTTAAGAAGAACAATAGAAACGATAGTATTTACAAAGATCAGAACAAAGGTTCAGAGTTAGAAACCAAAGCATGAAAAAAAGAAAAAAACAACAGTAAACGCCAAAATTGAAGCAAGTAGAATCATGTGAAGGAGACTAGGTAAAAAATTTATTTTTAAAATAAAATTTTATTTTTAAAAATAACTTTTTGTTTGTTTTCACACTGAACGCAGAAAGCAAAACTTAACTAAAAAAAAAAAAAAAAAAAACAAACTACTTAGGACTATAAAGTCTCTTATACTTTAGGGGTCATTCACAAAGTACGTCACCAATTTTTTAGACACTTCTGACGCCCGCCCCCCCTGTAACAGATAGTCACATCTTCGCAAACCCCTCCCCCTAAAAGTACGTCACCATTTTATCATTAACCCCCCCTTTTTCTGGGAAATGAGCTATTATAACTTTTCATAAGTGTTTAATTAACAGTAATAATAAATGAAAACAAAAACTTTTAGATGGTATGCTTAGTTTTATTCATAATTATAATGTTACTTATTTTATTATTACTTTCATTTTTATTTTAATACTTGGTTCATTAGAGTTAAATCAATAGTTAATTAAGGATGTTTGGTACTTACAAAAAATTGCAACCGTTTTGTCAATTTTAATCGAATCTTCTAATAATTTATATCAAAATAATCGTTGGAGTTTTTCCCTATTTTTGTCCATCTTAGTTTTTAGAAAAATCGAATTATTTGTTTAAACAATTGAAGAGGTGGTCTAAAAAAATCAAGCAGTTTGTTTTCTTAATCACTTGTAACTCTCTCAAAAATGCAGAGATCGTTGAAAAAAACATGAGGTAGTTTCGGTGATACTTCAAAGAAAATTTTAATATTTTAAAAATATTGAATTTAAAATTTTTTTTATTTAATAAAATTTTTCATAAGATTACGTGTTCAATTATTCAAACAACTATTACAATTTTCGAAAAACCAAAACGGAGAAAAATAAGAGAAAAATCCAACGTTTATTTAAATATAAATTATTAGAAAATTCAATTAAAATTGACAAAATAGCTGCATTTTTTTGTAAGCACCAAACATCCTTAAAGTAAATTAAAACTATAATACTTTTTAGCAGGGGCGCAACAACTCCTTCCAGCTAGGGGGTGTCGTGAGGTCCAACCCCCCCCCCCCCCCATAAAACTGACGTCTAAAAAAAAAAAAAAAAAAATGTCAGTTTAATAAATAGACTGGTTAATAATCCCCCAAGCTCTAAACCCCCAAAAGCCCTGGGCGCCCGAGGTCAACGAAAAAACTGATCAGCTGTCCCCCAAGCTTTAGACCTCCCAAAACTCTGGGCACCCGAGTTCAACAAAAAAACTGGTGGGCTTTCCCCCAAGCATTAAACCCCCGAATACCCTGGGCGCCCGAGTTCAACAAAAAAACTGGTCAACTATCTCCCAAGGGGGAACTCGGGCGCCCATGGTATTTGGGGGTTTAGAGCTTGGAGGATAGCCCACCAGTCTTTTTGTTGAACTCGGGCGCCCAGAGTGTTTGAGGGTTTGAAGCTTGGGGGATAGCCGACCAGTTTTTTCGTTGACCTCGGGCGCCCAGGGTATTTGGGGGTTTGAAGCTTGGGGGATAGCTGACCAGTTTTTTCGTTAAGCTCCGGCGCCCAGGGTACTTGAGGGTTTAGAGCTTGGGGAATAGCCGACCAGTTTTTTTGTTGAACTCGGGCGCCCAGGGTATTTGGGGGTTTAAAGCTTGGGAAATAGCCGACCAGTTTTTTCGTTGACCTCGGGCGCCCAGAGTCTTGGACACCCCTAAGTAGTTGTAAAGGGTGTCCTCTACTAGCTTAGGGGGTGTCAGGACACCTCCGCCCCCCCCCCCCCCCCCCCGTTGTTGCGCGCCTGCTTTTTAGTAATACTGAAAAATTTTGACGGTAACATACAAAACCAATTTTTATCTTTCTTTTACATCTTGCCAAAGATTTTCCATGCAATTTTCAATAGATTCTATTACAGGAATATTATTTGATGGATCAGTTTTATCTATATTTGAAGAATCATACTCAACATCGGATTCTTCGATCCATTCAGGATCTTCTGCTCCTGTTTCTTGATCTTTTATTATTATCAT
Organism: Encarsia formosa; assembly: GCA_038277355.1. Lineage (NCBI taxonomy): Eukaryota > Metazoa > Arthropoda > Insecta > Hymenoptera > Aphelinidae > Encarsia > Encarsia formosa. The sequence continues at coordinate 73,047,777 of CM076184.1, forward strand.
TAATTCGCGTGCTCGTTGACCTGCAATTCTAACGGGTCGAATTTTGGTAGCACGAGCCGATGTTTTTTTGTAGGTTTCTTTAATATGCTTTTTAGAAGACGTGCAATTCATTTTGGTGCGATTAAATCTTGAGAAAGAAAAAGAAAAGCAAAAAATTGTATGCATGTGCAATTTTACTTAGTTTTAAATTTTCATCAACGAGATTCATATAAGTATGATTTTTTTATATAACTTTTTAGCAAAAAATATTTTTTTTTTTCAACATAAATCATTTCTAAAAAAAACTTTTGTTTGTTAAAAAAAAATTTGTTTTGTGACGTAACAATCATACTAACCCCTCCCCCTCCCCAAGTCACCAATAGTAACATCTCAAAAACCCCTCCCCCCCTCCCCTGTGGTGACGTATTTTGTGAATGACCCCTTACCACAAAAATGATTTTTTTTTTTTTTAAACCATTTTTTAAAAATATTTTTTACCTGAATTCAGTATTGTGTAGAAACAAACATTTAAAAATAAAATTTTTTTATTTTCACCATTTATTAGCAATTCAGTAAACTATAAGTTCCAAAAGACACATGTTTTTGAAAACTTAGAACAACAAGAACAAATAATTTGCCGAGCAACTTTGTCATAAAATGCATTTTTACCTGTAAAAACTAAGGTTCAAGATTAAAAAACTCTAAAAGTTGGTGAAAAAAAAGTGAAAAACAATTCATTTATTCAGTGTCGTATGGACAATTTTGGATCTATATACCTAAAACTTTGCAAAAAAACTTCCTTTAGTATGTACCAATCGAATGGTATATAATTTGTGAGGTTGCAAAAAAGGGCAAAACAATTTTTTTTGGTCCTAATCTTACTTTTAAAGGGGTGGCAATGGATATAGCGATATTTCGGGAACTAACTTGCACCCTAATCTGTATGCACCCCACTAACATGTTGTTAAGGATGTTTGGTACTTTTTGAGGGGGAAGGAGGGGAGGGGACGGGTACTGCTGCACCCGACTAGGTGATCTTATTTTTAACTCATCGGTACTCTGGTTCTAATGAATGAATCATTTTGAAAATTTTACTCAACATAGTTGAAAGTCGTCACTTTCAAACGGCATTAGTCTTAAGTTTAAAAAATATTTTGAAAAATTAGGAAAAATCACGGAAATATAACCTATTTTTCAATTGACAAAACTCTGCGACAAAAGTTCGAAAACGTTAATTTTTTTTTATATTACATTAATAATTGAGGCAGCAAGATATTGTGTACAAATTTTTAGATTAAAACATGCAGTAAAAAAAATTAGATCATTTCTTGTTCAGACGCGCATGGAAAAATAAAGGGATTTCACCGATACGCGCTTATTTTTCTTTGATATCTTTTGAATATGGTCGGAAAGGTTTTATAAAAAAAATCTTAAAATCTTCTTTGAACTGTCACCTATAAATCCTTATGATTCTTCTAACGATCTCTGCATTTTTGAAAGAGTGGCATACTATTAAAGAAAAAAATTGCTTGATTTCCATAAGACTCTGGGTTGAATTATTAAAAATAAAACTTTAATTTTTAAAAAAGTAAATCGAACAAAAAAAGTCAAAAAATGCGACGATTAAGTTGATACTAATCATAAATCGATCCGATCAAAATTGACAAAATGGCTGCATTTTTTCGAAAGTACCAAACATCCTTGAGTTTTTTTTGACGGATAATTATTATTTTTTGTTTTTCTTCATAAACACATATCTCAAATCGACCAACTTTTTGACTTTTACCCATATATACTGTAGGAATCTGCCGTGAGGGTCAATCTGAATATCTTACCCGGCTATAATATAGTATGATATTCACCGGTACTTTCTCTAAAAAGCGGTTTTTACATCAAGAAACAATTTTTTAGCCTATTAGGTACTTAATTGATTAAAAAAAAGTTATTTATTGCAGATTTTCTCATCAAAATATTAAAAATACTACAATAAAGTGCAAAATCCATGAAAAAACTGTTTGTACCGTTAACTAAAAATTTTATAAAACTTTGAACGGGGGCAATGTAGAGAAAAAACAATCGTAGAGAGACGATTCAAAAAATGAATTAAAATTAAAGGTCCAAAAACACGTTCAATGTAAATTAGAATAGCAAAAAAAAAAAATTTTTCCTACTTTTATTGAAGTTTAAAAAAAATGCACTTATTTTTTACCTTTTTTTTTTTAATTGTTATCTAACAATTGAAAATAAATTTTTTTATTAATTTAAACCATACCATCGTATAGAGCATACCGGAAAATAGTAGACAAGGGTATTTACTTATTCGTTTTCTTTCTTTTTTTTTTTTTTTGTACGATTCTACAGTTGGAAGTCAATAAAAAAAATTTGTCATTTCAGGCTTTAAAGGGTTAAAATTTCATAAGAGCAAATTTGAATCAACACTCTCTTACTAACTGTCCTATAAATCTAATTTTACACTTGCCTGATATTAGTCTACCCTTATATCTTACTCTAACTCAAAACTAGCTCGATGACTATGATACTCTAGCACCTCTAAAAATTCGAAGAATCACCCAAAACCATGTAACATGTATGTCTAAAGAAATCTTGAGAAAGATGAAAAGTCGAGATGTTCTTTATCAGCATGCTGATCGCTGCAGACATGATAGTAAGCTCCATGATAAACTTTTTGATGAGAACAAAAACATGCGCAAAAACACCATTAATGAAATGAAACGCCTAAAAAATAAATCTGTCCTAGACACGATTGAATCACAGAAAGACCCGGCCTTGTTGTGTTAAGAACTTCGTACAATTGGAATCACTGATAATAAAACTCCATCCCCTCTGCAGTTTTTTTCATCTACAATATTAAATTCTCATTATGCCACTGTTTTAGAAACACATCCACCACTCACTGATAGAGATGTCAAAAATGTTATAAGTTTTCCTCTCAACCTCTTACGCAATAGTTTGGATTTCAGAGTCCTGGGTCTACTTCTGTTCCTTCTTTTCATCAATACTCTGTGGAAGTGTTTGCGTTTCTCCATGCATGGCATACATGCAGATAACACACAGATTTATCCACATGGTCCACTTTGTGAGCTGATTGAAGCCTTAATACGTACCATGCAAGATGCTGAAGCAATTTTACTGTGGGCTCAAGAGAATGACCTTCAGTTTAACCCAGCTAAGACCTCGATCATCATTCTACGCAGCAGTGGCTGTCATATTAATACCAATACTCTCCTATCTTTTTTACTGAACGGAGTTCAAGTTTCATAATCAGAATATATTAAAATCTCAGACATTTACTTTAATATGAACCGTAATTGGGATTGTCAAATTAGTGATACTAGCAAAAGGGTTCATTTCTCTCTACATAACTTACGTCATTTTTACAGCTCACTAAAAAAGAGAGTCAGAACTCAGTTAGTTCAAGCCTTGATACTGCCACTGTTTGACTACACTACATCCTTATTAACTTCGATCACTTCTGTCCCGAAGAAAACACTTCACACTTTACACAACGCATGTATCCACTTTGCTCATAGAGCTATTCTAAGAACTGCCCATGTTACATCATATCGCTTTAGTCATGGCTGGTTCTCAGCGCAGCCCAGGCGTGAGTACTTGACTTCTACATAATTCCACCTCTCTACACTTACGCTGAAACCAAGTACAATATTTAAAACATGAAGATATGGCAAATCAAAGAGTATTGTGAAAGAGACTACTGTATTACTGAGATTTTCTTTTCTTTTCTTTTTTTTGTAACACTAGTCTTGTTGAATTTTAATTAATTATATCGTATATTTATATACTATTAAGTTTTTCATATGTTTTTGCCCATTATGCGCCAATCACCCATGATCGGCAACCCCTCACAGATCTAGATGTTGAAAACTTTCTGGTCACACTTCTCAACCCACTTTTGCTTCATTTCGATTTTGAACCTGCGAGTCCGCAAGAGATTTTTCTATATTTTTTTAAACATCTCATCGAAGGGTATTGGTCACGACAATATCTCGTCAACCATGTTAAAACTATTTTTTCCTGCCCTGCTTCCTGTGATCACCAAGATCTTCAATGATTCTTTCTCAAGTGGCACCTTTCCATCTCTATGGAAGCTCGCGTCTGTCGTACCCCTGGGGAAGTCAATAGCTCAACTTTGCGAGCTTTCTAAATTACTTGAGCGTATTTTTCATGTGTAGTTTTCTGATTATGTGGCAAGGAATAAAATCATTGACCCAAATCAATCTGGGTACAGGAAGCTGCACTCCGCTCAGACTGCTCTTCTGGGGATCATTGGCGATGCACGTCCTTCGAGCAAGAAGCTTATGGTTTTGATTTCCTTTGACTTCTCGAAAGCCTTCGATAACTCGAAAAATCAGGGTAAAACTGGTTGAAACTCTCGTTCTGCCTTTGTTTGATTATGCTTCACCACTGCTCACATCCATTACGAGCATTTTGGAAACAAGACTGCACACTCTTCACAATGCGTGCGTCCGTTTTTCACATGCTGGGATACCACGATCAAGTCATGTCTTGCCTTTTCGTACCAGTCTCGGTTGGCTATCAGCCAGAGCTCGTCGCGAGTATCTCGTTACCACACTAGCCTTCAGTATTATCAAAACGGGTGAGCCTGTATATCTTTTTCGAAAATTCCAACTATCCAGGAGCAGAACACCTTTGGCGATCAGCTCAACGACCTCGTCCACTACTAAAGTACTTTACACCTCATACAAACCACTATTATCTCTCTTTCATGACTCAGTCGTCAATATCAATCAACAATTTCCGAACGATCTTTAACTCTAATCCACTACTTAATTCTTTCAAACCTACTTTAACACGAACTACTCAAACACGAACTTTTCCGGCGCAACTGTGATGACTGGGTTTTAAAATCGAACTTTCGAAATCTTCAATTAATTCCTCAATAGTTAAACTCGGTTCTACCAGATATTTTATCAAAAAGCAATATAGGAAATTTGAAATACACTAATGTACACATTGTACAAAACGATTTGAAAACAAATCAACATCAAACCAATTGCCAGATCAAATCCGCATTATGAATCACACAAAAAATCCAAAGAGAAGAGACTAAGTCGAGAGAAATCAAAGAAGAATTTATCAATATTAATATATTGTTAACTTAGTTTTAACTTTTAATTTTCTTGTTAAAAATGTATAACATGTTTTATATTTAATTTCTTACATTTCCCATGACGTCAAAGTATTATATTTTAGTGAGTAGTAAAAATGTATATCTCATAGGGTTTCATTCCTGTACTCCGTAATTAAATGAATATTAAAAATAATAATCGTGTGGAATTGTCGTGTGCATGATGTTGTTAAAAGTATGTAAAGGATAAATAATTATACACCCTTTCCCAGCAATTTTTATTCTTTATTTTTATCCAACGTTTCCAACGATTAACTGAGTAACCATCTTCAGGGATCCATAGTTAAAATAGGAGAGATGTTTGGTTATTACAATAATTATTTTAAAAACAATAAATTATATAAGAGTTATACAATAGTTAGTAAAGATCTGTCTATGCAGAAATATAGATAAGACGCCAGTTATAATATATATTTAATACTAATATAATCAACTTACATAAATAGTCTCACGGAGAGGTTCGTCAACTTCGAACTACCTTTGTCACATCTATGATCTAAGTATCCGTAAACGAGGAAAACTTTGGTTTTATATACTGTTGGGAAAGTAGGCGTGGTTATAAGCAAAGTTAAGGTCTTAGTTACCTACTATAACATCATGCCGTCCTGATATTCTGTCAGTAACTTATCATTATTTGGTCTAATACATATATCCAGAAAACTCAAACATCTATTGACCTCGGTTTCACATATAAATTTAATATTTTCATCCACAGAGTTGAATTTTTCAAGAGTCGGCTCAGTTTCGTCATGCTCGATAATTAAGAAATAATCATCAACGTATCTCTATAGTATAAAATGCCGTATAACGATACACATAGTACTTTTCGTTTTAAAATCTCGAGCGCGGGATTTGAGAAGCATAGACTGCTACAAAAACTCATTGGTGCACCCATGATTTGCTTATAAAACTTACTAGCATTAAACGCTCGCTCGCGCATAGACAAATATATTCAATAATATCAAATATTATGATATTATGATATTACGTAAATGATTAAATTTTATTTAGAGTATAACTTTAATCAACAATACTCTAAAACAAAAATCTACAACCATATTACTAATGAAAAAAACAAAAAAAGTCTCTCAAATGTTTGGGCTTATTCGTATATATACCTACATACCCAAAATGAGCAACCTTAGACATCCCAGTACAAAAAACTTATTACGGTTCAATCTATGGAGCAAAAATTTCAAATTAACTTTATTTGAGTATAGACCTCATTAGAGTCATTATATTCAAATTGAAGGTCAGATTCATAATCTGGACCCTCAAAAGCCAAAGAATAGAAATTTTCGAACAAATCCAAAGTATTGGGCGCGAATTTTAATTTCACCTTATTTAAGTGTACTTAAATGTTGAAGCAAATTAAAAATTCAAAGTGATACTTGTGATCAGCACCCTTGAAAACAGGTGAATACGAAATTTCTGATTGTTCTAATATAGATTGAGAACAAAGGAAAATTTTACCTAAGATCATGGTGGAATTAAAGTTACAAGGTGTGGTCTTGCGCAACTTAGTAATTTTAGCCAATCAGCGTTGCGGTACACCAACCGGACATATTGGCCGTATCGTTTGAATTTTATTCAAATATGGGTTAAATATCGGAAACAGAAAAAAGTGTAAAATCCCATATCTGAAGGTCTTAAAATTAATTAAATTAACAAGCATCCCTTTATAACGCAGAGGATTAATGTTTTAAATAATTTCCTAGTCTAAATTTATTATTTTTAAATAATTAAAAGAAAACAAGAAGTTTACAAAACTGAAGTTAAAAAATTGCTTGTAAACTGATAGTATTTTGATTTTTGTTGAAAACATATTTTTCTTATTATTTTTTTTATTGAAAAGGCACTAAAAATTAAATTTTGTCTTTTTTTTTTTATATAAAGGGTTCTGGCAATTCCTATCAATAAACGCAAGCTAATGACAATTTCTGTAAAGTAAATAGTTGCTTTCTGCAATTGCCCTTCCTGCAGAGATTACATTTGAAAGTACTGAATGTCAGGCGTATCAGTAAATGAATATTATTAAGTTGAAAAATAAAATTTAAGTAAACAAAAGAATAGTGGTAACCTGCGTTTAAAACTGAAAAAAATGAAAAAACTTTTAATAATCAGTTAACATAGCATAAAAAAGAAAATTTGCTTGAAAAAGGGGATCGAAAGAAATAAAAAAGTATTGTTTGTGACTAAACGCAACATTTTATTCATACATACACACGTCATATAATTTTATAATATCGTAGGAATTATCAACTTTTGTAAAATCTTAAAAAATTATTTCGGAACATACTTCATCAATTTTATCGTGTATCTTTTGTCCATATTTTCTTCGACAATTTTAATATTAATATCATTTTTTTTTAAACATGTTCTTGTTTTAACCAGCGCGGTGACGACTCGTCTTGGAATTTTCTGTAAATCTTCACAACGGGCACAAGTTTTTCCAACGAAATCACAATAATTGCAACCGATCCGTTCTACATCTATTTGATTGAGAGTTAAATCTATTACTTTTTTAAAAATCAAAGTAGTCGAGTTCAGAGACGATGTCCCGTGAAATTTATTAAACTTTATTTCCATGATCTCAGATAAGAAAATCATTGCTTCACTGGGATAAGTTAGAAAACCTTTCGAAAGGTACTCTACCCAATTATGATTATTGGGTTCTTTTAATCGGCTCGTATAGTTTCCGAGAAAAGGATATTCTATTAAAAATTTTGAAGCTATATATCCTGCCAAATAAATAAGGCCTTCTTTTTCTCTAAGTTCTTTCGTCAACGTGCTGACTTATAGAGAAACATCTATACAAAAATTATAGTAAAAAAATTAAAAAGTATTCAAATATTGATATCTGAGTTTATGTTTATTTTTAAATGAATTTCATCAAAATAGTGTAGATCGTTACTTAAAAAAATATATAAATATGTTTTTAAAAAAAAAAAAAAAAAAAAAAAAAAAACATTAAAAAAGATGTATAAATTATTTGTTAACATGCAAGTCATAATTTTGTGTAAAGTAAAATTCTTACGAGGTAAAGCTTTGATTCGTTACAGTCACGGATATTTCTTACAATAGGAAAAGATAGAAAACAAGACCTGCAAACCTTATAAAAATAATTTTCAACATGTTCTTCAACAAAAATTTTTTTCTTAGTTATGTTTTTAACCATCAGAAGTCCTACTCAAAAAAATATACAGGTGAAGCTCTCAATAGCGTGAAAAAGAGTGAGAGTCACAGACTTATTTTTTTTTAGGTGCCCGATCTAGTTTATACCACCAATAGCAAAGGGTTGAATTATATTCTCAAGAATTCATATCTAATAGTAAATAATTTTTTTTCCATTGTCATTTTAATAATAAAAACTATTTCATTTGTAGTATTCATATAAATAAATAAAAAAACATTTATACAAAATAAATGATTCTTAATAGTTTTATAAAGACTTGAAATTTCAATTAATTTTATCATCCATCGTTATCTACTGATAATTCAACTTACACTCAGCCCCGGAGATTCCTAAATAAATGTATAAATAATGCAAATTCTGATGAACCACTGCAACAGCTTCCTCGAAATACCCTCACTCTATATTATAATAAAAAATAAAATTTGCTGCCCAACCTTTCGAGCTTGCTACAGCTTTTCTTCAGGAAGTGTGATCATTAGACCGCTCTCGAGAGATTTTCACGAGCAGCATTAAAATTTAACTGATTTTAAAGTAAGGCTGTTCCGATGAGGCTGTTGCAAAGGATTATCAGATTTTTCATTCTTTAAAAATATATTTAGGAATCTTCTGGGCGAAATGCTAAGTATGAATGAAGAATCAATAAATAATCCTTTATTTATACATTGATATATGACAAATGAATTTATTTTTACATTGAATGATATAAAAATCTATATAAAAATTTATTTTATTTGTTTTTAATCAATATACTCATTAAAAAAAACATATTTATGTCTAAAACTAATAGTTCAAGACTTCTTACTGTGAACATTTAGAGGGATTAAAATAAATTGTATATTTGATTTCTTTGAAACGCGGCGGTGTTAAAAGATTAACCTTTACTTATTTATAAAATAACGCAACAATTAGAAGCCTTAAAGGATTACCGGAGAAAAAGTAAGCTTAACAATTTTTTATTCAAAATCGTAATTAAAGATCCGAAAGCCTACTTAAAAGCCGCAAAATTAGAACAACGTCGGAAAACTTGAATTTTTAGCAGTTAAAATTTTCCAATTTTCCAGTTGACCAGTATTTTGTAATACTGATTTTTTAAAATATTAATATTTATAGGAATATTTGAATTTTGAAAAAAAAAGTCAAGCCTACTTACTTCTCCAATACCCTGTCAAAATGTACTGGATCAAAATAATGTCTGGGTGTTAACCCTTCATGATATTTTGCAGGTTAAGTACAAATCATATTTTCAAATTTTTTAACTGTAGACTTTCTCGCAGTGACTTAACAATTTCATTTTACGATAAAAAAATGGAGTACATATTTTTAAAAACTAGTATAGACTATTAGTAATTTTATAGACACAAAATGTACGTATGAACCCTTGTCATACAGTTATTTTATCCTTAGTAGACTCACAGCGAAAAACTTTAAACAGTAATTCACAGAACGCCACAGGTTTCTCTCCTGGTGTGGGCATTTCTGTTTGGTGAAGAGGATGAAATCTAGTAAAGTCGATTAACTGAGTAATTCGTCGTTGCCGTTACAGAGTATCTTTCTTGCAATACAAAGAATTTCAAAATGAGGTAAAAGCGAATCACTCAGTTTCTAGACTGTGAATACTTAGCATACCGGAGGTTTCCGAGTCATTTGACTGATCTTCTAGAATTTCCGAGTAATCTTCATGTAAAGCCGCTTCCAAGTCAGAAATATTTTGCTGGTATTCTCGTTCATTGAGATCTTGACAATCAACTTTGTCCTGATTAAGGGGGTGAACCCCGATGTGACTGTGTTCAGTAGTTTCATGGACTATGGTTCTTCATAAACATCTTCGAAAGAGGATTGTGTATTTCTCTGCTCTTCTTCGACGGTATCTGGGGTCTCTAAACATTGTTTGGCTTCTTCTTCTAAATTTAACTCAAAATTACTTTTCAGTAGTCGTAAATAATTTTTGCTAATTGCACCATCCGTTACGTCGAACGCGGCGTTCAAATCAACTAAGTTTTCGTCGGTAACATCGACATGTGTATTAGTAGAATTTGAAAGTATCGCAAAAGCATTTCTGCCTAAAATATATTGTCTTAATTGGTATTTTAAATTAAGAGCAGACGGTTTGTCATTGGTGCGACCTATTGCACGTAGGGCGGCGAAAAAATTCTCTATGATGTCTTGGCTAAGCCTTTCCGTAGCTATGTATGCAACATGAAAAGTGTCGGTACTGTAAGTTTTTTTTAAGTATGGCAGTAGCTGCTGAAGAGATTTACTAGAAAGAATAATGGCTTTTCGCCAAGGCATTAATAATTTTTTCTCAATTACTCTCAATTCATTCATAAACTTAATCATTTCCTCCAAACGTGCATTCTGAACTTCTAAAAAGCCATCTTTGCCATAAGGGGCTTTGAAGGGTTCTTTTGAGTTGTACTGATAGACATGGATGTTAAAGATGTCAAACCAGTCATTGAACAAATAAATAATCTATTCCATCTCTTCCCAATGCAGTCCCTCTTCTAAAAAACCTTCTTGACCGCATTATCCAAGTGCTGCTCCATTTCTTCTGGAAAAAAGCCTACTAGCTGGCGATACTTTTTGTGTAGCTTGTCCACACACTGTTAGATCTGAAGGTCTTAATTTGAAAGCGATTTTAAGGTCACCGGAATTAATACGAAGAAGTTGTTCAAACATATCTTTCTTCATCTCTTTACCCTTATGTGAAAATCCTTTGTCTAGGAACCATCCTCTTGCTAGTTTTATCGCATGCGGTGTATCGGCCATGACAAACACTTTCAAATTATCATTACTCGGATGTAAGAAAAAAAATCGTTCATTCGCGCCGATTCCTATACCCATACTCTTGAAAGTTTTGACATTACCTCCACCTTGATCAGTAGTAACAACGACGACGATGAAGCCAACTTTGTAAAGTTCTTTTATTATTGATTTATCAATTTCTTCAGTTAGAGAAGTGTCAAATTTATAGTAGACAACTTGTTTGTAAGAGTAAATGAAACCTCTTACTATTCCCATTTGACATGTTTTGTGCTGACCAACCACTCGCTCTTTTTTGAAATCTATTTCTACTTTCTGAGAAATGTGAATTTCGTCTAAAGACAAAACGACTAGTTTTTGCCAGTATAAAAGATTCTTTCCTTTGTTATCCATAAGAAGAAGTATTTCGAACAAAATTCCCTCATCTAACTGTAGTCGACAAGCCCATCGACGAAGCGTTCTAAGTGCAGGAAGTGGCTGCGATTTGCTTAAAAATCTGTAGGCAGCCGTAGATATACTTTTTAGAGTAAGAGCTGATGCTATGTCTTGTACACCCCATTTAACTTTTTTCAAGTTAGGATGCAACAGCCAGTGAATCTGCTTAGGTGTAAAAACGTTTTTTAAAGTTTCAGTCACAGCCGCTTCGATTTCACATCGTTTGGTTGTTTCCAGCCTTTTTAACTCCGTCTTGTGTACTTGTTCAATTTTGAAGAGTTGACTTTTCAGCTTTTTGTTTTCTTCTTTTAAGTACGCAACAACGTCTTCTTTGCTAGATGCACCAGAAAGTGTACTGGAAAAAAAATTAATTTTAGAGTTTCAAATATGATATTTTTGAAAAAAAAATTTTATTTTATTTTTTTTTTAGAAATAATTTTAAAAAGTAAACGCAGTGAGATTTAATAGAAAAATAAGATTAAATAATGTTAATTCAAAAAACATTGTAGTTACGCTTAATAGTCGCATCGTCGTAGGAGTTTTCGTTTCCTAATGCGCGGTAAGTTATCCACCTAGGTTTAGAATATGTATTTTGGGTTTTGACCCAAATGGCACTGTTTGGTAAATAAAATTTTGTTTGCGTTGAATTTTTAGCTGGATATACTCGAAAAAATGTAATTATGTTTGATTCTGTATAGTTCAGAAAAAATATGTACAATTGCTTTTTAAAACTGTACTGGTTTTTTATTAGGAAAATATTGAATTTACGAAAAAAAGTTCAAATATATTTTAGGGTAAAAAACCATCAAAAAATTTATTTTCCGAAAAAGTTACTTGTGCCATTTATTTATTTTTATTTTTTCAGCAATTTTTCACTAACATGTTTCAAGTCCCCCCCCCCTCCCCCCCTCAACTTTATTATTCTTGGCATCACATGCACCTTTTAAACCTGGGTGGATCGGATGCCGTGAGCGTTATAAGATAGTTTTCAAAATAATGGTATGATAATTATTTTTACAAAGTAAAATAGTAACATGAATTTTGTAAAAGATAAATTTTTAACCATTAAATTTGTATAATACTTAACTAAAAAAAATTTTGTATATTCACGATTGATATAATTTAAAAATTGTTTTAAATATTTAATAATCTTTATAAAAAAAATTGTTTTTTTAAACGTTATAACATTATCAATAACAGAATTAAAAATATTCTCTTATTACATTCTATCTCACGAAAAATGTTACATCGAATATGAAACTGGAAAACTTTATTAAAGCAAGCGATTAAATGTTCATGATTTTAAAAATTTTGTTATTGTTCGCAACGAATCTGCAAAACTCGGAACACAAATTTCAAAAATTTATTAAATATTTTGTATTATTTATATGTTAAAATCGATTTACTTTAGATTAGATGCACTGGCTGCACGTGCTTTTTTTGTTGGAGATGCTGAATCGAGGGTACGGTGTTGACTTCTTGATCGTCGTTTTTCTTTAGATACACAACAATTTTTTTTAACAGTTTCTGATGATAAATTATCAGTTCAATAATTGGAGTTGTAAATTTTTGAAAAAAAAATTTTAAAAATTGGAGTTGTAAATTTAAAAATATTATTTTTGATAAAACGTTATGATAAAACAAACATACTTTTCGTTTGATGCGCTTTTTGCACGTGGTATTTTTGACGGAACTGCTGAATCCAGGTTACGGGATTGAATTCTTGTTCCAATGTTTTCTTTTGTTGATTTAGACCTGTATCAATTGAAAATATACAATTTTAGAATGTTTAGTTATCATTAACGAACTATTCCTACTATTTTTTTTACCTCTATGTAGTAATGTTTGTTGTTATAAAATTATATTAAAAAAAGTGTTTCTTCATTAATACACAAATTGTAAAAAATGTCATTAATTTTTTTCAAAAATATTTTTGTATTAACGTATTAACAAAAGCATTTAGATATATCATAAAAGTCTAGTTAAAGTAGATAAAAATTAACATTAATTTGAAATGGTCAATTATTTTTTAAAATTTAAAATTTGAAAACAGATCCTTACTGCAAACAGATTAAACTAACTTACAGAGGTGTTGATGAACCGCGTGCACTTGATATTATTTCTGACGGCGTTGCATCTTGAGGACTGCTTAGCGAAGAACAACTTCAGTTCTCCAGTCTTGGAAAAAACCTTTTATCAAATATTAAATAAATTGAAGATAACGTTTACATAGACCAATTTTTCAATTGAACTTCAAATGGATAAATTTCTTATTTACTCTAAAACTTTTTTAGATTTTGAAAAGTTATTTTTAAACAGTAAAATTTTTAATAAGTTTCCAAAAATTATGGAGTTAAAATTTTTTTATTTGCCTGTAGATCCATAATCCATCCCAAAGATCCTTTTTTTAAATCTTGATTCTAGCCTTTAGTTAAGAGCCTTTACCACTTGCGGTCAAGTTGATATTAGCTTTTACAAAAGTCGGTCTACATGTTTTGACAAAATAGCTTGGGTCCAAGCAAAACTAAGTTGTTAAAGCTGGAGTCAAAATGAACTTAAAAAGGTGATGGGTTATTTGATTGAAAGTAGAAGCTAGAATCCAAGTAAATAAACAAGGGTTATTTGTATTTAAAATAAAAGGTAAAATCAAGATTCAGCTGCAAGAGTTATTTGCAATGGATAATTTGATTGAAAGTACAAGCTACAATCCAAATAAAGCTTATTTCCAGATAAAAATTTTATTTTAGCCAACTTAAATCATAAAACTCATAATCTTAATGTCGAAAAAAAATTTCTTTGTTAAAAAATAACTTGATTCCCAGTTGTTATATCCATTAAATGGTCGAATTTTTTTACAAAGACACCTCAATAGCCAGTCCTAATACATTTTTATGTGTCATTTTAATAAAAAATATTCTTAAAACATTTTCAGGCACGTGTAATAATTAAAATTTTAAAGATTTTCATAACTAAAAATACTTGAAAAAATATCAAACCATTTACTTATATTGATTTATCAGTTGACAATATTAATAAAAAACACATTTTTATTAACACTTTACTGTTACTTAAAAATGTTTTTTCCAAAATACAAATTGTTGAAAACAATTTTGTTATTAACAAATTTTTTTTTTAACAATATTTTTGGTTAATATTTTATAAACAAGATGATTTTTGAAAATATTTTTATACCTTAAGGTAGTTTACCCATAATACCAAAAGTCTCAAATTTTTATAAATTTGGTGGATTTACATTCTTTATGACTTGTTAAATCAAATTCTGCAAAAAAAAAATATAGAAAGCAGTGCTAATTTTTGAGATATTGATGTTCAAACAAGGTATTTTTTCATGATTGCAGGGAAAATGCGGAAAAAACTTGAGATTTTTGAAAACTGTAAAGTGAATAATACTGATGAAGGTCTAAAAAAACAATATGTTATACTTTGAATTATGAGAAACAACTTGCAAATTTAAAAAATAGGGCAAGCGGTGCTAATTTTTGAGAAAAATAGAAATTACTCCGAAAAATAAGCCAAAAATAGTTGAGTTTCCATACTTCAACTTTTCTAACTTTTTTATTTCGAGTATATTTTTGTGATAGATAGTTGATTTTAATAAATAATACATAGATCTCGATACTATTTTAATGTAGAGATCTTGGTTCTATTAGTAAATAGCAATAAAATGCTATAAATATTTGTGGGTTAGTTTGAGAACCACTGACACGGGTGAACTACCTCAACCCCAAAGAACTTGAAGCCGTAGTATTGTAATCATGATCCATCATTCTGTATTCATTTTGTTGGATTGCTCTTCCATTACATGAGTCTGGTGTGACATTTTGGATTTCCCGAGTGCTGGAAATATCTTTTGAGCCTGATATCTCTGAAGGGGATGACAAACAGGTATTTTCAAATTCTTGAGGAAAAAGAATGCTTTGGAAGGAGGTTTGATTTTCTGGAGTTGATGTCTTTGATTGGAAAGGTGGATCTTCTTTGTTGCAAGAAATGTCTTTTGAGGAACAAACATTTTCTTTAGATGATGATACGTCTAACAACAAACTCTCATCTTCTGACACAGAAACACTTTTTGAACTGGACCGATCCACAGCTGATGTATTTTCTATGCACTCTGCTGATTTTTTTTTATTACATTCATTTACAAGCGAATCTGAAAATATATTTTTAACTTCCTGAATGCGACTACACCTGTTAAAAAGATATAGTTTAATTTAAAATTATTTTGTACTACACTTCTTTTTTTTTTTTTTTTTTTTTTTTAATTTAAAATAACCAAGTAAGTATAATGTTTCTAATTTATAATAGTTGAAAGTAAAGTTTTCTACTCCCCTTGAAAACTCAAAACATAAAAATCTTTATACTAAGTCTATAAAAAATAATTATTTAGATTCACCTAGATACACAGAACTCATTAACAGGCACCTCACAATTTTCTTGATTATCATTTTGCCAGTATAAATTTAAGCTAGGTATTGCGTCGTCTAATAGAGCTCTACTGTGTTTTGGAGAGTAGGGGCTATAATGCTCAAGCTTTTTTTTATAGCTTGATAATGTAAAATGAGTAGAACAAACAAAAGCTAAAAATCAATTAAAAACTAACTTTATACTGAACTTACTAAACATTTTATAGCAAAAAAATACTTTTATCCACACCTCTGTTACTCAGATCAACATTTTGTCCACATGCTTCTACCCATTTTTGAGCAAACTCACTTTTCGGAAAAATAAAAAATCTAACTTTTGGGTTAGATGATGAAGGGCGATCACTACGTTTTTTGCAGCCCTTTACACTACACTTAACCATAATAAATAGATTTAATAACATACAAACATAACAAAATACATAAAATTAAACCGCTTGAGCGGCTCCGTTTTAAATCCAATATGGCCGGACGGTTTACACCACCTCTCCCCCCTATGCGCAGTAAAAGTCTAAAATTGGTCGGCCTGAAGACCACACCTTGTAACTTTAATTCCACCATGCCTAAGATAAGTAAACTTCATTCAGGGTAAAATAAAAATCTACGGTCATATTCAAAATGAGGAGCATTAGAGATCCCAATACACAAAACTTATTACAAGTCAGATGTATGGGGCAAAAATTTCAAATTAACTTTATTTGAATATAGACCTTATTAGAGTCATCAAATTTAAAATTTAAAATTAGATTCGTAATCTAGACCCTCAAAAGACATCGAAAACAAATTTTCGTTCAAATCCAATATATTAGGAGAGAATTATAATTTCACCTTATTTAAGTGCACTTTATTTAAAACAAATTAAAAATTCAAAGTGATATTTGTAATCAGCACTCTTGAAAACATACGTATACGTAATTTTTTAAAAATCAGATGCATTGGAAGAACCATGTTAAATTTTTAAAATAAAACTGATGACAAAAATCTATAAAATAGAAATGCTTGTCATTAAAAAAAAAAAAAAAAAAGGGAAAAGAAAAATGGAAGTTAGATTCATAATCTACATCTTCGAAAATATCCATATACCAAATAGCACCGCTTTGGCAAAAGTAAACAAACATGATTCATTTACTTCGCCAGGCACAGTGCTCAGCGGCGCTGCCTCGGGTGTCGCGAGTGCAGTGGGGTTAGCGGCGTGGTCGGGGAGCGCGCTTCTCCCAGCCGATGCTGACTCTGCATGTAAAGAGAGAGTGAGAGAGAGAGCATCATCATAGTGAGCTTTTGAATTAAAATTAAATTAAAATTTTTAAATTATATTAAAAACATTAAAATTAATTGGTATCTATTTTTCATAGGAAATTTAATTACTTTTTTACTATTTTAACATTTTTTAATTTTTAAATATTTTTAAAAGTGAATTTGAAAGTTTTAATATTTCATTTTTAATAAAAAATACAGTAATTATGGAATAAATTTTAGAGGTATGGGTTAAAATAAAAAATTGTCTTTTTCACAACTATACATATATTTTATTTTATTTAAATCCTAAAAACAATCAATAAGAACAAGATGCAAATTTTTCATTGTTAAATCCTAAAAAACAATCAATAAGAACACGATGCAGCCGCAGCAGCAGCAGCAGCAGCCTCAGCGAACTTGTCTCCTGCAGAGTCAGCATACCCACTGCACTCGCAACACCCGAGCACTGCACCTGGTCTTACCTTGAATAAGTCACTTCAAAGAGCTGCAGTTTTTTCTATAGCGCGCGTGTTCAGCGAGAATCAGTGTAAAGTTATGTCACGAACCGTGAGTAGCTCTTTTAGGGATTACCTACCATTCGCCCCGTTTTGATTAACCTGCAAGGTTGGAGTCGACTAACGCGCAGGGTTGATTTTTTTTAACGAAATTTTTTAAATATATATTTTTATACGAAATTTATACTTTTAACGAAATTTACTTTTGTATACGTTGTTGTTTATATTGATATAAGTTTAACAATGGAATTGGAACCAGAAATTTTGAATGAAAATAGGCTTTTCCTCGAAGGTTTCGTGTACGTGCGTTCTAAAGTGTTAGCTAGCCGAACTCATTGGGATTGTCATAAGGTTCGAAAAGGCGTGTGTCGTGCGCGAGCAATTACAGTGGCTACTGCAAGATGTGAATTAGTGGTGCGGAAGGGTCCACAAGAATCTACCCACAATCATCCACCAAATCGCGAGTACGCCGAGGCCGAAAGAAGAAAGTTGCTTATGAAACGCAGAGCGGGGGAGCACCCAGAGGAACCTCCGCCCAGGATTCTGCGGGAGGAGCTTGCAGGAGCTTCTTCAGGAGTCCTTGGCCAGTTGTCAGAACGTGAAAGTCTGAAGAAAACGTAGGAAAAACTGACCTCGAAGTCCCACATCACTGGAAGATTTAGACATCTTGCCTGTAGAGTACACGAAGATTGCTACCAGAGAAATTTAGAACTGCTGTGTGCAAGTTCTATCTGGTTTTTGGACGGGACTTTTAAGGTTGAATTAGCAGGTAATTCATAAGCTTATACACATACTTAATTTTCTGGGTAATTTTCTGCAGGTGGCACCTCATATTTTTGCGCAACTATTCACGGTTATGGGAACAGTGCCGCGAAATAACGGAAAAGGAGAGAAAGAAATCGTGGCTCTGCCGTTTGTATATGCGCTGTTATCTTCGAAAGAAACGTGCCAGTACGAAATTGTCCTCAGAGCAATAATCTCGGCGGCGGCAAGCTATGGAATCAGAGCCTGTGATCCAGAAATAAAGATGAGTGATTTTGAATTGGGTATTATAAATGCTTGTTTATCTGTGTTCCCTCATTCTGCTTTAAGGGGATAGTATGGTCAAACGAGCGAAAAAAAAATGCTTTTTTTGACCATTTTTAAAATGAAATCAAGCAAACCAGGTTTATTGTAAAATATAGTACTTTATTAAGTAACATTTGAAGAAGCTTTTGTCCAATTTTGAGGTAAAAATATTAAGATTTGAGTCTCTGGCAAGCAATTTTCGGCGAGACCTTTCGAAAAAAGTTTTTTTCGGTGGCCACTCGTACTTAGCACTGGCTTATCCGAAACACAATTTGAAAGAAGATTTAGTTAAAGGATAAGTTCTTCTAGGTACTGACGGGGTGTTTTTTTTTTTTTTTTTTTTTTTTCTTCAATTTTTACATTTTTACCAGCAGTTTAAAAATTTTTACCTCAAAATGACGCCATATTAGGGCCACCATTTTGTAAAAAATAAAAAATTTTTAAAAGTGGCTCGACAGTACCAGGTATTTAATAGATAAAAAGCGTGTATAAAATTTGGAAGTGATCGGTGCAATAGTTTTCGAGTTATCGTGGCCACCGATGTCAAATATGTAGTTTCGAGAAAAACGCGTTTAAAGTTTAAAAGCCTTGGCCCGCAGCGCTCGAAGGTCTTTGGATTAAAACTCTACTACGGCTCGAGTTTTTCTCCGATCGACCTGAAATTTTGACACAACATTCTTGAGATGTTGTGCTATTAGAAATTGTAAAAAAAATCGATTTTTTGAAAATGGCTTGACTATACTATCCCCTTAACTACCCCAGGTATAAACTTGCCAACGTGACAAAATGTGCGTACACTTCACTAATAGCTCTCTGTCATCTAGAGATGTAAGCATCATTACTCTACTAGGGATAATTATACAAAAACAAATTTTAGGATTCAGACTTCTCAATATTTCAAAAGATCTTTGATACCATCCCTAGAACTGCATCTTTGCACAAAAAAAAAGAATTACAAATTTTTCTTACTTATAAGTCCTAACTTTTCCCCTAAACGTACAAAATCTGGCTTGGCCAACGCTTTAGTAAATATATATCGGCAATTTGGTCTTTACTTCTTACGTAGCTTACCTGTAACTCACGCCTGTCGTGTTAATCACGTACAAAATGATATTTTACATCGATATGCTTACTCCTTTTATAAGATTCAGGATTCTTGATTTATTCGATCGCGCTCGTATTGTGTACATGCTTGTACAAAATATATTTCCATATGTCAATTTAACATTCGTTTAAAAACTTTTTAAACCTTTCTATCTCTTTAACAGCTGAAGCTGCACTCATAGACTCAGTTTCAGTCGTGGATCGTGCAGTACACTGTTGCTTCTTGCACTGCCACGTAACTTCAGCATTTGCATACATACATACAACTTCCCTTATTGATTTACGCTTAATTTTATCAGCAGCATCGCTGAACACATCAAAATTAATTTCACCATAAAAAAAAATCCTAAAACAATGGTGCCTACCAAATAACGAAATATACGCTTAACTGACATCCAATGACCTTCAATTGGATTTTCTATCGCTCGCGATACAATGTTTACGGCAAAACTGATATCAGGTATGGTCACAGTCTGTAAAAACATGAAACAGCCTACTGTTTCACGATACGGTGTACTACATCTCTCGCTATTCATTAATTTTTTTACGGCACGGTTGTTTTTTTCATCTTTGGCAGAGCCTCTACCGCCACGTTCAACGGGAAGGTCTCGCAGCAACCTACAACGACCCGGTGGACAGAACTATCAAGAAGTACGTTCACATGTTAGCGGCATTATCATTCGTACCAATACCTGACGTGGAGTGCTATTTTGCTCCGTTAAAAGCGGAGATGCCAGCAGCATTGAGTGATGTAGTCAGTTATTTTGAAGTGACTCATGTTAAAGGTAGGTAGATTTATTAATAAAAATTTTCATTCATCTTAATGAAAGTGTTGTTTCGTTGTCGCAGGAAAACCGAAGGTTGGAAAGCGCCGAGCCCTCGCCCCAAGGTATCCAATTCACTTTTGGAACCAATACGATGCTGCAAGAACTGGTGAAGCCAAAACGAACAACACGTCAGAAGGGTGGGACAACCGCTTTCACTTGTTAATGGGAAAAAATCATCCAGACATATTCGCCTTTATAAAAGAAATAAAAAAAGAACAAGGTGACACGGAGATTGCGGTTGTGGAACTGTCCTTGGGGAGAAAAGTCAAGGCAGCACCCGAAAAGAAGTGGATCGAAACTCAAAAGAAACTGCAGCGAATCGTGTTAAATTACGAGTCATATGAAATGCTGAAGTACTTGGAGGCGATTGGCGATACGATGTCGATATAACAATAATAAACTTTTTAAATTTTTATAATTGCAGTGTTTTCTTTAGTATTATTCGGGGGATGACATTCGGGCGATTGGGCATTCGGACGTTAGGGCATTCGGGGGATTGGGCATTCGGGTGATTGGACGTTCGGGGAGTTGGATTCGGGCGAATGGTCGGTAACCCGTTTAGGGTAGCTAAGCATCCATATTTACGATTAAAAAGTGAAAATCGAAATTATAGGAAACGCAACCTAGTGAAAAAAAGTAGATGCTTGATGGACGGTGTCGATGTGTTAGGTCATGCCTTAGAAGAAGAATTAGTTCGTCATCTAAACCAAGTGCACGGAGACCCTCAAAAAATTCAAGATCTTTTTGATCTTGAACCTAATGAGACTGATGAAGAAGAAGATGCCCTGGCCGACCTGGATGGAGAAGCACAGTTTATTGGCCGTTATAATTATGCGATACCTCAACTACAAAGCCTTTACAGTGACTCGATCGTATTCGGCATACCCGAAACAGATGACTGTTTAGAAAAAGGAAACGAAACAATGCTGACCAAAAAATTCTTACAACCTTTGATAATTAGTTCTGCGGTACTTCGAGTAGTTAAGCAATTACTTAGCCTTTCTCTGTTGATCTCCGATCTTAGAACTTTACATAGATTGTTTCAGTATGAAGCATCGCAATTGTTACTATTTTATGGAAAAAACTTACCCAGCACAAGACAGAGACTTTTAAAAATGCATGTAACGCAGGTAAAAAAACTGTTTACATGTTCGATTAAATTTTTAGATTTAACTTCTCCGCGACCTTACAAGGTTGTATTAATAAAAATCCTTTTGTCTGAGTCTAAATATATGAATCCTTTTGCACCTTTGTATAGTATTCATGTAAGACACTGTTGTGATGCTTTAACAAGTTTAGAGTGTGAACATCTCTGTTTTTCTTTTAAAAATGGCCAATACAATTGAAATT
This sequence comes from Encarsia formosa, assembly GCA_038277355.1. NCBI lineage: Eukaryota > Metazoa > Arthropoda > Insecta > Hymenoptera > Aphelinidae > Encarsia > Encarsia formosa. The sequence continues at coordinate 73,069,877 of CM076184.1, forward strand.
GTGAAGGTGTATCTTGACGAAACGGATGAAGCTATCGATGTTCGAGGTCCTGAGGACTTACCAAACGAGGGTGACTCCCTTTAAATCGAAGTATAAGAGGAAACACGCAAAGTCTACGAAGATCCACAGCAGTTGTCAATATCAGTAAAGAGTTGCTCAGAAGACGATGCTTCATCATCCTCGTTGTATCCTGCAGTGCTTATAAAAGAAGAAGTTATAGTTAGTGATTTTGAGTCAGATCTTGACGATGAAGATTTTATCGGTTTCACAAAAGACGAAGTGGATTTTTCAGAAAATAAACGAGACAATTTTCACAATTCCCTTATTCGCATTTTTAGTAAAGAAGCATCAGGACTGTTACCAACGAAATTAAACTTGAACAACAGCACCAGAAAGAGCAGAAGGACATCAAAACCAAGACCGTTAAAGAAGAAGAAATCAAGCTTAAACGACAGTAGCATAATGGCTACAAGACCAAGACTGGTACCGAAAAAATTAAGATCAAGCTTAAACGACCGTGACATAATGGCTACAAGACCAAGGCTGGTACTGGAGAAATTAAGATCAAGCTCAAACGACAGTTGCATGATGGCTACAAGACCAAGACTGGTACCGGAAAAATTAAGATCAAGCTTAAACGACAGTGACATAATGGCTACAAGACCAAGACTGGTACTGGAGAAATTAGGATCAAGCTTAAACGACCATGACATAATGGCTACAAGACCAAGACTGGTACTGGAGAAATTAAGATCAAGCTCAAACGACAGTAGCAAAATGGCTACAAGACCAAGACTGGTACCGGAGAAATTGAGATCAAACTTAAGCGACAGTGACATAATGGCTATAAGACCAAGACTGGTATTGGAGAAATTAAGATCAAGCTCAAACGACAGTAGCAAAATGGCTACAAGACCAAGACTGGTACCGGAGAAATTAAGATCAAGCTCAAACGACAGTAGCAAAATGGCTACAAGACCGAGACTGGTACCGGAGAAATTGAGATCAAGCTTAAACGACAGTGACATAATGGCTATAAGACCAAGTCTGGTATTGGAGAAATTAAGATCAAGCTCAAACGACAGTAGCAAAATGGCTACAAGACCAAGACTGGTACCGGAGAAATTAAGATTAAATAGTGAGACGTCGTGTGTTATGTGTAATGAAAATTATGTGCCTGGAGAAGAAGAAGAATGGTTTATGTGTCACCACGATTGTCGCGGGTGGCTGTGTCTAGTATGTATTGCAGAGTGTGAGTGGTTATTTCCTAGTCGGAAAAAAAAGAGCGTGCGTAAAAATCGTATTTTAAATAAATAATTCTGTTGAATTGTAAGAGTGTAAACGTAAAAAAAAAGTTTTATCTAAATCAACATTTTAATGACTTTCAAAGACTAAGTGTGAAAAAGTTTTTATGTAGATTTATCAAATATATGCTTACTAAATCAATTGTAATGAGAATTTAACCGTGTATTTAAATGAAATAAAATATATGTATATTTGTGAAAAAGACAATTTTTTATTTTAACCCATACCTCTAAAATTTATTCCATAATTACTGTATTTTTTATTAAAAATTAAATATTAAAACTTTCTAATTCACTTTAAAAAATATTTAAAAATTAAAAAATGTTAAAATAGTAAAAAAGTAATTAAATTTCCTATAAAAAATAGATACCAATTAATTTTAATGTTTTTAATATAATTTAAAAATTTTAATTTAATTTTAATTCAAAAGCTCACTATGATGATGCTCTCTCTCTCACTCTCTCTTTACATGCAGAGTCAGCATCGGCTGGGAGAAGCGCGCTCCCCGACCACGCCGCTAACCCCACTGCACTCGCGACACCCGAGGCAGCGCCGCTGAGCACTATGCCTGGCGAAGTAAATGAATCATGTTTGTTTACTTTCGCCAAAGCGGTGCTATACTACTAATGTAGAAGATTATTCACGGTAAAAATTTTTGGTCGATGAGCGCGCCACTTGGTTAATGGATGAACTAAATTAAAGTCGTGTGCTGTTCAAGCTGTACGGCCGCTCAGCAACCAACTCTGATCACTGAGCGGCCAGAGTAGCTCAATCAACGACTCGACGGGCCTGTTGTTGGCTCAACGGGTCAGACGCTAACCTATAAAACATATCATATGCATCTGTGTCGGAAAAGCTGTGTTGAATTTTATTAATTGTGTCGTGCATAAAATTTAAATAATAACTACTAAAAATGATTTTCAAATATTTAACAAAAACCAATTTTAGATTTAAAATAAATAATTATATTTTCTAAATAAATGCTACTATCTAATATATTTATATTGAAAATATAAATATATTCATAACATAAAAAAATTCATAAGAAGAAAAAAAATGTATACATGAACTATTATACTACTATTAAAATTAAAATCACTATGCTTTCAATCAAGGTAACAATTATTTGTCGATTAGCACTCCACGTGGCTATTGGGAGTGAAGCAGATTCGTTTCGTGTGCTGAACAGCAGCTCTGGCCGCTCAGCGAACAACTCTGGTCGCTGCACGCCTCGACTAGTTCGCCCGCTGACTCACACCATTGAGTCAGCAGCAGCACCAGTATAGTTCAGCCACTAACCTAAATTTTTTACCGTGTTGCTTTGTAAAAATGTGCAGTCTATTAATATGCTAATGCCCTCAATGAACGTTTGTTCATCAAGAAGAGTGTAAGGGCTGATGAGATGCCATTTTGAGTTAATAGCTTGCAAAATCAAATAGTGTGGAATGTTACGTGAATAATGATACGGCATCAAAGGAGACCATGCGATGGTTTTCACGTAGGGAAATATTACTAATTTGCTTTTTGAATTCAAAACGCAATTTTTAATATTTTGAACTAAAATTTGGTTTGCTGTCTTTTTTTGTGATTTCAAACAACTGAGCGTATGGGTTTCAAAAAATTCTTAAATGGGCAAAAATTAGTAGCCCTAAAGGGCCCAAAAATTATGTTTCGAATTTTTTGACCCTTTCGTATGATTTCACTCAAAAAAGTTAGCATTAAACCAAATTTTTATCTTATAAAAATGATTATATCAATGGACTAAAAATTCACCGGTGCCTCCCCTTAAGTGAAAGATAATTTTTAACTTGAAAATAAGCAGTATCAGTATTGAATTTTTTTATTAAAAAATTAATATTTATGCGGGATATAACCATGTTTCTAACCTCATGCGAGTTTTCTATTGCGTGAGCTTTTTGTGTTTGGAGTGAAAGCTCGATAATTCAAAGACGTCTTAAATTTTCAAATTTAGTGTATCTTAGTTAAATCAAGCAAATAGGCATGCAAATTTTTCCAACATAATTTAATTTTTTTTTTTTTAATTTTTAAAATTAAATATTTAAATTTCAAGCAGTCTTTAAATTTTCTTTGATAATTAAAATTTTTAAGCGTTCAATGATTTTTCACAAAAAGTTTTTTTTTCCTGTATTTAAAGTTTTTTCAGGTATTACATAAGGTAAGAGAAATATTTTTAAAATAATTTATAATAATTTTTTTAATCATTTCAAAGATTCATCAGACTCCGCAGAATATGATTTCGAAAAAGGGCAATTCAATATACATTAATTTATACTTCTACGATAAGATGTAGCAACATATTTGTCGTCGGTGAATAAAAAATTTAAAAAAAATGACGCTCGCTCTACTTTACCGGCTCCTACAAGCCTATAATATGGTGAGTGCGAAATAAGATCAGTAAAAAAAGGCTATACGTAGGGAGAAATGGAGTTGAGAGCGAATAATAAAAAAAAAGAGAGAGAAATGAGCTCTTTAGGGTTAGAAACTAAAAGTATGTAAAAAATGATATCAAAATCTATATATCATAGTCAGATAAATAGAATTTTATTTTAAATAACTTACTTTGTGTAATGTAAAGGCTGAGGTTCGTCTTTTATGTGCTGAGAACTTTGTTGATGAATTAGATGCTGAGTATTTGGATGGAACGCATGAGTTGAATATATACCATTATTAGGACTCACTTCACCATCACTATCAGCTACTGTTACGCATTTGATGTTTCTTCGATGTTTGTTTTCAGATAGTTTGCGAGTAGAAACCTCATTTATTTGTATACGACTTTTTAACGGTTGATTCGATTTGAGCACTGATTGAATGCTAAAACATAATTTTTTCTTTTTAATTTCCATCTAATTTTACAGATTTCGAAATGGAATAAATAAGAATAAAATAAGATTCAGATTTGCTTAAAAGCAGTGCTTTGATTAAGAGTATGAATTAACAATAATTTTTTACCAGTAAGACAAAATCGCAACAAGTATTAAAACTTATAAGAACTTTTTACTATACATTTTAACACTAACAAACTATTTATTTTTTTTCGTAAAATTCCAAAATGATGGCTTCACATCTAAGCTTGTAAATCACAAACTTTGAGACTTTCATTGTCTTTTTAGTTAGTCGGAAAAAAATTAAGCCCGTTCCATTTCAAATCGTAAAAAACTCTTGGATCTTTTTCTTCAAATCGCCTGAAATTTTATTTTTTCAGATAATTTACTATATTTCAAGAGACACGTATCTCAGTAAATTTATTTCAAATCTTTTTTTTTTTTGCTTTTGAGTCAAACCATCTCAAGTGGGTCACTAAAAATGAACCTTTCGAATTTCATATATATTTTTATGGATTCTGAAAGATTTATTCAATATAAACTCCCCAAAATATTTTTTGAAAATTTTGATTTTTGAAAAAGTTACAAACAAATGAACTTTGAGCCACCTTTTTTTTTTAAATTGCAACATTTTGATTAATTTTTAATGAAACTTTACAAAAATTTATGGGCAGCCTCAGGAATACCTAAAGATATAAATACAATATTTTGAGTAGGAAAAAATTATTATCAAGCAATAAATAATCAATTCTACAATAAACGAATGGTGTTTTGACTTTCTTGAACTTTTCCACCATTAAGAAAAAAAATTTTTTCACAGTATTATTTCTTAAACTCTCCCCTAGACGATCATGTAAAAAAATGCAGTGCTCTAAACTAGGAAAATAGTTATGAATGTTTAATCATCAAAAACGTAGGGAAAAACCAGCATCCATGCGTTGGACTCGCATATATATATTAGCCTGGAGCGAACTTTTCTAGAAGGTTTAAAAAAAAAGTTATGGGTCCAGAAAATTTTTAAAAAATCCAAAAATGGAAGCTGTCATCAAATTTTGAGGTTAGTTGACGATTTTGGTAGAGCACGGATGATTTTAAGTCAAAAAATGCAATTTTTCAATAGAAGGAAGTGTTAAAACTAATATTGAACATCTCAGAAGTGATGAATGTAAGTTTTAAGTTGAAATCACATAGTTGAAAATTTGTGAAAACAAAATGGCGGATCAACATGGCGGAAAGTATCCAAAAAAGTCAGAATTTGATGTTGAAAAAAATACCATCGTATCATACGTAAAATTTCAAATCGAAAAGTATACTTGGTAATTTTTCGAAAAATGCATAGGTTTTGAGTAAAAAATCAATAATCATCCAATTTATGAGTTTCAAGCACTTTAAGCTTGGATTTATAAAAAAAAAAGTTTTGAAGATAACAACACTTACACAAGATTAAAATATAACCGCAATTATTCAGAGAAAGTACAAATGGTACAACCGGAAGAGTGCAGCCCAATCTTGATAGAAAGAAATACAGAATTCAAATGCCAGTGAGGTATAAATTATTGAAAAACTGGCAAATATTTAATATAAAATTTCAGACTGCTTTCTCAGTTAGTAAGATGGATGTTTGCACTTATAAAGTCTGAAAAGAAAATACGAGCAATGGCTAGGTCAATGAAATCTAAAAAATCATGTGTTACCACAGCAGTACTTGCTGAATTTTTGGTTGGCTTTCATGAAAACTTGAGAGAGACCGCTTCGGTTAACACCTACTACCCCATAACGCCGAGATATCGAGATTTATTAGAAATAAATGAATAAATAATCCCCCAAGCTACTACAACCCCATAACGCCGAGCTCGACTGTTTTTTATCGATAAAAATATAAAAAAAAGTCTTCCTAGCTCCTACAATACCATAACGCCGAGTTCGCAAAGTTTTTTTATAAATAAATAAATAAAAGAATAATTCACCAAGCTCTTACGACCCCATAACGTCGAGCTCGAGAGTTTTTTATCTACCAAAAGATAAATAATCCCCTAAACTTTTACTACCCCATAACATCGAGCTTGCGAAAGTTTTTTTCAATAAATAAATGCAAAAAAATTCTCCAAACTCCTACGACCCAATAACGTTGAGGTCACGAGAGTTTTTTTCAATAAATAAATCCAAAATAATCCCCCAAGCTCCTACATCCCCATAACGCCGAGCTCGACAGTTTTTTATCGATGAAAATATGAAAAAAAGTCTTCCTAGCTCCTACAATACCATAACGCCGAGTTCTACCAAAAGATAAATAATCCCCTAAACTTTTACTACCCCATGACATCGAGCTTGCGAAAGTTTTTTTATAAATAAATAAATGCGAAAAAATTCTCCAAACTCCTACAACCCAATAACGTCAAGGTCGCCAGTTTTTGTTCAATAAAAAAATTTAAAAAAAAGCTTCGAGCTCCTACAACCCCATAACGCCGAGCTTGCCAGTTTTTTATCACTAAAAAATGAAAAAAAAATCTTCCGAGCTCCTACAATACAATGGGGTTGTAGGAGTTTGGGGGACTATTTATTTATTGATATATAAAAAACTCTCGAGCTCGACGTTATAGGGTCGTAACAACTTGGGGAACTATTATTTTATTTATTTATTTATAAAAAAACCTTGGAGCTTGGCGTTATAGGGTTGTAGGAGCTCGGAAGATTTTTTTTTTCATTTTTTAGTGATAAGAAACTGGCAAGCTCGGCGTTATGGGGTTGTAGGAGCTCGAAGCTTTTTTTTCATTTTTTATTGATAAAAAATTCGCGACCTCAACGTTATTGGGTCGTAGGAGTTTGGAGAATTTTTTTGCATTTATTTATTGAAAAAAACTTTCGCAAGCTCGATGTTATGGGGTTGTAGGAGTTTGGGGGACTATTTATTTATTGATAGATAAAAAACTCTCGAGCTCGACGTTATGGGGTCGTAACAGCTTGGGGAATTATTCTTTTATTTATTTATTTATAAAAAGACCTAGGAGCTTGGCGTTATAGGGTTGTAGGAGCTCGAAAGATTTTTTTTTTTCATTTATTTATCAATAAAAAACTCTCAATCTCGGCGTTATGGGGTTGTAAGAGTTTGGAGAACTTTTTTACATTTATTTATTGAAAAAAACGCTCGCAAGCCCGGCGTTAAGGAGTTGTAGGAGCTCGGAAGATTATTTTTTAATTTTTTCATTGATAAAAAACTGTCGAGCTCGGCGTTATGGGGATGTAGGAGCTTGGGGGATTATTTTGCATTCATTTATTGAAAAATCTCTCGTGACCTCAACGTTATTGGGTCGTAGGAGTTTGGAGAATTTTTTTGCATTTATTTATTGAAAAAAACTTTCGCAAGCTCGATGTTATCGGGTAGTAGGAGTTTAGGGGATTATTTATTTTTTGGTAGATAAAAAACTCTCGAGCTCGACGTTATGGGATCGTAAGAGCTTGGTGAATTATTCTTTTATTTATTTATTTATAAAAAAACCTTGCGAACTCGGCGTTATGGTATTGTAGGAGCTAGGAAGACTTTTTTTCATATTTTTATCGATAAAAAACTGTCGAGCTCGGCGTTATGGGGTTGTAGTAGCTTGGGGGATTATTTATTCATTTAATTCTAATAAATCTCGATATCTCGGCGTTATGGGGTAGTAGGTGTTAACCGAAGCGGTCTCTCTCAAGTTTTCATGAAAGCCAACCAAAAATTCAGCAAGTACTGCTGTGGTAACACATGATTTTTTAGATTTCATTGACCTAGCCATTGCTCGTATTTTCTTTTCAGACTTTATAAGTGCAAACATCTATCTTACTAACTGAGAAAGCAGTCTGAAATTTTATATTAAATATTTGCCAGTTTTTTAATAATTTATACCTCACTGGCATTTGAATTCTGTATTTCTTTCTATCAAGATTGGGCTGCACTCTTCCGGTTGTACCATTTGTACTTTCTCTGAATAATTGCGGTTATATTTTAATCTTGTGTAAGTGTTGTTATCTTCAAAACTTTTTTTTTTATAAATCCAAGCTTAAAGTGCTTGAAACTCATAAATTGGATGATTATTGATTTTTTACTCAAAACCTATGCATTTTTCGAAAAATTACCAAGTATACTTTTCGATTTGAAATTTTACGTATGATACGATGGTATTTTTTTCAACATCAAATTCTGACTTTTTTGGATACTTTCCGCCATGTTGATCCGCCATTTTGTTTTCACAAATTTTCAACTATGTGATTTCAACTTAAAACTTACATTCATCACTTCTGAGATGTTCAATATTAGTTTTAACACTTCCTTCTATTGAAAAATTGCATTTTTTGACTTAAAATCATCCGTGCTCTACCAAAATCGTCAACTAACCTCAAAATTTGATGACAGCTTCCATTTTTGGATTTTTTAAAAATTTTCTGGACCCATAACTTTTTTTTTAAACCTTCTAGAAAAGTTCGCTCCAGGCTAATATATCTTCCTATATTATATAGTTATATCCAGGAGGAGCACTTTTTTTTTGGCTTCTCCGGGAGGAGCTCTGAAAATTACGGCTCCTCCGGGAGGAGCCCCTTAAAACCTTCAAAAAACCTTATATTCAACATATTTTAAGGGGCTCCTCCCGGAGGAGCCGTAATTTTCAGAGCTCCTCCGGGAGGAGCCCCTTAAAACGTCAAAAAACCTTATATTTATTATGTTTGAAGTGGGCTCCTCCCGGAGGAGCCGTAGTTTAAAGAGCTCCTCCCGGAGGAGCACCTCAAAACCTTCAAAAAACCATATATTTAACATGTTTTAAGGGGCTCCTCCCGGAGGAGCCGTTATTTTCAGAGCTCCTCCCGGAGGAGCCCCTTAAAACGTCAAAAAACCTTATATTTATTATGTTTGAAGTGGGCTCCTCCCGGAGGAGCCGTAGTTTAAAGAGCTCCTCCCGGAGGAGCACCTTAAAACGTCAAAAACCCTTATATTTAACATGTTTTAAGGGGCTTTTCCGGGAGGAGCCGTAGTTTAAAGAGCTCCTCCCGGAGGAGCACCTCAAAACCTTCAAAAAACCATATATTTAACATGTTTTAAGGGGCTCCTCCCGGAGGAGCCGTTATTTTCAGAGCTCCTCCCGGAGGAGCCCCTTAAAACGTCAAAAAACCTTATATTTATTATGTTTGAAGTGGGCTCCTCCCGGAGGAGCCGTAGTTTAAAGAGCTCCTCCCGGAGGAGCACCTTAAAACGTCAAAAACCCTTATATTTAACATGTTTTAAGGGGCTTTTCCGGGAGGAGCCGAAAAAAAAGAGCTCCTCCCGGAGGAGCACCTCAAAACCTTTAAAAAACCTTATATTCAACATGTTTTAAGGGGCTGCTCCCGGAGGAGCCCCTTAAAACGTCAAAACCCTTATATTTATTATGTTTGAAGTGGGCTCCTCCCGGAGGAGCCGTAGTTTAAAGAGCTCCTCCCGGAGGAGCACCTCAAAACCTTCAAAAAACCTTATATTTAACATGTTTTAAGGGGCTCCTCCCGGAGGAGCCGTAATTTCTAGAGCTCCTCCCGGAGGAGCACCTCAAAACGTCAATGAATCTTATATTCAACATGTTTTAAGGTGCTCCTCCCGGAGGAGTTGATTCTAAATTATAGGAGCTTCTCCTGTACGAGCACCTTAACTGTCAAAAAACTCCATATTTAACCTCTTTGAAGGGCGCTTTTCCTAGAGGAGTCGAATTTTAAAAGCCCTTTTTAAAGGAGTACTTCAAAACGGTTAAAAAATATTATATTTAACATGTTTCAAGTACTTGAAGTATTTTAACTTACTATTTAATTTTTATAACTATTTTTTTAGACTCACCATAATATAAAATTTTCTTTTTTCAATTTAAATCATATTCAACAATTTTACCTAAACATGTTTGAACTTTTATTCAATACACAAACTCAACTCAAAAAACATGTTAAATATTAACTGTCAAAAAACTCCATATTTTATAACTATTTTTATGGGGGTTGGCGAGCGAAGCGAGCAGGGGGTACCCCCTAGTATATATATGGGTCAAAATAATACTTTTTTAAAAAACCGTCCGCACGAGGTTCACCGATTTTATTGCAATTTTTTTTGGCAAAAGTACTATTTAATAGAAGACTTTTGCCACAAACTAGAGGTCTCTATCTTATTTCTGCTTGGTGCTAGATTTTTTCAAAGATTGAAAAATGGCTTATTTTTAAGCTGTTTTAAGCAATTTTAAGGTATTTTTCGAAAAATTCTAACTTTTGATCAAAATGAGATAGAAACCTCTAGTTTGCGGCAAAATTTTGTTCAAAATAAGTTCTTTTTTGTAAAAATATTTTCACAACATAGTTTGGTTATTTTTATAATAATACAGTCCTACACAGATATTGCTATTTTTGCTCATTTGCAGGTATCTTCAAACGACCGTAGCTTTTTCTAGGTTAAATTTTTGTTCATATTAAATAATTGTTAAATTTTTTTTATGAAAAAACAAAAATTTTGCGACCAACCGGAACCCTGTACGATCTTCCACTTCTAAGATACAGCTGTTTAAAGTTGTCAAAAAACACAAAAAACGCGTTTTTTACGATTTTCACACGCATTTTTGAACGGTTTCGACCTTTTTTTTCCTCTCAAAAATATGTGGAATCTTCTCTTCATATGTTTCCAAACAAGCTTCCATAGTAATTGTAGTGCGGATTTGGGGTTTCAGTTGATTCCAAAGCATACACTTTTGACACATGTTATGTGCTAAACTAGTGTTTTTTTAACAATATACACGTTACATTTAACTTTTTCGTTCATTATAGATGTTTTGAAATTATTTTTTGACTAAAAACTATTCAAATTCCAGCCAAAATTAGGTCACCTGCTTTGAAAAAATTGATACTCAACGAAATATTGATCTCAATATCAAAATGATATACTACTTTTATTCAGTTTTTTAGTTTTTTGATTCGTTAAAAATCTATGTTCAAATATTGTAAAAAATATACAACTTGTTTATTTATTTTTTTTCTATTTTTGAAATTACAAATAATTGATCATAGTTTATCAATTAGTCTGATAAAACAATCATGGATTACTATTGCTTACTCTGAAAAAAATGAGTCCAAATTAAAAATGTTATTTTTTGAATTCTATGAAGCATGCAACAATCTACCAATCTACATTCTACTTATAATTATATCCACTTATGAAAAAGAGAATGAGAAGAAGAGAGTAGAAATTGAAAAGATGAGATTAGAAAGTCGAGTCGATATATCGAATCAAAACTTGATCTTTGATTCTTGGAGCAAGAGCGCCGCCTTAAAGGCCTCCCAAAAGTGTGAACCAGCCAGACGCGCCAAATTTAAAATCTTCAGGCATGCTTGATTTGAATTTTTTGTTTTTTTTTTTTAATTAATAAAGTGAGTAACGAAATTTAAATTTTTAATAGACAAATAAGCGGACAAGCTTACAACCCCATAACCCTAGGCGTAGTGAATAACAAATAATTAACTTTTGTAATAAACAAATAAGTCGATAAGCTACAACTCCAAAATACTGGGCGTACTTAGTAAAAATAATTAATGTTTTTTAATAAACAAATAAGCCGATAAGCTACAACACCATAACCTAGCGCATGGCTGAAAAAAATGTTAATATTTTTAATAAACAAATAACGCGATGAGCTACAACCCCATAACCTTGGGCATGGCTAAAAAAAATGTTAATATTTTTAATAAACGAATAAGGCGATGAGCTACAACCCCATAACACTGGGCGGAGTGAATGAGAAATAATTAAATTTTTTAATAAACAAATAAGCCGATTAGCTGCCACCCCATACCATAGGGCATGGCTCAAAATTTTTTTTTATCCATGTCCAAGGTTATGGGGTGGTAAACTTGTTTGCTTAGTTGTTTATTTAAATATTCACATATTTTATATTCGCTGCGCCCAATGTTATGGGGTTGTAGCTCATCGGCTCATTTGTTTATTAAAAAAATTAATTATTTTTCATTCACTACGGCCAATGTTATGGGGTTGTCGCTCATCGGCTTATTTGTTTATTAAAAAAATTAATTATTTTTCATTCGCTACGCCAACCGTCATAGGGTTGTAGCTTATCGCCTTGTTGGTTTATTAAAAATATAAACATTTTTTTCAGCCATGCCCAAGGTTATGGGATTGTAGCTCATCGGCTTATTTGTTTATTAGAAAATTTAATTATTTTTCATTCACTCTGCCCAGTGTTATGGGATTGTAGCTCATCGCCTTACTTGTTTATTAAAAATATTAACATTTTTTTCAGCCATGCCCAAGGTTATGAGGTTGTAGTTCATCGCCTTATTTGTTTATTAAAAATATTAACATTTTTTAGCCATGCCCAAAGTTATGGGGTTGTAGCTTGTCGCCTTATTGGTTTATTAAAAATATTAACATTTTTTTCAGCCATGCCCAAAATTATGGGGTTGTAGCTTATTGGCTTATTTGTTTATTAAAAAAAATTAATTATTTTTACTAAAGTTAATTATTTGTTATTCACTACGACTAGAGTTATGGGGTTGTAAGCTTGTCCGCATATTTGGCTATTAAAAATTTAAATTTCGTTACTCACTTTATTAATTAAAAAAAAAAAAAAAAAAAAAAAAAAAATCAAATCAGGCATGCCTGAAGATTTAAAATTTGGCGCGTTCAGCTGGTTCACACTTTTGAGAGGCCTTTAAGGCGGCGCTCTTGCTCCAAGAATCAAAGATCAAGTTTCGATTCGATATATCGACTCGACTTTCTAATCGTATCTCTCATTCTCTTTTTCATAAGTGGACATAATTATAAGTAGAATGTAGATTGGTAGATTGTTGCATGCTTCATAGAATTCAAAAAATAACATTGTTAATTTGGACTCATTTTTTTCAGAGTAAGCAATAATAATCCATGATTGTTTTATCAGACTAATTGATAAACTATGATCAATTATTTGTAATTTCAAAAATAGAAAAAAATAAATAAACAAGTGGTATATTATTTACAATATTTGAACATAGATTTTTAACGAATCAAAAAACTAAAAAACTTAATAAAAGTAGTATATCATTTTAATATTGAGATCAATATTTCGTTGAGTATCAATTTTTTCAAAGCAGGTGACCTAATTTTGGCTGGAAATTGAATAGTTTTTAGTCAAAAAATAATTTCAAAACATCTATAATGAACGAAAAAGTTAAATGTAGCGTGTATATTGTTAAAAAACCCCTAGTATAGCACATAAAATGTGTCAAAAGTGTATGCTTTGGAATCAACTAAAACCCCAAATCCGCACTACAATTACTATGGGAGCTTGTTTGGAAACATATAAAGAGAAGATTCCACATATTTTTGAGAGAAAAAAAAAGGTCGAAACCGTTCAAAAATGCGTGTGAAAATCGTAAAAAACGCGTTTTTTGTGTTTTTTGACAACTTTAAACAACTGTATCTTGGAAGTGGAAGATCGTACAGGATTCCGGCTGGTCACAAAATTTTTGTTTTTTCATAAAAAAAATTTAACAATTTTTTAATATGCACAAAAATTTAGCCTAGAAAAAGCTATGGTCGTTTGAAGATACCTGCAAATGAGCAAAAATAGCAATATCTGTGTAGGACTGTATTATTTTAAAAATAACCAAACTAAGTTGTGAAAATATTTTTACAAAAAAGAACTTATTTTGAACAAAATTTTGCCGCAAACTAGAGGTTTCTATCTCATTTTGATCAAAAGTTAGAATTTTTCGAAAAATACCTTAAAATTGCTTAAAACAGCTTAAAAATAGGCCATTTTTCAATCTTTGAAAAAATCTAGCACCAAGCAGAAATAATATAGAGACCTCTAGTTTGTGGCAAAAGTCTTCTATTAAATAGTACTTTTGCCAAAAAAAATTGCAATAAAATCGGTGAACCTCGTGCGGACGGTTTTTTAAAAAAGTATTATTTTGACCCATATATATGCACTATCAACTTCGATGCGCGCCTCCTGTAGATATGTTACATGCAAAGTCCGAAATTGTGCATTTCGGGAAATGCACAGCGGTTTTTGTGCACTTTGCAAAGGGAACAGGTACTTTTGTGCAATGTCCGAATTGTCGATTTTTGCACAAACAAAAATTGTGCATTTCTAAAAATGAAAAAATTATTTGTTCAAAGTTTAAAATTCAAAGTTTTCATCAAGATGAGAGGCTAATCAAAATCAAAATAAAGCAACACAGATTAAAAGACATGCAAAAATTTAGAAACCCTTCACCGAGCCAGTTAGGAGGCCGATTGAGACCCGCCTCTTTTGCAGTCAGCAGCATTATTCAAACCAAAGAAAGGTCATTCTGACCTGCACATCTGTATTACGCTTTGTTTTATTCATCTATGAAAGCATTTGGACTTAGTTTTTTTTTCAGATCAAAATCTCAAATATAATTCAGTGTTTTAAAGTTTAGTTTTTTGATATAAATATTATTTATTTTCAAATAAAAATGGAGAATATACAGTGTTCTTCGAGAGATAACGTCAATGCAGAAGAAAGTTTGAAACAAGTACATAAAGAAGCTTTTGAAAGTTTGTTAAAAGAAGTAAAAATTAAAAAAAATTCAATGTTGATCGAAAGTAGTAAAGATTACAATAATTTAATTACTTCAGTTGTTGAAGCCAAGGCACCGTCGACTAAAAAGATATGATGTTCTGACTATTGGTGGTGTTACAAAACTTATTCGCCCTATAATACATGAAGAGCCAGAGAATAATAGTGTAAAATACTTTGTTGATAATTGCCATGTACAAATAAATAAAATGTAATGCTTTTAATCATGTACATAAAATAAAAATATACTTTTGCATGTCTTCTCATCTGTGTTGCTAAAATTATATTTTGATTAGCCTTCCATCTTGATGAAAACTTTTAATTTCAAACTTTGAACAAATAATTTGTTCATTTTTAGAAATACACAATTTTTGTTTGTGCAAAGTACGACACTTCGGACCTTGCACAAAAGTACCTGTTCACTTTGCAAAGTGCACAAAAATCACTGTGCATTTCCCAAAATGCACAATTTCGGACTTTGCATGTAACAGATATACAGGGTGTAGAAAAATTTCACGATTTTTAAGTATGTTTTGAAAAATTTTTGGCCCTTATTTGGGCTTGTTCCCTTTAGCCCATATTATCTCCAAAAATACGCCATTTTCGTGTAGCCCATTTTGGCCCAGGCCCTTTTTTTAGGACCCACTGAATCGTAAATTAATCTCATTCATTGTCGATGGAGACATTTGCATACAAACAAAAATTTAAAGATTGCATTAAGGGGAAGTCAGGCGAGTTTTTTTGATGAATAGATTTTAATTAAGAACATTTTTTTAAAAAAGGGCTCTGTAGCAGGGTAGAGAAATTAAAAAGCTGTAATTTAAAAAGAAAATCATGAAAATTGATTAAAAATCCACTGAGTAAAACGCAGAACGGCAGTTAAAGATTTTTTTTCGTCAATCGCGGCAGCCATGTCGTCGTCTGCCACTGTTGCTGTGCGTGCACGGACGCTAGAGTAGCGTCCGTGTGTGCGTGGCTATGCGCGTCTAACCTATAAGTTTGTAAAACTTTATGACTGCCTTACGGCCTACTTCTCAGCTACCTCTCCTCAATAAATCAAATTCGTAGTAACAATTATCTTGCAAAATCAAATATATTATGACGGGAATGTAGTCACGACAGGGGAGCTCAATTACCAAAAGGAAGACACAAAACGACCAAGCCCTCAGGGCCACAAAATCGTCTCCCCGGTCACTACTACTCCTCGAAATAACAAAACGCGAGGGTCGTTATTTTTCTGGGCGCCAAGGCCCCACTAGCTCGCCAGCGGGCTGGTCCGCGCCGTCGTCGCTCAACGATCCACTGCTCTGCTGCTGACTCCTCGTTGCGCGAGATCGGCCACGATAATTCCCGAGGGCTCCCGCCCGTACAACTTAGTCAGAGATCCTGGGCACAAGAGCTCTACACCTAACAAACAAAAAACAGCCGGCCCAGGTAAAATACACGAGACCACCGATAAAGATAATAAATATATCTATATACGCGCACACGCCGGAACAAGGAATGAAATTGATTCAAAAGGCCGATTCTCGCTGTCATCGCTGCGCCTGCCACCGATGTCGCCTAGACCCGCGATCCGGCCTCCTAGAAATAATCTTAACGGACGGGAAGAATGTTGAAGGAATAAAAAAAAAAGGTACAATAAATGTGAAGAAAACACAACAGTTCACTCAACGAAACGCATTTGATTAAAGTTAATCGAACCGAGTGGCAAGGGGATTACTTATAATCTAATGAGAACGCATTCCCGTCACGCACCTTACAACTCGGTAGAAAACCCAGAATTTAGATTACAGCACAGGTGTATCACGCCGTTGTCGTCGGTCGGCGTCCACGTCTCCTTTTTCTGCTCCTGTGCTCAGCGCTCAGCGACGGGTCGAGTGATCGCCAGGTGACGTCGGACAGCTGTTCGGATGGTTTTAAACTTTGTCTCTCTCCACTTCGGAAAAACGACGCGGTCACGTAATTCACACTCTCGAGGAGGACCACGTGGGCGTCCTCCGGGGTCACGGTTTTACAATCGGTCGCGAATACAACAAAATTCGGAATGCTCGGTGAAGACAGATGCGGGCGTCCGAACTGCACGAGGCTCCAAACTAGAGTAGAAAAGATGGCCGCGGCTCGGGCTTGGAGAGCCGGTAACCGGCGGGCGGCTCCTCGGCAGCTACTGCCCTCTACGGATGCCGCCGAACTTCCTCCTCTCTCCCGCTGCGTAGCATTTCTCCACGCCACAATATACGTGATGAAAAATCAAATTAATGAATTAAGCTGAAACTCAAAATTACTTATTCATTACACTCAATACAAGGCTGAACATGTGTCAATTGAAAAAAAGAATCATACAGCAAAATCACTAATTTTATGAAAAAATTTTCTTCTTAAATAAAACTCTTCAGTTGCATTATAAACAATTCATGTTTCTTCAATTATTTCTTCAATATTTACTCTTGATTTGCTTCAGTACGTAAAAATTTCAATAATTTTCTTCATGTAAAGTAGGTCTCTTGAATTATAAAAATTTCAAATACAAGTAATATTTCAATAAAATAGTTGTTTTATCAATATCCGATAAAAAAAAAAAAAAAAAATCATAAAATTAAACAAATCTTGAAAGAGTTGTACTCAGGTTTATTTTTATAAGCTTCACTCACACAAAGTTTATTATTGCTACAAATTCTTTAAGATTTACTTGGCTGACAATAAAGCTGAACTATGATTGTTTTTGTGTAAAGTCAACCATGCCTGTGAACATTGACATTTGCACTTACTTTAGCCTACTGGATAACTAAAAATTGGAACAGTAGCTGCAATCACTCATGCAATCAGAACTTTCTTGAACTAATGAGATTTTATCAAATGAATTGACTTGACGCTTTGGAACAGTTCAAATGTAAAGTAAGTTGTAGGTCTCCCAGCAAGGGCAAATGTCAATTCTCACAGGCATGGTTACCTTGCACAAAAAAAATTATAGTACACCTTCATTGTCAGCCAAGAAAATCTTAAGATTTTATGACAATAATAAACTTTGTATGTAGCTCATAAAAATGAACCAGATTAAATAACTCAAGAAACTCAGAAAACAAAACTCAGAAAATGCTAAAAAGTAGTTCTAGTATCATAAATTATTCTCCTTTAAATCTTTTGAGTTAAAATTTGAAAATATTTTTTCTATTCAGTTCAAAGAAAGACAAAAAAATGCGAGGTCCCGCATCTCTGTAAGTGTAATGGGCTTTGAATACGAATTTTTTGAAAATTACTTTAGAAATGAAAAAAAATGCTAAAAATTGCTGATATTTGCATGACAAACTGGTAGAAAGGCCTATTCAGAGCAAATATTGATGGTTTTGCTCATCATTCGGTACTACCCCCAAAGTTTCTTTAAAAATCGGTGACCCAAATGTCTGGTCCTCTTCCTGTAAGTACTTTTAAGTTGAAGGCGATGTTCTGTCCTCTGAAAATTTCTGAGACTAACACTCTCGAAATATTGGTTACCCTAAATTGCGTCTATATTCAGCTCAATCAAGGGATTTTCTTGAGGTTTACTTTCAGAAAAGGTCAGAGTACGACTTAAAAAATTTTACATTCAAAATTTACTTTCCCAATAAAATTCCTCGACAAAGTTGAGGGATGCCCAAGTATACACGGAGAAAAAAAAATAGTAGTTTCTACTATAAAATATTAGTTTCTACTATCGGAAAAAAAAAATAGTAGTTTCTACTAAAAAAAGTAGGAGTTTCTACTATTTTCATAAGTAGTAGTTTCTACTATAGAAATTTGTAATTGCTACTATTTTTTTGTGGATTCTACTACCAAAATTATTACTTTGATTTATCAAGTATATGCACACGCATGAGGCACATGTAAATTTTCCAGGAGGGTTATGAGTAAACGTCCAGTGATCGGGTTAACATTTACTCCCTGGAGGCAGGGGTTAGATCGAACATCTATAGTGCACTGACAGCTTATTACGCCCAGAAGATGATTTTTCTAAAGACTTTTTGGTTCGGAGTTGTCAGGTGATCTGCCTCGTGCACAGGTTGTCGATTACGTCCTGGAGCAGACTTCCAGAGATTATAAAAGATAGTAATCATAAATATTTAGACAGAAATTTTTAAAATTAAATATAAAAATTCAACTTATGATAATTTAAAAGTTTTTATTTAAAATTTGAGTACAAAAAAGATTCATAGCCAAAATCGGGTAGCTACAAAGTTATAATTTTTTATATAGAAGCAAGGAACAAATTTGGGCAAATCCTTGTAATCTAAATAATCAATACCATTATTTTTATTCATAACAGTATACGCCCCGTAGTGTTTATCAAATTCGCAAGTTTTCAGTTTTTTAATTTTAAATTTTACTTCTTCTTTTACTAAAAATATTTTATCAATACATGCAAATTTTGGCTTTTAATCAATTTTTCTAACAATAACTGTATCTTTTTTATATTTGTAATCCATTATTTCTACGAATTTCAAAACTTTTATATCGCTTAGTTTATCAGCATTAATAAAAAAAGTGTCGGCTTTTTCTTTAGAAATCGGTCCAAGAATAAGTTCTTTTTTTTTTCATTATTGAATGTTTCATAACAAGTCATTAATTTTTGTTTTATGAAAAGAGTTTTATTTAAATCTACTGACGAAGCTGAAGCATTAGCAATTTTAACAAGTTCATGATGTTTCGATTCGAGCCTCATCGACCATAAGTTAACCTATGATCCATTCTGCCTAAGTAGTCTTGGGTAATGGGTCATCAGGTGATACTTAAGCTTTAAAAGACCAAAAAGATCGATGTACAATCGATAGTGTTGATGTATTAGCTTTTCTAGCATCACAATATCAGCTTCAACGTATCTCGGAGGCATGACGATACTAATGATAGCACGTAACTTACGATACAATTGCCAGTATTTATTTTCCGTATCGGCTATCTTATGTCCAATTATAAATCCATAATTCCGAGCTAAGCAAAACGTTTCGCTGGCAGAAATTTTAAGAAATGGTTTCTTTTTGATGTGCTCTTCTGAGAGTAGAGGAGGTTTATTTGGTTTGTCAATATCACTGTAAGAAAATTTTTGAATACATTCATTTAAATAATCCAAAGTAAATAGTTTTTCAGTGTTAACAAAATGATTCGTTAAATCTCTTAGATCATATAAAGCCCTACCAGACGAACCAAGATCGTGCATTAGATCATATTGAATATTACGAGTCACATAATGACGCTTAACATTATTGAAAACACAAGCTTTCTTAATTCCACTTTCCGAAACACAATTTTTTAAAACATCAGCTTCATAATTTACTTCATTTCTTAATAATTCTTGATTTTCAACAGTCAAACACTTCGATTCATCAGAATGAACTTTACAAATTCTACAAAAATAGTGTGCATTGAAACTTTCAACGAAGCCTAAAACTTCATTTATTCCAAGGTTGTCTGCAAGAATTAAAACTAATTGAAAATATACTTTATGTTTGATCCCATTAATCTCTAAACTAATACCATTGTCACTCAAATCATTCAACTCTTGAATAAAATCGTCAAATCTTGTGTCAACTTGCAAATTTTTTTTGTCTTTGGTATTGTATAAAGATTCTAAAATAATCTTGTCCAGGTGAGAGCGTATGTAGGGCTTAAATGCTGGAGATGTTACGTACGATGCTTCAACTTTGTTTGTACCTGCATGACTTACAAGTCCTTCCCGTAATTCAGCTTCATCGATGAACCAACCAAGTGGTATTACTAGTTTATTCTTAAAATAATTTTTTTTTACAAGTTTCCACGTTTGACATTGTACAATATTAGTAATAATTTCTTTTTCCTTTTCTAATTCTTCCATGTAGTTTTTAGTTTCTTCATATAGACCTGGAAACTCAAAAAGTAACTTGAGTGCAATTTTTAAGGATGCCCGTTGACCATAAACTGGAAGAGTAACTTCAAGTAAACTGTCACCCACTTTTTGTTTTTTTACCTTCGTTCCTATCTGATATGGTTTAGGTAGTACAAACATGAATCGATCACGATACAATTGAAACCTTTTATATTCTGACGAAAAAGGTTTTAACAGACCTTTACATTTATCTAAACTAGTGTTTATTCTACTTATCTGAGCTTCATTAAATGACAAAAGTAACGATTCTTTTAAAAAATTTTGCAAGTACGGAATGAATATATTATCAACAAAATTATGAATATTATCAACAAATGCACTAACAGAAGTCCGATTGGTCGAAGGGTTCCTTTCTAAATTTAGAATTAATCTTAACGTTTCTTCGAACAAGTTTTTATTTAGTTGATTATCCATATTGTAGTTATTTCAATATTTTAAAAGATTAAAGAAAGAAATTAAAAAAATCTTAAGAAGTCGAATTCAAAATATGTTTGTTCTAGGCAAGTAAAGGAACTCATACCGTACATAGTTACATAATAACTAGAAGTTACAAAAGTACAAACATTTTTTACACTCCTTTCTACTTAAATAGTCATTCATTATTTATACATGCATGTTTACTCAGCTATGTTAAGACTAACAAATTTACAAAATCAATTCCTCAAAATTATTTTAAATCTCGATTGGAGTAACAAATAATATTTGGCAACAGCTAAACATAATTAATGAATATATTCAAACTAAATACATTTAATGACTCTTACGACTAGATACCTGATAAAGCTCGTACGCAAAAATGTAAAAACAAATCAAATCTTTACTTTATCCAAAGCAGAACACAATTCGGTTACTACAATTGAGGTACTAGTGTTTTCTAGTTTATAGATATAATTTCTTAGAAAACACCAAATAATGCCAGTCTGACTGGGAAATGGTATGTGTAACGAAATATGAATCTTAAATGCTGTGTCTATCGCTTCAGGTAGCCCTTTCAAGCAGTATTCAGCCCCGTTAATCAGGATGTAAGCTTTTAAAATATTATGTAGATCTCCAACTACAACGACAACCGGTTGAACTTCTGCTTTGTCATCCGATTTTGAT
Organism: Encarsia formosa; assembly: GCA_038277355.1. Taxonomy (NCBI): domain Eukaryota; kingdom Metazoa; phylum Arthropoda; class Insecta; order Hymenoptera; family Aphelinidae; genus Encarsia; species Encarsia formosa. The sequence continues at coordinate 73,091,596 of CM076184.1, forward strand.
TCGTAAGCTAATTTGTAAGTATTGTAATCAGAATCAGTCTAAAAAATTTTTTTTTTTTTTTTTTGTAGCATTTAATTTCTGATAAAAAAATAAGAAACTAAACAATTTTATAAATTAAATCACCTTAGTTTTAATAATAAAGGATTCCAATATTTCCTTTTTTATAACACCTTTTTTATTGGGTAGGAGTAAAAATGGTAGCATTAGTAATGATAATATCGATTCTTGATTAGCTGCAATATAAATTTTTTTATGTATTCTATATAATATAAGACATTAAAACTAGTGAAATTTTTATAGATGCACTAGTAACTTACGAAGATGTACCTTGTAATCGTAACCAGCTAAAGCCTCTTCAAACTCATGTAGTTTCTTTTTTAGTTTGATATTGCTAAAATACTTCACAATTTTTTTAGCACTTAAATTCCAGTCAGAGAGGAAATTGTTGTAGCATTCCGGATAGAATTTTTTAAAATCAGCAGTCAACTAAAATTTAAATAAAAATTCTTAAACCTATCGTTAAACTTAAGTCTAATTCTTAATACCCCATACAACTTTGTTATAAAAATCTTTAAATATCACAAATACATTCTTATGTCATTCAGTATCAATATACTATATATTATCTTACTAATAGATATCCAGATGGATTTTTCAAAACTGAGAATTCAATAAATACATCCTTGGATGATTTAAACAATTGTCTTATTTTAGCGGTCTTGATCCAATTCTCAATCGACTGAGATTCAATGGATACAATGTGCTTTAGAGCCTCTAAAAGTTGAACAACATCTGATGGTTATTCTAATAACTCCAATCCTAAAGTAAGAAAAAAAATTTATCAAGTTAATGAGAAACCTTTATTATTATCATAATATTAAAATTCATACTAATTCAAACGATTTTTCTAAAACAATTTTTTTTTAAGTCTGATCTTAGCTTATTCTGTTAATTATAGATTTATACAAAAAAAAAGAGTTATCAACACCAGTAAATAAAATTTTATCTTTAAATAAATATAGTAAAATTAATAAAAAAAAATTAACACAATTTTTTAAAATTAATATCATTAACTTACTTGACTTTTCATTTTTCTTATGTTGTGCGTTTTTGACAATGATATTTTTTGACTTCAGTTTCTTAATGGTTTCATTTAGTTTTCCATAGAAGATTCCTCGAGGTTCGGTACCATCAGTTGAATTCTTTTTCCTGGAGTAATAAAACAGTTCTTTTTTTTCCTTCGCGAAGACTTCTGATGAAAGTCGAGAAAGTTCTTCTAGTCTATCAGGCTCAATACTAAAACAAAAAATTTTTTTTATTGCTTTCTAACAATTTTTTTTTTTAAATAACCAATTACTTGATTGCACGACTTTCAGTGATTAATTTACTATAGATTAAGATTAACTCTAGAATTGATTTAAAAAAGATATCAAAATTTTTTTCATATAAAACTGTTACATTATACTATTACATAAATTGTTTGGACCTGACATAAGAATTTAAAAATTATTTTTGAATTACAGTGTCACTTAAAATTCTTGTGTTTAATTCATGAGTATCTTCATAAACATTCAGTACGTAAAATAAGCCTCTAAAGTCAGAACTCAACCATTGATAGACTAGATTTTTGGGATCGAACAAAAATAAATAATTGTCATTGAAAATTAATTTGTTTAAAACATTACTTAAAATCTGTTATACTTCTAATAATCCATTCAGAGTTTTCGGTTTGTACATAAATTTCTTCTAGAGTAGAACTATTTGAAACATCAAAGCTACTGCTATTGGTACTTATCTCTTGAACACTAGTATTTGTGTCATTGCTAATACTTAGTTGGTTTAATGTTTCATTGCTACTGGTTGTTTCTAATGACTGAGAAATTTTTCTTCATTTAATTTGTTCTGTTTCAGAAATTTCGTCATCACTGAGATGCAGTGAATCTCTTTTATGAGCGACGTACGAGCCTAACTTCGTTAAAAACTTATTTCTATCACCCCAAGCTTTCACTACTTCTTTAAAGCCTTCCTCATCTTTACAGAGATTAAAAAAAGTCATCTTATCAATACGTTGTGCTAACAAAAAAAGATTCGTTTTTTACGCTTTAATTTTTTAGGTTAAAAAAAAATGTTTAAAAAAAATGTTTGTTAAAAAGAATTCTTACCTTCAAACTCAGGAATTAAATGACTCAATTCCCAATCCATTAAAATTTTTTTTACAAAACAATCCATTTTCAACTTAATGCTCATATAATACTAAAATTAAATAATGTTTGTTAAATACTTTCAGTCACAATTCACATAAACAATAATCACATAGTTGCAGCTATTAATATATATAGCTGCACAGGCATGTCACGCACGCATCCGTGTTTATAAATTGTAGAAACTCCAACTCGACGAGTGTGAAGTTACTAATTTTTATAGTAGAAACTACTATTTATGAAAATAGTAGAAACTCCTACTTTTTTTAGTAGAAACTACTATTTTTTTTTTTCCGATAGTAGAAACTACTATTTTATAGTAGAAACTACTATTTTTTTTTCTCCGAGTAGACTTTATCGGGGGTAATCAGTGGAGAGTGGTTTTGAGGGATTTTTTGGGAGCAATTTTGAGTTTATTTTCGTATAGGCTAAATCTACAAAATGTATATTAGTATACCGATGAGTCCAGCATTTTTTTACCAATTCAAACAACACTATATTCTCCGGAGGCTGTTCACAAGAACAAACTTTATCTATTTTTCATAAACATTCTTCTGTATCAAAAGATGGATGATTTTCGACTCAAACTACGATGTGTAGTTGAGGTTTTTGAAATTCTATTTTTCACCAAAAGTCTGCAACTTTGCCGCCAAGTACCTCATTATTGTTTTTTAAAAACGATATCAGAACGTTGATTTGGAGCATAAAATGCCTAGATATAATAACCAGATACGATTCAACTAAACGTTGAGCTTTTCTTAAATCAATGCTACTTGGATCAACATCTGGTTTACCATCTGCATCTTATATCTAACCAGTGTAGGTTGTTGCAGCTCAATGTCATGAAGTAGTGCGGTGGGCCAAGATACTTTGTGGTAGCAATTGGATCATTTAATGCTGTTTGTCAATACGCTGCTGAACCACGTAATGTTTAAAGTATAAATGTAATTCTTCTCCTTTACCATGCTGATAACCTTAAAGTTTTAGCAACAAACCGGAATCGATTGCTTTATACGATAGTATTCAAGTAAAGATAAAGCATAAAACAGATAATCATTTGTTTGAAATCTTTTATTAACTAGCGTCTCTCGGCGCGCACGTGCGCACATTATTTAATTTTTTTTTTATTTTTGAAAAATAAAAAATTAATTTTGACTCATAAGAGAATATGAAAAATTTTATCAAAGCCTTTTCTAAATTAATATAAGTACTATTTTACTTTTTGAGGTTTTTATGAGACTTTTTTAGGTCAATATTTTTAAAATTTCAAGAAAGCGAAGTTTTTGTTTTAAGAAAAAAAATTCAGATTGGGGACTGATGGAAAGAAATATAAGTTGAAAAACTTACAATTTCAACACATATACTCATGAAAATTTGATTATTTTTCTTTCGTTAAAAAACTAAATATTTTGGTGTAAAGGAAATAATAGTTGGGGGCCATTCTCAAATTACGTAACGCTAACTCGCCGTTCAACCGCTACCGCGGTTTAGGATTTAGGAAATATAGACTCCGTAACGGTAACATGGAAACATTTTATAATAAATATTTATTTTAACTAAACAGTACTAAACTTTAAATAAACTATGAATGAAATGTTTATTATGATACTATTATACACACATCATATTTTAGATAATATATAATTTTGATAAAATAAAGAAACAATTATGTAAAAGAATGATTGTAAATATTTTAGTTAAAATTTTAATTTAAATTATAGTTACAATTCAAGTTTTTTAGTTATTTAAATCTTCTTCAAATATATAGATAAATTTACTTGATTAAAAAACTTTTAAATTTTCTCAAAGAATGAAAGCAAACTCTCAAAAAATTCTTAAATTCATATCGTATAATCGGATAATCAGATATTAAGAAAGATGAAAAATATACCGATGTGAGTAATTCTGTAGCGTATTTAGACGATTTGAAAATTAAAAAAATATGGTTTCAAACTCAGAAGCATGTGTAAGCAGAGGAGAGTAAAAAATTAGGGATCCTGTTTCTAAATCTCTCCTAAAAGTCTACATGTATGTCCACATTTGAAAGACTTTGATTGGTAAAAAAAAAAAAAAAAATTGCAAAATCAAATTTCAATTTTTCTAGTTTTTACGATAAATATACTAATGGAACTGCAATTGATTAAATTCATATTTAAACGCCAAAAAAGTCTGAAATATGTTTATTTAAACTTTTATTTTTATAAATTCAGAGGTAAAAAATACTCTCTTGCTCGAGGTGCCCTTACTTGACACGGCCCTGCTCAGGTGAGCTTTTTGAAGATGTATCTCATTTCCCAAATTTTTTGCTTCCATTTAAAAAAAACTCTTGCAATATAATTTTTTGGTGAATTTTATCGGAAACATCAAATTAAACAGTTACAGAGGAAATTATTTTAAAAATACATTTAAACTATGTTATAAAATTTAAAAAGAATTTTTATACGATTGCCAAAGATTTGAAGGTCAAGGTGTGAAACCTCGCAGAGAGATTTTATTTTTATAATCTCTCAAATAAAAAATATTGTGTAAAGCTCGATGTAAGGGTTCTGATCAAATTCTCCATACCAACTTGCAACATAGTTTTACTTCAAAGTTTTATTATTTTTTCATTATTTTTATAAAATTTCAAGGCTAATGCACTGTACAGCTACCATAAGGAAAAGAGTATGAAACTGCATAAGTGTTCGAAATTGAGATTTTAAAATTATTAAGTATAATTTCATCTTCTTTTTTTTTATTTTATTAACTCGAAGTTACAATGAATTTTATAAAATTGATGATTTGTAAAAGTTAACCTCATGACCTACGAATCAAAAATTTCGAATTATTTTACCATAGCACATAATTTAACGTAATTTTTCGACAAATATTTTTGATGACTAATATAAAATGGTTGAAATTCTCATCAGTTGATATATATGAGCAAATCCGCCAAACTCTTATTTTCACTGTCCGGGCCCAGCAAAAAGGTTCAAGACAATATTTTTTTTATATCTAATGGAATAATTATTTAGATTCACACTTTTTGAGATTGTGGAAACAAATATTTGTTATACATATATTTATAAAAGCTGAAAAGTTCATCCAAATGTTTAAAAAATTAGGTTTTACCCTATAAAACGCAAGAAAACGCTATGTCCGGAACTAAGTTTTGAAAATATTATCTACTGTAACTTTTTCAGGCAATCTTTTTACATATTTACAACTGATGGAGGTATTAATACTGGGTTCGAGAAATGTTTTACGACCAACAAAAAGATTGTGCCTCTATTTTTCGAGAAATGACATAACTTCAAAAATGTGTAGACACGTTTTTGATAAAAATGAATAACCTATTTTTTCGAGTTTTCGCAGGTTCATGCATTATTGAAACGCTATAACGTACATTCGTCTGAAACGACATACTTTGACGAATAATTTAAGACCAATCCGAATAATGTGCTTTCAAAATAAGCTATTGTTTACATCGTTTTATTCTGAAAAGTTCGAGCGTGAATTCTTGTAAAAAATGTTATTTTCAGCTGGCACATCCACAGATTAAAAAAAAGTCTCTAAAGGGTATATAGTGTAAGGGTAAGATAGTCGAATCGGCCCCCACGGCGAACCCTTACAATATATATATATCATTCGAAAGGGCATAAAAAAAGAAAATTTTTGGCGCAAACCGCAGCTCCCTATTCCCAATCTAGGGACCCTAGGGTTTAAAATAGTGATTTTTCAACTTTAATTTCTATCTCAGAACCTATTAGGGCTAGAGACATGCGGTTTGCAGCAAAATTAAAAAAAAAGAAAATATAGTTCACCTATATTTTTTAATATTATTTTTGACGCCAAATTTGAACCGTCTGGGCCATTTTTCGAATTTTTTTATCTTAAATTTGCGATTAAACAAAAATTGAAGACAAACACCTCGCTAGAAAAAAATATGTGATGTATTTTAACGAAAATTAACCGCTCTGATTTTTTCAGATTTTTAAAAAGGGTAGAAGGCACTTTTCTGACCAATTTATTAAAACTCTTTACATAAAAAGCCGTCTAGCGGGCGCATATTTAGTCAAAATTAAAAATTATATGTACGGTTGAACTACATTTTTTTTTTAGAAAATTTTGCCACAAAAACTGCGTTTTTCTAGCTATTTTAGGTTATGAGACATTAATAAAAGTTCAAAAATCACTATTTGGCTCCGCGCATGCGCAGTTGAGGGAAAAAAAAATTTGCGTTTTGCGCCAAAAATTTTCTTTTGCAAGGACCTTTCGATTGATATATATATATATATATATATATTGTAGGGGTTTCTGCGAAAAAGTTTTTTAAGAATCATCCCAGGGCCAGTTTATAACCTAAAAATCCTAAAGGTTAATACAACCCTATAAATAATTAAGCTAGATAAAGAAGTCAAAATTTTTTTCGCAGAAACCCCTGCAATATATAAATATCAATCGAAAGGTCTTTAAAAAAGAAAATTTTTGGCGCAATCCGCAAAATTTGTTTCCCTCAATTGCGCATGCGCGGAGCCAAATAGTGATTTTTGAACTTTTATTAATATCTCATAACCTAAAATAGCTAGAAGAACGCGGTTTGTGGCAAAATTTAAAAAAAAAAAATGTAGTTCAACCGTATATACAATTTTTAATTTTGACTAAATATGCGCCCACTAGACGGCTTTTTATGTAAAGAGTTTTAATAAATCGGTCAGAAAAGTGCCTTCCACCCTTTTTAAAAATCTGAAAAAATCAGAGCGGTTAATTTTTGTTAAAATACATCACATATTTTTTTTCTAGCGAGGTGTTTGTCTTCAATTTTTTTTAATCGCAAATTTAAGATAAAAAAATTCGAAAAATGACCCAAACGGTTCAAATTTGGCGCCAAAAATAATATTAAAAAATATAGGTGAACTACTTTTTTTTTTTAGAATATTTTGCCGCAAACCGCATGTCTCTAGCTCTAATAGGTTCTGAGATAAAAATTAAAGTTGAAAAATCACTATTTTAGACCCTAGGGTTTCTAGATTGGGAATAGGAAGCTGTGGTTTGCGCCAAAAATTTTTTTTTTTTATGCCCTTTCGAATGATATATATATATATATTGTAAGGGTTCGCCGTGGGGGCCGACTCGACTATCTTACCCGGCTATACCCTTTAAGAGTGAACAATAAAACATGACTTTATTTAACTAAGACCAGCTGCCTGAAGCCAAAAAACTTCATTTAGTTAAAAAAAAAAGTTGTTTTATTATTCGCACCTTCGAACTCAACCTGTAGTAGACGACCCTGACTAATGTCTTTCAGCAGCAGGCAGTCAACGACGTAGTTATGAACTTATATTTATCAATTTTTTTGCTCTTTATTTATAATTTACTTAGTAGATTAGTGTAAAAAGATCAGTAGGTGGATATTATCACCTATATATTATTATTGCCAATATTAAAATACATAAAAAAAGATGATCCTAACCTATTCATAAAGTGCCGTTTGATGACTATTATAAAAAATTTAAGTTGTTTAAATGATTATTATAAAAAAAGGGTGTGATTTATCGGCACGGTAAATTCAATGAACTGCACGGTAAATTTATAGCAAATTCACGGTATTTAAATAAAGTGCACGGTAAAATAATAAAATCACGGTAAAAAAAAAGAATGCACGGTAATAAAAATAATTTCACGGGAACTAAATTCATTTTAACGGGGAAAAAAATAATAAACAGTAAATAAATATCATTCATCACGGAAAAAATTGTTGAGTTGCACAGTATTTTGAGTTTTGGCAAATACAAAGTACATTTTTACTATTACTAATGTGTTTATAAAAATTATAAATTTTACATAATTATAACAGAAGATTTTTGGCGTAGTAAAACTTTTTTGGCCTTTGATGGTCTTTTTCGCTTTTGCCCCAAAGGAATATTTTAATCATCTGTTGGCACTTCTAATTATTTTCGCTTGATCCGCATACCAACAGAGTGCTTGCACTGATTCTTTTTAATGAAAATTGGGGTTATACGAGTTATATGGTCCGAATACACCTCAATTTTCCAAATTTTCGAACGCCGATTGCAGTAATTTTCGAACGTTCTCCATTGACCTTCCTGCCGTTCAAAGTCTTGAAGAAGTTTAGGCGTGATTGGTGTATTCAATTTAATAGAAGAGCAAAAGTACTGCACGCAATTATCAGTGTTACGTTCGAGCACAGGAACTTTATTGGTGGCCCACTGGTAAGCTTCTGACCACACAAATTGTCCTACTGGTAACCTTTCCCTTAATGTGTATTGTTCCTTAATAATTGCGTTTGTACTCTCCACTCCATTATTTGTAGAAGAAAGGCCCACCACAGCTCCTTCATACCAGTTCGGCAGGCGGACTAACCATTCCTCTTCGAAATATTTGATAAAATCATGAACTTGAGAGTCTTTATGTTTTTTCCATTTATTTAAGAAAAGTCTGGATGACTTCTTGAATGTTTCTTCACTTGGTGACGACTGGAGATCGTAAATATTTTCCTTCAATTCCGAACGTAACTTTGACTTAGAAATTCTTCGCAGATGCTTATCAATGTTTTTTATAACGTGAAAAAAATAGATAAGACGAACTTCGGGTGGGCCTAATATCTCTGTAAATCCGTTTGTGATGGCTTCAGCAGCGTCTGCCATTAAGATTGTTGGTTTCCACTCTGGAACTGCAGTTTTCAGAGCTCGGAACATAAATGCAAAATCATCTTGTGTCTCTCCTTTGGTAATTGCGACTGCGTATGGATGAAAAACATGATTCGCATCACTTGTGCCAACCAAGAGAAAAGGGTATCCATGCCAGTTCAATTTGTAAGTTGCGTCGGATTGAACTAATTTTTTAGCTTTCCTGGTAAGAGACAACAATCTTCGAGTTGACATTACAATTTTCATGTCTTGATCTACAAGATCGAACGATTCAGCAAATGCTCGAAAATCTAGTACGTAAGGTTCGTCTTCATCGAGTGGGATTCGAATTCTCTCATCACACCAAGTTCTTATATCTGTTATCCATAATGAAGGAACGCCTTTTTCATTTCGTAACTTTCTCAGAAAACCAATAAGTTTTGTCTTTTCAGGTTCGGCTACGCCCTTGTTACGAATGAGATTCAAAAGCGTATTAGGTTTTGTAACCCCTTCCTCAAATTTTTCACGAACAAAGAGTTTCAAATCCGATGACATGCCTCGAGCCGGATTGTCGTCATGATTTTCATGTTCATTTTCCGTCCGTAAAATTGATACAAAATTACTGGAACTGTGATATAGTAAATATAAACCTGCTGAACATTCTTCTTCTCTGTATTTTCCAGCTGTACATCTGTATTCGACTCGTTTACCTAAAGTGCGATAATACATACGCAAATGTTAGTCTATTGAATGGCAAAAAAAAAAAAAAAAACCTTTACCTGTTGGTAATATATGGGAAAAGCAGATTTTTCAAGTTTTTTCTGCTTGTACAGTATGTTTTGCCTCGGCCGCACTAGCGAATTTCTTGTGTTCATTCCATGTGCGGTTTGGGCGTCTTCGTTTTTTTGGTGGCTGAATAAGTAACTCTTCGTCAGATGAACAATCGGAATCATTTTCAAAATAACGTAATTCGTTTGCCATGTTTACAAGAGTAACTACTTTGCTGAAAGTTCAAGTAACACTAACTGACCACTGAAGGTACGAAAACAAGGAGTCGAGTAGGCGGAGTAAATATTAAGGAGCATCAAATTTTAGTATTGCTGAATGCTGTTTAAGTGCTTCTGACAGTATTGGATTATTTTGCAGTGCGTTTAAATATGATTTAGCCGTGAAAACGCTATTTTTTACCGGTACTGTTCGAACGTCGTTTTTTTACTGTGCAAATGCTTTTTTTTACCATGAATTCAGATACTGTTCGAACGTCGTTTTTTTACTGTGCAAATGCTTTTTTTTACCGTGAATTTGATTTTTTTATAGTGTACTCAGATACCGTGCAAATGCCTTTTTTTTTACCGTGCATTTTATTACTCCCCATAAAAAAACTCAGCATTTAATTAAAAAAATACTATCTATCCTTTTTTTTTTTTAGTAATGATTCGATTGGTATAGTCAGATAATGCTGACATTCTTTTTGAGTTCTCTCTTTTATAAGGGGATTCCAAGAATTATATAAATTATTAATCAAAAGCACTAATTTGGATATCTGTAGCGGTTCTCTAAAGCCATTTTGGCCATAAGGAAATAATGTAAACCACCCACACTCTTCTGATTTTGTTTCAAGACCAATATTAACAATATTACTAATTGTTTTTCTCAAAATTTTGTTAATACAATCAGATACTTTAATTTCATCTTCAACATTTAGTTTTTGACGATTGTTTGCGGCCATAATAAAAGTTTGATTGGGTACATGGTCTTTTTCACATATATTTTGAATAATATATAAACTAACTTCTATACCTTGCTGCGCTAACGATTGCTCGGTTGAGAATTTAATTAGTTTAATTTTATTTTTAAATCAAAACAAAAAGTTTAAGAATATAGTTTTTTAAATCATATAAATAAAGCAAGAAAATAAAATACATACTAAGAATAGTTTATACAGAAATATATTTGATTTTAAAATTTTTATATGAGATATATTATTTATAGTCCTTACATAGGTCACTTTAAAAAATGAAGGCTGAATTATAAACCAGCAACTCTAAACAATTCCGTACACAAAGTTTGAAAAAAATGCTATTAAAAAAAAATTTTTACATTACGTAAGTAGTAAGCCCCTTACATGGGCAAAATCCAAAAATAAAGGTCAGATTCGTAATGAGCAACCCCAAAAACCTCTGACTACTCAATTTCTAATTAATGATAGACGCCAAAGTCTGAAAAGAGCCTGAGAAAAAAAAGGCGTTTCCGTCTCTGGCGGGTAAGCTTGAATTCGTTTACGAAGTGGTTTTATAGCTGCGTTCAATTATTTTGCGATCTTTTTGTTTTTTGTGTTCAAAAAATTTTTTATATTTTTAAAATTTTAAAATTCCTGGGGATTCCTGAGATTCATAGAGGAGATTTCAAAAAATTTTAAAGTTTATTTGATTTTTAGAGAATTTTCGTCTGATTTTTCAATAATTTTATCGAAAAATTTTTTTTTAAAGTGTAGCAACAATTTTTTGTGCCATAATTTTTTACTAAATTATCAAGTAAAATAAAAAATTGACTAGCATGTTGAAAAATCTGATTTTATTCGATCTGTAAAAAATTAAGTTTTGATGCATTACATATTACAAATAATAAACACTATCAAATAGTATGTTATAGTATGGGCTGCATCGTCACCAGGGTGGTTTAAAGGAGCCGAGTGCGTAGCGAAGCGGAGCGTGTACATTAAAATAGTATATAGCACTGGTGTACCGGTAACGTGTTACACTATTTTACTATGTTATACTATTTTATAGTACGAGTAGCCAAAAACACGCAGCAAAGATTCGATTTTGAGGTTAAACTGACCAGGAGTACTATGAATCATTTTATTACAAAGATTTTTGATCACCATGAAACATATTTATACATTCATTTTTTCATTTTCATATTGTTCATTAAAAAAATATATACATATCTTCATTTAGAAATTTAACAGTTTAAAGTTATCGGATAATGTTTACAAAAAACTCTGCTTATATGTACGATTTAAAAACTTCAAAACCAAATTTTGAAACTTTTTATCATTATCTTTTACTTGGTTTACTAAATACTAAATTTTCCAAAGAAAAACAAACAAAATATACATCAGAAGTTATTAATAATTAAATGACCAAGCAAAAAAGTTTCGATTGGAGACCACCGGCCAGCTCTTGAGAGAAACATTGTAAAATTGTGTTTTCATTCATGGTCACCAAAATTAATAAAAAAAAAAAAAAAAAAAAAAAAAGAGTAACATTGTCGATATTTTATGTTTAATATGACACTATTAACTAATGATTCTAAAAAGAATTTTTATCATGCTTATTTACTATATATAAAATAGTATTTATAGCCAAAAAATATAAAAATGCTTCGCTTAGCTCATCCTATGGGGGCTGAATCTCGAGTACAGGACGGATTTTTGAGCTCAAATTTTATTTATTTACAGACGCATTAAATGGATAAAATAAATATCTTTATATTAAATTGAACTATTTTATACTTGTAAGAATAAAAATGAAAGTTTATTTTCATTCATTTATCTTAAAAATTAACTGTATGGATGCTAGTATCAAGGTAGTGCTACGTGGCCCGTGACCAATACCATCAAATTACTTAAAGGGTGCTCATTGCACAAATGAAAAATACGAATCTTAAAAACCTTGTATTCAATTCATGTTTGTTTTTACCTGTATACACCCACCACTTTTTAAATTTTGGATTGATTTTTTTGAAACTCTGAAAGATTATTAATTTGACTCGCTTTTGGCTCCAGAAAAGCATGCATCAAGCAGACGTCGGTAGGCTTGGAGAACGAAGGTTAGACTCAGCGTGAGTCGCGCGGAGTCGAACTTCCTTTATTCAAACTCCACTCACGGAAAATAACTTAGGAACCTAAAATTGTGACATTAAGCTTTGAAGTGAGGCAAAAACATGTACTTATATCCTAAGCCACATAAGTTTTTACTGGATCCCAGAGTGTTTGACGTGGTCGCCTTTGTCTTGGTCAGTGAACTAACGCAGGGCTTCTAGCATGGTGGAATAAATATACACGTGTGGCCATTAGAAGATATCACACCAAGCGCCATATTGGATTACAAGCGAACTGAACCAATGGCCACACATGTACATTTATTCCATCATAGCTTTTACAGCAGACTTTAAGATTTTGATTCAAAATATACTATTATACTCATTTCTTAAGGCTTCTTCATATTAATACACACACGCACACACACACACACTCTGAATATAACTAAAAATTTATAATAAATTAATTGAAATTATTAATTCCTTAGGACTTCATTAATTTTCAATACATTACCAATGAAAGCTATGTAAAATAATGAGTAGGGTCAGTATTATCGTTTAAATTTATCTCTTTCCATTAAATTTTTATATATACTAAGGTTTTTTAGTAACTACCCGAACAGACGCTGCTTAGTCAGTGCCCAGTGAGATAGCTATAAGGGCCTGCAGCCAAAACCCACCACTCTGCTGGGATCTAGCTGGGTTCTGAATGAAAATGTTATCCGGCGCTAGCAGGGACCAAGCGGGGCAGGCATTTTGCCCAGTTTAGTTAATAAAGACGCACACAATAAATAATCGAGTGATCAATTTTACTTTAATGTCGATGTTAGATTTTTTCTTATTAATGATTGATTAACTTTTTTTACTGTGACGTTGGGTAGTGAGTCCGATCCAGAGGAATAAAGTCGACCAATGACCGACCAGAAAAAGTATGTGTAAGGTTGACTACTTTACCGGGTTGAGCTTGAGTATCCCGATGCACTTACGACTAGCAGGGTTGACTGAGTCTCCGAAAACGAAAATGCAAGTATCGCTCGAGAGATTCGCTCAATCAGGGTTCTTTAAGGGGGCTATTGGAGTAGGGACACAAAAACGAGAATTGGGCAGATACCACATTAAAAAGCATGAGGAAGACAAACAGAGACAACTGTATAAAACAACTGAGAGTAGGTGGCATGGGTCCCTCACACATATGTGGTTAATACCCCTTCGTAAAAAAAAAAAAATTCAAAAAAAAACGGATTGATAATTTAAAAATTATAATTACTCACGTAATAAAATAATTAGAAAAAATTCAGAATGAAGGATGAAGCGTAGACCTATAAAAAAGTGCATACAAAAATAAAATATTGGTTTAGTTAAACAAAATTAAATTGATTTTATTTGATATAAAAATTTAAAATACATGAAAAAATTCATTACTTACGATAAAGTTGGACAATGAAATAGTACGATGAAGCATAGACCTATAAAAAAGTGCCTACAAAAATAAAATATTAGTTTAAACAAAATTAAATTGATTTTATTTGATAAAAAATTTAAAATATATGTAAAAATTGATTACTTACGATAAAGTTGGATTAAAATACTTTTAAATTTAGTCTGCAACTTGACATAACCACACTCCACGACGAATTTCAATTTAAAACTGATCACTTTAATTTTGAACATTAAAAAATTGACAAACACAGAATTGAACTGATCACTTTCATTTTGAACATTAAGAAATTAGAAAACACAGAATTTTGATTTAAAAATAAAAATTGGACTCATTAAAATTAATATCAATTTAAAAGAATAATGTTTTTAAAAACCAAAAAACGCGAATGTCAATGTTTACAAACTGTCATAACAACTAACAGGTGGGTTAGGAATAAAAGATTCGAAAAATTATTTCCATAACAACCAACAAGTGGGTTAGGATAATTTAATTGTAAAACAATTTTTACATTATTATTAACAACATCGAGATTAAATTCAATCTATACTTATAATTGAATTTAATCTTTTATTCATTTTTTAATATTTTGTGGATTAACAAAACATTCATTGGGCTGCGCCTAAGGCTCTCCCAGTAGAAGTCGGAGGCGCAGCCAAAAAAAAATGCTTATATTTTTGACTAAAACAACGCATATTTAAGGTCGAGCGTCTGCTGGCGCAGGAGAAATTGTGTTTAGTTTACCGTTTTTATTAGCTTGGTATTGAAAAAGTATAACTTCTGGTAAATTAAGTTATCACCTTTGTTTAATTAATTACAACTTAATTTAATAAATTTGATAGTTTTTTGGTTTATGATTGTGACTTTTACCAACTAAAATCAAAGTAATAGTTATTTAGGTTATGTTTACTTCGATAGTCGATCATTGTTTTGATAGTTTTGTTTTTAAAAAATTAATATTATTTGAAAATCAAGTCTATTAATAATAATATAAATAATAATAAATAATTTGTTTAACTAAAATGTCTAGCTGTACAAAGTGTAGTAAGAAATTTTCTGGTGAACTTATAGTAGTTTGCAATATATGCAATGATCTTTTTCATGTGGATGGAGTTTGTTCAGGCTTGTCTGCCACTGAAATTAATGTTTTGAAATTGAAGAAAAAGGACCCCCTGCTGTTTTACAAGTATGAATTATATAAAACTAATAGGAAAGAAAATCCTATTGTAAATTCTCTCAAGGAACTTAAGTTAAGTTTGGATGGATTCAAGGATATGCAAGAAAAATTCAATGCTTTCCATCAAATTACTCTACCTGAAATACAAAATAACATGGAAAATATGAAAAAGAATAATGAAGATTGTAAAGAAAGTAAAGTATTGCTAAATCAAAAGGTGGCTGAATTAAACAACCTAATTACAAATCCCTCGAGTGAAGCTGTCATTACTTCTTGTAATAGTTCTAAAAATGAAGCAAGCTTTAATTTTTTTATTTATAGAGAGTACACTGAAAGACAAAATAGGCTTAACAATATTATCTTATATAATTTTCTTGAAAATGTAAACAACAAAGGTCAAACAAAGAAAATTGTTGAGATATCAAAATTATCTGAAGTATTCAAAACTTTTAATCTTCAAACCAAACTTGATTCCAGAAATGTTAAAAAGATTGGTAAATACGATAATAATAAAATTAGACCAGTTATAATTAATATGTACACAAGATCTGATGTTACTGGAATTATTTCAAACTGGCAAGCACTTCCAGAAGAATTATATGTTAGTTTTGATTATACGCATGACCAGCGCATGAAATATAAAAAACTCAAAGATGAAATTAGTGCTTTTAATGAAATAAATAAAAATCCAAATCTATTCAAAGTAATCATTCTTGAAAAAATTAAATCAGTGGACAACCAAAACAACTCAAATAATAACAACAATAATGAATCTCAAAAAAACTAGTTAATTTGCTGAATAACCCTTCAATTTATTATCAAAACGTTAACGGACTAAGAACTAAACTTGAAGATTTTAGATCTAACTTCGAAATCTTGGCCAACAAGCCTGATATTATCATTTTGGTTGAAAAAAACTTAATAAATAATACAAGTGATTGTGAGCTTGGCTTAAGTGAGTACATTATTATTAGAAGAGATAGGTATGAAATTGATTTAGCTAGAGGAGGTGGTATTTTAATAGCAGTCAGTAAAAAATATTCTCCAACTGTTATCTTCAATAATTATGATTATGATTGTGAACAGATTTTTGTGAAATCAAACAGATATGATCATTGGTGGTGTTTACTTACCACCAAAGTCGTCAAATGAAGTTTGGATACAGTTGAAAATATTTATTCTCAAAATGAAAATTGTGAGTTGATTTTATTAGGGGACTACAACTTGCCTAAAACAACTTGGTTTAATAGTTCTGACATAGATCAATCTTTGGATGTTCTTTGTTACCATTATGATAACTTAATTAGGGAAAATGCACTAGGATGTGTAAATTTATTCAGTTTTTTAAATCTTTCTCAACGTTTTTTAAATCATAAAACAAAAAAATTATACCCTTGACCTCTGCTTTACCTCACTTGAGTATTCAAATTTACTTAATTTTGAAATTGATGAATTCTTAGTTCCTCTTGATAAACATCATGACGCTGGTGCCTCTAATATTGTCTCACAAAATGTTAGTATTTTTGAACCCAATTCAGATAATAGAAACTTTTACAAAGCAGATTTTGAGTAGAGAAATAGAAAATTACATAGTTTTGATTGGACTCAAACTTTTACTGAAAACGATATTGAATCAAAAACCAAACTGTTACTCCAAGTTACATGAAATAATAGACGAAAATGTTCCCAGTCAAAGTCAGACAAAAAATCTACTTATTCAAAATGGTTCTCGTTTGAACTTATTAAAACTTTTATAAGAAAAAAGAAATCTCATAAGATTTAGATATCGTCTGACCTTGAAGACGATTATATTGAATTTAAAAAACTCAGGGCTAAATGTATAAGACTTTCCAGAATCGACAAAAAAAAATATTTTAATGAAATCGAAAAAAAGTCTTCAAGAAATTCTAAGTAATTTTGAAAATATATTCATGACTTATCTAAATCAAATGGAGTTCCTGAATTTGTCAACTACAAGGAATATACTTCTGCCTCAACCACTGAAACCTGTGATCTTTTTGCAACATACTTCAAGTTCACTAACTCATCTACTAGTGATTTTAGTGACTGTGATTTTCTGGATAATCTAGGTTGTGATAGTTCAAACATTGTGATAACTAATAACGATTTAGTTTTAGCTCTTGAAAAGTTAGGTGATAGTGTTTCCCTTGGAAATGATGATATACCAGAAGTTTTTGTGAATAAGTGTGCCTGTAATTTGATTAAACCATTGTTTTATTGTACATATTGTTTTATTCAACAGTTCATTAAAATATGGTATATTTCCTATGATATGGAAAAAGTCATTTATTACTCCTATTTTTAAGGCTGGATATAAGACAAACGTTGAGAATTATAGACCGATCTCTATACTTGGTACTTTGCCAAGTTGTTTGATGCAATAGTCTACTCTAAATTATGTAATCTATTTATTGGTAAAATTGTCACAGAGCAACATGGTTTTTTACAGGGTAAGTCTACTTTGACAAATTTAGTTGATTACACTGATTATATTGCCGAAACCTTAAATGAGTCTTATCAAGTTGATTCTATTTATTTAGATTTAAAAAAAGCCTTTGACTGTGTTAATCATTCCATTCTTATTAGAAAATTGTTTAATCTGGGAGTAAAGGGTAGTCTATTAAGTTGGTTTAAGTCATATGTAAGTAATCGAGAACAGATTGTGAGAATTAGAGGAAATAAGTCTGATCCAATTTTGGTTTCCTCTGGTGTTCCTCAGGGTTACAACTTGGAACCACTGTTACTTATCATTTTTATTAATGATTTAAGTAAAAATATAAAATTTTCTAAAATCCTCATTTTTGCTGATGATGTAAAGTTATTTTGTACTGTAAAATCACCACTTGATCAGTCAAGGCTTCAGAAAGACTTAAATTCTGTCATGGATTTGTCTGTTGCTAGAGACCTTAGTATTAATACTGATAAAAGTTCTTTTATTACTTTTCACAGGGGAAAGAATTTCTTTGATACTTAGTCGATCGTAAAAACTTAAAGAGAGTTACCGAACAGAAAGATTTGGGAATTATATACCAAGATAATTTTCAATTTAGTAAACAAGTACAAAACACAGTCAATAAGGCTTTTAAGGTGCTTGGTTTTGTTATTAGATCCTCACAAAAGTTTAAAATAGGCACTGTGATTCAACTCTATAAGATATTAGTCAGAACGATTTTGCTCCATAATACTCAGGTTTGGTCTCCACACTATGAAAACTCTAACAAAATGCTAGAATCTGTTCAACATAAGTTTTTTAGATATTTATCATTTAGAATGGGTGTAGCAATAATAAATCACGATAACAGAACTTTTGCAAAGTCTGTCAATTTGTGTACTAAAAAGTCACTTCATAATTATTATGACTTATTGTTAGTTAAGAAAATTTTATCTATGTCTGATGCTTCAGATTGTAATTTACCGTTATCTGATTTATTTACTACTAGAGAGTTAACTTACTCCTTAAGGGATAAACGTGTGTGGAGCACGATTCAAAAATGCACAATTGTAGGTAGAGGGTTAGGTATCTATTAAATAAGAACGAAGAGTGGAAATGATGTTAGTTCCAAGGCTATAAACAGGTCTAGGAAGATAAAAAACAAAAAACTGAACTAATGGTAGAAACGAAAGTAGACACAAGAATGAGAACAGCATACGTTCGAAGTTACAAAAGGAAGTATGAAAATAATAACAAAGTAAAGGAGGCTGCACATGGCTGGAAACTGGTGTCGTAAGGTAAACTTCGATATCAACCAGGGTAAGTTAATTGGGAGAAACCTAGGTAAAAAAAAATGTTGATAACAAATGAAAACAGATGTAGGAAACATTTGTCAAAAAGGTTAAAAAACTGTGTGGGCAAAAGTTAAGAAGAACAATAGAAACGATAGTATTCACAAAGACGAGAACAAAGATTCAGAGTTAGAAACCAAAGCATGAAAAAACAACAGTAAACGCCAAAAATTGAAGCAAGTAGATTCATGTGAAAGAGACTAGATAAAAAAATTATTGTTTACAATTGTCACAATCAGCATAGGAACAATATTGGGCAAAAGTGTACATATAAGCGTAGGTTCAAAGTTACAAACGTAATGACAAGTGGAGGTACGGGAGTAGGTACAATGTAGTTACAAGAGTAGTTATCAAGTTTTAACCAATGCTATGAACAAGGTTTGTTATAAGGGTATTTACAGTAGTAAGCACAAGAGGATAAAAAAATATTATACACAAGGCTAGATTCAGTGTTAAAAAGTTAAATAAAAAAAAAGAGCTAGAGTTAGCATAGGAGTAGAGACAGATGTAGAAACAAATGCATGTGAAGAAGGTTGAGCGTTAGAAGCATATTCCTGGGTAAGAGCCTAGTTATGAAAAGCAGAAAGTGCAACGGTAAGAACAAGGGTAGTTACAAGGGTTTAGAGTAAGATGAAAGGTAGGAACAAAGGCAGGATTAAAATAAGGTGCGGTTGTAGTCTCAAGCTATAAGAGTAGAAACAATGGTATGTATCAGAGTAGGTACAGAGGTAGACCCAAGAGTATGTGTATAAGTGCAGGTACAAGTGTAGATTCGAGCATAAAATTCTGGGGGGTTGGCGAGCAGAGCGAGCAGGAGGGTACTCCCATAGTATATATATGTATATATATATATACACTAGGAGGAACTTGCTCGCTTTGCTCACCAAACCCCAGAAAAATTCAATTAAAAGTAAAAGAAAATATGAAAGAATGTAACATTTTTGCTGTGTGTTTTTAGGGCGTAAGACCTTCTTTGGCCAAGTTTCATTAGGATGAAACTGAAAAAAAATATATAAAAAAATTAAATAATAAGTAAAAACTTCCACAAGCCTTTCAAAAATGTTAAATATAAGATTTTTTGATTGTTTTGAGGTACTCCTCAGAAGGAAATTTTAAAATTACGACTCCTCTGGGAGAAGCTCCTACAAACATGTTAAATATAGTGTTTTTTGACAGTTTTAAGGTGCTCATACAGGAAAAGCATTTGAAATTGCGGCTCCTCCAGGAGAAGCTTGATAAAGGTGATATATATAAGGTTTTTTTGACCGTTTTGAGGTGCTCCTCCAGGAGGAGCTCTCAAAATTACGGCTCCTTTGGGAAGAGCCCCATCAAAAATCTTAAATATAAAGTTGTTTGACGTTTTGAGGGGCTCCTCCGGAAGGAGCTTTGAAAATTACGGCACCTTAAAATTTTCAAAAAACCTTATATTTAAGGTAGTTCCCAAAAAAATTGAGTTTCTTAAAAAATCTCTAAAACTTTGCACAGAGGTAGATTTTTGAGTCGTGCACACCCTGTTATTTTTCTTATACCCCCAAGCCATACTTAATTTTGAGATATTGGGCTCAGAAGTTTCAATTTTTAACATGGGATTCCTATGATGAGCGTAAAAATTCGTAAAAATTTGAAGGTTATTCTCGGATAGCAAACTTAATTTTCTTAAAATCTTATACATAATTACAAGTGTTTGTCCGTATGTTTACGCATAACTAAAAAAGTTCTTTACCGATTTACTTGAAACTTTAAGGGTTTATTTCTTATGTTTCAAGGAAGGTTTTAAGCCAAACCGGAGTTCAATATCCTTATTAGAAAAAAAGTTACGACTAAAAAACATAAAATTTGACTTTTTCGAGATTTTGACCAAAAACATGTTCCCGTATGTTCGTGCACAACTTAAAAAGTTCTTAACTGATTCACTTGAAACTTTAAAGGTTTATTTCTTATGTTTCAAGGAAGGTTTGAGGCCAAAAAAACATCCGCGCATAAGTCAAAAAGTTTTAATCTTTATTACTTAAAACGTATGATCTACTAAAAACTCATGAGAATATATGGTCTGCAATTTCATTAAAAAAAAGGTTGGTCCGTACACCGAAAAGTTGGTCTGCATACTCAAATTCAAAAGTCTCCGCCTTCCTTTCTGAGTCTACTTAATATTCATCCAGTAGAACCTTCAATCGACAGTCAGTGTTTACGTTTCGTTAATCCCAAACCATTACAAGGGTTTGACCGTATGTGTACGCATAACTCAAAAAGTTCTTAGCCGATCAGTTCCAAATCATTGCAGTAGTTCTGGAGTTTTTTTGTTTTAAGTGTATTTATTGTGTTCTTAACTTTATTTCAGTGTCCTTATCTTTTTTCTAAATCCATACGCAGATGTATGCGAAGCTGCAGAGGGCATGCTACTATTTTTATAAAACAGGTTTTCTTGTAGGGCAAGATCTAAGAAATCGTATCGTACAAAGATAAACATAGCAAGCGACACTAATTTCTGAGATAATGAGTCGAAAAGAATGAAAAATGTATGATTTTAGCATAATTTGGAGCAGCGGCGGCGACGACGGTGCGTGGCGTCAGAGTGGGGGTAACGAGCGTCTATAACTATATTTTAGGTTAGCTATATATACGCTTCGGAACAACCTTAACATGTTTCAAGGGGCTCTTCCTGGATATGACTATATAATATTGGAAGATATACAAGAATCTATTTGCTCCATACAGGTTAGTAGCACCACCTCGAATTTAGAGCCGGATTTTTCTATAAGTGTTGTCGCCAGCGCTAGGCCACCTCGAATTTACAGCGCGGATTTTCCTGCAACTGTTGTCGCGGACGAATTCGCACAGAGCGAATACCTCGCTGTGCTCACGCTTGCTCGGTTAAATATTAATTTGAATGTAATGAAACTTTAATATCTTGATTATTTTAAGTCAAATTCATATATATATATATATACTAGGGGTGTACCCCCCCTGCTCGGTCCACTCACCAACCCCCCAGAATTTTATGCTTTTATCTACACTTGTACCTACACTTATACAAATACTCTTGGGTCTACCTCTGTGCCTACTCTGATACATACACCGTACCTACCCTTGTCATTACGTTTGTAACTTTGAACCTACGCTTATATGTACATTTTTGCTTAATATTGTTCGTATGTTGATTGTGACAATTGTAACCAACAATTTTTTACCTAGTCTCCTTCACATGAATCTACTTGCTTCAATTTTGGTGTTTACTGTTGTTTTTTATTTTTGTCATGCTTTGGTTTCTAACTCTGAACCTGTTCTGATCTTTGTGAATACTATCGTTTCTATTGTTCTTCTTAAATCTTTTTGTAATTACAATCGTGAAACTAGTCTTCTTCATACACTTTTGCCCACACAGTTCTCTAACTTTTTTGACAAATATTTCCTACATCCGTTTACATTTGTTATCAACATTTTTTTTACCTAGGTTTCTCCCAACTAACCTACCCTGATTGATATCGAGGTTTACCTTACGACACCAGTTTCCAGCCATGTGCAGCCTCTTTTACTTTGTTATTATTTTTATACTTCAATTTGTAACTTTGAGCGTATGTTGTTCTTATTCTTGTGCCTAGTTTCGTTTCTACCATTAGTTCAGTTTTTTCTTTTTTATCTTTCTGGACCTGCTTAAAGCCTTGGAACTAACATCATTTCCACTCTTTGCTCTTACATAATAGATACGTAACCCTCTACCAACAATTGTGCCTACCCTTCTGCCTACTATTGTATATTTTTGAATACGTTGTCTTGTTCATGAAATTATTTATACCTTTAAACATACTCTTGTAGATACCCTTTTTTGATGTCTCCTGACTACTCTTAGGGTTATATTCATGAAATTATTTATACCTTGTAACGGGGTATTTCTTAAGAAAAGGGCCTCCCTTAAATAATTAACGGAGTTTCCCGGGCCCTCCCGTTACAAGAAAATTTTTCATAAAACTCTAGGGGAAAACTCCTTAATCTGGGGTCAGGGTTTCCACGGAGAGAAAACCTCCGGGAACGGTTGGTGAGCTAGAGAGAGAGAAAATAAATTATTACAAAAATTTTAGGTGAAATTTGATTTTTATTCTTGTCTACAAAAATAAAAAAAAATCAAGTCTACAATTACAAAAAATAAAATTTTAATTTGAGAACAAAGGAATTAAACAAACTATAAAATAGTCTACAAAATGGCGGGTAACGACGCCGCGCCAAGACAAAAAAAAAAAAAACTCTATCGAATTTAATAAACTTTTAATAATAGCCAAACAGAATTCTCATTTATCGTGCAATGTACAAAATTTCCGGAAAACCATGCTTTATAAAGTTTCCAATAAAATAAAACAAAAACCTTACGTTACAAAAATTTCAACCAAAATTCTCTGATGCCCCCAAATGGCTACTCTCTGTTTTTCAACTCTCGGTATTGCAAGAAGGAAATAACCCAAGTCTTCGAATTCTTCTTGTACCTAGCTGTAAATAAAGAAAAAAAAAAATGTCTACAACTCAACTAAAGAAAATGAGGAAAAGGGAACTTAGGAAAAAGTCTACTCAAAGAAACTAAAAAAATCACACTCTCAAACACTACCTCACGCTGTGGCTACTGAGAACAGAGTGACACTCCCTGCGTCTCTCTGACTCGACTTCCTTCTTCACCATCCCCTCCAAACACTCTCCACCAATCAACAAAAATCAATCCAATTAAGCCTCATTCATACTCGAGGAACAGTCATTTGTCCACCAATCAGACACATTCACGCCACAACACCCAATCACGCTCCCGTCTACAATCTTCCGGTGGCGATCGCCACGCCACCTATAGCACGCGCGAAAATCCAAAATAAGAATAAAAATAATGCACACGAGGCACTCACTGCGTTACCCTATCCCTCGCGCACATACTCTCTCTCTCGCTCTCTCCCATATGCACACATTGTTCGCGCAACGTACACACAAAAAAAAAAATAAAGTCTCACTCACGCCCGTGTCTACTGTGGTGAGTGTGCGCGCACGTGCTTGGCGACGCAGTTGCGTCGTCTGCCGACACGCGCCGCGCACCTCCTCCGTCGCCGAAAACTCCCCGACGGAGAAATCGAACCCGTGTGTGGTGTATGTGTGTGTACGTGCGCGCCCTGGGCCGGGAGAGCCTTCCCGGGTGGTGAACATGTGTGTGTGTGTATGTGTCGTGCGCGCGCCGGATGCTCGTGCTGCTGCAACAGCAGCGTCCAGCCGACGGCGATCGTCGCCACGTGGTCGGCTTCTGCTGCGCGAGAAAGTGGCATGATTATCACCTGGGAAAATAAACAAACAAATTAATTATTTCATTGTTTCCCAGGTGACCTGACACTGCCAGGTAAGAAAAAATAATTTACGAGGGATTCACTCCCTCGCAACCTTTAAGCATACTCTTGTGGATACCCTTTTATGATGTCTTCTGACTACTCTTAGGGTTATATTTGTTTCTAACACTGTGATAACCTTGTAACTTTGAACCCATCCCTGTAACAATAATCGTGACTATCATTGTTTACGTCTTAGTTCTTGCAATTGTAAAAATCTTTTTCGTTAACTATCCTTCTACTCATGCACCTACTCTAGTTTCTGTTATAATATTTTTTATATGCTATTGACCTCTGCCGTTACTTTACCTTTTAATTCCTTTTTTTAAGTACTGCCGACTATCTCTGTTTACTACTAGTTACTTTTTACATTTCTATAGTGGCATAGCTGATAACATAAATGCATGGGATGCTTAATTTAACTTAACTTCAAACAATAAAACTTAAAGCAAAAATAAATTAAATATAATGACCTTGTGCTTTGTGACTCTTCCTCACTGTCACTTATAGTGATAACTGAAACTGTTGGTGAAGGGGTATCATGAATAGTAATGGTCTGCTGTTTTTTGTAAAGCCCTTGGGCTTCAGGTTGTTGCTGGTGTGAATTATTTGATTGATCATGTTTAGTTACTGTTTGATTATGTTGAATTGAAGACTGGGATAAAGATTGTACTGGCCATAAAGATGATACATCTATTATTGACGGCGAAGTGGGTTGTCTATTGCGGATGTTGCTCGGAGGGGTACTCTCCTTGACCCGCTTTTTTACTGGACTTAATTGCTGCTGCTCTTTTTTATGTTCGTAATTTCTATACTGTGATTGCTGGGATATATTTAGGTGGTGTTGGTGATTCTTGTTCACACTACGCTTACCCCAAGTCTGAGGCGTTACATGATCTACCAAGGCACTGGAATTGTACACTTCAGTAACAGGAAATACAGCTCTCTGATCCTGTAAAATGAGAGAAAAGTTAAAGTTTAACAATAAATTTGCTTAAATCAGTTAAAAGTGAGATGTCAAAAAAACAAATCTTAAAAAAAAAGAACGCGAGTTTTCACGTTCGACTGCACAATCAAAATATCATTATGGGCTCAACATTTTATTTGTGCTCCTATTGGTTAACTATAGGCTCGCGTTCACGCGCTTCAATTCAACCAATCCAAATAAATATTGCTCAATTGCAATCACTTGAATGAGAAAGAGTCTCTCCAACCGCCCGATAAAACGTACGTTTAGTGAACGTACGTTCACCTTCGAACGTACTTTCAGGGTGGAAAATGAACGTACGTTCACATCCGAACGTACGTTCAGGATAGAAAATGAACGTACGTTCAGAATGAAAAATGAGATATATTGGATCAAAGGTTAAAGCTAGTATCAAGTATATTATTAATCGTATTATTAATTGCAAGATAGTATTAAATGTAGCTTTTTTATACAAACTTAAGATATTCATTTTGGATTTAAGACTAAACCTATTTTTGGGACAAATCTAGCAAGGGTATTTTAGATTCAAGATACAAAACTTTTATCCTAGCAAACCTAGGTTTGCGTAGATACTAGGTTTAACCTTCAATCCAATAACCCATCCTATATAACCCTCCTAGGTTCACGTGGATACTAGCTTTAACCTTTAATCCAATACCTCATTTCCTACCCATGGACACATAGAAGGAGACGACCAAGGAGTATTTCTGCAAGTGCCAGAACTGCAGAAACGGAAAGGAAGCACGTCCAGCATCGGCAGCGCCGGAAGTGAGTGCAGCAATGTCACGGCTGACGACCGGCGTAACGATGAGGAGGATTGGAAGAATCTACTTCAAGGTCGAGAAGAGGAGAAAATCTTGGAACTGATTGAACAGCAGGCGAATCTGATGATGGAATCCTGCAATAAGCAAAAAGGGGTCAACGTGACAATCAAAAAGGATTTGAAGATAGTCGCAAGATTGGCAGGAGAGGCACTGGAGAAACACAAAGAGGGTGAGGAGAGGGAACGAAGTTACCAAAAGGGTCTCCAGAGCACGGAGGAAGGCAGGGTGAACAGGGTGAGCTGCAGGGCTCAGAAAAGTACAGGGTCAGCTGATGCGGGACGCAGTCCTCTCTGCTTCTCGAGCAAGAGACGAGACCGAGGGAAAACCTTCCCATGAGGTCAAGAAGAGGAAGAGGAGTGACGGCACAGCTTCACCCAAAAAGGCTGAACAAATCGTCGGAGAGGCGAAGAAAAAAAAAGGCAGGAAGAAGCGCCAGCAGGCGAAGAGCAGTAAGGGCACCAGCATGGCCAGTATTCTGGTTATAAAAGTCGGCATAGGCCAAACCTACTCTAGTGTATTATCAACGATGAAGGAGAAAATTAAAACACCAGAAGATGAGGAAATTATAACTGGTGTCAGCAAAACTGAAATGAGAGATATACTCCTGCGTCTCGACCGTGGACTCGAACTGAAGACTTCAAAAATTTGTTTAGAAAAAATGTAGTTCAGCGATATGAATATTGTTTTATTTGAACGCAGTATGCAGCCACTAGGTGGTGATTTATATATTTATTTATTTATTTATTTTCATCATCAACGGACATTAATGTCCTTTAATACATAATTAATTATATACATTTCATCAATAACAACTTTCTTATTCAAATGTCAAAAATTTAGAATTAATATATTTCTTAAATAAACTAATATAATTACAATTTCTCGTATCAACAGATAAACTATTCCAACCTCTCTTCAATTTGTTCGTAACAGAATAATATAAAAAATTTGTTTTACAATTTGATTCAACCAATTCCCTAGGATTTCTTATATTGAATCGAATATTTTTAATCGGAAATAAGTCAATCATATCAGCCTGAGTAGAGTACAAGTTTCTAACAGCTTTGAAAGTAAAAACATGATCATTTATTTCGTGCAATGATTTTATAGATGCAACTGAATACTTCCTAGCTATGCTTTCATAATCGTGTGATATTTTATTTAATGGATTTCCATCCCTAAAATCCAAATACCTCAAAAACTTATGATTCACCTTTTCAAGTTTATGAATATCAACGTTATAATTTGGTGTCCATATAGGTGAACAGTAAGAGCACCCTGGTGAACAGTAAGCGTCCTCTCTTTGTTAGTATCTTAAATTCATAAAATGAATTTTCTTTTGTACTGCAAATTTTTGATACCTCAATAAAAAATTCCTAATACCAGACGCCATTACGTAGTTAGTTCTTAAATAGTTTCAGGTACTTTTTAAAATTTATTATAAACTTAGATTGTAGTAGATGAATTCTAAAAAATTGAAGAGCAAAGAAGATGAATAAATTTAATTGTACAAAAAAAAGGGTAAAAAAATGCGTTTTCTTTTGAGTGACGCACAGTGAACGGATCCGAAAATCGTTGGAAAGAATCTATTTAAATGAAGGAAAATAAAGCTAGAGAGAAGCGGTCAACGACAATCAAAAGCTAATTTAATAACAATCATAGGAAAAATATAAAAGTTATAGGTTTTCCATTTCTAACCTGAAAAAAATGCAGAAAAAAAAATCACTAATGTGTAATTTTCGTCCAAAATCTGAAAAGAACGAATACGATTGTAAAATCAATTTTTTTTTTAGTTTATGGGAAAAATAAATGATTTTATGAACATTTCTTCTACTGATTTTAATTAAACATGTTTAAATCGTAATTATCGATAAAACAAAATATTTTTTAAACATAAAATTCATGTAACTTCATAAAATATACTATGTAATTAAAATATAATACGTAAAAAATGATCAAAATTATACAACCCCATAACTGAATTCGTCAGACCTCTACAACCCAATAACCGAAATCATCAGGCTCTTACAACCCTATAACTGAATTTGTCAGACTTCTACAACCCAATAACCGAATTCATCAGGCTCTTCCAACTCCATAACCAAATTCGTCAATTTCCTACAACCCTATAACTTAATTCATCAACCTTCTATCCTTTAAACATACAACTCCATAACCAAATTCATCAGATTCTTACAACCCCATAACCGAATTGATCAGACTCCTACAATCCATAACTGAATTCGTCAAATACTTACAATCCTATAACCATATTCGTCAAACTCCTACACTACTCCATAATAGAATTTGTCATACTTCTACAACCCTAACTTCGAAATCATCAGACTTTTATTACCTATAAAAGAATTCATTAGACTTCTACAACCCCCTTACCGAATAAATAAAGCTTCTGAAACCAATAATCAAACTTGTTAGACTTCTACACACTCATAACTAAATTCTTTAAACTTCTATTTATTCTTCAAGCCTACAACTCCTTAACCGAATTCGTCAGACTTTTACAACCCATAATTAAATTCATGAGACTTCTGCATATTCCTTAAGCCTAAAACCCTATAACCAGGACTTCTTAAACTCCATATCTTAATTCGTTAGATTTCTAAGTATTCCTCAAGTCTACAATCCCGTTAACTGAAATCGTTTAAATTCTACAACCATATTCATCAAGCTCCTACAACCCTGCAACCAAATTTATCAGACTTTTACAACCCTATACTTGTACTTATCGTACTTGTAGAACCTAACAGAATTCCCTTTATTTCTACAACCCCATAACTGAACTCATCTGACAAAAAAAAAAATTGATTGAAATCAACAAAATTCGTAAAACAACGATGTCTCATGTCATTTTGATTGTTGTGCACTTTGTATTACTATTGCATTCTTTTTGCACTTTATCGTGGAATTCATTCAACTTTTTTTTTATAATTATTTGCTGTGTAACAAGAATTATCAATGATCCACCAAATCATAGATTTTTAGACTTAATGAAAATGTGACAAATATACTTCTAGGGTTATATAGTTCTGACGAATTCATTTATGGGATTATAGGCTTGAGAATTACATATAAAGGACGTATTTGGTTATAAGATTTTGAGCGTTTAACAAATTCAGTTATGTAGTTGTAGGAATCTGATCAATTAAGTTATGAGGTTGTAAGAGCCTGATCAAAATGGTAATGGGATTGCAAGTTTGAGGAATAAAAGGCTGATGAATTCGGTTATGGAGTTAAAGGGATTCGGCTAATTCAGTTATGGGGTTGTAGAAGTCTGACGAATTCTTTTATAGGTTGTAGAAGTTAGATAAGTTTGAGTATAGGGTTGAAGAAGTCAGACAAATTCTATGATGGGGTTGTGTAGGAATCTGATGAATATGATTATAGGGTTGTGGGTGTTTGACGATTTCAGTTATGGAGTTATAGGAGCTTGATGAATTTGGATATGCAGTTGTAAAGGTCTAACGAATCTAGTTATGGGGTTGCAAAGGCATATAAAGTTAATCATGAGATTGCAGGAGCTAGACAGGTTCTAAGAGTCTGATGAATTCGGCTATAGGGTTGTAGGAGTATATCAAAAATTTCTATAGGGTTGTAAAATTATGACAAATCCATTCAACAGGGTTGTAGGATTGAGGAATACATAGAAGTCTAACGAATCAAGCTATGGGGTTTTAGAAGTCCTATTTAGACTTCTATTCCTAAAGTCTGCAAACCCATAACCAAATTCGTCAGAATTCTACAACCCCATAACTGAGTCCGTCAATATTCTACAACCCTATAAGTGATCGCAAATCCAACAACAATCCATTCTTCAAGCCTACAACCTCATAATTGAATTTTTTATACTCCTGCAACTCTATATTCGAATTGATCAGACTTCAACAACTTTATAATTCGACTCAGCAAACTCCAATTACATGCCTGAATTCACCAACCTTCTATTCCTCAAGCTAAAAACTCTATAACCTAATTCGTTTTATTTCTACAATTTATTTCGATTATTTTTTTACAATCATCTTCTTTATCAGATTTAACGCGTCCACAAGTTCAATAATTTCCGAGTATGCCATACTTTTCGTAACAAAAGATGGTCAGGACAAGCTAAATCACTTCAAATTAAAGTGGTTAAAAATTGTCCTTAAGAATTTTTGAAATGTTTCCAAGTATTGAAAACTTCCAACAATCGAAATTTCAATTGCCGAATATATTTTACATAGAGAGAAAATAAATTTTCTTTCGGTAGACAAAAAAAATTCCAATGATAGAAAACTTCCATTTATTGCCGATTCTAATTATAAAGTTTACGCAGTAAAAATGTATTTAAAAGATAATAGCAATGAACAATTATTTTAGAAAGATAATACATGGAAAACAAAGTTTTGATCCTAGTTGATAATTGTACGAATTATTTTAAAAGATTGTGAAATTTTTGGAATGATCCGATGAATTTGTGAGTATCACAAAATGATCCTTATAATCATTTTTAAAGATCCCAAAGATTCATAAAATGATCATAAGGCTCATCTTTATCATTTTTTTTTTTTTTTTTTTTTTTTTTTTTACCATAAGTCTAAAAACCAATGATTTAGATCATTGATAATTCTTTACGAATTTTGTTGATTTTAATCAATTTTTTTTGTCAGATGAGTTGGGTTATGGGGTTGTAGAAGTAAAGGGAAATCCGTTAGGTTCTACAAATACGACAAGTTCAAGTATGGGGTTGTGGAAGTCTGATAAATTTGGTCGCAAGATTGTAGGGGCTTGATGAATATGGTTGTAAAATTAAAACTATTTCAGTTAACGGGGTTGTAGACTTGAGAAATACTGAGAACTCTAACGAATTAAGATATGGAGTTTTAGAAGTGCTGGTTATGGGGTTTTAGGCTTAAGGAATATGCAGAAGTCTCATGAATTTAATTATGGGTTGTAAAAGTCTGACAAATTCGGTTAAGGAGTTGTAGGCTTGAAGAATAAATAGAAGTCTAAAGAATTTAGTTATGAGTGTGTAGAAGTCTAACAAGTTTGCTTATTGGTTTCAGAAGCTTTATTAATTCGGTTATGGGGTTGTAGAAGTCTAATGAATTCTTTTATAGGTTATAGAAGTCTGATGATTTCGAAGTTAGGGTTGTAGAAGTATGACAAATTCTATTATGGGGTTGTGTAGGAGTTTGACGAACATGGTTATAGGATTGTGGGTATTTGACGAATTCAGTTATGGGTTGTAGGAGTCTGATCAATTTGGTTATGGAGTTGTATGTTTGAAGGATTGAAGGTTGATGAATTAAGTTATAGGGTTGTAGGAAATTGACGCATTTGGTTATGGAGTTGGAAGAGCCTGATGAATTCGGTTATTGGGTTGTAGAAGTCTGACGAATTCAGTTATAGGGTTGTAAGAGCCTGATGAATTTGGTTATTGGGTTGTAGAAGTCTGACGAATTCAGTTATAGGGTTGTAAGAGCCTGATAATTTCGATTATTGGGTTGTAGAAGTCTGACGAATTCAGTTATGGGGTTGTATGATTTTTTACATTTTTCACGTAATATATTTTAATTACATAGTATATTTTATGAAGTTACATGAATTTTATGTTTAAAAAATAGTTTGTTTTATCGATAATTACGATTTAAACATGTTTAATTAAAAACAGTAGAAGAAATGTTTATAGAATCATTTATTTTTGCCATAAACTAAAAAAAAATTTATTTTACAATCGTATTCGTTCTTTTCAGATTTTGGACGAAAATTACACATTCGTGATTTTTTTTTTTTTCTGCATTTTTTTCAGGTTAGGAATGGAAAACCTATAATTTTTATATTTTTCCTATGATTGTTATTAAATTAGCTTTTGATTGTCGTTGACCACATCTCTCTAGCTTTATTTTCCTTCATATAAATAGATTCTTTCCAACGATTTTCGGATCCGTTCACTGTGTGACGGCTAAAAATTCGATAATAGAGGTCTGAAACTCGGCCGAGAGATTTATTTATCAATGACTTGCTTGTGAGATTTTGAATGAATCTTGAATATTACGTCCCAGATATCTCGCAATATAGTCAAAAGAAAGAGTGAAAAATGGTTTCTTTTTTTTATGCCATGACCTGAGATTTGATGATGAGGACCTGAAATTTCATCGAGAGCTTTGTTTTTTGATGATGTATCGTGTCATATATTTTTTTACAAGATCCCGATTGAATTTTGATTATTGAAACCTACATGTCTCGCAATAGTTAAAAAAAAATAACGTTTTTTTTCGTCATAACGGATTTGAAGCGCTCTAAAAGTATTTAAAAACAGGGAAAAAATAACATAAAGGATATTTCGATTCTTTGATTCAAGACAAAGTTATAATTTCTTGGCCGATTTTGTTGAAAATGCATAATCAAAAAGTTACTGTGAAAAAAGGTCGAAAAGTACTTGAAAATATAGTAAAAAAAAAGGGTAAAAAAGTTTTTTTTTTGATGCCATGACCTCAAATTTGATGATAGAGATCTAAAATTTGGCAGAGAGCTTCCTTTTTGAAAGATCTTTCGGATGATATATATTATGTAAGGGTTCCGATCGAACCCTCCATATCCCACTCAACTTTACCTTGTAATTATATTAATTTTAAATCGTCATTTTCATAAGACTTCGAGGCTCTTGCGGCAATATTAAAAAAGGGGAAAATTTTTTTTTTTGGTGCCAAAGCTTCTTTTTTATCATAAACAAAAAAGTGGAGGGGGGGGGGGGAGCAAGCCGGAGTAGTTTGGGAAATAAGGGACACCCTAGTGAACAGTATAACAACTTAGGGAGAACTTAAGTTTTATATAAAAAAAAATTTGGCCTAAAAAGTGTCTTCAAAAAATTTGAAAAAATTTGTAAAGCTATTTTTTCTTCAAATACATGACATTTTTTCCAGAGATGTGTGTGAGTATGCTGAGTGTGTTTGTGGTGGAGCTGCAAAAAATTGCAGGATAACGAGAGAATTTTTTTCTTTGTTTTTTGTTGTTAATTGTCGTTGACAATAATTCTCTCGATATCCCACCCCACGCAGCAGCGGCTGGTAAAAGAAGGGGGCGGGGCCTATCACCGCATGAGTGTGCTGGCAAGTGGTCTGGAGCTTACGCTCGTGTAGTTTTTCTCTTTGTTCTCTGCTCTATTTTTTTTCGCGATTAATTTTTTTTAGGTGGAGATCATTGATCAGAATTCAGTTGGAATTCAGCAAGATTTTCTTTTCTTTTTTTTTTTCTTCTCCGTTTCTTTTCCTTTTTCTCTTTTTCCACGACCACGTCGGTGGAAATCGATACAATTTTTTTTTACACTACGTGTGCGAAGCGCATGTAAAGTTTGCGAATTTTATAGTGTGCATGTGTGAATGATCGGTAGTACGTAATGATGGATGCTAAGACGATAGACCAAGTGTGGTGGCCACGTGATGCTAATTACGACGATCCCGATATTGGGTAAGGGGCAATCGAGGACAAAGCTACTCTGTACAAGTGGTCCATAACGATCGACCCTAGGCATTTGGGCGTTTTTCTGAATAGTCTGGACCTGTTGGCGACGGGAGATGAATTCGACTAGAGGGGTCGATTATATAGGCGCCTCTGGGAAGAATACACAGAAAATGATTTTCTCCCAAACCCATTGGTGAAGGATGAGTTGGCTCTTCTCCGGCACAGGATAATATTGCGTCACCATTTTATGGAGAAGCAATTTACCACACCGCAGAATGGAGCCGGAACCGATCGACAGGAACAGTCGATGGATTTGACGGCGGGTCCGACGCCAAACGCAAATAGTTCACTGGCGGACAACACAGATGGAGATATGGCCCATGGTGGGTCGACAGGCACACAACAGGAAGATGCGGACACGGAACGACAGCCGCTGAAGGATTTGTTTATAAATCATTATTATAATTTAAGTATGCATAAGCAGGTTCGCAGCAACCTGACGGACAGTCATGCATCCAGAGAGCCAACCGAGACGGGGCAAATCAATTTTACCATTGACGGAGTGAGATATAGTGCACCGCGTAATGTATTGAAAGAATTTATGCAATCAATGTAGTCAATGGCAACAAAGTCAGACGAGCCTGCAAGAAGAACGTGCGTTAATATATCACGCACTGACACGACGACTAAAAGTGAAATCCCAAGGCTAAGCCCAAATGCAAGTACTCGAGCCCAAAGTGCGGGCGTGACAGTACGTAACCAGAGGGTAACATTCAACGAGGTGATGACCCAGCGGTTGCAGGACGTGACTGACATGAATTCAAGGTTAGACGTAAGTCATCGGCACTAAGCCATACCGCAAAGCACTAGGTTGCATGCGGGCGTGCAAAATAATGCCGATAAAGGCCGATTTGACACATGGAGAGAATACCCATGCACAGTGTCTCCAGGGCGAGAGGAATATACCAGCCCTGGGGGCGGGGGGCATGCAATGCATGGTGCCGAAGGTGCTTACACACAGCCTTTTGCAGGGTGGAGACTGGGACCCAGGGGAACGGATTTTTTTCCAGCGACCGATGGTCATCAGTCTCCAGGCAACTCATACTCATCTTCGTTACCTGCAAGTGTTGGTGTGGGCAAGACGATGCGTGGGTAGAGATTAAAATTCTCTGGAACCTCTACAGATAACATTGACGACTTTCTGCAAAGGGTGGAAGAGTGTCGTCTGCTGGACCGACTCAGTGACCAGGATGTGCTGGCCGCGCTCTGTGAGTTAACGACAGGGGTAGCGTTGCATTGGACACGACAGCACCGACACGAGTGGCCCACTTATACGCACTTTGTCATGGCAGCGAGAAGGCATTTTGGTGTAAATACAGATTTACAGGCGGCGCTGCGACATGAAGCTGAACGACGGACACAAGGTGAGGGTGAGCCGGTTATTAATTTTGTGACGTGCATACGGGCGATATTGGACAGATTAATACCGCGCCTAACCCCCACGGCAGAGTAAGATTTGATTTTTAGAAATCTACACCCTGATATTGGTAGAGTGTTACGTCGGAGTGCAATCGTGGACCTGAATTCGTTGATTGAGCAGACACAGGTGGCGGAAGGATCGATCACGTTACATCGATATTATAAACCACCATCATTGCCTGAAGAGTCAGTCATGCCTGAACTGGCTTTTAACCAAACTGCGAGAAATTTAGAGGTAAGGTGGCAGCAGTGAATCCCGGGCAGTTGGAGAATAACAGTATCAAAGAGCTCGTCGCCAAGGCCATGAGCGAGAGGTACGAGGAAATTAAGAGAGACCGGAAGGAACGAATGGGCGCCAAGGGCACGCAAAGCTCGAATAAACCCAAATTTCCAAAGAAACCGGCGAATCCACCGCCAAAACCTGCGGCATCTACCTCAAGCAAGAAGCCCGAGCCGAAGTGTGATAACAACGATAATAATGAGGGGAAATTAGCCCCTGCAGAGCAGGATAAAGAAAAGTTATACGGCTGGACTTGCAAGTTACCAGGTTACACAAGACGGACTTGTCCAAGGTGCAACCAGGGAAAAGGCAAGGGGGGCGAGAACTAAATGGTCCGTCTCGCCCCAACATCGACGCAAGACCTTGGTCGTGGAGATGGATGCAGATCTAACTGCTCAGGTGAATGAGCGAACGACAGAAGCAGGAGAAATTCCGGTGGCAGGTTCTAACCTGAATAGCGACTCGGGTCGTCGGTGGCTGCCAGTACATATAGGGGAATTTCGACTACGTACTCTGTTTGACCCCGGCGCAACCAGAACGATCGTTGGCAAATGTGGCGCTACGATCGCGTTTTATTTAGGGGTAGAAGTTGAGCCGACTTTTGGACCAGGCGCAAAAATGGCGAACAATTCGACAGCATCCGTGACTGGAAAAGTGGTTCTGCCGTTCGAAGTTGCCGGAATAAAAAAGTACATTATGGTGTGGATAATTCCCGACCTTGACGGTGACTGTTACCCTGGTACGGATTTCATCCATTGGTTTAATACAGTCCTTCAGCGTCCTTAAGGAAACTATTCCATAAGTATGTGGTGGATACATAAGTACCCATGTTCCCCGGAAAAAATAAAAAATGTTCCCCAGGAAATTTTTTTCGGCAAAAAAAAAGGACCGTCGTATTGAAGAGGTAACCAGAGAGTGACTGTGTTGGTGGGACAGTCGCAGCGCTTACCAACATTCTGCTAAGCCAGCAAGGTCTTGAAGGAAGAGTGGGGCAAGGGGTCTTGTTGTAGATAGGAGTATGATTTTCTTCTTTCCTAAGTTCCTGATCTATTATACTTATTTTTTTTTCTGAGTTGACAAGGTTGATAAGAATGAGTGCTAGTAACACTTGCTGCTGCTGCTAATTCCGATTAACAGTTTTATTTTTTTATTTTTTATTTTTTATTAATAATTTTGTAGGTGAATTTAAAATATTTCTTGAATTTTCAAAGTACTTAAGTTCTTGGTTGATTATACTTACCTTTTTTTTTTACTGAGTTGACAAGGTCGATATGATTTTTTTTTCAAGAATAAGAGAAGTGGTATAAGGTAAAACACCCAATAGTGGAACGTCTACAGCCGAATCGTGAAATTTTCCACTTAAAAAAAAAAAACTTCATGTATTTTTAGCAAAACTGAAATGTTATTGCTTACTTACACTATTAAAGAGTATATTCCAATCAAAATTTTATCCAATTAATGCTTAAATTATTTATTAAACAATATTTAAAAAAAAATTATAATAGCCCAAAAGTGGAATGGAGTATACCAGAAGTGGAACGTGTAAATCAAATGGGGATTGAAAAATCATACCCAAAAGTGGAATGCTCGAGAAGCAGTGTATAAAATATATTAAAATTTTCATAAAATGTCAACATTTGAAGCTTTAACATCAGTACAGTCTTCATTTATTCAGTTATTGACTTTTTTACGAGCTTTTTTATATGAAAGGAGAAGTTAATTTTGTTCACCTAGCAAGTAGCAGGCGTACCTACAGATTAAAAACTCTCTAACCTAAAAAGGTTAGGAATTTAGACATGATTTACACGTAGTTTTCACCATCAAATTCTAAACAAAACTTTATTTTACATTCAGGGCGTGGAATTGTTTAAGTATTTCTTAATTTTTATTACAAATTTCGACAATAAATGATACTAATGTATCGTTCCACTTCTGGTACGACGTAGTTGCAACTTCAAACTCGACGTGCAATATCCACGTTCCACTATTGGTATATGCATCCCACTTTTAGTCATGACTTTAGTGCTTAATTTAAATTTAAAAAAATGTTATTATTGCCCAGTTTTTACAGGAATATTTTTCTACAGCTCTATTAATAAGTTAAAAAAATAATTATGACCGTAAGATATTTTTTTATATTGAATTAAACAATTTAAAAATATCTGTTGCAAATTTGAATCATTTCAGCTTTCAGATTGACGCTAGATGTAAAAATTCATTATTTTTGAGGATTTTTTTCGAAGCAACCAAGTCAAAAAACAGTTTTGAAATGATTACTACCTATAGATAAAACATCCAAGATTACCAAATGATTTTTTTTTTTTTAACAAAAATTATTTATAAAAAAGCTATTATAACTTTTATAAACCGCTCCACCATTGGGCTATTTTTGACTTCATTCCACTATTAGGTGTTTTACCTTAATATGATCCTGTTTCGGCGCTGCTGCGCTAAGGGTGAACGAGCTGAGCTTTTAAATTATATATCTTTGATTTAGCTCGCACCGTAGTATGGGTAATTTTTTACTTCATTCGAGTTTTGACATTCGTACCATATTGAGTGACAACTTAAAAAAAAAATACAATAATGGCTCTAACTATCGTACATTTAAGTGGTGTATATTGCAATGTGTAATCAATATTGAAGAAGAGATCTTAATAAAAGATCTCTCGAGTGCCTCAAAAAAAAAACTTTTTTTTTCTAATAGTTCACATCAGTTTAGAAACCACTGTTTATTTATTCGAGAAATGATTATTCTCTAACACACAAGTGATGGTGACAGTGGGGGTTGCAATCAAGAAAAAAAATTCAACTAACAAGGAGAGGACCAGACATTTGGGTCATGGATTTGGCTAAAACTTGGTATATGGGTTCCAAATATGCCAAAAAGAAACCTCCAACTGTCAGTTTCTCTAAATGGGCCTTTTAAAGTCATGTTCTTTCTACATCCCATGTCACAAAATAAACATTTTATTAGCATTTTTCAATAAAAAGCTAATTTTGATCGGATTTTCAAAAAAATATTGCTCAGACCCTATTACACTTACAGAATTTCGGAACCTCGCATTTTTTTCGTCTTTCCAAGTACTTTTTGGAAAAAATTATTTGAGATTTTTTTTATATATTAGACCATGTAAAATTGAGATATTTAAAATGAAAAAAATGACGAAGAACATCTTAATTTTACATGGTCTAATTCATAAAAAAAAATCTGAAATAATTTTTTCCAAAAAAAACTTGGAAAGACGAAAAAAATGCGAGGTTCCGAAATTCTATAAGTGTAATAGGGTCTGAGCAATATTTTTTTGAAAATCTGATCAAAATTAGCTTTTTATTGAAAAATGCTAATAAAATGTTTATTTTGTGACATGGGATGTAGAGAGAACATGAGTTTAAAAGGCCCATTTAGAGAAACTGACACTTGGAGGTTTCTTTTTGACTTATTTGGAACCCATATACCAAGTTTTAGCCAAATGCATGACCCCCAAATGCCAACCTGAGATCAGAATACAGGCTAGCTTACGGCAAATATTGAGATAGCCTGAAATAATCCACCGACTTAAGGGACACAGTGTCCTTCTTCCCGAAGATTAACCGATTTTACAGACCCAAAGGTCAGCTGAAGATTGATTGTTTGGAGGTGGACACGACGGACACCACCATCCTGAACAGGGCGAACATCAACCTTGACAATGCCCTCGTTGGGGACGAGAAAGTCTTTATTCGATCGCCCACTGAGATCCTGAATGTTATGGGATCATACTTTGAGACAATCAACGCCCCACGTCTCACAAACTCCGGTACTGATCTCCGAGCCCAAGTAGATGCCGTCGTCGCAGAGCTATGCGCCAACTTCCAATTCAATCTGGACACGGGCGGGTTAATCACATATTTTTGCGAAGACAATCCTGCTACCTCTCCTCGCCAATTCTACGGCAGCATCATCTTTACTAATCCGAGGAAGATTGGTACCACCTTAGCAGGAAGGAAACGGTAGGAGCGTGCCTCATTAACCTAGAGAAAGTATTCGACTCGGTCTGGATCTCCGGTTTATTATACATCCTCCACAAGTTGGGCCTTCCGCTGGACTTTACTCAACTTATCTGGCACATGACCCAGAACCGTTCCTTCGTCCTTTGGGATGGAGAGAATACCTTGTCACTGATCTTCTCGATAATCGAGGGTCTGATGCAAGGGACCGTCAAGTCTCCCGAGTTATTCAACATCTTCACGTATAACCTTTCCCTACTGTTTGGTATGAACTCAGGGAACGGAATTTACTCGGTGTCCTTCGCAGACGACTTCTACATCATGGTTGCCCACCGTAGTCCTCGCAGAATCCAAGAACTCCTCGAGAGATTAGTCAATCTCATAGACAAACACTATCAGTCATGGAATTTAAAGAGCAACCCAGCCAAGTTCGAGACTATCCTCTTTCATCCGCCTCTTCGTTTCTTAGGTCAAAATGTCCGTAACGAGATCAAAAATTTCAAGATCAAGGTGTACCGTGAACCAAAGGACTTCGTCATCGAACCCGAGAAGACTGTAAAGTACCTGGGCATCCACCTGGAGTACCTCCTACGGCTCAACGTCCATACGACCGAGCAATTAAGAAAGGCAAAAACCGCTTTCAAAGCACACAGCCGTCTCTTCTTCGATAAAGCTCTATCGAACAAGGCCAAACTGATCTGCTACATGCTGCTCATCCGTCCTTTACTTACGCGCCAATTCTCTGAAATACCTGCGCATCGACGATGGAAAAGCTGCGTAAGTTCAAAAGATCCTGTCTCCGAGCTTGCCTTCACCTGTACCGCAAGAAGGACAGTAAGCGATTCGCGAGTAATAAGATCCTCTACAACAGGGCCGGCATCCCTAGGATCGACTCGTTCGTGATTAAGTTATCGAGAGACTATTTCGCTAGGTTGCCCGACATCGACAACAAATACCTGAAGGAGTTCAGCCGAATGGACAAGAGACGCTGCGAAGAAGAGGCCACCACAGGCTACCTCCACCTTCACGCCTTCATGTACTTCGATCAGTTTGGATGCATACAAGACGAAAATAACGTACCAATCCTGTACCACTCCCGCCGTCACCCGTCGAACAAGACCATAGACCCAATCGCCACCACTAACCTGATCAATTACAGCTACTCCAAGTACTTACCTGACAGGGACGTCAGCGATGGATACAAATCCTCAGATAAGTACTGGTGTCGGTCCCTTGACCGCCAAAACAGAGGTGAACAGCGTCGTAGA
The DNA here is from genome assembly GCA_038277355.1 of Encarsia formosa. NCBI lineage: Eukaryota > Metazoa > Arthropoda > Insecta > Hymenoptera > Aphelinidae > Encarsia > Encarsia formosa. Next base: position 73,132,302 of record CM076184.1, read on the forward strand.
GCACGCAGAAGATGTCGAGCCCACTGATTCTCCATGACAGGCCAGCCAACCCGTGTGTAGCCGCAGTGACACCTGCGTTTTGTCTCGCCAAGACACCAAGATTATGGATTCGGCCTGGAAGCCTAGTTGACTATTTTTAGACCTGTTATACCATTTTTTTATTTTCATTTTTCTCACAACAGGTTTTTTCATATGTACTATTGACTTTATTTTTCCTGTTGAGCTTTTCAATTCGAGAATATGGCCGTCTGGGACAATTCGTATTTGCCGATCAATCTTCGTCACCTGAATTTATTTATTTTTTGTATAATCGTTGTCAGACACGAGCTGTCCCAGTGGGACCATATGTTTGTATTAATATCTATTCTTGGCTTTTTGTTTGATTTGTTTGTGCCAACTTTGTAACTCATATTATATGTACTCTTAAAGTAAATAAATACTTAAAAAAAAAAAAAAAAAGGTTCGATTCCCGGCAGTGCCACATGCTATGCTCCCCTTCTGCTATCATCTCTGCTAGCCCTCCCCATCCGTGAAGTCGAATCGAACCAGTAACATCGAGACGTGGAGGTTTTGAGGTCAAGTTTTCCTCCAGTCCTAACATCAAAACCCGTCTAGAGAGGCATCTTCGACGAATTTCGTCACCACCTGAGAATTAAATACATGTGAGCGTTCAAAACCCGTCATTCCAGATACGAGCTGTCCCTTCGGGATGATACATCTGACGATCAAAGTAACATCAGTGGGTTTTCAATGCGTTGTTTCCCCACTATAAATATTCCTTGACACATAAAACACAATTAGCTTGGGAAAAAAAGGTTCGATTCCCGGCCACACGATAGGGTGCTGACGCGAGCATCACGGTTTTAACGCGGGAAATATTATCGTATAAGGAAGCTAAAGCTGCCTTAATTGAGTAAAAAGTATAATTTCACTCGTTCACCCCGAAGAATGAGAAACAACGGGACTTGGTTCTTAAGGGTTTAAGCGGGGATTATACGGAAGATGAGGTCAAAGCCACGATCGCAGACCTCAATATTCCACATGTTAAAGGGGTGATAATCAGTAAGATCTCATTTAACTATCGAAGCACCAACGCTTATCAATTTTTAGTCCAACTCTCAGCTGACAGCGACCCGCAGGCTCTTTCACAAGAAAGGCACATTTTACATCAGAAAGTTAAATGAGAAAAATTGCGTACGCGCGAGATTTTCCAATGCTCAAATTTCCGGAGAATCGGACACTCAAGCGCGAATTGTAATCGCGAATTCCGATGCAGGCGCTGTAATGTAAAACACCCGAAGGGCCAATGTCCGGTCTCAAACGAGAACGTCGACAAAAAACCCTGTAAACTGCGATAAGACAGGGCACTCTGCGTCGTATCGTGGCTGCGAGTTTCTAAAATTTGTCAAACAATGTAAGTTGGCTAACAATTCGGCGTGTCGTGAATCCAAGCGCGAACGGTACGAGAGGGCTATCGCTAGCTCCCCCGTCATCCCATCCGAACTGGGATTAATCGAGAAAAGATCAACTCCCGCATAGAGTAATAACATCCCCGCCGAATGTACTCCCCAAGACCTTGGCGAAAACCTCTACTCGGTTTTGGATAATTTCAAGGCGCAGATTTTAGAGGCCCTGCAGCGCCAGTTGGCTAATATCACAGCCAAAATTAACACTAACTCCACGCGAATTGACCTGCTTTTTGACGCATGTAATCTTCATGACGGCTCACCGTAGCCGTACAACTCCCTTTCTCCCACATGCTTCTCAAGGGCCTGAGCCAAGCTTAAGCTCTCTCAAAATCGCGGCTATTAATGCCAACTCAATTGTCTCGAGCGACAGGCAGAGAGACTTATTAATTTTCGCGGACGACTACGACCACGATATCGTGCTTGTCTGCGAGACAAAATTAGACCCGTTTATTTAATTTTCACGATCTCCAATTCACGGGATATGATGTTATAAGGACCGACCGTGGCAACAACCACAACGGTGGCGGTGCCGCGACTCTCATCTGTAATACGATTGCACATAAGAAAATTTTTACTCCCTCGTCCGCGGATAATAAGACGGTTGAGTATACAATAATTGATTTAGAGCCTGCCGACGAGATTAACTTGTTTATAATAGCCCTATACGCGAATAACAACGCGGACCTCTCATTTGTTAACGTGCTTGGTCTCCTCTTTAACGGACTAAACCTACGGAAAGAAAACAACTATTATCTGATTGCCGGTGACTTTAGCGCACGTCACACGATCTGGAGTGACTCAGTCGTTAAACACAAGGGCGTTTTATTGAAAAGGTGGGTGGAGAATTAAGGTCTTGGCTACAGAGCCCGTATTCCTCCAGTTTCATCTACATTTCCAGATGCGCAGTCCTTTCTCAATCTCTGTCTGATTGATGACAGGATCGAAATTACAGACACGACGGCTGGCAAGACTAACGTGGCAGACTATAACAGCGACCACATGGCCATAATTTTTTCAGTTAGCCTTCAATTTTTTATACCTTCCCGCGAACCCTCATTCCGATTTTTATTTATAAAAACGCAAACTTAGCAAGCGTTACTGATGGATACCCATGGTCTGACAAAACCGCGACGAGCAGAGAGTATATGGTCTGTTTTGCTGACCGAATATTTTCCATTCCAATGTTTGGTCTGTTTTGCAGTCGCCATCTATCGGATCGTCAAAAAACTCACTCAGAAATAAATACGACCAAGGTGCCAGGCTTTGAGGTTAGAATGTGGCAACACAGTCATTTGTTCAAGAAACAACACTCATAAAGCACCTTAAAATTGATTGGAGCCTGAAAAAGCATACAAGGTGTAGAAAAAATAGTGGAACCCCTGATTTACTCGAAAACTTATTGTATAGCAAATGTAATGTAAAAGTTTCCTGAAATAAATTTTACGATTTAGTAGGCTCTATGAAAAAGGGCGCGGGCCCTTATCTTGGGCCCTACGGACCCAAACTTCGTTTTTTTAAATGGGAACCCCAAATTCATCGTTTTCGAGTAAATCAGGGGTTCCGCTACTTTTTCTTCACCCTGTATATTAATCCTTTATATTGTATAAGGCACTAAGTGTACCAGAGCGAATTATTATATATGTGTGCTATACGCATATTGATACTCAAATGTATATATATTATATTGTTATTGTTCATTGTTATAAAGTAGTTTGACAGGTTTTTCTACTATAATAAGACTCTAATTTTTCCTGTCTTAATTTAATTAGAAACCCGATATTAGGCAATTAGACGATTTGTCACCGCTTTTTTTCTAATTACTGTATTGATTTGATTATTTTTTATTGTAACTTATTCAAATACGAGTGTAGCCATAAGTGTTTATATATTGGAAAAAAGTCGCCATATGTGTCTATTTTTAAATGTATTTATAAGATTAATTAAACTGGTATCTACTTGATGAAAATTCATTTTTAACAGTAAAGGATAAAATAAACACTTTATTATGTGTTAAAATTTTCACTTTCTATTTTTGTCAAATTCTAAAATTTTGGTCGTTACAATTGTTTCGGTGCACATCACCTTCTTCAGACGACATGGATCGACTAAATTACTAATACAAAAGATGAGGATGTAAACACAAAAAGGGGTGTTTATAATATTTACAATTATTTATAATAATGAATAATTGAAATTAGAAATAAGGAACATAAGAGTGCCCACATTAATTTTCATCCTGGTAAATCTAATTACGCAAAACATGCGATTGAATGTGATCATGGTTACAATGATGACCTTGAAATTTTACATTATTGCAGTAAAGGCAAGAAATTGAATTTTTTGGAGTCTATGGAAATTAATAGATTTAAATTTTCGAATGATTTATTAAATGATCAACTAGTCTTAAGGCGTAGTCATACGTGAGTTTCAGAATTTGCGTAAAAAATCAGTTAAAATTAAACTAAAACGAAAATGAAAAAAGGGTTCTGTAGCGCCCAAGCTACTACCTTAAGCTATCTTTTAAGCCCAATCCCATCAAAATCGGATCAAAATTAACGTCAGAATATGGGAAACAGTTGTAGATTTTTGTATCTTAATAACCTTTGATATATATCTATAGATATTGAATTTTTAGGAAGAATTTCCCGGATTCTGCCGTTAATTTTGAACCGATTTTTATGGGGTTGGGCTTAAAAGATAGATTAAGGTAGCTTGGGCACTACAGAGCCCTTTTCTCCATTTTCATTTTTAATTTTACTGAATCTTCAATTTGTTGTAAAATTGACCCCTTATGACTTCGCCTTAAATGCTTCCCCACTACTTAATTTGAATTTACTTTAGACTCAGTTCCTTGACCTTTAACGCCTATATTTATAAACACCCCTTTTTGTGTATATATCCTCATCTTTTGTATTAGTAATTTAGTCGATCTATGTCGTCTGAAGAAGGTGCTGTGCACCGAAACAATTGTAAGGACCAAAATTTTATAATTCGACAAAAATTAAAAGTGAAAATTATAACACATAATAAATTGATTTATATATATATAAATCAATTCTAAAACACCTTGAGGAGAGGAAATTTATTTATTAATTTTTTTATAATTCTTTTCATTATTTTATTCATTTTTTATTTATTTTTTTATTAAGTCTTTATATTGTAGAAGCCACTACGTGCACTATGATAAATCATTAACTATGTATTCTATGCGAATATAGATCCTCAAATTTATAAATAGTACTGTTATTTTTATTGTTAGTAGTTTGTAAGTAGTTATTGTAAGTTGTTTGACAGGTTTTTTTTTATTATTCTTCAAACGTTTACTTTTCCTTTTATAATTTAAAAACACGACCTTAGGCATTTAGACAATTTGTCACTGCCTAGATTTTTTCTATACAACGTAATGGTTTAACCATTATTAAATGAATTTAATTCAAACAAGAGTTGTTCCACGTTGAACCATATTTCTGTCAAACCTGGCGACAAAGTGACTTTATTTTTGTGATCTATTTGCGCCACCAAACTCATTGTGAATATCTATGTATAAATTATGAAGCAAAATAAATACTTTTTTTTTAAAAAAAAGGTTCGATTCCCGAGAGTGCCATGGTGACACAGTAGATAGAGCACCTGACTCTCAACTCGAGGGTCGTAAGTTCTGATTGTTGAAATTTTAATCTAAATAATCTAACAGTAAGGTTGGAAATGTAGTTTGAAGCTAAAGTAGGTTAAAATTTTTGTAGCATTAATTCTTTAATTTAAAAAATTACGATTGCAAGTGAAAGTACTTAATAAATCTGGTCTACAGATCTCTTGATACTGTGCTATAGCATCTTGATAGTACTGTTACATGTAGCGAGGACTGCAATGAAGATAAAAGTTAAAATACGTAACCATAACCTAATCTTACATTTTCTGAATTATTAAAGGCTGAGCCGTACACATGATCTGACTGTATTTCACATGATCGTTCTGAATTGAGCTCGATTTTTTTTTAAGAATTTCATTTTAATAGATTCTATTCTTATAAAAAAAATAAATAAAGTATAATTGAGCTGTTTCTATAATCGATCCTGAATCATTTGATCTATGTTTAGATAAGAACTGCAGGTGGATTAATTTCTTCCCACCATTTATTTTAGATCAACACATAAATCAATTCTTAAGTTTTTGCATTTATTTGACGAAAATCCATGATCAATTAATTAATTAATAAAACAAATGTTTTCGTTCAATTAATTTTTTATTAAAAATAGTTCCTATGTAAAAGAGAGGTAGCGCCATTTTGGTAAGATTTTTAATGTAAGATTTTATTCGTGAGCTGATTGGTGGAGAAGTTTTTACGATATATTCAAATATTCAAATACGCGAAAAGTGCCTTTTGAGGTTACAATCATTGTTTTTTCCTATGCGCGCTTGCAGCGCGCTAAGTGGCACTAGTAAATATAAAAGCTTCATTACGGCTATTTCAACATACAATACTATTGTTTATAAAAAAACTTGTGAAAGTCGAAGTCATTTTCATAAATCAATGTCAAAATCATACCGAATTCAGGTACAATAATTGCCATACACTCGAAGGTCAAAGGGTTATTAAAATTAAACTGCTGTTTATTATTTTTTTGTAAAACAAATATTAAACAATCTTAAAATTTTTTAAATAAATCATAATCGATTTTATAAATCGTTCGTTGTCTTTGATATTGGAAGGATAAGGCTCTCGATGAAAAACTCACCTCGGCGGGCCAGCGAGAGCCAGCCTAGAGCAAGCGTGGGGGCAAGTAGGGCGTGGCGTGGGTCATCCAGGGGATGTTGCCGTGAACATATCAAACGCAGGCATTTATTAGACGATGGAGCCTAAGGTTCTGTCTCACACAGAGGTCACCATAAACAGCGCAGGCGTAGTCAAACTAAGCTAATACGAGGTTTGTCCGTAAATTAAGGTTTCCAACGAGCTCTCGTCGAAGTTGAGGAGAGATTCAGCTAGATGGCGCTGCAATTCTATTAAGAGTATCTTGCTTCCAAACGACAGTATCTCGTTGGAGACCTTCACTTACGGACGACCCTCGTATAAGAGCCTCGAGAAGCTTTTTCCTGAGAGGACATGTAAGGGCGTGGTTGTAGTAACGAAGACTGTGAAGAGAAGAAAATATGCATAAGCATATGTTGTTTATATGCTCTTCAAAGTTGAGCTATGGGATCAGTAGAAGACTGAAGATCTTCAGCGTTGACAAGAAGTTCACGGGGATAGGTTAGCCAGTACAGGTTTAGCCACAATGGGAAAAAATTGGGCACGACTCTCCCCACGTGTCATGCATGAAGATCCCCTACACGCAAACATTCCTCCAGCAGCAGTTTGAATACCTATATATTTTTAGCAATCACCGAGTATCTTGGCATAGTCTAACCTCAAAATTGGATGCTTATCCTCATTATGTCGGTTATATGTGTGCCAAAATATGTTATTCCACTAGTGATACGTCTTGTGCTTTACAAGTCTTTCGAGCCTTGAGATTGTCCTAAAATAAAAAAGCACTATTTCAATAATTTATGAAAACACCACGCTAATCGGTCGTCGACGCAAAGTTTCTGAGGGGATCGTGATCCCCGCATATGGGTTTCGCTGTCCCCATAGCGTCGTGTATCCCCATGCAAGACACGTGAGGAGAGTCGTCCCCAATTTTTTCCCAGTGCAGGTATTGCGGAGTGCCTAATAGCAAAGCAATCGTCCTGCCAGAGTTAAGTTTGAGACCATTTTTTAGACAATATTTAAGAAAGGCGGAGAAAGTTCACGGATGACTGTAGTAAGTCCGTCAAGGGTAGGGAGAGCTAATCTGTAGATCTGAAGATCGTCTGCGTAGAGCATGTACAGGCAGTACTTGAGTACTACTTTATAATATGGGGCCGTCTACGTTAAAAAAGTATGAAAATCTCCGACTTCTTCAAAATTTTCTCAAAATTTGGGCATCGATTCTAGGTCCTAAAAAATGAAATTTCCCAAATTTTCAGAGCCTAAAATTTTTTTTGTATCTTCTACGAGCAAAACATTTTTGTACTTAGATATTTAATTGTAATAAAAAATAATCACTTTCTTTCACTATTTTTGCTGCCATTTCGAATCTAATGAACCTATTTCGATGCGATTGTTCTCATTCAAAAAGAGACAAAAACCTATCCAAAAACGTCTGATTTTTTTGTTTACGTGTCCCAGAACCGACAATGACAGCCAAACCATGTTGAATACACAAATTTAGCATTTCCTAAAATACCCAATTTTTTTTATTAATTTTTTACTTTTTTTTGGTATAAACTTTGACATAACATGAATAAATTATTTTTGGTTTGGGGTTTGAAGTTGAGTTCATCACAAATATGCAGAAAAAAACATCTTCGAAAACTCCGTCGTTTGGCTGTAACGGACGTTTTAGGCTATTTAAGGGGAACCTTCGGTGATTTTTAAGCCTATAGAAATAAAAGTCATAAGATTTAGAAATTTTTATTGATATTGTATTTTGGCATATCTCCATTGATCGTGCATTGATATTTGGGTAAAAATAATTTTTTGACCTATTTTATACAGTTTTTTTGTTTTTTTTCACCAAAAATTTATCACTTAAACCTTGATAAAGAGCGCTATGATAAAGATAGGGCCATATCCATGCGAGAAAATTTAGCTATTGTCAGTGCGAACAATTTAAAAAAAAAATTTAAAGATCGGATGTAAAACAAAAAAGTAGATCCGATTTGAAGGTGAGCATGTCATAAAATAAAATTTAATCCAGCCGTCAAAAACATATTCGTTTGGTTAAATGAGGTTGAAATAATTTTCTTACACAACTGTCGATAAAATATGGTGAACCGAAGTTTTTGTGTGCGCTGAACTCGAATTTCACGTCCATTTTTCAGTTCGACGTTAAATAGGCAAAGTACTTATCTAAGTAAGGGCGAAATTTTTTTTTTTTCGTTTTTTAGATTTTATTGAAAATTGGTATGCGGGGGTTTTCACGTGCTCTGAACTCGAATTTCACATCCGTTTTTCAGCTCGACCTTTACTAAGGGAAGTACTACCTAAGTAAGGATGAATTTTTTTTTTTAGCTCTAGATGAAAATTGGTATGCGGGGGCTTTCGCGTGCTCTGAAATCAAATTTCACGTCCGTTTTTCAGCTCGACCTATACTAAGGGAAGTGCTTACCTAAGTAAGGGTGAAATTTTTTTTTTATTCGCTTTTCAGCTCTAGATGAAAATTGGGATGTGGGGGTTTTCGCGTGTGCTGAACATTCGACGTTTGTTTATCAGCTCAACCCATACTAAGGGAAGTACTTACCTAAGTAAGGGCGAATTTATTCAAGTATGTAGGAAATGAATTCAATATTTACTTTTATAGAAGTTATCTCGACTATATAACAATTTTTTTACCAATAACTACTAATCCATTGTCAACTTTTTATTATTTACAAAATAATATTTATCAAGATACAGTCAAAAAATTCGTTGTCGTACTGGCAATCAACTTTTTTACATACTTGTTACAAGAATAAAATAATAATCATCTAACTTTTTTACACAAAAAATAAACTTTTTTAGTACATTCCTGGGTTGTATGCATCATCTTTTTGTGCTAATTGTTTTTCGAGTTTCTTTTTAGCTGCATTTATAATACCTCTGGCATTTTTCGAGGTATCAATTTTTTTTTTCACGCTTCTGCAAAGTCTGTATTCATCAATACTTTTGAGTTTTGATAATTTCTCAGTGATCGGTAAACCCAAATCTTTTAAGACTTCCGAAAAAGTTCGATAACTACCAACATTGTACTCACAAACTCCCAATGAGGCTGCAATCTTCACCCGCGCTTTACCAGTATAATTTTTTTTCGAACATCTGTTCCAAATGATACTGTGGAGGCTTTTATTTGCGTTTTGAGTCGCGCAGCGGCTACAATGCAACAAGAGAGATTCATCAGAGAGTCTTTCATATAAAGGCAAAATTTGTTCGAAACAAAGTTTGTTTATAGATGTTTGAATATTTGTTTTCTGACAATCAGGAGTTTGTTTCAAAGCTAATGCTCTCTGATAGAAACACCACGAACCTGATCCTTTAGGGCAGTACTGATGCTGAGGTTCTTCGTCAGTTGAAGCTAAATGATAAATCGATGCAAAAATATCATTTTTCATAGCCTAAAAACAATAATATATTGCCTATTCAATATTTCCAAAAATGGAGAATATTTTAATTTATTTATTTGTCAAATTATTTATAAAAAATCAGTATTATTTTTAATTTTTAACCTGAACATTGTTTTTATTTTTGAGAATAGCATTTGAGTAGTAACGAGAAAGTTTTTTTATTGTTTTATCAGTCAATTGTTCAAATTTTTTGCCACCAAGAGTAACGTTGCGACTTTTTTCCTCCTTGACAATTTTGGTAATGCCAGCGTAGACTCTACATAAAATAATTGAATAAACTAGTAATGTCATCATTTTTTGGTAGGAAAAGTGAATACTGTTTTTATTTACCTCTTAGAAACGTGGTTGACACATTCTTCTTTTTTGATTTCTATCGATGGACCATAAACATACAATGAAACTAAATGATTATAAGCTTTAGAATCTCCATCCGAAAGAACAGTGACGTAATGAAAACCTAGTTTTTCGGAACGTTTCCATAGTATCTCGGCGATTGAAACTTCTATACCTCGAGATGATCCTGAGTAGTCGTTTGGACACTTATCGGCATGCCCTTGATACCATGCATCGAATTCGGGTGACTCTGCTCCGAGGGTTGCTGCGGTGGTACAACATTCTTGGCAAAACTTGCAAACGATCCCGAAATCTAACACGTTGTTACACCCAACCGTGAGAGCACTGGCGCACAGCGTGTGTTTCCCCCACCACGCTTGAGCCGATAGTCGCGCCGCGCCGCGCCGCCAAGCCTATATAAGCAGAGCGCGTCGAAAGTTCTGGGCGAGTTGGTGTTAGCTCTTCGAGCGGGCACCACCTTCTCCCGCGGAACTCTCGTGAGTCTCCGGCTTGAGCCAGCTGTTCTGCAGGCACGGCTTATATCCCCCCCCCCCCCACTCTTTCACTGCGTAGCCGACGCTACTTAAGGAGCACCCCGCTCCGAACTACGCCATTCAAGCTCCGACAGGCTCCGACTGCGGAACCAAGCACTCCTCTTGAGGTTTGACGGGCTCTGCTCTCGGGAGCCTGACCCTACTCAACCAAGACCCAACGTGGGGCGCCAATTGTTACACGTCTCGTCCGTTGACGAAGCGTATAAACAAGAGGTGGAGCTTTCATACGTTAAAATGATTATTGGCTTTGAAAAGGGCCAGGGATTGAAGTGGTAGATGTTTTAATATATGGGTTTGGCCCTGGATGGACCAGGGTGTCTTAATCGGGGGCTATGAAAAGAAGGTAGCATGCACCAGGTAGGATGCGTGTCGTCTGGTTCGGTGGTTGTGCGCTAGGACGTCCAAGTGTCCTGCGTCGTAGTCTTGGTTGAGTAGGGTCAGGCTCCCGAGAGCAGAGCCCGACAAACCTCAAGAGGAGTGCTTGGTTCCGCAGTCGGAGCCTGTCGGAGCTTGAATGGCGTAGTTCGGAGCGGGGCGCTCCTTAAGTAGCGTCGGCTACGCAGTGAAAGAGTGGGGGGGGGGGGGGTATAGGCCGTGCCTGCAGAACAGCTGGCTCAAGCCAGAGACTCACGAGAGTTCCGCGGGAGAAGGTGGTGCCCGCTCGAAGAGCTAACACCAACTGGCCCAGAGCTTTCGACGCGCTCTGCTTATATATGCTTGGCGGCACGGCGCGGCGCGGCGGCCATCGGCTCAAGCGTGGTGGGAGAAATACACGCTGTGCGCAAGTGCTCTCGCGGTTGTGTGTAACAACGTATCCTGTGAGCGAATCGATTACACTACCAAAACGAGTTTTAGATTTGAATCCTGGTGTGGGCCAAGAACTATCATAGTTACAATCAACATCCGTTGCATTATTTTTTGAACCATCGTTTTGTTTTTCAACACTTTCATCAGTTATTTCAAGCTCCAAGTATTTGTACGATTTTTTCGCCAATGTTCTGCACTCTCTAAGTATATCATTTGTGGAAACATCTATGGCTTTTTTCACGATTTCACTGTGATCGTGAAAAGTTGAGACAGACATTGAATCTGTACTCGTAATCGCACCAAATTGTTCTAATGAGTTGTGCCCTTTACCCATATTCAAAAATCCAACTGTTACACGCAGATTTATGTCGAATCGGTACTTCTCGTATTTTTTATCTTCACGCCACGAATATTTTATTTTAGGTGAGTTCGACACTCTACTTTTTTGGTCATTCAAACCATTTCACCATAGTTATAACACTTTAGAATTAAACTTCGAGCAAATCCAAAATTTTGATCGTCCAGCACAATTTCCAACGAATTTCCACCGCACTCAGCACATTTTAAATTATCCAGTAGATGTTTCAATTGAGCGACTTGTAAATAGATATAATTAGAACTTTCTTATAATTAGAATAGTAAGCACTTCCCTCAGTAAAGGTCGAGCTGAAAAACGGACGTGAAAACCCCCGCATACCAATTTTCAATAAAATCTAAAAAACGAAAAAAAAAAAATTTCGCCCTTACTTAGATAAGTACTTTCCCTAGTTAACGTCGAACTGAAAAATGGACGTGAAATTCGAGTTCAGCGCACACAAAAACTTCGGTTCACCATATTTTATCGACAGTTGCGTAAGAAAATAATTTCAACCTCATTTAACCGAACGAATATGTTTTTGACGGCTGGATTAAATTTTATTTTATGACATGCTCACCTTCAAATCGGATCTACTTTTTTATTTTACATCCGATCTTTAAATTTTTAGCTCTAGCTTTATCATAGCGCTCTTTATCAAGGTTTAAGTGATAAATTTTTGGTGAAAAAAAACAAAAAAACCGCCTAAAATAGGTCAAAAAATCATTTTTACCCAAATATCGATGCACTATTAATGGAGATATGCCAAAATACATTATCAAAAAAATTTTCAAAGTCTCATGCCTTTTATTTCTATAGGCTGAAAAATCACCAAAGGTTCCCCTTAGTCGATGCAAAATGCTCCATATATGATTTTAAAGTGGATGATGGTGTAAAAAATTCAAGAGCTTTTCAACGATGTATGATTTTATACAGAAATTGTTTTTCTAGCTTAAGTTATGTGCTTTTAAAGCTTGCAAACGACTGTTGAAAATCTCGGAAATTAGCCATTATTAATATTTTGGCTTATTTGACCGTTATCTGATGCTTTATTTACAATTTTAAACAAAACAAAAAAATAGAAATCGTCAAGTGCTATCCAATAATATATGATTTTATACAAAAACTATTTTTAGCCACAAATTTATGAAATTTTAAAACTTATAAAAAATTTGTGCGAAAATTCAAAAATTGTCCGTTTTCAATATTTGAGCCTATTCAATCGTTACCTGATGCTTAATTAAAATTTATACTGCTTTTTAAACTGCATTAAATGAGAAAAGAAATAAATTGATTTTCGAAATTACAAAATTTTACGTGGAATTTACGGCTAGAATCAAAGATATTGACTATTTTTGACAATAATGAATATAAGTTTACGCAACAATTTTAGCAACAAATACACGGAAAACCGTAATCACGACCATACACGTGAATCACAAATTTTTAATACGACGATCACTTATTTCTAAAGTGATTCACGGTTGAGGACGTGATCGTTTCAGCGATCACTCTAATTTTCAGTGATCGATCACGAACAACGGTCAAAGTCCTTGAGTCGATTTTTGTCTGCTACACGACCTAAAAGTCTTGCTATTAGAAACAGTTTCTTTAGCTTTAATCTTTGTTTCAAAGTTTTTTCTAGTTTTCAACAGATGTTTTTTAATAGTTGTAATGAACCGAATAGTAGTTATTCATTAAATATTTTTTATTACAAATACATATAAATTTGTGAAATTTGAGGTTATGAGCGCGTAAAGTCAAGATGCTAGTGACGATCACTCGAAATTAAGGTGATCATCACGAGAATAGCCGTGATCGCCCATCACTTGTATAGTTGTGAAGACGAGTTTCCGTGTAGATTATTCAAAATCTTTAATTGAACTCTTATAAATTTACAAAAAAAAATAATAAAAAATATATACACTTTAACTTCAAAAATTTGAGTAGAAGTGTATATATTTTAGGAGGTATCTTCATAGACACGGAAAGATCGCTGACCCTCGGTGTAGATATTGCGAGTGCGAGCGCGACGACGCAGACCACACTTTCTTCATTTGCGAGAAATGGCGGGTGGAGCAAGAGACGAAAGAGGCCGCGGTGGGAAGCATCAACGCAGAAAATATATATAATCAGCTTGATGCTCCGCAGGAAGGACTGGTGGAACCGTATTTCCACGTACGTACGGAAGATCCTGACCACGAAGTGGTTAGACAGCTGTCTCGATTAGACAGCCTGGCGGTATCTTTGCATGACGGTGGCGGGACTCGACTTGCATGAGTGAATGTTGGGCGAGTGCTGATGACGATTGTGATTGCGTATTGGTTTGGTATAGATGACGACCGAATAATTTTAGCAACAATAGGCAGCGCAGCCCATCCCCACATCATCGTGGCAACGCCCAAAGCGCCGGCTCTCACAAGTCCAGCTTGTCAGATGAGCTCGCCGGCATACGAGCAGCTCTGATAAAGCTTAACGCGTCCAACGACCTGATCTTAAGCGCCATCTGTGGGTTTCAACCAAGGCTAACTGGGGGTGCCCATCAGTCACGTCGCCGAAGCAGGAGTAGGCCACGCTCGGCTACACCAGGTGGGTTCTGCTATTTTCACCACTAATTTAGCGCCAACGCTCGCAAATGCGAGCAACCCTGCAGCTTCAGACAATCAGCCAACCAGGGAAACTAACATCACTGCCATCAGTTGAGGCGGCTGCTGGCAGCAAAAATCAGCTCTGTGAAAATTGCCTCCTGATCATGGATCGGAACACTGGCCTACGCTTCCTGGTCGACTCCGCTTCGGTCGTGTCCTTACTGCCATTCTCGGCTGTGGAAGGAAATCATCCTGTCTAGGACCTGCAACTGGCGGCAGCCAATAAAACCGTCATTAAGACGTACGGCCGACGAATGGTGACCCTCAATCTAGGGCTTCGTCGAGATTTCACTTGGCCCTTCATCATCGCCGACGTCCACAACACCATTCTAGGCGCAGACTTCCTAGCTAGCACTGGCCTCCTGGTGGAACTCCAACATCGTCGTCTGGCCGATCCTACCACCACTCTGAGTGTCAAAGCTACGCTCCACACCGCGGAAGTCTTTGGCATTGGCATCCAGAGCTGTTCCACTGAGAGCAGACACCGCATGGCCTACGATCAGCTATTGGTGGAGTTCACTGACATCACCAAGCCCCGGCAGGGAAAGGCTAACCTCAGCGGCAATCCAGATGTGCACCACATTTTCACTAAGAGCCCTCCGGTCTTCGAGCGCCCACGGCGGCTCCATGGCGAGCGTCTTCAGGCGGCCAAGCGGGAGATCGACGAACTCCTAAAGAGGGGCATTATCAGGCCCTAATCCAGCCAGTGGCCAATACACATAGTGCCTAAGAAGTCTGGTGGATACAGGATGACAGGCGACTACCGCAGTGTGAACGTCTGTACACGTCCGGACCGCTACCCGATTCCTGCAATTGAGGATATTCTACATGACTGTCATGGCTGCAACGTCTTCACCACCCTGAATCTGGAGATTCTACTAAATCACCATGACAGAGGAACCCAACAGAAAGACGGCCGTTACAACACCCTATGGGCTCTACGAGTTCTTGTACCTCTCCATGGGTTTGCGCAACACCACGCAAACGTTTCAGCGCTTCATGGAAGCGCTCTTCCGGGACATACCCTTCGTTAGGTCCTACATCAACGATGTGCGCATCAAGTCCCGAAACCACAAGGAGCACCTGGAACATCTTCGTCTCGTTTTCCAGCGACTGCGAGAGGCAGGACTCACCATGAATCTCCAGAAGTGCCAGGTGGGTTAGTCCGAGGTCCAGTTCCGATCCGATGGCTACACCATCTCGCCCGAGGGTTTCCGGCCACCAGCACGCAAAGTGGACGCCATCATGGAGATCCCCAAGCCTGAGACGGCCACGCAGCTTCCTGGGGGTGCTAAACCACTACCGACGCTGTCTTCCTGGAACGACCAAACGACAGGCATCGCTGAACGACATGTTGTGCGGCCTTCCCAGAGGACGCAAAGTCAAGGTCAGCTGGACCCCTGAAGCGGAGTCAGTTTTCCAGAAATGCAAGAAGGACTTGAAAAGGGCTACAACCAACACCTTCCTGTCATCATCGACGCCACTGCCCCTGACGACAGACGCCTTCGACAAGGGCATCGGCGCCGCCTTAGAGCAAGAAATCGACAACGTCTGGTATCCGGACGGTTTCTTCTCCGATAAGCTGTCACCCACACAACAGAAGTACAGCACCTACGACCGAGAGCTGTTGGCCATTTTCGAGGCCATCAAGTTTCTCCAGAGGTACTTGGAGGGGCGAAGCTTCAAAGTGCTAACCAACCGTACGCCTTGAACCTTTGCGACCCAGCAGCGGTCGGACAAGGCCTCCCCAAAACAACAGCGCCAACTGGACTACATCCTCCAATTCAATGTCACCCTGGAGCACGTGAAGGGTGAGTACAATGTAGTGGCTGATACTCTGTCCAGAGTCAACGCAATCGCCATGCCATCCGCTCTGCTTGTTCGGGACATTGAGGCAGCACAGCTCGAGGACGACGAGCCGGAACATTTGCTGGACAAAGTCATTTTGGACCTGCAGGTACTCCATGTCGATGGCTCTTCAATCACCTGCAACATCGAGAATGGCATCGTTAGGCCCTACCTTCCAGCCAACCAGCACCGTCGCACAGTGAACGGATCCGAAAATCGTTGGAAAGAATCTATTTAAATGAAGCAAAATAAAGCTAGAGAGATGTAGTCAACGACAATCAAAAGCTAATTTAATAACAATCATAGGAAAAATATAAAAATTATAGGTTTTCCATTCCTAACCTGAAAAAAATGCAGAAAAAAAAAAAATCACGAATGTGTAATTTTCGTCCAAAATCTGAAAAGAACGAATACGATTGTAAAATCAATTTTTTTTTAGTTTATGGCAAAAATAAATGATTTTATAAATATTTCTTCTACTGTTTTTAATTAAACATGTTTAATTCGTAATCATCGATTAAACAAACTATTTTTTAAACATAAAATTCATGTAACTTCATAAAATATACTATGTAATTAAAATATATTACGTAAAAAATGTAAAAAATCATACAACCCCATAACTGAATTCGTCAGACTTCTACAACCCAATAATCGAAATTATCAGGCTCTTACAACCCTATAACTGAATTCGTCAGACTTCTACAACCCAATAACCGAATTCATCAGGCTCTTACAACCCTATAACTGAATTCGTCAGACTTCTACAACCCAATCAACGAATTCATCAGGCTCTTCCAACTCCATAACGAAATTCGTCAATTTCCTACAACCCTATAACTTAATTCATCAACCTTCAATCCTTCAAACATACAACTCCATAACCAAATTGATCAGATTCTTACAACCCCATAACCAAATTGATCAGACTCCTACAACCCATAACTGAATTCGTCAAATACCCACAATCCTATAACCATGTTCGTCAAACTCCTACACAACCCCATAATAGAATTTGTCATACTTCTACAACCCTAACTTCGAAATCATCAGACTTCTATAACCTAAAAAAAAATTCATTAGACTTCTACAACCCCATAACCGAATTAATAAAGCTTCTGAAACCAATAAGCAAACTTGTTAGACTTCTACACACTCATAACTAAATTCTTTAGACTTCTATTTATTCTTCAAGCCTACAACTCCTTAACCGAATTCGTCAGACTTTTACAACCCATAATTAAATTCATGAGACTTCTGCATATTCCTTAAGCCTAAAACCCCATAACCAGGACTTCTAAAACTCCATATCTTTATTCGTTAGATTTCTCAGTATTTCTCAAGTCTACAACCCCGTTAACTGAAATAGTTTTAATTTTACAACCATATTCATCAAGCCCCTACAATCTTGCAACCAAATTTAGCAGACTTCTACAACCCCATACTTGAACTTGCCGTATTTGTAGAACCTAACGGATCTCCCTTTACTTCTACAACCCCATAACCGAACTCATCTGACAAAAAAAATTGATTAAAATCAACAAAATTCGTAAAGAATTATCAATGATCCAAATCATTGGTTTTTGGACTTATGGTAAAAAAAAAAAAAAAAAAAAAAAATGATAAAAATAAGCCTTATGATCATTTTATGAATCTTTGGGATCTTTAAAAATGATTCTAAGGATCATTTTGTGATACTCACAAATTCATCGGATGATTCCAAAAATTTCACAATCTTTTAAAATAATTCGTACAATTATCAACTAGGATCAAAACTTTGTTTTCCATGTATTATCTTTCTAAAATAATTGTTCATTGCTATTATCTTTTAAATACATTTTTACTGCGTAAACTTTATAATTAGAATCGGCAATAAATGGAAGTTTTCTATCATTGGAATTTTTTTTGTCTACCGAAAGAAAATTTATTTTCTCTCTATGTAAAATATATTCGGCAATTGAAATTTCGATTGTTGGAAGTTTTCAATACTTGGAAATATTTCAAAAATTCTTAAGGACAATTTTTAACCACTTTAATTCGAAGTGATTTAACTTGTCCTGACCATCTTTTGTTACGAAAAGTATGGCATACTCGGAAATTATTGAACTTGTGGACGCGTTAAATCTGATAAAGAAGATGATTGTAAAAATATAATCGAAATAAATTGTAGAAATAAAACGAATTAGGTTATAGAGTTTTTAGCTTGAGGAATAGAAGGTTGGTGAATTCAGGCATGTAATTGGAGTTTGCTGAGTCGAGTTATAAAGTTGTTGAAGTCTGATCAATTCGGTTAGGGGCCATCCATTAATGATGTCACGTTTTTATGATATAGTCTGCTAATACTGTAGCGCTACGAGACTATACCAAATTAGTGTGACATCATTAATGGATGACTCCTTACAGAGTTACAGGAGTATAAAAAATTCAATTATGAGGTTGTAGGCTTGAAGAATAGATTGTTGTTGGATTTGCGATCACTTATAGTGTTGTAGAATATTGACGGACTCAGTTATGGGGTTGTAGAATTCTGACGAATTTGGTTATGGGTTTAAAGACTTTAGGAATAGAAGTCTAAATAGAACTTCTAAAACCCCATAGCTTAATTCGTTAGACTTCTATGTATTCCTTAATCCTACAACCCTGTTGAATGGATTTGTCATAATTTTACAACCCTATAGAAATTTTTTATATACTCCTACAACCCCGCAATCAAATTCATCAGACTTTGATAACCCTATACTTGATTTTGTAATACTTCTACAACCAAGCAGAATTAGTTGAACTTCTGCAACCCCATGACCGCATATTCTTTGAACTCTAATTCTACTCTAACAACCCTATAGCCGAATTCATCAGACTCTTACAACCCGTCTAGCTCCTGCAATCTCATAATTAACTTTATATGCCTTTGCAACCCCATAACTAGATTCGTTAGACCTTTACAACTACATATCCAAATTCATCAAGCTCCTATAACTCCATAACTGAAATCGTCAAACACCCACAACCCTATAATCATATTCATTAGATTCCTACACAACCCCATCATAGAATTTGTCTGACTTCTTCAACCCTATACTCAAACTTATCTAACTTCTACAACCTATAAAAGAATTCGTCAGACTTCTACAACCCCATAACTGAATTGGCCGAATTCCTTTAACTCCATAACCGAATTCATCAGCCTTTTATTCCTCAAACTTGCAATCCCATTACCATTTTGATCAGGCTCTTACAACCTCATAACTTAATTGATCAGATTCCTACAACTACATAACTGAATTTGTTTAACGCTCAAAATCTTATAACCAAATACGTCCTTTATATGTAATTCTCAAGCCTATAATCCCATAAATGAATTCGTCAGAACTATATAACCCTAGAAGTATATTTGTCACATTTTCTTTAAGTCTAAAAATCTATGATTTGGTGGATCATTGATAATTCTTGTTACACAGCGAATAATTATAAAAAAAAAGTTGAATGAATTCCACGATAAAGTGCAAAAAGAATGCAATAGTAATACAAAGTGCACAACAATCAAAATGACATCAGACATCGTTGTTTTACGAATTTTGTTGATTTCAATCAATTTTTTTTTTGTCAGATGAGTTCGGTTATGGGGTTGTAGAAATAAAGGGAATTCTGTTAGGTTCTACAAGTACGATAAGTACAAGTATAGGGTTGTAAAAGTCTGATAAATTTGGTTGCAGGGTTGTAGGAGCTTGATGAATATGGTTGTAGAATTTAAACGATTTCAGTTAACGGGGTTGTAGACTTGAGGAATACTTAGAAATCTAACGAATTAAGATATGGAGTTTTAGAAGTCCTGGTTATAGGGTTTTAGGCTTAAGGAATATGCAGAAGTCTCATGAATTTAATTATGGGTTGTAAAAGTCTGACGAATTCGGTTAAGGAGTTGTAGGCTTGAATAATAAATAGAAGTCTAAAGAATTTAGTTATGAGTGTGTAAAAGTCTAACAAGTTTGATTATTGGTTTCAGAAGCTTTATTTATTCGGTTATGGGGTTGTAGAAGTCTAATGAATTCTATTATAGGTTATAAAAGTCTGATGATTTCGAAGTTAGGGTTGTAGAAGTATGACAAATTCTATTATGGAGTAGTGTAGGAGTTTGACGAATATGGTTATAGGATTGTAAGTATTTGACGAATTCAGTTATGGATTGTAGGAATCTGATCAATTCGGTTATGGGGTTGTAAGAATCTGATCAATTTGGTTATGGAGTTGTATGTTTAAAGGATAGAAGGTTGATGAATTAAGTTATAGGGTTGTAGGAAATTGACGAATTTGGTTATGGAGTTGGAAGAGCCTGATGAATTCGGTTATTGGGTTGTAGAGGTCTGACGAATTCAGTTATGGGGTTGTATGATTTTTTATCATTTTTTACGTAATATATTTTAATTACATAGTATATTTTATGAAGTTACATGAATTTTATGTTTAAAAAATATTTTGTTTTATCGATAATTACGATTTAAACATGTTTAATTAAAATCAGTAGAGGAAATGTTTATAAAATCATTTATTTTTGCCATAAACTAAAAAAAAAATTGATTATACAATCGTATTCGTTCTTTTCAGATTTTGGACGAAAATTACACATTAGTGATTTTTTTTTTCTGCATTTTTTTCAGGTTAGGAATGGAAAACCTATAACTTTTATATTTTTCCTATGATTGTTATTAAATTAGCTTTTGATTGTCGTTGACCGCTTCTCTCTAGCTTTATTTTCCTTCATTTAAATAGATTCTTTCCAACGATTTTCGGATCCGTTCACTGTGCGTCGTGCCTTCAACGTCCTGCATTCGCTGGCGCACCCCAGTCTACGCACGACTACAATGATCGTTACCTCCAAGTTTGTCTGGCCTGGCATCAAGAAAGACGTCGACCATTGGGCTCGATCTTGTGAACCATGCCAACGGTCCAAGATTAGTCGCCATAAAAAATCCGCACTTGACACCTTCCACTTGCCCAGCAACCACTTCGAGCACGTCCATCTAGACATTATCATCATGCGTTTCCCTTTGCACGCGCGCTAGGCCTTTTTTGGCTTTAACATGAGGCACTTGAGTTTTCCGTTGAGAAAGTGTTGGAAATTACAAAAATTTATTGTAAGATTTTGAATAAGCACGCGCTCTGCTTAGCCGATTAATGAGTCATACTTATGGGTTTAATATGTATGTGTATGTGAGAGTCTGTGTGACTGATGCAGAGCTGCGGTACTGTAACGTGTGTACGCTGCTGCCTGTTCGGCTTGTGCCTCGCTCCCGATAACATATAGATCTTAGCTCGCTTGATTGAATAAAAGTATTTCTATGGTTGATTGATAATTATTGCTTCAATATTATTTATTTACCCTAATCTTTCCTAAAGTTTATGGGCCCAGACTAACGCGTGTGCTTCAACAAACAATTAATTAATAATTGCGAAATAATAGCTTTTATGTGATAGTTTCAAGTGCGTGTCCGTGCAAGTTAAAATTGACGCTTGTGATTTGTGTGAAATAAAGTTATTAAAAACGAATGTGCAAAATAGAGTGAAATCTGTGAAACCAAGATTGAAAGACTTAAACTTTTTATAAAGTGCTTAACTAAACGCTTAAGTTCTTTGTTCAAAAGTGTAGCCACCCGCGCGCGCGACCGTGTGAATCACAGATTTATCGCGCCGGGCGCCAGTTTCAAATTTGTTCTTTGTCTTAGCTCATGCGTGTTTAAGCCTTTGCTTGTGATAAAATATTTTCGAGATGAATAATTCACGTGGAAGAAGAAATATTGAACCTTTCGATGGTTCGGACTATTTAATTTGGAAAAGAAGAATGCGTGCTCATTTGAAAGAGCTACAATTGTTGACTGCCGTGGACGATGATATACCGGCAAATCCAACTGCACAGTGGGTCAAGAATAACGACAGGGCAGTTAAATTATGGATTATATAGCAAATTCGCATATTTTCTTCATCGAGGGAGATAATCCTTACGCGCAACATATTTTCAAAAAACTCGATGACACGTACGACCGAAAAAGTCAGGCCACACAAATGATGATGAAAAATAAATTATTAAAATTCAAGTTGGAATGTGATACATCACCAGAGGAACACTTTCGCAATTTTGAAAAAATAGTGTCAAATCGTACGTCAGCAGGAGGAACTTTGAGTGAAAATGACAAAGTGACTTACCTTGTTCATAGTATGCCGAAAGCTTAGGAACCAGTCCAGGATGCAATTAGAACACTTTCCGACGAAGATTTGAGCTTACAATTTGTTAAAAGTAGACTTTTGGACAAGGAAACATCTATAAAGGAAATAAGCAGCGACACTAGCTCTAAAGTCCTGTTTGCCAGCAACGAGAAGACAGGCCAAAATCAGCAGAACAGCCGAGGTCGTGGTGGACCAGCCAGAGGACGTGGATCATTTAGAGGTCGTGGCTCATATAGAGGACAAGGATCGTTCAGAGGACGAGTTTCCTTTCAAAGGGGGCGAGGCCGTCCTAATTTCAAACATCATGGCAAACCAATCTTCAACTTCAACGACCAGCAGGGCTACACTAGATCACGATCACTAGTGTGCCATTTTTGCAGAAATGCCAGACATAGAATGTTCGAGTGCAGAATAGCAAAGAGACAGAGTCAAGAATACAATCAAAATAAATACAAGCGATACAAGCAAAATAAAAATCGTGAAATTGAACCATCTGCTAACTTAAGCATCGAAGATACTGGCGCAAAATCTGGAGATTTTTCTACAAGTTATTTTGCTGCAATGGCTGGAAACACCAAAGCAATAAAAATAAATGAGATGGAATTTATCATCGACTCCGGGGCCAGTCATCACATCATAAACAACCACCTTATGTTCGAGAGCTACGTGGACTTGGACATTCCAATTCAAATTCAGACTGCCAAGAGAGGAGTATACCTGTCAGCAACCAGAGTTGGGACCATCAGAATTTCCACAAACACGGGAACGCCAGGAATACTAGAAGGAGGATTGTACTGCCCTGATGCACCAGCAAACCTGCTTTCAGTGAAGCAGTTCCAAAACACCGGTTTGGAAACAATTTTCCACACTGATGGGTCCATAAACATCAAAGGTAAAAATAAAAATAATATAATTATGAAAGGTAAAACTATAAATAATTTGCCAAATTTTAAATTAAAATTAAATTCTCAGTTGATAAAACCTTGTGCAAATGTTTGTAATTCAAAGTGTGATTACGACTTATGACATAAACGTTTAGGCCATATTAGTATCAATAAATTTAAGGAATTGAGAAATAAAAGTATGATTTTTGAGAAAAATTTGATTCAATCTATAAAAACTGATAGTGAGAGTTTTGAGTCATGCATATGTGGTATACAAGTTTGGAAATCCTGTAAGATCTAAGGCTAGGTTAGTAGCTCGTGGTTTTAGCTAACAATATCTTGTCGATTACAATGAAACGTTTGCTCCATTGGCGAGAATTTCTAGTTTCCGTTTTATGTTAGCCTTTGCGAATCAGTTTGATTTGTTAGTACACCACATGGATGCGAAGACAGCTTTTTTAAATAGTAAACTGGAAGAAGTAATTTATATGAAAGTTCCGGAAGGCGTTAAATGTAAAAATAATTTTGTATGTAGATTAAACAAATCTTTGTATGGTTTAAAACAATCTGCCAGATGTTGGTTTAAAACTTTAGAGGAAGTTTTATTTAAAATTGGATTTAAAAACTCACCAGTAGATAGATGTGTTTATGTATTAGATAGAGGTAACGTATTTAAAAATATATATTCTATTTTATATGTCGACGATTTGGTTGTTATTACTAAAGATATTGCTGAGATGAATAGATTGAGAATGTATTTGATGAATAGATTTGAGATGTCAGATTTGAAAGAAATAAAATTATTTTTAGGAATAAGAATTTTGAGGAAGAATGGAATTGTGAGCTTAGATCAAACTTTGTATATAAATACGATTTTGCATAAATTCAGAATGTACGATAGTCATCCAAACAAAACGCCCCTCGTAGAAAATTTAAACTTTGAACAGTTAGAGTCGAGTGAATATTATAAGTCTCCATGTCAGAATTTGTTAGGTTGTTTAATGTATGTAATGGTCTGCACAAGGCCAGATTTAAGCTTTGCAGTGAATTTTTTGAGTCGGCTCATTAATAAAAATAATAAACAAGTATGGGAATATTTGAAAGATATATTGAGATATTTGAAAGGTACTTCTGATTTGACGTTAGTTTACAGAAAAAACACAGGTAAAAATTTTGAGGTCCTTACAGGTTACGTAGATTCTGACTCGGCTGGAGATAAAACTACTAGGAGAAGTACTACTGGTTTTTTATTCAAATTTTTTGATAAATGTACTATTTGTTGGAATACTAAAAAACAGCACTCTGTAGCTGACTCGTCTACCGCTGCTGAGTAAATGGCGTTATACGAAGAAGCACTGTGGCTTAGATCTCTAGCAAATACTGTAAATTTTAAAATTAACGATGGCATTTTAATTTATGAAGATAATAATGGGTGTATTGCGATAGCGAAAGGCAAAGGTTAGCCATAAGTTAGCGAAACACATAGATGTTAAGTATAATTATTCTAGAGAACAAGTAGAGAGAGGTAATATTAAGTTAGAACATATTGTAAGTAAGGAGCAGATAGCTGATATGTTTACCAAGCCTTTAGGGCCGACAGCATTTTTGAGATTGCGAGCTCAATTATGTTTAGAAGTTTAATCATTGTTATTATGATTATTAATTAATGCTTTGTTTCTTATTTAAATTTTTGAGGGGGCGTGTTGGAAATTACTAATACTTATGGGTTTAATATGTATGCGTATGTGAGAGTCTGTGTGACTGATGCAGAGCTGCGGTACTGTAACGTGTGTAGGCTGCTGCCTGTTCGGCTTGTGCCTCGCTCCCGATAACATATAGATCTTAGCTCGCTTGATTGAATAAAAGTATTTCTATAGTTGATTGATAATTATTGCTTCAATATTATTTATTTACCCTAACCTTTCCTATAGAAAGACTCTACGAACGCGTCGCTACATTTCCCTTGTAGAAAATGAAAAATAAGGAAAGAAAATATTACTCAGAAATTTTTGCGTGGTTAGGGAAATTGACGTTGTTTTATTTTATTTTAAATTAAATGCAAGCAAAATTTTCTACGAGAATTTATGTTTATTCTACTTAGTTCTAAATTTCATCATAAATTTTATCACCGATTTCTTGTGTAATGATTTCTCAATTACAACGAAAATAATTTATTTACTGAAAGCATTCTTATCCCCGACAGCGCTTACTTTAAGCTCTGGAAAACTTTTACGAATTTTTGCGAAGGAAGATGAATTAGACTAGTCAAATTTTGATGTGCCAAAATTTATACCAAAGAATACTATTAGTTTTTTTTTATTTTTCTATTACCCAAGAAAAGTGCCATAATATTTCTAGGCTTAATCTAAAAATTTAAATCTTTTTGTATAAGAAACGACTTTGATTCCACGTGGAATAATTACTTATTCATTTATTTGTTTATTTAATTATTTATCTCTTAAAACTTTTTACTAGAAATTGTTCTCATCACCCCCACCTAAAAACCAAAGTTGCTCCTTTCTAACCATGTAAGCAGTGATAGAGAGAGAGAAAATTGGGGACCAATAAACCAATAAGGAAAGCGGAAAATTCAGCCATCGCACCGCTGCAAGGGCCCAGGCTATCCCCTCTATCTCCCTCCAAAAAAAAGGTCGTCCCTAAAAAACCAGAGTACGCGCTCGGACAGCATCAGTTTCAGCCCTCCTAGTGACCTGATCTCATCTCTTGAGCTTCAGATCTCTTCGTGACCTGAGCCCAGATACCCAAGATCCGCAGCTATCCTAGTGACCTGCAACTTTGAGCGACTTAGGCACTCATAGTTTTTTTTTAAATTAAACTTAGAGTGACTTAGGCGTTCAAAGTTTTCCTTTTGGTGACTTAGGCGTCATCAACAACAACCTTGTGCAAAAGGTGATTTTGTGCACTACTTACTTACATTTGACATTTTTACTACTCTCTCTCTCACCTGTTTGGTTAAATCAACCTGTACGTTCAAATGATAAAGAAAATATTATAATACCTACTTTAAAATAATAAACCTTTTCTTAAACTAAAAACACTAAATCTTTTAAATTAAATTAACCGAAACAGAAATTCAGAACTACATTTTATTTCAATAAAAAAATCAAAATTTAAATTATATTTTAATTTAAACATCAAAATTTAACTATATTTTAGTAAGTACTAATATATTAGTTAAAAATAATATGAAGATTAAACTATATTTTAGTTTAAAATAACATATAAAACAAAACTATATTTTAGTTTGAATAAAATCCAGGCTACATTTTAGCCTAATTCTGGATAAACCTGAACTATATTTTAGTTCTGCTAGTAATAACTGAATAGATTTAATAATCTAGAAGAATATATAAAATAAGAAGTACAAGAAGAGACAAGAAGATCTGGGTACGATTCACAGCGTTTTAACTTGGCAAGAACCCGACTTTAAAAAGTTGGTGGCAACCGCTCGACATCAACTCGATGGAGAGAAGTTTTAAGAAAAACAACTATTCTCGGCTACAATATTTGGGCGATACTGACTTACTCAACTAGCCACAGACTTGATATTTTTAAAACCAGCCATTTTCTATAAAGGTAGTTGAACAAAATATGAAAACCAGATACTGAATTACGATAATGAATATAGTTTAGGTCGATTACCATAAAATATATTTTAATTGAATTAATGTAAATATTCTTATTTTTCTTAAATTTGTTATTGCAACATAATTTTTAATAAATAATGTAGTCTGTGGCTGCATTGCAATGCCCTCGACAATTCGGTCTTCACAATAGTTTGAGTTCGACTGAAGCATTGAAATACTCACTAAATCGTTATATTGTTAGATAATTATTTTGATAATATTACCTGCAAAATGGCAGAACTATCTACTATCAGAGGTCGACTCCAATCTCCAGCATCGTTGAGTAGAGGCTGTTGAATTGCAGCATGTTGTGGAGGCAATTGTTGCCAAGATGGAACGATTGCAGCCACTTGTCTAGGTCCGGTTGGCCAAGATGTTTGCACTGCGTTCTAAAAACAAAATAAAAGTTTGATCAAACATCTTTTATACATAATTAAAAATTATCGAAGAATATATATGTATATAAATATTTTTTTGACGATTTTAAACTAAAGCTATAATATTTATTTTCTTGAGGGAATCTAAGTACGTCCTACTATAAAACTTAATTTAAACTTTGTCACAGTGGCCGGTTTAATTTTTACCAACAAGATTGCGTTCGACCTGAACGTGAAAACCCTAGTAGTTCATCATTCAGCTATAGACTAATAAATTACACTGGCCCGTGTACTTTCACAATTATTTTCGATACCTAAAAATAATTTTCAAGACACGCTTGGGAATTATCATGTTCATGAACTAAACATAATCAATTTACGCGGTTTGAGAAAACCAATTAATGTTGGCAGTGATTTTTACCTACTGGAAAACGACCAGAGAGAAACAATAAATTCGAACAAAAACAATAAAGTTAATTTAAATACTTATTTCAATAAAAAGAAACATGAATTTTCTCAAAAAATTCGCACGAGAAAAAAATAGTTTAATAACATTTGTGATGCCAAAATAAATTGTTAAATACCAAAAACTCTCTAATCCGCAGAAACACGTGGAGAAACAAAGCGACTGCAAGGCCTTGGCCAGGCTGTCTATGCTAGTCTCGCTAATCGAAGATCCAACAAAGCACGCGTAGATCTTCGCTTACTTTAAGACGCAACACTAGATAACAAAATTTACAACGTAACCGTCAGAATAATGACAAATACTTCGTTAGAACAAAATCAATGTAATTTTACCCAGATCGCGTGGTCCTTCCTCGATTACTTAACCCTTCGAATCAGTACGTCCGACGCTCATGCAGCTCAGTAAGATGATACGTTTGTACGGTCAGTAACTAACAAAGGGAAAATTCAAAACACGTTAGCAAAACAATGAAAGAAATTATCCTACCCTGACTATCACAACTTTGAAACTTTATATTAATTTTATTGATTAAATAAAAACTTTCTGACAAGGAGATGACCAGGCCATTGGGTCACCGATTTTAATTTTTTAGCTAGTTTTCAAAAAATTCGAGTTCAAAGCCTCTTACATTTACAGTGATGCGATACGTCCCATTTTTTCGTCTTTCTATGAACTTGAATGAATAAATATAAAAAGTAAAAATGAAATAATGAATTTTACTTTAATAAAGTAAATTATAAATTTAATAATTTTAGTTCAATAAAAAATACATTTCATGAACCAAATTTTAAATTAATGGTTTGATTTGAAATGGGCGTTTTTAAAAATCCGCGAATCGGGAGTAAACAAAATTATAAAGAATAATAAATTTTGTAGATATTTCATTGGTCAAATTTAAAAATTTAAACCAGATTCGTAATCAGCGTTCTCAAAAACTCCAATAAATACTGAGTTTAAAAAAACTATTGAAAAAAAAAAAAAAAAAAATTTACCTTAATAAAGTAGACCTTGCATAGGTCAAATTAAAAAATTAGAGTCAGATTCGTAATCTGCATCCTCGAAAACCCCTGGGTACCAAATTTCAGACAGATGCGATGAACGGTAGAAACTTTTTTTAAATAAAAGATCAGAGTTTTGGGGACTACGAATTCAAATTGATGATAAAACCTAAATATGAGTCGAAATAATCGTAGAATTCAAAAAAATATGTCAAAATCTTTATCAGCGACCTCGAAAACCCCTATTTACCAAATTTTTGATGAATCCGAAACACTTAAGTCACTTTTTTTTAAGAAAGAAAGACGACGAATAATTTAAACTTTTTAATATAATACAGGAAGTTTCAAAAAATTAAAATTGAAATGTAAATTTTTTTTTTTTTATTGATGATATTATTACTTTTGCCGATTTTTTTGAATCAATACAGTTCAAGATACCGTGAATTTTTTTTAAGAGGAAGTGCAAACATTGCCTGCAGAACTGACAATGAACTTTTTTTAACAAACAATTCTGAGATTCAGCAAAAAATTATCATGATTGTTATTGTATAGTTGAAATTATTATTGTATTTCAGATTTACGAATACATTTTATTTTATGAGAAACCAAATCTTTCTAACTTTGACTTTGTAAGGGGCAATGAAAGTAGATAATTTTTTATTCTTTGTTTATTAATTTTTTCCATAAATTATTTATCAATTTGAAAAATAAAATAAAAAATAAAATCGGTACCAGCAAAGTTTCTTGCACTTGATCAACAGAATATGAATCATTCTGCAAAATTTTGAAATCGAAGTTTTAATTATTTTCGGTTTACCATTGTCAGTACTTTTTACTAAACACTGCTTTTCAAGCAAAATTTCGATACGGCTGACAAGGTTTTTCCAAATGTAATCAAAATTTTGATTTGAAATTTGGCTGAAAGTTCCATTATTTGAATATCTAGTGCAGGTATCTCTTCATTTTTCAATAATATTGTTTGGTTTAAAAAAAAAATAATAATATAAGAACTATCAAAATCATATCGAAGATATTGTGTTGAAGAAGAACTAAAATAACTTAAATATTGGTCTCAAACTTAAACGGTAAACAATATTATTGAAAAGATATACAAGTAATGAAACTTTCTGCCAAATTTCAAATCAAAATTTTGATTACATTTGGAAAAACTTTGTCAGCCGTATTTTATCGAAATTCTGCTTGAAAAACAGTGTTTAGTAAAAATTACTGACAATGGTAAACCGAAAATAATCAAAACTTCGATTTCAAAATTTTGCAGAATGATTCATTTTATGTAGATCAAGCGCAAGAAACTTTGCTGTAACCGAATTTTTTTTTCATTTTTTTTTGTATTGCAAATAAGTTATGGAAAAAATTAATAAACAAAGAATAAAAAATTATCTTCTTTCACTACCACTTAAAGGCAGAATTGATGAAAAAATATTTAAATTTACAAAATTGCAACCTGACATTGTTATGAAAATATGAGCAAAACTCGAGTAAGTTTTGATATAATATTATTTATTATTGTAGATCAACTTTGTATTGCCTATGAATATATTCAAAGGCAGATCCATGACTCGAGCGTGTATGTCGGTAACTCCAACTGCAGTTTTGCCATCAATAAGCATAAACCTTGATCACCATCCATACCTAATCGCAGCCCGCGCCATCTTGCAGCGACAAACCGAAAGCAGCGGCCAATTTTTAAGTAGAATTTCAAAATTTTTTTTTAAGTTGCTGCGATAGCCATGGTTAATTTTATTATTATTTTTTTTATCTTTGTACCTGCAAATCTTGTACGTTCCTTTTAAAAATGACTTTAAAAGAGCAGGTTAAAAAATGAATCTAAGGAACGCAACGTTGGTCCCCAACGAAAATCGTAATGTATTTTTTCTCGGGCAAATATCAGTTTACAAATTTATTTTTTTGGGAATACCTTCAAAAAAGCGAAAAGATTAAGTGTCAATTTTATTGAATCCTTAAACTTCGGGAAACTACCCCTTTGTAAGGGTTGAATATTTCAAATATTATTATCTCGGCTAAATATGAATGTCGCGTGCTAACGTGACAATAATTATTTAATTATATTTGAGTTTAATTTAATTTAAGTGGGAACTTACCCGATATGAGCAGATTACGCAGTAATCTGCTCGTCACCCTTTTCGCTTGTCTTGGGTGGGATTTATTTGGGGAAAAATAAATGTAATTTTTAAAGTTAATGTAAATTTTATTATTAATAATTATAAAATAGAAATTTTTACGAATCAAGTTTATCGTCCTTCGACGAAGTTATAAATTAACAATAAAAAAAATCTTACTTGTAACTAGGTGCGAACCTAGGCTAGACGGAGAGGGGTCCGGGTTTCTAGCCCGGTGATCCCTATGGTTGACCCACGTGTCAGGGCTGTCGAATACAGTGGCCTGTCGAAGCCCGTGGAACTCCGGCTCCTTCCGTCCAGGTGTGCCTCTGCGACCTTCGGCTTGCGCTGGCCTCCGGGTCGCTTGGTGTCGGGAACGAGAGAGAGAGTTTGAGGTTCGCGCGAGCCGGGAGGTCGCCGATTATCCCCACCTAGGACTTAAGGATCGGAGCTGCATCCAATTAGCTCGAGCTTTTAGCTCGGCTCGCGACGGGCCCCCTTCCTCACTCTTTCGGCGGGAGTAATTAAGAATATTCGAAAAGTCGTTAGCGCAACTTAGGAGGGTGATGGGTATTGGTTATGATTATTATTAGTATTATTATTTGTGTTAAAGGTTGATACACGACATGCCTCCCCTCTTAGTCCATTGTTGTCCTCAACAATGCAGGGCTGCGCAACTAAGGAAGTGCAGTCCTTTAACGAAGATAGAAAGGTGTATCGACCTTATTTTGAAAGTGTGATTTTAAACAATATCGAAGCGGCTAGTGTTAGAGGGTGTGCATGACGCGTTTGAATGACCTATGCGTTTATAGCGGCGGTGCATTCAGCTCGTGTTGCACTATGATCAATCAGAGCACTGTTTGTGGTGCTACCGATTAATAAATCGGTTTATGACCAAGAAGGTCGATAAATGGTCTTGATTTGATCGGTTGGATCTATCAATTATTGTTGAAAAATCATAGTTGTTATTGTTAACAATATAATAATCATCAGCGGTGAATTCTGGTAATGACGGTTTTCATTTTGAAGACTGAATAAATGAGAAGAAAAAAATTTTTTTTTTTTTTTTTTTTTTTTAATCGAGACAAAGATGGTCGTTCGTAATTTGAGTTTCATATTACTTGCGCCTGTCAGGTAACAGAAAATCAAAGTTCCTCTCTTCTTCTTCTTTTTTTTTTTTTTTTTTGGTTTTGGGTTGGAGTTGGAGTTGGAGTTGTTGCGTTCGCGCTTTGATAAAAAAAAAATATATCACATATTATAAAATGCTAAGAGTGAGAAAGGTTCACAATTATCACGTAGACAGGTCCCAAGTTTTTAGATTTTTATCAATCAATAGGTTGCCGTAAAGAGAAAAAAAAACAGAGTAAGTACATTATTGCAAAAATAAAAAAAAAATTAATCGATTTTAATTATTCAATTATTTGATTATTAGCTATTTAACGATAAAAAAAAATGTAGACATAGTTATGAAATTTTCGAATATACGCATAAAGAAAAGAAAGATGATTATTAACAAGTATAATTTTTAATTGAAAAGTCAATTTTTAAAATTTGATTAGAATAAGTTAAATAATAATGATAGGTATTTTCATGTTGTGAAAATCGTTCGCAGTAAAAATAATTCTTAAATAATCATAAAAATTTTAGGTCATGTAATAAAATAAATTTAAAATAAAAGTCTGTAGTCTGTAAAGTCTATATATTCACTGTTCACTTTTAATTTCCTTGCGGTTGAAGAATCTCGTGTAGCGATAATATTGTGATTATCGCACGAAGGTGTAACAGTATCGGGCGGCTATCTCGTACGTGTGTGTGGCTGCTGCTTTCATGGTGTGTGCGTCGCGGCTGGCAACGCAGTGCTTAGTTATCATGTCGTAATTAAGCTATACTTTAGTTGACGTTGCTTTAGTAGTGCAGTAGGCTTTGGCTTGGCACGTGGTTAGTTTACAAGGACAGTTATTGTAATTCAAACTTAGACGAGGGATTAACAAACTATAATTCGTATATTAAAATTATTCCCAGATTTAGATTTCATTTAAATTTTTTTTTTTTTTTAAAAAAAAAAACGTGTAATATAAGGTAAAGTAAAATTAAGCAAGTAGTAAATAGTTAAAATAATTAGAATTATTTGTTAAGGTTATTTTCGTGTAATCAGAGTTTCGAATAAACAAATACGTGAAATCGGGTGAAATTAACATGAGGTGATTATAAATAATAAATTGTGAAAAGTAATTTGTTGTTAAGACGAATTAATTGTCCGGTGATGGTTTTGAAGTAGTTTAACGAGTTTGCTGACGTGATTGGAAGACGATAATTTCGTTAAAGTTCAAGGTATGTAATAAATAATTGACGTTCAGTTTCACTGATCTTTGAATTATTTGCAGTTCAAGTTGTGCAGTACGCAGTTAGGGTG
Organism: Encarsia formosa; assembly: GCA_038277355.1. NCBI lineage: Eukaryota > Metazoa > Arthropoda > Insecta > Hymenoptera > Aphelinidae > Encarsia > Encarsia formosa. The sequence continues at coordinate 73,165,645 of CM076184.1, forward strand.
GTGTGTGGCGGGTGCGCATTTTGCAGGGGCCATCGTGCAGCAGTGCAGAACTACAGTACGGTTGGCGGCTGCGTGAACTTGCTGGATGAACCAGAAAAAAAATATTCCGAAAGGGCAGGAAAGAAGGATAATTATGTATAGTGTTTTGTTTGTATTTATTCGATCAAAAGTATATATATATATATATTTATTTATTATTTTTTTTTTTTTTTTTTTTTTTTTATTTTATTATTATTATTTTTTTTTTCTTATTTATTTATTTATTTATTTATATATATATATTTTTTTTTTTTTTTTTTTTTTTTTTCAGTGTTCGTTGACGTTGTATCCGTCACGGGGCGGCGTGGTCGCTGATTCGTTACCTTTGGTGGGTACAGACGGTTGGTTGCTTGTGCTTGATTCTTGCATTGTGGGATTTTCGATTTTGGGCAGTTCGTTTGGCACCGTTGGATCTATACTCTCGGATTTTTGGGTTTGACTACCAGGATTAGTATTGGTCTGGTGGCAGTTTGCACATATATTATGATTTAATAATTGAAAGGATTCTATTTGATTCTGATTACGTTTTTCTTTTTTGCAGGCGAAGAAGAGAATGGGCCAAAGCTTTTCCAGAAAATTGAAGTTATCAAGAACGTATTTTATTATCAATGTAATAATTATCGACGATCCTAGGCCGAATGCTAGGATTGAATGCGATTCACTCTGTTCTATGCGTTTTGTATGTATTAATTTGAGTTTGTTTTCTATTTCATTGAGCGGGGTAGGGTCAAATTTTTGGAGTGATTCTGTAAATTCTTGCTTTGCTTCTAAAGGGTATTGTTTTGCTAGTTCGTGGATAGTCGGGTTGACGATTTTCAGTTCTGCGGTTAAGTTGGGTTCATACTTATATTCAGATTGGAAAGAAATCTTTTGCAAGCCATGAAGTGTGACACTGAGGGCGTGTGCGGTACAACTCCCGGATAGGTAAAGGGAGCCTGTGCCGTTTATATCGAGTTCCTTACGGGGTTGACCGTGGCAGGTTATAGCGAGGGTGGTCGGTTTTATGGTGGTGTATAACCATATGTTGGAAGCAAGTAATGGGGTAAAAATAATGTCGGTTTTTGGAATTATAATTGTCTGGCATGTTTTGATTGAGGTTGGTGTTGCCTTTTTGAACATTGAATACTCGCAGGGGGCGTCTGGACCTGCGTCTCTTAGGGGCAGAGATTCATCACATAATTTTGAATCTCCGTGGTCTAGACACGATCGTAAAAACTCATTATTCACGAGGACATACATTTTCAAATTTTCCGAAATAATAATATTTTTCGATCTTGGTTGAATTGCCACATAGCCGGAATTATTAAGGGGCAGATCTATGGGGTTCGGAAAGCTATGAATTTTGTAAAGATCTAAATTTTCATTGTTTAAAAGCGGTAATTTTAGAGAGACGTGGAGTTTTCCATCGGTTATGAATACACTTGTTTTTGCTATTTCGAACAGATATGATGCAGTAGTGATTTCAGTCGCATTCGGGAGTTTATAAATATTGCTCAAGTGGTTAATTTTAGTAAGCAAATCTGTAATTTGTGAGTGGGATAAAATCAAGGGGTGCAGGTGACCGCGGGCTGTTGTTTGCAGCACTTCTAACAGCGTTTCATAGCTGTGTCTCAATTCGTCAATTTCGATTTCGTACTTATTCCACCAGGTGGAAATATTCAGGTAATCGATGTTGTATTCTTTGAGCGAATAATTTTTGGAGATTTCTTTAATTACAGCGAGTAGGTATTTCATCTCTTTTGCATTGCTTTCACCAACTTTGTGTAAGTTTTCAAGTTCGGATTTCATATAATGGGTTGTGTCGAGGGCTAATTTTGTTAGATTTTTCTGATTGTAATACAGTTGGTCTATATTTGCAGTCATGATTTCTCTATCTTTGGCGTCCATGATCCCGAAAACCCATTTAGCGGCCCAACCACCTATTTCGATGGGTGCTCCGCGTGCGTGTCGGCTCGATGGTTCGCGATTCGATTTTGGTAGGATAAAGTAAGTACGTATGGATTGATGTAGGTCTTTAATATCACCTAGTTTCCGTCTTAAGTTTAATTCTCTAACGGAGTTTGGGACGACTTCTTTGGGGAAGGTTTCTACTATTTTATCAATAAAAATTTTGAAATCTCTGTACTCCACGTCGAAATCTCTCTCTATTGGCGGACAATTCATGAAAATATCAAAATGCACTTTTGTTCTAATTAATTTCACCTTTCCCACGTGCTCAAAATAAATCCCGGGGTTGTTGTGGATATCTTTCAATTCAAATAATGGGTTTTCGTCTTTGCACTCAACGTCAACTAAGGTCGAGCTCAAAAACAACAAGACAAACCAAAGCATTTTCTCGGATCGGGCGTTCGAACAGGTTCAGCACGGCTTGTTACTGTAATTGTTGATGATAGGAAAGCTATAGATAGGTAGAAATAGTAAACGTCGAAGATAGGTCGAGATGATGATTATGTGTTTTAATAAAATTTTTTTAAACGATCTTTGTGTACTAAAATGGTTTTGCCGTTTTGACTGCGCAATAAAGCTGTGTTATTATCTCGAACTTCAAGAACGTCGAAGACTCCGTTGTAAAACTTGTCAAGCTTGTTCTTCCGTGGTAATTTATTTACGTAAACCTTTTCTCCAGGTTGTATTTTAAGGGGCTTAGCGGACTTGTCATAATACATTTTATTGTGGATTTTTGAAGATTCTAAGTTTTTCAGAGCGATTTCCCTAATTTCGGCTATTCTTGAAGCTAGGTCGTAAATATAGCCGTTATAAGTATCGTTTTCGAAGTCATCCAAGCATGCAGAAGGGGTGCGGGGGTTGCGACCCATCGCGATCTCGTAAGGAGTGAATCCCGTAGAAGAATGGACGGATGAATTGTATTCCATCATGGCGAAAGGGACGAGTTCATCCCAATCTTGAAACTTGGGGGCGTTAGTTCGAAGATAGTCTTTCAATACAGAGTGACTTCGTTCTAACGAGGCATTGGACTGCGGGTGCCAGGATGTCATGGTTTTTAACTTGCAGTCAAACATGCTTTCGAGGTGTTTGAGCAGTCTGTTTCTGAAGCTTTTTGCTTGATCGGTTAGAATAATTTTTGGGACTCCGTGGGTGGCTATGAGGTGAATCGCTAAGGTCTGTGCTACGGTGAGGGCTTTTAAATTTGGTATAGGGACTGCGATACAGAATTTTGAAAATAAACATTGCATGGTTAGGATGTAGGCGTTACCCTTAACTGTTCTGGGCATAGGTCCAACGGCATCGATTGCAACCTTGAAAAAGGGTTCTGCAGGAGAATCGCTGATTACCATAGGTTCTTTGGTGCGATAACCGATGAGTTTAAACTCTTGGCATATTCGACAGCGATGTATGTAGTCGACTACGTCTTTGCGTAAACCGGGCCAAGTAAAATTTTCCCTAACTCTACGATAAGTCTTTTCAACTCCGCGATGTCCTCCGAACAAGCTGTCGTGACACTCTTTTAAGATGGTATCACGCAACTCGGGCGGCGGTATCACGCAGGATCCTAGACAGATTGTAAGGGTCATGGGAACATTTTTCAAATGGTCTCGAATTTTCCGATAAAGGGTACCGCGGGGCAATGCGTCTGTGAGCTCGCCTTTTCGTGCTATCCTGGCTGAAGTTATTTCTCTTTCAAGTAGCAGATGATAAAGGTTATAAAAACATTCTCTCAAAGGGCTTTGTCTAATCGGTGTTTTTTCCGTTTCGGTTACGACTAACGAAAAGATGGTTCTCCCCCTGTTTGTGGAGACGAGCACGTCACCCACCGTCGGGTTCGCGTCACTGAGGTCGATTTTTGAGATTAATTTCAACTCGTTTAGCAATTGATTGTTGGGTGTGTTCAGATTTAAATTTGCAGGTATGAAATGAATTATATTATCTTTGTGACCGGTCAGGGACTCTCTGACAGGTCTGATCACCATGGTTTTCCTGGGATCGGGGTGAATTCCAGAAATACTGGAGTCAGGTAGTATTATCGGTGGAATGCTGTCGGGTTTTACGAAAAGATTGTTATGGGGTTTTAAATTAAACGAGTTCAAATTATCAACAGAACCATTTGAGTCTCGGTGCGAGTGAATCGAGTTTTCAAGGTTATCAAGTGTTGTTCCCGTTTCGGTAATTTCCAGTTGATCGGCAGACGCATGAGTTCTCTGGGGGACGGTTACCGGCGTAGGAATTACGTTTTTGGTGGTGATGATAGATTTACGAGGTTCTCTGGTATCGTGTTTAGATAGGATAGTAGACGTGGAACTCGCAGATGAATCGGATTTCTCGCCCGACATGATCTTTGTGTCGTCTAAAGGCAAAGCGTTAGATTGAGAAAGCAGATCTGGATTCATAGGTGGTATTCTTGGTGTTATCATGGTGGACGAGAGCAAGGGTGTTCTTAATTCAGACTCGTCGGCCAGCTGCCATTTTGACAAATCAAGCAGAGATTGGGTTTTGTTAAGAGTAGGCTGAACATGGGGGTCGATTAGATCATTTTCTAAATAACCAGGGTCACTGTGAGCGACGGAGTGGTCTGCTTCGAAATAATTGGGTCCTAGTTCGGTGGTTTCTAGAAGTTCTTCCCATTTTCCTGAATCCCACCAAAGGGAATTGAACCCTTCGATGAATTCGTTCCTTTGTTCCGGGGTAAAGTTTGTGGGTTTCAAGGGCGATGGAGTTTTCAGCTTCCGACTTTGCGTTTCTGGTGGACTGAGGTCTTCTTCGTCCGATGACGAAGAGTCGTCATCAACCGAGGGTTTTACTCTTTTTGAAGGAGTGTCGAAGAAAGCCTTTCTCTGGGGCGATTTATCGAATTGGGCGACGACCTCTTCGAATTCGTCGGACGGTATCATTGTCTCATCGAGTTCGTCCACGTCAAGGGTTGGCGAGGCTTGCTCAGGGGTGTTATTTTCGAATTCGGTGGCAGAAGATGTTGTCGGTGTGGGCGAAGGGTCTACTAGACTGGGGAGCAGAGATCTATGACGTAAGGGAACGGGCACGTCGGAGACGTCTGACTCGGTACTTTCGGATTTTTCTGCTTCCGAAGTCGTGCTCTCTGTTTCAGGCTCTGTGTAGCGTGCCTTTTCCCTGGTCTCTGTGAGTCGTTGGTTGCGTCTGAGTTTTAGACGGGAGGCTATGGTTTCACCTTGAAGGGTGCCTTGACCAGAAGCGTTCAAAGGTATCGGTGACTTGTTTTTAGACCCCTTTGGTCTGCCTCTCCTTGGAGGACCAGCCTTAGTGGGTGATTTTTCGCTCATGCTTTTGTTCTGGGCTTCGCGAGCTAAAGAGGTTTTGGTGGGTTTAGGGTGCCGAATCGGCAGCATCGTTTTGGATTTTATTTTGCTCGCGGGTGGATTGGTTCCGGGGGTGGTTGTGGAGGCCTTTCCGGGTGGATGTTCTTTATCGATTGGATTTCGGGACAGCCAGTCCGCATTGGTATTCTGTTTACCAGGTTTGTATCGAAAAATATACCTGTAACCACGGAGTCTGGCTCGCCAGCGATTTAGTCTAGACATAGGGTCTTTAATGGAGTCAATCCACTCTAAGGGCTCATGGTCGCCGTATACGTAAAAGACTCGACCGTAAAGGTAGTGTCTGAAGTGCATTATGGCAAGGACTACGGCCAAGCACTCTCGTTCTGTAGCAGAGTAATTCTGCTGGTGTTTGTTTAAAGTTCGAGACATATACGCAATGGGGCGGTCGTTGTTGGGTTCTCCCTGGCTTAAAACTGCGCCTATGGCGTAAGCGCTTGCGTCTGTTGTAAGAATGAAAGGTTGGGAGAAATCGGGGCAAATTAGAACGGGTGCGGAGCATAGAGCTTCTTTGAGCCGTTCAAAACTGTTTTGTTGTTCAGACTCCCAATAAAATTTAACGTTCTTTTTAAGGAGGTCGTTAAGGGGCTTAGCAATATCAGCGAAGTGATGGATGAATCGCCGGTAATAGCTACAGAGCCCAAGGAAAGATCTGACGTCATGTGCGCTCTTTAAAGGAGCGGCGTTTTTGACGTCCTCGATTTTTCCGGGGTCGGGTCTGACTCCAAATTGGTCGATGTGGTGACCGAGGTATTTGACTTCAGGGGTAAGAAACTCGCATTTTTCTATTTTTAGCTTCAGTCCGGCGTTGAACAGCCTTTGAAAAGCTTCATTAACCTTGCGCTCGTGAGTCTCCAGGGAATCGGCAAAGATAATTAGGTCGTCCAAGTAGACGAATAGTTCGACTCCTTGAAGCCCTGTCATAATTGTATCCATGAGTCGTTGGAAAGTAGGTGGAGCGCAGCACAACCCAAAGGGCATTGCTGTGAATTCGTAGTGGCCGTAAGGGGTAGAAAAAGCAGTTTTAGCTCTGTCGTCAGGGTTCATGGGAATTTGATGAAACCCGTTTACCAAATCGAAGACTGAAAAGTATTTTGATTTTCCCAGAGATTCCAAGATCTCCTGAATGTTAGGGAGTGGATAGGAATCTGGGATCGTTAAAGAGTTGATTCTACGATAATCAATCACAAGGCGATGTTGTTTTCGACCGTCTGGGCCAGGGCGTTTAGGGACTATCCAGAGGGGAGAATTCCAAGGGCTCGAAGATGGTTGGATGACTCCTTTCTCCAACATCTCGTTAATTTGTTTCTTAACTTCCTCTTGTAGCATAGGAGGATAGCGGTATTGACGGGTATAAATGGGTGTGTCGTTTTTTAAAGGGATACTATGCTGCACTAGGTGTGTGCGAGGTGGATCATCGCCAGGTAGCATGAAGAGGTAGGGGAACTTCTCTACTACTCGTTGAAGTTGAGCCAAAGATTCGGAATCATGGTGTTCTCTTTTTAGAAGTTCAATGATTTTGGGGACTCTTTCTTCAGGAAGACAAGGGGTTCCTTCACCTTCAGATTCGAAGAAGTCTTCAGAGTCATCAAATTCGAAAGGGTACAGATTCTGAACTGGGATTTCAACTTCTTGGGGTTCTTCTTTAGTGTTCACGGCTAAGACGTAACAAGAGCCATTTTCGTTAGTCACCGCGGCTTCTCCGATAAAAATTCCCGTAGGGGTCTGAATTCGGGGTAGGTACGCCTCCCCTTTTGGAGATTTCTGCGTAACGGGGACTTCGATCGCGACTCTAGCGCGAGCTGGCAAGACGTATCTAGTACGAAGGGCTTTACCTCTCAGTCGACGAGCCCTATAATGAAAAACTGTAGGTGGAATTTTACTAGATGTGGGGTGAGCATCACAGGTAGTAGAAGGTGTATGATTTTGGGTACTCTGCCTGTCGTCAGAATTCTGGGATTCCGAGTCGCTACTATCTGATGCACTTGAGAAAGAGATAGTTCGGGTTTTATCTTGTGTGATCAAAGTATTATTAGCCAGATCGATGCGGCCTTTCTCATTATGCAAGTAGCGGGATCCTAGAATGGCATCATCCTTTAACGAGGATTGTTCGGGGAGGACGTGCATTCGATGGGTTCTCCCACTTTCGCAAAAGAGGACGGTACCGAGTGTGTAGACGGGCTGGGTTCCGATCCCGGTGAGTTGCAACACTCGTGACCTGTCAATAGGGTACGTAGGGTTTAGAGATTGAATTCTTATCACGCTCACGTCTGCGCCCGTGTCGATAAGGACTCTACCTTTTCCGGTTCGAAATATCTCGTTTGTAATAGTCATTTTAGGGGTACCGTAAGATCGTTTCCTCCCCTTTTTAAACAAATTTCCTGGGTTTTTGGGATCTAATATTTGAGGGGATTGATACTCAGAGTTTGGGCTGAAGTCGGAGGGAGTCTCAGAGGTGTCACAAGATTTTTGGGTAGAGTTTTCGGATTCTGATCCAGAATCGGAGCAGGAGTCTGATTCGGAAGAGAGATTTTCAAAAAGGGGATCTGGGAAGTCTTTCCGCATCTTTTCAGCTAATTTTGTTTTTAATAAACTTGCTTTTCGGAGTTTTTTTAAAGATCTTCTGCTAATGACGGCGTCTTGAGAAAAAGGGGCGTCGTCACCAACAAGGTAAAATAAAAGTTTTTGTTTGTAAAATTTTAAGGGTACTCGGCCAGTGGACTCTGTTTTATCTCCGTCTTCACTCTGTATCGTGAGAGGGGGATTTTCAAGATAGTATGCGGAGTCTTTAAGGACTGAGGTTTTTATCAAATTTACCTCGTTAGAGAGCGCTGCAGAGCAGGTGATATTGCCCTTATTGAACCAGGGGTGGTTTAATTTGACTGATGGTGCGCCCCTTGTTCCGACGATTCGTCGTACTTCCCGGACTTGTATGTTTTCACTGACCGGCGCTCCGGGTGTTGGTAGCTCGCCTGGGTGCCGTTCTGGCGAGCTGCTCCCCAGTTTAAATTATCAGGAGAGTCTACAGTCGCAGGCTTTGTAGGTGTAACCGGGCGAGGGATATTCGGGTTGTTCGCAGATGTTGATGGACCAGGGGATGCATGTCTGGGTGGTGGGTTTGGACCGCGCGAGTCGTGCGGGTACCCATAAGCATAAGGGTTCGCGTAGGGCATTTGATACGGTGGCATAGACATTGGAGGATAGTAATAAGGTAGTGGCGGTGGGTAGTAATGCATCGAGGGCGGAGCGAAATAAGGGTTTTGACTTCGGTAGGGTGAAGGTTCTCTTGGTCTATCATAATTTTGATATCGGTTCCCAGGGCTTTCGGGTCTGGGTCGATCGTTCGGCGAACCTGGGCGACCGGGTCTGCTAGTCCTTTCAGGGGGTTTAAGTATGCCAGTCGGCTGGTCATAGCGAAGAGACGGGTGGGCGTCTAGCTTACCATCCGATGTGTACATAACAGTTTTGGGCATTCGGGTATCATCTCTGTCATAAGAATAAGGGATGGTGCGATGGTAATTCCGGGGGTCGTCAAAATCTGAGAAACGCACGTTATTTCTCGAAGAAGTTTCTCGATCCGGAGTCTGAGGGCGTTGGTACGGACTCGGGGATCGCGACCGGGGTGGTCGTGGCGAGGGCGAGTACTCGATGTCCGCACGGTTAGTCGTCCCAATGTTTACCCACTCCTCCACGCTAACAGCGGCGTCCAGGGCATCGTTGAACGTTGCCGGGGTGTGTGTAGCCATTTGGTTACGAATAGCCGAGGGCAGACCGCGTATGAAGTATTCTTTAGCCAAATCTTCGAACAGGGTCTTGTTGTGTTCCTTAATTTGATCGTTGGCCGCACCTTCGTTTTTCAACTTTGTGGCGGCGCGAACTATGGATGAAAGACGATCAAAGAAGTTTAGCACGGATTCGCCTTGTTTCATATACGACTCCGATATTAAATTAAGGTAGTACGAAAGAGAACGCTTTTGGCTAAATCTATCTGTGAGGTGTGTGCGGAGGTCCGCTAGGGTATTGAAGGTCTTGCCTTCAATGCTTGATTTCGCCTTGCCGGTCAGGCGTGAAATCACTCCCTGCAAAAACACTCCTTTAAGTTCTGGGTCTGCTAACCGATTATCATAATTCTCGACATCCTGGAGCCAAACTCGCAGGGGAGAATTACCTGAATAAAAAGGGATGGATGCGAGGGCGCTTTGCATCAGGGCGGAAGCTTGCAAGTTCGCGAACGCGGCACGAGACTCGTTCAGGGTCGCGGCCATGACCGACATATTCTCAGCCATGCGGCGGCCGTGCTCGAGTCGAGCCCGGGTTCTCAGGGTTTCGTCCGTGAGGGCTTCTATTTCATCTAGTGTCAAATTTGCACCTGCCATCTTCGAATAGGGCCTAATAAAGTTTTATCAATGAACGACAAGAGTCCGAGAGGAGGTTGAAAGAAAAGTTTACTGTTCGGGGCGATGAGCTAAACAAAGTGGGTAGCAAATTTTCAAACAAAAGTTTTCGAATCGAACAATAAAATTTACACGTCAAACAAAAGAAACAAATTTTATTCGGAGTCTTCGTAAAAGCGAATTGAAAGAAATGAACGGCGATTGAAAGAATGAAAGAAACAAAGAATGTGCGCGTCAGCAATAAGTCGCTAAACTTTCTCCTTGAAATTCTCGAACACGAAAAATATGATGAAATAAAATTTCAGCTCTGATTTTCACGAACTAATTAAACCAGATTTTAAATTAAGTAATTTATTTTTAATTTTAATAAATTTAAATTCCCAAAACAAGATCCAACCAAAGAGCTTAAGCGAAAAGGCAGGTATGGTTCCCCACAAGGGATGCCATTTATGTCGCGTGCTAACGTGACAATAATTATTTAATTATATTTGAGTTTAATTTAATTTAAGTGGGAACTTACCCGATATGAGCAGATTACGCAGTAATCTGCTCGTCACCCTTTTCGCTTGTCTTGGGTGGGATTTATTTGGGGAAAAATAAATGTAATTTTTAAAGTTAATGTAAATTTTATTATTAATAATTATAAAATAGAAATTTTTACGAATCAAGTTTATCGTCCTTCGACGAAGTTATAAATTAACAATAAAAAAAATCTTACTTGTAACTAGGTGCGAACCTAGGCTAGACGGAGAGGGGTCCGGGTTTCTAGCCCGGTGATCCCTATGGTTGACCCACGTGTCAGGGCTGTCGAATACAGTGGCCTGTCGAAGCCCGTGGAACTCCGGCTCCTTCCGTCCAGGTGTGCCTCTGCGACCTTCGGCTTGCGCTGGCCTCCGGGTCGCTTGGTGTCGGGAACGAGAGAGAGAGTTTGAGGTTCGCGCGAGCCGGGAGGTCGCCGATTATCCCCACCTAGGACTTAAGGATCGGAGCTGCATCCAATTAGCTCGAGCTTTTAGCTCGGCTCGCGACGGGCCCCCTTCCTCACTCTTTCGGCGGGAGTAATTAAGAATATTCGAAAAGTCGTTAGCGCAACTTAGGAGGGTGATGGGTATTGGTTATGATTATTATTAGTATTATTATTTGTGTTAAAGGTTGATACACGACAATGAATTTACAAAGCTGGTTTTTTGGAAAAATGATTTCAAGAGGTAAAAAAAGAGTAGAGTATTTTTTTCGAGTCTCCAGAGTAAGGGAAACTACCCCTTCGCGGGGGAGGAAACACTTAATATTTTTTATCTCGGCTAAATATGAATTTACAAAGCTGGTTTTTCGGAAAAATGATTTTAAGAGGTAAAAAAAGAGTAGAGTAATTTTTTCGAGTCTCCAGAGTAAGGGAAACTACCCCTTTTCGGGGGTGGAAACACTTAATATTTTTTATCTCGGCTAAATATGAATTTACAAATCTAGTTTTTTAGAAAATTGATTTTAAAAGGTAAAAAAAGAATAGAGTAATTTTTTCGAGTCTCCAGAGTAAGGGAAACTACCCCTTCGCGGGGGTGGAAACACTAAATATTTTTTATCTCGGCTAAATATGAATTTACAAATCTAGTTTTTTGGAAAAATGATTTCAAGAGGTAAAAAAAAGAGTAGAGTATTTTTTTCGAGTATCCGAAGTAAGGGAAACTACCCCTTCGCGGGGGTGGAAACACTAAATATTTTTTATCTCGGCTAAATATGAATTTACAAATCTAGTTTTTTGGTAAATTGATTTTAAAAGGTAAAAAAAGAATAGAGTAATTTTTTCGAGTCTCCAGAGTAAGGGAAACTACCCCTTCGCGGGGGAGGAAACACTTAATATTTTTTATCTCGGCTTAATATGAATTTACAAATCTAGTTTTTTAGAAAATTGATTTTAAAAGGTAAAAAAAGAGTAGAGTATTTTTTTCGAGTCTCCAGAGTAAGGGAAACTACCCCTTCGCGGGGGTGGAAACACTTAATATTCTTTATCTCGGCTAAATATGAATTTACAAATCTAGTTTTTTGGAAAAATGATTTCAAGAGGTAAAAAAAGAGTAGAGTATTTTTTTCGAGTCTCCAGAGTAAGGGAAACTACCCCTTCGCGGGGGTGGAAACACTTAATATTCTTTATCTCGGCTAAATATGAATTTACAAATCTAGTTTTTTGGAAAAATGATTTCAAGATGTAAAAAAAGAGTAGAGTATTTTTTTCGAGTCTCCAGAGTAAGGGAAACTACCCCTTCGCGGGGGAGGAAACACTTAATATTCTTTATCTCGGCTAAATATGAATTTACAAATCTAGTTTTTTGGAAAAATGATTTCAAGAGGTAAAAAAAGAGTAGAGTATTTTTTTCGAGTATCCAAAGTAAGGGAAACTAACCCTTCGCGGGGGTGGAAACACTTAATATTTTTTATCTCGGCTAAATATGAATTTACAAATCTAGTTTTTTGGAGAAATGATTTCAAGAGGTAAAAAAAGACTAGAGTATTTTTTTCGAGTCTCCAAAGTAAGGGAAACTACCCCTTCGCGGGGGAGGAAACACTTAATATTTTTTATCTCGGCTAAATATGAATTTACAAATCTAGTTTTTTGGAGAAATGATTTCAAGAGGTAAAAAAAGAGTAGAGTATTTTTTTCGAGTATCCAAAGTAAGGGAAACTACCCCTTCGCGGGGGTGGAAACACTAAATATTTTTTATCTCGGCTAAATATGAATTTACAAAGCTGGTTTTTCGAAAAAAGGATTTTAAGAGGTAAAAAAAGAGTAGAGTAATTTTTTCGAGTCTTCAGAGTAAGGGAAACTACCCCTTCGCGGGGGTGGGAACACTAAATATTTTTTATCTCGGCTAAATATGAATTTACAAAGCTGGTTTTTCGAAAAAAGGATTTTAAGAGGTAAAAAAAAAGTAGAGTAATTTTTTCGAGTCTCCAGAGTAAGGGAAACTACCCCTTCGCGGGGGAGGAAACACTTAATATTTTTTATCTCGGCTAAATATGAATTTACAAATCTAGTTTTTTGGAAAATTGATTTTAAAAGGTAAAAAAAGAATAGAGTAATTTTTTCGAGTCTCCAGAGTAAGGGAAACTACCCCTTCGAGGGGGTGGAAACACTTAATATTTTTTATCTCGGCTAAATATGAATTTACAAATCTAGTTTTTTGGAAAAATGATTTCAAGAGGTAAAAAAAGAGTAGAGTATTTTTTTCGAGTATCCAAAGTAAGGAAAACTAACCCTTCGCGGGGGTGGAAACACTTAATATTTTTTATCTCGGCTAAATATGAATTTACAAAGCTGGTTTTTCGAAAAAAGGATTTTAAGAGGTAAAAAAAAAGTAGAGTAATTTTTTCGAGTCTCCAGAGTAAGGGAAACTACCCCTTCGCGGGGGAGGAAACACATAATATTTTTTATCTCGGCTAAATATGAATTTACAAATCTAGTTTTTTGGAAAATTGATTTTAAAAGGTAAAAAAAGAATAGAGTAATTTTTTCGAGTCTCCAGAGTAAGGGAAACTACCCCTTCGAGGGGGTGGAAACACTTAATATTTTTTATCTCGGCTAAATATGAATTTACAAATCTATTTTTTTGGAAAAATGATTTCAAGAGGTAAAAAAAGAGTAGAGTATTTTTTTCGAGTATCCAAAGTAAGGGAAACTAACCCTTCGCGGGGGTGGAAACACTTAATATTTTTTATCTCGGCTAAATATGAATTTACAAATCTAGTTTTTTGGAGAAATGATTTCAAGAGGTAAAAAAAGACTAGAGTATTTTTTTCGAGTCTCCAAAGTAAGGGAAACTACCCCTTCGCGGGGGAGGAAACACTTAATATTTTTTATCTCGGCTAAATATGAATTTACAAATCTAGTTTTTTAGAAAATTGATTTTAAAAGGTAAAAAAGGAATAGAGTAATTTTTTTGATCTCCAGAGTAAGGGAAACTACCCCTTCGCGGGGGTGGAAACACTAAATATTTTTTATCTCGGCTAAATATGAATTTACAAAGCTGGTTTTTCGAAAAAAGGATTTTAAGAGGTAAAAAAAGACTAGACTATTTTTTTCGAGTCTCCAAAGTAAGGGAAACTACCCCTTCGCGGGGGAGGAAACACTTAATATTTTTTATCTCGGCTAAATATGAATTTACAAATCTAGTTTTTTAGAAAATTGATTTTTAAAGGTAAAAAAGGAATAGAGTAATTTTTTCGATCTCCAGAGTAAGGGAAACTACCCCTTCGCGGGGGTGGAAACACTAAATATTTTTTATCTCGGCTAAATATGAATTTACAAATCTAGTTTTTTGGAAAAATGATTTCAAGAGGTAAAAAAAAGAGTAGAGTATTTTTTTCGAGTATCCAAAGTAAGGGAAACTACCCCTTCGCGGGGGTGGAAACACTAAATATTTTTTATCTCGGCTAAATATGAATTTACAAAGCTGGTTTTTCGAAAAAACGATTTTAAGAGGTAAAAAAAGAGTAGAGTAATTTTTTCGAGTCTTCAGAGTAAGGGAAACTAACCCTTCGCGGGGGTGGAAACACTTAATATTTTTTATCTCGGCTAAATATGAATTTACAAATCTAATTTTTTGGAGAAATGATTTCAAGAGGTAAAAAAAGAGTAGAGTATTTTTTTCGAGTCTCCAAAGTAAGGGAAACTACCCCTCCGCGGGGGAGGAAACACTTAATATTTTTTATCTCGGCTTAATATGAATTTACAAATCTAGTTTTTTGGAGAAATGATTTCAAGAGGTAAAAAAAGAGTAGAGTATTTTTTTCGAGTATCCAAAGTAAGGGAAACTACCCCTTCGCGGGGGTGGGAACACTAAATATTTTTTATCTCGGCTAAATATGAATTTACAAAGCTGGTTTTTCGAAAAAAGGATTTTAAGAGGTAAAAAAAGAGTAGAGTAATTTTTTCGAGTCTTCAGAGTAAGGGAAACTAACCCTTCGCGGGGGTGGAAACACTTAATATTTTTTATCTCGGCTAAATATGAATTTACAAATCTAGTTTTTTGGAGAAATGATTTCAAGAGGTAAAAAAAGAGTAGAGTATTTTTTTCGAGTCTCCAGAGTAAGGGAAACTACCCCTTCGCGGGGGAGGAAACACTTAATATTTTTTATCTCGGCTAAATATGAATTTACAAATCTAGTTTTTTGGAAAATTGATTTTAAAAGGTAAAAAAAGAATAGAGTAATTTTTTCGAGTCTCCAGAGTAAGGGAAACTACCCCTTCGAGGGGGTGGAAACACTTAATATTTTTTATCTCGGCTAAATATGAATTTACAAATCTAGTTTTTTGGAAAAATGATTTCAAGAGGTAAAAAAAGAGTAGAGTATTTTTTTCGAGTATCCAAAGTAAGGGAAACTAACCCTTCGCGGGGGTGGAAACACTTAATATTTTTTATCTCGGCTAAATATGAATTTACAAAGCTGGTTTTTCGAAAAAAGGATTTTAAGAGGTAAAAAAAAAGTAGAGTAATTTTTTCGAGTCTCCAGAGTAAGGGAAACTACCCCTTCGCGGGGGAGGAAACACATAATATTTTTTATCTCGGCTAAATATGAATTTACAAATCTAGTTTTTTGGAAAATTGATTTTAAAAGGTAAAAAAAGAATAGAGTAATTTTTTCGAGTCTCCAGAGTAAGGGAAACTACCCCTTCGAGGGGGTGGAAACACTTAATATTTTTTATCTCGGCTAAATATGAATTTACAAATCTATTTTTTTGGAAAAATGATTTCAAGAGGTAAAAAAAGAGTAGAGTATTTTTTTCGAGTATCCAAAGTAAGGGAAACTAACCCTTCGCGGGGGTGGAAACACTTAATATTTTTTATCTCGGCTAAATATGAATTTACAAATCTAGTTTTTTGGAGAAATGATTTCAAGAGGTAAAAAAAGACTAGAGTATTTTTTTCGAGTCTCCAAAGTAAGGGAAACTACCCCTTCGCGGGGGAGGAAACACTTAATATTTTTTATCTCGGCTAAATATGAATTTACAAATCTAGTTTTTTAGAAAATTGATTTTAAAAGGTAAAAAAGGAATAGAGTAATTTTTTCGATCTCCAGAGTAAGGGAAACTACCCCTTCGCGGGGGTGGAAACACTAAATATTTTTTATCTCGGCTAAATATGAATTTACAAAGCTGGTTTTTCGAAAAAAGGATTTTAAGAGGTAAAAAAAGACTAGACTATTTTTTTCGAGTCTCCAAAGTAAGGGAAACTACCCCTTCGCGGGGGAGGAAACACTTAATATTTTTTATCTCGGCTAAATATGAATTTACAAATCTAGTTTTTTAGAAAATTGATTTTTAAAGGTAAAAAAGGAATAGAGTAATTTTTTCGATCTCCAGAGTAAGGGAAACTACCCCTTCGCGGGGGTGGAAACACTAAATATTTTTTATCTCGGCTAAATATGAATTTACAAATCTAGTTTTTTGGAAAAATGATTTCAAGAGGTAAAAAAAAGAGTAGAGTATTTTTTTCGAGTATCCAAAGTAAGGGAAACTACCCCTTCGCGGGGGTGGAAACACTAAATATTTTTTATCTCGGCTAAATATGAATTTACAAAGCTGGTTTTTCGAAAAAACGATTTTAAGAGGTAAAAAAAGAGTAGAGTAATTTTTTCGAGTCTTCAGAGTAAGGGAAACTAACCCTTCGCGGGGGTGGAAACACTTAATATTTTTTATCTCGGCTAAATATGAATTTACAAATCTAATTTTTTGGAGAAATGATTTCAAGAGGTAAAAAAAGAGTAGAGTATTTTTTTCGAGTCTCCAAAGTAAGGGAAACTACCCCTCCGCGGGGGAGGAAACACTTAATATTTTTTATCTCGGCTTAATATGAATTTACAAATCTAGTTTTTTGGAGAAATGATTTCAAGAGGTAAAAAAAGAGTAGAGTATTTTTTTCGAGTATCCAAAGTAAGGGAAACTACCCCTTCGCGGGGGTGGGAACACTAAATATTTTTTATCTCGGCTAAATATGAATTTACAAAGCTGGTTTTTCGAAAAAAGGATTTTAAGAGGTAAAAAAAGAGTAGAGTAATTTTTTCGAGTCTTCAGAGTAAGGGAAACTAACCCTTCGCGGGGGTGGAAACACTTAATATTTTTTATCTCGGCTAAATATGAATTTACAAATCTAGTTTTTTGGAGAAATGATTTCAAGAGGTAAAAAAAGAGTAGAGTATTTTTTTCGAGTCTCCAAAGTAAGGGAAACTACCCCTTCGCGGGGGAGGAAACACTTAATATTTTTTATCTCGGCTAAATATGAATTTACAAATCTAGTTTTTTGGAGAAATGATTTCAAGAGGTAAAAAAAGAGTAGAGTATTTTTTTCGAGTCTCCAAAGTAAGGGAAACTACCCCTTCGCGGGGGAGGAAACACTTAATATTTTTTATCTCGGCTAAATATGAATTTACAAATCTAGTTTTTTAGAAAATTGATTTTAAAAGGTAAAAAAAGAATAGAGTATTTTTTTCGAGTCTCCAGAGTAAGGGAAACTACCCCTTCGCGGGGGTGGAAACACTAAATATTTTTTATCTCGGCTAAATATGAATTTACAAAGCTGGTTTTTCGAAAAAACGATTTTAAGAGGTAAAAAAAGAGTAGAGTAATTTTTTCGAGTCTTCAGAGTAAGGGAAACTAACCCTTCGCGGGGGTGGAAACACTTAATATTTTTTATCTCGGCTAAATATGAATTTACAAATCTAGTTTTTTGGAGAAATGATTTCAAGAGGTAAAAAAAGAGTAGAGTATTTTTTTCGAGTATCCAAAAGAAGGGAAACTACCCCTTCGCGGGGGTGGAAACACTAAATATTTTTTATCTCGGCTAAATATGAATTTACAAAGCTGGTTTTTCGAAAAAAGGATTTTAAGAGGTAAAAAAAGAGTAGAGTAATTTTTTCGAGTCTCCAGAGTAAGGGAAACTACCCCTTCGCGGGGGTGGAAACACTAAATATTTTTTATCTCGGCTAAATATGAATTTACAAAGCTGGTTTTTCGAAAAAAGGATTTTAAGAGGTAAAAAAAGAGTAGAGTAATTTTTTCGAGTCTTCAGAGTAAGGGAAACTAACCCTTCGCGGGGGTGGAAACACTTAATATTTTTTATCTCGGCTAAATATGAATTTACAAATCTAGTTTTTTGGAGAAATGATTTCAAGAGGTAAAAAAAGAGTAGAGTATTTTTTTCGAGTCTCCAAAGTAAGGGAAACTACCCCTTCGCGGGGGAGGAAACACTTAATATTTTTTATCTCGGCTAAATATGAATTTACAAATCTAGTTTTTTAGAAAATTGATTTTAAAAGGTAAAAAAAGAATAGAGTATTTTTTTCGAGTCTCCAGAGTAAGGGAAACTACCCCTTCGCGGGGGAGGAAACACTTAATATTTTTTATCTCGGCTAAATATGAATTTACAAATCTAGTTTTTTGGAAAAATGATTTAAAGAGGTAAAAAAAGAGTAGAGTATTTTTTTCGAGTCTCCAGAGTAAGGGAAACTACCCCTTCGCGGGGGTGGAAACACTTAATATTCTTTATCTCGGCTAAATATGAATTTACAAATCTAGTTTTTTGGAAAAATGATTTCAAGAGGTAAAAAAAGAGTAGAGTATTTTTTTCGAGTATCCAAAGTAAGGGAAACTAACCCTTCGCGGGGGTGGAAACACTTAATATTTTTTATCTCGGCTAAATATGAATTTACAAATCTAGTTTTTTGGAAAAGTGATTTTAAAAGGTAAAAAAAGAATAGAGTAATTTTTTCGAGTCTCCAGAGTAAGGGAAACTACCCCTTCGCGGGGGAGGAAACACTTAATATTTTTTATCTCGGCTAAATATGAATTTACAAATCTAGTTTTTTAGAAAATTGATTTTAAAAGGTAAAAAAAGAATAGAGTAATTTTTTCGAGTCTCCAGAGTAAGGGAAACTACCCCTTCGCGGGGGTGGAAACACTAAATATTTTTTATCTCGGCTAAATATGAATTTACAAATCTAGTTTTTTGGAAAAATGATTTCAAGAGGTAAAAAAAAGAGTAGAGTATTTTTTTCGAGTATCCAAAGTAAGGGAAACTACCCCTTCGCGGGGGTGGAAACACTAAATATTTTTTATCTCGGCTAAATATGAATTTACAAAGCTGGTTTTTCGAAAAAACGATTTTAAGAGGTAAAAAAAGAGTAGAGTAATTTTTTCGAGTCTTCAGAGTAAGGGAAACTAACCCTTCGCGGGGGTGGAAACACTTAATATTTTTTATCTCGGCTAAATATGAATTTACAAATCTAATTTTTTGGAGAAATGATTTCAAGAGGTAAAAAAAGAGTAGAGTATTTTTTTCGAGTCTCCAAAGTAAGGGAAACTACCCCTCCGCGGGGGAGGAAACACTTAATATTTTTTATCTCGGCTTAATATGAATTTACAAATCTAGTTTTTTGGAAAATTGATTTTAAAAGGTAAAAAAAGAATAGAGTAATTTTTTCGAGTCTCCAGAGTAAGGGAAACTACCCCTTCGCGGGGGTGGAAACACTTAATATTTTTTATCTCGGCTAAATATGAATTTACAAATCTAGTTTTTTGGAAAAATGATCTCAAGAGGTAAAAAAAGAGTAGAGTATTTTTTTCGAGTATCCAAAGTAAGGGAAACTAACCCTTCGCGGGGGTGGAAACACTTAATATTTTTTATCTCGGCTAAATATGAATTTACAAATCTAGTTTTTTGGAGAAATGATTTCAAGAGGTAAAAAAAGAGTAGAGTATTTTTTTCGAGTCTCCAAAGTAAGGGAAACTACCCCTTCGCGGGGGAGGAAACACTTAATATTTTTTATCTCAGCTAAATATGAATTTACAAATCTAGTTTTTTAGAAAATTGATTTTAAAAGGTAAAAAAAGAATAGAGTAATTTTTTCGAGTCTCCAGAGTAAGGGAAACTACCCCTTCGCGGGGGTGGAAACACTAAATATTTTTTATCTCGGCTAAATATGAATTTACAAATCTAGTTTTTTGGAAAAATGATTTCAAGAGGTAAAAAAAAGAGTAGAGTATTTTTTTCGAGTATCCAAAGTAAGGGAAACTACCCCTTCGCGGGGGTGGGAACACTAAATATTTTTTATCTCGGCTAAATATGAATTTACAAAGCTGGTTTTTCGAAAAAACGATTTTAAGAGGTAAAAAAAGAGTAGAGTAATTTTTTCGAGTCTTCAGAGTAAGGGAAACTAACCCTTCGCGGGGGTGGAAACACTTAATATTTTTTATCTCGGCTAAATATGAATTTACAAATCTAGTTTTTTGGAGAAATGATTTCAAGAGGTAAAAAAAGAGTAGAGTATTTTTTTCGAGTCTCCAAAGTAAGGGAAACTACCCCTTCGCGGGGGAGGAAACACTTAATATTTTTTATCTCGGCTAAATATGAATTTACAAATCTAGTTTTTTAGAAAATTGATTTTAAAAGGTAAAAAAAGAATAGAGTATTTTTTTCGAGTCTCCAGAGTAAGGGAAACTACCCCTTCGCGGGGGAGGAAACACTTAATATTTTTTATCTCGGCTAAATATGAATTTACAAATCTAGTTTTTTGGAAAAATGATTTCAAGAGGTAAAAAAAGAGTAGAGTATTTTTTTCGAGTCTCCAGAGTAAGGGAAACTAACCCTTCGCGGGGGTGGAAACACTTAATATTTTTTATCTCGGCTAAATATGAATTTACAAATCTAGTTTTTTGGAGAAATGATTTCAAGAGGTAAAAAAAGACTAGAGTATTTTTTTCGAGTCTCCAAAGTAAGGGAAACTACCCCTTCGCGGGGGAGGAAACACTTAATATTTTTTATCTCGGCTAAATATGAATTTACAAATCTAGTTTTTTAGAAAATTGATTTTAAAAGGTAAAAAAGGAATAGAGTATTTTTTTCGATCTCCAGAGTAAGGGAAACTACCCCTGCGCGGGGGTGGAAACACTAAATATTTTTTATCTCGGCTAAATATGAATTTACAAATCTAGTTTTTTGGAAAAATGATTTCAAGAGGTAAAAAAAGAGTAGAGTATTTTTTTCGAGTATCCAAAGTAAGGGAAACTAACCCTTCGCGGGGGTGGAAACACTTAATATTTTTTATCTCGGCTAAATATGAATTTACAAATCTAGTTTTTTGGAGAAATGATTTCAAGAGGTAAAAAAAGACTAGAGTATTTTTTTCGAGTCTCCAAAGTAAGGGAAACTACCCCTTCGCGGGGGAGGAAACACTTAATATTTTTTATCTCGGCTAAATATGAATTTACAAATCTAGTTTTTTGGAGAAATGATTTCAAGAGGTAAAAAAAGAGTAGAGTATTTTTTTCGAGTATCCAAAGTAAGGGAAACTACCCCTTCGCGGGGGTGGAAACACTAAATATTTTTTATCTCGGCTAAATATGAATTTACAAAGCTGGTTTTTCGAAAAAAGGATTTTAAGAGGTAAAAAAAGAGTAGAGTAATTTTTTCGAGTCTTCAGAGTAAGGGAAACTACCCCTTCGCGGGGGTGGGAACACTAAATATTTTTTATCTCGGCTAAATATGAATTTACAAAGCTGGTTTTTCGAAAAAAGGATTTTAAGAGGTAAAAAAAAAGTAGAGTAATTTTTTCGAGTCTCCAGAGTAAGGGAAACTACCCCTTCGCGGGGGAGGAAACACTTAATATTTTTTATCTCGGCTAAATATGAATTTACAAATCTAGTTTTTTGGAAAATTGATTTTAAAAGGTAAAAAAAGAATAGAGTAATTTTTTCGAGTCTCCAGAGTAAGGGAAACTACCCCTTCGAGGGGGTGGAAACACTTAATATTTTTTATCTCGGCTAAATATGAATTTACAAATCTAGTTTTTTGGAAAAATGATTTCAAGAGGTAAAAAAAGAGTAGAGTATTTTTTTCGAGTATCCAAAGTAAGGGAAACTAACCCTTCGCGGGGGTGGAAACACTTAATATTTTTTATCTCGGCTAAATATGAATTTACAAAGCTGGTTTTTCGAAAAAAGGATTTTAAGAGGTAAAAAAAAAGTAGAGTAATTTTTTCGAGTCTCCAGAGTAAGGGAAACTACCCCTTCGCGGGGGAGGAAACACATAATATTTTTTATCTCGGCTAAATATGAATTTACAAATCTAGTTTTTTGGAAAATTGATTTTAAAAGGTAAAAAAAGAATAGAGTAATTTTTTCGAGTCTCCAGAGTAAGGGAAACTACCCCTTCGAGGGGGTGGAAACACTTAATATTTTTTATCTCGGCTAAATATGAATTTACAAATCTATTTTTTTGGAAAAATGATTTCAAGAGGTAAAAAAAGAGTAGAGTATTTTTTTCGAGTATCCAAAGTAAGGGAAACTAACCCTTCGCGGGGGTGGAAACACTTAATATTTTTTATCTCGGCTAAATATGAATTTACAAATCTAGTTTTTTGGAGAAATGATTTCAAGAGGTAAAAAAAGACTAGAGTATTTTTTTCGAGTCTCCAAAGTAAGGGAAACTACCCCTTCGCGGGGGAGGAAACACTTAATATTTTTTATCTCGGCTAAATATGAATTTACAAATCTAGTTTTTTAGAAAATTGATTTTAAAAGGTAAAAAAGGAATAGAGTAATTTTTTCGATCTCCAGAGTAAGGGAAACTACCCCTTCGCGGGGGTGGAAACACTAAATATTTTTTATCTCGGCTAAATATGAATTTACAAAGCTGGTTTTTCGAAAAAAGGATTTTAAGAGGTAAAAAAAGACTAGACTATTTTTTTCGAGTCTCCAAAGTAAGGGAAACTACCCCTTCGCGGGGGAGGAAACACTTAATATTTTTTATCTCGGCTAAATATGAATTTACAAATCTAGTTTTTTAGAAAATTGATTTTTAAAGGTAAAAAAGGAATAGAGTAATTTTTTCGATCTCCAGAGTAAGGGAAACTACCCCTTCGCGGGGGTGGAAACACTAAATATTTTTTATCTCGGCTAAATATGAATTTACAAATCTAGTTTTTTGGAAAAATGATTTCAAGAGGTAAAAAAAAGAGTAGAGTATTTTTTTCGAGTATCCAAAGTAAGGGAAACTACCCCTTCGCGGGGGTGGAAACACTAAATATTTTTTATCTCGGCTAAATATGAATTTACAAAGCTGGTTTTTCGAAAAAACGATTTTAAGAGGTAAAAAAAGAGTAGAGTAATTTTTTCGAGTCTTCAGAGTAAGGGAAACTAACCCTTCGCGGGGGTGGAAACACTTAATATTTTTTATCTCGGCTAAATATGAATTTACAAATCTAATTTTTTGGAGAAATGATTTCAAGAGGTAAAAAAAGAGTAGAGTATTTTTTTCGAGTCTCCAAAGTAAGGGAAACTACCCCTCCGCGGGGGAGGAAACACTTAATATTTTTTATCTCGGCTTAATATGAATTTACAAATCTAGTTTTTTGGAGAAATGATTTCAAGAGGTAAAAAAAGAGTAGAGTATTTTTTTCGAGTATCCAAAGTAAGGGAAACTACCCCTTCGCGGGGGTGGGAACACTAAATATTTTTTATCTCGGCTAAATATGAATTTACAAAGCTGGTTTTTCGAAAAAAGGATTTTAAGAGGTAAAAAAAGAGTAGAGTAATTTTTTCGAGTCTTCAGAGTAAGGGAAACTAACCCTTCGCGGGGGTGGAAACACTTAATATTTTTTATCTCGGCTAAATATGAATTTACAAATCTAGTTTTTTGGAGAAATGATTTCAAGAGGTAAAAAAAGAGTAGAGTATTTTTTTCGAGTCTCCAGAGTAAGGGAAACTACCCCTTCGCGGGGGAGGAAACACTTAATATTTTTTATCTCGGCTAAATATGAATTTACAAATCTAGTTTTTTGGAAAATTGATTTTAAAAGGTAAAAAAAGAATAGAGTAATTTTTTCGAGTCTCCAGAGTAAGGGAAACTACCCCTTCGAGGGGGTGGAAACACTTAATATTTTTTATCTCGGCTAAATATGAATTTACAAATCTAGTTTTTTGGAAAAATGATTTCAAGAGGTAAAAAAAGAGTAGAGTATTTTTTTCGAGTATCCAAAGTAAGGGAAACTAACCCTTCGCGGGGGTGGAAACACTTAATATTTTTTATCTCGGCTAAATATGAATTTACAAAGCTGGTTTTTCGAAAAAAGGATTTTAAGAGGTAAAAAAAAAGTAGAGTAATTTTTTCGAGTCTCCAGAGTAAGGGAAACTACCCCTTCGCGGGGGAGGAAACACATAATATTTTTTATCTCGGCTAAATATGAATTTACAAATCTAGTTTTTTGGAAAATTGATTTTAAAAGGTAAAAAAAGAATAGAGTAATTTTTTCGAGTCTCCAGAGTAAGGGAAACTACCCCTTCGAGGGGGTGGAAACACTTAATATTTTTTATCTCGGCTAAATATGAATTTACAAATCTATTTTTTTGGAAAAATGATTTCAAGAGGTAAAAAAAGAGTAGAGTATTTTTTTCGAGTATCCAAAGTAAGGGAAACTAACCCTTCGCGGGGGTGGAAACACTTAATATTTTTTATCTCGGCTAAATATGAATTTACAAATCTAGTTTTTTGGAGAAATGATTTCAAGAGGTAAAAAAAGACTAGAGTATTTTTTTCGAGTCTCCAAAGTAAGGGAAACTACCCCTTCGCGGGGGAGGAAACACTTAATATTTTTTATCTCGGCTAAATATGAATTTACAAATCTAGTTTTTTAGAAAATTGATTTTAAAAGGTAAAAAAGGAATAGAGTAATTTTTTCGATCTCCAGAGTAAGGGAAACTACCCCTTCGCGGGGGTGGAAACACTAAATATTTTTTATCTCGGCTAAATATGAATTTACAAAGCTGGTTTTTCGAAAAAAGGATTTTAAGAGGTAAAAAGGACTAGACTATTTTTTTCGAGTCTCCAAAGTAAGGGAAACTACCCCTTCGCGGGGGAGGAAACACTTAATATTTTTTATCTCGGCTAAATATGAATTTACAAATCTAGTTTTTTAGAAAATTGATTTTTAAAGGTAAAAAAGGAATAGAGTAATTTTTTCGATCTCCAGAGTAAGGGAAACTACCCCTTCGCGGGGGTGGAAACACTAAATATTTTTTATCTCGGCTAAATATGAATTTACAAATCTAGTTTTTTGGAAAAATGATTTCAAGAGGTAAAAAAAAGAGTAGAGTATTTTTTTCGAGTATCCAAAGTAAGGGAAACTACCCCTTCGCGGGGGTGGAAACACTAAATATTTTTTATCTCGGCTAAATATGAATTTACAAAGCTGGTTTTTCGAAAAAACGATTTTAAGAGGTAAAAAAAGAGTAGAGTAATTTTTTCGAGTCTTCAGAGTAAGGGAAACTAACCCTTCGCGGGGGTGGAAACACTTAATATTTTTTATCTCGGCTAAATATGAATTTACAAATCTAATTTTTTGGAGAAATGATTTCAAGAGGTAAAAAAAGAGTAGAGTATTTTTTTCGAGTCTCCAAAGTAAGGGAAACTACCCCTCCGCGGGGGAGGAAACACTTAATATTTTTTATCTCGGCTTAATATGAATTTACAAATCTAGTTTTTTGGAGAAATGATTTCAAGAGGTAAAAAAAGAGTAGAGTATTTTTTTCGAGTATCCAAAGTAAGGGAAACTACCCCTTCGCGGGGGTGGGAACACTAAATATTTTTTATCTCGGCTAAATATGAATTTACAAAGCTGGTTTTTCGAAAAAAGGATTTTAAGAGGTAAAAAAAGAGTAGAGTAATTTTTTCGAGTCTTCAGAGTAAGGGAAACTAACCCTTCGCGGGGGTGGAAACACTTAATATTTTTTATCTCGGCTAAATATGAATTTACAAATCTAGTTTTTTGGAAAAATGATTTCAAGAGGTAAAAAAAGAGTAGAGTATTTTTTTCGAGTCTCCAAAGTAAGGGAAACTACCCCTTCGCGGGGGAGGAAACACTTAATATTTTTTATCTCGGCTAAATATGAATTTACAAATCTAGTTTTTTGGAGAAATGATTTCAAGAGGTAAAAAAAGAGTAGAGTATTTTTTTCGAGTCTCCAAAGTAAGGGAAACTACCCCTTCGCGGGGGAGGAAACACTTAATATTTTTTATCTCGGCTAAATATGAATTTACAAATCTAGTTTTTTAGAAAATTGATTTTAAAAGGTAAAAAAAGAATAGAGTATTTTTTTCGAGTCTCCAGAGTAAGGGAAACTACCCCTTCGCGGGGGTGGAAACACTAAATATTTTTTATCTCGGCTAAATATGAATTTACAAAGCTGGTTTTTCGAAAAAACGATTTTAAGAGGTAAAAAAAGAGTAGAGTAATTTTTTCGAGTCTTCAGAGTAAGGGAAACTAACCCTTCGCGGGGGTGGAAACACTTAATATTTTTTATCTCGGCTAAATATGAATTTACAAATCTAGTTTTTTGGAGAAATGATTTCAAGAGGTAAAAAAAGAGTAGAGTATTTTTTTCGAGTATCCAAAAGAAGGGAAACTACCCCTTCGCGGGGGTGGAAACACTAAATATTTTTTATCTCGGCTAAATATGAATTTACAAAGCTGGTTTTTCGAAAAAAGGATTTTAAGAGGTAAAAAAAGAGTAGAGTAATTTTTTCGAGTCTCCAGAGTAAGGGAAACTACCCCTTCGCGGGGGTGGAAACACTAAATATTTTTTATCTCGGCTAAATATGAATTTACAAAGCTGGTTTTTCGAAAAAAGGATTTTAAGAGGTAAAAAAAGAGTAGAGTAATTTTTTCGAGTCTTCAGAGTAAGGGAAACTAACCCTTCGCGGGGGTGGAAACACTTAATATTTTTTATCTCGGCTAAATATGAATTTACAAATCTAGTTTTTTGGAGAAATGATTTCAAGAGGTAAAAAAAGAGTAGAGTATTTTTTTCGAGTCTCCAAAGTAAGGGAAACTACCCCTTCGCGGGGGAGGAAACACTTAATATTTTTTATCTCGGCTAAATATGAATTTACAAATCTAGTTTTTTAGAAAATTGATTTTAAAAGGTAAAAAAAGAATAGAGTATTTTTTTCGAGTCTCCAGAGTAAGGGAAACTACCCCTTCGCGGGGGAGGAAACACTTAATATTTTTTATCTCGGCTAAATATGAATTTACAAATCTAGTTTTTTGGAAAAATGATTTAAAGAGGTAAAAAAAGAGTAGAGTATTTTTTTCGAGTCTCCAGAGTAAGGGAAACTACCCCTTCGCGGGGGTGGAAACACTTAATATTCTTTATCTCGGCTAAATATGAATTTACAAATCTAGTTTTTTGGAAAAATGATTTCAAGAGGTAAAAAAAGAGTAGAGTATTTTTTTCGAGTATCCAAAGTAAGGGAAACTAACCCTTCGCGGGGGTGGAAACACTTAATATTTTTTATCTCGGCTAAATATGAATTTACAAATCTAGTTTTTTGGAAAAGTGATTTTAAAAGGTAAAAAAAGAATAGAGTAATTTTTTCGAGTCTCCAGAGTAAGGGAAACTACCCCTTCGCGGGGGAGGAAACACTTAATATTTTTTATCTCGGCTAAATATGAATTTACAAATCTAGTTTTTTAGAAAATTGATTTTAAAAGGTAAAAAAAGAATAGAGTAATTTTTTCGAGTCTCCAGAGTAAGGGAAACTACCCCTTCGCGGGGGTGGAAACACTAAATATTTTTTATCTCGGCTAAATATGAATTTACAAATCTAGTTTTTTGGAAAAATGATTTCAAGAGGTAAAAAAAAGAGTAGAGTATTTTTTTCGAGTATCCAAAGTAAGGGAAACTACCCCTTCGCGGGGGTGGAAACACTAAATATTTTTTATCTCGGCTAAATATGAATTTACAAAGCTGGTTTTTCGAAAAAACGATTTTAAGAGGTAAAAAAAGAGTAGAGTAATTTTTTCGAGTCTTCAGAGTAAGGGAAACTAACCCTTCGCGGGGGTGGAAACACTTAATATTTTTTATCTCGGCTAAATATGAATTTACAAATCTAATTTTTTGGAGAAATGATTTCAAGAGGTAAAAAAAGAGTAGAGTATTTTTTTCGAGTCTCCAAAGTAAGGGAAACTACCCCTCCGCGGGGGAGGAAACACTTAATATTTTTTATCTCGGCTTAATATGAATTTACAAATCTAGTTTTTTGGAAAATTGATTTTAAAAGGTAAAAAAAGAATAGAGTAATTTTTTCGAGTCTCCAGAGTAAGGGAAACTACCCCTTCGCGGGGGTGGAAACACTTAATATTTTTTATCTCGGCTAAATATGAATTTACAAATCTAGTTTTTTGGAAAAATGATCTCAAGAGGTAAAAAAAGAGTAGAGTATTTTTTTCGAGTATCCAAAGTAAGGGAAACTAACCCTTCGCGGGGGTGGAAACACTTAATATTTTTTATCTCGGCTAAATATGAATTTACAAATCTAGTTTTTTGGAGAAATGATTTCAAGAGGTAAAAAAAGAGTAGAGTATTTTTTTCGAGTCTCCAAAGTAAGGGAAACTACCCCTTCGCGGGGGAGGAAACACTTAATATTTTTTATCTCAGCTAAATATGAATTTACAAATCTAGTTTTTTAGAAAATTGATTTTAAAAGGTAAAAAAAGAATAGAGTAATTTTTTCGAGTCTCCAGAGTAAGGGAAACTACCCCTTCGCGGGGGTGGAAACACTAAATATTTTTTATCTCGGCTAAATATGAATTTACAAATCTAGTTTTTTGGAAAAATGATTTCAAGAGGTAAAAAAAAGAGTAGAGTATTTTTTTCGAGTATCCAAAGTAAGGGAAACTACCCCTTCGCGGGGGTGGGAACACTAAATATTTTTTATCTCGGCTAAATATGAATTTACAAAGCTGGTTTTTCGAAAAAACGATTTTAAGAGGTAAAAAAAGAGTAGAGTAATTTTTTCGAGTCTTCAGAGTAAGGGAAACTAACCCTTCGCGGGGGTGGAAACACTTAATATTTTTTATCTCGGCTAAATATGAATTTACAAATCTAGTTTTTTGGAGAAATGATTTCAAGAGGTAAAAAAAGAGTAGAGTATTTTTTTCGAGTCTCCAAAGTAAGGGAAACTACCCCTTCGCGGGGGAGGAAACACTTAATATTTTTTATCTCGGCTAAATATGAATTTACAAATCTAGTTTTTTAGAAAATTGATTTTAAAAGGTAAAAAAAGAATAGAGTATTTTTTTCGAGTCTCCAGAGTAAGGGAAACTACCCCTTCGCGGGGGAGGAAACACTTAATATTTTTTATCTCGGCTAAATATGAATTTACAAATCTAGTTTTTTGGAAAAATGATTTCAAGAGGTAAAAAAAGAGTAGAGTATTTTTTTCGAGTCTCCAGAGTAAGGGAAACTAACCCTTCGCGGGGGTGGAAACACTTAATATTTTTTATCTCGGCTAAATATGAATTTACAAATCTAGTTTTTTGGAGAAATGATTTCAAGAGGTAAAAAAAGACTAGAGTATTTTTTTCGAGTCTCCAAAGTAAGGGAAACTACCCCTTCGCGGGGGAGGAAACACTTAATATTTTTTATCTCGGCTAAATATGAATTTACAAATCTAGTTTTTTAGAAAATTGATTTTAAAAGGTAAAAAAGGAATAGAGTAATTTTTTCGATCTCCAGAGTAAGGGAAACTACCCCTTCGCGGGGGTGGAAACACTAAATATTTTTTATCTCGGCTAAATATGAATTTACAAAGCTGGTTTTTCGAAAAAAGGATTTTAAGAGGTAAAAAAAGACTAGACTATTTTTTTCGAGTCTCCAAAGTAAGGGAAACTACCCCTTCGCGGGGGAGGAAACACTTAATATTTTTTATCTCGGCTAAATATGAATTTACAAATCTAGTTTTTTAGAAAATTGATTTTTAAAGGTAAAAAAGGAATAGAGTAATTTTTTCGATCTCCAGAGTAAGGGAAACTACCCCTTCGCGGGGGTGGAAACACTAAATATTTTTTATCTCGGCTAAATATGAATTTACAAATCTAGTTTTTTGGAAAAATGATTTCAAGAGGTAAAAAAAAGAGTAGAGTATTTTTTTCGAGTATCCAAAGTAAGGGAAACTACCCCTTCGCGGGGGTGGAAACACTAAATATTTTTTATCTCGGCTAAATATGAATTTACAAAGCTGGTTTTTCGAAAAAACGATTTTAAGAGGTAAAAAAAGAGTAGAGTAATTTTTTCGAGTCTTCAGAGTAAGGGAAACTAACCCTTCGCGGGGGTGGAAACACTTAATATTTTTTATCTCGGCTAAATATGAATTTACAAATCTAATTTTTTGGAGAAATGATTTCAAGAGGTAAAAAAAGAGTAGAGTATTTTTTTCGAGTCTCCAAAGTAAGGGAAACTACCCCTCCGCGGGGGAGGAAACACTTAATATTTTTTATCTCGGCTTAATATGAATTTACAAATCTAGTTTTTTGGAGAAATGATTTCAAGAGGTAAAAAAAGAGTAGAGTATTTTTTTCGAGTATCCAAAGTAAGGGAAACTACCCCTTCGCGGGGGTGGGAACACTAAATATTTTTTATCTCGGCTAAATATGAATTTACAAAGCTGGTTTTTCGAAAAAAGGATTTTAAGAGGTAAAAAAAGAGTAGAGTAATTTTTTCGAGTCTTCAGAGTAAGGGAAACTAACCCTTCGCGGGGGTGGAAACACTTAATATTTTTTATCTCGGCTAAATATGAATTTACAAATCTAGTTTTTTGGAGAAATGATTTCAAGAGGTAAAAAAAGAGTAGAGTATTTTTTTCGAGTCTCCAAAGTAAGGGAAACTACCCCTTCGCGGGGGAGGAAACACTTAATATTTTTTATCTCGGCTAAATATGAATTTACAAATCTAGTTTTTTAGAAAATTGATTTTAAAAGGTAAAAAAAGAATAGAGTATTTTTTTCGAGTCTCCAGAGTAAGGGAAACTACCCCTTCGCGGGGGAGGAAACACTTAATATTTTTTATCTCGGCTAAATATGAATTTACAAATCTAGTTTTTTGGAAAAATGATTTCAAGAGGTAAAAAAAGAGTAGAGTATTTTTTTCGAGTCTCCAGAGTAAGGGAAACTACCCCTTCGCGGGGGTGGAAACACTTAATATTCTTTATCTCGGCTAAATATGAATTTACAAATCTAGTTTTTTGGAAAAATGATTTCAAGAGGTAAAAAAAGAGTAGAGTATTTTTTTCGAGTATCCAAAGTAAGGGAAACTAACCCTTCGCGGGGGTGGAAACACTTAATATTTTTTATCTCGGCTAAATATGAATTTACAAATCTAGTTTTTTGGAAAAGTGATTTTAAAAGGTAAAAAAAGAATAGAGTAATTTTTTCGAGTCTCCAGAGTAAGGGAAACTACCCCTTCGCGGGGGAGGAAACACTTAATATTTTTTATCTCGGCTAAATATGAATTTACAAATCTAGTTTTTTAGAAAATTGATTTTAAAAGGTAAAAAAAGAATAGAGTAATTTTTTCGAGTCTCCAGAGTAAGGGAAACTACCCCTTCGCGGGGGTGGAAACACTAAATATTTTTTATCTCGGCTAAATATGAATTTACAAATCTAGTTTTTTGGAAAAATGATTTCAAGAGGTAAAAAAAAGAGTAGAGTATTTTTTTCGAGTATCCAAAGTAAGGGAAACTACCCCTTCGCGGGGGTGGAAACACTAAATATTTTTTATCTCGGCTAAATATGAATTTACAAAGCTGGTTTTTCGAAAAAACGATTTTAAGAGGTAAAAAAAGAGTAGAGTAATTTTTTCGAGTCTTCAGAGTAAGGGAAACTAACCCTTCGCGGGGGTGGAAACACTTAATATTTTTTATCTCGGCTAAATATGAATTTACAAATCTAGTTTTTTGGAGAAATGATTTCAAGAGGTAAAAAAAGAGTAGAGTATTTTTTTCGAGTATCCAAAAGAAGGGAAACTACCCCTTCGCGGGGGTGGAAACACTAAATATTTTTTATCTCGGCTAAATATGAATTTACAAAGCTGGTTTTTCGAAAAAAGGATTTTAAGAGGTAAAAAAAGAGTAGAGTAATTTTTTCGAGTCTCCAGAGTAAGGGAAACTACCCCTTCGCGGGGGTGGAAACACTAAATATTTTTTATCTCGGCTAAATATGAATTTACAAAGCTGGTTTTTCGAAAAAAGGATTTTAAGAGGTAAAAAAAGAGTAGAGTAATTTTTTCGAGTCTTCAGAGTAAGGGAAACTAACCCTTCGCGGGGGTGGAAACACTTAATATTTTTTATCTCGGCTAAATATGAATTTACAAATCTAGTTTTTTGGAGAAATGATTTCAAGAGGTAAAAAAAGAGTAGAGTATTTTTTTCGAGTCTCCAAAGTAAGGGAAACTACCCCTTCGCGGGGGAGGAAACACTTAATATTTTTTATCTCGGCTAAATATGAATTTACAAATCTAGTTTTTTAGAAAATTGATTTTAAAAGGTAAAAAAAGAATAGAGTATTTTTTTCGAGTCTCCAGAGTAAGGGAAACTACCCCTTCGCGGGGGAGGAAACACTTAATATTTTTTATCTCGGCTAAATATGAATTTACAAATCTAGTTTTTTGGAAAAATGATTTAAAGAGGTAAAAAAAGAGTAGAGTATTTTTTTCGAGTCTCCAGAGTAAGGGAAACTACCCCTTCGCGGGGGTGGAAACACTTAATATTCTTTATCTCGGCTAAATATGAATTTACAAATCTAGTTTTTTGGAAAAATGATTTCAAGAGGTAAAAAAAGAGTAGAGTATTTTTTTCGAGTATCCAAAGTAAGGGAAACTAACCCTTCGCGGGGGTGGAAACACTTAATATTTTTTATCTCGGCTAAATATGAATTTACAAATCTAGTTTTTTGGAAAAGTGATTTTAAAAGGTAAAAAAAGAAT
Source organism: Encarsia formosa (assembly GCA_038277355.1). Lineage (NCBI taxonomy): Eukaryota > Metazoa > Arthropoda > Insecta > Hymenoptera > Aphelinidae > Encarsia > Encarsia formosa. Next base: position 73,198,188 of record CM076184.1, read on the forward strand.
AGAGTAATTTTTTCGAGTCTCCAGAGTAAGGGAAACTACCCCTTCGCGGGGGAGGAAACACTTAATATTTTTTATCTCGGCTAAATATGAATTTACAAATCTAGTTTTTTAGAAAATTGATTTTAAAAGGTAAAAAAAGAATAGAGTAATTTTTTCGAGTCTCCAGAGTAAGGGAAACTACCCCTTCGCGGGGGTGGAAACACTAAATATTTTTTATCTCGGCTAAATATGAATTTACAAATCTAGTTTTTTGGAAAAATGATTTCAAGAGGTAAAAAAAAGAGTAGAGTATTTTTTTCGAGTATCCAAAGTAAGGGAAACTACCCCTTCGCGGGGGTGGAAACACTAAATATTTTTTATCTCGGCTAAATATGAATTTACAAAGCTGGTTTTTCGAAAAAACGATTTTAAGAGGTAAAAAAAGAGTAGAGTAATTTTTTCGAGTCTTCAGAGTAAGGGAAACTAACCCTTCGCGGGGGTGGAAACACTTAATATTTTTTATCTCGGCTAAATATGAATTTACAAATCTAATTTTTTGGAGAAATGATTTCAAGAGGTAAAAAAAGAGTAGAGTATTTTTTTCGAGTCTCCAAAGTAAGGGAAACTACCCCTCCGCGGGGGAGGAAACACTTAATATTTTTTATCTCGGCTTAATATGAATTTACAAATCTAGTTTTTTGGAAAATTGATTTTAAAAGGTAAAAAAAGAATAGAGTAATTTTTTCGAGTCTCCAGAGTAAGGGAAACTACCCCTTCGCGGGGGTGGAAACACTTAATATTTTTTATCTCGGCTAAATATGAATTTACAAATCTAGTTTTTTGGAAAAATGATCTCAAGAGGTAAAAAAAGAGTAGAGTATTTTTTTCGAGTATCCAAAGTAAGGGAAACTAACCCTTCGCGGGGGTGGAAACACTTAATATTTTTTATCTCGGCTAAATATGAATTTACAAATCTAGTTTTTTGGAGAAATGATTTCAAGAGGTAAAAAAAGAGTAGAGTATTTTTTTCGAGTCTCCAAAGTAAGGGAAACTACCCCTTCGCGGGGGAGGAAACACTTAATATTTTTTATCTCAGCTAAATATGAATTTACAAATCTAGTTTTTTAGAAAATTGATTTTAAAAGGTAAAAAAAGAATAGAGTAATTTTTTCGAGTCTCCAGAGTAAGGGAAACTACCCCTTCGCGGGGGTGGAAACACTAAATATTTTTTATCTCGGCTAAATATGAATTTACAAATCTAGTTTTTTGGAAAAATGATTTCAAGAGGTAAAAAAAAGAGTAGAGTATTTTTTTCGAGTATCCAAAGTAAGGGAAACTACCCCTTCGCGGGGGTGGGAACACTAAATATTTTTTATCTCGGCTAAATATGAATTTACAAAGCTGGTTTTTCGAAAAAACGATTTTAAGAGGTAAAAAAAGAGTAGAGTAATTTTTTCGAGTCTTCAGAGTAAGGGAAACTAACCCTTCGCGGGGGTGGAAACACTTAATATTTTTTATCTCGGCTAAATATGAATTTACAAATCTAGTTTTTTGGAGAAATGATTTCAAGAGGTAAAAAAAGAGTAGAGTATTTTTTTCGAGTCTCCAAAGTAAGGGAAACTACCCCTTCGCGGGGGAGGAAACACTTAATATTTTTTATCTCGGCTAAATATGAATTTACAAATCTAGTTTTTTAGAAAATTGATTTTAAAAGGTAAAAAAAGAATAGAGTATTTTTTTCGAGTCTCCAGAGTAAGGGAAACTACCCCTTCGCGGGGGAGGAAACACTTAATATTTTTTATCTCGGCTAAATATGAATTTACAAATCTAGTTTTTTGGAAAAATGATTTCAAGAGGTAAAAAAAGAGTAGAGTATTTTTTTCGAGTCTCCAGAGTAAGGGAAACTACCCCTTCGCGGGGGTGGAAACACTTAATATTCTTTATCTCGGCTAAATATGAATTTACAAATCTAGTTTTTTGGAAAAATGATTTCAAGAGGTAAAAAAAGAGTAGAGTATTTTTTTCGAGTCTCCAGAGTAAGGGAAACTACCCCTTCGCGGGGGAGGAAACACTTAATATTTTTTATCTCGGCTAAATATGAATTTACAAATCTAGTTTTTTGGAAAAATGATTTAAAGAGGTAAAAAAAGAGTAGAGTATTTTTTTCGAGTCTCCAGAGTAAGGGAAACTACCCCTTCGCGGGGGTGGAAACACTTAATATTCTTTATCTCGGCTAAATATGAATTTACAAATCTAGTTTTTTGGAAAAATGATTTCAAGAGGTAAAAAAAGAGTAGAGTATTTTTTTCGAGTATCCAAAGTAAGGGAAACTAACCCTTCGCGGGGGTGGAAACACTTAATATTTTTTATCTCGGCTAAATATGAATTTACAAATCTAGTTTTTTGGAAAAGTGATTTTAAAAGGTAAAAAAAGAATAGAGTAATTTTTTCGAGTCTCCAGAGTAAGGGAAACTACCCCTTCGCGGGGGAGGAAACACTTAATATTTTTTATCTCGGCTAAATATGAATTTACAAATCTAGTTTTTTAGAAAATTGATTTTAAAAGGTAAAAAAAGAATAGAGTAATTTTTTCGAGTCTCCAGAGTAAGGGAAACTACCCCTTCGCGGGGGTGGAAACACTAAATATTTTTTATCTCGGCTAAATATGAATTTACAAATCTAGTTTTTTGGAAAAATGATTTCAAGAGGTAAAAAAAAGAGTAGAGTATTTTTTTCGAGTATCCAAAGTAAGGGAAACTACCCCTTCGCGGGGGTGGAAACACTAAATATTTTTTATCTCGGCTAAATATGAATTTACAAAGCTGGTTTTTCGAAAAAACGATTTTAAGAGGTAAAAAAAGAGTAGAGTAATTTTTTCGAGTCTTCAGAGTAAGGGAAACTAACCCTTCGCGGGGGTGGAAACACTTAATATTTTTTATCTCGGCTAAATATGAATTTACAAATCTAATTTTTTGGAGAAATGATTTCAAGAGGTAAAAAAAGAGTAGAGTATTTTTTTCGAGTCTCCAAAGTAAGGGAAACTACCCCTCCGCGGGGGAGGAAACACTTAATATTTTTTATCTCGGCTTAATATGAATTTACAAATCTAGTTTTTTGGAAAATTGATTTTAAAAGGTAAAAAAAGAATAGAGTAATTTTTTCGAGTCTCCAGAGTAAGGGAAACTACCCCTTCGCGGGGGTGGAAACACTTAATATTTTTTATCTCGGCTAAATATGAATTTACAAATCTAGTTTTTTGGAAAAATGATCTCAAGAGGTAAAAAAAGAGTAGAGTATTTTTTTCGAGTATCCAAAGTAAGGGAAACTAACCCTTCGCGGGGGTGGAAACACTTAATATTTTTTATCTCGGCTAAATATGAATTTACAAATCTAGTTTTTTGGAGAAATGATTTCAAGAGGTAAAAAAAGAGTAGAGTATTTTTTTCGAGTCTCCAAAGTAAGGGAAACTACCCCTTCGCGGGGGAGGAAACACTTAATATTTTTTATCTCAGCTAAATATGAATTTACAAATCTAGTTTTTTAGAAAATTGATTTTAAAAGGTAAAAAAAGAATAGAGTAATTTTTTCGAGTCTCCAGAGTAAGGGAAACTACCCCTTCGCGGGGGTGGAAACACTAAATATTTTTTATCTCGGCTAAATATGAATTTACAAATCTAGTTTTTTGGAAAAATGATTTCAAGAGGTAAAAAAAAGAGTAGAGTATTTTTTTCGAGTATCCAAAGTAAGGGAAACTACCCCTTCGCGGGGGTGGGAACACTAAATATTTTTTATCTCGGCTAAATATGAATTTACAAAGCTGGTTTTTCGAAAAAACGATTTTAAGAGGTAAAAAAAGAGTAGAGTAATTTTTTCGAGTCTTCAGAGTAAGGGAAACTAACCCTTCGCGGGGGTGGAAACACTTAATATTTTTTATCTCGGCTAAATATGAATTTACAAATCTAGTTTTTTGGAGAAATGATTTCAAGAGGTAAAAAAAGAGTAGAGTATTTTTTTCGAGTCTCCAAAGTAAGGGAAACTACCCCTTCGCGGGGGAGGAAACACTTAATATTTTTTATCTCGGCTAAATATGAATTTACAAATCTAGTTTTTTAGAAAATTGATTTTAAAAGGTAAAAAAAGAATAGAGTATTTTTTTCGAGTCTCCAGAGTAAGGGAAACTACCCCTTCGCGGGGGAGGAAACACTTAATATTTTTTATCTCGGCTAAATATGAATTTACAAATCTAGTTTTTTGGAAAAATGATTTCAAGAGGTAAAAAAAGAGTAGAGTATTTTTTTCGAGTCTCCAGAGTAAGGGAAACTAACCCTTCGCGGGGGTGGAAACACTTAATATTTTTTATCTCGGCTAAATATGAATTTACAAATCTAGTTTTTTGGAGAAATGATTTCAAGAGGTAAAAAAAGACTAGAGTATTTTTTTCGAGTCTCCAAAGTAAGGGAAACTACCCCTTCGCGGGGGAGGAAACACTTAATATTTTTTATCTCGGCTAAATATGAATTTACAAATCTAGTTTTTTAGAAAATTGATTTTAAAAGGTAAAAAAGGAATAGAGTAATTTTTTCGATCTCCAGAGTAAGGGAAACTACCCCTTCGCGGGGGTGGAAACACTAAATATTTTTTATCTCGGCTAAATATGAATTTACAAAGCTGGTTTTTCGAAAAAAGGATTTTAAGAGGTAAAAAAAGACTAGACTATTTTTTTCGAGTCTCCAAAGTAAGGGAAACTACCCCTTCGCGGGGGAGGAAACACTTAATATTTTTTATCTCGGCTAAATATGAATTTACAAATCTAGTTTTTTAGAAAATTGATTTTTAAAGGTAAAAAAGGAATAGAGTAATTTTTTCGATCTCCAGAGTAAGGGAAACTACCCCTTCGCGGGGGTGGAAACACTAAATATTTTTTATCTCGGCTAAATATGAATTTACAAATCTAGTTTTTTGGAAAAATGATTTCAAGAGGTAAAAAAAAGAGTAGAGTATTTTTTTCGAGTATCCAAAGTAAGGGAAACTACCCCTTCGCGGGGGTGGAAACACTAAATATTTTTTATCTCGGCTAAATATGAATTTACAAAGCTGGTTTTTCGAAAAAACGATTTTAAGAGGTAAAAAAAGAGTAGAGTAATTTTTTCGAGTCTTCAGAGTAAGGGAAACTAACCCTTCGCGGGGGTGGAAACACTTAATATTTTTTATCTCGGCTAAATATGAATTTACAAATCTAATTTTTTGGAGAAATGATTTCAAGAGGTAAAAAAAGAGTAGAGTATTTTTTTCGAGTCTCCAAAGTAAGGGAAACTACCCCTCCGCGGGGGAGGAAACACTTAATATTTTTTATCTCGGCTAAATATGAATTTACAAATCTAGTTTTTTGGAAAAATGATTTCAAGAGGTAAAAAAAGAGTAGAGTATTTTTTTCGAGTCTCCAGAGTAAGGGAAACTACCCCTTCGCGGGGGTGGAAACACTTAATATTCTTTATCTCGGCTAAATATGAATTTACAAATCTAGTTTTTTGGAAAAATGATTTCAAGAGGTAAAAAAAGAGTAGAGTATTTTTTTCGAGTATCCAAAGTAAGGGAAACTAACCCTTCGCGGGGGTGGAAACACTAAATATTTTTTATCTCGGCTAAATATGAATTTACAAATCTAGTTTTTTGGAAAAATGATTTCAAGAGGTAAAAAAAAGAGTAGAGTATTTTTTTCGAGTATCCAAAGTAAGGGAAACTACCCCTTCGCGGGGGTGGAAACACTAAATATTTTTTATCTCGGCTAAATATGAATTTACAAAGCTGGTTTTTCGAAAAAACGATTTTAAGAGGTAAAAAAAGAGTAGAGTAATTTTTTCGAGTCTTCAGAGTAAGGGAAACTAACCCTTCGCGGGGGTGGAAACACTTAATATTTTTTATCTCGGCTAAATATGAATTTACAAATCTAGTTTTTTGGAGAAATGATTTCAAGAGGTAAAAAAAGAGTAGAGTATTTTTTTCGAGTATCCAAAAGAAGGGAAACTACCCCTTCGCGGGGGTGGAAACACTAAATATTTTTTATCTCGGCTAAATATGAATTTACAAAGCTGGTTTTTCGAAAAAAGGATTTTAAGAGGTAAAAAAAGAGTAGAGTAATTTTTTCGAGTCTCCAGAGTAAGGGAAACTACCCCTTCGCGGGGGTGGAAACACTAAATATTTTTTATCTCGGCTAAATATGAATTTACAAAGCTGGTTTTTCGAAAAAAGGATTTTAAGAGGTAAAAAAAGAGTAGAGTAATTTTTTCGAGTCTTCAGAGTAAGGGAAACTAACCCTTCGCGGGGGTGGAAACACTTAATATTTTTTATCTCGGCTAAATATGAATTTACAAATCTAGTTTTTTGGAGAAATGATTTCAAGAGGTAAAAAAAGAGTAGAGTATTTTTTTCGAGTCTCCAAAGTAAGGGAAACTACCCCTTCGCGGGGGAGGAAACACTTAATATTTTTTATCTCGGCTAAATATGAATTTACAAATCTAGTTTTTTAGAAAATTGATTTTAAAAGGTAAAAAAAGAATAGAGTATTTTTTTCGAGTCTCCAGAGTAAGGGAAACTACCCCTTCGCGGGGGAGGAAACACTTAATATTTTTTATCTCGGCTAAATATGAATTTACAAATCTAGTTTTTTGGAAAAATGATTTAAAGAGGTAAAAAAAGAGTAGAGTATTTTTTTCGAGTCTCCAGAGTAAGGGAAACTACCCCTTCGCGGGGGTGGAAACACTTAATATTCTTTATCTCGGCTAAATATGAATTTACAAATCTAGTTTTTTGGAAAAATGATTTCAAGAGGTAAAAAAAGAGTAGAGTATTTTTTTCGAGTATCCAAAGTAAGGGAAACTAACCCTTCGCGGGGGTGGAAACACTTAATATTTTTTATCTCGGCTAAATATGAATTTACAAATCTAGTTTTTTGGAAAAGTGATTTTAAAAGGTAAAAAAAGAATAGAGTAATTTTTTCGAGTCTCCAGAGTAAGGGAAACTACCCCTTCGCGGGGGAGGAAACACTTAATATTTTTTATCTCGGCTAAATATGAATTTACAAATCTAGTTTTTTAGAAAATTGATTTTAAAAGGTAAAAAAAGAATAGAGTAATTTTTTCGAGTCTCCAGAGTAAGGGAAACTACCCCTTCGCGGGGGTGGAAACACTAAATATTTTTTATCTCGGCTAAATATGAATTTACAAATCTAGTTTTTTGGAAAAATGATTTCAAGAGGTAAAAAAAAGAGTAGAGTATTTTTTTCGAGTATCCAAAGTAAGGGAAACTACCCCTTCGCGGGGGTGGAAACACTAAATATTTTTTATCTCGGCTAAATATGAATTTACAAAGCTGGTTTTTCGAAAAAACGATTTTAAGAGGTAAAAAAAGAGTAGAGTAATTTTTTCGAGTCTTCAGAGTAAGGGAAACTACCCCTTCGCGGGGGTGGAAACACTTAATATTTTTTATCTCGGCTAAATATGAATTTACAAATCTAGTTTTTTGGAAAATTGATTTTAAAAGGTAAAAAAAGAATAGAGTAATTTTTTCGAGTCTCCAGAGTAAGGGAAACTACCCCTTCGTGGGGGTGGAAACACTAAATATTTTTTATCTCGGCTAAATATGAATTTATAAAGCTGGTTTTTAGAAAAAAGGATTTTAAGAGGTAAAAAAAGAGTAGAGTAATTTTTTCGAGTCTTCAGAGTAAGGGAAACTAACCCTTCGCGGGGGTGGAAACACTTAATATTTTTTATCTCGGCTAAATATGAATTTACAAATCTAGTTTTTTGGAGAAATGATTTCAAGAGGTAAAAAAAGAGTAGAGTATTTTTTTCGAGTCTCCAAAGTAAGGGAAACTACCCCTTCGCGGGGGAGGAAACACTTAATATTTTTTATCTCGGCTAAATATGAATTTACAAATCTAGTTTTTTAGAAAATTGATTTTAAAAGGTAAAAAAAGAATAGAGTATTTTTTTCGAGTCTCCAGAGTAAGGGAAACTACCCCTTCGCGGGGGAGGAAACACTTAATATTTTTTATCTCGGCTAAATATGAATTTACAAATCTAGTTTTTTGGAAAAATGATTTAAAGAGGTAAAAAAAGAGTAGAGTATTTTTTTCGAGTCTCCAGAGTAAGGGAAACTACCCCTTCGCGGGGGTGGAAACACTTAATATTCTTTATCTCGGCTAAATATGAATTTACAAATCTAGTTTTTTGGAAAAATGATTTCAAGAGGTAAAAAAAGAGTAGAGTATTTTTTTCGAGTATCCAAAGTAAGGGAAACTAACCCTTCGCGGGGGTGGAAACACTTAATATTTTTTATCTCGGCTAAATATGAATTTACAAATCTAGTTTTTTGGAGAAATGATTTCAAGAGGTAAAAAAAGAGTAGAGTATTTTTTTCGAGTCTTCAGAGTAAGGGAAACTAACCCTTCGCGGGGGTGGAAACACTTAATATTTTTTATCTCGGCTAAATATGAATTTACAAATCTAATTTTTTGGAGAAATGATTTCAAGAGGTAAAAAAAGAGTAGAGTATTTTTTTCGAGTCTCCAAAGTAAGGGAAACTACCCCTCCGCGGGGGAGGAAACACTTAATATTTTTTATCTCGGCTTAATATGAATTTACAAATCTAGTTTTTTGGAAAATTGATTTTAAAAGGTAAAAAAAGAATAGAGTAATTTTTTCGAGTCTCCAGAGTAAGGGAAACTACCCCTTCGCGGGGGTGGAAACACTTAATATTTTTTATCTCGGCTAAATATGAATTTACAAATCTAGTTTTTTGGAAAAATGATCTCAAGAGGTAAAAAAAGAGTAGAGTATTTTTTTCGAGTATCCAAAGTAAGGGAAACTAACCCTTCGCGGGGGTGGAAACACTTAATATTTTTTATCTCGGCTAAATATGAATTTACAAATCTAGTTTTTTGGAGAAATGATTTCAAGAGGTAAAAAAAGAGTAGAGTATTTTTTTCGAGTCTCCAAAGTAAGGGAAACTACCCCTTCGCGGGGGAGGAAACACTTAATATTTTTTATCTCAGCTAAATATGAATTTACAAATCTAGTTTTTTAGAAAATTGATTTTAAAAGGTAAAAAAAGAATAGAGTAATTTTTTCGAGTCTCCAGAGTAAGGGAAACTACCCCTTCGCGGGGGTGGAAACACTAAATATTTTTTATCTCGGCTAAATATGAATTTACAAATCTAGTTTTTTGGAAAAATGATTTCAAGAGGTAAAAAAAAGAGTAGAGTATTTTTTTCGAGTATCCAAAGTAAGGGAAACTACCCCTTCGCGGGGGTGGGAACACTAAATATTTTTTATCTCGGCTAAATATGAATTTACAAAGCTGGTTTTTCGAAAAAACGATTTCAAGAGGTAAAAAAAGAGTAGAGTATTTTTTTCGAGTCTCCAAAGTAAGGGAAACTACCCCTTCGCGGGGGAGGAAACACTTAATATTTTTTATCTCGGCTAAATATGAATTTACAAATCTAGTTTTTTAGAAAATTGATTTTAAAAGGTAAAAAAAGAATAGAGTATTTTTTTCGAGTCTCCAGAGTAAGGGAAACTACCCCTTCGCGGGGGAGGAAACACTTAATATTTTTTATCTCGGCTAAATATGAATTTACAAATCTAGTTTTTTGGAAAAATGATTTCAAGAGGTAAAAAAAGAGTAGAGTATTTTTTTCGAGTCTCCAGAGTAAGGGAAACTACCCCTTCGCGGGGGTGGAAACACTTAATATTCTTTATCTCGGCTAAATATGAATTTACAAATCTAGTTTTTTGGAAAAATGATTTCAAGAGGTAAAAAAAGAGTAGAGTATTTTTTTCGAGTATCCAAAGTAAGGGAAACTAACCCTTCGCGGGGGTGGAAACACTTAATATTTTTTATCTCGGCTAAATATGAATTTACAAATCTAGTTTTTTGGAAAAGTGATTTTAAAAGGTAAAAAAAGAATAGAGTAATTTTTTCGAGTCTCCAGAGTAAGGGAAACTACCCCTTCGCGGGGGAGGAAACACTTAATATTTTTTATCTCGGCTAAATATGAATTTACAAATCTAGTTTTTTAGAAAATTGATTTTAAAAGGTAAAAAAAGAATAGAGTAATTTTTTCGAGTCTCCAGAGTAAGGGAAACTACCCCTTCGCGGGGGTGGAAACACTAAATATTTTTTATCTCGGCTAAATATGAATTTACAAATCTAGTTTTTTGGAAAAATGATTTCAAGAGGTAAAAAAAAGAGTAGAGTATTTTTTTCGAGTATCCAAAGTAAGGGAAACTACCCCTTCGCGGGGGTGGAAACACTAAATATTTTTTATCTCGGCTAAATATGAATTTACAAAGCTGGTTTTTCGAAAAAACGATTTTAAGAGGTAAAAAAAGAGTAGAGTAATTTTTTCGAGTCTTCAGAGTAAGGGAAACTAACCCTTCGCGGGGGTGGAAACACTTAATATTTTTTATCTCGGCTAAATATGAATTTACAAATCTAGTTTTTTGGAGAAATGATTTCAAGAGGTAAAAAAAGAGTAGAGTATTTTTTTCGAGTATCCAAAAGAAGGGAAACTACCCCTTCGCGGGGGTGGAAACACTAAATATTTTTTATCTCGGCTAAATATGAATTTACAAAGCTGGTTTTTCGAAAAAAGGATTTTAAGAGGTAAAAAAAGAGTAGAGTAATTTTTTCGAGTCTCCAGAGTAAGGGAAACTACCCCTTCGCGGGGGTGGAAACACTAAATATTTTTTATCTCGGCTAAATATGAATTTACAAAGCTGGTTTTTCGAAAAAAGGATTTTAAGAGGTAAAAAAAGAGTAGAGTAATTTTTTCGAGTCTTCAGAGTAAGGGAAACTAACCCTTCGCGGGGGTGGAAACACTTAATATTTTTTATCTCGGCTAAATATGAATTTACAAATCTAGTTTTTTGGAGAAATGATTTCAAGAGGTAAAAAAAGAGTAGAGTATTTTTTTCGAGTCTCCAAAGTAAGGGAAACTACCCCTTCGCGGGGGAGGAAACACTTAATATTTTTTATCTCGGCTAAATATGAATTTACAAATCTAGTTTTTTAGAAAATTGATTTTAAAAGGTAAAAAAAGAATAGAGTATTTTTTTCGAGTCTCCAGAGTAAGGGAAACTACCCCTTCGCGGGGGAGGAAACACTTAATATTTTTTATCTCGGCTAAATATGAATTTACAAATCTAGTTTTTTGGAAAAATGATTTAAAGAGGTAAAAAAAGAGTAGAGTATTTTTTTCGAGTCTCCAGAGTAAGGGAAACTACCCCTTCGCGGGGGTGGAAACACTTAATATTCTTTATCTCGGCTAAATATGAATTTACAAATCTAGTTTTTTGGAAAAATGATTTCAAGAGGTAAAAAAAGAGTAGAGTATTTTTTTCGAGTATCCAAAGTAAGGGAAACTAACCCTTCGCGGGGGTGGAAACACTTAATATTTTTTATCTCGGCTAAATATGAATTTACAAATCTAGTTTTTTGGAAAAGTGATTTTAAAAGGTAAAAAAAGAATAGAGTAATTTTTTCGAGTCTCCAGAGTAAGGGAAACTACCCCTTCGCGGGGGAGGAAACACTTAATATTTTTTATCTCGGCTAAATATGAATTTACAAATCTAGTTTTTTAGAAAATTGATTTTAAAAGGTAAAAAAAGAATAGAGTAATTTTTTCGAGTCTCCAGAGTAAGGGAAACTACCCCTTCGCGGGGGTGGAAACACTAAATATTTTTTATCTCGGCTAAATATGAATTTACAAATCTAGTTTTTTGGAAAAATGATTTCAAGAGGTAAAAAAAAGAGTAGAGTATTTTTTTCGAGTATCCAAAGTAAGGGAAACTACCCCTTCGCGGGGGTGGAAACACTAAATATTTTTTATCTCGGCTAAATATGAATTTACAAAGCTGGTTTTTCGAAAAAACGATTTTAAGAGGTAAAAAAAGAGTAGAGTAATTTTTTCGAGTCTTCAGAGTAAGGGAAACTAACCCTTCGCGGGGGTGGAAACACTTAATATTTTTTATCTCGGCTAAATATGAATTTACAAATCTAGTTTTTTGGAGAAATGATTTCAAGAGGTAAAAAAAGAGTAGAGTATTTTTTTCGAGTATCCAAAAGAAGGGAAACTACCCCTTCGCGGGGGTGGAAACACTAAATATTTTTTATCTCGGCTAAATATGAATTTACAAATCTAGTTTTTTGGAGAAATGATTTCAAGAGGTAAAAAAAGAGTAGAGTATTTTTTTCGAGTATCCAAAAGAAGGGAAACTACCCCTTCGCGGGGGTGGAAACACTAAATATTTTTTATCTCGGCTAAATATGAATTTACAAAGCTGGTTTTTCGAAAAAAGGATTTTAAGAGGTAAAAAAAGAGTAGAGTAATTTTTTCGAGTCTCCAGAGTAAGGGAAACTACCCCTTCGCGGGGGTGGAAACACTAAATATTTTTTATCTCGGCTAAATATGAATTTACAAAGCTGGTTTTTCGAAAAAAGGATTTTAAGAGGTAAAAAAAGAGTAGAGTAATTTTTTCGAGTCTTCAGAGTAAGGGAAACTAACCCTTCGCGGGGGTGGAAACACTTAATATTTTTTATCTCGGCTAAATATGAATTTACAAATCTAATTTTTTGGAGAAATGATTTCAAGAGGTAAAAAAAGAGTAGAGTATTTTTTTCGAGTCTCTGTAACGTACGCGCAGTTAAATATTTTGAAATTTTATTTTATTTTTCTCCATAGTGGAATTTTCCAAAACTTTGGCTTAAAACTCCAGAAAACTCGGAGAAAAGCAGGCGCAGGGGGAACACATGACCTTCTTATCGCTTGCAGGCGCCCTCGCCAGCGCTTATCCGAGTTTTTTATCGCTTCAGCATGAGGCCCATGAGAAAAACTCACGGACGCGTCGTTATGTTTCCCCCCTAAAAGAGAAAATAATATTACACAGAAATATTTACGTAGTTTTGAGAATTATGTTTTTCCTTATTTAAATAAATACTCGCAAATATTTCTGCGTAACTCTATCTTAATTTAATTTTGCCTTAGTTAAGTTTTATCATTCTTGCAATAAACCTGGGTTAGCTGCAATAGTACCTTATTTATTTGAACTAAACGTATTAATTCACGACGCCATAAAGAATTATTTATAAAATATGGACCAAAAATTTATTAATACTGATAATAGTTAATGTACCTAAATTATAAAGTATTCATGAATATTGTAATACCAAAGATTTTGTAATTATACCCTCATTTTACATTTCTACCCAGGAAAATTTTACAATTATACTTATAAACGACTATTAATAGATTTATTTTTATAAACAATACTTAATACTTATAAACAATTATTTATAGACAATTGTTTATAAACTAGGGTATAATAAACTTTTATTTTATTCTTAAACTTTCATTTTTTTGTAAAGGAAGTGATTTTGATCTAGGTTGGAAGGATTTAAATGTTAAATTATTTAATTATCTACCCATTTGTTTTTGGCCATGCACATATACATTTTTTTCTGATTTAGTTATCCCCTCCAACCAACTTCAAAGTCAGCTCCTCCATGCCATGGGCAAAGATAAAAAGAGAGAGAGAGAGAAGAAAAATCAGGGACCAATCAAAATTTGGAAAAGCTAGCCGCCGCCGCTCCTACAAGGGCCTCAAGCTATCCCCTCCAATTTTCCGATATCAGCATCCAAAAAAATCCCTTAAAACGAGCTGCACTAGCCCGGAGCGGTCAGTTGCAGCCCTCCTAGTGACCTGTGCTCATCTCTCCTGAACCTCCAGACCTCCTAGTGACCTGTGCTCATCTCTCCTGAACCTCCAGACCTCCTAGTGACCTGGACCCTACTTCTCATCCGCTTCAAGAGTGACTTACAGTTGCAGACCTCCTAGTGACCTGTGCTCATCTCTCCTGAACCTCCAGACCTCCTAGTGACCTGGACCCTACTTCTCATCCGCTTCAAGAGTGACTTACAGTTGCAGACCTCCTAGTGACCTGTGCTCATCTCTCCTGAACCTCCAGACCTCCTAGTGACCTGGACCCTACTTCTCATCCGCTTCAAGAGTGACTTAGGCGCTCCGAGTTGATCGAGTTTAAAACCTGGTGCAAAGTTTTATCGTGCACATCTTAGGAGTGGCGCGGCCTCAACCCTTAAGGCACTTTAGGCACCGAACCCATCTCTCTTCTCTCAATTAATGTAAGTAAAATAAAATAAAAATCAAGTAAATTAAAACTTCTAAATTAACAAAAGTTTAACAAAAAAAAAATATCCTTACACCAAATTACTCTAGACTATATTTTAGTCTGGAGTAAGCTACATTTTAGCATAACAATATTTAAACTATAGTTTAGTTTAAAATATAATAACAACTAAGTTGAACTATATTTTAGTTCAACTCGAATTAAACTATAGTTTAGTTTAAAACAAAAAAATAAAACCTGAACTATATTTTAGTTCAAATTTAAAATTTAAACTATATCTTAGTTTAAAACAATAAAATAAAACCTGAACTATATTTTAGTTCAATTTAAAATTTAAACTATATCTTAGTTTAAAACAATAAAAATAAAACCTAAACTATATTTTAGTTCAATTTAAAATTTAAACTATATCTTAGTTTAAAACAATAAAATAAAACCTGAACTATATTTTAGTTCAATTTAAAATTTAAACTATATCTTAGTTTAAAACAATAAAATAAAACCTGAACTATATTTTAGTTCAATTTAAAATTTAAACTATATCTTAGTTTAAAACAATAAAATAAAACCTGAACTATATTTTAGTTCAATTTAAAAATAAAAGTAAATAAAGTAAATATAAAAGGAAAGACAAAAAGGACTGGGTACGCTTTTAAGCGTTTTGACTGGGCAAGAACCCAACCCAGAAGAGTCAGGTGGCAACCGCTCGACACCTGGACTCGACGGACACTCCCCCAGTTCAGTCGCTAAGACTGAATAGGAGCGAGTTTTTGTGATATAGGGGAACAATAAAGCAATCCTGAATTAAGACAGGATTGCCACATCTCCAAAGTAAGGGAAACTACCCCTCCGCGGGGGAGGAAACACTTAATATTTTTTATCTCGGCTTAATATGAATTTACAAATCTAGTTTTTTGGAAAATTGATTTTAAAAGGTAAAAAAAGAATAGAGTAATTTTTTCGAGTCTCCAGAGTAAGGGAAACTACCCCTTCGCGGGGGTGGAAACACTTAATATTTTTTATCTCGGCTAAATATGAATTTACAAATCTAGTTTTTTGGAAAAATGATTTCAAGAGGTAAAAAAAGAGTAGAGTATTTTTTTCGAGTATCCAAAGTAAGGGAAACTAACCCTTCGCGGGGGTGGAAACACTTAATATTTTTTATCTCGGCTAAATATGAATTTACAAATCTAGTTTTTTTGGAGAAATGATTTCAAGAGGTAAAAAAAGAGTAGAGTATTTTTTTCGAGTCTCCAAAGTAAGGGAAACTACCCCTTCGCGGGGGAGGAAACACTTAATATTTTTTATCTCAGCTAAATATGAATTTACAAATCTAGTTTTTTAGAAAATTGATTTTAAAAGGTAAAAAAAGAATAGAGTAATTTTTTCGAGTCTCCAGAGTAAGGGAAACTACCCCTTCGCGGGGGTGGAAACACTAAATATTTTTTATCTCGGCTAAATATGAATTTACAAATCTAGTTTTTTGGAAAAATGATTTCAAGAGGTAAAAAAAAGAGTAGAGTATTTTTTTCGAGTCTCCAAAGTAAGGGAAACTACCCCTTCGCGGGGGTGGGAACACTAAATATTTTTTATCTCGGCTAAATATGAATTTACAAAGCTGGTTTTTCAAAAAAAGGATTTTAAGAGGTAAAAAAAGAGTAGAGTAATTTTTTCGAGTCTCCAGAGTAAGGGAAACTACCCCTTCGCGGGGGAGGAAACACTTAATATTTTTTATCTCGGCTAAATATGAATTTACAAATCTAGTTTTTTAGAAAATTGATTTTAAAAGGTAAAAAAAGAATAGAGTAATTTTTTCGAGTCTCCAGAGTAAGGGAAACTACCCCTTCGCGGGGGTGGAAACACTAAATATTTTTTATCTCGGCTAAATATGAATTTACAAATCTAGTTTTTTGGAAAAATGATTTCAAGAGGTAAAAAAAAGAGTAGAGTATTTTTTTCGAGTATCCAAAGTAAGGGAAACTACCCCTTCGCGGGGGTGGAAACACTAAATATTTTTTATCTCGGCTAAATATGAATTTACAAAGCTGGTTTTTCGAAAAAACGATTTTAAGAGGTAAAAAAAGAGTAGAGTATTTTTTTCGAGTATCCAAAGTAAGGGAAACTACAACTTCGCGGGGGTGGGAACACTAAATATTTTTTATCTCGGCTAAATATGAATTTACAAAGCTGGTTTTTCGAAAAAAGGATTTTAAGAGGTAAAAAAAGAGTAGAGTAATTTTTTCGAGTCTTCAGAGTAAGGGAAACTACCCCTTCGCGGGGGTGGAAACACTAAATATTTTTTATCTCGGCTAAATATGAATTTACAAATCTAGTTTTTTGGAAAAATGATTTCAAGAGGTAAAAAAAAGAGTAGAGTATTTTTTTCGAGTATCCAAAGTAAGGGAAACTACAACTTCGCGGGGGTGGGAACACTAAATATTTTTTATCTCGGCTAAATATGAATTTACAAATCTAGTTTTTTAGAAAATTGATTTTAAAAGGTAAAAAAAGAATAGAGTATTTTTTTCGAGTCTCCAGAGTAAGGGAAACTACCCCTTCGCGGGGGAGGAAACACTTAATATTTTTTATCTCGGCTAAATATGAATTTACAAATCTAGTTTTTTGGAAAAATGATTTCAAGAGGTAAAAAAAGAGTAGAGTATTTTTTTCGAGTCTCCAGAGTAAGGGAAACTACCCCTTCGCGGGGGTGGAAACACTTAATATTCTTTATCTCGGCTAAATATGAATTTACAAATCTAGTTTTTTGGAAAAATGATTTCAAGAGGTAAAAAAAGAGTAGAGTATTTTTTTCGAGTATCCAAAGTAAGGGAAACTAACCCTTCGCGGGGGTGGAAACACTTAATATTTTTTATCTCGGCTAAATATGAATTTACAAATCTAGTTTTTTAGAAAATTGATTTTAAAAGGTAAAAAAAGAATAGAGTAATTTTTTCGAGTCTCCAGAGTAAGGAAAACTACCCCTTCGCGGGGGTGGAAACACTAAATATTTTTTATCTCGGCTAAATATGAATTTACAAATCTAGTTTTTTGGAGAAATGATTTCAAGAGGTAAAAAAAGAGTAGAGTATTTTTTTCGAGTCTCCAAAGTAAGGGAAACTACCCCTTCGCGGGGGAGGAAACACTAAATATTTTTTATCTCGGCTAAATATGAATTTACAAAGCTGGTTTTTCGAAAAAAGGATTTTAAGAGGTAAAAAAAGAGTAGAGTAATTTTTTCGAGTCTTCAGAGTAAGGGAAACTACCCCTTCGCGGGGGTGGAAACACTTAATATTTTTTATCTCGGCTAAATATGAATTTACAAATCTAGTTTTTTGGAAAATTGATTTTAAAAGGTAAAAAAAGAATAGAGTAATTTTTTCGAGTCTCCAGAGTAAGGGAAACTACCCCTTCGTGGGGGTGGAAACACTAAATATTTTTTATCTCGGCTAAATATGAATTTACAAAGCTGGTTTTTCGAAAAAAGGATTTTAAGAGGTAAAAAAAGAGTAGAGTAATTTTTTCGAGTCTTCAGAGTAAGGGAAACTAACCCTTCGCGGGGGTGGAAACACTTAATATTTTTTATCTCGGCTAAATATGAATTTACAAATCTAGTTTTTTAGAAAATTGATTTTAAAAGGTAAAAAAAGAATAGAGTAATTTTTTCGAGTCTCCAGAGTAAGGAAAACTACCCCTTCGCGGGGGTGGAAACACTAAATATTTTTTATCTCGGCTAAATATGAATTTACAAAGCTGGTTTTTCGAAAAAAGGATTTTAAGAGGTAAAAAAAGAGTAGAGTAATTTTTTCGAGTCTTCAGAGTAAGGGAAACTACCCCTTCGCGGGGGTGGAAACACTTAATATTTTTTATCTCGGCTAAATATGAATTTACAAATCTAGTTTTTTGGAAAATTGATTTTAAAAGGTAAAAAAAGAATAGAGTAATTTTTTCGAGTCTCCAGAGTAAGGGAAACTACCCCTTCGTGGGGGTGGAAACACTAAATATTTTTTATCTCGGCTAAATATGAATTTACAAAGCTGGTTTTTCGAAAAAATGATTTCAAGAGGTAAAAAAAGAGTAGAGTATTTTTTTCGAGTATCCAAAGTAAGGGAAACTAACCCTTCGCGGGGGTGGAAACACTTAATATTTTTTATCTCGGCTAAATATGAATTTACAAATCTAGTTTTTTGTAAAATTGATTTTAAAAGGTAAAAAAAGAATAGAGTAATTTTTTCGAGTCTCCAGAGTAAGGGAAACTACCCCTTCGCGGGGGAGGAAACACTTAATATTTTTTATCTCGGCTAAATATGAATTTACAAATCTAGTTTTTTAGAAAATTGATTTTAAAAGGTAAAAAAAGAATAGAGTAATTTTTTTCGAGTATCCAAAGTAAGGGAAACTAACCCTTCGCGGGGGTGGAAACACTTAATATTTTTTATCTCGGCTAAATATGAATTTACAAATCTAGTTTTTTGTAAAATTGATTTTAAAAGGTAAAAAAAGAATAGAGTAATTTTTTCGAGTCTCCAGAGTAAGGGAAACTACCCCTTCGCGGGGGAGGAAACACTTAATATTTTTTATCTCGGCTAAATATGAATTTACAAATCTAGTTTTTTAGAAAATTGATTTTAAAAGGTAAAAAAAGAATAGAGTAATTTTTTCGAGTCTCCAGAGTAAGGGAAACTACCCCTTCGCGGGGGTGGAAACACTAAATATTTTTTATCTCGGCTAAATATGAATTTACAAATCTAGTTTTTTGGAAAAATGATTTCAAGAGGTAAAAAAAAGAGTAGAGTATTTTTTTCGAGTATCCAAAGTAAGGGAAACTAACCCTTCGCGGGGGTGGAAACACTTAATATTTTTTATCTCGGCTAAATATGAATTTACAAATCTAGTTTTTTGGAGAAATGATTTCAAGAGGTAAAAAAAGAGTAGAGTATTTTTTTCGAGTCTCCAAAGTAAGGGAAACTACCCCTTCGCGGGGGAGGAAACACTAAATATTTTTTATCTCGGCTAAATATGAATTTACAAAGCTGGTTTTTCGAAAAAAGGATTTTAAGAGGTAAAAAAAGAGTAGAGTAATTTTTTCGAGTCTTCAGAGTAAGGGAAACTAACCCTTCGCGGGGGTGGAAACACTTAATATTTTTTATCTCGGCTAAATATGAATTTACAAATCTAGTTTTTTAGAAAATTGATTTTAAAAGGTAAAAAAAGAATAGAGTAATTTTTTCGAGTCTCCAGAGTAAGGAAAACTACCCCTTCGCGGGGGTGGAAACACTAAATATTTTTTATCTCGGCTAAATATGAATTTACAAATCTAGTTTTTTGGAAAATTGATTTTAAAAGGTAAAAAAAGAATAGAGTAATTTTTTCGAGTCTCCAGAGTAAGGGAAACTACCCCTTCGTGGGGGTGGAAACACTAAATATTTTTTATCTCGGCTAAATATGAATTTACAAAGCTGGTTTTTCGAAAAAAGGATTTTAAGAGGTAAAAAAAGAGTAGAGTAATTTTTTCGAGTCTTCAGAGTAAGGGAAACTAACCCTTCGCGGGGGTGGAAACACTTAATATTTTTTATCTCGGCTAAATATGAATTTACAAATCTAGTTTTTTAGAAAATTGATTTTAAAAGGTAAAAAAAGAATAGAGTAATTTTTTTCGAGTATCCAAAGTAAGGGAAACTAACCCTTCGCGGGGGTGGAAACACTTAATATTTTTTATCTCGGCTAAATATGAATTTACAAATCTAGTTTTTTGTAAAATTGATTTTAAAAGGTAAAAAAAGAATAGAGTAATTTTTTCGAGTCTCCAGAGTAAGGGAAACTACCCCTTCGCGGGGGAGGAAACACTTAATATTTTTTATCTCGGCTAAATATGAATTTACAAATCTAGTTTTTTAGAAAATTGATTTTAAAAGGTAAAAAAAGAATAGAGTAATTTTTTCGAGTCTCCAGAGTAAGGGAAACTACCCCTTCGCGGGGGTGGAAACACTAAATATTTTTTATCTCGGCTAAATATGAATTTACAAATCTAGTTTTTTGGAAAAATGATTTCAAGAGGTAAAAAAAAGAGTAGAGTATTTTTTTCGAGTATCCAAAGTAAGGGAAACTAACCCTTCGCGGGGGTGGAAACACTTAATATTTTTTATCTCGGCTAAATATGAATTTACAAATCTAGTTTTTTGGAGAAATGATTTCAAGAGGTAAAAAAAGAGTAGAGTATTTTTTTCGAGTCTCCAAAGTAAGGGAAACTACCCCTTCGCGGGGGAGGAAACACTTAATATTTTTTATCTCGGCTAAATATGAATTTACAAATCTAGTTTTTTAGAAAATTGATTTTAAAAGGTAAAAAAAGAATAGAGTAATTTTTTCGAGTCTCCAGAGTAAGGAAAACTACCCCTTCGCGGGGGTGGAAACACTAAATATTTTTTATCTCGGCTAAATATGAATTTACAAATCTAGTTTTTTGGAGAAATGATTTCAAGAGGTAAAAAAAGAGTAGAGTATTTTTTTCGAGTCTCCAAAGTAAGGGAAACTACCCCTTCGCGGGGGAGGAAACACTAAATATTTTTTATCTCGGCTAAATATGAATTTACAAAGCTGGTTTTTCGAAAAAAGGATTTTAAGAGGTAAAAAAAGAGTAGAGTAATTTTTTCGAGTCTTCAGAGTAAGGGAAACTACCCCTTCGCGGGGGTGGAAACACTTAATATTTTTTATCTCGGCTAAATATGAATTTACAAATCTAGTTTTTTGGAAAATTGATTTTAAAAGGTAAAAAAAGAATAGAGTAATTTTTTCGAGTCTCCAGAGTAAGGGAAACTACCCCTTCGTGGGGGTGGAAACACTAAATATTTTTTATCTCGGCTAAATATGAATTTATAAAGCTGGTTTTTAGAAAAAAGGATTTTAAGAGGTAAAAAAAGAGTAGAGTAATTTTTTCGAGTCTTCAGAGTAAGGGAAACTAACCCTTCGCGGGGGTGGAAACACTTAATATTTTTTATCTCGGCTAAATATGAATTTACAAATCTAGTTTTTTGGAGAAATGATTTCAAGAGGTAAAAAAAGAGTAGAGTATTTTTTTCGAGTCTCCAAAGTAAGGGAAACTACCCCTTCGCGGGGGAGGAAACACTTAATATTTTTTATCTCGGCTAAATATGAATTTACAAATCTAGTTTTTTAGAAAATTGATTTTAAAAGGTAAAAAAAGAATAGAGTATTTTTTTCGAGTCTCCAGAGTAAGGGAAACTACCCCTTCGCGGGGGAGGAAACACTTAATATTTTTTATCTCGGCTAAATATGAATTTACAAATCTAGTTTTTTGGAAAAATGATTTCAAGAGGTAAAAAAAGAGTAGAGTATTTTTTTCGAGTCTCCAGAGTAAGGGAAACTACCCCTTCGCGGGGGTGGAAACACTTAATATTCTTTATCTCGGCTAAATATGAATTTACAAATCTAGTTTTTTGGAAAAATGATTTCAAGAGGTAAAAAAAGAGTAGAGTATCTTTTTCGAGTCTCCAGAGTAAGGGAAACTACCCCTTCGCGGGGGTGGAAACACTTAATATTCTTTATCTCGGCTAAATATGAATTTACAAATCTAGTTTTTTGGAAAAATGATTTCAAGAGGTAAAAAAAGAATAGAGTATTTTTTTCGAGTCTCCAGAGTAAGGGAAACTACCCCTTCGCGGGGGTGGAAACACTTAATATTTTTTATCTCGGCTAAATATGAATTTACAAATCTAGTTTTTTGGAAAATTGATTTTAAAAGGTAAAAAAAGAATAGAGTAATTTTTTCGAGTCTCCAGAGTAAGGGAAACTACCCCTTCGCGGGGGAGGAAACACTTAATATTTTTTATCTCGGCTAAATATGAATTTACAAATCTAGTTTTTTAGAAAATTGATTTTAAAAGGTAAAAAAAGAATAGAGTAATTTTTTCGAGTCTCCAGAGTAAGGGAAACTACCCCTTCGCGGGGGTGGAAACACTAAATATTTTTTATCTCGGCTAAATATGAATTTACAAATCTAGTTTTTTGGAAAAATGATTTCAAGAGGTAAAAAAAAGAGTAGAGTATTTTTTTCGAGTATCCAAAGTAAGGGAAACTAACCTTTCGCGGGGGTGGAAACACTTAATATTTTTTATCTCGGCTAAATATGAATTTACAAATCTAGTTTTTTGGAGAAATGATTTCAAGAGGTAAAAAAAGAGTAGAGTATTTTTTTCGAGTCTCCAAAGTAAGGGAAACTACCCCTTCGCGGGGGAGGAAACACTTAATATTTTTTATCTCGGCTAAATATGAATTTACAAATCTAGTTTTTTAGAAAATTGATTTTAAAAGGTAAAAAAAGAATAGAGTAATTTTTTCGAGTCTCCAGAGTAAGGAAAACTACCCCTTCGCGGGGGTGGAAACACTAAATATTTTTTATCTCGGCTAAATATGAATTTACAAATCTAGTTTTTTGGAGAAATGATTTCAAGAGGTATAAAAAGAGTAGAGTATTTTTTTCGAGTCTCCAAAGTAAGGGAAACTACCCCTTCGCGGGGGAGGAAACACTTAATATTTTTTATCTCAGCTAAATATGAATTTACAAATCTAGTTTTTTAGAAAATTGATTTTAAAAGGTAAAAAAAAGAGTAGAGTAATTTTTTCGAGTCTCCAGAGTAAGGGAAACTACCCATTCGCGGGGGTGGAAACACTAAATATTTTTTATCTCGGCTAAATATGAATTTACAAATCTAGTTTTTTGGAAAAATGATTTCAAGAGGTAAAAAAAAGAGTAGAGTATTTTTTTCGAGTATCCAAAGTAAGGGAAACTACCCCTTCGCGGGGGTGGGAACACTAAATATTTTTTATCTCGGCTAAATATGAATTTACAAAGCTGGTTTTTCGAAAAAAGGATTTTAAGAGGTAAAAAAAGAGTAGAGTAATTTTTTCGAGTCTTCAGAGTAAGGGAAACTACCCCTTCGCGGGGGTGGAAACACTTAATATTTTTTATCTCGGCTAAATATGAATTTACAAATCTAGTTTTTTGGAAAATTGATTTTAAAAGGTAAAAAAAGAATAGAGTAATTTTTTCGAGTCTCCAGAGTAAGGGAAACTACCCCTTCGTGGGGGTGGAAACACTAAATATTTTTTATCTCGGCTAAATATGAATTTATAAAGCTGGTTTTTAGAAAAAAGGATTTTAAGAGGTAAAAAAAGAGTAGAGTAATTTTTTCGAGTCTTCAGAGTAAGGGAAACTAACCCTTCGCGGGGGTGGAAACACTTAATATTTTTTATCTCGGCTAAATATGAATTTACAAATCTAGTTTTTTGGAAAAATGATTTCAAGAGGTAAAAAAAGAGTAGAGTATTTTTTTCGAGTCTCCAAAGTGAGGGAAACTACCCCTTCGCGGGGGAGGAAACACTTAATATTTTTTATCTCGGCTAAATATGAATTTACAAATCTAGTTTTTTGGTAAATTGATTTTAAAAGGTAAAAAAAGAATAGAGTAATTTTTTCGAGTCTCCAGAGTAAGGAAAACTACCCCTTCGCGGGGACGGAAACACTTAATATTTTTTATCCCGGCTAAATATGAATTTACAAAGCTGGTTTTTCGGAAAAATGATTTTAAGAGGTAAAAAAAGAGTAGAGTATTTTTTTCGAGTCTCCAGAGTAAGGGAAACTACCCTTTCGCGGGGGAGGAAATACCAGGTTTTATGATTGAATGTTACACAACTATTCGTAGTTATTCCGTTATTAAGGAAAAAAAAGGAAGAAAATGAAAACTGTATATAAAACTCTAAATAATTTCAACTATTTTTTAAAATGAAATAAAAAAATTTATGATTCAAAATTAACTTTCATTAAATTAATTTTTTTAATTTTAACAGTTTAATTAATACAGCCTACCAAATTCCTAGGATATATGATAAGTAAATGTCGATAATTGCATCAAAAATATGCAATTAATTAGTTTTCATAAATACATAAGTTTCCTGCTCGATTAATATCGAACGGATCAGTTTATGTGAACTCATAATTGCACCAGATCAAAATATGAACTGATTTCAATCTTATGCAAATACATATTTACTCGAGATGAAAGATATTGAGTGTTTCCTCCCACGAAAGGAGTAGATTTCCTGACTCCGGGGACTCGAAAAAAAACTCTACTCTTTTTTTACCTTTCAAAATCATTTTTCCAAAAAACTAGATTTGTAAATTCATAAGCACCCCAGATAAAAATATCAGCTGTATTAACCCCATTCGTAGGGGTAGTTGTACCAAGTCACTGTAGGGCTTCACGATACGAGACGATATCGATATTTTGAATTGTATCGATATCGCATCGACATAAGGGCATGCTTATCGTATCGACGATATTTTACTGTAAATTTATCGATATCGTCTCGGCTCAATCCCGAGAATCGAGAAATATTGACTCAAAAAATGAAAGTATTTTATAAATAAATAAATACAAAATCCCCCAAGCTGCTACAACCCCATAACACCGAGCTCGCGAGATTATTTTATAAATAAATTAATACAAAATTCCCCAAGCTGCTACAACAACATAGCACCGAGCTCGCGATTTTTTTTTTATGAATAAATGAACCGATACAAAATCCCCCCAGCAGCTACAACCCCATAACTCCGAGCTCGCGAGTTTTTTTTATAAATAAATCAATAAATACAAAATCCCCCAAGCTGCTGCAACCCCATAAAGCCGAGCTCGCGAGTTTTTTTTATGAATAAATACATAAATAAAAAAAATACAAAATCCCCCAAGCTGCTTCAACCCTATAATACCGAGCTCGCCAATTTTTTTTAAAAATAAATAAATAAATACAAAATTCCCTAAGTGGCTACAACCCCATAACACCGAGCTCGCGAGATGTTATAATTAATAAATGAATAAATACACATTCCCCCAAGTTGCTACAACCCCATAATACCGAGCTTGCGAGTTTATTCCATGAATAAATCAATATAAAATCCCCTAAGCTGCTATAACCCCATAACGCCAAGCGAGCAGCTTGGGGGATTTTGTATTTGTTTATTCATAAAAAAAACTCACGAGCTCGGTGTTATGGGGTTGTAGCAGGTTAGGGGATTTTATCTTGATTTATTCATGAAAAAAACTCGCGAGCTCGGTATTATGGGGTTGTAGCAACTTGGGGGAATGTGTATTTATTCATTTATTAATTATAACATCTCGCGAGCTCGGTGTTATGGGGTTGTAGCAGCTTGGGGGATTAGGTATCGGTTCATTGATTCATAAAAAAAACTTGCGAGTTCGGCGTTATGGAGTTGTAACAGCTTGGGGATCTTGTATTCTTTAATTTATTTATAAAAAAAACTCGCGAGCTCGGTGTTATGGGGTTGTAGCAGCTTGGGGAGTTTTGTATTCACTTATTTATAAAAAAACTCGCGAGCTCGGTGTTATGGGGTTGTTGTAGCAGCTTGGGGAGTTTTGTATTTATTTATTTATTTATTTATAAAAAAACTCGCGAGCTCGGTGTTATGGGGTTGTAGCAACTTGGGGGATTGTGTATTTATTCATTTGTTTATTATGACATCTCACGAGCTCGACGTTATGGGGTTGTAGCAGCTTGGGAGATTGTGTATTTATTCATTTATTCATTATAACCTCTCGCGAGCTCGGTGTTATGGGGTTGTAGCAGCTTGGGAGATTGTGTATTTATTTATTTATTTATTACAACCTCTCGCGAGCTCGGTGTTATGGGGTTTTAGCAGCTTAGGGGATTCTGTATTTATTTATTTATTTATTTATTATAACCTCTCGCGAGCTCAATGTTATGGGGTTTTAGCAGCTTGGGGGATTTGTATTTATTTATTAAAAAAAAAAAAAAAACTCGCGAGCTCGACGTGTTTGGGGTCTAAAGCTTGTTGGTTAATTATTTGGTTATTTAAAATATTATGGATCACTGATCCGAGTGTTATTGGAGCTTGAAACTCATCGGTTGGTTTTTTTTTATTACCCCGCAGTCGAACCAGATTTTGAATTGCAGCGCGACCGCAGACCGCTGCACTACTGTAGAGTTCCAACTACTTTCGGCATCCCTCATGGCTCCTGTAACAGTGTACGATATTCGCGCTAAGATTTAAAATTGCTAGATACATTTTTTTTTCGAGACGATATTTTTCGATATTATCGTCCTTGGAATATCGCTGAAACGAGAATATCGGTGGCTTTATGAAAAATTTTTATCGTATCGATATCAACATTTGTTAAAACGTATCGTCTCGGATATCATATCGATTTAGAGACGATATCGATATTTTTCTCGAAAACACCAGCTTTGTGAATTCATATTGAGCCGGGAAAAAAAATACTAAGTGTTTCCTCCCCCGTGAAGGGGTAGTTTCCCTTACTCAGGAGACTCGAAAAAAATACTCTCCTCTTTTTTTACCTGTTTAAATCAATTTTCCGAAAAACCAGATTTGTAAATTCATATTTAGCCGAGATAAAAAATATTAAGTGTTTCCTCCCCCGCGAAGGGGTAGTTTCCCTTACTCTGGAGACTCGAAAAAAATAGTCTACTCTTTTTTTAACTTTTAAAATCATTTTTCCAAAAAACTAGATTTGTAAATTCATATTTAGCCGAGATAAAAAATATTAAGTGTTTCCTCCGCCGCGAAGGGGTAGTTTCCCTTACTCTGGAGACTCGAAAAAATTACTCTACTCTTTTTTTACCTCATAAAATCATTTTTCCGAAAAACCAGCTTTGTAAATTCATATTTAGCCGAGATAAAAAATCTCAAGTGTTTCCTCCCCCGCGAAGGGGTAGTTTCCCTTACTCTGGAGACTCGAAAAAAATACTCTACTCTTTTTTTACCTCTTGAAATCATTTCTCCAAAAAACTAGATTTGTAAATTCATATTTAGCCGAGATAAAAAATATTAAGTGTTTCCTCCCCCGTGAAGGGGTAGTTTCCCTTACTCAGGAGACTCGAAAAAGATACTCTACTCTTTTTTTACCTGTTTAAATCAATTTTCCGAAAAACCAGATTTGTAAATTCATATTTAGCCGAGATAAAAAATATTAAGTGTTTCCTCCCCCGCGAAGGGGTAGTTTCCCTTACTCTGGAGACTCGAAAAAAATACTCTACTCTTTTTCTACCTCATAAAATCATTTTTCCGAAAAACCAGCTTTGTAAATTCAGATTTAGCCGAGATAAAAAATCTCAAGTGTTTCCTCCCCCACGAAGGGGTAGTTTCCCTTACTCTGGAGACTCGAAAAAATTACTCTACTCTTTTTTTACCTCATAAAATCATTTTTCCGAAAAACCAGCTTTGTAAATTCATATTTAGCCGAGATAAAAAATCTCAAGTGTTTCCTCCCCCGCGAAGGGGTAGTTTCCCTTACTCTGGAGACTCGAAAAAAATACTCTACTCTTTTTTTACCTCTTGAAATCATTTCTTCAAAAAACTAGATTTGTAAATTCATATTTAGCCGAGATAAAAAATATTAAGTGTTTCCTCCCCCGCGAAGGGGTAGTTTCCCTTACTCAGGAGACTCGAAAAAGATACTCTACTCTTTTTTTACCTGTTTAAATCAATTTTCCGAAAAACCAGATTTGTAAATTCATATTTAGCCGAGATAAAAAATATTAAGTGTTTCCTCCCCCGCGAAGGGGTAGTTTCCCTTACTCTGGAGACTCGAAAAAAATACTCTACTCTTTTTCTACCTCATAAAATCATTTTTCCGAAAAACCAGCTTTGTAAATTCATATTTAGCCGAGATAAAAAATCTCAAGTGTTTCCTCCCCCGCGAAGGGGTAGTTTCCCTTACTCTGGAGACTCGAAAAAAATACTCTACTCTTTTTTTACCTCTTAAAATCATTTTTCCGAAAAACCAGCTTTGTAAATTCATATTTTGCCGAGATAATAATATTTGAAATATTCAACCCTTACAAAGGGGTAGTTTCCCGAAGTTTAAGGATTCAATAAAATTTACACTTAATCTTTTCGCTTTTTTGAAGGTATTCCCAAAAAAATAAATTTGTAAACTGATATTTGCCCGAGAAAAAATACATTACGATTTTCGTTGGGGACCAACGTTGCGTTCCTTAGATTCATGGTTTTTAATCAATCCAAAACCTGAATACGATTGACTGTTTAAGTTCACTCACAAAACTGCACACATGGGATTGCACGAATAGTGAAATCTGTGGACCTCTAATTTTTACGGCTAGAAATTCCAAGCGATACCTGATAGACATTATTAAGGCAGGGTAAAAAATTATAAGTTTACTTTGTTAAGGTTAGAAGCAGAGACTGAAAATATCCTTCCTTGTCACCGCAAATTCCCTTTAAAAAAAGGAATCTATCAATTATGAGGATGATGGAAACAAAGCAATTTTGTATAATTTGTAAAAATATTATTTATTATCTTATAAAATCCCCTCACCCCAAATAAATTGATTTATCATCATGTTAACATAAAATTCTGGATTTAAAAAATAAATTGTACTTTTCAGAGAAAACTTAGCGTACCGTTATAAGCATTTGACGACCACTTTCTACAATAGAAGCAGGAACAGCGTATTGTTGTTGAGTAGCAGCTGCAACTGCTTGTTGTGAAATGATAGATGGCTGAATTTGTAGGGAAGTTTGTTGAGTCTGCGATGGCTGAAAAAAAAAATGTATTCAATTATATTCCAACAGAAAGTTATACTCAAATTTTATTTTTAGTCGCTTTTACTCTCAAGAAAAGCGGATTTCAGTTTGGGTGGTTTTGGGTCGATTTACATTAAATTGATAAGATGGCTTTGAAAAAAATATTTCATTTTCTTTCACTCGATACAGAAGTATAAAGTTTCTTTTTCTACCAACATCTGGTTCATTTAGCACCAAAAAACTTTCCTAAAAATACTGCAAAAAACTAAAGTTCTACAATTTGACTTTTACAAATAATTCCTTATAACTTCATTTTCTCCTTTGCAGAACTAGTTGGTTTTTCGCTGATTACCCTAGTTCTGCGTCATTTTGTTCTCTGTACTTAAGGACGTTTCACCGAGGACAGGTAGTGGGGGAAGCCGCCTGTAGGTTTGTCATGGAAACAGCTGCGACGTGCGTCGGCCGATTGACAAAATTATTTTATTTTTAACTCGTTGCTACTAAAGACTGAATTAACTAAGCTTTCTGAAATTTTTAAACAGTGTTACTGAAGACTTCTTGTCTCTAACAGTATAAATTAAAAGTCCAGAAAACTTTTCAAAAATCAGGAAACTTTTTACTCACTTTTGAATAGGAAAACAATGCTGAAATTGTTTAAAAATCCATAAGAAGTTTTCTAAAAATATAGCAATTTTTTCTTTAAGGCTTAAGGAATAAAATATCCAAATTTCAAGATGATTCACATTTTGGTTCAAAAACTACAGCGAAATAAAAACAGCTTGATTTTCCCATAAGAGCCTGTGTAAAATCATCTGATTTGGAGCGATTTTAGCCCAAATTTGAATTAAAATATTTCAAAAACCTCGTTGTGAATCCTTCTGAAATTTGGACACGTTATTTCTTACACCTAAACTTAAAGATTGCAATAATTCTCAAATGATTCTTATGACCTTCGTCATACGACCGAACGTCTTTAAAAGCAAGCACGTTTAGACTGAAAAAATGGTCTAATTAAAGAAATGTGCACTCAAAAAAAAGAAGAAGAGATTTTGCTTGAGACCCCGGCAAAAATTTCTCGACAGCTCAAGCAAAGGTTCTCGGTCTAATTTTTATCTGAGGCTCAAGCAAATATTGCTTGAGTCGAAGATAAAGAAAAATCAGTCTACTGCCTTGTAATTTTAGCTAAATTATTTTCAAGTGTAAACATTAAAATTTTTTCAATAAATTTTTATCTATCATAAAAAATATATATTGATAACTGTAAATGAATATTAGTCCATTTGGCGATTATAATTTGCTTTATTATTTTGTCTTCGACCCTTTCAGGGGTAGATGACATTATAGTAGCACACAATTTTTTTTTTTTTTTTTTTTTTTTTAATACTATTGCATAAAGTTTTAAAATATTTGTTGGTAAATCATATCATAGAAAAAAATTACACATATTTATTTGGTGATGGGCCATTTCAATGACCGAAACCTGTAAAAGATCAATATCAGCCGCGTGACGCAGAAAAAAAAGCCTTTGAATTCTTGCTGTAAAGCGAAGCCCGAACTTTTTCGTTGGCCGTGATTGCACAGGGCCCTTTTCGAGCTCACTAATTACAACCCTGTTCAGTAACAGCAACTTTACACCCCCCTGCTCGCGACTGACACAGCGTCGAAGTAATAAATTGACCGTTTGGCTTGAAAAAAAGTAGAAAATAACTTGGTTTTCTGGCTGTCAAACGAAGCCCGAGTCTCTTCGAGAGCTGCCACTGTACTGGGCCTTTTTTGAGCTCACAAATTACTAATTTGTTCTGTTACAGCAACTTTAAGCACCCTGCTCGCGACCAGCAGCGTTTCGAAGTAAGAAATTTACAGTTAAGCGTGAGGAAAAAGTAGAAATTGACTTGGTTTTCTTGCCGTAAAACGAAGCCCGAACTTTTTCGTTGGCCGCGATTGCACAGGGCCCTTTTCGAGCTCACTAGTTACTACCCTGTTCAGTAACAGCAATTTTACACCTCCTGCTCGCGACCAGCACTTTCTTCTTACTTTAACCTGGCGCCACTAAAGCGTAGGTGGTGTAAAGTTGCTGTTACTGTCCAGGGTAGTCACTAGTAAACCCAAAAAACGCTCTGCGCAGTTACAGCCTTCGAAAAAGCTCGGGCTTCATTTTACATCAAACAAACCAAGTTTTTTTCATTCTTTTTAATACGCCAAGCGGTCAAGTTCTTACTTCAAACCGGTGCCAGTCGCGAGCTGGGGGGTGTAAAGTTGCTGTTACTGTACGGGGTAGTTTCTAGTAAACCCAAAAAACGCGCTCCGCAGTTACCGCCTTCGAAAAAGCTTGGGCTTCGTTTGACAGCAAGAAAACCAACTCATTTTCCACTTTTTTTTTTACTCCGAACGGTCAAATTCTTACTTTTACCAGTCACCACTCGTGCGTAGGGGGTGTAAAGTTGCTGTTACTGTACAGGGTAGTTACTGGTAAGCCCAAAAAACACCCTGCTCAACGGTCAATTTTTCAATCCAAATCGGTGCTGGTTGCGTGTAGCCATTGCAAAGTTGCTGTAACTCAACAAGGTAGTTACTGGTAAGTCTGAAAAAAGCCCTATACCGTGACACTTATCTATGAGACTTGGCTTTGCTCTAAAGACTCTCAACAAGGTACAAAGTAGCTTGATTCATGATCTTAGCACGTAAATCAGTGCTTCCATCGGTTTTTTTCGTATGTAAAACTATTTTTAAAGATGAATAGGGTTGAAAACTTTTTGAAATTTATAATATTTTTTTGCTTATTTAGTTAAAATATCGAAAAATAATCGACACGTATTTTTTCTTTTTTTAAAAAAACTAAAATTGAAGGAATTACAAGTGTTTAAATTTTTAAAATTTCAATATTTATAGATATACTTGTAATGGGATTTCGGATCAATGACGTCATCAGCCCGTAGTTTCAAAAACTTTTCTTAAATTTTTTCTAGCTCAATTTTGATTTAAAAATTCTAAAAAAAAATGTTAAAATTTATTAAAAATCAAGTACTTTAAAAAAAATATATTTTTAAAGTACTGGTTGCCAACCCTACTCTGTCCTAGTTACTATTTTCTAAGAAATTTCCAAGTGAAAATAGTCTTTTTGTCTGAATTGAATGAATGCAAGGATACAGTAGATGCTCTCTGCAGGCTTGAAAGGTGGATGCTACTATAATGGCACCCAAATAGCTGTCGATTTTTTATTTATTTTTCAAAAAATTTTAGCTAACATTTTCTATTATTAGGTTTCATATGTTCACAAAAACCTCTACAAGAAAGTTCTTATATTTAAAATTGCAAGAAATCATTTATTGACTTTTTTTATAAACAATTTACTATGAAAAATTAGTAAATTTTTGAATAAAATTCAACTCTGGCTTCAATTTTGATGTTTAGCTGACCAAATTTGGTCTACGGAGGTTTCAAGGGTCGCTAATTACGAATCTAAAGTCAGAATTCAGAAATTATAATTGACGTGGCCCGCCCGTTCATCTGATCTTAACATTATCGAAAACGCTTGGGATCAGATCGAAAGAATGATCAAGGATAAAAAGTTGAAAAATATAGAAGATTTAAAACTTGAGATTGCTGCAGCCTGGCAAAGATTGAGGCCAAGTTACTGTCAGAAGCTTACAGATTCGATGGTTAGAAGAGTGAAAGCTTGCTACAATGCCAAAGGAGGAGCTACTAAGTACTGATTAACTCAAAAACTATTTAACTCAAAAGATATTTGTTATGTCTAAATTGGATAGTCTTATCAAAGTGTTTTTTTTATTCGTTCAAACAAAATTATTCAAAAAACAAAGTAATTTTCTTAAATTTTAAAAGTGTTAAGAATTCTCAAAAATAGATGATTTTTATAATATTTTTAAAAAAATTTTCAATTGTTTCTAATAAATAAATTGTAAATACATAAAAAATGAGTTTTTATTTAATTTTGACCCTGAAAATTAAAAAAAAAGAAAAGATGCATTCAATCGTAAAATAGGGTTAAATAATGAAAAATCGGTGATTTTTCGAAGATAAAAAAAATACGTTCTTTGGCTGTGGTTTGAACAATTTTATATATAACAACTGGAAAACTTTTTTTTCAAACTTGATCATAAAAGAAAAATAGGGGGGGGGGGGAATTATAAGCCTGAAAGTTAATAAAATTTTTTTACAGTCAATCAAAAATCATAAAATGACTTAAAATAGCAGTTTTTAAAAAAATAACATTTCAAACTAAAATATGGGTAAGAATAAATTTATAAACTAAATTTGTATATTGTAAATGTTTTTCCCTTGAGTAATTGAGTATATTGATTGAAAAAAACTGTTAGAGATGACTTAATTAAAGTTTTGGATGGTTGTGGTCACTTGCAAACTCAAAAATCACATAATAAATAGATAACATTTAGGGGTGGCCTAAACTTTTGAGCACTACTGGTACTGGTCAAAAGTTTAGCACACCCCCAATTTCATAGTTTTCAAGTTCAAAGTTTGAGCTTTTATGTAACCGTGACCATGGAAATCTTTTAGTCCACGTCTGTAACTTTTTTTTTCACTTACAAGACATATAAACTATAAAAAAAGAACCTTAACTTAATATAAATATTTTAAAAAAATTAATTTTTACTCACATTTTGTTTTAAAAGGATATTTTTCGAAAATAGCAATTTTTGGTCATTTTCTGATCTTAGCATTACTTGTAAAGCTTTTTAGAATCGTCCATATGGATAATTCTTTTTTTTTTCTTGTCAATTTAATGTTCAAGTTTAACGAAAAAAAATTGATACATAAAAAAATGTTCAAGCCACGACCACATAACGTATTTTTGGAAACATGATAAAAACATCAATTTTTCATAATTTTACATAATTTTTTACTTAAAAACGTGTTTCAGGTGACTTTACTGGTTCAAAAACAAATTAAAAACGCATCATTAATTTAATTTTAACTAATTTATTCCAAAAAATACAAAGAACCTTTTGGGTAACTCGCAAAACGATAATTTTATACGATTTATTTATAATCATGTGTTTAAAGGAAAAACGCTTATTTTTAACAATAAATTCTGATAAAATTAAAACAGGACATTTTTTTATAATTTTTAATGTAAATCTATTTTTTAATTGTTAAATGAATTAAATTTTTAATCTTTTTAATACTTGGTCACTCCTCCTTTAGCTTTATAGCAAGCCTGAACTTTGCGAACCATTGATTCTGCAAGATTTTTGCAATATTTTACAGTCAGGTTTTGCCAAGCAATAGCATTTTCTTGTTTCAAGTCTTGAAGATTTTTACATTTTTTGTCCTTTATCATCTTTTGGATTTGATCCCAAGCATTTTCAACTATGTTGAGATCAGGAGATCTGGCCGGCCATTGGACGATTTTAAAAAGCTTTACAAGTAATGCTAAGATCAGAAAATGACCAAAAAATGCTTTTTTTCGAAAAATATCCTTTCAAAACAAAATGTGAGTAAAAATTAATCTTTTAAACATATTTATATGAAGTTAAGGTTTTTTTCAAATAGTTAATATGTCTTGTAAGTGAAAAAAAAGTTAAAGACGAGGACTTAAAGATGAGTGTTAAACTCATGTTCACGGTTACATAAAAGCTCAAAGTTTGAACTTGAAAACTATGAAATTGGGGGTGTGCTAAACTTTTGACCAGTACTGTATTTATTAGGAGTGTAACTATATATCAATTGAAATTTAAAAACATTTAAAAGCTTTCAATTACTTCGTTTCGTTTTTTCGTAAAAAGAAAAAACGCGTTTTAAATAGTATTTGATGTTCTAACGAACTAAGCAATAAAATGTTACAAAATTGGAAAAGTTACCAACCCTATTTTGGGCTCCAAAGGGGATCCAATTTAGGGGGTCCAATAGTTTCGACGAAGATCCAATTAGGGGGATCAAAAATGTACGATATTTAACTGTGTTTTGACCGTGTTTTTAAGAATTTCAGATTTTTGAAGATCCAATTTAGGGTTCCAAAATAAAAAACGGAAATATAATATAGGGAGATATATAAAACTCCACATTATTTTCATCTCTTTATTTGATTCTGACGGTCTATTCTACAATATCACGAGTCAGTCGAGAAGCAGACGATTTATCTTGGCTTAAAAAAATCTCCTTAAAAAAAATATGAACGGTTCGATTTTACCAGTAAGAACAGCATTAAAAACTGTTTGCTCATTAACTAAAAATTTTTATAATTGCCCTAACAGTGTACCCTTATTGGCAAGGACTTTATATGTTTCTTAGAGTTTATATATTTTACTATATTATATAGTTACTTTTTACTCTTTTCACTCACCTCCTTCGTACCCATGCCCACCCCTAATTCTTAAGTTTCCAACCGTAAAACAGCTCAATTTTTCTGAATTTTTTTTTTCACCCATTCTTTTCACCTTCTTCTCTCCTTTGTTCACCCTCGCCCTTTTTTGACTGATCCATTTTCGCTCCTACCCAGCTCACCCAGCTTACCCAGCCCACCTCGCTGTGAATAAAATGTTTTACTTAAATTTTATAAAATACTCTTTATTTAAATAAAATTATAATTTAAAATTTTTTCTAATTCAAACAAAAAAAATTATTAAAACTTTTCGATGAAGATGCTAACAGCATAAAGCGGAAATCAGTTAACCAGATGTCTATGAAACTAATCATATTGATCAGACGTGAGCTGTACGTGACACCAAAGCACTTACGACAGTAGATAGTACTGGAAGTTTTAAAATGTATTTTACACGACATCTCACTGATATTAAGGTGGTTCCCGATGGTATATATAGCTAGCCTAAAATATATTTTGGTCTGTTTTGAAGTCGCCATCTATCGGATCGTTAAGGAGGAGCAGCAGAAAGTACTGGGCTCAACGACAAGAGTGTTTTTTAACTATGTTAAATATAAAGTTTTTTAAACATTTTGAGGTGCTCTTTTGGAAGGAGTCTCGAAAAATTTGCCCCTTCGGCAGGAGCAAAAAACAATTTGAGAGGGGCCAGGAGGAGCGCCCTTTAAGTCAATATCGAGGAAGAATTTCTTTATAATCATGCTTCGTTAAGCTAGTAGAAGCAGTTTGGCTAGAAAAAAAAAAAAAAAACAAAAAAAAACTACTGCTCCTCCTGGATATGACTTATATGGATAGAAATCAAAAAGTCGGTACATTTGATAATGTCACATGCTTATGCGATTCTTTAAACTTTTATTTAATTATTTAATCAATAAAGGGGATCGAGAAGCATAGTAAATTAAACAACCTTTGGTCGATAATTTATGCGAGCCTACGTGAGAAACTTTTAGTTCAGATAAAAGCCACCACCTTAAGCCAATTGTCCACCCCCTGAAATAAATTGTGGGTGAACCTGCGCATATTTTCGGCAACCTGGGCAGGTATAAAAGGCCGTGTTCAGTGTTCGCAGGACACACTCGAGGATGCACTCGCAGGAGGCACTCGGGACACTCGATTCATTCGTCGTAGACATTCGTTACTAGGGCTCCTGTTTCAGAGCAGTCAGTGGCGGATTAAAGATTTTGGCGCCCTAGGCTATCAAGTTTTTGCCACCCTTCAATTTTTCAAAAATTCGGGCGCCCGAAATCAATAAAAAAACTGATCAGAGTAGTATGTAAACGAGAGCGCTCTCGTACCCTCCAGAGGGTACCTTTTAGGAGAGCCCGGTGCTCTCTCGTACCTTTTAGGAGGGGCCGGTGCTCTCTCGTACCTTTTAGGAGGGCCCGGTGCTCTCTCGTACCTTTTAGAAGGGGCCGGTGTGCACTCGTACCTTTGGAAGGACGGTGCTCTCTCGTGATTTTGGAAAAGGCCGCTCTCTCGTGATTTTTGGAACGCTCTCCCCCGCTGCGCACTCCTTGGACGCTCTTTTCCCTCCTGGCGATCACCGCTGTACGCTCCCCCCGCAAAGCGCTCCTTGCTGGTGAACGCACCCCGCTGCGGCGCTGATGCCTCCGGGTGGACTTGAACCATCAACCTTTCGGAAGCGCGCTAGCCAATTACACCATGGAGCAAAATTTACTAATTACAAATATTTTTACGAATTTGTGTTTTTAATAAAAATAGGTGAGTCTAACAGAACTGAATTCAGTTAAAACAGATTATTTGTCAAAAATTAATTATTTATAATGAGATAAGGGTTTGAAATAACAACATGAATCTTTTATTTTAAAAAATCTTGTTGTTTCACACATATATTGTATTACAAAAGATACTTAAACTATTTTTCTTACATCGCCTGTCATTGGATTATATTGAATTATACGATCATGAATAATTAAACAATATGCAGCTGTTCCATTAGGAAAAATATCTCGTGATTCTATTTCAAGTCAAACATCAACAGGAGCGTTTTTAATTATATCATTTTGCTTTGAGCAAACAATAACTATTAATGGAATCTTATCAATAAAGTCTTTCTTAGTTAAAATAGGTTCAGGATCTTTACTGTAATATTCACCTTGAAAATTAGTATACATATCATAAAGAAGCGCATATTGATTTTGATCTACGTTTATATTTAAATTGTTATATGGATAATATTGGGAGTTTAAAAAAAGTTTAATATTACTAATATTACAATGATCGAATAAACTAGCATCTGCACTTTTCTCTGATTTTCTATTGGTTTGAAGACCAACGATGACAAAACGTGGTTTTTCCAATTGATTTGAAGTTTTCACAGTCCAGATATGTTTAGATGTTTGAGGAAGCATAGGATACTCAAAAAATTCTCTTGATCTAAAACTCATTGTTATAGGACGATCTTTTTCAATGATTTTCAATAAATCAATTCTATAAGAATCAGAAACTGATACGTAAGGCATGAGCCACTCAATTTTTGTAATATCAATCTTGAATTCTTCATAGTTGAGAATATTGTTTTCTCTGGTACCTTCTTGCTTAACTGAATTTAAATCATTTCTTGATCTAGTAAGAATTAATTCATGTTTGACGTTGACGATAATTTTACGATAGTCTTCACCAAATCCAAAAAACATGCTCAACGGAATAGCTACATCAAAGTATCCAGCATCATTAGTTATTTTACCGCTTTCTGAGAGACCAAACCATCCAGCATTTTCTATTGATTTAAGTTGATTGGGATTTAAAGAAACCCAATTTTTCATTAGAGTTGATAAACCAACATTTTTGCAGCGATCAATCTCAATACCATTTAATTCATAGCGAATATCTTCAAACATGTGACAAATGGCATTATTGACGAATTTAGTTTTTTCGGTCAAGGCTGGTTTATCAGGTGGGTTTATCAATCGACCACAGATGCGAATAGAACTGCGAGACGGTAAAAGACACAAGTCTTGATGCTGTATGGCTATACGAATTTCATCACTATTATTATATGAAGAAGTATAGGGTTGATGAGCATGAATCTCATAATGAGAAATGCTATCGTCGAAAGCGACGGGGGTTTGAATGCTCAGTAGGTCCACCATTTTTTTCTTGATTGCAACAAAAAAATGTGCAAGTTATTTTCCACCACCAACGATTTTTAATCCTAGACTCTTGAGAAACTGGATGTTCCGTCGTGTTAGCGCTTTGGGAGCTCGACGATGACTGACTGATGGAGTACATGATGAGTTGCTTTTATATCCTCTGCTATAAAAGTTTGTTTGAATTCCCCTTCCATGATACACGATACCCATTATGATGATTTTATGTGTAGTCTGATTGTGATAGTTTCACCACGAAAATTAACAATATTTCCGTCTTGATCGATTAGTCACAATTGTAAATTATCAATACACTTTACTGAAACAGGCAAGTAAATAACTTCAGATGGAACTTCAATAATTTTATATCCTGGATCTGCAGATGGGTAAAATTCATGAATAGTATGAACTTTTTTATTGTTTATATAAGCTCCAGTAGTTATATTACATTCAACTCTTATTGAATTAATTTTATTAATGTTCACAGGAAAATCTGAAGTATGTTTTAATCCTGGTTGTAACAAACACTTACTGAATCCCAGAAGTTTTCCAATTGAATCTGAAGGTTTAAAGTCTATGAACTCAGAGCTTTCGATTTCACTGCGTAAAGTGTTCTCGTTAGGTTGAATTGAAAGTTCAATATTTTCTTTACTGAGGATTTCTTGAAGATATTTATTAATGTCTATTATATCGTAACTTCCAGTTGGAATAGTTATTGTATGATTACCAATATAAAACTTATTGCAACCAATATCAATATTAGGAATTGCGTTAAAGGTTAAAATTTGTACTAAACCAAGAGTATAATTTTTATCTGGTGAAAGTTCAATTGGAGGATAATACTGTGCTTCAAGAGTAGAAGATGTGCCAGACAAGGTAAGAGTTATTGACTCCATGACACATTATAGTAAACTGAACAATCCTGATAGAAAACATTATTTATATACCTTTTAGCTCTCCACTTAAAAGATTTAAACATAGATGGCCACAGTTGTAAGAGTTAAAATCTTGAAATCTATTTGAGTTATACTTCACAGTATCAACATTAAGATATCTCATTAATTCAGGTGGTGGTTGTAAATTACCAAAACTGTCGAAGTAGACTACTTCATTGCCACGTTTTCGATAAGCCACCCAATGAGTTCCTGATCCACTTTCTTCATCAAGATTAACTATAGCTGATTCATGATTATTAGGACCTGACAATGGAAGCATATCTCTCATGAAAACTACTCTAAAATATGGAATTTTTAATATTTTTGCATGTTTAATTAGATCAAAATTTGTAAGAGCTCGATTGGGTAAAATTAAATTGAGTTTTTTTTTTTTTTTAATTTTTGACATCTTTTTTTTGGGTGCACGTTTTTTTTTTAATTTCTTGCAATTTTTTTTTTTTTTTAAACCTTTGCCTTTAAATGACTTTAAGAATAATCCAAGACCACGCTTTTGAGATTTGAGGTAAAGTCCTTTTCCTAAAGCTATGGCTTCCATAGTTTTATTATGTCTTTTACTCTCTTCCAGCTCTTGTTTAGCTGATTTAGCTTCATTAATAGCTTTATAAATACTAGCAGCACCACCTGCTAATGCACCTGTAGCACTTAAACCAGCAAATAAAGGTACTAATGGTAAAAATCCACCAATTTTAGAGGTAACTGGTAAAATCCTAGGAACTTGAATTTTACTCTTTCCACCTGCTTCTTTGACTGCAAGTTTGGATGCTCTAAGCGCTGCACTTATTATACTTTTAGGCGTTTTACCAGGATTAACTATTGACTTTGATGCTCGTTTTATGATGGTATTCAAAGTTGTCTTGGATTGAGGTTTATTCTTATTTTTAGTTTTAAGACCCATTCCTAACTTTCTTTTCAATTTCATAGCGTTGGTAACAGCATAGGCTGCAGCTTTTTCACTAAGTTTAGCGTCTTTTGATTGAACTCTTTCCCATGCTTTTTCAGCTAAAATTTTGTCAGCAACATGTCTTGAACTCATATTATCTTTATTTTGAGAATATGCAATATCATGGTCTCGACAAGCGGCGTCAAGTCCGTTAATTGGAGGATCACCACGTGCTAATCGAGCTTCTAACTTAGTACCAGGTCCGCAATAACTGTAGCCAGGTAAATGCATTTCAAAAGGAAGCTTGTTGATGATTTTATTAATCAAACCACCCCCTCGCTTCCTTTGATTCTTTTTCTCGTGAATAATCATCTTGCTTCGGCGATTCAACTACGACTGAGCTCTAGAGTATAAAAGCACGCTATTTATACTTTTTTTCTTATTCCAGTCTGAGATTTTGAAAGATCAACATGGATTTCACACAAAATTCGGTAAAGCTTCCGGTGCCTAACTTTGACGTCATTGCTGAGCAAGAGAAGAAGCCAAAGCGTCATGGTGATTTACTTCCAAGCAGTATCCGAGCTGTTATATCAGGTCCATGAAATTGTGGGAAAACAAATACTCTATTAGCACTTTTAACAGATCCAAATGGGTTACGTTTTGAAAATATTTACGTTTATTCAAAGTCACTCAATCAACCAAAGTATAAATTTTTGCAAGAGCTTTTAGATCCTATTGATGGAATGCAGTATCTAGCATTTAGTGATCATGAAGAAGTAATATCTCCAGACAACGCCTTACCTAACTCCATCATGATTTTTGATGATGTCTTAACTGAGAAGCAAGAGCATATAAAAGCTTATTTTTGCATGGGTAGACATAAAAACGTAGATTGTTTTTATCTTTGTCAATCATATGCAGCGGTACCTAAACATCTGGTAAGAGATAATGTCAATTTAATGATTTTATTTCGTCAAGATGAGGTTAATTTGAAGCATATTTATGATGATCATGTGAATACTGATATGTCTTACAATCAATTTAAAAGTTTATGCTCTAAATGTTGGATAGAAGGTAAACATAGTTTTATAGTCATAGATAAAGACAGAGGTATTAATGAAGGTAGATATCGCAAGGGTTTCGATTGTTTCGCTATAAATATAGCTTAAACCTTTAAAAGTCATTAGTTGAGTGTGAACCTCTGTTGTGTAAACATGGCGGATATCGATCGAGAGAAAAAAATACTTGAAGAGCTAGTGAAAGCTCGAGAAGCAGTAAAACGAAAATACAATCTTTTAAAAATACAAAAAGATGATAGTGAATATATTTTCAAGGAAACGTTTAAGCCTATTGTTGAACCTCTAGAGAAGCTTGTAGTAAGACATAAAAAGTTTAATGAAAGCTACCTTGTAAAAAAAACAGAACCAAAACAAGAAATTGATGAGACTCAGAATCAAAATTATTTAACTAATTTTTTCAATGATTCTGCTATACCTCAAAATAATGTAGTCAACTTTGATTCCATTCCGGTTGAAAATAAATCTATTGCAAATGTATCTACTGCAAATGATACATACAATGAAGCAATTAAAGAACAAGGAGAGGATATATTTGATCATTATGATAAGAATGAACGAGACAGTATGTATGGACCTAAAAAAACAAAACATTGTTATACTCTTG
Organism: Encarsia formosa; assembly: GCA_038277355.1. NCBI lineage: Eukaryota > Metazoa > Arthropoda > Insecta > Hymenoptera > Aphelinidae > Encarsia > Encarsia formosa. The sequence continues at coordinate 73,239,976 of CM076184.1, forward strand.
GAAATAAATCTATAAAATTTTTAGAAGATACAATTGAAGTGAATAATAAATCATATCCTAGGACTGCAGGGTTATTGAATCTTATTGTTCTCAAAGATCCTGTTGGTCATGATTTAAATGATTTATCTCGTTATAAAGCAATTCTTGAACAAACTAGTGCTCACAAGAAGGGGAATAATCCTAGTGGAGAAATAAAATATCATATTACAAGTAAGAAATATAAAGATATAATGACACATCTTTTTGATGTAAATTCAACAAAAACTACACAAAAAAGATCACCTTTTAAAGCTGTAAAAAAAGCGTCGATACAAAGGAAATCACCATTGTCAAGATCAACTCCTACAAAACTTGGAAGTGGCTTCTTACCTAAGTATAAAATTTCAAGGTTAGGTACAAATCTGACTATGTCTACTGGGATGATCCTAATGAATTAGCAGATCGTCTACGATTATTAATTGCTGAGCAAGCTGCTGGCAATTCAAGTCATACAAACGAGATTCACTCAATAGTTGAAGAATTGCGAGAAAGTGGGTATATATATTGAAAATTATTCAATCATCGATCAGCATCAAGATGCCTTCGGACGTGTTTGGACGTAAGAAACTGGAGGAAAACGTTAGTCGAGGACCTCCAGGCGTTGGTTATAAATTTACACAAGACGGTCAGTACGATCTAGAATTTAAGCGACAGTGTAACTAAGCCTCACCTGTTGAAGTCTCAGACGCAGTTAATTTGTTTACCCTTCATCAAACAATTGAAAAAGAACAAAATAAACTGAAAAAAGAAGTAATTGAAGAAGTAGAAAAAAAATTTGTGAATTTAAGAAAAGAACTATCAACTTGGCTTTCACTCTTCAAATCGAATATAGAGAAAACTTTAAATCAGCAAGAACCTGTGGAAGTACTTGAAGACGTCATTAGTGATTCAAAACTTTTAGAAAATATTTATAGTCATCGTGAAATATTGAAAGAAGACATCAATTAATAATGGAGCAGGTTGTTAAAGAGATTCATAAACCAGCACGAATAAATTTTCCACGTAGAAAAGTAACAATGAGAGGGATAAATGATACATGGCAGGCTGATCTTGTTGAGCTTCAAAATTATTCAAGATGAAATGGAGGCTATAGATATTTACTTAATATTATTAATATTTTTTCAAAATTTGCCTGGTCTTTACCCTTAAAGACGAAGACTGGAAAAGAAGTTACTGAAGCAATGCAAACAGTTTTGAAACAACAATCTCCTCGTAATCTTCATGTAGACATGGGTAAAGAATTTTACAATAAACATTTTCAAGATCTAATGAATGAGTATAAGATAAACATGTACTCTACCTACAGTGGTTTAAAAGCTTCAATATGTGAAAGATTTAATCGAACTTTAAAAAATAAAATGTGGCAAAAATTTAGTTTGCAAGGAAGCTATAAGTGGCTTGATATTTTACCAGACTTAATAACTGAATATAATAATCAAAAGCATCGAAGTATAGGTATGAAGCCTGTAGAAGTTACTTTAGAAAATAGTGATGAAGTTTTACAAAGATTGAATAGCATTAGAGTTATTAAAAAAACAAACCCTAAATTTAAAGTTGGAGATAAAGTGCGTGTTAGTAAAGTAAAACCATTATTTGAAAAAGGTTATGCAGGCAACTGGTCTACAGAAATTTTTACAGTTTCACGTGTTAAAAAGAATACTCAACCTATAACTAACAATCTAAAAGGATATCAAGATAAACCTATTTCAGGATGCTTTTATGAACAAGAGTTGCAGAAATCTAAAAAACCTGATGTTTATTTAGTTGAAAAAGTGATTAAACAAAAAGATGATAAAGTTTATGTTAAGTGGCTTGGTTTTGACAATTCTCACAATAGTTGGGAAGATAAAAATAGTTTATAATTTGAATAAAATATTCTGTAATTAAAAAAATGTTGTAACTTTTATATGATATGGTAAATTTATAAAATAAAGAAATAAATAAAAAGACAAATAATTTTGTTATGATTTTCTTTTATTTAGAATAGGTCCTATTACATATTCCATACACTTAATTCGCATTTTAAAAATTATTGGATTTAGTATAACACTGGTCCTTTGAATTCTTAAATTAAAACGTTCTCTGTTGCAAGCAGCTTGAATCCAAGGACCCATTCTTGCTTTACGACTAGCATAATCATACACATACATAATCTTAACACTAATACAATCATTAAATGTCACTTGCTTCATTTTTTACAAGATCTCACACAAATTTTACATATCACTGCTTATTACAAAACTCAAGTTGTCGGTTTCCTAAGTATTTAATAAACAACTGATCCTTTTCTACTTCTTCTTTCAAAAACTCAAGCTGATCAGGATTTTTAGTGAAGAATGTGCTTAAACGTTCAGGTAGAAACACTTGGAACTCTTTGTTGATTATAACGACAATGCTAGCTCCGAACTTGGTGTTGCATTGATATATTTTAGTTATTTTATAGAATTCTCCATTGACAAGATCGGTCAACCTCTTCTTTGGGAGATATTGGGTTTTTGCCATAGCATTCATCTTAGTGAAATCCATTTTTGTTTCATAAAACAAAATAAAAATAAATGTTAATGTATATATAAGTAGTTAATTTTAAGGTTGGAATTTTTAAGTATTGATGCTTACCTTATTAGGATCACTCGTTTCGTTCAAAATTGAGTCTAGTCTTTTTCTGTGGAGGTCCGTCGTCTGAAAATTTTGAGCAGCAAGTGAGCTCTCGTCTTCGACTGCACCCCTTATATAAACCATCGAAATCGTCTGCTATGGCCCCCATTGCATCATCCCAACCATCGCAATCCATTGTTTCATTTCCAAGAAAGTTGCATTGAGTGATGTAACTATTGCCAAAAGTTGCGTCATCTTGTGAAAGTCTTTTTTCTGTCACGCTGGTTTCTTCTAGAATATTCTCTTTGTTCACATCATTTTCTAGGAAGTGTTTATTTCTTGTATCTTCTAGAAAATTCCTTTCTTCCAGATTATTCTCGCTTTCTCGAAGTTTCTCGTCATTTTCTTTTTTCAGGTTTTCTAAAAATTCTTCAATGATAGGTATTCTGTAGTCCCCCCAAGCAAGAGTGTCAGTTGTATTTTTTATCCAGGGAATCTGAATGCATTCATCCGCCAGCAAGTATCGCTTGTTGTCATATGGACTCAAACCAACTTTTATTTGTTTTTCTGTATGAATGTTGTGTTGTCTTGATCTGATGGTTCGCTGTTCAACTTTTATGATTGATTTGTTGAAAAGACAGTCTTTATAATGCTCGAACTTGATTTCTCTAAGTGCTGATGACTTAACACCCTTAGCCTTTAATACTGGATCATTATTTTGTATTAAAAGACTGTATAATTTTGATCTCAAACCCACAAAATGAGTGAGAATTTCAGAATTGCATTCGTCTTCAAATTTTGCTAGGACTTTACCATTTTTAGGTTCGATACCAAATTGGTTACCCTCCTTATATGCCGATGTATCAAAGAATTCCGAGTGCTCCTTCATAATTTTATAAATGTCTACGTCCCGTACCTCATATATAAAGCTGTCCGTGTCCATATAACAAAGCGATAAGGACTTAGATCCAATCCATTTCTTCATTTTTGAGTAATGAAAGTCATACATCAAAGTTTTTGAGATATCTAAGATAGCCAGACCTATGTAAATAGGTTTTTTTATAACGATTCTAGCTGGTTTCATCTGAACAATAGCCATATCATCATTTACTCGTGATATGCTATGGAAATTAGGACTTGCAATGCATGCTTCAGCTCCAGCCCTTCCAGGCCATTTATTTATTGGTCGTACTTTTTTATATTGACGTTGGTTCTCCATTGTTTTTCCATAAATTGCATTAACTAACAATTTGAACAGATTCTTTTCAAACTCATTTTTAGCCTTTGCTCTTTTTTCTGTGTTGAAGTCTACATATTTTTTTAACCACGCAGACTGATTAAATTGAAGAGCTCTATGGATTTTTTTTACTTTCAAACCATGTTCTTGAGCTTGAAGTAAAGCTCTATAGTGAATTATATATCTTTATTATCCAAGGTTGTAAGCAATTTCTTTTGTTTAGAGTTTGGTGGTGGCTTATTCTCAGGACAAAATGGTAAGTCTTGATGCTCTTCATGGAGCGATTGATCATATTCAATATCCACCTCTAGAAAGTAACCTATTGGATTGTCATCTGGTACATTGTAAAAGTCAGGATTACTAATGTCTTGAACCCACTGGAGCCCACCAAACGGTAAGAACTGTGTCATAGCCCATCTAAAAATTTTTTTTTCAAGTTAAAATTTTTTTCCAAAAAAATTTTTTATAAATAATTTTTTGTTTAAACAATTGTTTATTTATTTACCCATAGAGATTATTAGCATCTAAATAAATTAAGTACTTTTCTTCTTTTTCAGGATCGTATCCTTTATTCATATACTTATTTATTACCTTTATTACCCTTTACATCCACTTGAGTACCGTGACAGAAAGTACGAAAAGGTTGAGCAGAAAAAACTAATTTAATTTTTGTTTAACCTGAGCCCATTATTTCTCAGATCAGTGCAACCTTATTCTTCGATGACGTCTTTTGATTGCATACAAAAATTATCAATTTTTTATAAGTTAGCGTTTTATAATTTATAAAATTTAACAGAATTTAAATATTTATCTGTTTACATCGTGTACCAATTGCAGGAAAAAATATGTATTGATTTGAACCGGAAATGGCGCCAGGGGGTGGCTTTTTAGGGGTGAGAAATAGTTTCCAGCTTTTACCGGAAAATCTGCACGCCCTATCAAAAAAGTTTGAGTATATAAGTTGTAGAGAATCTAAAAATCAATAACTTTTGTATTTGCAACTTTTCGACATAACCTCAAAATTTCCGAGAAAAATGCAAAAAAGGTGTTTTTCAGTTTTAGATTTTTCCCAGACACAAATATTGTTTAATTTTAATAAAATTTCGCTGAAGTAGAGTATTTTATGTTCCGAAAAAGAGATATTTTATTTATAAAAAAATATTTATTATTTTCCGAGAAATAAAGTAAAAAAAGGTATTAAAAGAGTCAAACGTTAAAATAGTTTGTGGGTTCCAGATTCAGAGCTTGATGCTCATACCAGAGTTTCTTTTACTTCAGATAAATTTTTAAGTAATGAGAGCAATAAAAATAAATAAATTAAAATAATAATGAAAAAATTGACTGCTTCCGGATGTCAACAAGCTCAACAAGACGCAGATGTTCTCATTGTAAGAAATGCAATAGTCAAAGCATTAAAAAAAAATCATCTGTTGTTAGTACAAATGTTTAAGTTGTCGGTCAAGATATTAATCTCTTGGTACTTTTTTGTCAGTTAGCTTCAGAAGAATTAAAAATATTTTTTAATAAAGTTGGAACAGCTACAGTCAAAGAATCATTTTACGGGACAGATAGCTTCAAAAACGATCGTAATACGGTTGCGTTTCTGCACTGCTTCACCGGTTGTGAGACCACATCTGCATTTTCTGGTAAAGGAAAAAAAACTGCAACTAAATCATTAATTTCAAATCCGAATTTTTCAGCTCTAGCTGCAGTTTTTTATTATGGACTACAAAAGCACACACTAAAAGAGAAACGAGAAGTTATTGCAAAAAGCCGATATGAGTTAATAGCTTCTATGTACCGTGGAAAAAAAATTAAAGACTTCAACTAGATGACTTTGGGTATGCTAATTATAAGAGAAAATGATTTAAAACTAGTTTCAGACTAAAGAAGCTACCACCCACCAAAGGCGCCGCTGCAGAGCATAGTTATAGAGTTTTTTTACAAATCCAAAAATGGCTTCATGTTAGACTCGAGCGGCTGCGTAGATGTGTGACGTCACTATCAACAAAATGATCCGACTACAATGCTCTGAGCTAGGTGTACACACAGAGCCATTATGGAGTAGCAGCCAGGTAGCTTCGAGCAGTTTTGGGGAAAAACGAGGTGTTTTTTTGAGTATTTTTTCTAACATTTATTCCCATTAATCTTGCCCGGCAAGGCATAAGCGTCATAGTGGCATAGATGATAATTTAGCTCAGTTAAGTACTTTTTTGCGCTCTCAAACATGAAATGTCTCAAATCAAAAAAGTACCTCCGGAACTGGGTTTGAGTATAAAGAATATATAACACTGCAAACAAATTAATTTTCGGCAGGTATAACCTATTGTAAATCTTGATTTTAAATAACATAGTGTTATTTCTATAATTATTTATTTATTATTTTTTTTTTTTGTCCACACAAAACATTTTTTTGGAATCTTAAGATATGGCAAAAGTTAATATTCTGCAACAACCTCTTGAAAACAATTACAAAAGTAAATACTTACTTTATATTATATTACTTATTGTTCAATTGATTTATCTCCCTATATTAAAATCCCTTTTTTTTTTTTGCTCCGCAAAACTGAGTCCGCAAAACTTGGTCATTGTTGTGACGAAAATCTTGAAAACACGGTCAAAAGACAGTTAAATTTTGACTTTTTTTGCTCCGCAAAACTGAGTCCGCAAAACTTGCTCTGCGTCGTGAAAACTGAGTCCCCAAAACTGAGTCCTCCTTTTCGTTGTTTTAAAATATAAAATGTTACCATTAAAATTCTTTATAATTTTTATAACAATAAATTTGTTTAAAAAAATTATTTAAAAAAATTATATTAATATAAGTTCATGCTTAAATTTACTAAAGTTAATAAATTTGATTGTTACTTTTCAATTAAAAGAAAAAATTATTAAATTCTAAAATGAAATGTACTTCTGTATAAGAATTATTAAAATTTTTTAAGAGGAATAAAAATCTAATTCTGATTTTATTCCAATTTCCATTATGTAGCAACTTGAATTTTTTTTATATTATAATCTGGTTTTTTTTATGATCCTCAAAGTTGAGTCCTCAAAATTGAAAATCAATAAAAACACGGTCAAAAGACACATAAAAAAGATACTTATGAGTCCTCAAAGTTGAGTCTACGATGGGAAAGTTGAGTCCTCAAAGTTGAGTCCTCCTTTTCTCAAAACGGTGTTTTTTAGATTCTCATGTAATATTTTCTATAGAAGCAGCTTGGTGTATAGAAAGATTTGAATTGTGTAAATGTAGTCATTCAGTACAACGTTTAGAAATTCATACAGAAAATCAACAAAACATAATATAGTTAAAAAATTAAATAGTTAAAAAATTGGAAAACAACTTTAGCAACTTGGTTTGAATTAAATAAAATTGATCTGTTAGAAATATTAAAAATGCCAATATACCAAATTACTATAGATTTCTAGATGATAAAACTTTTGTTAGATAGAAAAATAAAAAAAAATTTCAAACTATAGGTAGAATAAACGTTGTTTCTTCTAAAAATTCAGAGTTTTCACTTAAAATTAATATCAGATAAAGTAAAAGGTGGTACTTCTCACGAATACTTAAGAACTCATAATAAAATTATTTATAAACATATAGAGAAGGAGCTATTTAAATGGGTCTAATAGTAAATGATAAAAATGTATATGCCATTTTTGAAGAATCTATAAACTATTTAACTCCGAAAAAATTACAAGAATTTTTCGGATTATTTTTATTGTCTGAAAAAATTCTTGGTAATTTAATTTGGAATAAATATAAATTACATTTTATAAAAGATTTCAAAGATAATGCAGAAGATAGAGGTTTGAATGAAATAATCAAATTTCTATCTAGCGAAGATTCTAATTTAAGTTATAAATGTTTTGGTTTACCAGAACCATGCTTAGAAAATATTTCTAATATTTCTGAAAATTATGACTGCAAAATAAACTGAAAAGAAGAGTATGAAAAAATGTTTGAAAAATTTAATAATGATCAAAAAAATATATTTAATACAATAACAAAAAACAAAAATAATATGTACTTAAAAGATGGGCAGGTGGTACAGGTAAAACAGTTTTTCCTTTTGTAGGAAAATTGATAATTTTAGGTGACGATTTTAGACAAATCCTTTCTGTAGTCAAAAGAGGCAATGAAAAAATTATTGTAGAAGATACGATTAAATACAGTAAATTGTCGAAAAATTTCAAAATTCTTAAACTCACTGAAAATATGAGATGTAAAGATAAAAACTTTTCTAAATTATTACTAAAAATAGGAGAAATTGAAAATTTTAAAATACCTATGAAATGGAAAAGTAAAGATGTTGGTTATTAAATTTTTGGAGATATAAATTAAAATAATAATTTAAACAAAGTTATTTTAGAATCGAAAAATGAAAATGTTGCAATGTTTAACAGAAAAGTATTAAACATATTAAATGGACCAAGTAAAACATAATACAGTATAGACAAAGCCATTCATAAGGGAGTAGATCAAACTGATTCAAATATATGTTTAGATTATCCAATTGAATACTTAAATTCAGTAAATGACGGGCTTTCTACCCATGAACTAAAATTAAAAAAAAAATGCAGTGGTATGTTAATTAGAAATCTAAGTAAAAAAGATGGTGTATGCAATGGAACTAGATTGAAAATAACAAATTTATATGAACATAATATTGAAGCTACATGTAAAAAAACAAGAAAAATACTACAGGTTGGTAAGGTAGATGAGGTTGGTTAGGCGGAGGTTATAGGGAGGAGCGTGGAAGGGAAGATGAGGTGGGAAGGGTTTGTTATTGCACTTAAAAATGTTAATAGAGCTTTTTCAAAATTTAAAGTACTTCAACAAAACTTTAAAGTTAGTGACTGAGTTGATGAATAAAGTGAATAAGATTTGTTCGTAGATTGGGTGAGATAAGTTTGGGGGATAAAATACGGTATTTGAAGTAAATCAAATTAGTGAGGTCAGTAATGTAGCTAAGATTGTATTAGATCAGGTAGTTGAAGATAAAAAAGTAAGTATAGTTAGTAGGGTTCTTAATATGGGTGAGAATAGTAAATCGGGTTAGATAAGGCGAGTCTGTGCGGAGGGTAGAGTGTAGGTAAGGTGGTTGTGGGCTGGTAGATCAGATATTAAAATTATAACTTTGGCTCTAATTAGAATTTTCATATAAAATCTTATATCATTAAATAGGTCTTGAGCTCAGCAGCTTTCTAATTATGTCATTTTATGTCATTGAAATTTTTATTAAATCCTTTTTGTTATCATGAGAGGGTGCTGAACAAAGCCGTTTATCATTTTAAATTCAGCCCTTTCCCCACAAAATCATAAATCGGCTTAAACGCAATTTTGCGAGCTGGTACTATGCAGGAAGTAAGTTCATCTCAAGAAGAATCTGTAAAAAAATTTTGTATAATCCAGCCGAATAACCCTTCGTGCTTCAAAATTTTAGATAATTTTCCTCCAGTTTTTTTGCACAGCAACGAGGGGGGCAAGTTTGACAGGTTAAAAATCACGAGCGCGAAGCGCGAGTGATTTTTTGTCAAACTTGCCCCGCAAAACACAGTCGGAAAATTATCGACAATTTTGAAGCACTAGGGGTATTACGACTGAAAATCGAGGCTTGCTTATACGAGATTGCAAAATTTGAAAATAATCGTGATTTTTTTATTATTTCGCTAATTACTCGAGTAGTTGCTAATTACTTGATTTTTCATCTTTAACCACCTAACATATTTTAATCTCAGCCACATTACAGACCTTACTAATTTCACTTACTTCAAATACCGCACTTAATCCCCAACTCATCTCTCACTCACTCTACCAACAAACCCTACTCACCTTATTCATTTTGGACCTGACTCATCTTAGATCTCTAGCTTAAACTGCCCACCCTGACAAGTAGGGTTGGTAGGGTTATGAATCTTTTAGTAACATAATTTGGTAAGATTATGATGAGTAAGTAAAGTTCAAACTGAACTCTCGTGTCTAATTTTTATTGGTTTTAAGCACTTAAGTCTTTTTATTATTTTACCAAACATAGAGCTTACGTATTGTTTCGATTAATTTTTATAGTCATCAATTATAATTAGGGGGTTGGCGAGCGGAGCGAGCAGGGGGGTACCCCCCCCTAGTATAAATATACTTCTTAAAACTTTTAACTTACTTGAGCGACCACTACATGCTTTGTCGGACTCGAAATCGTCTGATAGCCAGGAGGTGGGCAGAGAATGCTAGGTACCAGTTGATGAGGGAATTCATGGACACCACTTCTGCCGTTGGCACAACTAGATGGGCTATTGAATTGCGTTGTTCGACGGCCACCATTACTATATATTTGATACTATAAAATGATGAATTTTTAAACGTTAAAAAAATTCATTTTTAATTTTTAATTCTTACAGTTTGTAAAAAATGCATTTAGTTTGTTTATCAAGAAAACATCTCAAAAATGTGTTTTAGTTCATTTAAAACTTGATAAGTAAGAAAATAAATTTTTGTTCTTATAATAAGTGATTTAACGTATATCACACTTCTTTCATTTCTTACGAACTATATTCGCCTTGTCCAGAATCACAGCTGATCGATATAGATATACAGATGCACGCCTTTAGCCTCCACGCGTGGGTTCACATTTTGACCATCAGCGCTGAAATACATACATGAGAAAATTTGCGCTGATGCTGGTCTGGACAGGGCGAATTAAAGGTTTACTGTTATTTCATACCTTAAGCGAAACTACATTTCCTATTTTAAAAGGTAACTTTATAAGTTTTAAAGAACTTGCTATATTCTATTTTTTCATATTATTTTCTTATGTTTTAACTGTATAAGACCAATTTAATCGCAAATTTTTAAAATCTGCTGTTGGGATCTTCGATTTGTCTCAAAATGAAGTACGATAGTTCTAATTCTATACAGGGCGATCGAAAAAGGTTGGATATAGCAAGCAACTTAAAAAACATTAATTTTTTGTATAGAAAATTTAATAAGAAAGTTTATTGAATCAAAATTTTGGGCCGGATAGCCTAGTCAAAATTGGGCCCTGGGCCTTAGGTTGGGCCCTACATACCAAAACTTCTTTTTTTTAAATGGAAACTTTTATTCGACCCCAGATTCGAAAAGAGCGGAAAAATTTACGATTTTTAGTATTTTTAGAAAGTAATTATGGGCCTTAGAAAGGCTCCGGAGGGCACATTTCTCTGTAGCCCTGATTAATTTTTAAAAAACGCATCTTTTGTGTAGCACACTGAGAGAAGTGATTTCTTGTTCCAAAGAGGGCGCTCTTGGAGCAAGAGCGCCGCGTTCTTGCAGCAAGAAGGCGGCCGCAGCGTACTTGCAGCAAGAACCGAGACTTTGATCTGATGTCCGCGAGTTAGCAGCAATACACGCGTGTTTCCGAGTTTGCCGGTTAAACTTGGTTTGATTATATTACTGTTATAAACAAAATATGCCTTGATTTATAATAGTTTGAGTGAATTTAGTGAACTCCGATATGGACTTGATATTAAAATCTTGGAATTGTGATGCAATTCATCCCAGTTTTAGTAGGTGAGTAATCAGAATAAATTATTATACGCAGCATGAAGAAAATTTTTTTTAGGTTATGCAATGTTTGTAATCTTGTTTGTGACTAATTTTTTTAATCTCATACCTTCCTTACACCCTTCTTACAGACAATGCCATTAGCGATTTATTAACTTTAGAGATGCTTTTGAGTAAAGAAGATGAATTTAAATTATTATTTCCTGCACTGGGTCATCGGTTAAAGTTGGAATCTAAATTAAAAGAACATGTAAGTTGCTTCCCTTCCCTAACGTTAATCTCAATTAACGTTTTTCATTATTTTATATTAAAATAGAACTATAATGATTATGTATTTATATATTATAAGGAATATACCAAGTTTTCTTTTTCAAAAACAATTTCAGAAATCAAACATTTCACAACAAAGTAAGGTTTCAAGTAAATTATCAATTCAAGTAAATACAGCCAATAGGCTAAATTTAAATGAAGAGGAAAATGAAGTCATAGCTAAAGAACCAGTTTCAAAGAAACCAAAACCATCACAGTTGGAGGATTTTGATTTAGACGAACTTTTAAATAAACACCCTTATGGTTCAAGGATAAGGATAAATGGTAAACATAAACCTTTGGATCCTATTCACCAGGCTTATCTTGTCGATATAATAATAATTAAATGTATAGAATTGTATGAAGACTTTATATACTTTGAATTCCATGTTTTGAGTGGATTGGTAATCAGAAAAATAGAGAAAAACTAGTGACTTGATCCATTTTATACATGTTACTAAAAGCCAACAACCACCCAAACAATTGAAAAAAAAAAATTAGTTAAAAATATTAATTCAGTAAAAAAAGATATGTCGTCAAATCTGAAAACGACCTAACCGGCGTTAAGTCGTTTTTCAATAGTTCGCTACTTCTAGTTCAATGACCTTTATTTCGTGAAAAAAGCCAAATAAAAGGGTAAAATGCGCGAAAAAGCCACGCAGGGCCATGTTTTAGCCATGAGTAATTCATCAGCTGATGAAACCAGCTCTAAACAGATGTTCTTAGATATTTTAAAGTTTATGACTTAAAAAGAATTTTAAGTTCTAGTAGGGTAAAAATTTTTTCTTAGAATTAATTTTATTACAGTTAACTAAAAATAATGTATAAAATTGTATAAATTTGAAACCAAAAGTCTAGTTTAGAAAGTTAAAAATCATCAAAATTAATACGAATTTTTTTAATTTCTTTTTTTATCGTCTTATTGTTTAAATCATAAAAAACCATAAAACTTCTCTTGATTCCTCATAATAAATGAAAATATAACTCTAAATACCTGTCAGATGTAAAAAATACCTAACTCTTACTTGTTTACGTATAATAGGGAATATGTACAGAGTCGTGCATGCGTAAACCGCTTCCCGATCGGGAAATTCCATGAAAATTCGCCAAATCAAGTTTTTTTTCTTTAAAAAATAAGAAAATAAGAACTAAATGTCACTCAATAAATAAGAGCATGATTACTTATCGGTCTTTCATTTATTAAAGAAAGAAAAAAAAAAAAAAAAAAAAAAAATGGAAAAGGAAATTAAAAACTTATCGGGTACCGGACCTAAGTGCACCTTGGCAGCAATAATGAAAAATGAAAAGCTCTAAAGTAGTGTGAGTTCAGCAAGGGTATAAGAATTTGATCTCTCTTGAGCGCTTTCCTGGATTTTTAAGAAGGCAAAAGAGCGCTCGATCGGTGGCTCGATCTCTTTCTCGTGAATCTAGAATGCGCCGAGGAATGATTGCCACTTGCGCAGCGCGCTGCCCTACCTCTAGAGTTTCGTAACTCAAAACGCGCTCTTCGTGCGTTTATAACTCCCATAATATAACATGCTTGAATATATGCTTTTTCGGGCTCCAATCAATTTTAAGTGCGTTATGAGTGTTGTTTTCTGAACAAATGACAGCAAGTTCAGTCATAATTTTGTTGCCGCGTTCTAACCTCAAAGCCTAGCACTTTGGTCGTTTTCATCTTTGAGTAAGTTTTTTGACGATCCGATAGATGGCGACTGCAAAACAGACTAAAGATCGGAAAACAGACCAAAAAACGGAAAATATTTGGTCTGAAAAACAGACAACATACAGGGTGACCCATTTTAAAAAATCCACCCTAATAACTCGCTTGGGAAGGCCCAAATAAAAAAAAATGTGGAGACCAAAATTTCATTATTTTTTAGGGCTAATAAGATGGGCCCAAAAAAACTGGGCCCGGGGTCTTATTTTGGGCCCCATGGACCCAAAGTCCGTTTTTTCAAATGAGAATCCCTATTCTTTACCTCGGATTCGAAAAGAGCGGGAAATTTTACGATTTTGAGGCATTTTTTGGAATTTTTTTGGGCCCCCATGAGGCCCGGGTAAAATGGGCCCAACCAATTTAGGCCTTCTGCTTTATTTTGGGCCTACGGGCCCTAACTCTGTTTTTTTGAATGGGAACTCCTATCTATGACCCCAGATTCGAAAAGAACGGAAAATTTTACGATTTTGAGGCATTTTTTGGAAATTTTTTTGGGCCTTATTAAGGCCCTGCAGGGCCCATTTATCGATCACCTTCGATAACAGGAAAGAAATACAATTTAGTAAAACACATGCAACGGGGAGTTTATTTACACAAAATTATTGACCAGATAAGCCTCAATATAGTGGGCTTCAAGCTTTATTTCGGGCCCTATGGGTCTTAAGTCAGTCTTTTAAACTGGAACCCCTTCGGAAAGTGTAGAAAATTTTATAATTCTTAGGTATTTTTTGGAAATTTTTTTTTTTGGGTCTTATTAATGCCTATTTATCAATAACCTACAGTAACAGAATAGGCATGCATTTTAGTGGAGCACATGAACTGAGACAGTTTCTCAACTTTTAATGATGCATCGAGCCTGAGAAAAGTGGGCCCTGGGCCTTATTTCGGGCCCTGAAAAGCCACAAAGAACAACTAGCTTTGACGTTGAGTTAAATTCATGCTAATGTTTAGTATCATGAAATTAATCTTTTCTTCTCTAAGCATCACACAGGAACAACGACTTGCACGGTTCTGTTACGTTCGAGGTGCTTGCTTGAAGTGAGTCCTCTTGCCTCTCACAATGGGGTGGTTGCTTAAAGGAAGTCCCCTTGCCTCTCACGATGGGGTGCTTGCTTAAACTGAGTCACCTTACATCCATCATTAAAAGTTGAGAAACTGTCTCAGTTCATGTGCTCCACTGAAATGCATGCCTATCCTGTTACTGTAGGTTATTGATAAATGAGCATTAATAAGGCCCAAAAAAAAAATTTCCAAAAAATGCCTTAAAATCGTAAAATTTTCCGTTCTTTTCGAATCCGGGGTCATTAATAGGAGTTCCCATTCAAAAAAACAGAGTTAGGGCCCGTAGGCTCAAAATAAAGCATATAGCATTTTACGCGGGCCTCATGGGGGTCCAAAAAAATTCCAAAAATACCTAAAAGTCGTAAAATTTTCCGCTCTTTTCGAATCCAAGGTCAAAAATAGGTAAACTCATTTGAAAAAACGGAGTTTGGGTCCATGGGGCCCAAAATAAGGCCCCTGGCCCAGTTTTTTTGGGCCCATCTTACTAGCCCCCAAAAATAATGAAATTTTGGTCTCTACATTTTTTTCGATTTGGGCCTTCCCAAGCGAGTTATTAGGGTGGATTTTTTTTAATGGGTCACTATGTATACACCTGTTATTTGGTCAGAAAACAGCACGAATAACGCACCGATAATTGTTTGATGACCGAAAAAATATTGTCATAAAAACTCAAATTATAAAAATAAATTTTTTTTTTTTTTTTTTTTAAATTATCCGCCGAAACCAAACGCCAAGCTCAAGTGCTCATAACCTGAGTTTTTATTCATATTTTCATATGAAACTATTTATCATTGAAAAGCTCTGAAATCTAGCTATCACTTGACGTCACTGAAAATTGTATATAGAGCCTTCCACGCCGACAAAATGGCGTCAATATCCGTAAAATGATAAGAGTAAAAAATAAAAAAATTCGTGTTATCACTAGAAACTTTTAGCAAAGTCCAGACCTTCTGTAGAATATTTCTTTTAAGTTCACCTATTTTAAGAAAAAATTTTCGTGCGAAAAAAATATAATACAATGAGAAAATTAAGTTTTTCGATTTTTCGAAAAGGTGCCGCTGATGGTAATTTTGATGATTTTTGAAATTTTTGAAAAATTCAAATGGGTTCTCAAACAGCAAAAAGTTTACCATCTTGATCATAGAAAAGCTAAAGAAACTATAAATTTTTAAGAAAATGGCGACGTTTGAAAAAAAAAATTTTTATTGTTCTAAAATGACATCACTTTACTCCATATTGGATAACTCGTAAAAAAAAAAAATTCAGGAAAAACTACAACTTAAATCTTTTTTATATAGTATATGAAGTGACATATTTCATTTTGAGACAACTTGGACCCCGCAGATTTTAAAAATTTGAGATAAAATCGATCTCATACCAATATTCAGAATCCTCAAATAAAAAGTTCTTGTATTAAATTCATTTAAAAAAAAAAAAAAAAAAAAAAAGAAAAATGCTTTTTTAAAGACAAGCGAAAATTGAAAAACGAAAATATTTTTGTTTTAAAGGAAGTAGACTATATCAAAATATAAAGGAAATGCGTATTTTTGCAATCAACGCTATTCAGTATACAAAATCAATACTCACTAAATTCTCATAGCCTGTGGGTGCTGTCCGATGTTCTCGTACAAGTCTTTGTACTTGATTATTGAATGTAAGAGTAACTGCATTGACATTAGAAGTTGGCACAAAATTAGCAACAAGTGACGTTGAAGAAGGCTGTTGTACTGCAGAAGAAGTTTGGTGATGCGCTGAACTAATAATGAAATCACCGGCTCGCCTGCAAACTTCCATCATCTGAACAGATGCTTTTACATTGTTACAATGTGCATAATCAACTAAATGAGCTAGTATAACAAATGCATGATTCAGAGCTTCTCCAGGAGTGATTCTGCGTTCCTGTAAATTTTTTATTTAAGATTTGAAAAAATATAAGTTCATTTGAGATTATGAAAATGCAATCTAAGGTTATTACGAAAAATTGTTGAAAAATATTATTTAGACTCTTTTAAGGTATTTGTTAAGTTGTTATAGGGCTGTTAATAGACGGAGGATTGTAGCTGAGTCTACAAATACCCGCGATGTCTGAACACGTCCTATAATCTAAAAAGGCGTGTGGATCTCGGGATCCGCGGGAGGAACGAAGTTCCAATCTAGTTTTTGTGTAGTACGTATCAAGTGCAAAAATATTATAATTTTGGTATCATTAGTTATTAAAAAAAAAATTTTTAAGCTTAATAAAATGAGAAACAGTTTTTCAAACTGCATGAACGCGTAAAAATAATAAAGTATAAAAGTTAAATTTGGAATAATATTTAAAAAAATTAAGGAATAAATAATAATGTTAAAAACGCCTTAGCGGCCAAGACTCTCGTAAATCGGCTCAGGCAGGCCCAACCGCTTTTTCAAAAATGCTGTCATTTTTTTCTAACTTGAAATATTGCTTTGAAACATTACAGAAAACTTTTTCAAAGCCTGATGCAAAGCTTCTCCGCTGGAAGTTTTTACAAATATAAATTTTTATACCCTTTATTTTAAACCAAAGTTAGGTTAGAAACTGCTAATTTTTGATTTTTAATAGCCTATCATGCGAAAATAGCTCTTGCGAAAATAAAGAAACACGCCCTGGCTCTACTAAAAACGAGCTAGAGGTCTCGGAAAAATCTGGCTCCAAGTTTTGAGGTTAACTCCCAGCTTATAGTTTGACGAAACTTAGTTGGCAACACTTACCAGCGAGGAGATAATTACGCTCCAGTTGTCAGCCTGCCTACCTGCAAACCACAACGTGCTTGTGCCGACCCCACTACGCCTGCGCGGTACCGCCTTCAAGCCTACTGCCATCTAACATCGCGCCACAGTCTGCTACAGATACCGTCACACGCTGCTCACCTCTGGCCAACACCTTTGCACACTATCACCTACCAATCGCACTGTGCGTCTGCACGCCACTGCCACCGCTGAGCTCCCTTGCAGGCCCGTTACACGCTATCCGCCGCACACCGTCGCACGCTACAACAAAACCTGCTTACTGTGCGCTTGCGAGCCCATGCGCCACTATATACTGCTGCCCACTATCTACCACACTACACTACACCGCCAACTCTTTCCAGCGCCAGTAAACATGAGTGTAGTCACCGCCACCAGTACCTGTCCAGTCTGTCACAAACAACTCAACCGCGGCGAGTCTTCTCAACAAAGCGGAAATTGTTTCTCCCTCTCCCACTCCGCTTGCATCCCCAGCCTCGCCGACAAATCCGTACCTTTCCTTTGTTCCAACTGCTACACCAAAACAAACCCATCAAAACAATCTTCTATAATTAAAAAACCTAACCTTACTCACTCAAAACAACAATACAACCTTCCCACAACTACCCCCTCCGGCCCCCACCATCACCCCATCAATAGTACCTCGTAGACTCCACCCCCTCATCAACCACCCCTTCGCTCTTTTCCTTACAGCACAAACAACCACCCCAACCCTCGTGGAAACGTCTTCCTGAAAATTCACCCGAACAACAACCGGACCGCCGCCGCCCCGCTTGTGACCTAACCCCTGTTGCTGAATTCTCAACAAACACGGGAATTGCCCCAGATGTCCAGGCCTTTCTGGACAACTCGGAGAACCCCCAGTACATAAAAGACCTTGCCTCTATTCTTGCCCCCCGTTTAGATAAACTCGATTCCATTACAGTAAACACCTCCATAGAAGTCGTCACCCTAAAAAATGAGGTCAACACCCTTAAACACCACCTTCTTGAGCAAGATCCATGCGAAATAAGCTTCTCAGGCATCCCCGCTAACCTCACCTCAAACCCCATGTCTGCTCTCAAAACCTTACTTGATTTCCTAGACCGCTCAACTGCAATAAATCACGTTCTAAATGTACGAATTTGGGAATACAAACCTTCAAACAACAACCGCAACCCCCAACGTAACCGTACCGATGAACCCCCCTCTATCGTGGCAAAATTCTCTTCCCCCGCTGTACGTGACTTTGTGATGGAACGCAAATCCAAACTCTACAACGTCACTGACACCCAACTCTTTACCGACGGCTCTAACATACCCGTTTACATGAACTCCATCTGCTCACCCTCACTTTACGCCCTCACACAAGAAGCGCGCGCACTCACAAAAAAATTCAAACTCCCAGGTCCATTAATACGTGGTTACATGCTCCTATTACGCTCTTCCCCCCACGAAAATCCCGTCAAAATCTTCACCCCCCTCGACCTAACCCGCTTCGAACACTCCATTACAAATCCACTCTCATCTTCCCTCATAGAGCTCGACATTCGCACTACAAATCACAACAACCCACTACCAAACCAATCCACCCTGCCCTCCCCTCCTGCTCCAAACACCTCCTGAAAAAATAGCAATTCACAAGCATCCACCCAGAACTACCCCTCTGCTTAGCTACCACTTACACAAAAACCACCTCCCACCCCCACACTCTCACTTCACATAGCCCATGTAAATATAAATCACCTATCTGCTCACTACTCTGAATTAAAATACAAAATCATCGGCGAGAACTACGACATAATCGCCCTAACTGAAACCTTTATCCCACATGATACACCCGTTCACATGTACACCATCCCAGGCTACACACTTCTTCACCACGATCGCTTTAGAAGGCCTGGAGGAGGCGTAGCTATCTACCTCCGTTCTCACTTCAAAGTCGAACAAATAGTGAAATCACCCGTTACTACCCAAACTCACCCCGAATTCTTAGCACTATCCATAAAACTGAAAAATAAAAACCTTTTATTTGCAGTTGTCTACCACCCCCCAAAATCACCCCTCCCCACCAACTTTTTCAACTCTATCACCCCCCACATACCTCTACACGACGAAGTAGTCATAACTGGCGACTTCAACATTGATATGACCAAAACTGACTTCTCCTCCACCTTTCTAAATAACCTAATCGAGGAAAACCGTCTTACTCTTATTAGAAAAAAACCCACTCATCACCTTCTATGGCACGATGAATCCACTCACCACACTTGCCTCGATCTTTTTATCACCCGCTCAACAAACAACATTTCTTTCTCCCAATCCAACACCCCGTTTATACCAGGTCATGACCTCATTTCTTTAAAGTTAAATATGCAACCCCCCCCCCCGCCCCACGAAAACCTTAACCACGCGCAACCTCAAGAAAATTGATCTCCCCACCTTACAAAATATCTTACAAACAAAACTCACTGAAATCTTTCCCCCACCCCCACGCCTTGTGAATTGCATCATTACCTCACCCTGTCCTCCACCCTTAAACCTCGACTCAACAGTTAAATCCATTACAAAACTCAGACTGGAGTCATTTGACCTCCTTGCACCTAATACACCACTTAAAATAAAACCCCACGACAAACCTTGGATCACCCCTACAATACGCACTCAGATGGACAATCGTGACCGACTTTACCAGCGTGCTGTGAGATCACACTCCAACAAACTCTTCTCTGAATACCGAGCACTGCGTAACAAAATCACAAATGACCTTGAGAACCTTGAAGACTCTCACATCTCCAACATCATCGAAAACTTACCTAATCACCACTCAGTATGGAAGGCAATACGTAGAACCAACATTCTTCCGCCTCCCCGACCCTCACCTCTCACAACCTTCGATAGTACCACTCTCAACTCTCATTTCGCCTCCATCTCTCAAAACTGCCAACCGCTAACTGAATATCATCTCAGACAAATCCTATCTACACCTCCTCCACCACCCCCTCTCCCTCAACTTGACTTTACCCCCGTCGATGAAACCATAGTATGGCAAGCCTTCGTAAATTCTAGCTCGAAAGGTATGGGCGCCGACTACCTCTCATCCACAATGCTCAAAGTTGCCCTCCCTACCCTGCTACCCCAAATTACATACATCTTTAACTCATCCCTCTCCCTTGGACTCTTTCCCACCAAATGGAAAAAAGCATCAATCATCCCCATTGCAAAAGTCCCCAACCCCACCTCACCCTCAGACACACGACCCATAGCCCTACTTCCAGAACTTTCCAAACTTCTAGAGAAAATAGTATCCACCCAAATTACAAACTTCATCACAACCCACAACCTAACCGACCCTTTTCAATATGCATACAAAAAGCACCACTCCGCCCAAACAGCAGTGCTCGGTATTCTCGAAGACACACGCAAAGCCATAGACGACCGTAAAATCACCATCCTCATTTCATTTGACTTCTCCAAAGCCTTTGATTCCATCCCTCATCACATCCTACTCACCAAACTCCGCAAACTAGGTTGTTCGGACCGTGTTATAAGCTGGTTCTACTCGTACCTCACCGGTAGAAGCCAGGATGTACGTCTTGAGAATGGCCAACACGAAACATGGCTCCCAACCACCTCTGGAGTCCCCCAAGGCAGCGTACTTGGCCCCCTCCTCTTTGTCCTATTTATAAACAACCTCAGACTCTTCATACTTTTTTCCTATTATGCCATCTTTGCCGACGATCAACAGATTTACATTCATGCCCCCATCTCCCAACTTCATCACTTCATCTCCCTTCTCTTTCAAGATGCCCAATCGATTGCCTACAGGGCATCTCAAAATCGATTACAACTAAACCCCAGCAAAACCACCCTCATGCTCATAGCTAGTGAACAATACCTATCAAAAATTGACCCCAACACCCTCCCTCCCCTCATCATAAACGGCAAACACATCCCATACTCCACCTCCATAAAATCACTAGGTATCCACATCACCTCATCCCTTAACTGGTCGAAACAAATTACGGTGGCACGATCGAGGATGACATCTACATGAGGTCCCAGATGGAATTGAATGTGATGACATCACTCGAAAAACCAAATATCTCAGACTGAAGAAGGCTATGTAGGGACTAAAATTCAGCCCGGTTATGTGGCACGAGAGATTTAGAGAAGAAGCTAAAAGAATGGGTCTTACCAGTAAATTAAGCGAGCCATGCTTGTTTACTTGAAGGAAAGATGGCAGAGTAGCCATGATAGTCTCGTACGTCGATGACATGATCATTGCAAGCAATGATCCAGAGAAACTCACTGAGATAAAAACACAACTCTGTAAAGCCTTTAAAATGAAGGATCTGGGTGAACCAGATGTTTTTCTAAGCATGAAGATTACCAGAGACAGAGCCAACCGTGTATTGAAAATTAACCAAACAGAGTATGCTCACAAAATCTTAGAGAAATTCGACGTTTATGATCATCCAACACATTACACCCCGATGGTTGCAAGACAAGTTAAAAACAGAGAAATGAGAAAAGCACCAAAGATGACAGAGACAGAGTTCAAAACAGAGTTTAAAGTGCCATTCAGAGAAGCTATAGGCAGCGTGTTATACCTGTCAGGTGTAACAAGGCCCGACATTGCATACCCTGTTGGCTGGTACGCCAGACAACAGCTAAACGCAACCCAAGCATCCTGGGAGGGAGTCAACAGGATCTTCAACTACATAAGAGGCACCATGGACCTGGGGCTTACCTACTACGGCAAAGATGACACCATGAATGCTATGACCGACACAAGCTTGATGGACTGCGAGGGATCAAAATCCACGAGTGGCTACATTATAAAACTCTTCGGAGATCCTATCTCCTGGAGAAGTCACAAACAGAGTATAGTGACTAAGTCATCATGCGAAGCAGAGTATCTCGACTTAAGCGAAGTTTGTCAGGAAATAATTTCACTTGACAAGGCCATCAGAGACTTGACTGGCAGAACAAATTATCCAGTTACGATTTGGTGTGACAATAAAGCGGCAATCGACAACACTCAGAAGAAGGGATGCCACAGACTCAAAAACTTCGACGACGATTTGGAGACCATCGGGAGAGATTTGGAGTACAGAGAAGAAACCGTTAACCGATCAAAGATCGCACAAGCACACGGTGATTTCGTAAAAGAATGCGTGTCCAGAGACCAAGTGATCGTACGCTACGTAAAAACAGAGGAAAACACCGCGGATCTGTTCACGAAACCTCTCTCCCGGGGCGCGTTTACAAAACTCAGAGCAAGCTTGATGAACTTAGGGTGTAGAACTAAATTCGGATAGATATTAATAAACAGAGTACAGAGTAAATATATCTTTCTAATAATTTGCTCTCTCCATACTTTGTTACAGGTCCCCAGGAAAAAGTTGCTAGCTCAGGCAAATAACCGAGAGCACAAACAGAGACCAGAGAAAACAGAGCAGAGAAAATCAACAGCAGAGAAACAGAGCCCCTACGCACCAGATCAACCTAGGATGAAGACACTCGCGAGGCAGACGGGAGTTATATTGTGTGATGACTAGTGCTCAGAAATATTGGACTGCATGGGGTGAATTTACCTAGTGCAATCTGATTGTAAAGTGCTTAGTTTTAAGAATTCAAATTTTGTATTGCGTGTTGGAATGCCATGCTAGCAGACCTCCGCTGTAGCGGAGGGAGTGTGAGGCCGGAGCGAGCCTGTGTGAGCGGCTCCAGCTCCGGTCTTGCATGTGTGTATGCATGAGGTGTGTGAATGTAGAGTGCGCACGCCGCTGCTGCTGCGGCGGCACTCGAGATCTAGGTCTTAGAGCGAGCACATCGTGCGTCTTGTATTGAGTGAGAGGAAATAAAGAGAAGTTTACAGAGAAAATATCCTTTTATTTTTATTGATTACCCAAGTCCCACAGTTTACCAATCATAATAAATAAAAAAAATACTTTTTTTCTTATTTAAAATTTTGTGCACCCGCAGGCCCCCGCTAGGTACGACCCCAACGCTGCCAAGCCTCCTTAATTCGCTTGTAATTTTTATATAAGATCATTGTTATTGATCGAAAAATTGTGTAAAATTTACTTTGTTAATTGAAGTCACGCTTGTGTAGAGTGTGTTGAACGATTGTCATCGTTCAGAGTGAATGCACGAGTTGAATCGATATATTCGCCTATACGAAGGTTACTGATCGGTGCAGCAGCTATTTTGTTGGCGACTTGGCGGGATGAGCCTGTTGATATTTGGGCAGACTGTTATCGTATTCCAGGCGCACCTGCGTTAAAGTAAGTTAATTCAAAACAAGCGAAGGAAAGAGTCAGTGTATAAGTGTGTACCCGTGTAAGTGTACGTCATACATGGTTTCAACTTCAGAATCTTTGTTTTTCTCGCGCGCAATTACTACGGCAAGTAGTTCGAATGTGTGTGCGCGCGGAACTCCCGGATCGAAAAAATCAATACTCGACTGTTGAGTCAAGCGACTTGTTTACATCCGAATTGGATTGATTGGTTTTACTTTCGATCACGTTGATTTTTTTTTTCTATTAACGACACTGACAAGGAGATGATTTGTCCTTTGGGACCTGGATTTTCATGAAACTTTGCACACAGTTATTATTAATCATAAAAACAAGCCCATCAGTGTTCTTTTTCCAGAATGGACCTTTTTCACCTACTTCCCGTATGACCCCTGTGTTAAAAAGTAGGTTGTTTCCTATAAAAAGCCGTTTTTGACCTCATTTTCAAAAAATTTCTCCTTGGAGCGTATTGCATTTGGAAATATTTGGAACCTCGCATTTTTTCCGTTTTTCTGAGTACTTTCGAATAAAAATTATTTAAAAAATTTTTTGAACTATCTTGTCTATGTATATTGTAACCCAAATATACTACAAATTAAATTTAAACATCTTAATTTTTCCTAGATAAAACCATTCAAAAAATTTTTTAAATAATTTTTATTCGACGTACGATTTGTATGACGTACACTTACACGGGTACACACTTATACACTGACTCTTTCCTTCGCTTGTTTTGAATTAACTTACTTTAACGCAGGTGCGCCTGGAATACGATAACAGTCTGCCCAAATATCAACAGGCTCATCCCGCCAAGTCGCCAACAAAATAGCTGCTGCACCGATCAGTAACCTTCGTATAGGCGAATATATCGATTCAACTCGTGCATTCACTCTGAACGATGACAATCGTTCAACACACTCTACACAAGCGTGACTTCAATTAACAAAGTAAATTTTACACAATTTTTCGATCAATAACAATGATCTTATATAAAAATTACAAGCGAATTAAGGAGGCTTGGCAGCGTTGGGGTCGTACCTAGCGGGGGCCTGCGGGTGCACAAAATTTTAAATAAGAAAAAAAGTATTTTTTTTATTTATTATGATTGGTAAACTGTGGGACTTGGGTAATCAATAAAAATAAAAGGATATTTTCTCTGTAAACTTCTCTTTATTTCCTCTCACTCAATACAAGACGCACGATGTGCTCGCTCTAAGACCTAGATCTCGAGTGCCGCCGCAGCAGCAGCGGCGTGCGCACTCTACATTCACACACCTCATGCATACACACATGCAAGACCGGAGCTGGAGCCGCTCACACAGGCTCGCTCCGGCCTCACACTCCCTCCGCTACAGCGGAGGTCTGCTAGCATGGCATTCCAACACGCAATACAAAATTTGAATTCTTAAAACTAAGCACTTTACAATCAGATTGCACTAGGTAAATTCACCCCATGCAGTCCAATATTTCTGAGCACTAGTCATCACACAATATAACTCCCGTCTGCCTCGCGAGTGTCTTCATCCTAGGTTGATCTGGTGCGTAGGGGCTCTGTTTCTCTGCTGTTGATTTTCTCTGCTCTGTTTTCTCTGGTCTCTGTTTGTGCTCTCGGTTATTTGCCTGAGCTAGCAACTTTTTCCTGGGGACCTGTAACAAAGTATGGAGAGAGCAAATTATTAGAAAGATATATTTACTCTGTACTCTGTTTATTAATATCTATCCGAATTTAGTTCTACACCCTAAGTTCATCAAGCTTGCTCTGAGTTTTGTAAACGCGCCCCGGGAGAGAGGTTTCGTGAACAGATCCGCGGTGTTTTCCTCTGTTTTTACGTAGCGTACGATCACTTGGTCTCTGGACACGCATTCTTTTACGAAATCACCGTGTGCTTGTGCGATCTTTGATCGGTTAACGGTTTCTTCTCTGTACTCCAAATCTCTCCCGATGGTCTCCAAATCGTCGTCGAAGTTTTTGAGTCTGTGGCATCCCTTCTTCTGAGTGTTGTCGATTGCCGCTTTATTGTCACACCAAATCGTAACTGGATAATTTGTTCTGCCAGTCAAGTCTCTGATGGCCTTGTCAAGTGAAATTATTTCCTGACAAACTTCGCTTAAGTCGAGATACTCTGCTTCGCATGATGACTTAGTCACTATACTCTGTTTGTGACTTCTCCAGGAGATAGGATCTCCGAAGAGTTTTATAATGTAGCCACTCGTGGATTTTGATCCCTCGCAGTCCATCAAGCTTGTGTCGGTCATAGCATTCATGGTGTCATCTTTGCCGTAGTAGGTAAGCCCCAGGTCCATGGTGCCTCTTATGTAGTTGAAGATCCTGTTGACTCCCTCCCAGGATGCTTGGGTTGCGTTTAGCTGTTGTCTGGCGTACCAGCCAACAGGGTATGCAATGTCGGGCCTTGTTACACCTGACAGGTATAACACGCTGCCTATAGCTTCTCTGAATGGCACTTTAAACTCTGTTTTGAACTCTGTCTCTGTCATCTTTGGTGCTTTTCTCATTTCTCTGTTTTTAACTTGTCTTGCAACCATCGGGGTGTAATGTGTTGGATGATCATAAACGTCGAATTTCTCTAAGATTTTGTGAGCATACTCTGTTTGGTTAATTTTCAATACACGGTTGGCTCTGTCTCTGGTAATCTTCATGCTTAGAAAAACATCTGGTTCACCCAGATCCTTCATTTTAAAGGCTTTACAGAGTTGTGTTTTTATCTCAGTGAGTTTCTCTGGATCATTGCTTGCAATGATCATGTCATCGACGTACGAGAATATCATGGCTACTCTGCCATCTTTCCTTCAAGTAAACAAGCATGGCTCGCTTAATTTACTGGTAAGACCCATTCTTTCAGCTTCTTCTCTAAATCTCTCGTGCCACATAACCGGGCTGAATTTTAGTCCCTACATAGCCTTCTTCAGTCTGAGATATTTGGTTTTTCGAGTGATGTCATCACATTCAATTCCATCTGGGATCTTCATGTAGATGTCATCCTCGATCGTGCCATTCAGGAAAGCTGTTTTCACATCCATCTGGCATGTGTCCAGATCCAGCTTATTTATCACGGCCAAGGCAGCTCTGACTACAGCCAGTTTAGAGACGGGGGCGTAGGTTTCTCTCAACTCGTACTCATTATTGTCCCTAAACCCTCTGATCACTAGCCTGGCTTTGTAGCTGGTTTGACCTTTCTCGCTAGTTTTCCTTTTGAAGACCCACTTACTGTCTAGTAAGTTTATTCTCTGGCCGTTGCTCTGCGTAGTCGGTTTGTCCACAAATTCCCACACGTCGTTCTCTTTCATTGATGTCAGTTCCTCTGCTATGGCTGCTTTCCACTCTGTTTGGTTGACAGAATTCATTGCATCTTTGTACGATACTGGATCTTGGTTTACCTTGGCAATTAACGTTTGTATTATCTTATCCGTATCGAAACGGAACTCTGCCTTTTCGTACTCTGTATCACAGTCTTTGAATTCGAAATTTTCTAAGTTCGATTCTTTGTCTGTGTGATCCTTGAAACTTACAGCAGTAACTCGTTGGGCATAGATAGTGAAGTCTCTGCCTTGCTTGGCTTTTCTACCTGGCTGTTTTCTCTGTTTCTCAGGAGGTCCATCAGGATTTTTCTCTGCATTATCCATGGTCCTTTTCTTTGGACGGCCTCGCTTTGGTTTGGCAGTGATTTCTCTGTCTTGCTCATTCTCTGTCTGTTCTTCAAGGATGATTGTGTTAGATTCCAGGCTTTCTCCAAAGTCCAGCTCTGAGTCGTCTTAGTTTTCTGTGAACTTTTCTCTGTAAACGTCTTTGTACGTGAGCCTTTCGTTGAATCTGACATTTCTTAAAATTAGGAATTTTCTGGACGGTGGGTGCCACAAAACGTAGCTATTTGTGGCATAACCTACGAGCACTGCCTTGATCGCTCTTTCGCTAAACTTGCATTCAGGATTAGGTATATGCGCGTACGCTATGCAGCCAAATCTCCGGATTCTACAGAAGTGACCTTTCTCTGAGGTCGCAAGTTTTCTCAGCGGCAGCTCGAAATCGATTGATTTATGTGGAGTTCTGTTATACATGTGCACTGCTGCCTCATTTGCCAGAATCCACATGCTACTAGGTAGCCCTGAGTCAAACATAAGAGCTCTGATTCTGTTCTGGAGGGTTTGGTTGAAGCGTTCGGCTGTACCGTTAAGCTGGGCTGTGTTTGCGGGTGCGAAGTCATTATCTATGTTCTCTGCCTCCATGATCTCATTAAATTCTCCTCCAGTGAACTCTGTTCATCTATCTGATCTGATAAAGCAGACTTTTTCGTCTTTTCCTACCAGGTTTCTTGTGGTTCTTAAGAATCTCCTCAGGCACACACCTGATTCATTCTTATATTTTATCGAGTATGCCTTGGCAAACCTCGAGTAATCATCCACGAAGACTGTTATGAACCTGCATCTACCTGGGTATGAAGGAGGTTTAATGGGATCCATGGTGTCCGTGTGTATTTTCTCTAGGGATCTTTTTGCTCTGGTTCTCGCTTCTTCGAAAGGAAGTCTTTTCATTCTCGCTAGTATACAAACCTCGCAATCTTCCAGCGATTCGTCAAATTTCACGTCCCGAAGTAAAGCCTCATTTCTCTGCAGGCGTTTAAGATATTTGAGAGATGGGTGACCTAAACGTACGTGCCACAGCATAACCCGGGCTCAATTTATTCGATTTCTCTGGATCGTGTCTGACAGTCTCTTTCTCTGCTAGTTTGTTTAGCTCAATTAGGTCACTAGGTGAGTTTGGGTTAAGGACTCTGTTCCCCAAAATGCTCTCACCTAGATCCCAGTCTTGGCATTCGGTTTTAGTCTCGTCTTGGGACTTTTCTCTCACATCCTCCCTCCCAGTCTCGGAAGGACGTGTCATGGGCTCATTCTCTGGAGCTCCCTCTGGAATTGGCAAATTCAAATCTATCACGTCATTCTGAGACTGGTCGAGGAAATCCTCGTGAGAGACTATCCGCGCGGTGCATGAATATTCGTCATAGTCTAAATTCTCTGTTTCTCAAGGACATTCTAACTATCCAATTAGGTCTCTCGCAGACGCCGTTCAAATATTCCACACCCGAAACTTTATCGAAGACGCTCAGAGACTTATCGTCGAGGTAAATTCCGAATCCTGCTTCGGCAAAGCGCCTAAGCGATATTAAGTTATCTGAGACCCCCGACGCGGCTAAAACGTTCGTTAGTCTCAAATTCCTACCATTCTCTGCAATCAAATATAAGTCACCTCTGCCATCGATCTCTATATTCGCGGACTTTTTTTATTCACAGACCTGATAACTTCACCCCTGGACTTCATGAAATTCGACAAAATCATTCCCTTACTAATAATGTGCTCCCTTGCTCAGGAGTCCGCAACAAAAACAATATCTCCGCGTTCTATCGAGCTTCCCGATACGTTAATTCTCTGTAACATACCTTTATTTTTGTTCGAGCCTCCGGATTTCCCCTTCTTCCTACTTCTCTTCCTTACGCGACCATCCCATCTCTTGTCCACCCCATGCAAGCCCTCCCTGCCCCCTCCACTGTCAATCTTTCTCTGTGTTCCCTCATTACCCGGATTACACTTATTTCTATTCTTACTCATCTTAAAATTCGAATTGTTTCTCTTACCTTGGACTCTATCAGGATTTTTCGGGCAATATGAGCCGTTGTGATCGGTGATCATGTCACAGTAGTAACAGAACCATTAGCCACTCGGAACCAGGTAACAATTCTCTCCCCAGTGAGCGGCCTCTTCATTGTTGCAATGGTAGTATTTTCGTGGGTTTCTCTGCTTTCTCTGAAATGTTGATGCTTGCCGAGCTCTGGGTGGCTGTTGCGCTGTCTCTGCCGAAGATGCCTCAGTCTTAAACAAATAACGTTTCATATCGTCGTAAGTCATTTCGTCTTTCTCATTCTTCAATGAACACGAAATATTCTCTTGGGTTAAGATTGGATAAACTTGGGACGTCGCCCTTAAAAAGGCTCCTCTTTTCTCTATCTCTGTTAAAGGTTCCGCATTCTAGCAATTTTCGTATTCTCTGATTATTGTTTCAAATCTTTCTACAAACTCTACTATCTTTTCTCTGGGTTTAATCCTGAGTTCATAGAGTCTTGCTCTCACCGAGGTGGGTGTGTAGTTTGATTCAATGCGCTTAATGCTGCGCAACTCGTCCACCATTTTCTGGGGATCGTCCAAACTTATCACTCTTCGGTGATAGCAATTGTCTATGCTATCGATAATAAAGTTCCTAACTATTTTCCTTCTCTGTTGTTCAGACTCTGGTGTTAAATTGTCAGGGGCGGGGACGTTATTATCTATCACGTCAAGCATTTGGTTAACTTCCAACTTTGACTTTAATTTGTCGTACCAAGTATCCAACCCCGTTTTTAGGGACAGAGTCTTATTCCCGAAATGAGACTTTAATTTTCCATATTCTCTGGCTGGTTTTTATGTTTCTGCGGCTCTGGTGTTAAATTTTCTGCAATTAAATAGAATGTTTTTACTCTGTCCCTGTTACATGATACCCGCTCTGCTCTGTTTAGTTGCAGTTTAGAATTTTGAAAGACAACAAAATTACCTTCAGTGCCTGGTGGAGCTACCACTGGCGAGTTTATGGGTGGCATTATCACACCCGTCCTAGCAGGTAGAGCGTGAGTATTATTCTGGTTACCTCCCTCCGAAATTGTTATCGGATTGTCAAGTTTTGACTCAGGCGGTGTGTGCTCGTGACTCAAGCCTGCTTGCAGCTGTTGCTCTAAACCTTGTCGGCTCCGAAGCACTTTCTCTGCAGCTTCTCTGTTAAAAAACATTCAAAAATTAATTTCAGGGACTTTTATTTGTCCGATAATTTTAGCAAAACTGCACGGCTTAAGTTGTACTCAAATTAACGAACTGACATGTAAAATCTCGCAAGCAACCATGTGACGCCGACGCTCCCTCCGAAGGTATGCAACTCTCTTGTTGCATGTGTGTACGGAGAGGCGATCGCATGCCGAGCGCCCCGCAGCGACCCCCGCAATTTTACCGTCCCGCCGGATTAAATCGCATGCACGGCATGTTCGAATTTATGATCCGTCGTTGGCTGTTATTTTATATCTATCCTCCGATTAAAAGTTTACCTTTCGGCAACTATCAAAATAACCCCTTTATAATGCAGAAAAGTGTAATTCTCTGATAACTCAGAAGAGAAAAAGGCGTATACGCGCCAAAACCAGCAAAACTCCTCAAGTATGGAAAAAAACTTTACTTCTCTCGGCCATGCAATAGGTACTTTTCGACTGCTGAGCTAGCCTGGGTAAGTTTCTCTTTACTCTCGAGCAGTGGAGGGGGAGCATTTTACACCTCGCCGGGATGTAAAATTTTGGCTGCACTATACGATTCCACGACGGTGCGTTCGTTTACAACCATTACGTGCTACCGAAGAGCCAGGTATTAAGGAAAAAAACCGTAGCGTCGAGGGGTTGGACCCAGTCTAATGACCTACCTGGTCTGCAACACTCTTTCCCAAAATTCTCCCGTAAGCTAA
The DNA here is from genome assembly GCA_038277355.1 of Encarsia formosa. Classification (NCBI taxonomy): domain Eukaryota; kingdom Metazoa; phylum Arthropoda; class Insecta; order Hymenoptera; family Aphelinidae; genus Encarsia; species Encarsia formosa. The sequence continues at coordinate 73,271,075 of CM076184.1, forward strand.
TACCACCAATAAAACTTATGCTCCCACTTCACTTTTACAACGCTTCGCTTTTCTGAAAACTTCACGCACAAAAAATTTCCTGCAAACATTTTGCAGTTGAGGTAAGCGGTTAGATCTCTTCGGGCAGTCGGTAGAGGAACATATCTCTTTTTTAGCTATTACTTACCTTTGCATTACAAATTTTTTTACTTAAATTCAATCGTATCTGTTAGTGGTTTCAAGTGCTGTGATAAAAAGTGTGAATAAATTCATAATTACAAAAAGCTAAAAGATGTCTTCTCCGATGGAAGTTGATGACGTTGATAATTTAGCTGAATAAGCTCTAAGTTCGATTATACCGGAAAAATCTAAAAAGATTTAATATTTATATTTTTAAGTTTTCTCAAAGTACCATAATGCATGCCCTGGAGAAGTAAAATATGAAACTACCCTTAAGGAGACGTCAAACATTAACGTCTCGAGGTACGTACACTGCCCTCGACTACGGGGTTCGCGCGCTATGCGCGCTCCCCCTGCGTCTCGGGCAGCGAACTAACCTCTCGACGGTAAAGTTTAACTTACTCCTTAAGGGCAGTTATATATCATTACACTACTCCCGGCACGGCCGACTAGCAAAGGAAAATTCCACACTTTATTCCACTCTGCAGTTTCGATCTCTAAAAGTTTCAAACGTCCGGTTTTGTTGAGCGCAACAAAAATTCAGAGGGCCAAGAGAATAGAGAAAATTCATTCGCAGGTCTCAGAGAAAACCGAAATCATACTCCCTCCGATAGACGGCACGGCCGCTCTTACCGAAAGAAAAAAACGTATCTCTACCTGCGCGACTCTGCAGTTCAGAATTCTATCTCCCAAGTGATAAGGGAGAGCAAAAATTCTCGACGTTCAATGCGCGGCATCCAAAAAAAACCGAAAATAGAGAAAAAATCTTCCGGGCGTCCCCAATCTCAATCTCATCACCGATTCTTGGTACCGCATGCAGGTTTGAACCTGCAAACAAAGAAACTCGCGCGGCGCCGCCACGCCGCCCGGTATTTCGTCTCCCTCCCACCAATTCTTTGTGCATTCGGTCACCGATTTGAAACAAATGAATCTTTAATCTCTCTGAGTTTTAGATTAATTTGCTTTATTTTTCTCTCGAACAACTCTGACTTTTCGTGTACTTACTTTCTCTCTTCGTATTCTCTGGTTGCCTTCTCCTGGACCGTCTTTCCGGTTATCGGATCGTTCATCTTGCTTTCCGGCTTCGATTCGTGGAGAAATATGTGTACGATGAGAAAAAGAAACTTGTTAATTGTTCACTACACTGGCAATAATATAAAATTCTTCCGTCCGTTAACTGTCACTGCACGTGTTTCGAGAAGCTAGAGAGGAAAAAAAAAGTCACACCGGCGTTTGGCGCCAATAGGTTTTTCCTTCTTTTTTTCAGATCACTCTAAAGCCACTAATCACTTCGCATCACGTGCAGGAATACCCATAACCTGTGGGACTTGGGTAATCAATAAAAATAAAAGGATATTTTCTCTGTAAACTTCTCTTCATTTCCTCTCACTCAATACAAGACGCACGATGTGCTCGCTCTAAGACCTAGATCTCGAGTGCCGCCACAGCAGCAGCGGCGTGCGCACTCTACATTCGCACACCTCACGCATACACACATGCAAGACCGCAGCTGGAGCCGCTCACACAGGCTCGCTCGGCCTCACATAAACGATCATTAATGATTTTTGAAAATAGTAGAACAAAACTTAATATCAAAAATTTTAAAAACGTTGAAAAATTGCATGTTTTGGAGGTTCTATACCACAATTTTTGATTTTTCTTGAAAATTAGTCCGATAATCCCATATTTTAATAGTTTTAAAATAATCTTCAAATTGATACTTTCAAAATGACACCTGCCTCATAGTAAACTTATGGATTTTGATAATTTACGGAATTTTTAAATGTTTTTTCCCAAATGAGTACATGTTAAAATAAATGTTTTTAACTGATTTTTTTCTCGAAAACGAGTCCGACAACCATTGTTTTGTCGAATAGGAAAGTTGTTTGTCTCACTGCAAGGAACCTACAGGAATTTTTTGGATTCTTACTATTGGATTTTGAAAAAACTGCCAAGCCTCCTTAAAGTACCAATCTGATCCACGCAACGGTTCCTATCAGAGTGATCCTACGCCCTACAGTAACGGACGTCTGGATCTCGTTCCGAGTTCAATAACTATTAGCGCAAAAATATAAAATTAATTAATCAATTAGTTAATCCGCGATACCCGTTACGAAACAAATAGTGTTTTACCAATTTCTCCCCCATTTGAATTAAAATTTTTTTCATAATAATATTCCTTGAACTCTCCCCTAGACGATCATGGTGTGCACCTCCAGCGCATGTCTGCTGGTTTTTCCCGATGTTTTGACTGATTAAATGTTCATAACTTTTTTCCTAATTGAGAATGCACAATTTTTTTTTATGATCGTCTAGGGGAGAGTTCAAAGACTATTATAATGAATATATATATATATATATACACTAGAGGGTATCTCCCTACTCGATTTGCTCGCCAACCCCCAGAAAAATTAAAAATAAAGGAAAATAAAGAATGTACGTAGTAATTACAAAAAAAAATAATTTTCTTTAAAAGAAATAAGCCGTAAAAAAAATTTATCTACAAAAATATAAAAGTAAAAACTTTAAATTTTTATAAAAATAAAAAAAAATTTTATATTACCCGAACTCTAAAATGCGTATTTTACGCATTCAAAAGAGCTATTTTGAGTGTGTAAAATCGCGCATAATGATTGTGCTAATGTTGATAGAGCTCTCATCTATTGATTCAAATTCAAAGCTGAGCAGCAGGCACATTTGGTTTTAGCTGATTTTGCTTGTTGCAAGTGTCTTGCTGCGGCCTGCGGCTCATATCATTAATCGTCCGTGTATTTTACAAAATAATACTTTTTTATAAAAGTTAAACATCAAGTATAGGTAGTTATTAAAAGTTTTATTTTTTTCTTTTCATAAAAAGTCTACTTAGTTAAAAAGAAAACGTACATAACCTCGGCCATCAAGTTGTGTTGCGTGCAGCGGTGAGGCTGAGTAGATTTTGCTAATCATATTTTACAAAATAATAATCAGCAGTTGAAATATATTTACTTAAATAAAAATCCGCTTATAGTTAAAAGTGTAATAATAATAGTACCAAATGTTATAAAAAGTGTTTAAACTGTAAGTTGAAGTTAACTTAAGAAGAACAGTGTGTTTGATTTCAAAAATATATTTTATTTTAAAATACATTAGACTATATTACGAAGGATGAAATGTTTTTTAACACGAGCAACTACCTCAGTTTTTGGCTTGAGCACCGGCGGAGACCGCAACTTCAAAAAATTAACGTCGGGAAAAATTAGGTGTAGGTACTTATATAAACAGTAAACACAACACCGAGACAGCGGACGGCGGCAGCAGCGTGGAGAAAGCAGACGACACTGGCAGCAGCTGTGTTTTGATGACCAAGCTTATACTTATATGAATGATTATTTCGGTGTTTTTACGTTTCACAAGTAAAGATTTAATGAATTAATAAAATTTAAATCAAATAATGACTAAAAAGAATTTAACTTCATCTTTTAAAGTATCCAAAAATGACTGCAAAACTACAAAAGATATCAACTTAAAAATTTTTGTAAGTAATGAAAGTTTGTCTTAGTTATTCGAGCTCTATCGTCACCTAATCAGTTTGTTAGATATTAACTTCTATATCTCTCTGCGCTAACGATGCGACGCTCGTTTGAGAATTTAATTATTTTTATTTATTTTTTAAATTAAAACAAAAGTTTTAAAAATATAGTTATTTAAATCATCTTTAATAAAACATAATGATAAAACACATACTAAGATTAATTAATACAAAAATATATTTGATTTTAAAGTTTTCATCAGAAATAGCCCTTAAATAGGTCAATTCAAAAAATGAAGGTCGAATTAGCAACCCTGAACACCCCTGAACACAAAGTTTGAAAAAAATGCTATTAAATTTTTATTTTAAGTAAGAAGCCCTTGGGCAGGTCAATTTTTCAACATAAATATCAGATTCATAATCAGCAACCCCAAAAACTTCCCTATACGAAGTTTCAAAAAAAAGCTAAATTCAAAATAAATTTTTACCCTAAGGAAGTATTAATTAAAGATTTTGCAGACGAAAGGACCAATGGTTTGAAAAGCTAATTGAATAAAGCTCTGAGGAAGAAAGTCAATGCCCACTGCCTGCGATGTCGACTGGCTGATAGCACGTGCTATGACGTCCACTGTCACATCTACAAATGCATAACCTCCATAATCTTTCTCTTTTCCCGATTCATTCAGAAAAAGAGAAAGATCCAGCACCATATCATCAAAAGAGACAAAGGCAATGTTAGCATTGAGAACTTCTACTGAAAAACTTCCCAGATCGGATTCTGCCTTGGAAGACATACCAAGATGCCTTGGTTGCTTTTAGAACTATTGGGTATCACTGATGTCTTTAACCTATGCCAATAGAAGTCAACTCTCGCAGATTTAATCTTCTCATGTGCAAGGTCTCGCGCTTGTCTGCATAAAAATAGTTCAATGTCGAGTCTCGAGTGTCGGTAACGTCTGTAGAGTCTGTCTCTTTCAGTAAATAGGTCACGATGGTATGGAGTAAACCACGGATGGCGATTTTTTCTTTGTTTGAGGGTTTTCAGAGGAGCAAAAATATCAAGAGTAACGTTAAGGTTGTAGTATAAACAATCCACCCTCTCACGAAGCAAACTCGTCTCATCCGTGAGTACTGACCAATCTCATTTAAGTAAAAAATCATTCAAAGTCTCTGAGTCGACAGATTTAAAATCCTTGTAAGTAAAGTTATTTGCTGAAGGTCGTGGGGTTTGTATGTCAAGGGCAACAATCAGTAGGTCGTGTCCTGCAATGAAAGGTGTCTCTGTCTTCCAGTAGTAATTCACGGTGTCAAGTTCATCAATAAGAACTAGATCAAGCCAGGATATACGAGTGAGAAGTGTGATGTGTAGACACAAATGGAACTGAAAACAAAGAGTTCTCCTCAACAAAGTTACACACAAAAATGACATCAGGCGAGTCTGAAAGCTGATCCACATTGAAGTCCCCGAGAATGACCTTCGTGCCATAATCGTGCATGGTCTAGTGCAGATCGGACACAAAATCAAACCCAAGGACGAACGAGGCGTGAAGAGGCCCAAACACCACACCCAAAAATAGGGGGTCGGCGCCTTCAAGACAAACCTTAGCAAGCAGATACTCAGGATGACCTGCACTACCATCGCACTCAGTGGAAGACAAGCAGAGATGTTTGACAGAGAGTGGCCGATGTACATAAAGTGCCACCCCCCTGGTTATCACGGTCGCGCCTAAGAATGGTATAACCCTCCAAAGCAACAAGCGTGTCCTCAATCGAAAGACCCAAATGGGACCCAAATGGGACTAACAGCGATGACGTGTATCATAGACTGTGTCAGAAGAAACAGCCTGAGCTGTTCAATATGTTCCCTAAGGGAGTTCGCATTGAGATGACAGACACGTAGCATCATGCCCCTTCGCCGCACGGACCTTTGATTAGGACGCTGAGAAGATGTTTGAGATGAAGATAAAGAAGGAGGATTGTGGAGAGAAGAGTTGACAAATCATAGATGGTATAATGAGTATAGTATATTCCCATGAGTTAAAAGATGTAAGAATATAGCTGTTAAAATAAAAACCGATCAAGATCTTGCTCATCCGTGATGAGCTTCCGCGTGTCTCCCTTCTTCCTTCCAACGTAGATGTGCCCATTCCGGGTAAAGGTGACAAATCCAAAGTAAGGTTGCTTTGCCTTTGCGTAAACGGTGCGGAGAAGTCTGAAGGCATCTTTGGGCAGGAATTACGTTAATGAGGCAAGGTTTATTTCCTGTAGGTTTCAGACCAGGTGGCAGGTTTGGTGTAAGTAAGGTGGAGTGGAGTTTGCCCATCTGGATTTTGTTTTGGATGATTTTCAAGAGCAGTGCCTGAGAGTGGAGAGTGACCACGATCGAGGATGGGCGAGGCGATGTTTTCGTCGAGGTGTAGAGGTAGAGGTCTCAAGTGACCCCACTGAGGGCCATTTGTAGAGGCCAACATCTCGTGATTATTGATTGATTGTGCAGCCACTTTGCTTACAAGTAAGCGTGCTGAAATAATGTCACGCGATTTCAAACCGGATTGAACAGTCTTGAGCCCAGACGGTGCCTTATGAGAAGTACCCGGTAGAACCTGCAATCCTCCTATCACCACACCCTTAGAGCTTGCGTGCCTGATGTTAGAGACCTGGTTAAGTCTAGTTGAAAGTGCAGCGTTTTTTTTTCCAAGTTTGGAACTTTAGTTAGGAGCTGACAGGCATCTTGAGAGAAAGAAGACTCGAAGTAAGTAGGGGTCCATGCGCTGTTTGATTTCAGACAGTTCTCGCTTGATCTCCTCCAGTTCCGCCTCCGCAGTGTCAACTCTTGTCACGAGGCCAGGGATAACGTCAAGTCCCTGCAGTTTATCTCCGAAGTCATCGAAGCAGGTGTTGTCCGAGGTTTTGAGAGTCTTCATTACCTCCATGACGGGTTGAAACATGGCTTCGGTGGAAATAAAGAGGTAGCACTAGACGTAGTCGGTGTATTAAAGCCAGGAGACGGAACAGAAGATCAAGGTCTACCTGTGGGAGTAGCCTTAGTGATACACGTTGGACATGTTTTTCTATTTTTCCCATGGAGCTTGACAGATGCCAGTTTTGCACAGTTGTAATGGTAGAGCTGAAGACAGTTGTCACACTTGTGTAGGGGTTTCTTAGGTTGTACAGGGCCAAGGCACTTCTCGCATAATTTAGTTGCGTTTATATCTCCCATATTCCAAACAACTAAAAACAGCAGGGAGATAATAGAGTGCAGATAAATTATGGTCAGCCACTAGTTGCAAATCGAATTTTCGCGGTTGAATGGTAAGTGGTCCAGGTCATTGTAAAGGTCAGCTGCAATTTAGATTTGCCCAGGAGGTGCTGCCACCTGACGACAAATTTCGGACACACGGGATAGGATGTGTGTCCTTTGACGATTGAGTTGACCTAACCTCAAAAAGCAGAAAACAGACTAACTTAGACTAATTTATCAGTTGAAAAAAACCACAACAACAAATCGTAGAAAAAAGTCAAAGTCAGTGGTACACTGAAAGCACTGCACAACACCACACTAAATAACAGTAAAGCAACTAAACGGAGCGTGAACGACAACCATACTTTCCCTCCAAACTTTAAAGAGAGAGATAGAGCGATGTAGAGAGAGAGGCTAAGATATATCATCAGGTATTAGAATTGAATAAATTCATCACATATCGATTGCAACCTGCAACTAAGTCCAATTCGATATTTTTGTGGTTATAACTTGAAAAATTTGTTTTTAAAATAATAAAGATTCTCATTTTATATTATAGAACTCTACAAAGAAATTTAGCCCATTCATTGTAACAAGGTATTCAATTATTCAAAAAATTATTGTAAAAAATTCTCAATAACAAAGTATTCAATATTTCAAATTAAACGCAATTCAAATTTTGAATTTAACGTTCTCAACCGATCAAATCAATTATAAAACGAAGACATTCGAACATGCTTCATCATTATAAAGAGGGATGATACAACTTGGTTTTTTAAAACTAATGTAACATGTAGAGAATATTTGTACGTTTTAATAAATCTTTTGGATTTGTTTAAAATTGAAAATGTTTATGGAAGTTAATAAAATTTTTTGGTGGATTAGAATGTTGTAGGTATAGCAACTTAGGAAAAATTGTTTTTACACATTAAGTCAGTAAACAGCAAAAGAAATAAATAGTTTTTCAACTTTCAAGCTTTATTCTTTTTACAGTAGTTAACATGCACAAGATATTGAAAGAACTGAACCCGTTAAACAATTCTGTCTATTCAAGAATAATTTTTTATGAAAAATAGTGCTTAGTCAATTACTCAACTTCAAGCTTTACTTTTTTAATGTACAGTTCATATAGACCAATGTTGATAATAAAATATGTACCAACTAATCGATACTAAAGTTTTAGTGGAAAAATTAAACAAAACCTACTTTATAAAGAATTATCAACAATACACAATAAATTTAAATACAAAATTTATTTTGCACGGATTTCACAATAAAGTATAAATTAATCCTTATTACTTCTACAATGATTGTTCAATATTATGTAAATTTTTAATCACGAAAAGCTGTACTGCAACCAGCAATTTATTCTCTTGAGCGGTTTTTTTTTTCAAAATCGAAGTTTTTTCATTTAATTGTAGCCATAGTAAATACATAAACGGCTGAGATTCGTGAAAAAACTTTAAAATAAATTCGAAACTATAGTACATTATTCTGAATTAAGATCATTCATTTTAATCTGTTTGAATCTGTTTGAATAATTCTGAATCTGTTTGAATATGTCTGTATATAAATTTTTTTTTTTCGCGAATTTTATTTTTAAATCTGAATAGTTTAAAAAATTGCAATTAAAATGAACCTATAAAATAAATTTCAGTTACAATTATAGTCATATCTTATTATTTATTTCGGAGTAAAAAATTGGGCTCTGGCAGACTCGTTAATGAATATATGGGTCAAAATAATACTTTTTTAAAAAACCCCCCGCACGAGGTTCACCGATTATATTGCAATTTTTTTTGGCAAAAGTATTATTTAATAGAAGACTTTTGCCACAAACTAGAGGTCTCTATCTTATTTCTGCTTGGTGCTAGATTCTTTCAAAGATTGAAAAATGGCCTATTTTTAAGCTGTTTTAAGCAATTTTAAGGTATTTTTCGAAAAATTCTAACTTTTGATCAAAATGAGATAGAAACCTTTAGTTTGCGGCAAAATTTTGTTCAAAATAAGTTCTTTTTTGTAAAAATATTTTGATAACATAGTTTGGTTATTTTTATAAGAATACAGTCCTACACAGATATTGCTATTTTTGCTCATTTGCAGGTATCTTCAAACGACCGTAGCTTTTTCTAGGCTAAATTTTTGTGCATGTTAAAAAATTGTTAAATTTTTTTTATGAAAAAACAAAAATTTTGGGACCAACCGGAACCCTGTACGATCTTCCGCTTCCAAGATACAGCTGTTTAAAGTTGTCAAAAAACACAAAAAACGCGTTTTTTACGATTTTTACACGCATTTTTGAACGGTTTCGACCTTTTTTTTTCTCTCAAAAATATGTGGAATCTTCTCTTCATATGTTTCCAAACAAGCTCCCCTAGTAATTGTAGTGCGGATTTGGGGTTTTAGTTGATTCCAAAGCATACACTTTTGACACATTTTATGTGCTGAACTAGTGTTTTTTTAACAATATTCACGCTACATTTAACTTTTTCGTTCATTATAGATGTTTTGAAATTATTTTTTGACTAAAAACTATTCAAATTCCAGACAAAATTAGGTCACCTGCTATGAAAAAATTGATACTCAACGAAATATTGATCTCAATATCAAAATGATATACTACTTTTATTCAGTTTTTTAGTTTTTTGATTCGTTAAAAATCTATGTTCAAATATTGTAAATAATATACCACTTGTTTATTTATTTTTTTCTATTTTTGAAATCACAAATAATTGATCATAGTTTATCAATTATTCTGATAAAACAATCATGGATTACTATTGCTTACTCTGAAAAAAATGAGTCCAAATAAAAAATGTTATATTCTGAATGCTATGAAGCATGCAAAAATCTACCAATCTACATTCTACTTATAATTATATCCACTTATGAAAAAGAGAATGAGAGATTCGATTAGAAAGTCGAGTCGATATATCGAATCGAAACTTGATCTTTGATTCTTGGAGCAAGAGCGTCGCCTTAAAGGCCTCTCAAAAGTGTGAACCAGCTGGACGCGCCAAATTTGAAATCTTCAGGCATGCCTGATTTGAATTTTTTTTTTTTTTTTTTTTAATTAATAAAGTGAGTAACGAAATTTAAATTTTTAATAGCCAAATATGCGGACAAGCCTACAACCCCATAACCCTAGGCGTAGTGAATAACAAATTAACTTTTGTAATAAACAAATAAGCCGATGAGCTTCAACTCCAAAACTCTGGGCGTACTTAGTAAAAATAATTAATTTTTTTTAATAAACAAATAAGCCGATAAGCTGCAACACCATAACCTTGGGCATGGCTGAAAAAATGTTAATATTTTTAATAAACAAATAAGCTGATAAGCTACAACCCCATAACCTGGGGGATTTCTAAAAAAAATTTTAATTTTTTTAAACAACAAATAAGGCGATGAGCTACAATCCCATAACACTGGGCAGAGTGAATGAAAAATAATTAAATTTTTTAATAAACAAATAAGCCGGTGAGCTACAATCCCATGACGGTTGGTGTAGCGAATGAAAAATAATTAATTTTTTTCATAAACAAATAAGCCGATGAGCTACACTCCAAAACACTGGGCGTACTTAGAAAAAATAATTAATTTTTTTAATAAACAAATAAGCCGATAAGCTACAACCCCATAACCTGGGGGATTTCTAAAAAAAATTTTAATTTTTTTAAACAACAAATAAGCCGATGAGCGACAACCCAATAACATTGGGCGTAGTGAATGAAAAATAATTAATTTTTTTAATAAACAAATAAGCCGATAAGCTACAACCCCATAACCTGGGGGATTTCTAAAAAAAATTTTAATTTTTTTAAACAACAAATAAGCCGATGAGCGACAACCCAATAACATTGGGCGTAGTGAATGAAAAATAATTAATTTTTTTAATAAACAAATGAGCCGATGAGCTACAACCCCATAACATTGGGCGCAGCGAATATAAAATATGTGAATATTTAAATAAACAACTAAGCAAACAAGTTTACCACCCCATAACCTTGGACATAGATAAAAAAAATTTTTGAGCCATGCCCAATGTTATGGGGTTGTAGGTAATCGGCTTATTTGTTTATTAAAAATATGAAAATTTTTTTTAGACATGCCCAAGTTTATGGGGTTGTAGCTTATCACCTAATTTGTTTATTCAAAATATTAACATTTTTTTCAGCCATGCCCAAGGTTATGGTGTTGTAGCTTATCGGCTTATTTGTTTATTAAAAATATTAACATTTTTTTCAGCCATGCCCAAGGTTATTGGGTTATTGGGTTATGGTGTTGTAGCTTATCGGCTTATTTGTTTATTAAAAAAAATTAATTATTTTTACTAAGTACGCCCAGAGTTTTGGAGTTGAAGCTTATCGGCTTATTTGTTTATTACAAAAGTTAATTTGTTATTCACTACGCCTAGGGTTATGGGGTTGTAGGCTTGTCCGCATATTTGGCTATTAAAAATTTAAATTTCGTTACTCACTTTATTAATTAAAAAAAAAAAAAAAAAAAAATTCAAATCAGGCATGCCTGAAGATTTCAAATTTGGCGCGTCCAGCTGGTTCACACTTTTGAGAGGCCTTTAAGGCGACGCTCTTGCTCCAAGAATCAAAGATCAAGTTTCGATTCGATATATCGACTCGACTTTCTAATCGAATCTCTCATTCTCTTTTTCATAAGTGGATATAATTATAAGTAGAATGTAGATTGGTAGATTGTTGCATGCTTCATAGCATTCAAAATATAACATTTTTTATTTGGACTCATTTTTTTCAGAGTAAGCAATAGTAATCCATGATTGTTTTATCAGAATAATTGATAAACTATGATCAATTATTTGTGATTTCAAAAATAGAAAAAAATAAATAAACAAGTGGTATATTATTTACAATATTTGAACATAGATTTTTAACGAATCAAAAAACTAAAAAACTGAATAAAAGTAGTATATCATTTTGATATTGAGATCAATATTTCGTTGAGTATCAATTTTTTCATAGCAGGTGACCTAATTTTGTCTGGAATTTGAATAGTTTTTAGTCAAAAAATAATTTCAAAACATCTATAATGAACGAAAAAGTTAAATGTAGCGTGAATATTGTTAAAAAAACACTAGTTTAGCACATAAAATGTGTCAAAAGTGTATGCTTTGGAATCAACTAAAACCCAAAATCCGCACTACAATTACTAGGGGAGCTTGTTTGGAAACATATGAAGAGAAGATTCCACATATTTTTGAGAGAAAAAAAAAGGTCGAAACCGTTCAAAAATGCGTGTAAAAATCGTAAAAAACGCGTTTTTTGTGTTTTTTGACAACTTTAAACAGCTGTATCTTGGAAGCGGAAGATCGTACAGGGTTCCGGTTGGTCCCAAAATTTTTGTTTTTTCATAAAAAAAATTTAACAATTTTTTAACATGCACAAAAATTTAGCCTAGAAAAAGCTACGGTCGTTTGAAGATACCTGCAAATGAGCAAAAATAGCAATATCTGTGTAGGACTGTATTCTTATAAAAATAACCAAACTATGTTATCAAAATATTTTTACAAAAAAGAACTTATTTTGAACAAAATTTTGCCGCAAACTAAAGGTTTCTATCTCATTTTGATCAAAAGTTAGAATTTTTCGAAAAATACCTTAAAATTGCTTAAAACAGCTTAAAAATAGGCCATTTTTCAATCTTTGAAAGAATCTAGCACCAAGCAGAAATAAGATAGAGACCTCTAGTTTGTGGCAAAAGTCTTCTATTAAATAGTACTTTTGCCAAAAAAAATTGCAATAAAATCGGTGAACCTCGTGCGGGCGGTTTTTTAAAAAAGTATTATTTTGACCCATATACAAGTGATGGTTCGAATTAAAAATTTACTATTCAAAATTTTAAATGCAATTTTTAAGATTCGTAAAATTCACAAAATTTTTTTATATGTTTTCAAAATTACATTAGTTCAAATAAAAGATATTTTATGACAGCAATTGTGCTTCTTTTTGTTCTAGCTAAACCATCAGCTGAAAAAACAGCTCAGCATCCAATTTTTCCTTCATCACCAGTTTACTCATCAGAGGAAAATTCTGTTCTAGATCTCTGTACTACACCTTCAATAGAGATGGAAGATCAAAATGTAGATAACAATCAAAGCCCTGGATACAATGATATTGCGCAAGGTGACAGTTTCAGGGTTAGTATACGCAACGAATCTAACATAGTAGTTGCTAGTGAACATGAAGCACAATCCTGCACTGATACTGAAAGTAGTGAGGATCTTGATGAACGCGTTCAGCATGAGCAATCCACTGAAGAAGATAGCGTATCTAGTAGAAACTAATGCTGACCATGATAAGAACACAGATTGTGATGCGTTAATGTTCCAAAGTTCAGAATTAACTGTGAGGGATGTAGTCATTATGATAAACGCATTTGCAACACTATTCAACCGATTAAGCTAAATTGGATAAGGCTCATCTACTAAAAATTTGTGCTGGACCTGAAGCTGCTGGGGTTAGTTTAACACTTTACAAAATGGAAAAATGCTTTTCATCGCAAAAAGATAAAATGACTTATCATTATTACTGTAAAAATTGTTACGAAAAAGTTTTGTGTTCTATTAAAGCCTCAAAAGGTATGAAAAGTACACCATCAACTTGCCCAAAGTGCCGTACGAAGGATACTGTTTCCTTGAACTCTAAAAATTATCTTATTGGAGTAGATTTAAAATACCAACTGGAGCAGCTACTGAACAACGATAAAATTTTACATGACGTCATTAATAATTTGGTTCAGCGTGAAAAAGAAAAAGTAGAACATTCTGCAGGAAAATTTGGAGATGTTCACGATAGCTTAACTTACAAAAAGATGATGGCTGCAGAAAATGAAGAAGATTCTTATCTTTCTACTATTGACATCAATGCAGATGGAGCACCGGTAAACAAAAAAAAAGCTTTCTGGCCTCTACAAATTACTGTGAATGACTTATCACAAAAATTTCGTTTTCGTCACTTGTTACTTAGTGGTATAATGATCGCCGAAAAAAAACCAAATCCGTCTTTAATGGAGTTATTTATAAATTTTAATATTGCCAGTATGCACCTCCAGTCATCAGGTCCCCAACACAACCACAGCACAATTATTATCAACTCACAGGGCACACCACAATAATTGAAAAATCTTTGATGATGATGATCATAGAAAGACTGTAGAGATTATTTATTTCATACTCTTTTATTGAAATTAAACAAATTAATAATTATAAATTCTACCACTTATCTTACTATTTTATATAGTTGTTTTTCCTCTCTCACTCCCCCCCCCACGCCCCTCGCCCACCCCCACACGCCCCCCACAGGCCTCTCAAAAAAGTGCTTAACTAACCGTAAAAGTGTACCGAAATATGCTAATTTCTATGAGTTTTGAATTGTCCTATAATTTTCCAATCACGCCCCCCGCCCGCCCTTCCCACGCCCCCCCCCCGCCCTTTTTTTTCCCCGCCCCCCATTTTTAATGTTTTGTTACAAGTTTTGTATATTTTCTTAATTTATTAATTCTTTTTTAATGGTATGATTAAACTATATAAAATTTTAAAATTTGAATTCATTAATTTTAAAAAATTTCATTATAAGATTAATTAGAAAAATCCAAGTTTTTAATTTAAAAAAAATGAAAAAAAGATTTTATTTTCAGAAAAATTAAATTTATAATGGAGTAATTTTTTCTTTTTAATAAATTGTAAAATTTTATTTAAAAAATTCTTGTTAAACTTTAAATCCTTATTTATTTATTTAATTTTTTATTTTGTAATTATCATCCAAATATATTCATGTGTGTATTCATGTATGTACTCGTGTGCGTACGCGGAGGAGTCTCCGCGTAAGCGCAAACTTACCCTTTCAAACAAAAATTTGCGCGTACGCGCAACTTAGGTGTTCCGCGTACGCGCAAACTAAATTATCCCGCGTGCGCGCAAACCTAGGTACTCCGCGTGTGCGCAAAAACTTTAGATCTCCGCGTGCGCGCAAAACTCTAGATCTCCGCGTGCGCGCAAAAACTTTGAATACGTTGCGATAAATGCATCAATTATTGTCCTTCTAAACATTAAAATTGTGATTAAAAAAACTTCCTAACTCTATAAAATTTATTTTTCACACACGGTGCAGAAAGTTCAAACTTTCTGATTTTTCCCAAACAGGAAGTTTGAACTCCTTGCTTTGAGTTGAAAAAAACATTACACTCGACGCTGAAAAGTATGAGCTAACCCTTAGCAAACCCTTGACACTTTCGCCTTTGGCTCAGGTTTTGAACACAAATTGTTTGAAAATTAGCTAAAAACCCAAAGAAGTGACCCAAATGTCTAGTCCTAGCGTGTCCTCCTCTCAGGGTTGGATAAGTTTTTTTGGATCATCGATTGCAGAAACTTTGGAAATCGCTTTCTGGTACCGAATGATGAGCAAAATCATCAATAATTTTTCTAAATGGTCCTTGAATTTAAATTGGTTGAGATCTTCTTTATATTGAATATTGAATAATTGGGATGTGTCTTGACTGAACAAATTATAGTATAGATTTGTAAAAGTATCTTTAATAGATTTTTGGAAAAACCTCGGCCAGGATTATTTTGGTCAATGTCCTCATTACAGGAATCACGATTACTGTTACTGCTTCAATAAGGTATGTTCAACAACGAATATTAATACCTAATAACAAAGTGGATTGTTGAAAAAAAATAAGATAAAAATTTTAAACGAAATTTACTGTGTACTACATTTAGATCAATGAGATAAATATTGACTACGTTATGCATTAATATTCGTTGTTGAACATGCCTTATTGAAGCAGTAAGTAGTAACAGTATCGTGATGCCTGTAAAAATAACATTGACCAAAATAATCGTGGCCGAGGTTTTTCCAAAAATACTTTTAAAAATCTATAATATAATTTGTTCGGTCGAAAATATCTTTCCTAGTCGACAGGTTAGATCAATAAGGTATATCCGTATATTATTGCACAGCATAGACGAGATTTATCTTATTGATCTAACCTGTCGACTTATCGTTTCTTCAAAAGTTCTTTGTTAAAATAAAAAAAATAAATAAAACTCAAGACAGATCCCGATCAATTCAATATTTAATATAAAGAAGATCTCAACCAACTTAAATTCAAATCCAAACTCAAAAAATTGAACAGGAATAATTTGTTACTAGAAGTACTTTTTAGCATTTTCTGAGGTTTGAAATATAAATTGTTCAGATTTATACTTTTTGAGTTAAGATTTGAAAATATTTTTCTCTTAAAGTTCATAAAGAGACAAAAACATGTGAGGATACACATGTCTAAGAGTGCAATGGGCTTTGAACAAAAATTGTTTGAAAATTATTTAAAAAACAAAAATAATTCAAATATTTTGTGTGGATAATCGAAAAAAGGACCATTTAGAAAAATTATTGATGATTTTGCTCATCATTCGGTGCCAGAAAGCAATTTCCAAAGTTTCTGCAATCAATGATCCAAAAAAACTTATCCAACCCTGACTGACTGACTGTATAAGGTTTTTATTTCGGCCATGGGGTATAACCCTATTTGGTCGCTTGACAAGTACATCGAGTGATACAAATATATGGTAACATGTTCGCATAAATAGATAATTAAATGCACTTAAAATTAGATTACAACGAAGTAAATAACAAAGATATAATATATAATAGCACGTTCTCGTAGGTAGAATAATAAATGCACTTGAAATAGTATATTATAGTACAGGTGCAGCATCATCACCGGGGCGGTTTTAAGGACCCAAGTACGTAGCGAAGCACAGCACGAGGTTCTTAATAAGCCCTGTTGACGTACTGCACTCGTACTATATACTATTTTATAGTTCGAGTCACCGAAAACACGCATCAAAGATTTGATTTTGTGTTTAGAGTGACCAGGGGTACTATAAATTAACTTACAACAAAGTGACTTATAGGGCAGGAAACAAAATTTATTAACTGGGTAAGTGTGGCAGGTGCAATAGTAAATCGAATCGAATCGTGGGATAATCCATTCACTAGAAAATATATGACGTTTTCCCGTGCGAGATCAATTCTATTGCCGTTTAATACATTTTTTTTCCCGCGCTATGTTAATTCTACTCCCATTCAATACGTTTTTTTCCCGTTTAATACATTTAACTTCCGCTCAAGTATTTTTTTCCCGTGCATTTATTTTCTTTCCCGTTTCATCACTTATTTTTCCGTGCAAATGTCCTTTTTCCCGTGAATTTGACCTAAAATTTCCCGTGCATTTGCTTTTTTTCCCGTGCTAATAAATTAGACCCTTTTCTAATAACCCCCCCCCCCATGTCCTTTTTTTACTTACGCCCCCATTTTTGATATATGTTATCAGTTTCTACCCACATCGCCAATTTTTGATACAAGTTATCAGCTATGTATCTATAGAAGAAATTTAAAAAGTAACTACGAAGCATTAAAAAAATTAACTTATATCCAAAGATAAAAGAGAGAACCCAAAAAGAATGTCAGCATTTTATTCGTACGTGATGTGATTGGTTGAAGAACAAAATTTAAAATTTGAATTTTTATTTTTAATTTTTATATTACAATTCAATTAAAACATCTAGAGAATAGATTTAATGAAAAAATAATTATGTAATCAAGTGTTCAAAATTATCCGATTATAATCATGAAAATAATAATTATTAGTATACAAACTGAAACAAAACCAATGAATCTATAACCACAAAAGTTTAAATGAATATGAACTCTGAACGTAGCGCAAAGGTAAAGGGTATATACATAGCTTATTGTCGATTAATTTAGATGAAGCTTCGACAAAACTTGTTTTAGATAATATAATACAATTGTGCGTGCGCTTCGCTTAGAGAGCTTCAAGGTTTGGCAAGAGGGTAGGTACATCGGTAGATTCAAAAGCGGGTAAGTGTTTACCTACAAAGGTTTGTACAGGATCGAAAACAATAGTATAAAAGATGTTAGTTTCAGGGTTAGATGTTGAGAAAAAAAAAAAAAAAAAAAGTACAACATACGTTCAAAGTTACAAATTGAAGTATGAAAATAATAACAAAGTGAAAGAGGCTACACATGGCTGGAAACTCGTGTCGTAAGATAAACTTCGATATTAATCAAGATAGGTTGATTGGGACAGACCTACGTAGAAAAAGCGTTGATAACAAATGTAAAAGGATGTAAGAAATATTTGTCAAAAAAGTTAAAGAGCTGTGTGGGCAAAATTGTATGAAGATGATTAGTTTCACGATTGCAATTACAAAAAAATTTGAGAAGAACAACAGAAAAGATAGTTTTCGCAAAGATGAGAACAAAGATTCAAATTTAGAGACCAACGCATGAAAAAAAGAAAAAACAACAGCAAACACCAAAATTTAAGCAAGTAGATTCATGTGAAAGGGATAGAAACAATATTAAGCAAAAATGTACATACAAGCGTAGGTTCAAAGTTACAAACGTAATGACAAGTCCAGGTACGGCAGTAGGTACAATGAAGTTACCACAGTAGTTATCAAGTTTGAAACAATGTTATGAGCAAGGTTTGTTATAGGGCTATTTAGAATAGTAAGTACAAGATGATAAAAAAGATTATACACAAGGCTAGATTCAGTGAGGAAAATTAAAAAAAATAAATAAATAAAGAACCAGAGTTATTATGGGAGTAAAAACAGATGTAGAAACAAATGCATGTGTAGAAGGTTCGGCGTTAGAAGCTTGAGTAAAAAATAGGTAGTAAGCACAAGATTATTAACATATGTAGGAAGTAAAAAAAATCAACAGACGTAGTAAAGAGAGTCGGAAAAAAATACTCAACAGACGTGGATAGTAGCAAGGTTATAAAGCAGGGAAGGTTAATAAATAAAAAGACGAAAATAAGTCGGTAAAAGCATAGAAACAGATGTTTAACAAAGGATTGAAATGAAAGTATGATCAAAGATTAGAACAAAGTATTCTTGGAATTAGAAATAAAAGCATGAAAAAAATTTAAACTACAGTTATCACCATGATAGAAATATATATATAAACATGAGCATATTCCTGGGTAAGAGCTTAGTTATAAAAAGCAGTAAGTGCAACGGTAAGAACAAGGGTAGTTACAAGGGTTTGGAGTAAGATGAAAGGTGAGAACAAAGGTAGGCACGAAATAAAATGCAGGTGTAGTCACAAGCTATAAAAGTAGAAACAATGGTATGTATCAGAGTAGGTACAGAGGTAGACACAAGAGTATGTGTATAAGCGTAGGTACAAGTGTAGATTCAAGCATAAAATTCTGGGGGGTTGGCGAGCGAAGCGAGCAGGGGGGTACCCCCCCTAGTAACTATATATATTGAAATTTAAACAAACTTAAGCCCTCCCAGTTCCTTCAGTTTTTATTTTTTCAAAAAAAGAAAAAAACAAGTGACGAGTATTTTTCGATGCTCTATCTATCTAAGCAATAAAATATTACAAATTTTAAAAAGTTGCCAACCATATTTTTGGGATAAAAGGAAATCTAATTTAGGGGAACAAATTCTTTCGTCGAATATCCAATTTAGATCCAAATCAGGGGATCAAAAAAATACAATATATAACTATATTTTGACCATGTTTTTAAGAATTTTAGATTTTCGATGATCCAATGTAAGGGATCCAATTGAAGGGATGAAAATAAAAACAGAAATTTAATATAGATTTGTTCAAAACCCTAACATCTCTTGTACCACCCTATCTACAACACAAATCCCAAACCAATCATGCAGCACTATGTGCTGCCATTACTGCCGAAATGAAGAACATCAGTGGCGTCTTATACATGATGACGAGTAGACGCAATCAAGACCTTCTAAGTTGCTTGTTTTTATAAGTAATAACTTATTTATTTTAGTGTACTGATTGCTACGTTACAACAGGCACAGATTAAACTGTAAATAATTAAAGTGTTATAAGTTCTTCACTTTATTAATATTATAGGACTTAATTTCAAACGAGGAGTTTTTTTATTGTGTTTCTTAAATTTTTTACCCTCAATCCTAAACAAGATTGAACTTTTGAGAAAATCGAGCGACTTAAGAAAAAATCTTTGCCATAGCAAAAAACTAGTAAAAAAGGATTTAAATGTGTCGCTTGAGACAACAGAAAACATTATTTCAGCACGTCAAAACTTCGAATACTATCAGACACAATGTCAAAGTTTTATCACTATTAGAAATTGAGTTTTGAAAACGATCCATAATTGCCTCACTTTAACCCATTCCTGCTCATAAAAAGCCAAAAGAGATATAAAAAAACTAATTATTGAAAAACTTGTCTCATAAAAAATGGGAAATAAGTATTTCTTCTTTTTTGAATTATCATTGTTTAAACATTATCTATTCAAACCAGAGTTGGCCAAGTATCCGAAGTTGAAATTTTGAATACTTTTGGGCTTTCGAAAAGAATCCGAATAAGTATCTTTGGATACAAGCTAAATTTCATGAAAGTATCTTTAGATACAAGATACATTTCAAAAGTATCCGAAATAGTATCTTCAGATACTTTTATTTTTTTGAAAAAGTATCTTCGAATAATTTTTAAACTTGAAAAGTATCCCAAATAAGTCTCTTTGAATACTTTTATAATCGAAATATATCCGAACATACTTTTTGTGTCATAAAAACTTTATACAGTTAAAAAATTAAACTTTTTTACTAATGAGTCCAATAGTCCAAATCAAATAAAAAAAAATAATAAAAAAAATAAAACTATTAAAAACGTGATCGGAAATTGTTGGGGACGTTCGAACGGATGCTAAGGATTATAAAAGGATTTAAAATACTTCATTGCATATATTTTTTTGCAAAACAAAAAAAAATTACTTTTTGAACCAACTCTTAAATTCAATCACCGTGCTTCGTTTCAATAATTTAGTCGCGTAACTTATTCACACGTTAATACAAGAGTTGTTGCGAGACAAATTTTTTGTTTAAACCAGTCTCAATTCAAAGTTTTTTATATCTTTATTTTATATCTGAATTTTATTATTTAAGAAATGATTTACAGATCAGTTTCAAAAAATCAAATGAGCTTAGGCTTAATACATTATTAGTTTTTACTCGATGAAAATTAATTTTTGAAAACCTTTTACCTGATGTTATTTTAAGAAATTTAGGAAACAATCTAACATTGAAAGATTTACCATAATAGAATATTAAGCACATACGTACATCTAAATAATAATAATATGTAATTTTATGTGTCTATTTAAAGTTTTTAACGTAAAATGAGTTATTACAGTTATGTTGTTGAAAATAAAATGAAAAAATAAATATACAAAAATTTAATTGAAATTATAAGCAACATGTTTTAAAAACCGTTAGGAAAGATAAATAAATAAATTTTTTTTTTAATATTAGGATGAATACTATTTGAGTCTAAATATTTTTTGTTAACTTTTAATATTTTAAAATTGAAAAAAAAGAAAAATGTAGATTATCAATTTGTATAATATATATAAAACAAGATAATAATAAAACACCACCCTCTCCATTAAAAAATCTTCTTTTTTCTTATGCCCATTAGTCTTATGAAAATAATTTTTTACACATTTTTTTAAATATAAAAAAAACTTTGAATTGAGATCGGTTTAAACAAAAAATTTGTCTCGCAACAACTCTTGTATAAGTTTATGGAAACACATTTACGTATTTAACAGAAGCTGATTGTAGCGAAGCACGGTGATTGAATTCAAGAGTTGGTTCAGAAAGTAATTTTTTTTTGTTTTGCAAAAAATTATATCGATGGTCCCAGCGAAGAAAAACCTAAGCAGAAAATCTGGAGATTTTAAATGACTAATGAGAGGATAAAATGAATTAAAAAATTTTTTTGAATCAGGAATCTCAATAAATCATTACTTATTAAATAAGATTTTTCAATTTTTTTCAATTTTTTAAATCATTTCAGCTGGGATTGTCGATATACAATGAAGTGTTTTAAATCCTTTTATAATCCTTAGCATCTGTTTGAGTGTCCCCAACAATTTCCGATCACGTTTTTAATAATTTTATTTTTTTTCTTATTATTATTTTTTTTTGGTTTTGGTTAATGGATTCATTAGTATAAAAAGTTAAATTTTTTAACTGTTTAAAATTTTTATGACACAAAAAGTATGTTCGGATATATTTCGATTATGAAAGTATCCGAAGATACTTTTTTCGGATACTTTTCAAGTTTAAAAAGTATCCGAAGATACTTTTTCAAAAAAAAAAGTATCTGAAGATACTTTTTCGGATACTTTTGAAATGTATCTTGTATCTGAAGATACTTTCATGAAATTTATCTTGTACCCGAAGATACTTTTTTCGAATACTTTTGAAATGTATCTTGTATCTCAAGATACTTTCATGAAATTTATCTTGTATTCGAAGATACTTTTTCGGGTACTTTTAAAAATTGTAAAGTATCCGAAATTTCTACTTCGGATACTTGGCCTTCTGATACAAACGAATTAGAACAAAATTTTAAATCCCGATATATTAATAAAAGCAATCGATTCTTTGACAAAAGCTAAAATCATCAACAAAATTTTTTGATCAAACGATTAGATCTTAAACACGCAAAAATATAGTTTTTTACAAGTGATCTCCGACTCTTGAGAGTGGATCTTTGGTGCGGCGCGTCAGAGATTACCAGTATAAAAAATTAATTTTTAACATATTTGAGAGCTCGTAGCAATAATCTAAGCGTCTGATCAAAAAATCGAGTAATTGATTTTCACCAAATGTTTTGTCAAAAAATCAGTTGCTTTTATTTGCTTAATCAAAATTAAAAAATTGTTCCTATTTGTTTAAATAAATAATGAATTAAAAAAAATGAAAAACGCGTATTTGCTATCTTTCTGAGACAGATTTTCCAACAATCAATTTTTGATATCTCTTTTGGTTTTCCCTTGGACAGTAATGGGTTAATATGTGCATCTGTATCCCAAAAAAGTTCTTTTCCTGCAGGTACTGAAAAAACAGTCGGAAGTTGGGTTAGGAGGAGACAGTTATCGCGGCGAGCGTAGTGAGACGCGATAGTCTGCTCCTGGCCCAAACTTTTCACTGTTTTTTAACAGTACCTGTGTAAACAATACTTTTTTTGCTACTAATTGCTACGCGGCTCATTTTAGAGTTCGGTCAACAAATATAAGTACACTGAGAGAAGGATTTGGTTCACGCAACCAAATTTGGTTGTGTGAACCAAGATTTGGTTATTTTTGGTTTCTCCCAAGTTTCGGTTCATGCGACCAATGATTTGGTTACAGGAACCAAATGTATAGATCACAGTCATGTCAAACAGTTCGCTGTTATAACCTCAAAAAAATTTTTGCGGTAATTCAGAAAATTACGAACTCACGAAAAATTTATTAAAATGATCGGTGCTATATTAGATTGAAAACGATTAGTAATTTGATTTAACTTCGTAGAGAAAAATAATTTTGTTATTTAGAGAAAACTCATATTTAAATAAGCTTGATTAATTCTTCGAAATTTATTGCTTAAATTTGAAATTAAAATATATTCTTATATACATTTAACAAGAATAAAGGTAACTGATTTAAGCAAATTATTACAACAATAAACAATAAAATAATACAATAATAAATAAAATTTGTTTTTAAAATAAAAAATAAAAGCTCGATTTTTACGCGTGGAGTGTGGACCAAACATTTGGTTCCCACAACCAAATTATCCGATTTCTTTTTCAACCAAATATATTTGGTTCCTTGAACCAAATCCTTCTCTCAGTGTATATTTTAATCAAAAACAACATTTAAAAGTAGCTAGTTTGACTTATGCCATATTTCACAACAGATCAACGATCTACTGCGCAGCTTCCTAACTATACACACTCATACTCATATGCTGCGCATGCGTTGTAATACATATATTGGTGCGTAGTCCGGTTCGTAAGATAAGAGATACCCATGATTTGTATACCTATAGATGTATGTCCGTGAAAAATGACACGCATGCGCATTGATAATGCGCATGTGTGACGTCAATCATAATCGGTTTCCTAAAGAATGACAGTTTGGCAAACAGTGTTGGTTTCAACGGTCAGACACATGGAACACATAAGTGTGCGTTGTTTGAAAGATCAAAAGAAGTGTGAGTACCGAAAAATACACAATGAAGCCAAATAAAGAAATAAATAAATGATTTTGATACCTGGTCCATTGTAAGCATTCTTTTTAAGAGATCAATAAACTCTCTTCTGTCAGCTTTTTCTGCTAATAGTTGACCCCCTTCTAAATCAGTAGGTACATTGACTTGGCCAATATCATCCAAACAATTAAAAATGTACTTTCTTGCTTCTTTGGATTTTATATTTGTTTCAGCTTCATGTTCTTCGGGAGTCTTAAGACGCCAAAACGGGTATGTACCTAAAAAAAAAAGTAATTTTATGAACAACTGAAACAAAAATTAGGCTCTAGTTTTAACCTAGAACATGAATATCCTCTATGTGTGATTCAATAGCAGGGAATGCAACTAAATAAGTTTTTAATAAACTTTTTCTGCTAATTCAATATATGATTATTATATATATTATAACCATACGCCCATCTATCAGCCAAATCGAAATATCAATAGTTTAGATAAAGATTCATTTAAATGCTACAAGCTGTCTTCACCTTAAATATACTACGGAAATTAGTTTTTTTACTTGTTTAAAGTTCACTTAGAAGGTGCACAAATGTTCTACCAGTCGCAATTTAATTAACCCTAAGGAGCCGTTACAAATTTAAATTACGTAATTCCTCATTTTCAAGAGACTTTTGAGAACTCATTTTGTTAAGTATTAATTAAATATTTAAATCGGCCGGCTCAATTATC
Organism: Encarsia formosa; assembly: GCA_038277355.1. Lineage (NCBI taxonomy): Eukaryota > Metazoa > Arthropoda > Insecta > Hymenoptera > Aphelinidae > Encarsia > Encarsia formosa. The sequence goes on from CM076184.1 coordinate 73,295,825, forward strand.
TCGCGTCGGTCACTTACCGGCTGGCTCACCGGCCAAGCGCCTCCTCGGCGGCTGCCTCGTACTCGGACTTCGATTGTAGGTTAACTCATGTCGGCTAGCATTGCACCTCGTGCAAACGTGACTCAAGCAAATTCAATAAAAATTTGCTGTAATACTCAAAGAAAAAGTAATGTGCGAGCGCGCGATTAATTACGGAGTGCTTTCACGTTATTTGGGCTCAACACGGGTAAAAATCAACTGCTTACTTGGATTCCATCATCCGGGTTTTTTCGGCTTGCTTTCACGCCTCGTATAAGGAAAAGAAGCATGGATTCAATAATAATCCGAATGCGAGCTCAAAGGGAAGTGATTAGTGAGTGCCAATAAATATAATATTGTGTTAACAAATTATTTGAAAATTATGCAAGAGTGGAAAATCACTGGCTCATCTCTCATGGTTTAAGCGCAAACGACCATAACCTCGCTACCGCCACAGGGTGAACGCGGTATTTTGGTTTGGCTTTTCCACAAGGTACTACTCGTCAAGCTCCTCTCAACGCTCAATTGGTTTACTCTCAAAAGGATCCACTCATCATTAACAATCACCCAAGGACTCTGCTCAACAATAAAGAAGTTTTATCATAACAACAGGCTCATTCATCAAGGTGTACATCAACTCAACTGAGTTGATTGCAACTCTTTATTATTGTAAATACTCAAATAAGGTGTACATAATTGTTTAACTCAACCCAGAAGGTCTGTAAATATTGTAAATAAATTCTCAATTGTATATAATAATAAAAAAGGTGTATTTTAATTACTCACTCCCCCAACTACACTCACTGAAATTATTTGGAGCTGAAAAGCTATCTCAATATTTAACACATTTTCATATATTTGAATAAATACATAAACATTATTGTGGTTTTTAGTTGTAGAAGGATACAAAACATGTTCACGATGTAAAATACCCAAATGCGATAGTCTTTTAATGTCAATGACTCGAATATAAAATTATTTACTTATAAAACATTGAATTTATAAGAAATTTTTTTTCAATCATTAAATATTAATTATAGTTAATCAGCTAAAGAAATCAATAATAAAATCAGTAGGGATGATGACGTTTTGAAAAAAAAAAATTTCTAAATGAACTAAATTTTTTATGAATTTAGAAATTTTAAAAATAATTTTTGAGCAAAATTAGTTTTTACACAAATTATTGAAAATCTTCGTTTTGAATTCACACCAAAACAGCATATCCGAGCAGACAAGCCTTCGTGACATCATGTTTATTACATAGATATATGCTAGCTGCTGCTAACAGTACGTGTCACTGTACAAAAATATTCAAATAATCTATAAATAATCTATAATAAATCAAACAGTCGATTATAAATGTTTCGTTTCTATGTTATGTGCTCTAGAACAAAATTAAACAGTGCGAAAAAAACGTTCGGGCCCTACGACCGAGTTTTCACAACGTCACTCCAGTGCTTAAGGAGGCTTGGCAGTTTTTTCAAAATCCATAAGTAAAAACCCAAAAAATTCCTTTAGATTCCTTGAAGTAAGACAAACAACTTTTCTATTTGACACAACGATGGTTGATGGACTCGTTTTCGATAAAAAAGTTTAGAAATTTTTTTTTCACATGCACTTTTATGGGAAAAAACATTAAAAAATTCCGCAAATGATCAAAATCCATTACTTTACGACGAATCAGGTGTCATTTTAAAAGTAAAAATTTGAAGATTATTTTAAAATTATTAAAATAGGGGATTATCGGACTAATTTTCAAGAAAAATTAAAAATAGCGGTCCATAACCTCCAAAACGTGCAATTTTTCATCTTTTTTACATACTAGTACCATCCACTGCGCTGCAAGCGCGCATAGGAAAAAAAAACAATGATTGTAACCCCAAAAGGCACTTTTCGAATATTTTAAAAACTTGTCCACCAATCAGCTCACGAATAAAATCTTACATTGAAAATCTCACCAAAATGGCGATAGCTCTCTTTTATAAAGGGATTTTATTTAATGTTTCGTTCTAATGTGTTTAAAAATGATAAACAATCTTTTACTAATCATAATAAATATAGAAGATAATTTTTTTCTTATTTTAAATTTTATGCGACCGCAAGGGCCCCTGCTAGGTACGACCCCTACGCTGACAAGCCTCCTTAAACACTACGTAATCCTACACAGTATGAAAATAACTATTACACAGTTTCTTTTATAAATAAATTAAGACAATTGTGGTACTAAGCAGCTCGAGGAGAATATTCACTATATTCGAACATTTATTATTGATCTGATCACTTTAATGTAAGTATTAAATCTGAAAGATTATTGATTAGTGTTTCATGATTGAAAATACATTTAAATTAAATCCAATAATTTATAAAAAATACTATAACCTCAAAATAATTAATTTTGAAGAGTACTTTCAACAAACTAACTGTTAAAATGTTGATCGATAAAGTTGTGTGTAATAAGAATCAAAATTGTTTTCCAGCTCAAAGAAGACATGCAGAACTTGACAAGATATGCTTTAATCGAAGCACCAACTCTTTTAAAATTAAATGTTGTGCCTCAGCTTTTTGATTATGATCCTAATCGAAAGTTAGCTCACTCTATTAAGGCAAGCAACGCAGTTAAAAAATCGGAAAAGTCAACGGTCATTAATGAAATTTTAAAAGAAATAGAGCAAGAAAATAAAATACAGAACCATCCAAATCCAAGAATATGTAAAAAAATAATAACGCTGTAAATAAAAGGTATGCTAAAAGTTTAACTTGAAATTTTGACAAAAACTAAAGCGTGCGATGTGAAGTGGATACTGACATTAGAACTACACCAATGTTTCCAGTAGAAATAAATTAAAAAATTAAAAGTAGTGAACACGAGAATCAAGCCATATCAAATAATTCAATCAATAATTATATAAAAAGAAAAATAACTGTTAATTCATCTGATCAACGTACAGTTTTTTTCCAAAAAATTTACCAAGAAAAAGAAAATATTGCAGAAAGAGAAAATTTCATTTTGACTGATGTCAGTGATAATCTTAAGAATAATTAAAAAAAAAAAAAAAAAGAATATTGTTACTTCTTTTGGAGATGATGAATATGCCAAAAAACATTTTAGAGACTCTCTCTCTCCCACCCTCCTTCCCTCCCTCCCTCCCTCTCTCTCTCTCTCTCTCTATCTCTCTCTCGGTAAGCAGCAGTCGAACTTCCTATTGCACTGTCTTTTTTTCTATTTTTCACACACTTTTTTTTCTCGCTGGTGTGGCGGAGTTTGGTCTTCCCGGTGGCTGTTCACCTCCAGTTCCTGTAGTCATTGTGGTTCTTCATCTGAGCAGCCCCAGACCCGGAAAACCTGTAAAATCTCAGCCACTGAAAACTTTGAGGTTAGATCTTTTCGTCGCAGACACAGCCACACCATTCGTCTTCCAGGATCATCCCACCAGCTCAGCACAAGCCAGAGAGCCATTGCTCCACGCCTGCACCTCGTCCAGTACCCGGTTGCCGCACCTCCTGGGTACTTCTTTTCCCCCAGGGTACGCTTCCAAGCAGCTTTCTGTCTTACCGACCTCACCAGCTCTGCCTCTACTTTGAGACTCTTGCGGCAGTCGGCGCTTCGCCGCAATCACGAGACCACGGCGCGTGTGCATCTACAGTGATAACTCGTGTGCTGCAAAACGTCAACATAAACAACATAAACACAAACACTCTGTAACCTGCTCGGTGAATGTTCCAAGTGCGCGTAAATAATCCAGACTTTTCATACTCTGGCAAGTATGTCACGGTATAGTTAACTCGGTTATGTCATCTCGCCGTTCATGTGCCTCCTGCCGAAAAGTTCTTCATCAGGGCCGAACACCAGACACAAAGTGCATTACCTGCTCAAAACCGCTTCACATCGAGTGCGGTTCTGCCGCGCACGCAAGTGACCCAGGCCAAATCTCGTGTCTCCACTGCAGCTCAAAAACTACCTCTCGCTCTCCTGCCCCAGCATTACCGTCCCACAAACGTCTCGCATCCAACAGATCCCCGCCCTCCCCCACTAGCGCCCATACTTCCAAGCAGCCACGCCCAGAGACCAGCCAAAGTCCCTCCTTGTCCCCCAGCACACCCCTTTCACCTTCGCTCTCTTGCAACCCCAACATGGGCTCGAATGAAATGAGTAAAGAGGAACGTGAACGGGCTGAGGCCAATGCCCCTGACTGGCAACGCGCCTTCCTCAAAGAATACCGAGCCGATAAGGACGAAGTTAAAAATCTCGTTTCTCAAGTCGCTGATGTCGCGCGTCAAGCCCACGGCATTACTCAGGCAATGGTTACAACTGATCCGTGTGAAATACGTATCACAGGACTCCCCGACGTGAAGGATCGCTCTCCACTCCAACTAGCTCTCCAAGTCCTGAAGTTTATTGGAATTCAAGATCCCAAAGGCCATGTACTCGACCATAGAGACTGGCCCATCAAACCCAGCTCTGTTAAACCTGCTCCTTGCCTGGTTGGAATCGTACTGGAACTCGCCGCCGCGAAAATACGAAACTCAGTCCTACGTAGAACAGGCAGACTCCGTGACAAAACAGCGGAAGAGGTCTTAGGCGTTGGCAGGAAAAACCGCATTTACATCAGTGCCTTATGGCCGAAGCCAATATACCTGCTGCTCCGCCAAGCTCGTGAAGCTGCAGACAAACTCAAATACGCCTCACCTGCAGTCGAGACCCTCATCGTCCACATGCGAGAAACAAGTCGCTCCACACTCATTCCGATATTCTCGGCCTCGGACCTCCAAGCACTCAAGTCGAGACAGACGTCTTTCCCTGACTCCAGAGAGGACTCCATGTCCGAAGACAACTCCAATTGACGTCGAACCGTTCAACCGAGGCCCCCTGACATCTCCAATTCGATCCGAGCTGTGCACATAAACATCAACAGATTAAACTCACCAAAAAATTTCGCACTTTTAGAGGCCGAAGCAAGCCGAAGGTTCCGCGATCTCATTGGCGTATGCGAGACCTTTTTGTCACCGGCAGAGCCCGACTCTCACCTCACCCTGGATGGCTTCAGCCTCACCCGAGTGGATCGTGTGGGAAAAGAAGGTGGTGGAGTAGGTCTGTACGCCAGAGACTACCTAACTGTAAAGCCCTTAGCACAGTCTAAAGGCGTTTTTGATAACACACCAGAATTTTTGATATGCGAAATAATAAACTCAAATTTGAAACTACTCTGTTGTGTTGTTTATCGCCGCTCTCACGCCAGCTATCCCACTCAATTTTTCAAGATTCTCTCCACCTACTTGCCTCGTTTTGACAATGTAATTGTTATGGGAGATTTTAACACTGACGTCTCGTCCACCAGCTACGACGCAAAACAGCTGCTCAGCTCAATTCGCACACATAACTTACACCTAGCCTCAGTTGAACCAACACATCACACCACCTGGCGTGATTCACATACCTGCCTCGACCTCTTCATGGTTAACAACTTCGATTAAATCTTGGATTTCCAGAAGTCATCTTCTCCGTTCTGCGCCGGCCACGACTTTATCGACATCACGCTCGAATTAAAGCGACCCGCCGTCATCTCCAAGGCCATCAAAACTAGGTGTCTCAACATGATTGATCACACGGTTCTGGCCTCTGCCCTCACTCAACTACCAGCTTCGTACTTCTCAACACAGCAGTTATCCAGTCAACTCATGGTCGATCATGCTGCATCCAGTTTCACACAATCCCTGCTATCCGCATTCGACACTGTCGTTCCAGTCAGGATCGTGAACATCTCCTCGAAGAAGAAACCGTGAGTTTCACGTCAAATCAGAGACCTCATGCGCACCAGGGATCGAGCTTACAAATACTTCAAATATACGACCTCAGCACTCGACCGCCTAACCTATGAGCATCTACGTTCTCGTGTCAGAAATCTCTTGGACTCAGCTAAAAACGACTAGATCAAAGACTCACTAGCAACTTGGCTGGCTTTCTACCCTCCGTCGACGTGAGTACCTGATCTGCACCGCAGCTTACAAGATCATTGCCACAGGTACGCCCACCTACCTGGAAAGTCACTTTCAGCGTCTCAACATCGACACTCACCAACTCAGAACTGGTCGAAACCCGCCCGAGATCTTGTATTACAAAACTCCTCGAACAGCAACGTGGCAAAGATCATTTTTGATTCAGGCTTCTGCTCTACTGTACTCTCTCCACATCACCAACTTCGACATGGACAACTTCAACACTTTTAAGCGAGCGACCAGAGATGCCCTGTACGCCAGAGACATCGTTGACTGGAACACGAGGATAGTGAACGAGGGTCTACTGTGCCCTCTTGTTCCCGCCCCCGCCGCCCATCATCTGCCTCAACAGCTAGTGTGATATAGTGAACTCGTGATATTGTGATACCGTGGTATGGTAAAAATCTCTGCTGTCAGACATTTCAACGTTAACTCATGTGTTACATATTACTACTATTTGAAACTCCATTGTAAAACATCTATTATTATCATAATTCACATATTATTACTTCTATCTTTCTTGTATATTAATTTAACCTGTACATGTATTACTTGGACACCAGACGAGGTTCTACCTCAAGGTGAAATAAACGAACTATCCATCTATCCATCTCTCTCTCTCTGCACGCGTATAATTTCACTCCGCACATTACCTCGTCATTCCTACGATTCTCATCGAATTTTTTCGAGTTGAGACTATTACAGAATACCTAGACTCCCGCTGGCTCAGGAAAAAGAGCACTAAACAGCACGGCTCTTATTATTATAGTCAGGGAGTCAAGAAAAAGTTTTTTTGATTTTTCAACAACACCATTGGCCCTGGATCGCCATTACTCTTGAAGCCAATACGCAACCACAGCCACATCACCACAATCGAGCAGCAGCTGAGCACCACCATGGCCAGCTCCGGAGCGCGTTAATAACAACCGCGCTGCCGTCTGCAACACTGCGACCCACATGCCAAGCCGAGCCTCGTGCCCATCGTACCAGTTACCGATCGAGAGATCTGCAGGTATTCAAGGCTATTCATTACTTTGTACCAGGTGCTCCCGCCTTTATCACCCAGACTGCATCGACCCAGATTCTAGCGGTGACTCGCGCGATTGTTCCGCATGCAAATCAGCCCCACCTGCCAAATATCCCCAGCGAACATCCTTGCTTCGCAAGTCATCGTTTTCACAGTTTACTACACCACCCAACAGCACCGTCGGTCGGGTTGCCGCTCCGCAGGGGCCCAATCTCGGAGCTTCCGTGTCTTCCACGACAAGCAGCTCTACTGATCCAGCTGCCTACTCGCAGGCTCCCCCAGCTCCATCCAGTGCTCCGACCAAGCGATTACCGACCTCGCCACCGACGGGTGCGGAGCAACCCAATAAGGTTTTTTGCCAGACGCTCAACCCACTCCCCTGTCGGCTCAGCCATGAGCAACCCCCCCGCGTTTCCAGCCTTGGCCCCTGATTGGGCCGTGTCTTATCCAATCAGCTAGTCGAGATTAAGACGGACATCGGCGCGCTAAATACAAAAATTGAAGGCTTTTCCCAACGCGTAAATAGGCTCGAGCAGAACCAAGAATTTTTGCTTAGTAAGACCATGGCTAATCAGTCTGCCCTTGCCCATGATGACACGTGTGAGATCCGCATATCTGGCATCCCCTAGGAACTGCGATTCTCTAGCCATCGAAAATGCCGTAAAAAAGGTCCTTACGGCCATGGACTGCTCACATACCATTAAATATATTTACCGCATGCGCATTTTTGAGCCGAAGACAAATGGTGGCAGCTCCATGGCCGCGCGCATGGTGGCTGTTCAATTCGATTCCCCCGTGGCCAGAACGGATGTGATTAGCTCAGGCCGTAAGCTGAAGAATGTCACTGCACAGTCCCTATTTGGAACTGGTGGCGACACCGGCATTTTTGTGAATAGGATCTTACCTCTTCACACCTACAAGCTGAGCGTTGCCGCACGTGCCCTGGTTCGAACCCAAAATTACCCTCCGCCCATTGTCAATCATACTGGCGTCTACATGCGCCACCGTATCGATGGCCCAGTGACTCCGGTTACTTTTGAGACGGAGCTACGTGACCTGCCTGCCAACCAACCCTCTCACAGCGGGACCGCCAATTGAGGGTCCCCGCGTGCATAAGCCCTTTTCTGCGCTCATGTCTCGGCCCTCCGTATGGGTCATGTCAACATAAATCGCCTACGCACACATTTGAGTGAACTTGAGGCGCACTTCGATTTGTTTAAATATGATTTACTGGCCATTACGGAGACTTTTCTCGATGATGCCATACCTGGCAGCCCCTTCAGTCTGCCAGGGATGGATATGTACCGTCATGACCGCAGGAATAAGACTGGTGGTAGTATCTGTCTTTATGTTCGCTCAGATTTCACCGTGACCAAGCTGGGCCAGTCAGATCCCTCCAACCACGATATCCCGCAATATATCATCTACCGCGTTCGCTCAACTTCATTTACCGTTATTTTTGCAATAGTTTATCGCCCCCCGGTACAGCTTTACCCATAGACTTTCTAAATAATCTCGCCCAATTCATTCCACTTCATACGCACGTCATAGTTACCGGTGATTTCAATATAAATATGCTAGTTCAAAACGACAACTTCACCCTATTTCGCCGCCATTTCAACAATAATCTTCTTCATCTCATTGATTCACCCCCCACCCACCATACACTTTGGCGTGATGGAACGTCGCATCACACCTGGCTAGATTTATTCCTGATCAAGGATCCCGACAGACTCGTTGAGTATCGTAAATCGACTACACCATTTACCGTAGGCCACGACCTCATCGAAATCGACTATTCACTCGCCACACCTCCTCCAGTCCCACAACACGTAACCTCGCGTAATCTAAAACGACTCAATCGAAATACAGTTTTTACTCACCTCGACACTGCTCTAACTCAGCTTATCACCTCATCCCCCAACCATGCTGATGCACTACTACCACGCGCCTACCTTCACACCGGCCTTCCGCCACCACCCGTCGATTTTTATGCCACGACAATCTCGAACACGATGAAGATTACTTTTGATGACCTTGCCCCACCCCGCTTATTCACTAGCTCACACAGGAAAAAACCCTGGGTTACTGCCGACATACGACAGCTTATAAACCAACGCACCCGACTTTTTCGCATTGCCCGTCGCCTACCAACATAAATCACCGCGCGAAATACTGCCACTTACCGTACCATACGTAACGAAGTTTGTAACCGCCTCGCCACGGCCAAGAATAATTTCATTGCTATCCGGATATCTAACGAGACCTCCGTCTCAGGGAAGTGGCGCGAACTTCGCAAACGTGGCCTCAGTTCACAAACTTCGAATACACCCTTTAAGCACTTCACGCTAGACACGCTTAACACACATTTTGCATCTGTGTGTAACGCCTCATCTGCTTCAGCTGACTGCGACATCGAAGCAGTCGTTAGTCACCCAGTTCCGACTGACGTGCCGGCTTTTGACTTTCACCCCGTTACGCCGGAAGTTGTGAGCAAGGCCCTCGCCACTTGCACATCCATCAGCATTGGTGCTGATGGTATCTCAGCTGACATGCTGAGGCTGTTTTCACCCATCATCTTGCCCTACCTCACATCACTAATTAACAACTCGCTCGAAACCGGGGTCTTTCCCACTGAGTGGAAGAGGGCCCCCGTGGTGCCACTCCTAAAAACACCCCAACTTAAGTCCCCATGAGTCAAAATTTCTGAAATCGGACAGAAAAACAAAACTTTCGAAATTCGATAGCCTTTGCACACAAAAGTCAATAGTTATGCTTTAAAAAAAATCCAGTAAAGTTTTTTTTTTTAAATAATAATTTTTCTAAAAGTTATAAACAAATAAACTTTTGGGTGACTATTTTTTTAAATCGCCATTTCTAGAGAACTATTGAATAAAACTTTACAAAATTTTAACAACGACTTCACAAATATGTAAAGTATTGAATGATAAATAAATTTAAAAAAAAAATTTAATTTGTTTATAAAAAATTAATTTTTTAATAAAAAATTGAAAATTTAATAAACTTCTCATATGGGTAGGGCAAAATTTTTTCAACGATATTGTTCCTTAAAGTGTTATCTAGAAGTACGTGAAAAAAAAAATTTGGTAATATTCATAAGAACAAAAGTTGCGAATTTTTAAAGACCGCAAAACGAGCGCTGCGACGAGCGCGGCGAGGTGACGGAGCCACGGCGCGCACTGAGGTAATTTTTCGGTAACTACAGAAAAGTAATTATATAAAAAAGGGACGTGCTAGAAACATGCGGTTTGTTGGAAATTGAAGAAAAGGGATGAAACTATTTGGGAAAAGTCAAAAAATGCATGATATTTTCTTATTTCGTGGTTAAAATCAATTTTGAAAAAAAGGTTATGTTTGACAATAATGCTATCGGCTTGATAACTATCCTAGATACTTTTTATGAGTTTTTCCAGATTATTTTAATCATATTTCGTCATTATTTAACTTATAATTATTTTTCTAATATCTAAACTCTTAATTATTTAAAAAAATCCATGAATTTCACAAATCAATAAGTATTATGAAAACTGAAAGAATTATTTCCATTAATAGACTTTTTTTGCTGAGAATTCATCATTAAATTGAATAATATTAATTATATTTACTTGATAAAATATCAATAGAACCAATAAAACTAAAAGATAAGAATTTTAGATCACACAGAGACAATATTTTATCATCTCGTGAGTAACAAAAAAAAAAAAAAAAAAAATGAATAAGAAAGGAAAAAATGACAGTAAGATTAAGTATACTAGTATAGATTAAATATTCATACGTTTTTTTAGTTATGAAAAAAAAACGTATGAAATATGATATATGAAATATGATTAAAATAATCTGGAAAAACTCATAAAAAGTATCTAGGATAGTTATCAAGCCGATAGCATTATTGTCAAACATAACCTTTTTTTCAAAATTGATTTTAACCACGAAATAAGAAAATATCATGCATTTTTTGACTTTTCCCAAATAGTTTCATCGCTTTTCTTCAATTTCCACCAAACCGTATGTTTCTAGCACGTCCCTTTTTTATATAATTACTTTTCTGTAGTTACCGAAAAATTACCTCAGTGCGCGCCGTGGCTCCGTCACCTCGCCGCGCTCGTTTTGCGGTCTTTAAAAATTCGCAACTTTTGTTCTTATGAATATTACCAAAATTTTTTTTCACGTTCTTCCAGATAACACTTTAAGGAACAATATCGTTGAAAAAATTTTGCCCTACCCATATGAGAAGTTTATTAAATTTTCAATTTTTTAATAAAAAATTAATTTTTTATAAACAAATTAAATTTTTTTTTTAAATTTATTTATGATTCAATACTTTACATATTTGTGAAGTCGTTGTTAAAATTTTGTAAAGTTTTATTCAATAGTTCTCTAGAAATGGCGATTTAAAAAAATAGTCACCCAAAAGTTTATTTGTTTATAACTTTTAGAAAAATTATTATTTAAAAAAAAAACTTTACTGGATTTTTTTTAAAGCATAACTCTTGACTTTTGTGTGCAAAGGCTATCGAATTTCGAAAGTTTTGTTCTTCTGTCCGATTTCAGAAATTTTGACTCCATCGGACACGAAGCCCATTGCGCTTTTATGCACTGCCTCCAAACTCATCAAACGAGTTGTACACGAACAGTTAATGTTCCACCTCACCACCCACGATCTCCTTGATCCACGCCAGTCTGGTTTCCACCCTGACTATTCCACTCAGACCGACTTCCTGGGCATCCTAGAGGACGTCTGCGAGGGGATTGAGAAAAAGAGACTCACGGGAATGCTTGCCTTCGATTTTTCCAAGGCCTTCGACACTCTCCCTCATTCGCGCCTCCTTGAGAAAATTCTCCAGGTCGGTTGCTCGGACAAAGTGATCAAATGGTTTGGTAGCTACGTCAGTGGCAACACGCAGGCCATCAACTTCGGAGATGGCCAACATTCGGACTGGCTGCCTCTCTCAACTGGGGTACCCCAGGGTAGCGTCTTGGGGCCTCTGCTTTTTTCCATCTTCGTGCTTGACCTGCCGCGAGTGCTCACACACTCTCGGCACGCGTTCTACGCCGACGATCTTCGGATCTACCGTAAGGCGCTCCCTACTGCTGTATACTGATGTATACTACTATACCCTACTAATGTATACTGATTCACCTTGTTATCACTCTGCGTGAGTAAACTGAGATGTAAATCTTGCAACTAGTCTATATGCCTTTTATACGTGCACAATATTTAAAATATGTAATATGCCACCATGTACTTTCAAACGCAGCCACATAGGATCATACCCTTGGTCGAAATAAAAATTTTATTCAATCAATCAATCAATCAATCTCTCTCTTCATCGTCCTCCACTGCATACAGTTGGAAACAAACTCTTGGAGGATATCAAGCTACACTTGATATCCTCGTTCCAGAAACTGAGTCCAGCGATTTTACGTATAGAGACTTTAAATCAGTCGACCCCATGGATCTGAATGATTTCTTGGCTAGATGTGACTGGTCAGCTTTCTCGTGTGGTTCGGCTTCTCTAGATGTGAGATTGAACTGTTTGGTGGTAAACCTACGCCTAGCTCTTGAAGCTTCTGCCCCACTTAAGACCGTCATCCACGGGAAAAATAAGCACCCTTGGTTTACCTCCTACCGATCTCTTATAACTGAGAGAGGCCGGCTTTACAGGCGTTACAAGCGCTCGAAGTTTGAGTCAGAGCTTGATCTATATAGACTGGCCCGAGATTATGCCCATGAGCAGATTGAAACGGCTAGGCTAAATTTTTACTGGAATCGTAATCGTATCAAGGACCTGAGTGACCCTCGTCAGATCTGGAAGGAGCTACGTCATCTCGGAATTTCCCCCAAGTCTAACACCAACCTTGCTGGCTTCACTGCGGACGAACTCAATGCTCATTTTGCGTCGGTGTCATCTGATGCTACGGTTCCAGAACTTTAACGCTCCTTTCATGGTCAAGATGGTGAGGATCACGTGGGTGGCTTTGAATTCTCTGCTATAACCGTTGAGGATATTGTGCGTGCTATCAATAGTTCTACATCACAGGCGGTGGGCATCGACCATCTTCCACAAAGCTTTATCAAGTCCTCTCTGCCAACTGTTAGTGCATACATTTGTATGGAATTGAATGCTGGCAAGACGAAGGCTATGATTTTTGGCACCCCATTCTATGTAAATAAATTCAGGGATATGGACATCAACTGCTTGCACTTCGGACGTTTATGCGTCCCATTTGTCCCGTCTGCGCGTAGTCTGGGTGTCATGCTTGACTCCAAATTGGACTGAAAAGAGTACGTGGACTACATCTTTAAGCGCGCTCACTCACTTATGTATAGATTATACCATTTTCGACGCAACACCACACTCAATTTACGAACACATTTGATTCAGTCATTACTCTTCCCCATTGTAGACTACTGCTCCCTTGTCTACTGTGATATCTCTGCTGAGTTGAATCTTAAAATTCAGCGCATAATGAATAGGAGCATTAGATACATCTACGGAGTCCGCCACATACTTGTGGAATAGTTTACCCGCCAACATCCGTTCGGCCCCATCCTTTTCTAGTTTCAAACGTCTCATTTACACTTTTATTTTTGCGGCAGAGGGTGAGGAGCAGCTGCCTGAGCACTCACCTGGACCATAACATCAACTACCAGTTAGTGCTAAAGTATAATTTTTTTTTTTTTTTACTATCAATGAGACTGTTTCAAATCTATTTCAACTGTTATTTTCTTATGTAACTTATTATTTTTATTATTGTTATTATTTTTGTTAATTCTTTATGTAATTTATTTATTTTTTCTTTTTCTATTCATTGTAATATCTGATTATATCTGCTATTGTTTAACTTAAATGTTCTTGTACAACATAGTCTACAGTAAATAAATCTATCAAATCAAATCAAATCAAATCTCTTAACGACAAAAATGTGATTTTTTGATGAGTTGTTTAAAAGTTTAAAGGGAGGGTGATAAGCGAATATGAGAGGGCAGGGCATTCCAGAGATATGTAGTTGACGCTCTATGAAGCACCCATGACAACACCCATGTATTAATAGAATTTTTATTGTTTTTTTTTTAAATCTATTGCTTTTGACCTACCAAATCCAAAATAATCTATGTGATTTTATATCGCAAACGCTTATTTTTTTAAAATAAATAATTAATTTCGGGGTCGTCACCCAATTTCGAAGTAGCGAAAAATGATCTTATCATAATTTTTTTTCTCAATCGATTGCAGAAGCCTAACGCAAACAGTACCCGAAGGAAAAATTGAAAGAAGTTAATTATTTTTGACAATAAATTGATTTAAAAATAGCAACCGCTTTTGGGTCATTTTTGATCGACGGCTGGGCGATCTGCGCCCTATTTTGAAAGTGAGAGAGTGAGAGAGTCTCACCTTGAGTGAAACAGCTTTTGAGTGTTGACTGTTGACTCGTCCTTGCAAACTTATTTTTTAACTGGAATGAAGCAAGTAGTTATTCATCCAAATAAGTTAGTAATTTGCTCTTCTAATTTAAATTGTTATTTTTTTCTTTCTCAATTTTTGTTTTTAAAAATTCATCTTTCGTTAGAAGATGATAATATTTTAACGAAAAAAAAAAATCTTTTTTCTGCTTCCTTTCAAATTGAAAGGCAGTTAAAAGTACTTACTGTGCTCTCCACATACAAGTTACGACCTTTGTAATAATTTAAGCAGGTAGTTCTATCTGTGATTTTATAATTTTTTTTAACGTTCAAACAGTGTGGAAGGCTTAAGTTGTGCACTTACATACCTCACACGTATGATGGTATAATTTGATAGTGATGATTCGATTAAGGTAGTTACCTATAGCGCATATAGCTATCAAAAATATAGTTATAGACGCTCCGTTGCCCCCACTCCAACGCCACGCGCCGCCGCCGCCACCACTGCTCTAAAGCCTACCAAAATCATGCACTTTTTATTCTTTTTGGTTATTTATCTCAGAAGTTAATACCGCTTCCTTATACTATTCTTTGCACCTCATGATTCCTTTAATGTTTTCCTACAGAAAAACCAGTTAAAAAAAAAAATTTTAAGAAAATTAAATTCGCAATCCACTAATAACCTCCAAATTTGTACGATTTTACGCGCTCAGTATAGGAATCACGTGTAAAAAGTTGAAACTTCTGAGCTTAATATCTCAAAATTTAGCCCCGCTTGGGGGTATTTGAAAAATACCAACGTGTAAAGAACACAAAAAACTAACTCTGTGCAGAGTTAGAAAACTTTTTTAATAAACACTAAAACTGTAGGTAACTACCTTAACTTGGTCACCAGGTACCACGAAGGTGACTTCAAATGATCCTTAGACTCTTACAAAATTTTTGTTACTGCAAGGACGAGTCAACAGTCGACACTTAATAGCTGTCTCACTCTAGCCTCTCTCCGGTCTTTGCTCCAAATAGTGCACATGCGCTGATCGGCTAGTCGTCAATCAGAAATGACCCAAAAGCGGTTGCTACACGGTAAAAAATTTAGGTTAGTGGCTGAACTATACTGTGCTGCCGCTGATTCAGAGGTGTGAGTCAGCAGGCGAACTAGTCCTAACTCTGGCCACTCAGCGAACAACTCTGGTCGCTGAGCGGCCAGAGCTGCTGTTCAGCACACGAAACGAATCTGCTATAGCCACGTGGGGCTCTAATCGACAAATAATTGTTACCTTGATAGAATGCTTAGTGATTTTAATTTTAATAATAGTATTATAGTTCATAGTTCATGTATACATTTTTTTCTTCTTATGAATTTTATTATGTTATGAATATATAATATATTTTCAATATAAATAATAAATATATTAGACAGTAACATTTATTTAGAAAATATAATTATATATTTTTAATCCAAAATTGGTTTTTGTTAAATATTTGAAAATCATTTTTAGAGGTTATTATTTAAATTTTATACATGAAACAATAAATAAAATTCAACACAGATTTTCCGACGCAGATGCATATTGTCACGTCTTGACGTGGCATCAGACTCTGCATCGGGTCATACACGCGCCAGATCGTATGTGATAAAAGTCACGTAGGTCTATCGATTAGTCTAAGGACATGCGTGATCTTCCGAAAAATATGTATTTTAAGGAAAAGATTGACAATCCCTCCCCATACATCTCATTATGCAAATTCTGACATCCGTTGTTCCCCTTCTGCGGGTATATAAACGGGATGAAAATGCGGACAAGGGAGCAGAAGAACAGAAGATTCCCGCACGACAAGGGTGGATTGCTGGCGTCGATCAACTTCCAATTCCCGATCCTCGAGTTTAATAAATCTAAGTTAAGTCGGTTTTTCCCTTTACCCCGAGTGACAGTCTCTTGTGTACCCAACGTTTAGTTTATTAAAGTACAGTTTGCTCAAAACATCTTGTTTCTTTTCAAAACCCTTCGCCGGAGTTCCTGATCCAGACAAGGTAATACTTCACATTTATTGATGTAACTTCTTTTAGAATTATTCAAGCCTCTGGTCAATTGGCGCAAGCCAAAACCTAAAAACACGGTCAAGAGCCAGGGCCTCTCTTTCAATGCTAATACAGTGTTGTTTACTATACATTTTTATAATTTTCTTAATTTTATTTTACACGTCCCTAGTAGAACGTGACAATATGATATGTTTTATAGGTTGGCGTATGACCCGTTGAGCCAACGACAGGTCCAGTCGAGTCGTTGCCGCTCAGCGACCAGAATTGAGCGGCCGTACAGCTGTTTAGTACACGACTTTAATTCAGTTCATCCACTAACCAACTGGCGCGTTCATCGACCAAAAGTTTTTACCGTGTACTATTTAATTCAATTTATTATTAAAAATAATTAACTTTTTCCAATTTTTCCTACAAGTTCTGTTTTCGTTAGGCTTCCGCAATCGATTGAAAAAAATTGATATGATTAGATCATTTTTCGCTGTATTAACCGGATTAAAAAATTGGGCAGTGACCCCAAAATTGATTATTTATTTAAAAAAAAATAAATAAATAAGCGTTTGCGATGAAAAACCACAAAGATTGTTTTTGATTTGGGAGGTCAAACGCAATGGATCTTCCAAAAAATTAATATAAAATCTATTACATGGGTGCTGGCTTAATGAAGCTTGCAGTTGATATATGAAATGAGTCTCAAAGGTAATTCGTGATCAAGTTGGGAGCTAATAGTACATCCGGATTCTCCCCCCTTACTGGTCGCAAGCTGAACTTTTTCATAAAAACGTTTGATAAATAAGGCGGGATTCCTTTTTCCAAAATCCAATACATCAAGCAGGCAGCAAAGTAGTGTCTGCGACCAGTGACTCTAAGTTAGCCCAGCTCATGCCTTAAAGGAGTGATGTGATCATACTTCCTGATTCCAAAGATGTATTTTATCTCACGTTGAGCACTCGTTGAAGCCCAAGCTCCTGTTCACTCTAGATATTACAAAGAGACGAGTGTTTTAGTTGCGAATTTATCAAACTAAATTAGTTTTAATTATGAAAATTGATTTTTATTATTTTAAAATAATTTTGATGAATGTAAAATTTTTTATAGATTTTAGAATTCGAGATAAATATTTTTGTAAATGATTATTTGTAATTTATTTACCTGACGAAGATTATGACAAACGTTATGAAAAACTTGGTGGCATAAAAATGTTCAAATCGAGTGTTAGTTCAGTCGCATCGTTGGCTCACTCGGTTGATGCTTACACCTTAGCCAGCTGATACAACGCGCGGCGCCGAGTGTCGCCAGATCGATTCCCCGCGCGCTCGAATTTTCCTTAGTGTTCCGTCGGGGCGCTTGGTCTGCTTGGTTCCTATGGTCCGCAAGTACGGTGTGTAAAGTCCAATACTTTAACAAATATTTGGGCAAAAACACCTGCGCATCTTGCATCGCTATGCTCCGCTCGATTCAAGGAATGCATCACCATACTTCGTGCGATGCATAAAAGGCACGACCGGCCGGTTCGCATTCGACGGTGTATGAAGTTTGGTATTGATAAAATTTATCTTCACAATTAACTATGTTTTATGTTTGCTTCTATTTAATAATCAAGAATTATTTTTTTTAAAGGTTACTTCAACATGATTTCATAACTTAAATATTATTTAATTTTTTATTTTTTATTTATAAGCTGTATCGAAGTCAAAAAAATTGAATCCACTCTAATATATTTTTTCAAAGTAAAATTATTAGAGTAATTACATTATTCAGGATAAATTAATCAATATCTCCACTTTATTGATTATACTAGAAACAATAATAATAATAATAATAATAATAATAATAATAAGAAAAAATTTAAATAAAGTTTCTGCTTTTGCTGTTTCGAGGGTGTTCTGGTCTGTTTCGACTTGCGAGTTCGACTTCGAGATATCGACGCTCAGATCGGACAGCTGTTGTTGTTGATAGAGGTATTTTAGTAGTGTTATAGTAATACTAACAGGATTATAGTAATACTAATTAAATAGTCATTACTTTTTGAAGTGAGTGCTATGAAAGTGTACTTGATTTGGTGTACTCAAAACTCAATTGAAGTGATTATTATAAAAAGTTCTAATCTTTTCAATGACTGGTTATATTTTTTCAAATCAGTTTATGTACCTCCACATGTAAATTTTACATAATTGCATTATGCAATTTAATCTTTAAGTTTTGATGCTAATCTTATACTCAGTGCTAGAGCTGTTGTTAGTCATAAAGATTCTAACAGTACATGAGTATATTGTAGATTGCAACCAGAAGAAATTAAAATAAATTAAAATTACTGCTTAAAATTAGGGTGAATGTTCAAGTAAAAAGGATATTAGTGGATGCTCACCACATATTACGGACGTTGCCTCGTGAAATAAAATCCATAAGAATCGTTTGAAAATTATTGCAATCTTTTAGTTTGGGCTTCAGGAATAACGTGTCAAAATTTCAAGAGGATTTACAATACAGTTGTTGAGAAATTTTAATTCAAAATTGGGCTAAAATCGCTCTAAATCGGGTGATTTAACATAGGCTCTTATGGGAAAACCATGCTGTTTTCATTTTGCTGTAGTTTTCGAACCAGGTTGGCAATCATCTTGAAATTTGGATATGTCATTCCTAGAGCCTTAAAGAACAAATTGCTATGTTTTTGGAAAACTTCTTATGGATTTTTAAACAATTTCGGCATCGTTTTGTTATTAAAAAATCAGTAAAAACTTTGCTGATTTTTCCTTATTTTTAAAAAAGTTTTCTAGACTTTTGATTCACACTGTTAAAAACTTGAAGTCTTTAGTAATACTATGTTAAAATTTCAGAAAGTTTTATTAATTCAGTCTCGAGTACCAACGAGTTGAAAATAAAATAATTTTGTTAATCGACCGGGTAGACTCGAGGCGAATGTCAGCTGTTCCCGTGCCTAACCTATGGGCGGCTTTCTCCACTACTGCCGCGACGAGGCAACGTCCTTAAGTTGTGAGGTTAGTCTCCATAAATGGAATCAGACTGTTGGTAGAAGCTGGCATTGCCATCAACATTGATAATCACATCAGACTCACTTTATCAATGAGCTCCCTTAAAAAGAATTTTCAAGTATTCAATTGGTTGTAGTGAATTTTTTCATGCAAAGATTTCCTTGGTACCGAACAAATCCACTAACTCTATTGATGCATTGGAAGAGGAATTTGAAGTTACTGTTATGTGCACCCACAAGAATTTATCCAACTGTTTTGAAAAAAAAAAGAAGTGTTTTTTGCAAAAAACTTATTTATCATGGAGATGAAGATTGAAGAGTGAATATCAAAAAGCAAGAATGGAGAGTAAAGATCAAAATATAGAATCAAGACTGAAGAGTAAAAATCAATATTCAGTTGCATTCGCCTTTTTCATCCGGTTCAGTGGAAAGTTTGTATTTAAGTGCATACTTTGCATGTGCTCTTAACTTGAGACGAGTCTTTAAGAAGAATGTAAAAAAATTAAAAACCTAATTTTGAGCGATACAGCTGGTAGCTTTATTGGATACTTGTTTTATTTTAGAAAATTTTTTTCACAAAATTTGTGGAAAAGTGTACTTTTTCAAAAACAATGGTCAAGAAACTTCAATTATGGAACTGATAATAGGAGCAATAGATAGATTTTTCCTGACATCAATGGAACTGCTTGATACCTCAAAATTTATACTTCAGATGATCAATGTTAATATGGCATAATAAACTTTAAGAAGAAGAATTAAGAAAATTCAGTTATTCTTGACACACACTCGTCTTCTTCTTCGTCGCCGGGTAATTCTTCTATTTTGCCTATTAGATTATGAATTGTGTTTACAATTTTTCATCCACTTTGTCATCAAACTGATTTATGCTTTCTAAGCTATCAATTGCAATATCAGGTTGGACATAAAACTCTTTTAATAGACTTCGCGGTTTTCCATGAAAGTAATTGGGTTTAGAGTTTTTTGAAGTCTTTGATACGGTCTTTGTTCTCACCAAATAGTTTGACAAGTTCCTCATCGGATACATTATCAGAAACACTTGAACTTGATTCTTGTTGTTGATTTCTTTCAGGGCCGACTGGCAGATCCTCAACACTCACATCAGACCAAAAATTTTTCCTAGGTTGCGCATTACTTGACGAATACAACTGCGTACTCTCTGATTGAAGTATTTTCTAGCGCTTCCATGATGATGGCATGATCTCTGAAGGGAAGTTTTTCCATTTGTGCTACCTTGGAGTACGATAGGGCAGAACGGTCAGTTTGAGACAGCTGATTGGCATCTGCTGGTTCGGAATAAACGGTCGAGGGAGAGGTTACTGGAGTAACTTTACTCGTTAGCGGTGCTGCATTTTTTCGGAGTACAGCCTCCAAGTTCTCAGTCTGCATCACTGCAACTAAAGGTGTGCCAATGGCACTTACTACAAAGGAGTATACGCGATAACGCACATTTGAGTATAACGGCTTTTTGCTTTTCTACAATGGTAAAACGTTGATGTATAGACCGACGTCATCAGCTAGCTGAAACATCTGAACAAACTTTGGGATCTTTTTCTTCAAACCAATAGCGTACGCGAAGTAAAAAGCGGAACTCATTACTCCTCCTTTAGGAACGCCTTTATAAGAATATTGTGGACGATATAAATTGTACTTGGTAAAGATGGCTTGCTGGAACGTGATATATTGAACAAAGTACAGGATAGTATCAGACAACCCTATTTCTGCTAATTTATTTATTAAAATCTGTGGTTGCAAATTATCAAATGCACCCTGCACATCAAGAAAGCCTGCAAGAGTATTCTTGTTCTTTTTAAACTCATCCTTTACGTATAAAGTCAAATTAGTAAGATTATCCAAACAAGATCGACCTTTCTTGAATCCAGACTGCTCCATGGGGAAAATGTTATTGTGTTTACAAAATTATTGTACTTTGCCTTTAATCATGAGTTTGTAAATTTTACACAAACAGGATGTAAAATCAATTGGACGAAGACCAGCTCCATCTGGTTTTCTCACAAAATGTACAAAGGAATCCTGCTAACGTAGTGGGTATTCTCTGCATCCATGCATCTGATTATAAATATCCAGAAGTTAAAGCCTGTATTTAAAAGGTAATTGAAAAACGGTGAAGTAATCGATCGCATCCAAGCCACAACCAGAAAGTTTATTCCTGGATTCGATTGCTGAAATAAGTTCACAGAAACTGAATATATCATAAAAAAATGGATCTTGCTTTTCTCGATAATTCTGACGTGGGTTGATAGAGGGATCTGGAACATGATGAGGAGCTATTTTTTCAAGGATGACTTCAGCTTGTAACCTAAAAGTAGATTTATCATGAGTAGAAATAGAAGTTTTAACCCATTTATTTTTAAAAATTTTGGTTTCGCTCCAAACGTAGGATGCGTTTTTCTGAATCAATCGTTTTGGCAAATTCATTGTAGTAGTTTCTTTTTTTTTTCTCTAAGATAGCATGTAGTTGTCTCAGTGCTAGCACGGTGCGGACACTCAGTGGAATCACGTGACGGCACGGTGCTTACATTGTAGATGTCCACAGTGACGGCACTCTGATATCACTCCGTGCAAAAAACACCGAGTGGTGTCTTTGTGGCATAAAAGTGAATTGAATGTGGTAATTTAGTGGGTCTTGTGTGCAGCTTTTTGTAAATTATATATATATATATACTAGGGGGGTACCCCCCCGCTCGCTTCGCTCGCCACCCCCCCCCCCCCAGAATTTTATGCTTGAATCTACACTTGTATCTACACTTATACACATACCCCTGTGTCTACCTCTGTGCCTACTGTGATACATACCATTGTTTCTACTGTTATAGCTTGTGACTACACCTGCACCTTATTTTATGCCTACCTTTGTTCTTACCTTTCATCTTACTCCAAACCCTTTCTAACTCTAAGACTACTTTGTTCTTATCTTTGATCATAGTTTCATTTCTATCCTTGGTTAAACATCTGTTTCTATGCTTTTACGGACTTATTTTCGTCTTTTTATTTATTAACCTTCCGTGCTTCATAACCTTGCTACTATTCACGTCTCTTGAGTTTTTTTTCCGACTCCTTTTTTACGTCTGTTGACTTGTTTTTCTTCCTACATATGTTAATAATCTTGTGCTTACTACCTTTTTCCTTTACTTAAGCTTCTAACGCTGAACCTTCTACAAATGCATTTGTTTCTACATCTGTTTCTACTCCTATGCTAACTCTAGTTCTTTATTTTTTTTTATTTAAATTTTTTCCACTCCATCTGTCCTTGTGCATAATCTTTTTTTATCCTCTTGTGCTTACTATTGTAAATAACCTTTTAACAAACCTTGTTCATAACATTGTTTCGAATTTGATAACTACACTTGTAACTACAATGTACCTACTCCCGTATCTGGACTTGTCATTACGTTTGTAACTTTGAACCTACGCTTATATATACATTTTTGCTTAATATTGTTCCTATCTCTTTCACATGAATCTACTTGCTTCAATTTTGGTGTTTGCTGTTGTTTTTTCTTTTTTTCATGCTTTGGTTTCTAACTCTGAACCTTTGTTTTCATCTTTGTGAATACTATCGTTTCTATTGTTCTTTTTAAATATTTTTGTAATTACAATCGTGAAACTAATCTTCTTCATACACTTTTGCCCGCACAGTTCTTTAAATTTTTTGACAAATATTTCCTACATCCTTTTACATTTGTTATCAACATTTTTTCTACCTAGGTTTCTCCCAATTAACCTATCCTGATTAATGTCAAAGTTGACCTTACGAAACTAGTTTCCAGCCATGTGCAGCCGCTTTTACTTTGTTATTGTTTTTATACCTCAATTTGTAACTTTGAACGCATGTTGTTTTTATTCTTATGCCTACTTTCGTTTCTACCATATTTCTTTTTTATCTTCCTAGGACTGTTTTAAGCCTTGGAACTAATATCATTTCTACCCCTTACACAAAAAATGATATTTACAATACAGTATTTTCCAATATTAATTAAAATTTTTTTTACATTAAACTATTGAAAATTTTTAATTAAACTACAATAATACTTTTCAAGATTTTAACATTCCCTCAAACATAGTAAAGACCTTCAAAAACCAAATCCTAATAGTTTTTTTTTTAAATTCAAATAAATCTCTATAACCCGGCTCGTTGTTTAATTTTTTCTTCTTAGTATCTCTCTCGTACTTCCAATGGCTTTGGATCATTTCTCGTCCGTTAATTTTGATTTAACATGATATTTGCTCTGAAATTAAAAATTTATTTGATTAGTGTAATTATTTACTTAATGATTTTTCTAATTTAATGTATAAAATTTAATTAATAAAGATTCTAAGTTCAACCAAAACTTAAAAACAAATAAGTTTCAATTATACGAAAAGATTCTTTTTTGGCGCAAATACAGATTATTAGAGTATAGTATGAAATACTTAACAAAAAAACTTAAAAATAATCTGTGATTGAAAAAGTAAATTGGATGATATTTTTGCTTATTTTTAGAATCTTATAAAGATAAAGATAAAAAAAATATAGAATTACAACTTTAACTTTAATGTGATGGAATGATTCTTTCAAATATCAATATGCTTCTTGTTCTAAGACAAGACTTTAAAAACCTAAAAAAATTAGTTGATAAATTTAAACCAAAGAAGTCTATGATGTATAACTAATTAATTAATTACTAATATTTTTTTTATTTAAAATCACTTCAAGTTTCATTGATTTTACTTCCAATTCAATCTTAGAGTACAAATTAATGCGGCTTACAAAAAAAATAAATAAAACAAGTAAATTTAATGTTACAAAAAAACTTATGTTTTATTTAAACTAAGAATTTTTGAAAATTCATTCGTGGGCTGTGGAAGGTAAAGTTGGAGGAGAATCGAAAGATTCTCGATTCTTCCTCCCAACGCTATGGTTGGCGTGACTCTTATCTGTCTCTCACATTCGAGAGAATGCAGAAAAGAGATTTATTTATAAAAATATAATCATCTTACGATGAAAAATCGTTAAAAATCGAAATTTGAGAAAGAAAAAAATTCGACTCGAGAACCAGGATTTGAACCTGGGACCTTCCGATTGCCGGTCGGATGCTCTACCAACTGAGCTATCCTTCGAGTCCACAGATCAAACACTAATTCGGAAGTCAAAGATCTTTCTCTCTCCAATCTTGATTTTTATAAGCTGCTATTCTGCCCGAGCAGTCAATATTAAATAACAGTCAATCTTTTTTTTTTTTTTTTTTTTTGAAATTCTTCAAATACCTTCAATAATTTCAATAAACTAAGAATTAATTTTTGAAAATTCATTCGCGGGCTGTGGAAGGTAAAGTTGGAGGAGAATCGAAAGATTCTCGATTCTTCCTCCCCACGCTATGGTTGGCGTGACTCTTATCTGTCTCTCAAATATAAAAATCAAGATTGGAGAGAGAAAGATCTTTGACTTCCGAATTAGTGTTTGATCTGTGGACTCGAAGGATAGCTCAGTTGGTAGAGCATCCGACCGGCAATCGGAAGGTCCCAGGTTCAAATCCTGGTTCTCGAGTCGAATTTTTTTCTTTCTCAAATTTTGATTTTTAACGATTTTTCATCGTAAGATGATTGTATTTTTATAAATAAATCTCTTTTCTGCATTCTCTCGAATTTGAGAGACAGATAAGAGTCACGCCAACCATAGCGTGGGGAGGAAGAATCGAGAATCTTTCGATTCTCCTCCAACTTTACCTTCCACAGCCCGCGAATGAATTTTTAAAAATTAATTCTTAGTTTATTGAAATTATTGAAGGTATTTAAAGAATTTCAAAAAAAAAAAAAAAAAAAAAAAAAAAAAAAAAAAAAAAAAAGATTGACTAATGTTTTATTTTTTCTAGTTGCCTCCAACATATTGCTAAAATTTAGTGAGTCTACAAGTACTATATTTTTTCAATTAACCAAATTCATTACAATAATTTAATAATTACAACATTGTTTAAATCTTGTTAGGCTCAATTTATTTTAAAATAAATTTAATTTGAATGATAGCAGATAGTAACCCTACAAATTGATTATGAAAATTTAGATTTTTAATTAGCAATATAAGCGTCAATAAAAGTTAAGTTGTAAAAATTTATAAAGATATTAAAATTCTATGATGAAGTTGCTAAATAAACTGGTAAAAACTTATTTAAAAATTATAACTATAGCTGAAAGATTACCATATTGAAATTTAAAATGAAAAAAACTTTAAATAAGTAAACACAGCCTTGTAAACATTAAATTAACGAAACTGTTTAACGAAAATACTCAAAAAATTAAAATAAATATAAATATTCTCCATGAAATATGAAAATTAGGTTCTTCTTTAATGGACATACTATTAAATAGTTTTAGAACAATTGTTTGGAAATAAAATGATTAAAAACTTGTTATTTTTCTTTAAAATTTGTTGTTTAGTTTGTGAAAAACATAATCTAGCCTTACTAGATTAATTATAGAAAAAGTTGTACATAAATTCCAAGTTGATTTAATGATATTTAGCCAAAATTTAATATTACAACAATATTTTAATTGAAAAAATCATTTAATCTTACATAATAAATGCTGATAACAACTCAGATGATCATACCTTATTTTACAGCTTCTGATGAAATTTTCATCTAAAAAAGCAATTAGTCTTTTAAGGTTACGCGCAAAATTTAATTTATATGATTAAAAAAATCAAATAAATAAATGTACCTAATGATTTGGTAATATTGGATGTAAATACCACCAAAAATAACATTATGTTCCTTGTTAAGACAAACTTTTATACTAAAATAACTCTTAGTATACACTAATTTCTCGGAAAGACTTATAGCTGTGAAGATAGAATTAGTACAGCGTGGTCGAGCTGACACGAAAAAAAGACGCTGTTTAGGTTATTGCACTCCGTATTTTAAAAGTGAATGAAATGCACTTTAAGTACACTTGATCCAAGTCAGTGTCAACACGCGCGAGCTTTAATTCGAAATAACCGAACTTTAGCAGCACATTTTCGTCACATCGTGCTTGCACTTAGGTGGAGATCACGTGCTGCTATCTAGGCTTTAGAAGCTTCTAAAGGTTTTCCTAAGTTTCTTGTCAGCACGCAGATATGCTTCATGGTCAGCTTGGAGACCTGAAAATTTCCAATTTTTTCAAGCCACCTTACGAAGCCTTTTCAACTTGTAGCACTCGTCGTCCCACCAAGGGATTGGGTTGTGATGCCTGGAAATTGATACTTTCTTTCGGGCAGGAGTAGATTATCTAAGAGCCAATATTACTTTATCACACCAATAATTATATTTTTCAGTAGCAGTCGAGTCTCAATACGAAGCATCATAGAAATCAGAGAAACCTTCAGTCAGAATTTCCAGAGATTGTGCCCAATTCCAAGATAAGATAGTTTAAAATTTTCAATTTTGTAGAAATATGCTGATTTGATACCCCAGATAATCATTTCTCTGTAGATGAAGTAGTCTCAGTTTGTGGAAAAAGTTAGTTTTTATATAGTAGAAAAAGACTCTTAAGTTTAGTTCTGTCTCTTGGCTTTATTTTCCAATGCCACAGGTTTCAATATTATTATTTTTGATATCGGATTATTGCCGGATCAGCGCTGTCTGGTGGCCGTGGTAAGCTCTATATACATTTTTAGAATACACCAAAAGATAGCTTATTCCAAGAGCTTTTCAACGATATATATAATTTTAGATGGAAATGTCTTTATAACTTAAGTTATGCCCGCTTGAAACAAAAACAAGCCAGTGAGCCACAACTTTTACAGTCCAGAGAGCTCACTCGATTTATGTTGATTTATTTGCAGCACTGATAATTTTTTTTTGCTTCAACTGGCCATAACTTTGGTTTTAAAGAAAATTGACAAGTAAAATTAAATATCGTCGGAAAGCTCTTAAAGTATGCTATCTTTTATTGAATTTTTAAAATGTATATGGAGCTTTCCACGACAACCAGAAGGTGCTAAAGGCAATAATCTGATTCCAAAAATGATATTATTGAGACCTGTGGCATTTGAAAACAAAGCCAAAAGGCAGAACTGAACTTAAGTGTCTATTTCTAGTACATGAAATCTACCTTTTCTCAAAAACTGAAAATATATCATCCACAGAAAAACGGTTGCCAAGGGTACCAAATCAGCATATTTCGACAAAATTAAAAACTTTAAACTATCATACCTCGGAGTCGAAAAGTCGTACAGAGTTCTGATGGATCGCAAATTTTTTTTTAATACGTAGAAAAAACTTAAATTTTGTTAATAACATGAATTTTTCATCGAACTCACATGAACTCCGGAACTACCCAATATTTTTATGAAGAAATTTTAGCAAAATGATCTTAAACCTTTTCTGCTACTAAAAGAACGATCTAGATATTTTTAAAGTACTACTAAATTTTTTTGACGCCTAAAAACGAATCTCTCAGTCCGGTGGATAAGTACGAGTTCTTCATGAACACCGTCAGTCAGGCCTTGACTGATAGCACCCCTGTAGTTAGGCATAACCCAACTCATCACCCTGTTCGTAATTCCGCCTCATGATGGGACTCTGAATGTAACGAAGTTAAGGACCGTGGTATGGATGCTTTCAGGAGGTGGGAGGAGTGCGGTCTTCTCGATGATTTTGTTTTTTATAAGGGTTGCTGTGCTGAGGTTAGGAGGATTTTTAGGAGGAAAAAAAGAGAAAGTTTTCAGCAAGTTGCTGCCAGCATTGATTTCAGAACTTAACAGTTGTACGTATCGAACAAGTACAAAGTTTTTAAAAACAGCTAGGTCAAAATATAGAAGAGCAGCTCCCCGAACAATCTTCAGGAGGACGCTACCAGGAAAGGTCTTGATGACATTGGTCTTCCTTTGTTGCCTGAATGTGTTTGGAACTAATTTTTTGATGCTCCTTTTAATTTCTTTGAATTCAAAAGTGGCCTGTATCCAAAACGTATAGGTTCCGCCAGCGGGATGGTTGGTATCGATTTTCAGATGCTCAGGTCTCTGCCCATCAGTTACCATCTGCTACTCCTCCAGATTCTCAACTAGTTATACACGTCCAAAATAGGAGTTTACCTCTTCACGTGGAAAGAATCATTCGTTCATATTCTCAAAAAGCCGGGAGGGGCCGGTGTCCGTCCGATCTCACTCATCTCCTGCACCTGTAAACTTTTCGAGACTATGATAAAAAAATCAGCTTGAGTGGTGGGTGGAGACTTACAATCTCCTACCTGAGACTCAACAGAGCTTTAGAAAGTAAAGTTCCTGTGCAGACAATCTTGCTGGATTAACTACCAAAATTTGTGAGACCTTTTGTGAGGGAGAAGAGGTTTACGCCGCTTTTTTGGATGTCCGAAGAGATTTCAACAACGTTAATTCTGACATATAGCTGGATAAGCTGGCGCAGGTAGGTTGCTCTCGTCGTAGCATCCTCAGTTTTTTCAATGGTTCTGTCCGAGATTCTCCTCTGTTTTGATGGTATAAAGTACAATTACAGAAAAGTTCATAAGGGTGTTCCGCAGGATGAGGTGTTGAGCCCGTCATTGTAAATTATCTACGTGTCTGACATCGTCCGTAGTTCGCTTAACTTTATCCAAGTTTCTCAATATGCTGATGACATCGCCCAGCATATGAGCAGCGAAGATAACCCCTGGTATTCATATTCTGGAGGAAGTTATTTCAAGAATAAGCGAGAACCTGCTAAAATTTGGCTTCAGTAGCAGTTGAGTCTAAATACGAAGCATCATAGAAATCAGAGAAACCTCCAATCAGAATTTCCTGAGATTATGCCCAATTCCGAGATAAGATAATTTAAAGTTTTTAATTATGTCGAAATATGCTGATTTGGTACCCCTGGTAATCGTTTTTGTGAGGACGAAATAGTCCATGTTTTTGGGAAAAGTTAGATTTCATGTAGTAGAAGAGAGTTTTAAAGAAAATGAAAAAAGCAGTATTGATCCAAGACTCAATTGGTTACCAGTTACCACAACTTGTTTAAGCTATCTCTGAAGTTTTGAAGTTTAAGCTATAAATTTCATAATTTTAGAAAATTTTACTTAAAAAATTTTTTTTTAAAGCTACATTCTGAACTATTTTTACACTAAAATGATTGTCATAAAAATTTCGTCTCCTACTCTTACATCAAAATCACCAAGTTTTCATTTCAAAAATCAATTTTAAAATGATGAGATGATGTAGAATCATCCATACATAATAATAATAAATTTCAACATGCATAAGTCCAGTTTTATCAATAAAATCAGAATAATGAAGCAGATTTTAAACAACCTATTAAGGATTGTATTTTTATAAATTACTTTTTAAATTTTACATATGTGAGGTCAGTCACGTACGCACTGTCCCTTGGACAAGCGTACGATGGGTTCTTAGAACCATAAAGCGACTTTAGCCACGAGAGCTGCGGTCGAAAAAGCTACGAGTCAGCGGATCGGTAGAGTCGGTGTAGAGCTTCTGGAACATTCAACATCGGGTGATTTTTGGCGAGCCCCAATCAGAAGGCTTGACCGTGTGCTGACAGCGGCAGAAAAGCTTCTAGATCATTCGAGTAGAGCGACGTGGAAACTCCTACCAGGGGGCCCAGCAGACGAAAATCCGCGTGACCGCGGGTATAAAAACTACGGACACGAGGCCTCGGGGCCCGGATTTTACCGTAACTCACCACACACACACACTTCTTCTCTCGGATCAGTTCAGTGCAATTAAAGAACGAGTCGAAGACCGATACAGTTGTTATCAATTTCTCTCCCTGTGATTATCCCAACTCCTTTCGGTATCATTTAGCTTGCCTAAACTACCATAAGCCGCCAACCCTCAAGGAAAATAGGCGTCAGGGACGTCACATAATGTTGGACCGCTGCCTACAGGGCCAACGCCTTACAACTTGCCCTTACAATCAACTTTTTCTTCAATGATGGTGTCAGAAGAGGGATTGGCTTGGGAAAGGAAAACAAGATTGGGATCCGGATCATCAGGAGAAATTTTTTTGGACCAAGCACGCGGACAAACGTGAGCAGTGCTAACGAGTTCCTGAAGGACCACACGACCAGAACCTAAAAAGGACCTGACAAGTACGAGAAACGGCTGGCAAGGAGCACGGGGACCTACGCAGAACGCGAGTTCCTAAAGGACCACACCCAGACCAACGTGAGCAGTGCTGACGAGTTCCTAAAGGACCACACGACCAGAACCTAAGAAGACTGTACGAAGGCCCACAACCGAGATTCCAGCAGTAGCACGGACTTTCTTGGACCCGAGGAGACTGAAGCGACTAGGTGGCAGACAAAACACAGAGCCTATTCAAAAAAGAGATAGAGAGAAAAAAACTAAAAAGCTCAGCAAGTTTAGGGCACAGAAGTGGGAAAAAACGGCTCAGCTAACTCGCAGGAGTGGGAGAAACGGACACAGTCAAGTTCTAGAGGAAGATGCGGGGAAAAAATATATCAAGATAAAAGTGGTCTCTAATTAGTTGCAAATGGGAATTTTGTTGCAGGCTAACACATGGATTGACCAATGGAAAATTTATCGTCGTTACGGAGTTGGAAAAGAACCCCGAAATTTTTATAGAATCCATGGGGCCAATGGCAAGGTCAACCACTTCATGGCAAATAATACAACACATTGACATAGAGCCATTGGTCAGCAGAAACCAGGACTTACAAAAAGCATGGTATATTCTACAGGCGTACTGCGCCAAAGCGACGCCGGGATGCCCGGAAAGGGCTGAGCTGAAAGCTCTTTATCATAAGATCGAAGGCAGCAGCCGGGATGCAGAGAAAATATTCCAACTGTTAGGTGGAGGAGAGAGTCAATCACGTAAACGAAGACACGCGTGATTTTCGGTTGTAGGAAAAGGGCTCCATTTCTTGTTCGGAACCCTTAATGAAGACAATGAAGATGAATTGAAAGACATGATTGCGAGAGGCAAAAGCAGCACGAGCGAGCTGGCTAACTTACTCGCGAATCAGACGGAAATTTTATATACTGAGCTAGGCGCAGCGCACGATTAGGGGGGCGGCAAAATTAGAAAGGGCGGTAGAAAAATTAAAAAATGGGGGTGCAGAAACTGAAAAAAGGGAAGATTTTTTGACAGGTCTAGAGGAATTGGATGCGAATACTTTACAGTACGAAGTAGATTTGCAAGCACTAACAAATGCAATCTTGTTTGCAGCGAAAGGTATGATCCACCCCCGTTTCATGGATGCTAGGATAATCGCGTCGTCGGAAAAAATGGCTGCCGAAACGCAGCAAGGGTTGGAATTCCCGGGGAACAATATAACAGAGCTAGAGCTAGCAAATCTAGCCGACATATCAATATCGGGATCGGGCACGAACTTAATATATATAATCAATATCCCTTTGATTAGTAAGGCGCGATTCAGGGCATACATCTCAGTACCACTCCCAATGAAACAGGAAGGGCTGAACGTATATGACGTAGCAGCATACATACGGCCGTCAACCAGGCATTTCGCGATATACAAAGAAAATAGTTATTACGTGCAATTGCACGAAAAGGCGTGGGACAGTTGCAAAAACTTTCGGGGGCTGAGGGTTGGCAAAAACCCTGGGCCACAGCGGAAAATATCGGATAGCGCGCCGTGCAAAATACGGATGATAATGAATATGAAGATTGATATATTAACATGTGACGTAAGATTAACGAAGATGAAGCATACTTTTTGGGAAGCCATGTCGAAACCTAATGTATGGGTTTATTCAACGGATAAGGTAGAACGCGTTTCCACAGTATGCGGAGAAATAAACGACGCTATTTTTAATTTAAGGGAAGTAGGGCTGTTCCAACTACCACCAGGGTGTACGGCTCTAGCGGATTCAGTTAAATTTATGGCGAATAGAACGATAAGAACAAACTTTACAATACCGCAGTATAGGACGAATGCGTTGAATTTGAAAGCACTACTGGGACACAATGCGGTGAACCCGGTACCTTTAATGGACGAAGCATTGGGCGCATGGAGCTCGGCGACACACACTCATACCGGGGTACATACGCAAGAGTTACAGGCGGGCGTGGAGTTAAAGAAAATAATAAGTAAAGCCCACGAATTAGGTAGATTATCAAGGACTACGTATTCCTCAGAAATACAATGACTCTGTCGTCTTCGACAATAATAATAATAGTGTTGGTCGGTTTTATTATCTGGAAAATTAGAAATAAAGGGGGGTCCCATAACACTAATATTCATAGAAAAATTACAGGTACACCATCTGATACAATCATACAACAGCCCATAGCCATGCAGCCAATGGTATGGCCACAGAACACACAAATGGGCTCGTCAATGATGCTGAACGGCAATCAAGTTCGAGCTATAGTTGGTTCAAGGTCGAACGAAATAGCAACAATAGGTCACTGAGCCACAGAAGGCAGGGGATCAGTGAGGCGTCAGGTATCATCCGTAACGCACTAAGGAAAAGCAATGTCAGCAAATTATAATAACGTTTACAAGCGGGATCATGGGGCATAGCCCGACGTATACAAGATAAATTTTAAGATTAAATACAGAAAAAAAATAAATCATCAATAATAAATATGTAATTTTAGTTTTGGACTTAAGATGGTGTAGGGATTTATTCTTAAACTAAATTTGAATTTTTGTTATAAGATTTATCACCATAAGAAGTAACAAAATCCATTAAAGTGGAAACTTTTACATTTATTATACATTGCTCAATTTACAAAGATGTTTGGATTTTAAAATTAAACATAAAGATTTGTAGACTTAGGAGGATACAGGAATTAAATGCAAAATATTAATGTTAAATAAATAGAATAAATTGTCAAAAGAAAATATGTAATCTTTAATTTAAGACTGTAAGAAGGTGTAGGGATTTACTTTTAAATTAAATTTAAAGTTATAGATGAAGATTGTAGACTTGACAGGATAAAGAATTAAAGAATATTAATGTTAGAAAAAACAAATTGTCAAAAATATATACGGGAAAATATGTAACCTTAAATTTTAAACTTAAGAAGGTGTAGGGAATTACTTTTAATAACAAGTTTTAAAAGAATTGTAGAGATCTACACTTAAGTAAATAATAAGAAAAAGAAAATGTTAATCAAAGAAAAGCATGTACTAAAATAAGAAATATTATACATACCAAGAGAGTGAATCATTGATTTATATAAGGCAGTAGGCCAACACCATATATACAAACACCTGAACACTACCGAGTTAAATCGCACACGCGACGTCTCAGATTTCACAGACACCATCAGAAAAAGACGAGAAAATAAAACAGTATACACCGAACCCCGAACAGAAACATTAAAACAAGTAAATACGCGGCTTAAACTTAAGGGACGATTTCATTCATCAAAAAAAAAAAAAAAAAATTCTGCGGGACGCGAAAAAGGGATGGATTTTTTACGCTCACGGGAGCTCGCGCCACGACCTTTGGACGTGTCACGTACGCACTGTCCCTTGGACAAGCGTACGATGGGTTCTTAGAACCATAAAGCGACTTTAGCCACGAGAGCTGCGGTCGAAAAAGCTACGAGTCAGCGGATCGGTAGCCTCGAGCGGCAGACGCTGACCGTGCGCTGACGCGGCGTAGAGCTTCTGGAACATTCGACAACGGGTGATTTTTGGCGAGCCCCAATCAGAAGGCTTGACCGTGTGCTCGGGGCGCAGATTTTACCGTAACTCACCACACACACACACACACACACGCGCACGCACGCACGCACGTGCGCGCACACACACACACACACACACACGCACACGCACGCACACACACACTTCCTCTCTCGGGTCAGTTCAGTGCAATTAAAGGACGAGTCGAAGACCGATACAGTCGTTATCAATTTCTCTCCCTGTGATTATCCCAACTCCTTTCGGTATCGTTTAGCTTGCCTAAACGACCATAAGCCGCCAACCCTCAAGGAAAATAGGCGTCAGGGACGTCACAGGTCTACTTATTTAGATAAAAATGAGCTTTTACAAATTCTTTAAAAAATTATAATTAAAAAATTTTAGAACTTTATAGAGACATTATTTTCTTGTCGACTTTTTTTTAATTAAAATAAAATTTTCCAATAAACAATGAAAATAAACAAATAAAAACGCGAAACAATTTAAACGCATGAAATTAGCCCCATTTTTAAAATTTTTTATTCTAATTATGTTGAAATATTTTTAAACATGAACAGTTGAAAGTATTGAAATAAAATAATATCTGACGGACGAGTTTTATGCGGTTCGAGTACTTATTATTGTTTCAAACAATCTTCTTTTCTTGAAAAATAAAATTGACAAATTATTCAATCGATTCGTGATTCAAAATGAATAAACCGTTCTTTCTCGACGATAGAGATATACTTCCAATGTAAAATGGTATTGATGACGTAGTACAAATTTTCAAAAAATTATATCTCCGGTAATATTGATAGAAAAATTATCAAAAAATCTTGAAATTCATAAAAAATTGAGAACTCTCCGGAAAAAGATAGTAAGAAAGTGTACATCTTCATTTATGTTTAGGAAGTTTCAAATACCTCTGGCTTTATAGAATAAACATAGACTTTAGAGAAAAGTTCAGAAATTTTTGAATTACTTCATAATTTCAAAAAGCTTTAATTTCATAACAAAAATTTAATTTTCCAAAATACTTACTATCTACATCTCTGTAAAAGAACTTTGTTGTCTTGCTAGCATTGTTTAGCATGTGCTCAGTAGGCAGCCCCTGCGTCTGGCTAATATATCTAATTTGATCGTACTCAGTGTTACCAGGATATAAAGGCCAACCCAAAAATAGCTCAGCAACTACACAACCTAAGGACCACATGTCAATGGCTTCACAAAATGGTAGGCCCAAAATAATTTCTGGTGCACGATAATACCGCGACTGCAAATATGTGTTACAAACAGCTTTTGAAACATGAGAGGCTGAACCAAAATCAATAACTTTCACACGGTATGGTTGACGAACGGGATCAACAAGCATAATATTTTCTGGTTTAAGATCGGCATGAATTAAACCCAATTGCTGTAATTTGAATGAAAAATCTATTATTCTTATTAGCACTTTTGGAATCACTGTAAATATTTAAATATAATTGAAGATTCATAAAGAAATTTGCGGTAAAATCCAAAATTTGACTTGTACTTTTACGTTCTGGCATAATAACTGTTTTTTGAATCAATAAAATAAGATCTAGTTATATAATTACTTAAAACATTTGAAAATTTTCACAAAAAATCAAAAAATATTCAAAAGATTTTTAAATAGATTCTTTTCATTCCGAAACTGCATAATTTTTGAAAATATAGATACATTTCAGTTAACCGAGCCATAGAAAAGCCTTGAAATTTTTCAATTTTGGGTATGTTATTTTTAAATCGATTCTAAACAACTTTATTGATTACAGAACCGCGCAACTGGAACTAGTTGTCAATTTTATCCAAGGTTGATATATTTTTGTCGAAACGGACAAACAAAGATTGCATTACTTGCAGCTGCGTAGAGGGTTATTATACTAACCGAGACAGTTATCCAATAAATTTGACGATGTAACCTCTAGGCAGTGATAAGAAATCAATTTTTATCACCCTACTCTACATGTTACGAGTTGAAAATATCAAATACGTCTAATATATTATTCGATACAAAATTCTATCAAAAAAAAAATCATAATTTGAGCGTAAGTACAAGATAATTTAAGGTAAGTAAGAGAACCTTTAAGGTAGTTCCATGAGTACAATCACTCCCAAACGGTTGCACGTATGCTTGGCCTCTTTCTGTCCTTCTCTAATAACAGCTGCCATAACCAAAATTTTACGGAAAAAGGGGTATTTTACAACTTTAGATTTAAATAACTCAAAAACTAGTCCCAGGTGGACCACTCAGAAAGCGAGAAAGTTATTTAAATTTTATTTAACGATAACATATCCTTTTTTCAGAAAATTTCAAGGTTTATTCAGGCTTCAGTAAGGTAAATGTCCCATCTTAAGGAACACTTTTCAAGTAGTCACAGACTTTCAAATGCAAAAAAAAAAAATTAAAGATCCGAATGAGCACAAAAAAAGTTTTATTGGCTTCTCGTATGTTTTAAGTTTAAAATGCAATAGTTTATTTTTACAATTATCGTCAATAATTTACAATTTATAATGAAAATTACCGAAAAATGAAATGTCCCTTTTTAACGAACACTTGACTTAGCGATGTCCGGCGTTCGTTAGAGGTTGTCCCTTAATAACGAACACTTTTTTGTAATCAATAATTTAATAATATCAATGTATTTGAGGCGTTCAAACACCGTTTTTAATTTGAAACATAAAAGCGAAAAGATTTTTTAATAATTTGATTCAAATAAGTAGCTTTGAAAAAAAATAATGAAACCTTGTCAGAAACAAATTGTTAGGTTATAAAATCTAATTCATGTCCATCGGTTGAACTTAGGAGCTGACATAAATAAAAAGTTCATAATTTTTTTGTTAAAATTTTTCAAATTAATTGCTTAAGCAATTTCATTAATTAATTTATTGAACAAATTTTTCAAGATCACTGATTACAAAAATAGTACTAATAAAAAAAGCTGAAATTGTACAGATGTTAAAAGCTTCAATTCAAGATTTTGACTTTTTATTAATATTAACATACACATTTTATTAAACTCTCAATTTCTCAGTAAAATAATATCAAAATACATTAATTAAAATTATTATCATATTGTTAACTTCAAAGCATTAAAATCTAAAGCGAGAAAGTATTTTTAATGTAAATCACTAGTCTTTTGATATTTAATTTATTTTTAATCTGATGATCTTCATGAATTATGTAAAAATAGTTCATGGTTTCAATAAATAAATTTTTATTCAAGTAAAATTTTATACTTTTCATACCTCTGTAAAGTCATGTCAAATAACATGATTCAAATGAAAATTAAGGCACATATAATTCTAAATTTTGAAACATTAGCATCTTAAGCGAGTGAGTATTTATTGTGTGAACTGATGTTTTAAAGTTTTATTAATACATTTCAAATATCATGGATCCTTATGAATTGTGTATAGATAATTATACAATTTTTTTATTGATATTCACACTGACACTGAACTAACACAATATAATTAGAAATTATATTTTATTTTCTTTTACTTTTTTTTTTAATTTATTCATTTCTTTGAAACTTTTTAAAAGATACAAAAAGAAAGAAAACAAAAATACTTTTCATTCATCTTTTCAACAAATTTATTACTGTTACGTGACGCAACATTATTAATATAGTCAAACATTAAAATAGTTGAAACGACCAAAGAAAAAGTGTTAAATCAGCATACGTTCCCAGGGAGCCTAAGCTGTCTAATCAGCACCTTTGGATTGAGGTGAGGAGGGGACAGCCAGGCTCTTGGGAGACGTATGCTGGAGGAACAGGACAGTACGAAGTTGAAGTAATAAAACATCGTGTTTTAATTTAGTCTAATATTTTTATAGTATAGTTAGGAAGTAATAGCGCGTCGCAATAATTTTAATATAATATAATTTTATATTCTAATTACTATATAACAGTGTGTCGGGTTTTCTTATTTAAATTAACATCATTTATATTATATTTTTTTAATTGTGACCAAGTGAATAATAAAGAAAAAAAGACCTAAACAACCGTGCACGTTCATTACCAGTCACCCTATTTTCAGGAGAGAGAGGAGAGAAAGGAGAGAACAGGAAGTAAGGTAAGGTCTCAAGTAATAAAACGTTAGTCCTAAGATCTCTCCCTTGTTTTTTCCCTCTTCGGTAACTATAGTTAATTTCCCGTCCCCACACGAGGGGAGCCTTCTGCCCCCGGTTTCCACTCCTACCCGGGTCTGCAAAATTTAGGAGTAGGTGTAGATGTTCACGGGGACATCCTCGCCGCGCAGTCCCCGCTAGAGTCGTTGCACGGTGTGTGGGGAGCCGCGGCAGCTCCTATCGGTCTTCTTCTTTGTGCTGCTGTCCGCTTATCGGCGTTTCACTTCATTCTCTCGTTCCGAGCGCTAGGTTGACCAAATAAGCGGACAGCATACTCCCAAGGACCTATATTATTTCTTTCACCTGCATTTGACCGAGACCTACAATTGTGACCAGAGCCCTTTGAGGTTAAGACCAAATACTGACCGGTGCAGTACATCTGTACAGTGAATTCCCCGCACTCGTTGAATTTTTCCTCGACAGCACATAACTAGTGCCGAGAAAATTCTGATAAGGAAGAGGAAGAAAATAAGATAAAGATAGAAAGAAAGATAACAAAATCCGACGCGAAATCGACAAAGTGTGGACTGGGAATTAGCGTGGTGTCTCCTGGAACCCGGAAAAATGACGGGCGGAAACACTGTGAATAACCAAGGTCAAAATGACCTGACACAAGCAATGGGTATCACACTGACAGCCTTGGCTGACAGCTTGTGCTTGCAAAATGCCATAGCTGGTCTAAGTACCTATGATGGCAGCAACATCCCACTCAAGGACTTCCTGCAAGATGTCCGCAACGGTGCGGAAAGTGTTTCGCAGGAGCAGAAAGAGGGATACAAAAGGGCTGTGTTGGGAAAATTAAGAGGCGCGGCTAAGGATTGTACCTATGGGC
Source organism: Encarsia formosa (assembly GCA_038277355.1). NCBI lineage: Eukaryota > Metazoa > Arthropoda > Insecta > Hymenoptera > Aphelinidae > Encarsia > Encarsia formosa. The sequence continues at coordinate 73,334,942 of CM076184.1, forward strand.
AGGAGTTGGCTGATGTCGAAGCGATTTGTAGTCACTTAAAAAAACGGTTTGCTCCTGGCAAAGGATTCGCCTATTACAATAACAAGCTCCATACCTTAAATATGAAGCAAGGCGAAACGATAGGAGGATTTAGGGACCAGATCCATATCCTCCTCAGATGCGCACGGACAGCGCTAAAAGAAGAAAAAAAGGCAGAATACCACGACAAGATGATGGTCCCACTGACAGAGGCAGCGGTAGACATTTTTATCAAAGGGCTCCCGGCAGACCTTAGCCAGTGGGTGGACAATATCCGACCTACTACATTAGAGGAGGCCTATGAAGAGGCAGTGAGATTGGAGTCCAGGATGGACGCCCGCATCATTCCAGACAGCCGACGAAGATCAATGTATCGACAGCCTGAAGGTCGGCGAGAAGGACCCCGTCCTGGAATGGACGAAAGAGCGACCTACGTTGGTTGGGTGCAAGAGGGGGATGAGGCGAGCGGGTGGTATGCGTGGCCTGATCAAGGAGAGTCACAAGACCCTACCGAACAGAGGCAAGAACAGTTCCCGCCAATGATAGAACAGCCATGTGAAGTCTACTATCAACAACCCCCACCGATGTACGGACCTCCGCAGCCAAATTACGCACGGGCCGGACAAAACCCAGCACAGACCAGACCCCCTCCACACCAACAACCGTATTTGCGACCTCCGGTGCCCCACATGCAGATACCGCAAGGGTATTGGCCAATGCCGCACAGTTACGGTTATGGACCCCCTAGAATGAACTATCGACCAGCCGCACCGCCGCGGCCCCAAACGTATGACCCTGACAGAAGTCAGACGTATAAAACGCCAATAAACGCGGGCCCTCGATACGGAGGACCGCCGCAAGGGCCTCGTATGCAGGGCCCGGGAGGCCAACCCAGGTTCATGAACCCAGTGCCGATGAACCGTACCCCGATGATACCTCCGGTGCAGTGTCAGCCAGTTCACATGGAGGAAATAAATCTGCGACCTACACCCCAGTACCAGCAGAATTTAAACTGGACAGTGGCTCGCCCGGACATGGTAGCGAGCCAGCCTCAAGGAATTTCTGGACCGATGATGAACCATCCCGGGCCGACACAGAACGCCCAGACCTTGCAAATTCAAGCCCGCGGACCCCCGCGATCCACTTTGCTGTCGGCTCGGACTCTACAGAACTCGGGATAGATCCCGATCCCGGTACGCACATTAGGGTATACCTCCCTCAAGAACGGAGGCATCTTGTACTCATGCTGGACACTGGTTCCGCGGTCAACTTGATCAAACTTCAGACCCTACATCCAGATGCCCAGGTAGAGACCGCAGCTGCCATCCCTTTGGTGGGAATCGCAGCTCAGGAAGTGATGACCCTAGGAATAACCTGGATACCTATTGGGGACCAAGAGACACTTTTCCATGTAGTGCCAGACCAATTCCCCATCCGGTATGACGGTATATTAGGTCAGGTATTCCTCAAACAGAATGAAGCGGTAATATCTTACTACAAAAATAAGATAATGATCAGTGGGGATGTTATGAACCCAATACCTTTCCTTGACTCCGAAGGTTACGGAATAGTTCACCAAGAGAGAGGACTAAGGCCTAGAGAAGCCACACAAGAGGAAGTTCATAAGGTAGAGACGAGGACGCTTGCATCTCCACCGGCCGGACCAACGCCCCCTGCGGCGACGAACCTTTCTCCTAGAAAATCCGAGATCACCCCCACTCAGGAGGCCGAGATTCCGCCCAGCAGATGGACACTGAAGAAGAGATGCCGAAAAGTTATCCAGGTCAACCTGATCAACCCAAACGTGAGGGTAGGGTACCTACCTGCCCTTAGCAACACACCAGGAGTATTTATTGGAAATGCACTTGTCACCAACGAGGATGGATGCTGCAAGGTCCTGGCTGTGAATACCACGGAAGAAGATGTGACGATTGAAGTAAATCCCCATGAGCTCATTCCCTGTGAGTATGGTGCGTCACCGTTTGATCCAGATTCGGAAACGGAGCCCGAGTGTGAGAAAATAACGGACGAGAGGGAGAGAATACGTCGCGTATTAGAAGCATTGGACACCGAACAGCTGAACGAAGAAGAACGGGACCAAGTTCATCAGATAGTTCGAGAATACCATGATGTGTTCCTGATACCCGGGGACAAGTTGTCCTGTACCGATATGGTAGAGCATGAGATCCCTACTGAGGACAACATCCCCGTGCACACCAAACAATACCGTCACCCTCCTGTCCATAGAGAGGCGATGCAGGAAGACATCGCGAAGAAACTTCACGACGACATCATCGAACCCTCGACGTCTCCGTACCAGTCACCTGTTTGGATTTTACCCAAGAAAAGAGACAGCCAAGGACGCCCAAGATGGCGGATGGTTGTAGACTTCAGGACCCTTAATTCCAAGACAATAGGGGACGCCTATCCTCTCCCCTGCATTGCGGACATCTTGGACCAGTTAGGCGACTCAGTGTACTTTTCTACGTTCGATCTAGCCAGTGGATTCCACCAGATTCCCATGAAACCCAGTGATAAACCCAAGACGGCGTTCTCGACCATCACGGGACATTGGCAGTTCAAGAAAATGCCTATGGGTCTTAAGAATGCACCTGCTACATTCCAACGTCTCATGGACCGAATATTGCTAGGCCTCCAGAACGTCGAGATGCTAGTCTATCTGGACGATATTATTATTTATGCCAGTAGCCTCCTCGACCACCTTCGCAAGGTGTATTTATTGTTTAACCGATTGAGAGGCGCGAAATTAGTGTTACAACCGGATAAAGTTCTATTCCTCCGGAGAGAAGTCGCATTTTTGGGACATATAGTGTCCGAAAAGGGATGTGAACCGAATCCTGAGAAGGTCAGTGCGATGAACAATTTCCCTCGACCGCGCAATGTGACCAATATCCGTTCATTCACCGCCTTGGTTGGATATTACAGACGATTCATCAAAGATTTCAGTAAAATTGCAAAACCTTTGTATGACCTGACGAAGGAAGATACGAAGTTCGTCTGGACCGAAGCTCAAGAGAAAAGTTTCAACTTGCTAAAACAGAAACTTTGCGAGGCCCCGATCTTGCAATTCCCAGACTTTAATAAAAAATTCACCCTTACCACTGATGCTTGTGAATATGCTGTGGGAGCTGTCCTTAGTCAAGAAAAGGACGGATTTGACCACCCAGTTGCTTATTTGTCCCGAAGTCTAACCGGAGCCGAACTCAACTACAGCACCACGGAGAAAGAATGTGTAGCGGTGTTACATGCATTTCGTAAGTTTAGAACTTATTTGCTAGGTAGACGGTTCCTACTGATTAGTGATCACGAACCTTTGAGTTGGATGCACAATCAGAAAGACCCTGGAAAAAGAATGCTCCGGTGGATGTTGAAGTTCACTGATTTTGAGTACGATTTTAAGTACAAGCCGGGTAAGCTCAACAGCAATGCGGATGCGTTATCCCGGAATCCGGCAGACCGACCTCTACCTGAAGATGAGATCAACACCACCCTACCCATGATCAAGATCCTGGTCATAGAGGATAAGAGCGAGCGAGAACGGGCAGAAGCTCAAAAGTTAAAACAGGTAGGTAAAAGAACACCAAGCGGTCGAGTCGTCACGAACGCTCACCCCAGCACTTCGGGAACGAAGCCGGCACAACCCGAATCCCAAGTACCGGGTCAAAGTTCCCCCCCACCGCGACAAGTTCGGGCGAAGTCAGTGGATGAAGGAGTAAAGCCCCGTCGTGGTAGACCACCTGGATCCAAGACCAATAAGAACCCGCCTGTGTTGGACCACAGTGGGGTGGCCCAACGCACCAGATCCAAACAAGCTCGTCCATCAGGGAGGGCTAGTTCGTTACCACCACCCCCGGAACTAATACGAATACCCCCACACCTGAAGGATTGTTTCGATTCCAGAAAATCCGAGACATCCAAATCCGAAGAAAAGGACGACCGTGAAGTCGGTCAAGCAAGAAAACCTGAATCAGCTTCGGGAAGCCAGACCATGGATTCTTTGAGCGAATCGTCGGATGGAGGAACACCAACTATCGACCTCAAAAATAGTGGTCTACGAGATGAAACCACTGAACCCTCCTCGGGAGAGGAGGAGCGCCACGATAGTAGAGGGTCGGGCAGTGAGTGCGCCGTTACGGAGGTGAGTGCAGTCACTCCTAGTGAAACCGAGACCGTTGATGTTACCGACACGCCGGAAGAGACCTTCGAGGCCTCACGAACACCGGTCAGCTTGCAAGATTTGCAAGAAAGCAGTGACAAGCTCAACCAAAGCCTGCTCGAACATTACGAGCGTACCAATAACTGGTACGGGCTACCTAATCGCGAAGATGACCAATGGCCAGCACACTTCTCTGACGGAGACGAGAAGGTAAAATCTAATGAGGAGGTCAACAAAACCCGCTTCTCGGAAGGGGAGGAGGTAGACGAAGAACTCCGAGACATCCTCAACCAAGCCGACCCCTATGATGACGAGAACCTAGATGACAGTGTCATGCACGAGAGAGTTCAGAAACTCATAGCCAGCGCCCAAGCGACGACCGACCGCGAGCTGAAGAGACGCACCTCTGCCCCTTCCGATGTAGACACCGATGATGAGGCTGACGAAACGGCGGACAACGAGGAAGGGACTACCGATTCCCCCGAGAAATGGCCGAATCGGAAGGGAGTTTCAGTAGGTTACAAACCGGAAACCCCGAAGGGTTGTAGCACCCCTCAACCGTCCGCGTCGAAGGTGCGATGGTCCACACCTCCAGATCTGGATACCATACTGGAGGAAAAGACGGACAATCCTGTGGAGCTGGAGTTCAACAGGGCTACAAGAGAGAGTCTACCCCTTTTCCTTCCAGAAATAACGTGGACACAAAGAGACCCCCCGGATCATAGTAACTGCTGGGACCCCGATAGTCAGAATTCATCTTTCAGTGACAGCTCTTCGACCCCGTCGCCTAATTTCCGTGAACAGCCTACTGGGAAAATCATGAGAAGCAGGAATTGCCTGACCTATAAAAGGGACAATCTCGTACATTTTATTTCAAAAGATTGTGTCCCAAATGGACCGATTAGTAGGCTGCTCATAGACCTGGACGCAATCAACCAAGCAGCACTCCGACAGAAACGCCCTCGGAGAGGACAGATTATGATTACTCCTTACAAGAATCATAACATTCTGTCCCTGATCGTGAAGAACCATTATTATGACCCGTTGGACATAGCCACCGTCCGAAAATGCCCGGAGGGTCTGAGAAGTGTGTTACAAAAACGAAACCTCAGTGGGTTCCGAATAGCCCGGAAAGGCGATTTATCCGACCAATTGGAACCGGGAGTCTTAGAGGAGCTTTTACGAGATATCTTCACTCAAAGCCCGTTCGACATAACTCTCTGTTTTGGTACCGTAACGATGCCGGAGGAAGCTCAACGCCCAGAAATCATCAAACTTTTGCACAACAGTCTTTCCGGAGGACATAAAGGCGTCAATCAGACGTATCAGAAGATCCGTGAAAGGTTTTATTGGAAGGGCATGAGAAATGATGTGCTCGATTATATCAGACGGTGTGGAACCTGCCGGGAGAGAAAAATAAACCTGTAAAACTAGAGAGGAACTAGTGCTCACCGACACACCCATCGAAGCCTTCGACAAGGTCTCTTTAGATACAGTCGGGAAGTTGAGAACAACCCCGTCAGGCAATCAACACGTATTGACCATGCAGTGTAACCTCACGAAGTATGTCATCGCCGTTCCAATTCCCGACCTGCGCGCCAGTACAATTGCCGATGCGTTAGTTAGACAGTTGATATGCCAGTTTGGAGCGCCGAAAGCGATCTTGTCGGACCGAGGTAAAAGTTTTCTCTCCACGTTATTTGACGAACTTTTAAGGTTATTTAAAGTGCATCGTCTTACTACTTCCGGTTATAGACCACAGACGAACGGAAGTTTAGAAAGAAGTCACGCTCCTCTCATGGATTTCATCAGATCATATTCAGAGAAATATAATGACTGGGATCGATTAATCTCTTTTGCCACCTTCACCTATAACACCAGTGTGCATACCGCCACCAACTTCACACCCTTCGAGCTGGTATACGGTAGGGTAGCGCGATTCCCCAATAGAATTCCTAATGAGGAGAAGTTACGGACCTATAACTTATACCTGCGCGATCTGATCGTACGGTTGGACGAAATGAGATTCATTGCGGGAGAAAAGGAAATCGCAGGAAAATTGAAGACCAAGGAAAGATATGACCGAAAGACCAAAAAGTTTTGTGGGAAACCGGGCGGGTACGCCTGGGTTTTGTTGGAACCCCGCATCTCCAAGTTCGATAGCTACTATAAGAAGCCGTTGAAAATTGTGGAGATAGTGGGCAGAAACAATGTGATTCTAGAATTGCCTAACGGCAAAAGAATCCGTAAGCACGTGGACAAGCTCATAGGCGCCCCGTCCGACCCCGAAGAGTCAGAAAAAAAATGATTAATATTTCTTTTGTATGATTACAGATGATAGGACTACTCTTCTTATTCATAGGTGGAATACCCCTTGTAAAGGGAGAAGAGACCTATAATTTGACCGAATTCCAAACCAACCCAGGTCTCTACTATGAGAAGGTGGGGAACGTTCACCTTCGAAGAGCCGATTGGAAGCTGATCGTTGCCGTGGAGACCGAAAAACTACTGAAAGACCACGAAGTATGGGACCGAATAGCTGCTCTCACACTAAGGTGCCACAATCACGTGGAAAACCAACCTTGTGAGGGAGTGGTTGACCTAGAATCTCTGACCAATGCTTACCAAACTCTGGAAAGTTTAGACCAAGAGATCGACGACCGAATGAACGACCTAAAGATAGAAACCATGACAGAACCCAAAGCAGTTCCGTCCCAACGGAATAAACGGATGGCCCCGTTTGGAATTGTTGGCACCCTCGGCGAAAGCCTGTTTGGACTTGCCACCGTCGATGGGGTAGAGCTAGCCCATCGTGAAATTGATCAAGTCCAGCAAGGCCAAAAGCAACTGATAGCTCTACAAAAGGAGCAAGTACACATTGTGACCGGCGCTTTGACTGAACTTCACAACGAAACTCTGTCACAAAGGGCAAAGATCCAAAAGGTAGAGGCTATCCTGGCAAACCTGAGCTCGTCGCAATTTCTTATGGGAATACACGCTCAGTGTCAGAATGTAGGCCGTCATCTACAGCAATTGATCGAGGCTCGTCGAAAGTTGTTGCAGATATTGACCATGGGCCAAAAAGGGGAACTCGCCCCTGGACTGATTTCAACGGAATTTATGAATCAAATTCGTAACGAGATCGCCAAAGCCACTAAGAACCTCGCCCTCCCCATACCTGAGAAACGTTGGTGTTTGGACGAAGTAGCAAGGATCTCCAAGGTCGATATCGTCAACAGTCGAGGAAGACTGCTGGTATATGTTCACCTACCACTAGTAGACCAAACTACTTATGAACTATACCAGATACATTCTCTAGCGGTGCCACAACTCATCAGCACGGGAGTCAACGGGACTGCGTATATTGAACCGTCTCATCGATATCTTGGAGTTAGTGAAGATCAACTTCAATACTTCAAATTTAACCAAGACGACCTTGGGAAATGTCAAAACCTATATGACGGGTCTCTCTGTAACCCTGAGATGGGAATCTGGAAGAGTTCGTATATACCGAACTGTGAAATCACCCTCTTCCTCAGACCAACGCCGGAAACATTGAAGTTGTGCGACGTAAGGTTTCACCCACAATTCCTGGACCAATGGAGTTACTTAAAAACATCGGGATCATGGTTGTTCTCCATCGCCGAAGAAAAAACCGTGCAACTCCTGTGTCCCCAAAAGGCAACCACCCTCGCCATTACGGGATTAGGAATACTACACATTGCTCATCAGTGTGTAGGAAAGACTGTAGGAGTGACGCTACCGAATCCAGAAACTCATGTGCAAGAGGGTCTACATTTCTATCGACCCGCGGTCAATTTAACCCTCTCCCGACTATACCCCGAATTGGCGGACCAACCAGTAAATCTTCAACAAATCAATTGGAGAAGAGAGGTGACACAAGACGATGGATGGCAAGCCCGGCGGGGACTGCCCCTGAAGAAAATGCTGACTCAGCTGAAAACCCTAGAACAACAACAAAGCGACAAATTTGTGAACACGGGCCTAAACTTGGGTAACCTTGGAATCCAAGTGTTGGCCATAGCCACATTGGGGCTAATCATCTACGTCAAGGTCATACGACCTCGGAGAACACTGGATATGACAAGCCTTAATGCACCAACAGTTTCGACAGAAGCCAGAGAGGAGGAGACGGGAAGATCCCCGCTTGTAACCCCTCCAAAGACCAAATGTGGCATACGGGAACCCATCGTTGATACCTAGTTCCAAACCTCCTAGAGATAGATCTATAAAAATATATATATATATATATATATATATAGTTCAATATACGTTCTGATTACAGGAACAGAAAACGAAGAAGAGAATAACAATAATGGAGAGTGCTCGGCGAATCCTGAAAGAAGAACCGGGTCAGGACCCTCACGTAATCCGAGTGAAACACCCTCACCAAGTTGAACTGTGGGAGGTATTAAAAGGATTACGGCGTTATGGCCCGATTCAAGGTGGGCATCTGGAGACAATGGGACCGACGGAATGTATCAGTCGAATAACCTTCAAGCATGTAGCAGACGCGGACCAAGTGCGAGCAAATCAAAGAAGATACAATGAAGAAAGGACCCTATCTTCACCAGGCGTTGCCCAGCCGTTGCAAGCGTCGGGCCAACGATCGAGGAAATCCGTGGTGTACAAAGTTCCTGTCGAGAAAAGGGAGAGCCCGAAGACAAGGGCCGAAGCACCCCCATCCGGGTTCGGAAAATCACAACCCACGACTGCAATTCCCGAGACGCCCTATTGGGAAAATAGATACAAAAAAAACTCCGAGACAGCAGGAGCCATCCCTATACGAATCGAACCCGAGAGGCGAGATTACAATCGTCTATTCTGTCTACTACCAAATTCAATTCCAAGGGAATATCAAGAGGAACTCTTTTTCAAAGAGTACGCAAAATTTGGACCCTTGGAATATTGTCATACGGTTTGTAATCGACAAGGCAAACTTGTGTGGGGATATGTACGTTACCTCCATCAAGAAGACGCCGGACGCGCGTTGGTCCAAAGCGATCAAAAATATAAGCCCAGGCATGCGTCTGTCCACAAAAAATCGAGCACTACCACGGAGACCATACGCCATAGTTGCGGGGCATGGATTGGGAAGAAAACATATAAATATCACGACCAAATTTGCTCCCGACAAATCAATTATGTAAAACAATTGATCCGAGGGCGAAGGGAACCCCAATCAGCAAATGGATTAATGGACTTCGAGGTGGACCAAATCCCTGGGACAATTCCTTTAATCCCCTATAAATCGCCGCCACAACTGCCGAGCCCATTAATCAAAACAGTTGACCAAAAAGAACTAAGCGTCGCAGAAAGTGGAGGACATGCTTCAGATACAACACAAGTAAACACAGAAGAAAGAACGGAGTCAAGAAAGGACCCCCATGAGGTAGACCAAAATTTGACCAAAAGCCTCATGGAAAGGGTACCGGATCCATCAGCATCATTGGAGTCGACGAAGAACCTCCGACCGTTAGAGACCTTAGTGTAATAGTGAGAGTGTGTGAGTGTGCCGAGACGGAAGAAAATTCAAAAAAAAAAATAATAAAAAATAAAAAAAAAAAATCCAATTGGGTAGAAACATAAGTAGGTCCAGTTGAGACAACCATTGTATGTTCAGCGTGTATGGCCCCCCAGACAACATCCCTATCCGATTCAAAATATTTACATATATACAATGATTCCTTTAGGATCCTTTACCCCCCCCCCCCCCACACCCTAGTTATATATACCCCCAAAATTTATATTTGAATTAGTTTTCAGAAAAGGAGACATGTCACTCCAGAATCTAAGGGATCCCGAAGGAAGGAAGCTGCAACTCATGCATCTGGAGAAAAATGGGTCAAAGGAATTAGTCCTAGAGTTAAAACAGCCTTTTCTAGCCTCGACTCTGGGAGAATGGCTGGAAAGACAAGTGCCGGTTTACTTGTGGCATAATCGGACAGGAAAATACAACTTCAGAACGCCCAGTCGCTGTTTAATATGGTTGGAATTTTATGAAGTAAAGGAAAGAGAGCAAGCAATACAACTTTTCCTTAAAGAATTGTACCCCGCTTCCAACATACCAACAGCTTATGCCCAGTACGTGAACACTGGAGTAATAGGTAGAAATAAAGAAGAGCAGAATGTTAACAAACCTTCAATAAAGGACAATGCAGTATGGAAAACTGAACAAGCAGGAATTAATAGATCACGACCCATCACCAGACAAACGACAAATGAAAGATCGAGGCCAACACGGTCGCCTGTGAACGAAAAATCACATCAAAACCTACTCAAACAAGAAGACACGCAAGTGATCAATAAAGAAGAGCTACTTACGTGCCCACCAGGACCCTTTCTGGATTCGCAAAGAAACAGATTCGTAATGAGGAAACCAGTTGAGGATCGAGATTGCCGAATAAAATTATACCTAAATGCACCTTTCAACTTAATGGACCTCCACACGGAGCTGGTACAAGATTGCCCTGTAGAAATAAGAATGGAAGAAATAACAGATGACCTGACCGACCAGATAATGACTATAGAAATTGTTTTCGCAAGTCTAGATGAAACGCAACGAGGTGTGAAAAAATTAAAGAATGGCAAAACCGTCAACTGTGGGCGGACGAAGCCACACAACGAATAATTATAAAAATACCAAGGAAATACACATGGAGAGAAGTCTATGAAGAATTGTCGACACATGGACAATTGCTCTCTATGAGACTATACAGACAGAAATTAAATGATGATTTATATCTGGCCTTCGCTAAATATAAAGACCGATTCACAGCCTCGTTTGCCGTAAACAGGTTGCCGAAGATTTATGGTGCTAGGTTCCTCTACCCTCGTTTACTTCGACGACCGCTAAGCCAAATGAGGGAAAATACCTTGACCTACAGATGCGAAACGTGTAAAGAGTTACTTTACACCATAGAAAACCGAGAGCATTGGGAATTTCACAGTAGGACACAACATCTGCCTTCGGGTAACGCAAAGGAGGTGATTTGGGAAATTGAAGAAATAAACAGAGGTAATGAGATATACGACGACAACAACGAACCGACCGATAAAGACGAGACGTCCAGCGTTTTCTCCATGTCATCATACGCCTTCCTCGGAGATCTTGAGGAATTACTGAATGATGACATAATTCCGCCACCATCCTCATTCGAATAAATCCCATATATCCCCGATCAAAATTTCCGATCCTCCTTGACCTATTCAATTGCTTACCAGTTGGTATGAAGAATGAATGGATAACCAAATTCCTTGAGGAATGTTGAAATCTTGTAAAAAAAAAAAAAAAAAAAAAAAAAAAAAAAAAAAAAAAAAAAAAAAAAAATGTTAATTTTAAGTGAATGACAGTATAGAAAAGTGAAAGGTAGATTGTGAGAACGTATTGATGGACGAATGATAAAAGAATGTGTATGCGATTGGATGATATATATAGGCGTCTTTATATCAGGTTGATTTTAAGTAATAGTTCGCGATCAAAGTATAATTGTAAAGCGGATAGGACCTAATAACCCTACACAGCGACCTAATAAAAATGTCGACCGTTTCCCCCGTCTTATTTTCCCGGGAAGTTTCTCCCTTCTCCTCTTCTAACGCCTCATGTGAGCGGCTGAGGAGATATTTAATTGATTGTAAACAGAACCCCCGACCAAATTAATCCTACCGAGGTACCGATAACGTCGCTTTCCCGGGACGGAAAAGACTAAGAGGGGAATCCTGTTACGTGACGCAACATTATTAATATAGTCAAACATTAAAATAGTTGAAACGACCAAAGAAAAAGTGTTAAATCAGCATACGTTCCCAGGGAGCCTAAGCTGTCTAATCAGCACCTTTGGATTGAGGTGAGGAGGGGACAGCCAGGCTCTTGGGAGACGTATGCTGGAGGAACAGGCCAGTACGAAGTTGAAGTAATAAAACATCGTGTTTTAATTTAGTCTAATATTTTTATAGTATAGTTAGGAAGTAATAGCGCGTCGCAATAATTTTAATATAATATAATTTTATATTCTAATTACTATATAACAGTGTGTCGGGTTTTCTTATTTAAATTAACATCATTTATATTATATTTTTTTAATTGTGACCAAGTGAATAATAAAGAAAAAAAGACCTAAACAACCGTGCACGTTCATTACCAGTCACCCTATTTTCAGGAGAGAGAGGAGAGAAAGGAGAGAACAGGAAGTAAGGTAAGGTCTCAAGTAATAAAACGTTAGTCCTAAGATCTCTCCCTTGTTTTTTCCCTCTTCGGTAACTATAGTTAATTTCCCGTCCCCACACGAGGGGAGCCTTCTGCCCCCGGTTTCCACTCCTACCCGGGTCTGCAAAATTTAGGAGTAGGTGTAGATGTCCACGGGGACATCTAACAATTACATTTTCTTGAAGTACAAACTTTTATTTCATGTGTTCAATTTTATGTAAAAACTAGTCAGATATGAAGCAAATGGTCAAGAACAACAATATTAAGTAAGCAATTATTATTTATTTTATTTTTTCAAAAAATAATTAGTTCATATTTTTCAAAATTGTTTGATAAACATTGTTAAAAAACTATAACACTTCACAGTTAAAATTTCATTTCAATCCAGGTATCAAAATAAAGATTAGAGTTTTTTTGTTTAAATAAATTTTAGAATAATAAAGATTTTTGCTTATTCCTTTGTTTTTTTTGATATTTTAGGATAAATTCACCACTACCATCTTCATCATCCACTTCTAATCACAACAATCACAACAGACAAACTTTTTAGGTTATGTGTATCAATCATATAAGAAAACTAATTAAATTACAAAGTTTGCGGATAAAAAACTTTCCAAAAACTTAAAAATCGATCAAATTTTGAGATCACTGATAATTTTTCCTCAAATAATTAACATTTTAATTGAAAACTGACTTTAAAAAGTGTTCCTTATGATGGGTCATGTGTACACTATTAACGAACAGAGAAAATAACGTGTTCGTAAAATCGGTACAGCATGTCCCTTGTAACGAACATCTACAAAAACTCTTATTAAACGAGAAAAGATTGATATTCAGTGTAATTTTACGGTAAATATAAATTCTGTGAGTCCCAAACTTAGTGTCAATGCCAGCTGCATACTATTTTTCAATAAAAGACTATGTTACAGCAGAAGTTAAATGAGAGTGTTTTTGCTTTTTCGACTCATGAATCTGAGCGGCTTATGTCAAATCAACGAACTCGTTCAATTTTATCCTATTTTTTGCATAAAAAAATTATAATTATAATGAGCTTTGGTAGTTTTAGAATCTCTAGATATCCAGCTTTGCTAATAAATTTTTATTTCATGTCAAGACTAACTCAAGAAGTTTTTTTTTATCGATTTGTAAAAAAGTGATCGTTAGCAGGGTCACCGTTCGTTATCAAGGGACGTTTACCTTAATCCAAAATGTAAAAAAAAAATCATATTCAAGTCTGATTCCTATCTTCACCGTGAAAATTTTCCATACTATGAAGACTTTTTTCTCAAAATCTATCCCTGCTTGCCTATCAATTTTATAACTATCGGATTCCTTGAAATAAAACGAACATTTTAAAACAAGTTTTAGAACAATACAAGGAAATAGGATTTTTACTACCTTAAAAAGTATTTCGACACTGATGAATTAATATTTCTTAACATTTAATTTAATGAGTTTAGTCTCATGAGTTGTAGACCATAGGTAATTCCTACCGGGCCCTAGGTCTGGATGTCAGAAAACGACGATTAAATATTTAATTTTGATCCTTTTATTTTGTAGATTTTATTTAAAGACTTTAAACAGATTTTCTAAATTAAATTCAATTATTTTCAAATTCGTAGCGCGCTAAGTGACTGACCGTGGCACTGCGTTGCCGTCAGCTAAAGACACGGTCAGTTCACTTCTGGTCGCCGCTAGTTCACCCCGCTTACCATGTGCCCCAAGCACCAAATAAAATCAAAGTTTATTTTGTTTAAATAAGTGTAATCCATGAAGTATACCCGATCCTATCACCTTGCGCTACTTAATTCTATCATGGCCCTTCGAGCAGGATCTTTTTGAGGGTCTACGACAAAATATCATGGCGACAAAATATCCGCGAAAGAATATCCACGACAAAATATCATGGCGACAAAATGTCCAACGACAAAATACCCAACGACGAAATACCCGCGACAAAATAACCGCGACAAAACATCCAACGACGAAATACCGGCGACAAAAAATCCAACGACCCAATCCGCGACAAAATAACCCTTACAAACATCCCTTATAACAGAGAAAAAAAAAAAAATTTATTCGAACTAGATTTTGATTGGAACTAAATTTTATGGCGCGCCTCTGCGGGGGCCCTTCGGGCCCCACGGCGCGCATTGTTTTAAAAAATAACCCGCTAGTGTTTTATTAAAAATCAATTTTTTTTAATTCAAATAAAATTATTATATAGTAGTTGACGTTGGCCTTTTTGGCTTAATATAAATTCTAGACCCATTATTTTTAATGTCAATATTATAAACTGAACGGTACAAACATTAAATACATACTAACCATATTCTAATCAAAAGAAACTTCATAATAACTATTTCCCCCCGAACTAAATTTTAAATATGAAAAGGAGTGGGAGTATTTTGGAAATAGTATAGAGAAAAAGAAGCGGGAATTTTTGAAAATTTTAAATAGGTAAATAAGTAGATATTTTTTGATTTTTTGCTGCAGTTATTTTGTCGTTTGGATATTTTGTCGTGGGTATTTTGTTATTCGGATAAAATGTCGCGGTTATTTTGTCATTTGGATGATTTGTCGTTGGAAATTATGTCGCCTGGATATTTTGTCGTGGATATTTTGTCGCGGATATTTTGTAGCGGATATTTTGTCGCCATGATATTTTGTCCCGCACCCCTTTTTGATCCAGGTGGAAGAGTTAATTGAGGATGAATGATGGAGAGTTCGCGGTGTCTTTGGAGCACATGGCGAGCGCCATAACCTTCTTGGCCCTTTAGCTCGGTGTCCCGCGTGTGATGTTTTGCGAGTCACCGTTGCCTTTTAGTGGTGAATGTGTTCTTCAGCGAAAATTAAAGTGCTGAAAAGGAAAAGGTGTATTGTGCAAACGGAGGTGAAAGCCCAGTTGACCTCACTCATCATACTTGGGTGCAGTGAAGCTAGCACTCCCCCCTTTTCTATCTCTCTCTTGTGTTGATTTGCTTTAAATAAGCAAGTGTAACTTATCGTGGGCAAGAAAAAAACAATTAACTAATTTTTTTGCTCTAGGATAGGAGAAGGCAGCAGTGGAGTTATGTAAACAGCAGCAGCACACAGTTCGATTTGGTAGGCTTATAATTAGCAACACTCTTAATGTAATCAACACTTCCACAATCACACTCAAATTGTTAACATCAACCATCTTCTCAGATTATAAACAATACACTTTGGTTGGTTTGGGTGTGTTAGGGTAACACTTGCATACTTGAACACTTACTGGAGATTTCTATGGTTTCAATGCTTTTGCTCAAATTTCATTTTGTTAGGTAACTATTTGATGAAATTTTGGGTAATGTATACCTTTATTACATCACATTAGAATTTTGTCTCGATTATTGATTCCAATTCCCGCATTGTTGAAGGGAATTGTAATGACTAAAAACAACAACCTCATTTGCTTGATTTAAGTCTGTGGTTTACTCGCTTGGATTAAGCGGGCAACACCTTGTATATATTTTATTGGTTTTGAAAACTTTAATTTTAGTTAGATTTAGGTCAAAGTGTATGTTCGAATACACCTTGGAGATTAGTTTTATTTTTAATTTTAAAGCTTGAAAGCATAATTCTTTCTCTTTCTCATTTTGAAAGTTTTGTTGCTTACCTGATGAGCACTTTATACAGCCTTGTATTTGAACTTGACTGGTTCACCTTATATCCAACTTCTATCTCCCATGAACATATAATTTAATCATATCAATTTTATTTTTATTTTTTTCTTTAATTTTATATTTAAGCTTCAAAATTCCCACTTGAATTTTCTGAAAATTGTTGTTGCTGACCCTATCGACAACTTTTTGTCACTTTGAACTTAGCAGCTTACTTTGCATATAAATTATTTGTTTTAAATAAATCTGAAAAATGGAAAACTTATATGCGAGCCAGTTAGAACTGGTTAGGAGAATAGGCAACTCCAACAAAAACTTTCAAAAATTAGGAAAAATTAAGATGACAGCAACGGCATGTCAGACTAGGCTAGTCCAGTTAGAGCGTGACTTTTCTTTCTTTTTGGCAAATCGTGCTGACATTACCAGCCTAAATGAATCCCAAGAACATGGATACTCCACTGCGGAAGTTTTCGATAACGGACAGGAGATTTATTTTGAGTGCGTTGTCAGCTTCAAAGAACACTTACTCGCCTGCAGCGCTCCTGCAACTTTGGACGAGTCTATCACCCCTCAAAATCAATCAAAAGATTGAAGGGGGGGGGGGGGGCTAATCTTTTGAATAATTCCTTGCCTAAAATAGAGATTACTAAATTTAATGGAAAGCTTACTGAGCGGGCCCGCTTTCAAGACTCTTTTGTCTCGCTTGTGCATAACCGTACTGACTTGACTCCTGTGATTAAATTTTATCACTTATCCACACTGCTTGAGGGCACTGCCTCAGATAAAATTAAAAATCTAGAAATGACCACTGAGAATTATCACATAGCTTGGACTACCTTAACTGAATTTTATGAGAATAAGCAAAGGTTGATTAACCACTCAGTTGGGCAGCATTACTCAACCAAGTCTATGAAATCGGATTCTTATGCTGAGCTAAATTACTTCTATTTTTGACACCCTGGGTTTTTTGGCCTTACTAGGGCGGTCTATTGAGACAACCAAGGTAGATCTTTTAGTATTCCTTACTGTGTCTAAATTCAACCCAGTCACGCGTCGCGAGTAGGAAAAATCGTTTGGGGAATCCACTTAGACTTCATCCCTGGAGAAGCTTAAGAAGTTTTTAGGCGACCAATTGGCACTTTTGGAGTCTATTACGGCGAGTAGCCGGGGCACTTATTCTCAGCCTAAACCGGTTAACCCGAAGGATCATGTTTCCACTACTTCAGAACAAAACAGCACTCCAAAGCCAAAACCCTGCGTGAACTGTGGTGAAGGTCATCAACTCGCTAAATACGTCAAATACAAAAACTTGGCAGGCATTGATAGGTTAACTTTGGCTAGATCCAAGCGACTTATCTAAGTAATCACTCCTTTGGCAAATGCAAACTCAAAGTTGTATGTACTCTATGTAGAAGGAGACACAATACCTTACTGCAAGATGGTATAGCTGCCGATCGGCTGGTTAAGGCTGATGAACCTACAACTCATGCTTCAACTTCTGGTCCTTATCCTCAACTTCCTGGCCTGAACACTAATGCCATCGCGTTTAACCCTAGTCAGCAGACACCTTAAGCTTTTCATCAGTCGATGAATACGGTCGCTCGAAATTCGTTTGTTTTGCTACCCGCGGCTTGGGTAAAAGCTAATGA
Organism: Encarsia formosa; assembly: GCA_038277355.1. NCBI lineage: Eukaryota > Metazoa > Arthropoda > Insecta > Hymenoptera > Aphelinidae > Encarsia > Encarsia formosa. Next base: position 73,352,657 of record CM076184.1, read on the forward strand.
TAAAACCCACATGCTCAGGGCCCTCATTGATCAGGCCTCTCAGATTTCCTTGATCACTGAAAATTGCGCTCAACGGCTTGGTCTCCCTAGGCACCGCTCTGATACTTCGGTAGATGGGGTGTCGTCATTGTTTTCGGAAAAGACTCAAGGTCGTGTCATTTTGAAAGTCAGATCTCTTGTGGATACGGGCTTTGTTTTTGATGTTGATGCAATGATCCTGTATAAAATTACTAAATAAATTACTGACCCAGAATTTTATAACCTCCAAACTATTGACCTTTTGTTAGGTGCCAAAGTGCACGCTAACATCGTCTTGAATGAGATTCAAAAAGGGTCCTCAGGAGACCCAGTGGCTACTAACACTCGATTGAGGTGGATTGTTTCAGGCCCCGCAGGTTCTTCCTTGGTTCTCAATACTAAGTCGTGTCATCTCATCGACAACACAAGCCTACTCAGGGCAGTTGAGAAATTTTGGACTCACGAGGAAATCACAACTCCTCAACCCTTGTATACTGAGGATGAAAAGGCCTGCGAGGACCACTTTATCAATACTCACTCCCGAAACGCGGTAGACAGATACATTGTCAGGTTACCCTTCAATGAAAAGGTCATACGAGACAAGAGATTCAACCTACGTGCCTCTTTCAACAGAGCCCTCGCAGTTTTATTGTCACTGAGAAAAAAGTTCAAGGATCCAGTATTTTGCACCAAATATTGCGACTTCGTCGCCGAATATGAGCAACTAGGTCACATGTCATTGGTTCATTCCGTCATTCCGTTGAACGCAGTACAGAGGGACTATGCCTTTTACTTGCCGCATCACGGCGTCTTGAACTCAAGGGGAAAATTGCGTACTGTTTTCAATGGATCCGCCAGGGTGGGTGGTGGTTTAACCCAGAATGATTATTTACTTCCAGGACCAAATTTGATACCCGACGTACGTGTTATAGTCTCAAAATGGAGACGATACCCATCCGTATTCATTACGGACCTGGTCAAGATGTTCACACAAATCATTATCCACCCCGACGATCGACTCTACCTGCTCATCCTCTGGCAGCTCTATAGGGGTGAAATTCTGACTTACGGCCTTAGATGTTCCCCCTTTCTAGCCATCAGAATCTTGCATCAACTAGCTAAAGATGAAGGTGCTCATTTTAGCTTGGCCGTAATACTTATTCTATACGAGAGCTATGTTGATGATGTGTTGTCAGTGGGCTTCTCCATTGCAGAATGCTTACGCAAGATGCAAGAACTAGTCTCCCTGTTAAAATTAGGGGGATTCGAATTGGGGAAATAGGCAGCTAATAACCAAGCCTTGATAGACCCGGTTGCCCAGGCGAAAAGACTACTGAGGTCTCTGTGTTCAATGAATTTCAGTCAACTTCAATCCTTGGGCTCGCTTGGTCCCCTGAGGGTGACTATTTCCACTTCAACATCTCGCTGGAACCTTACGATTGTGATAAACTCACCAAGCGCTTTCGATGAAAGCTCTTTGACCGGCTAGGTTTTCTATCCCCTGTAACTGTCAACTCAAAGGTTTTTATCAAATCACTTTGGCTTCTTAAATGTAGTTGGGATAGTCCTCTCCTTCCGGACTATCGTCGTCGCTGAGACAAGTTCTACTCTCAGTTGATTGTTCTTTCTGAAATCGAAATCCCCGTTGGATAGGTTATATGCCAGAAGGCAGGGTGATAGAATTGCATGGTTTCGCTGACACTTCACTGAGGACGTATGGTGCTGTTCTTAACGTGAGAGTGTTGCATGGTTCAGGGGTCACCACCGCCCTGCTGTGTGCAAAGACCAAAATATCACTAAATATTTCGGTTCCTCGCTTGGAACTGTGCGCTGCTCTGTTACTTACTAAACTGACTCACCATTTTTTATTCTTCTCCTCCCTAGGTCAACTAAAGGTACACCTTTGGTCAGACTCCAAGAATGTACTTTGATGGATCCAAGACCACCCTTCGAGATGGCAAAACTTTGTGACCAACCATTGCAACAAAATTCAAACCCTGCTACCTCAGGCATGCTGGCATCATGTCCGAGGGTCAGAGAACCCGGCTGATCTGATCTCCAGGGGTGTGAACCTGGTAGAACTCCAGGACCTGCAACTTTGGTGGTCAGGCCCTCAGTTCTTACTCACCTCGAACGACGAATGGCCAGAACTGGCTGAAGTGGTGCAAACGTCATCTAGAGAAAAAAGGCAAGCCAAGCCCGTCGTGCTCGCTGTTGGACTTTACACCAATGACACACTAACCCGGTTCTCATCTTTCAGGAGACTTCTCAGAGTTACCAGTTGGTGCCTGCGTTTCATCAACGCCATACGGGTCTACTGCCACCTCAAACGAAAACTCACCTTGTCTCTTTGGCTATCCAGCAACGACACTGACTCACCCGAATTGACCACTCTTGAGCTTCACAACGCCGAGCTGTTGTGGGTCTCCATAGTCCAGAGGCATCATTTTGGTCGTGAAATGGCTCTCATAGACATCAACCGCTCAAGCAAAGCCCATTAGTCACACTCAACCCTATCATGGTGGATGGATTACTCAGGGTTGGTGGAAGACTCAAACACTCGTCGTTGGACTTCGAAGAAAAACATCCCTTGATTCTGCCTGACCACAGTCACCTCACCAAAATCTTAGTATGGGATGCTCATCAGCGGTCACTTCATGATGGTACCCACTTAACCTTGGCTACTCTTCGTTGTCGTCATTGGATTTTAAGAGGTAGGCAAAAGGTCAAAGGCATTATTGGGTTGTGCCTGCTTTGTCGTCGTCATGCTGCCAGGGTCATTAAACCCTTTATGGCCTCCTTACCAAGTGACCAGGTGCGTCCAGCCTTTCCGTTTGAGCACTCTGGGGTCGACTTCGCGGGACCATTCGAGCTGAGACTCACTAAGTCCCGTGGCAAAAGCACAATGAAGGCCTACATGTGCATCTTCACCTGTTTGGCCACCAGAGCGACTCATCTGGAATTGGTAGAGGACTACACAACGGAGACATTCGTGGCTGCTTTCAGCCGATTTACTTGCCAACGTGGCCATTGCTCGTTGATGAGAAGCGACCAAGGTACAAACTTTGTTGGTGCTGACAAGGAACTGTGCAGGATGTTCGAAGAGGCTTCGGAGCAGATGCTAGTCATCATACCCTCATTGGCTACTCTGGGCTAGTAGTGGGTCTTCAACCCACCTCGAGCTCCACACTTCGGTGGCGTATGGGAGACTATGGTTAAGTCCACAAAGTTTCACCTTCGTAGGATGATAGGTAAGCACGTTCTCAACTTCGCTGAGTTTAACACGCTGCTGTGTAGAATCGAGGCCTGCCTTAACTCGAGGCCCTTGGACCGAGCCTCTGACGACGCCGATGGCTGGGTCATCACTCCTGCTCACTTCTTGATCCAGAGGCGGTCATTCATTGTTCCTGAGCCGTTCAACCCTGCAGCGAAGGTGCCTCTGGGCAAAAGATTGGAATTGATTAGCCAAATGAGCCAGGAATTATTGAGTAAGTGGTCCAAAACCTACCTGAAAACTCTTCAAGAAAGGCAAAAGTGGTTCAAGCCCTCACGAAATCTTCAGACAAGTGATTTGGTCTTTATTAAGGACGATCTTTTGACCCCAACACAATGATCACTTAGAAAGGTAGAGGCAGTTCATCAAGGTGCAGATGGTCCAGTTCGGGTCACCGATATTAAAACTGCTGACTCTACCTATACTCGGCCAGTGGTCAAATTGGTTTACTTCTACCAGTCAACGAACTCAACAGTGACGAACTTCAAAGAGTAAGTGATATTGCTTAAAGACTATAGTGTCTAGAGACGTTTTCAATTTTTTTCTTAAAGTTAAACTTATAGCCTAATTTGTTGACTAATTTTAGAGATCTAGCTTTATATCGAGTCATTTTTGTTCCTAATTAAAAGTCCCTTAATGGGCATAATCTCAGTGCATAAATTTAGTCGCAATTTTAGTTTGAAATCTAATTTATTTATTCTTACCTTGTTAATTTTCAACCGTCTTAATACGCTGCAACGTATTAAAGTGAGCGGTATGTCGGAAAACGACATTTAAATATTTAATTTTGATCCTTTTATTTTGTAGATTTTATTTAGAGACTTTAAACAGATTTTCTAAATTCAATTCAATTATTTTCGATTTCTTAGCGCGCTAAGTGACTGACCGTGGCGCTGCGTCTCCGTCTGCTAAAGGCACAGTCAGTTCACCTCTGGTCGCCGCTAGTTCACCCCGCTTACCATGTGCCCCAAGCACCAAATAAAATCAAAGTTTTTTTTTTTTACTTACATTCATTTGCATACCAGGCCAACTGGCCTAAAAAGCAGAAGCACTTTTTATGCTAGATTTTTGAACCATTAATTTATTTTATTTATTTTTAAATTATTTAAGTCATTTGGTTAAACTCTGACATGGCAGAAATAATGATTTAAGATAAGAAAAGAAAATTCTCTAACAAAGAGGTAAATTGTCCTTTGGGACCTGGATTTTCATGAAACTTTGCATACAGCTTTCAATCATCACAAAAAACCATTCATTGTTTTTTTCCAGAATGGGCCCTTTTTCATCTACTTCCCATATAGCCCCTGTGTCAAAAAGTAGACTGATTCCAATAAAAAGCCGTTTTTGACCTCATTTTCTTAAAATTCCTTCCTTGGACCGTCTTGCACTTAGAAATATCTGTGTTCGTAAAATATCCGAACTTTGATAATTTATCTGTTTTTTGAATTAATTTGTTCGCATGCTTTTATTTTTATTCTGTTTTTACCGCGAGTAAAAAGAACGTTCGACGTTGCCAAGCGCTGCGTTATTGACAACGTCGTTCACTTACAAACTAACATTCGAAAAGAACACACGTACCTTTTTGTTTTTGGTTAAAAAACTCGACCGCTCAAGCATCGAGCTTTGAATAAATGAGTTATTTGTTCATTATTGAACTGTTTGTAAATGATTGTGAATTAAGGGGGGGGGGGTATACCCTAAGCAACTTTAAAAAATCGATTATTTTATTTTATTTTTTTTCTTAAAGTACAACATTTCAAGAATGTTGTGTCAAAATTTCAAGTCATTCTGAGTCGATCTCAGAAAGTTACAGCAGTTTTCGTGCAATGATCGAGGATGAAAGCCGTATAGACAAAGCTGAGAAAGAAGCTACCAAAGAGAGTAAAGATGCCAGGGTTAAGCGTAGAAGGAAAGAAAAACAGGCTGAAGACGAAGCAGAAGCAGCAGAAGAACTGCTTTATGGTGCAGGAATCGATGATTCCTTTTAAGGTAAAAAAAAAAAAAATTTCATTACTTTTATCTTGTTCAAAACTTTAAACGCGTTTTTCTCAAAACTAGTCTTTTTAAAGTCGGTGAGGAAAATATCTCGGCGACCGCTGCACCGATCGTTCTGAAATTTTGAGGATTTCGTTAATATATATTTTTCCAGGTACTTACACGAGAATTTTAAAAAATTTTCATTTTTACGGCTGTGGCGTCAACAAAATGGCGGATTTTTTAGCCGAAAAAACGGTTTTTCACTTTAAACAACCACCAAATCGTCAAAAATGAAAAAAAAAAAAAACCCTCGTGTTATTACCAAGATAAACTTGTCTTCTAACAGAATCTTTTTTCAAAATTGATTTTAGGTGATCCTGAACAAAATGGCGTTCCTCACCGTAAAAAATCGAAAAGCGAAAGCGTCGCCGAAAAAGTACTGGCATCGGCTTATTTATTAATATTTTTACTTGAAAAAATTATGGAAGGTAGTTGAAATGTTGTTTAATTATATGGTGAATAAATGACTTAAATAATATTAACCGTTTTTTCAATATAAATTCCCAAAAATTACCTTTTTTTTAGCCTCTTAGGGTACACCCCCCCCCCTTAATAAATGTTAATAAAATTATTCACTCTAAAACGCACTTTATTTTGATACACTGATACATTCACACCTCAAATCTTTGAAGAAAGCCGTTCTCGACCCCTTGGCCCTACGAGACGGCTGATTCGCGAACAATCTGGAACCTCGCATTTTTTTCGTTTTTCCAAGTACTTGTGGAAAAAAATTATAACAAATTTTTTTTGAATGATTTTATCCATGTATATTGTAACCCAAAAAGACTAAAAACTGGCTTTAGAAATCTTAGTTTAACATGGACTAAATCAGTGTTAAAAAGGTTATAAAAGTTGTGTGAATTATACTTTATATTTATAATGTGATAAATTAATAATTCGAAAGAATGCAAGACGCGGAATACAATTTTGAAAAATTTTGATGTCTTTTAATTAAAAGGATTTATCAAACTTCAAAAATCGTCTTTTCGTACGTGTCCCGACGGTCACGTTAGTCTTTGATTTTTTACTAAAAATTTATTGTATTAAAAAAAAAAAATTATTGGGCACTAAACTTAAGAGTTTAAACTAGCTCATGATATCTTTTATGAATTTTTTAGCTTTGAAAAATTGGTAGATTTTTTCGATCGTTCATAGTAAATTAAAAATCAGTTCTATTTCGTATCCAACCGGTTATGACCTCTATTTTGTTGAAAATCTCTCTGAAAATTTGAGACGATTTTAAAATTCGATAAAAAAATTAATCTTACAACTTTCTAATTCATTACATGATTATCGATAAATAACTTTTTTTAATTGGTTAAAATTCGTTTAAAAGGTGTACCAATGCCCCGCCGGTAAAAGTTGAATGACTCGTAAACAAGTTTGGGAGAGTTTTTGCCATAGTTGATTTTACGAAAAGAAGAGATATTATTTAAAAGATTTTAGAAAAAAGGTTCTTTAATTTATTGATCTAAAATCACATCAAGCACACAGATATTTCAAATGATTTTTCTGCAGAATTCTATCAAGTCTGCCAAAAATTAATAAAATAGAAATAATTAAATGGTTTGGAAGAGTAAAACTATTCTGCAAATAAATCGTAAGGTAAGCCCCGACTACTGTGCCTATCGACTCAATCATGATACTTCGAATCTATTCAAAAAAATTCTATCACTTTTTAACGAGCCTGAAAAAATTTATCAATAACTTCAAGGTCTATTCTACCTGTAGGAATTTTTTTTTCACTCCATGCATGTAAATTAACATTAAATTTAAACGATAATTAAAAAAAATCCAAGTATTTGTATTACCATGGGTCAGAGATTTCGACGAGGTTCGATTACTGTGCCCCAACTACTGCTTGCAAGTTTTCACGTACGGTAGATGGGAAACAGTACTCAAGCGACCACGATTTCTGGAGTGGAGGGAGAGGTCACGGAAAATGTAACTCGATCTGACGCGGAGGAGGGAGGGGTATCTTATATTTGTGACGTCCGAAAAAATATTTTTATAAAATGAAAATTTTTGATAAAAGTGATACCCTGGGGGCCCGAGTTCAACAAAAAAACTGATTAGCTATCCCCCAAGCTCTAAACCCCCAAATACCCTGGGCGTCCGAGTTCAACGAAAAAACTGATCAGCTATCCCCCAAGCTCTAAACCCCCAAATACCCTGGGCGTCCGAGTTCAACAAAAAAACTTATCGGCTTTCCCCCAAGCTCTGAACTTCTCAAAAACCTTGAAAGCCTGAGTTGAATTGGTTATAAATTTTTTTTATTATTTTGTAATATTTTCAAGTGATTTAAATAAAAGTACGCCACAACCTCTTAGAGGAACAAAAAAAAACAATTTATTATTGACATGATATACAAATATAAAGTACGCTTAACTTGTAAAATTATTCCACTCGGTAACCAGAATTTTGGGAGGTGTAGAGCTTGAAGGATAAGTGATCAGCTTTTTTTATTGATCTCGGGCGCCCAGGGTATTTTTGGGTTTAGAGCTTGAGGGATAACTGATCAGTTTTTTTGTTGAACTCGGGCACCCAGGGTTTTGGGGGTTTAGAGCTTGGGGGATAGACGATAAGTTTTTTCGTTGAATTCGGGCGCCCAAGGTTTTGGGGGTTTAGAGTTTGGGGAATAGCTGATCAGTTTTTTTCATTGATCTCGGGTGTGCAGGGTATTTTTGGGTTCAGATCTTGAGGGATAACTGATCAGTTTTTTTTATTGAACTCGGGCGCCCAGGGTTTTGGGGACTAAATAAAATTTACAATACTTTTTATTTTTATAAATATTATTTATCGTTAAAATTATAGTTAAAATTTTTTATTGACTGGAATTTAAAAAATTGTATATTAAAAAGAAGGGGGGCAATGTCAATTTGTGACGTCTTTCAGGAGAGAGGGGGATTAAGGAAATGTGACCACCTGTGACTCGGAGGAGGGGGGGGGGGTGAAAAAATCTTCGAAAAGCTGCGGACGTCTTTTGCGGACGCCCCCTTTTAGTTGGAAAATTTTAATTTTTACAACTTTCAAATCTTTCTATAACATTGCATCAGGTGTCCACCCAGACTCCTCCGAATTATTTACGATTAGTTATGATTCTTTTTTGAATTTAAAAAATTCGAAAATCCAGCAAAATTTAATTTATAATTTAGCATTTTTCTAAACAATTTTTTATTTGGGATCATCTTGCCCTTCAATTCCTTGTCAGTCGGTACAGCAGGAATGTTTTTTTTTTCATTTCAAAGTTTAAAAAAAAAATGTATGGTAGACTGATTTATTTTATATACTTATGACAAAATTTTTATAATAATTCATATAAACGAAAAAAAAAGAAAGTCTACCGGTGTCGGCGCTATCTCCGGTCATTCTGCAAACAAACTGCCTTCTATAATGCTGTGCATATTTGAGCAATAAGAACAGAAAGAAATGTAGTAGTTTCCACCAACTCTATTGTTTTGTTACAAATACTGAATTTTGATAAAATTAGTATCAGGTTCAAAAAATACATTGATGATAATAAGAAAAAATCATTGAATTAATAGAAGCATTGAAAGATGTAAATTATGCACAATGATACATACCTTAAGTTTAAGTAATGCAGTAAGAACTTGTTGAAGAATAGGTCTTATGTACTTCAATGGTAAAGGTGAAAATTTATTCTGCTTTAAAAAATCATAAAGATTCTGTTCCAACATTTCGAATACCAAACAAGTATGTGACTTATGCTGAAAACATTCATAAGCGCGAACAAAGTTAAACTCATCTGCATTTTCTTGACTAAGTCGTGATAGGATAGAAACCTGAAACATATTAAATTCTTTATGAATCGATTAATATTTGGTAAAGTTAAAGTTTGGTGAAGAGGTCGAAACACGTAACATTGAACGAAACGATTTGCGTACGACCATTGTGAAAACATTTTTTTACGCCAGCTAAAGTCATAGAACGACATTGCGATTGATAATAGATTAAATGACTTTCTAAAACAAGCCACGATTAAAATAATTCAGATTAATACGTGGAAGCTTATACGGGAACAGGAAATAGCCATGCTTAACTGTGAGCTCCGAACAAAATTCGACTAAATTTAAGTTAATATTTAAAAAAAAAAAAAAAAAAAAAAAAAAAGAATTAACAAAATATAAACAGTGGGGTCCTGAAAATATTCCAAAACGTTACAAGTTAATATAAGCATTACAGTTTAACGCAATGAAAAGATTGTTTCTCTGAAATTAACCCTCAAATTGAAAAAAAAATTTTTTCGATAAGAAAATCAATCGGCATTTATTCACTCTATAAAATTGAAAAGTTGATAGTCGAATTTTTCTTCACGACAAATCTCTACAATAAATATCATACAAAAAGGCATAAAAAAATAAAATTTTTGGCGCAAACCGCAGCTCTCTATTCCTTCTTTAAGGACCACAGGGTCTAGAACAATGATTTTTCATTTTTATTCGTATCTCAGAGCCTGAGACGACTGGAGTAATGATTTTGCGGCAAAATTTTGTTTATAAAAAATTTTGTTCGACCATATTTTTCAAAATTATTTTTTGGGGTATTTTTGAACCCTTAAAATTAACACGTAGTGCAGAAAATCCAGAGTCATTAAAGTAAATATTTTTTTCCGAGTTTGAATTAAACTTTATATAAGCATCAACTGCCGTCAATTGAATAATTATTAGATTATTGATATGGTAGTTGTAACGGAAAAAATTCAAGCGAACTGGAAATCATTTAAATGGGTCACATGGTATCTTATAATGGGAAAGTCACCGAGATCTAATAGAATTCTGTAGGAGAATTCAGAAACGAAAAAAAAAATCTTTTTCAGTTTTGTTTAAATAACTCGAATGTAATGAAAAATTAAAAAAAAAAACACAAGTAAAATTTTTTGATAAGCATGAAATTTTCTATCGAAATATGGGGGCTGTTCATTAATGATGTCACGCAAATTTTCGGCGTTTTAGACCCCTTCCCCCCGCTTTGTCACTGTAAGTCACAAACCTAAACACCCCTTCCCCCTGTTATTTTGAATATGCTCGATATGCGGCATCTCTACAAGGTAGGAAGGAGTCAAAAACATTGAATTATGAAGTTTTGAGTTTTTTAGAACATTTGAAAATTATTTTTTCGCACGTCTTATACCTAAAACTCGTTTCATATACCTTCGTTATTATTTTACGTTGTGATTAAATGGTCTGCCAAAATATTTAGACACACCTGACCAAAATTTTCATAAGTAGCTTCGATTCGTTATTGTTTTAGCTTTAAAATGCGATTTTAGTTTTTGTTCAACTCGTTTTCTAACGATAAATTCTTAAAGAATAGATGAGATAAACACTTTTTTATTCGTTTTCCCATAGACTAGTCATCCATTGTGAAAGGTTTTGGATGATAGGAAAGGGATTATTATTGGAATTATTTTGATTAGTTATTTCCGCACTGCTACAGTCATCTTCAGTTGAAATATCAAGTTCATCCACATTAATCCACTCACCATCTTCACTGCTTTCATCAGTACAAATAATGCAAAGAGCTTCTTGATTACACCGATCAATAATATTAATTAAATAAAAAATATAGTATGAATAAAAATCGTTTCAAACTCTGATTTTTGTGAGCTTGATTGAAGGCTTAAAATAAATAAAGGTTTTATTTATGTAAACATACTAAGTAAAAAGTTAAATTTTTTTTTTCAAACGTGACGTTACAAACTATTACTCCCCCCCACCCCCCTCGTCACATTTGGTCACGAATTAACGAACCCCCCCCCCCCCTCCGACCGTGACATCATTAATGAACGGCCCCATGCTATAATTTTATTTATTTATTTTTTTTTTTCATTATTTAAAAGTAATTTATAAAAAAATTAAAGTTGAAAAATGAAAAAAATTTTATTTTCTTTTTTTGTTGGATCCTTTGATTGAACAAAATATTCATCATTTTAAGTCTTACATATAAAGTAGAGGTTACATTAAAAATAGATAGTCACCTGGATTTACCACGATCAATAAAACCGGAGATAGTTCCCTTTAAAGTTTACAACGTTTTGTCCCATTTTTCACAAAATTTATCATTAGGCACAACAGACCCCGAAAGGGTCGGGAAGGCCTTATAAGTTTTCCAGAACAAAAAATGCAACCCAAAATTGTGCACAGGATTTCTCGCGACTTAATGAACAAAATTGAAAGGGGTAAACGGGAAAATGTTTGTATTGTTAGTTCTAATCTATAGTTCTAGTCCGAGACTAAAAAAAAAAAAGATTGTCGAGTGCGAAGCGTGAGTGTCGGTCGGTCGTGCCTTTTAGGCATTGCGCGGAGCGATAGCAGAGCATGGCAATGCATACTTTGCACCACACGGAGCGTAGCGATGCAAGGGCGGAGGTTTTTTGCCCAAATTTAGGGCAAAAAAACCATAGCCAGGCAAGTCATATGGCCCTTTGAGCGTAGCGAAAGCGCCAGAGGACGCGCTAGTAAAGCATTGTTTTCTCTTAATAATAATCATTACTTTTTGACTGTTTTCAATGCACAAAATAGTTAGTAGAACTATTCAGTATCTGAAAAATGAAAAAACGAGAATTCTTTAGTAAAGTCCTGCGCGGAAATTCAAGGACAAAATTAAAAAGGACTTTTTGAGTTTTTTTTTCTCTGTAAAATATGTAAAATTACCAAGAACTTTTTTTAACAAGGAGATATTAGAGAGAAATATATCCCCAGTCTTATACAACCGCTATTGACTTCACAATTGTTTTATGCTTTTCATTTCGTAGTTTCAAAATTTTTCAAAAATGCACATTATTTGAAAAACAAATACTTAACGCAATGTCTTCACACATGCTAAGTAACAATCATGAATTTTATTTTTCTAAAGTTAAAATTCTTCATAATGAGAATACTTTATATAGAAGAAGATTTTGAGATGTTACTCATTAATTCCAACAAAAACTGTATTAATAAAAACACTGATGTTCGATCCTTGAGTACGAATTATAATCCTATCTTTCAATATTTTTGTGACTTAAATGAATATTATTTTGTTCTGTATTTATCCTAAAGGGCGGTAGCTCTTGACGGCGAGTGGGTTTTTAAAACCGACTACCGTGAAAGAACCGCTTTATATACTTTGAATTTCAGTTTTAGGTTAGGTCGCTCATGAAAAAAACTCTATGAGGATGATTATTTTTCCTTGACCATACATTCTACGCGTAGCCTATGATCCCATGAGAAGATTAAAAAAAAAAAATCATCCTGAAAAAGTTCTGCGTTAAAAAGTTATGACCGTCTCAAAATTCGAAGCGCTGATTTCCTTTAGATTTTTCATTTCCAGTCCCTAAGCATCCGGTTCTCTACATGCGCTGCATGTGGCTTCAACCGGATCTTACGTAACGCTGTCTCTCTCTTGCAGCAAGGCATGCGAGTAGGCTGCGCAGAGGAGGTGCGCGTACGCAAGAGGCCGAGGCGGCCGAGCCGCCAGGGCCGCTGACACTGCTCTGTCTCTGAGCAGACAGCTCAAGCCGCATAGCTGAGGCAAGCAGCTGAGTAGAAGACAGTGGTCATAATTGTTATTATTTTATTACATGATTTAGAAATAATTAAGTAATTAAGAAAGTAATATACAATAAAATATACAGCGGTATCACGCTAAATTCACAATTAACATAATTTAATTAATAACTATTATGACCTTTAACCTTAGTAATCAATAATTTGGCTATAATTTTTCAAAAGAAAATATCTAAAGTCACCATATGATAATCATCTATGAGTTAGAGTGAGTTGAAAAATTGTGAAATCTTTTGTTGGAGCTGTAGAGGTTTATTCATCCAGTGAAAAATGAAGTTTTTTTTTGAATGAGAGAAGTTTTTTTTGAGTGAGTGAATGATTATTCTTGATGTGAAGTCTATGTATTGTATATACAGGTTTAAGTTGAATGCACTTTTTTATAATAAAAGCACATCCTTTGAATTATCAATAGATGTCAGTAAGTAGGAATCATCTTTGAAGTGTACGGTTCTGAGCTGATAAGGTTTATTTTGTTCTCACTCTATTTTTCAAGATGAATTTGTCTGAGTATCAAGTTTAATTTTAGTTTTATCCGCTATATACCAACTGGCTCAACTTGGTCATTGACATTTGCTGCATTTAAATGTGATGGTGATCAATGTCTCATGGGGTTATTCAAATTGTCAGACAAGTAAATACATTTAAATCATTACTGGAATTTATAAATTCTGAGTCAATACCCTAACACGGATAAGGTTTATTGTTCTCAGTTTATTTTCTAAGATGAATTTGTCTGACTATCAAGTTTAATTTTAGTTTTATCCGCTGTATATCAACTACCTAAACTTGGTCATTGACATTTGCTGCATTTAAATGTGATGGTGATCAATTCAATCAAAGACCCCCCATGTCCCATGGGGTTATTCAAATTGTCAGACAAGTAAATACATTTAAATCATCACTGGAATTTATAAATTCTGAGTTAATACACTAACACGGATAAGGTTTATTGTTTTCAGTTTATTTTCCAAGATGAATTTGTCTGACTATCAACTTTAATTTTAGTTTTATCCGCTGTATACCAACTACCTCAACTGGGTCATTGACATTTGCTGCATTTAAATGTGATGGTGATCAATGTCTTATGGGGTTATTCAAATTGTCAGACATGTTGCAAAAATTGTTAATATAAATAATTTTATCACCAAAAATTTCATCGGTACAGTATCTGTTATATAACTACAAATCACAATATTTTTGTGAAACCTTCAAATTGTGTGGTATTTAAGTCAGTTTAGTCATAGTGATGTGTTTTAAGTTATTTTTTTTTTTTTTTTTTTTTTTTACAAATAGATAATATTTTGAATGAAACTATTTTGCTTCAAGCCTGAAAAGTTAAGATTTAGAGTAAATAAAATGATGAAATAAATATAAAACAATCTAGTAAGATCAGAGATTTGAGAAAATATTTTTAACTTCGTAATAAAAAAAAAAAAATCTCAAAAAATTCATTTAAGCATAGTTTGGTTCTTACGCCAAAACTCCTTTTCAGAGCAACAACAACACAATTTTTACCTTGAATAAGTAGCCCTTTACGTAGACCAAATTGAAAAATAAAGGTCAGATTAGTAATCAGCAACCTTAAGAACCCCCGTAGACAAAGTTTGAAAAAGATGCTATTAAAAATAGATTTTTACCTTTAATAAGAAGCCCTTGATTTGGTCAATTTTTAAAATGAATATCAGATTCATAATCATCAACCCCAAAAACCCTCTTATATGATGTTTCAAAAAAATGCTATTAAGAATAAATTTTTACCTCACCTAAGTATCCCTTTTCTAGGTCAATATTAAAAATAAATGTTAAATTCGTAATCAGCAACCCCAAAAACCCCTGACTACTCAATTTCCAATTAATCATTGACGTCAAAGTCTGAAAAGAGCCTGAGAAAAAATAAATTTCAACCTTGAATAAGTAGACTTTACATAGGTCAAATTTAAAAATAAATGTTGGATTCGTGATCAGCAGTCCCGAAAACCCCCCGAGTTTCTAATTGATCTGAGACGTCTCAGTCACTTTTTTTTTTTTTTTTTTAAAGGAAGTCGACGACGACGACGAAAATAAATTGGACTAGAAAGGATCTCTGGGGGCGAAAAAACAATTAACAACACTTATTAACAACACTTGAGTCATTAATGTATTAAAATTGGTGCAACGTTTTTTCCGCCGATGTGCGGACCTTCTGTTTAAAGTAAAATTAATAAAAAATAATTATTTACAGAGAAGTAATTTGATTATAAAATTTACGAACCTGATGTAAGAATTAAAGGTACACAATTTTCATTTCTATAATTTAACACCGAAGGAGCGATGTTCCTCGGTAAAGTCCGAATGAGTAGTGAGAGGAAAAGGAGTACTGAAAATAAGATATGCAAAGAAGGAGGTTAATGATTAAACAAGTTGTACGAAGAGTCAAGTCAAAACATAAGAACGATGAATTAGAATAGAGAGTGATAAACTCTACTGAGGAACTCTGTGTTCTCTCTCTTGTTGATAGTATTCTCACTCGGTTTTATGTAAAACATTTCAGAAATTAATCATTTTCGGTATGTTGGTTCTCTATCCATTATTATCGTGTTAGAAAAATCAAAGGTACGTTTTTGAAGATCAGAGTGTAGACTAACCACTGAATTCTTGCTCTTCTTCTTTCTGTGTTCTTTTATGCGAACACCTAGCGTACGTATTGTTTGCCCCACGTATGTAGCCGAACAGTCTTTGATATTAAATTTATAAACAATATTTGCTACGTCCATTTTTTCTGCACTGTCCTTGCCGAGTTTCACAATGTTGCTGATACTACGACTTATTTTAGAAACAGGACAAATTTTATATTCCCGAAGCATTTTGTTACATTTATAAAAGAATTGCTGATCGTATCATACGATTCGTATGGGAGAGAAACAAGAGTGGGTCGATCACTGTCAACAGAGTCCAACTCGCGAGGAGATTCGATATGTCGAAGTCTCTAATTGATAATGACATCTACAAGCCTCTCGGGATAATCATTCTCAAGTTATGTCGTCAGATCAATCTTGAATTCTTCCCGTGACAACAGGAGTGAGATAGCAGAGAAGCTCTATCCACGAGATTCATCACGATGTTCCTTTTGTTTTAAATCGAATGATTAGAATCTAAACTAGACAATAATAAACTTCTCAATATAAAAGAGGATTTTTATAATACTAGAGTCTCTCAGCGCGCACGCGCGCACATTATTTAATTTTTTTTTTTTTTTGAAAAATAAAAAATTAATTTGGACTCATAAGAGAATATGAAAAATTTTATCAAAGCCTTTTCTAAATTAATATAAATACTATTCTACTTATTGAGATTCTTATGGGACTTTTTTAGGTCAATATTTTTAAAATTTCGAGAAAGCGAAGTTTTTGTTTTAAGAAAAAAAATTCAGATTGGGGACTCATTGAAAGAAATATAAGTTGAAAAACTTACAACTTCAACACATATCCTCATGAAAATTCGATTATTTTTCTTTGGTTAAAAGACTAAATATTTTGGTGTAAAGGAAATAATAGTTGGGGGCCATTCATAAATTATGTAACGCTAATTTAGGAAATATAGGCTCCGTAACGGTAATATGAAAACATTTTATAAAAAAAATTTATTTTAACTAAAGAGATTTAACTTTAAATAAACTATGAATAAAATGTTTATTATGATACTATTATACACACATCATATTTTAGATAGTATATAATTTTGGTAAAATAAAGAAACAATTATGTAAAAGAATGATTGTAAATTTTTTAGTTAATATTTTAATTCAAATTATAAGTTAAAATTCAAGTTTTTTAGTTATTTATTCTTCCAATACATAGATATAAATGTACTTGATTAAAAAACTTCTAAATTTGCTCAAAGAATGAAAGCAAACTCTCAAAAAATTCTTAAATTCATATCGTACAATCAGATATTAAGAAAGATGAAAAATATATCGATGTGAGTCATTCTATAGCGTATTTAGACATTTAGACGATTTGAAAATTAAAAGAAAAAGGTTTCGAACTTAGAAGCATGTGTAAGCAGAGGAGAGTAAAAAATTAGGGATCCTGTTTCTAATGCCCCGTCTAAACTGGCGGTTTCACCGCGTCTCGGCTTAACTTTGTTTAAAGAATTTTGCAATGTTGCCATTGGATTAAAGGATTAATTTGTAATTTAAAAATAGGAAATAATATGTAAGATTAAGATGTATACATCTTGAACTTCGATTCCAATGGCAACATTGCAAAATTCTTCAAATAAAGTTAAGCCGAGACGCGGTCAAACCGCCAGTGTAGACGCGGTATAAATCTCTTCTAGAAGTCTACATGTATGTCCACATTTGAAAGACTTTGATTGGTAAAAAAAAAAATAATTGCAAAATCAAATTTCAATTAGAGCCGTCGATGGCTCAGTCGGTTAAGGCACACGTCATAGCTGGCTGAAACATCGGCGCACCGAAGTACGCCGGTTCGAATCTCCGCTGACTCGATTTTTCGAGCAGCGGCGAGGCGAGCCACGTGTCCCGCATGAGACGAGACAAGAGTTTTTGGGGAATATTGGTTCATTCTGAGGATCAAAGGAGATGGCCACCGATAATTGGATTAATGTTCACCAACAATTATAAAGAATCACACCAGATAAGGCTTAAGACCTGTTAAACTCTTAACTGCTACCCATCAATAGCTGATGGAATTTGGACAGCATCTTCACCTTATCAGATGAAGTATTTGGGACTGATAACATCCGACGAACATCATGAAACCAACAATTCAACCCTATTGTACCCACTGCAATTAAATGTTCAAACTGTATTGTATCTAATAACCTAAATAAAGGTAATAAAGATTAATAAAAAAAAAAAAAAAAAATTTTAATTCGATTCGCCTGGGGGTGATAAAGTGGGGTCGGAGCGTGGTCGATTCCGAGGCAGTAGGTCAGCTTCTGCATTAACCAGCTGATGAATTGCACCCCGTTGTCGCTGGTCAGTTTCCTGGCGGTACCATACCGTAGGATCACCTCGTCGATCAAAACGGTGGCGCAAACTTCGGCCGTGGCTTGTTTCAGGGCGAATCACTCCACCCACCTAGTGGCCACGTCCTCGATGATTCAGATCCAGCGGTGGCCATCCTCGTCTGCTGGTAATGGTCCGAACAGATCGATGGCCAACACCTCGAACCTTTGCTTCATCACAGGAGTTTGCAGTAACCCTGCCGGTCTCAGGTTGGAGGTTTTATACCGTTGACACTCCACGCAAGATTTTACGTACTCCGCGATGTGCCTCCTCATCCCGATCCAATAATACGACCTAGCAATACGATCGGTGGTTATCTCCGCACCGTAGTGCCCTGCCGTGGGTGAGTCGTGGTACGCCTTCAGGATCTCTATTCTCTCTCTCTCCGAGACGATCAGTTGCGGGTCCTCCCCTTGCTCGGGGTTATACCGGTATAGAACGCCCCCGGACATGATGTAACCTCGGGCGGCGTGGCGCGTGAAGTACTCACGCTTGTCGCTCTCCTCGAAGGCCAGGATGATGTCCTTCAGCTGCTCGTCCTCCAGCTGGGCGGCGCGGGTCTCCGCTGCAGACCGCCTTGGAAGATCGATACTGACGGAGCAAACGTCGATGCGAGCCAACTCTACGTTCGCCTCCGCGTCGGGCTCCTCCACCTCCGGGAGCCGTGATAGGAGATCTGCCACCACGTTCCTTTTCCTCGGGGTGTACTGGACATCTAAGTTGAATTGCTGCATCAGCAGCGCCCACCGTGCCAGCCGGCCCATCGGGGTTTTCAGTGAAAACAACCATTTCAAGGGCTGGTGGTCCGTGTTCACCACGGTGACCGGGGCTCCTTCGATGTAACAGCGGAATTTGCCTACGGCCCACACCACACTCAACGCCTCTCTCTCTCCATCGTGCTGTAGTGTACTTCGCTGGGGGTGAGGAGACGACTCGCGTATTCCACGGGTCTTTCCTCTTTCCCCTTCCCCTGCATCAGGCTGCGCCGAGCGAGTAGCCGCTGGCGTCAGTCCGTAACACGTAGGGTTGGTCTGGGTCTGCCTGATTCAATATGGGTGCTTGCACCAGGTGCCGCTTCAGGATGTCGAACGCCGTCTGTTGTTCTGGGCCCCAGGCCCACTTGGTGTTTTTCTTGGTAAGACGTGTTAGTGGCTCGACCGTTTTCGCAAAGTTGGGCACGAATCGCCTGAACCACGAACACGCTTGCACGAACGATAACAGTTGTTTGATGGTCCTGGGTGGTGGCATCCCAGAGATCGCTCGGGTCTTGTCATCGTCGGGAAGAATGCCCCCGGGCGTCACCAGATGCCCCAGGTATTTGATTTCCCGTCTTCCGAAACTGCACTTCTGTCGCTCCAGGCGCAGCTTGAAGTCTCGCAGCACCTGCAGTAGCTGCCGCAGGTCGTCGAGGTGTTGTTAGAAGGAGTCCGACAAACAGGCGATGTCGTCGATGAAGATCAGGATGCGCCGTCCTGGCAGGCGCCTCTTCACTCGTACGTCTATCTTGTTGAATGTGCTGCCTGCGTTGCGCAGACCCATGGGCATCACAAGCCATATGAAGGTACCCCATGGCGTCGCGAAGGCGGTCTTTTGCTGGTCGGACTTCTTTATCGGCACTTGCCAATAGCCGGAGCGCAGGTCTAGGGTGGAAATTATCTTGGCGCCACCCGTAGCGTGCAGGAGGTCGTCTACGCGAGGCATCACCTCGCTCTCCGGCTCCATCACCTTGTCGACGCCCCTGAAATCGATGTGGCACCTGGTGCCGCCCATCTTCTTGGGGACTAAAACGGGTTGCGAGGACCACGGCGAGTCACACTCGGTAATATCTCCGAGCTCGAGCATCTCGTCCAGGGCCTCCTAGAGCGCTGCCTTCTTGGCCGGCGACAGCCTGTACTGCGGTGACGCCACAGGCGGGCTGTCCCCGGTGTTGATGCTGTGTTCGCAATAAGGCGAGGGTGGACCCTTTGGCTCGAACACATCTGCGTACTCTTCCAGAAGCAACTGCAGCTGCTGTTTCTGTTCAATGGATAGGTCACTGACCTCGTCCTCTCGGAGGGATACGTCGACGGCCGCGATCATCATCTCGTAATCGTCGATTGATAGCACATCGACGCCGTCCGGGCTAGCCACAGACTCGACGTCCATGCTTTGAAGCGGAGCGGGAGCTTCTAGCCGCGTCGACGGTGGCTCTACTCGCGGCTCCGCACCCTCCTGGTCATTGGGCGGGGCAGCCGATGTGAATTCTTTACTCTCACCGTACGCCGGGACCTTTATTCCCTTGGCCTGGAGAAAGGATCTGTCGAGCTCGTAACACCTTTGCCACCCGTCGTCGAAAGCCTGCTGGTCGAAGGGGCTGGCCGGTCGCTCTCCCCCTGCAGCGCAAGTCTCCGGCGGAACCTGGTCCCAGAAGATCTTCATCTCAGTCTGCGTGTTTTTGCTCACCATCTCCAGGGGCGCATCAGCCGGGGGGGCCTCCACCACTTCGGCTAACGCAGCTACGACGAGGTGCGGAGAGTCTCGACGTGCCATCTCGTTGACGGTGCACCACTTGACCGGAGGGCCGACCTTGTTCTTGGTGACCGCGCCCGTGGCCACGTACAGGAGCTGCCTACAGGGGTCGTCAGCAAAGAACCATGCCGTCTGCGGCGCGCTTATTACAACTTTCAGCTGCTCCAGGGCGTCCACTCCCAACACAGTGGCGTTATTCTTGGCGTTGGAGAGCTCGATCATGGCGGTGCGCGTCTGCAGCTTCACCCTCACCGAATACACCTTCACCATCTGCCTCTTGGCGAAACCGTCCGCCAGGGTGACGGTCATGGTTTCTATCTTAGGCTTCTTACCTTGGCCCTTCAGTAGTCCTATCAGACTGTCGCTGGCGACGCTGGTGCGCGCCGCGGTGTCTAACAGAGCCTGGCCGGTCCAGCCCTCCACCTGGATGTCCACCAGCGGTCTAGGCGACGGCGTCAACTGCGACGTCGTGACTGCGCAGAAGTCTTTGGCCTCTTTCCCGGCACCGAGCTCCGGTGTGGCGCGGGGTGGGTTGCAGGTTGGGCACCGTGATCTATATACTCCAGGCATTCTGCATCCCCAGCACTTGAGGGGTTCCTCGTCGGCCTTGGTTCCCTTGGGGCGGGCCCAACACTCGGCGGTAGTGTGATTGTTTTTTCGGCCCTTCCCGCATCTGACCTTGTCCTTTCTCGGTCCCGCTGCAGCGGAGCCGGAGGCAGTGGCGTTGTCCTTCCCGGGGAGTCGTGTGATCGACGCTCCAGGCTCATCCTGGTTGGGCTGCCGTCGGATTGCCTGTGCCTGCGTCGGATTCGGTCATGAGGTCTTCGATCTCCCTCGCCTTCTTGATCAATTCCACGAACGTGGTGACCGACTCCCTGGACACGTTCTATCTTATGTGTTTGGCTAGCAGGCCGAACACAAGGTCTAATTGCACTTCCTCAGAGAAGGTGTGAGTCGCCTCAGCGAGCAATGCCCGCTTACGCCCGATGAAGGCTTCCGTTTTCTCCCCATTGATTTGGGGGTACCGGAACACCACCAGGTAAATTTTGAGGTTCGCCATTCTTGGCGAAAAGTGCTCCTTGAGTCGCTTGAGCGCGTCCTGCCAGTTCGTGATGGTTGCGCTGACGTCCTTCCACCACGTCATGGCAGTGCCCTCAAGGAGCAATGGAAAGCCGGCGAGCGCGTTCATGTCGGAGACGCGCTCGGCTTGAATGTAAATTTCCACTGTGGTAGCGAAGTTCTCCACGGTCTGCTTGTCCAGAGATCCGTTGTATCGAACGGTGCACCTCGCCATGCTCCCGGTTGACGCTTGGGTCTGAAGCAGCTCCTGGAACTGCTCCGCCGTAAAGCTGGCGATGGGTGTAGGCGCGGGTGTCGCCCTGCTCGTCGCCATTGCGCTTCTCGTTGAAGCCAGCTCTGCCGATGAGTTCACCACTAGTTAGGCGCCAATGTAAACCGAAGTGTGTTTTTAAATTACTTTATTCAATCATTAAAATAATACAATCAAAATACACAGTTTAAGAAAACAATCGTTATGAAGTAGATATAATAAGTTATGCAAAAATGGCTGCTGGCCGATGGTTGTAGGTAAGAGGCACAGGTAGCGGCTTAGGTCGACCGAGCCTGGGCCGGTCTAACTTCAATCCGCTAGTCTGCTGCTCTCGGGGTTCAGCTTAAGTCTTGGATTAGACGGTCGACCTGGCTTGAGCAGGACTGACTGTCTTCTCCTGGGCTTAGCTCATCGGTGAGAATGAAGAAGAAGGGTAGGTAAGGTCCTGTTAGCCTCGACTTCTTCGTTCTCCCTTCGGATTCTTCTCTCTGTCCTTCGGCGGTGCTACACCACCGTTTATATACCTGCGGGGGGGGGGGGGGGCGCCATGGGATTACCATACGGCCTCCCCCGCGTCTGCGTGCACGCGCGGAACTTCATGATGGCCGCGGCTTCGCGACGCGGGCACGTTCCGCATCTATGAAGCCGCGCGTTCATCTCCAGTCTCCGGGCGTTCACAACGCGGCCTCGGGTTGCCTACTGGCAGGCTTACCTGGGGTCACGCTACAAGTTCTATATCGTTTTGTAATTTGACACGTAAAAATTATAATTTGGTCAAGTACCTGATTTTACGATACCCATTTGCTACTTACGTACTTTGTTTTTTATTTACTGTTAACCGATATACTGTCATGACTTTCATTTATTAAAGTTTTTTATAATTTAATGAAACTCTTTAAAAAAGCCAATTTTACACTAAAACTAAAAATTTATATAACTAAAATTCTTTTATAGATTGCAACAAAAAATTTTCTAAATTATTGATTTTAGGGCGAACACTTAGTAGTGCTTATAATTTTAAGTAGTTATAGTAGCTGTAGTGCATAATTTTATATTAAAAAATGTTAATTAAACAATGACAAACATAACTATCTTGATTGTAAAATAAATATAATACCAATAAAATAAGAGATACTCCAATTATACGTATATTTTCATACCGTTTCTAAGTTATCATAAATTATAATTTAATCAATTTTAATTATTACTTGATTTGATCATAAAAATTAGTTGAAAATATCTAATTTTATTGTGGAATAATGCAGTTATGGTTTTGAGACAATTTACGAAAAGATTTAATAAATAATTTAAAATTTGTAACTTTATATACAAAAATAAAGAAAAAAAAATTGAAAAAATCGGTTTTTTTGAATTTTTTATAATTTTTCCTCTAAAAATATACCATTTTTTTTTTTTTTTTTTTTTTTTTTAACTACATGTTAAAACAAAAAGAATGAGACCCAAACGAACATCGTAGAGCGTTTTAAACTAAGAAACTTTTCTCGTGAAGTAGACACCTCTTTTCACTTTAGCCACCCGTATTTTTTAAGCGGTTGAATATTTTTACACAAAAAAATTATGGCATATTTAACATTAAAAAAACTTTACTTTGGTTAAGTTTCATTAAGATACATTCATTTTTGTGGCCTGAAAAAATAAAAAACAAAAAAATTCGTTTTTTGCGTTTATCTCGTCAGTTTTGAAGTTATCTGAAAAAATGTATGGAACAAAAGTTGTAGATCTTTCAATTATCTACAACTTTTGTATTCAACTTTTTTCGATAAAACTTATACTTTTCCCGTAAATTGCGAAAAACTGCTTTCAACCCCTAAAAATCCACCCTGTTCCACCCCAGGGACTCAAATAGTGTTCGCTTGATTTTTCTTTTTTGTGATATTTTCTTCCCATTTCAATCCTAAAATCACTGTCAGGAATTTTTTTGTTTCAAAAATTTAGTATGACTGGACTATAACGTTTTTAAGTTTTTTATATTTTTATTTTATGGTTAATGATGGTTAATGTTGATGATGATGATGATGATTATGATGTATGTACATTCCGTCACTTATTGTCAAATGTTGGATAGGTTAACAACATTAATAATAAAACCTCAGTTGTCATAGCAACCTCTCTCTGTACATGAATTCACTCAGTATGAAAACGACTGCAAACATTTTGTTATTATTTAAAAAAAAATATTTACGTTTTTTTTGTGCAAAAAAAAAGTCAGAAAAAATTATTCATTATTTTTCTAATATATTTATTAAAAATCTACACTAACAACAATAACTAATACTTAAAAAATTCAATCTTTAAAATTTGCGATTTGAATTTTCGTCTCAGCCAATCACGTCACGAATAAAATGCTGACATTCTTTTTGGGTTCTCTCTTTTATAAGGGGATAACCACTTTATGAATTACAACGTCATTGAAAAGTCAGCTCTAATCTAGTTTGTAAATCAACTCTTTTTTTTATCTTTGAATTCCTATAACTATGGCTGTTGTAGGTGTTCGAAGATAAAAAAAAAAAAATTTTCGTGTACAAACATGACTTGAACCGACTCAGCCCGACTTTTGGCACTAGGCTCTTAGTCTGAAATAAGCCGTCCACGCTAAAAAAGTAGGATTTTCTCCGACTTTTTTTGAATCTAATGAAAATTTAAGCTTCGATTCTGGATACAAATTTTCAGTTCCTGAAATTTTTTTTTGTATCCTCTACTTTAATGTTCAGTTTTCATAACAATTAATCATTATTTTTCACTTACATTAATGCCATTTCAAAAAGAATTTACCTATCTGAATAAGATAAGATTCATTCGTAATACAGGCAAAAAACCAATTCAAAAACGTCCAAAAAATTAAATTTCATTTTTTGAAGTCCATACAGCAGCATTTCAATATAGTACAGTCTGGCTAACGGTCAATCATGAAAAAATAGGAACAATAGTTAACTAACAAGTCACTGTGAGAATCAGTAGTACATAGTGTACTAATTTCAGGAAAAAAATATACACTGATTTCAACCGCAAATGGAGCCAGGGGGTGGATTTTCATAAATACAAGAAGGTTTTCGGCATTTCCTGGAAAATCTACGCACCCTATCAAAAAACTAGAAGTAACTTTTAGTGAAACAATATATATACATTTTCTGGGACGTCCCAGAATTAGGAAACGCGTCCCAGAAATAGTCGTTTAGTATATACAACGTCCCAGAATTAGTAGTTTCATATCCATATAAAATATATACTGAGCATATAATTGAGGTACCAATAAATTATTTATTAAATATTTATAAGTCAAGTGAATTAATCTATAATATAAAATAAAGTTATAATATAAAATAGTTATTAAGATTTTTAATAATTATATTTTTTACTTTTATCATGCAGATTTCCACACCACCCAGGACGTACTTGCGCGCGCGCGCGCGCGCGTGTGTGTGTGTGTGTGTGTGTGTGTGTGTGTGTGTGTGCATGTATTCTGTGTACTTAGTTGATATAAAATTCTGTTCTAAGTCAATTGAATCAATCAAGAGTGAAGATTATTGTAATGAAAATGTGTAAGATTTTTCTAGTTTGTAAGGTTTTCATTGACATGTAAGTTTGAATTTTATCTTGATGATGCATCGGCTAAGAGTTAATTTACAACCCAAAAAATGAAGTGGTTTTGACTAATTATTGACATGTAGTTTCTGAGCTGTTACCCCTGCCCTGATAAAGTCAATTATTTCCATCACTTTTTCAAGATGAATTCGTCTTGACTTGTAAGTGAATTTGGATTTCATCTGCTGTGTTGACCTTCGGGATGTTTGGTCTTTGACATTCTCTACATTTAGAAGAGCTTCTAGGTTAACTATAACTATTGGAATAATATTTAGCTTGATTTTTAAAAATTTATCTTGGAAAAGTGATTAGAAATTTTTGGTGAATTTTATCGGAAACATCAAATTAAACAGTTACAGAGGAAATTATTTTAAAACACATTTAAACCATGTATGGTTAAACATTGTAAAAATACATTTAAACCATGTTAAAAAATTTAAAAAGATTTTTTATAAGATTGCCAGTAGTATAGCAAAGAGAGAACGGGACCATTGCCCCGCTCTCTCGTACTTTTTTGGTCCCACTCTCACGTACTTTTTTGGTCCCGCTCTCTCGTACTTTTTGGGCCAGTTCTCTCGTACCATTTTGGTCTAGAACTCTCCTATTTTTTTGGTCCCGCTCTCTCGTGACTTTTTGGTCCCGCTCTCTCGTACTTTTTTGGTCCCGCTCTCTCGTGACTTTTTGGTCCCGCTCTCTCGTACTTTTTTGAGCTCGCTCTCTCGTACTTTTTGGGGCCGTTCTCTCGTACTGTTTTTGGCCCCGTGCTCTCGTACCTTTTTCGGCGCAGAACTCTCGTACTTTTTGAAGGTGAGGGCTGGGGTCGTGCTAGGGGCTAGCCGCTGCTGGCTAGCTGCTAGCTTGATTCATTTTTAATAATATTTTAATGAATTTTTTTATATTTATTCACTTCATTGATGATATTTAAATTTGAAAATTATTATTCATAAAATTTTTAAAGAACAAAAATCGGTTCAACCGAGATTCGAACCGACGATCCCAGGCACGACAGGCAGACAGTCTACCACCTGAGCCATTGAGTTAGCATGCACCATGACTTTAATTAAACTATTTTTTCAACTGTTTTATATTATTTTCATATTACTTTAAATAATTTAATATTATTTTGTTTATTTAATTATTTATTGATATTTTTATTCTTAGTTAGTATCAAATATTAATAATATTATTTTTTAAATTAAATTATCAAAGAAAAAATTTTTATTGAAGTGGGATTCGAACCCACGACCCCAGGCATGCCAGGCAGACACTCTACCACCTGAGCCACTGATACTAATGTGGACTAATAGAGTTATATGCTATGTTGTAGTCAGGAAAAGTAAATTATTTAGTAATTTTAGTATAAGTAAATAATTTATTTTAAGGTTATGTGAAATTAAAAAACAATATTAATCTAAAATAAATATATATTATCATAATTATGACGAACATTAAATATAATGGAGTAATTTTAATAAATTAGAAAGTTCTTGTATCTTGAGATCCATTGCTAACTTCACGATACATCGTGTCCACTTCGTCTCGTCCTTCTCTTGATTCGATCAACCAGATCCGACGTTTGACCAACCAGGTCTTCAAGGCGTAACCATTCGCCACAGCACAGACTGCACCAGGTCGAAGAGGGTGGTAGTCGCAGAAGAATGTGCAGGTCTTCTCCAGGGTTTTCAAAGATGGACACCAGATTTCGTCCATATCAACCACCAACCTATAACAGAAAAGATGGTGAAGGTAAAGATGAGATGATGGGTAGGTAAGATTATGTAAGTTAGGATAGGTAAGTTTAAGTTAGGTCAGGTAAGTTAGGTAGGTAAGTTTAACTTAGGTCAGATAAGTTAGGTGGATAAGTTTGACTTAAGTCAGTTAAGTTTAACTTATGTCAGATAAGTTAGGTGGGTAAGTTTAAGTTAGGTTAGGTAAGTTAGGTAGGTAAGTTTAACTTAGGTCAGGTAAAATAGATATTAAAAAGAACTTACATTCCAGGAAGGAAGGATTCAAGGATCTTCTTCTTCTCGGAACCCTTGGTGTAGACCCGGGTAGCATCTCGGAGGGCACCCTGGATCACCCTGGTGCAGGCTGTGTACGGGACGAAGCCGGAACTCCAAGGGATGCCATGGTAATGCCTCTCCAATCAACGGTTTGTCCTCTGCTCCTCCTCCAGAAGTTTCCCCAAAGCACACGATGGTTGGAACAGACAGATGGTCGGGAGCCTCAGGTCGTCCACGGGGATTATGGCCAATTCCTTCACCTCGATTAGGTTGGAAGATCTCCTGGAGCACTGGATGTCCACTACGTATTCAGCCATGGTTGATTGTCCAAGTTGGAATGATGACGAGAGTGAAGAGGGTCGCAGTTTATATACCTTACCCTCTGCTATGGGAGGGGTTACAGCTGCTCTGCATTTCCACGAAATTTGTATTTAATTCTAATCACTGTAGATTCAAAAAATTTTAGAGTAGATTCGTGTACTTGGCTCTCCCCTCTCTTATCACAGAGGGTATCAAACGGAGCACTCTCCAATCTCTTTCAATAGTTCACTTCGGTGCTTCGAGTCGACCAGTACTCTATTAAAACAGTGTTTTGTGCTTTAAGTCAATTTTCCTGTTTGTCATCATGTCTTCACTCGAGTACTTTGGTGTCAACATTAAGGCTCTCCTGAATTCTCTTCAGCAACATGCTGATTCAGCGGACAACGTCGAGCTGCAGCAATGGTTGGATAAGTCTGTGGAAATGAAAGGTATTCTCCAGAATTTGCTTGTTTCTGGGGATTTAACCGTTCATCAGAAGCGAAAGTGTGCAGCCTACGTCTTTCAACTTGCCAACATTAAAAAAAGACTTGAAAATTTGTTGTTGGTAACTGGAGGAGAGCTAGTGGTTCCTGGTAAAGTGGAACCTGTTGCCGAAGGAGAGATTGTGGTTCCTGACAAAGTTCAACCTGGTGCTGAAGGAGAGCCAGGGGTTTCTGATGAAGTACAACCGGCTGAGTTACCTAAGGACACGTTGAAGTGGGAAGAAATGCCAAGTGTTTTCCAGAATCATATTAAATCTGGAATCATAATAAACTTAATGCATAAAGATGTGAAATCTTTCCTCCAGGACTCTAGGGCATTGTTCGAGGAAAAGGTTAGTGATTCTTTAAAAATTCATAATGCTTTGATGGTTAGTGTTGAACTCTCATCGGAGTATGTAATTTTGAAAAGTGACATTGAGACCAATGAAGTGAAACATTTCAACACCGCGAGTCAACCTATATTTGAGACGACCAATTTGCGCGATATCGGGTTTTTCGGGTATATCGTTTCCAGTAAAGATGAAACAAGTGAAACAGTTTGAGAGACAGAACGATGTCTCTGTAAACATCTTTGTTCTGAAGAAGCGTGGTAACCAGTTTGAAGTGTGTATTGTCCCGAAAAATTGCAGCATGCATCGGTTGGTAGTGCTTCATGCTAACCACCCCGAAAAATTGAGTTCATTGTAATAGGGTGTATAATTACCAACACGACTAGCATGTCTGTCAACTGGATGTAAAGCGTAAAGAATCGCCCAACGAAAACACTCATCGTCTTCATTATCGATATCAATACAAGCTTGCTTCTTGAAAATGGGGGTTGGTAGCGGAATGTAAGAGCCAGCATGCATCGCATGGTAGTGCTTCATGCTAACCGCCATGCTTAGAATCTGTCGCAAGGTCCAACCTGATCCACAGCCTTCAAACTCTTCTATTTGGTGCAGCACAGGATCGATAACGTTTTGATCGTACCACTCGCGCAAATTGGTCGTCTCAAATATAGGTTGACTCGCGGTGTTGAAATGTTTCACTTCATTGGTCTCAATGTCACTTTTCAAAATCACATACTCCGATGAGAGTTCAACACTAACCATCAAAGCATTATGAATTTTTAAAGAATCACTAACCTTTTCCTCGAACAATGCCCTAGAGTCCTGGAGGAAAGATTTCACATCTTTATGCATTAAGTTTATTATGATTCCAGATTTAATATGATTCTGGAAAACACTTGGCATTTCTTCCCACTTCAACGTGTCCTTAGGTAACTCAGCCGGTTGTACTTCATCAGAAACCCCTGGCTCTCCTTCAGCAACAGGTTGAACTTTGTCAGGAACCACAATCTCTCCTTCGGCAACAGGTTCCACTTTACCAGGAACCACTAGCTCTCCTCCAGTTACCAACAACAAATTTTCAAGTCTTTTTTTAATGTTGGCAAGTTGAAAGACGTAGGCTGCACACTTTCGCTTCTGATGAACGGTTAAATCCCCAGAAACAAGCAAATTCTGGAGAATACCTTTCATTTCCACAGACTTATCCAACCATTGCTGCAGCTCGACGTTGTCCGCTGAATCAGCATGTTGCTGAAGAGAATTCAGGAGAGCCTTAATGTTGACACCAAAGTACTCGAGTGAAGACATGATGACAAACAGGAAAATTGACTTAAAGCACAAAACACTGTTTTAATAGAGTACTGGTCGACTCGAAGCACCGAAGTGAACTATTGAAAGAGATTGGAGAGTGCTCCGTTTTATACCCTCTGTGATAAGAGAGGGGAGAGCCAAGTGCACGAATCTACTCTAAAATTTTTTGAATCTACAGTGATGAGAATTAAATACAAATTTCGTGGAAATGCAGAGCAGCCGTCACATTAAGAACCAAGCAAACGAATCTACTCTAAAATTTTAGGAACCTTCAGTGATGAGAATTGAAGACAAATTTCGTGGAAATACAGAGCAGCTGTAACCCCTCCCATAGCAGAGGGTAAGGTATATAAACTGCGACCCTCTTCACTCTCGTCATCATTCCAACTTGGACAATCAACCATGGCTGAATACGTAGTGGACATCCAGTGCTCCAGGAGATCTTCCAACCTAATCGAGGTGAAGGAATTGGCCATAATCCCCGTGGACGACCTGAGGCTCCCGACCATCTGTCTGTTCCAACCATCGTGTGCTTTGGGGAAACTTCTGGAGGAGGAGCAGAGGACAAACCGTTGATTGGAGAGGCATTACCATGGCATCCCTTGGAGTTCCGGCTTCGTCCCGTACACAGCCTGCACCAGGGTGATCCAGGGTGCCCTCCGAGATGCTACCCGGGTCTACACCAAGGGTTCCGAGAAGAAGAAGATCCTTGAATCCTTCCTTCCTGGAATGTAAGTTCTTTTTAATATCTATCTTACCTGACCTAAGTTAAACTTACCTACCTAACTTACCTAACTTAACTTAAACTTACCCACCTAACTTATCTGACATAAGTTAAACTTAACTGACTTAAGTCAAACTTATCCACCTAACTTATCTGACCTAAGTTAAACTTACCTACCTAACTTACCTGACCTAACTTAAACTTACCTATCCTAACTTACATAATCTTACCTACCCATCATCTCATCTTTACCTTCACCATCTTTTCTGTTATAGGTTGGTGGTTGATATGGACGAAATCTGGTGTCCATCTTTGAAAACCCTGGAGAAGACCTGCACATTCTTCTGCGACTACCACCCTCTTCGACCTGGTGTAGTCTGTGCTGTGGCGAATGGTTACGCCTTGAAGACCTGGTTGGTCAAACGTCGGACCTGGTTGATCGAATCAAGAGAAGGACGAGACGAAGTGGACACGATGTATCGTGAAGTTAGCAATGGATCTCAAGATACAAGAACTTTCTAATTTATTAAAATTACTCCATTATATTTAATGTTCGTCATAATTATGATAATATATATTTATTTTAGATTAATATTGTTTTTTAATTTCACATAACCTTAAAATAAATTATTTACTTATACTAAAATTACTAAATAATTTACTTTTCCTGACTACAACATAGCATATAACTCTATTAGTCCACATTAGTATCAGTGGCTCAGGTGGTAGAGTGTCTGCCTGGCATGCCTGGGGTCGTGGGTTCGCATCCCACTTCAATAAAAATTTTTTTCTTTGATAATTTAATTTAAAAAATAATATTATTAATATTTGATACTAACTAAGAATAAAAATATCAATAAATAATCAAATAAACAAAATAATATTAAATTATTTAAAGTAATATGAAAATAATATAAAACAGTTGAAAAAATAGTTTAATTAAAGTCATGGTGCATGCTAACTCAATGGCTCAGGTGGTAGACTGTCTGCCTGTCGTGCCTGGGATCGTCGGTTCGAATCTCGGTTGAACCGATTTTTGTTCTTTAAAAATTTTATGAATAATAATTTTCAAATTTAAATATCATCAATGAAGTGAATAAATATAAAAAAATTCATTAAAATATTATTAAAAATAAATCAAGCTAGCAGCTAGCCAGCAGCGGCTAGCCCCTAGCACGACCCCAGCCCTCACCTTCAAAAAGTACGAGAGTTCTGCGCCGAAAAAGGTACGAGAGCACGGGGCCAAAAACAGTACGAGAGAACGGCCCCAAAAAGTACGAGAGAGCGAGCTCAAAAAAGTACGAGAGAGCGGGACCAAAAAGTCACGAGAGAGCGGGACCAAAAAAGTACGAGAGAGCGGGACCAAAAAGTCACGAGAGAGCGGGACCAAAAAAATAGGAGAGTTCTAGACCAAAATGGTACGAGAGAACTGGCCCAAAAAGTACGAGAGAGCGGGACCAAAAAAGTACGTGAGAGTGGGACCAAAAAAGTACGAGAGAGCGGGGCAATGGTCCCGTTCTCTCTTTGCTATACTACTGGCAATCTTATAAAAAATCTTTTTAAATTTTTTAACATGGTTTAAATGTATTTTTACAATGTCTAACCATACATGGTTTAAATGTGTTTTAAAATAATTTCCTCTGTAACTGTTTAATTTGATGTTTCCGATAAAATTCACCAAAAATTTCAAAAGGTCTTTGCAGCACTCTGTGGCCAAAATTCGTAGCAGCCACACCGCCAACCGTGTGGCTGTGTCGGTTTTTTGGAATAGAGCAGACGCAATTTTTTTTCCACACAGGTTCATATTTATAAAAATTAGGGAGTATAATCACTCAAAAACATGTTTTCAGCAGTAAATATGAATATAAAAATAACAATAGAACTGGTAAACACCATTCAAAACTTCTACGAAGCCATTTATTCAATGCTTCAAAATATACGTCGCAGCAGGTTAGGGAACGTTAATAAACCACGTGGTCATTTTTTCGAAGATTGTGGAGGGCCCTCCCTCCCATGAAGATCAACGTAGTATTTGTATCAAATTTTCGCCCCCCCCCCAAGTCACGTGGTTTTTTTACGATTTCAAATTGTAAATATGAATACTATTAGTTTTTTAAAAACATTATTTTTTAAGTTATAATTTAATGATTTAATACCAGGGGCGCGACAACTCCTTTCAGCTAGGGGGTGTCCTGAGGTCTACCCCCCCCCCTCCCAATAAAACTGACGTCGAGAAAAAAAAAAAAAAAAAAACGTGCGTTCAATAAGTAGACTGGTTAATTATCCCCCAAGCTCTAAACCCCCAAAACACTGGGCGTAGAGATCAATGAATAATCTGATCAGCTATCCCCCAAGTCTTGAACCCTCAAAACCCTGGGCGTCAAGTTCAACGAAAAGACTGATCAGTTGGTAACCAGAGTTTTGGGAGGTTTAGAGCTATCTACCATAGGGGATAACTGATCAGTCTTATCGTTGACCTCGGACGTCCAGGGCACGGAAGACTGGGTGAGATTTCAAAGTTCAAAAATTAATATATGCCCGAATTTTAAAGATAGAGAAATCGTTCGGGTGTCATTCTCTTTGTTTTTTCAAGTACTTTAAGCAACGCCCCCACTTTTTAAAAAAAAGTTATTGTAAAAAGTTGTTATTGCAAAAAAACCATAAAAAAGTGTATTCGAAGAGAATTTTATTTTTTATATTTTCTTAAAAGTAAGTAAAAACGCTAAAAAAAAGTGTATGGTAATTATTACTCATTATAAAAGCTTAATATTTGTCGCAAATGCTTAAACAAATTAAATATTTAATGTTAGGGTTGTTATTCCAAATTGTTCTTTTTTTTGCTCAAAGTTAAAAATAAAATATAGAAAACTTCAAAGTTATTGTAAGAATAAAGTAAATGGTAAAAATCTATTAAAAAACAAAATTAACAATATAAGGTAATGTAACAGTACTTAAGAACAATTGTAAGTTCAAAGCTTTATGAATAATATTAGATCCTGTTTTAAAGATATTATGATTTCTATTTTTCATAAGCACAAGGACCTCATTGTTAAATAAATTAGCGTAAAAAAAAGTAAGTAGTACAAATGTATTTTTAAATAAATAAATAATCAAGCCCGTAAGGGCAACAATTTAAATATAACCTTCAAACATATACATCTATCTCTATCGCGTGGTCTAGTGACTATGTCACTGACTATAATTTTATAGGACTCGGGTTCAATTCCCGGTAATTTTTTTTTTTTTTTTTTTTTTTTTTTTCCTCATTTCACGATTTTTTACGTTTAATGATTAATATTTCTTGTGTTATTAGATTTTTAATAATTTGTATTCATTTGCCAATCGAGTGCTGTGATATATATTTTTTTTTATCGTACCAGAAAACAACTGCGTTGAAAAAATATTTTTGATTAATACTTATTTTTCTATAAATTGACAAATATTTTCAGCTCATGTCATGAATTGACTATTTAATTTGAAGTAGGATCTATTGAGAATATTTTCAGGAGGAATGAATAATTTTTTTCCATACAAACCCGTAGATTTTAAATTTATCATCTTGAGTGTTAAATTAATAGGCCATTCATAAATTGCACGTTAAAATGAATTAATTTTTAAGTAAAAAATTGATTTAAATAGTTGAAACCTTTAATTTCATTTAAATTTTTGTAAAATTTATGTAGCCCATAATTTTTTGTTTGAAATTATTTGAAATTATTAAACTAAAATTAAAAAAGAGCTGCAGTGGCTCCGAGCTAGAGCGCGCGCCTTCCAATCTTGGGGTCGTGGGTTCGAGCCCGGGTCTCGGCGATTTTTTCGAGTGTTTTTTCACGCGTTAAAATTGTCGGGATTAAGTCCACTGTAGCTTAGGTGAGGTAAGGATGCCCTACATCACTTGTTCCAACTCGGACATCCTAATGGCCGACTAAATTCTCTCCAAAAACATTGACCAGCCGCGAGTCCGAATCGGAGGAATAAAGTCAACCGATGCCCGACCGGAAAAAGTGTGTAAGGCTTACTACTTAAGCGGGTTGAGCTTGAGTATCCCGATGCGCTTGCGGCTAGTAGGGTCGACTGAGTCCCCGCAAACCAAAATGCAAGCATCGCTCGAGAGATTCGCTCAATCGGGGTTTCTTAAGGGGGTTATTAGAGTAGGGACACAAAAACGAGAATTGGGCAGAAACCACGTTAAAAAGCATGAGAAAGGCAAAACAGAGACAACTGTATAAAACAACTTAGAGTAGGTGGCGTGGGTCCCTCACACATATGTGGTTGATACCCCCCTTGTAATGGGTCTTTACCTACAAGCGAGGTTGCCAGGATAAAAAAAAAAAAAAAACTAAAATTAAAAAAAAAAAAAAAAGAAAAAGAAACTGCTTCAAAGTTACCTTTTTTGTTTTTTATTAAGAACCCTTCAGAGACTTCATTTAAAACATGAATCGTTAAAAGATGTAAACATTTTATTATTAATCAAAAATATTTTTTCAACGCAGTTGTTTTCTGGTACGATAGAAAAAAAAAAAAAAATCACAGCCCTCGATTGGCAAATGAATACAAATCATTAAAAATCTAATAACACAAGAAATATTAATCATGAAACGTTAAAAATCATGAAATAAGAAAAAAAAAAAAAAAAAAAATTACCGGGAATTGAACCCGAGTCCTATAAAATTATAGTCAGTGACATAGTCACTAGACCACGCGATAGAGATAGATGTTTATGTTTGAAGGTTATATTTAAATTGTTGCCCTTACGGGCTTGATTATTTATTTATTTAAAAATACATTTGTACTACTAACTTTTTTTGACGCTAATTTATTTCACAATGAGGTCCTTGTGCTTATGAAAAATAGAAATCATAATATCTTTAAAACAGGATTTAATATTATTCATAAAGCTTTGAACTTACAATTGGTCTTAAGTACTGTAACATTACCTTATATTGTTAATTTTGTTTTTTAATAGATTTTTACCATTTACTTTATTCTTACAATAACTTTGAAGTTTTCTATATTTTATTTTTAATTTTGAGCAAAAAAAAAACAATTCGCAATAACAACCCCAACATTCAATATTTAATTTGTTTGAACATTTGCAACAAATATTAAGCTTTTACAATGAGTCATAACTACTATACACTTTTTTTTTGGCGTTTTTACTTACTTTTAAGAATATATAAAAAATAAAATTCTCTTCGAATGCACTTTTTTATGGTTTTTTTGCAATAACAACTTTTTACAATAACTTTTTTTTTAAAAGTGGGGGCGTTGCTTAAAGTACTTGAAAAAACAAAGAGAATGACACCCGAACGATTTCTCTATCTTTAAAATTCGGGCATATATTAATTTTTGAACTTAGATATCTCACCCAGTCTTCCGTGCAGGGTTTGGGGGGTTCAAGACGTGGGGGATAGCTGATCAGTAAATTTATCGAACTCAAGTTCAAAGAAAAAACAGATCAGTTATCTCTTAAGCTCTGAATCCCCCATAACCCTGGAAATTCAGGTTCAATAAAAAAACTGATCAGCTATCTCCCAAGCTCTAAACCTCCAAAACTCTGCTTACCGAGTGGAATAATTTTATAAGTGAAGCGTACTTAATGTTTGTATATCAAGTCCATAAAAAAGTGTTTTTTTTTGTTCCACAAAAAGGTTGTGGTGTACTTTTATATACATCACTTGGAAATATTACAAAATAATAAAAAAATAAAATAAAATAAAAAAAATAAATAACCAATAAGCAAACAAAAATTTTTACACTTTTCTCGAAATGTGTCTGCTTCTTAGAAGCATTTAATTTATAGTTAAAAAAAAAAAATTTGTTGAGTTCACCAAACGAAGAGTTCACCAATAAGTAAAAATTTATAGCGTTTTCCTAATCAACCACGTCATTTTGGAGTTAAAAATTTCAGATTTACAACTTCATGATATAATTGCACCAGTTCAGCGTAGTTAGGTATCGTTACAAAATTATTTATTTCGTTAATTAAAATGCACACTTTTTGGAATAATTCAACTCGGGCGCGCAGGGTCTTGGAGGTTTAGAGCTTGGGAGATATCCAACCAGTTTTTTTGTTGAACTCGGGCGCCCAGGGTCTTGGAGTTTTAGAGCTTGGGGGATAGCCGACTTTAACGTTCGACAGTAAAATATTATGAATCGAAACATCGATTCATGCACTTTAAAAACCACGTGCCTTTCTGAATCAACAGCCCTACCCCCCACGTAACCTTTCGTAGCCTTTTAATCGCCCCCCCCTCCCCCCCTATTTGGGCCACGTGGTTTGTGAACGTTCCCTTATGAGTCAAAATTAATATTTTATTTTTCAATAAAAAAATTAAATAATGTATTTAAAATTGTGCGCGCTGAGAGACGCTAGTTACCGCACAAAAAATCGACTTCGTCACAAAATTGTTTTGAGCCAATTTAAATTCGTTATTAATATCAATATTATAATTTATTTTATGAATTACAATTAACTTTATCTATTTTCTGGGGATTGGCGAGCAAAGCGAGCAGGAGGGTACCCCTAGTGTGTGTGTGTGCGTGCGTGTGTGTGTGTATTTTGAAGAATAAGCACTTATGGCTACTAAAATCCCATATATAGGCACTTATGGCTACATTTCGGACTTATGGCGACATGTCGCCATAAGTCCGAAAAATTATATCAACACTTATAGCTACATGTCGCCATAAGTGTCGAAATATAATTTTTTTTTTTTTTTTTTTTTCCCTGTTATAAGGAATGTTTCAAAGCGTTATTTTGGATTTAAGAAGGGTTGTTTTGGATTAGAAAGGGCTATTTAGGTTAAGAAAATAGGGTTATTTTGGATTTAAGAAGGGTTATTTTGGATTAGAAAGGGTTATTTAGGTCAAGAAAATAGGGTTATTTTGGATTTAAGAAGGGTTATTTTGGGTTTTAGAAAGGTTATGTTGGATTAGAAAGTGTTATTTTGGATTTAAGAAGGATTATTTTGGATAAGAAAGGGTTATTTTGGATTTAAGAAGGGTTATTTTGGTTTCTATGTAATGTATTAGTTGGGGGATAAAGAGGGATGATTATTACTCTAGTAAGGCGTAAAAGGGTTTTTTTTTTACGTTTTATACGTAGAAATGACGTTTAAGTGCACTATGGATACATTATAGGAATATATATATATATAGTAGGTCTTCAAAGAAGAAATTATGGTGCAAACTTTGAAACTTTCTTTATTGAAAGTTTTATCAATATATACCTGGTTTGAAAACGAACATTTTTACACTTGTTTAAAAAAAAACTGGGAAAAATAGGATCTTTAGAAAAATCACCTTGACTTCATCTGCAGGAATGAAAACTTTCCTATGCTACTTCATGAATTCTGTATCATTATTTATGATTGATTAGTACATATTGAGGTAGGCATCATCAAAAAGAAAATTTACTATACCCTTAAGAATTAAACTTAAATTCATTAGGATTTCGTAGATTCATAGGTAGTCCCAAAATACTTAAAAATTTAAAGGTACTTTAAAAATTTTATTAAACATTAAAACTTTCAAAATACGATAATGTAACTATATTCTGAACTAAAAAACAATTATTATCAATTAATACGCACCTCGATTTGACCCTGTCGTGCATAGGAGGGATGGTTTTTAAGAATCTTGATTGCGACAATCTCATTTGTACCTTTTTTCCAACATTTCACCACCTGAAACATTTTTTAATGAAAAACACAATTTTTAATGCAATTATAACCCAACTTGGACACATTATTTCTTAAGGGAGGGGTACTAGGTCGAAACTTTTAAAAAATTGATTTTTTTTTTCTTGCATTTTTAGATAATTAAAAAACTCAGGAATGTGCTTCCAAAATTTCAAGTCATTTGGAGCACTCATACCTGAGCTACAGCTGTTTCAGCCTGACACCTTTTTTATAGTCGCTCCGCTCCGCCAAACTTTAAACGAGTTTTTCTCAAAACTATAGTTTTTCAAGTGAGTGTCCGTGATAACTTGAAAAATAATGAACCGATGCTTATTAGACTACACACACGTATTAAATATATAATTTTTAAAGTAACCACGTTATTGCTTTTGGGGATTTAAATTCTTTTAACACCTTTACGGCTACAAAATGGCGGATTTTTTCGACAAAAATATGACTCTTCAGTTTTTTTACTGTAAAACCAGCAAAAAAAATTTTTTAAATAAAAGAACAACGCGGTTTCATAGCTTCACTTCTTATCTAACGAAATCTTTCTTGTTTTTGTATTTTAAATAATTCTACGATGAGTTACAAGGGACACCGTCAAACTTCTTTTTTTCTAGGCTCCTCCATCAATTCGCTGTCAGTGCTTCAATTATGGATACTTCTTAGTGAAAAATTTCAGAAGATATTTCAGGAGTTACTTTATCATGTGCAAAAACAATAAATTGATTATCTTCTACGGTTCCTCCAATAAAAATTTGCAAAGAAACCCTTTTTTCGACCCTATACCCAGTACCCCTCCCTTAAACCTAAACTTAAAAACAGTGGTTACCTTAACATGCTATAGACAATTCAACCCTTAAACTACACACCTAAATCCAGAACTGTAACACTGACAGTTATGTGGGGTATTTTACACCCCGTGTGTAGTTTAAGGGTTAATAAACTTGATGTTTACATACATAGTAGTATAACGAGAATGTAGTCGCGACAGGGGAGCTCAATTAACAAAAAAAAAGACACGAGAACGACCAAGCCCTCAGGGCCACAAATCGTCTCCCCGGTCACTACTACTCCTCGAAATAAATAAAACGCGAGGGCCGTAATTTTTCTGGGCGCCAAGGCCCCGCTAGCTCGCCAGCGGGCAGGTCCGCGCCGTTGTCACTCGATGATCCACTGTTCTGCTGCTGCTGATACCCGATGTCTACGAGCGGCCCGATGTACGTACTCCCGATCAACGCCCCATAGAGCCGAGTTACTCCCGGGCACAAGAGCTCTGCACCTAGAAAAAAAATACAACCAGCCGGCCCGGGAATTTTATGACCCGAATCCCGAGATATACAAGGGGGGGGGGGGGGGCTCGATCGTCAAGATACGGGCACAGTAAGACTCAATACTCACTCGTCGGGCCGCTTACCGGTTCCTAGAAATAATCATTCACAGACTGGAAGAATGGTGAAGGAAAAAGGTACAATAAACGGGAAGAAAAACACTACAGTTCACTCAAAGAAATGCATTTGATTAAAAATAATCGAACCGGGTGACAAGGGGGTTACTTATAATCGAATGGGAACGCATTCCCGTCACGCACCTTACAAATCGGTAAAAAACCCAGAATTTCGAGTACAGCACAGGTGTATCACGCCGTTGTCGTCGGTCGGCGTCCACGTCTCCTTTTGCCTGTTCCTCCGCTCAGCGCTCAGCGACGGGTCGAGTGATAGCCGGGTGACTTCGGACAGCTGTTCGGACAGTTCTACACCTTTTTGGCTCTCTCTCCTTCGGAAAACCGACGCGATTACGTGATTCACACACTCGAGGAGGACCACGTGGGCGTCCTCCGGGATCACGGTTTCACAATCGGTCGCGAATAAGATCGGATTCTAGGCGAAAACGGATGCGGGCGTCCGGATTATACGAGGCTCCAAACTTGAGTGAGAAGATGGCCGCGGTTCGGGCTTGGAGAGCCGGTAACCGGCGGGAGGAGAAGAAGGCGGGCGGCTCCTCGGCAGCTACTGCCCTCTACGGACGCCGCCGAACTTCCTCCTCTTTCCCACCGCGTATCATTTCTCCACACCACAGATTCCCCTGTGGCGTATCACGCCACAGTAGTCAATCAATGTTATAACTGATTCTCATATTGAGAAATAAAAACGACATGCTAAATACATTTTTAAACTCCTAATTGAAGACCCGATAAGGATAGGAATATACCGTTGACACGTTGTCAACTATAATAAAAAATGATAGCAAACTAACACATGTTTGTTTATTTATGCTCACCAAAATCCACTGAAAATTTATACACATACAACGTGAGCAAGTAATTACTGTTAATTTGTAATGTTCTAAACTTAAAGATTTCAATAGTTTTCAAACGATTCTTATTGGTTTTGTACCACGAAAGAACATCCTTAAAGATTCTTTTAAGTTTTCTGCTTCTTACACTCAAAACTTCATAAAAATTTAAATGAATTTTAAAATTTCTACAAATAATAACCAAGCAGCTTTTTCGGTAAGAAGCTGGTGAGAAGCAGCTGCAAGACTTCTGTTTGCTGCTGGCTAGGCAGCTTCGTCTCATTGTTGACAACAATTTGTGGCGCGTTGATCCTAAAATCTAGGCAGCGTTAAGTGAGTATTGTTGTTCCCTCAATGTATAAAGACTGGTGGACCGACTCCGTTCAGCAAAAGCGTGACACTAACGGGATGCTTACAAAAAAATCCGGTAGGGGCGCTAGCCCTGTGTTAAAATTTTGTAACTTTCCAAAAATAAATCTTTACTGAGTGAATCATTTTTTTGTGTAAATATTTGGACTTGTCAGGTTTAGAAACCTAGGGTAGGAAGAAAATTTGGTTAGATTTCGTCCAATATTAAGCGAGATATAAAAATTCGATATATTTGCCACTTGCTAGGGCTCGAAAATGCCGCAGTAGTACAGTAGCTTTACTTACCAACTCTTTGTACGAGTAGCTCAACTCTAGAAAAAAAGAAACGATTAAAAATATGTACTTATTATCTTTAGCTTTGAATTTTTAATTTTAATTTTAACTAGCTTCTATACCTCGCTGCGCTAACGCTTGCTCTGTTGAGAATTCAGTTATCTTTATTTTTTATTTTATTTTATTTTTTCTTCGATCACCGCTTCAGCCTTTGAAACCTTGAAACGGAGGCACTTCCACCACTTATGTGTGGGAGCTTAAGCCTATTACGTTCATACCACTCTCTGTCTGCCTAACACTGTCAAGTCAGCTTCCACGAAGAAGGCCCTCTTCATGGGTTGCAAATCCACGGCATGGCCAGCTTCTTGCCGATAAGGTCGGCATTCCCTGAGGCTGCATTTGACTGCAGGCCCATCCCATCCGCTGTTGACTCCACACTAGCATTCCCAGATAAGGGCCCTGTTCATGGTTTGCTGCCATAAGGCACCCCGCTCTAGCCGGTAAGGCCGGCATTCCCTGTGACAGGCACGTCGGGTCCACATGCTTCGCAAGTTTTCTCGGAGCAGGGTTTCCGCGCTCCAACCGGTAACGCCTGTGCCCTTGAGTAGGGGTAACTCTGCTTTGCAAATTAGCCCTAGGCCCGCTAGTCGAACCTTGTGAAGATAGAGAAAGCCCAGGAAATCCGCTGAAGGAATTTCCTAGGGAAAACATCTCCGAAGCAGTCGGGGAACGCTGGCTATTATTACCGACGAAAAACTCAGAAAAAATCCGAAGTGATATACGAAACTTCAAAAAAATTCTATTGAAAATGAATTTTTACCTTAAATAAGTAGCCCTTACATAAGCCAAATCAGAAAATAGAGGTCATTTTCGTAATCAGCAACTTCAAAAATCCCTGACTACTCAGTTTCTAATCAATCATAGACGTCAAATTATGAAAAGAGCCTGAGAAAAAATAAACTTCAACCTTGAATAAGTAGACTTTACATAGGTCAAATTTAAAAATGAATGTTGGATTCGTGATCAG
This sequence comes from Encarsia formosa, assembly GCA_038277355.1. Taxonomy (NCBI): domain Eukaryota; kingdom Metazoa; phylum Arthropoda; class Insecta; order Hymenoptera; family Aphelinidae; genus Encarsia; species Encarsia formosa. The sequence continues at coordinate 73,394,822 of CM076184.1, forward strand.
CAGCCCCGAAAACCCCTGAGAACCAAATTTCAAATTGATCTGAGACGTCTAAGTCACTTTTTTTTTTAAAAAAGAAGTCGACGACGACGACATTTTCAAAAAAATTCATATTGATAATAACTGATAAAACAAATATTATTTATAAATTGATAAACAAAAACTTTAAACAAATTCAACTTATACCTAAACGAATCTTGTAGGTGATTAAGCTTTTATAATCAAGCCGCAAAAGGGCACAATTTAAGGACGTTTGATCGTGTGACGAAGGTCATAAGAATCGTTTGAAAATTATTGAAATCTTTGAGTTTAGGTGTAAGAAGTAACGTGCCCAAATTTCAGAAGGATTCACAACACGGTTTCTGAAATATTTTAATTCAAAGTTGGGCTAAAATCGCACCAAATCGAGTGGTTTAACATAGGCTCTTATAGGAGAAGCATGCTGTTTTCATTTCGCTTTAGTTTTTGAACCAGGATGTGGATCATCTTGAAATTTAGATATGTTATTCCTTAAGCCTTAAGGAACAAATTACTATATTTTTGGAAAATTTCTTTAGGGTTTTTGGAACAATTTCAGCGTTGCTTTGCAATTAAAAAAATAGAAAAAAGTTTGCTGCTTTTTCTTAATTTTTTAAAAAGTTTTCTGGACTTTTGATTTACACTGTTAGAAACAAGAAGTTTTTAGTAATTCTCTGTAAAAATTTCAGAAAGATTCGTTTATTCAATTTCTAGTCCCAACGAGTTGAAAATAAAATAATTTTGCAGCGCGTGTCAGCTGTTCCCGTGCCTAACCTGTAGGTGGCTCCCCCCACTACGACGCCACGATCGAACGTCCTTAAATATTACTTCCAAATTACAGTTTTTAATATTATCGTGTGGTCCAGTGGCTTCAGTCTTCGCGTATCGTTTTGCTGGCGCAGGTTCGAATCTCGGCCGAATATTTTTTTTTTTTTTTTTTTTCTTCTTCTTCATAACTTTTAACGGTTCCCCGACAACTCGTCAAAACAACAACTCGTCAACGACAATTCGTCAACACAACAACTCGTCAAACGATAACTTGTCAAACAAAATATCATAAAGCTGTAAATTATAAAATACATTTAAAATTTTAATTTCAGAATTCAATATTCAATAATTGAAATAAATCAAAATAAAATTTAATTTAAAAATTTCTTTTTGAAATTTTATTAAAAACAAAAAAAACATAACCACTTAAAAAAATATAATTACAATTAATGAAGGTACTTATCAACAAAACATCAAACAAAACATCACGCCAATATACACAAGTAATCATAACTATAAACATGATATTGATAATTACAAACAATATACAAATAAGTATAAATGTGTAAACAATACTGTTTTAAGAGCGGTCGTTGGGTCAGTGGTTAGCGTGCTCGCTTCTGAAACAACGTCGTTCGAGGGGTCTTGGGTTCGATCCTCGGCGCAACCAACTTAGAATTTTTTCTTCGTTAGCTGCGTCGATAACATCGATCCCTACGCTCACCCCGACTGCTTTGGAGACGGTTTTACCGGGGGCTTTCATTTCAGCGCTGGTCGGAGATTATCTCGACCGGGGGCAATATTTGGGGCATAATTTCCCAATGAGCTAAACCCGGTTCAGCGCTGGTCTAATCCAAGACCATCTGATTGGGGGCAATATATGGGACAAGTTCCCCATGAGCCTACTGGTTCAGCGCTGGTCTTTCGATTAACTCAAATGGAGCATAAATGGAGCATAATACCCTGGGTTTCCCGTACTCCACATGGTCTTTTTGAACCATGGGCTAATGCGAAGCATTGTAGGAAAAAAGTTGTCAATAGTAAAAAAAAAAAAAAAAAAAAAAAGATACTGTTTTAAAATCTAAGATTTCAAGTTAAACTGTGCAAATACATAGTTTTATCATCTTCATCATCACCATTATCATAATCAGACACAATTTTATAAATTCTTTTATTCAATTCAATATTTTTTTTATCAACATTTGGAACAATCTTTTTTGCAATAATGTCGCTTATTTTATTTCTGTTAAACTCTGTTCAAGTTGAATTCGCTCAAATTTTTGTAAACATTAACTTAGGCACGCATAAAATAATATATTTTGACTAGTTGTCACTTGACGAATTGTCGCAGTACCACTTTAAACTGTTTCACCGTCTTGTGAAATTTTTTCGCTCTTAATTTTTTTAATCATGTTTAAATTTATTGGTGAATAAATCTTAAGCCAGTAAGTCCCTGGATTTTAAAAAGTTTTTCTTATGTTTGAGCCGAAAAATCTGAGGATGACTTGGAAAACTGTATACTGAAAAACCATATCAAAAATTTCACAAAACGGTTAAAACATTTTGAAATATTTATGAAGAAAAAAAAAAAAAAAAAAAAAAAAACTCTGCCCAGATTTGAACCTGCGCTAGTTAGACGATACGGAAGCCTGTAGTCACTAGACCACACGATGATATTGAAAATTGTAATTTAGAAGTAATATTTAAATTGTGCCCCTTCGGGGCTTGATTATAAAAGCTTAATCACCTACAAGATTCGTTTAGGTATAAGTTAAATTCATTTAAAGTTTTTGTTTATCAAATTATGAATAATATTTGTTTTTTCAGTTATTATCTTATGAATTTTTTTGAAAATGGAAACAATTCAATCAAAAAATTAAAATTATAGTTAAAAATTCAAAGCTTAAGATAATAAGTACATATTTTTAATCGTTTCTTTTTTTCTAGAGTTGAGCTACTCGTACAAAGAGTTGGTAAGTAAAGCTACTGTACTACTGCCGCATGTTCGAGCCCTAGCGAATGTGGCAAATATATCGAATTTTTATATCTCGCTTAATATTGGATGAAATCTAACCAAATTTTTTTCCTACCACAGGTTTCTAGACCTGACAAGTCTAAATATTCCCTTTATAAAAGAGAGCTATCGCCATTTTGGTGAGATTTTTAATGTAAGATTTTATTCGTGAGCTGATTGGTGTAGAAGTTTTTAAAATATTCGAAAAGTGCCTTTTACACTGATCACTCGCGTGATCAGTGTAAAAATGAACTCAGCGAGGATAATTCCCGTCGGTACCGTCCACAGTTTTTTCAGACTCTTTTAAGTGTCCATGATGTTTGTTTCCAAACATCTTCATTCGATCAACATGGCGATTGTACTTCCTGCCTAGATAATCAATCTCATAATGAAGATCCCCCAGACGAGTAATGACCGTGCCTGGCAGCCATTTTTCCAACTTAGGTTTTCAAAAGTTCGAAAAACAGGTTCAAAATCGGCTTGCTGCTTTTCTTTAATCTTTGTGTGCATTTCAGTTAGTCTTACTAGATACAATCTGGTACGTAGTTGACGATCAAAAAAGAGTTGAGAGGGTGGCATTCCAATGGTGCTGTGCGGGGCTTTCCGGTGCTGTTCTAAGAATTTGTTCAGATCCTGTTGCAAAGAGTTTCGAGTAGATTCCATCTTCATCAGTGAATCCTAGACTGTCTGTACGTATCGTTCTGCCTTTGCGTTGGTAGACGGATGATAGAGTGCAGTAAGCTTATGAAATTTCACACTGCTCATTTACAAAAAATTGTTAAACTGAGCCGAAATAAATTGAGGGCCATTATACGAGACGACAGTGATTAGGATACCGTAGGCTGCGAAGAGTTCGTCCAGGATTCGTATAGTTGCAGAGCTGGTTATCAAGTTCGTAACTTTGACCTCTATCTATTTAATAAATGCATCCGCGACTATTAGTAACGTCATAACTGCGACTGGACCTGCGTAGTCCACGTGAATTCGTTCTCAAGGGCCTTTCGGGTATTTCCTATGATGTGTTTGAAAATTTGAGCGGTGCGTATGCGTATTGAGCGCATTTTACACATGATTTGGCAAACAGTTCTACGTCGGCGTTTATTCCAGGCCAGTAAACAAATGAGCGTGCGCGTCTCTCGGGCAATCTGCTCAGCTAGGATTGGTTGACCTCGCGTGAAATAAAATGATCGAACAGTGCCTCTAATTTGATTAAAAATATCAGCAGCACATGGAATAGGGTGCTCATCGACGATAATTCTTGGATTCAAGGTGGGTTTGTAATTGCCAGTAATGCGCATCTTGCCATTTTTCTTCATTATAACAGTAGATGCCCATATATATAGTAGATGCCAATTCTGAATATTCGACTAGTACACAGAAGCGATTTTTGTGTCTATATTCACTGCGTAGGCATCGCGAAGAGCATAAGGAATATCACGTGCGCGTGCAAAAATTGGCGTGGCGCCGGGCTTCAAGTGCATTTTGATCAGCGGTCCCACGAGCTTCCCAGCAGTCAAACTAAAGATGTCTTCATTTTTCTTAATAAACTGACTGAAGGGAGCATCTTGATCTACCGTAAGATGTGAGGAAGCAGCTGACACTAAATAAATTTCATTCCACAGACTGAAAAGATCGTTCTAATCTATCTCATGGGTGACATGAGCAATCCATTCACGGCCAAACAAGAAGTCGTAATCGCCGTCGATGACATACAAGTTCAGCTTTCGCGTGGTGGCGCCAAGGGTAACGTTTACTTCAATGTACCCCAAACAGCTGAGACGATGCCATGAATAACTAGAGAATTGTCACTCCATAGGGCACAACTAAAAATTCTACTTTATTGTGATTAATGTTTTAAAACAGACAATAGCACAGGGTATTCCCGTGTCCAGCTCCATCTCGATCTCTCTTCCATCGATGTTGACTTTGAGAAACTGTTTTCTATTTGAACAACCCGTGTGTACTTGCGCTAGCTTATAAAAACGCAGTACGGTGTCGACTTGACTTGCCAGCGATTCCGATTTTTGGCCCTTCTCACTCGTAAAAGTCGACTTTTTATCGTTATTTGATCTGCTTTGAGATTTGCCCCTTCTTTTTGCATATACGACACTCGGCGTCACGAAATGGGTCACTGACTCTTTTTGTGATTTGCTCCACAGCCGTTACAGCGGCCCTGCTGCTTTGCGCTGCCCTTAGCGTGATGCGATGTATTAGGCGTTGATTGCATAGCGCGACCTCGTGAGACCGATCTGCGACGATTAGAATTCTTATTCTGTCTCGTTTATATCGGAGCTGCGGTGAGTGCATGGGTTGACTCGAGTATTGCCGGATTGTTGGGCGTTTTGACTGTTTCAGCTGTGAATCGCGTAGCTTCGAGAGTATCGGCGATTTCGTAATCTGCTTGAAATGTTGTCGGTTTCTTTGCGATAGTTTCATCGCAAATACTGCGATCGATGAGGCCATGCAAAAGTTGCTCGGTCTACATACGGTCAAAAAACGTACCGTAGTCGCAGGAGGCTGCGCCTCAGGCGAAGTGAAAAATTAGCTATAAATTCTTCTCTCTGTTGTTTTTTAAGTAGAAATTTGTCCAAGTGGGCGATTAAAATAGTCTGTATATCTTTGTAAGATAGTTCTTCCGGATCCTAGAGTGCAATGAGACTTTTCAGTGCGTTGTTCAGTTCAATCCCCATGTGTACGCGAGCAAAGTTAGCGTGTTGATCACCTGGGATTTCACTCAAAGATAAGTGAAGCGTTTGAAGTAATCTTCGACCGTCGTTCCGATGCATCTGATGCACGGTATTCACGGAAGTTGAAAGGAGGTACTTTCTCCGGAAAAATACGGTAATTTTTTAACGGTAAGTTGATTAAAATATCTCAAGTTTATTCCTGCGGAGACAGACTCTCTCACTATCATCATAGCATTCTCAATCACGCTTGCTTAAAGATTTATTGGATCATCATTATTCGCTCTAAAAAATTCATTTCGCGCATTCCCGTTAACATTATTTTCAGGTCACTTAAAATTCAAGTATCTAGAATCATCCGAAAAATCATTCAACTGCGTATCGCGATACAAATTTTCAGGTTATGTGTGGCTGTAGCAATCGCTTGCGTAATCTTCCACTGGGAGAACCTCGATTATATCTCGATGTGATTCAGCAGCTGCAACTGGCGACGATCCTCGATGACGAACGGTAATGACTGGTGATGAGCCTCGATGTCGATTAGTCTCAACCTGCGACTAGCCTTGACGTCGAATAGCAGCTGCCGGTGACAAACTTCGATGACAGGCAACACCGACCAGAAACGACCCTCGACAATGAGAAGCAACGCCCAGTGACAAACCTCGATGACGGGCAGCCACGACCTGTGACGAGCCTCGATGACGACCACTCTCATCTGGCGACAAGCCTCGATGATGAGCAGAAACGTCCTGTGAAAAGCCTCGATGACGGAAATCAGCTGGCAACAAGCCTCGATGTTGAACAGAAACGTCCTGTAAAAAGTCTAGATAACAGACACTCTCAGCAGGTGACGATCCTTGATTACAAGCAGCAACGTTTTGTAAAGAGCCTCGATGACGGACACTCTCAGCTGACAATAATCCTCGATTACGAGCAGCAACGTCTTGTAAAGAGCCTCGATGACGGACACTCTCAGCTGGTGATGGTCTTTGATTACGAGCAGCAACGTCTTGTAAAGAGCCTCAATGACGGACACTCTCAGCTGGCGACAAGCCTCGATTACGAGCGGAAACGTCCCGTGTAGAGCTTCGATGATCAGCAGTGATGACCGGATACATAGATGCGTTTCGATGACGTGCTGCAGCTGCCGATGATATTTCTCGATGCGGTGAGCAATCATTGACAAAGACCTTGATGGCAACCCTTCTTGAGTATTGACAAGTGTTACGTACGACCGCGGCCATTCTTGATGGCGTGATGAATCGGTCTGGACAGGCTCCAAGTCCTCAACGTAGTGTTGTTCTGGTACTCTCGTGTGGTGCCAAATCTATCCGGAAAGTCTCATTTATTACAGGAAAATTTGGCGAAATTTTTTTGTAATAAATAATAATTCTGTATCCGAATTCCCACTTGCTCCTATTTACTCTGATCGTTCTGGAAAATTCGACCGTGTATCGCGATCAGTTTTGATTGGAAGAGAATATCGATGGTCGTAAATTCTTCTCCTAAGCACAAATCTCGATCTCTGGCTTATTAAAAATTTGCAGAACACGGAAACCCTTCATAATTTTGCTCTGAAATGGTGCCATCGGTTTGTGGTCTGACTTTCAACCGCGTCAGGCAAACATAAATCCCCTACGGCGGCATTGTTGTGGTCATTCTGACGACCAGTTGACACCTCTCTGTTCACTGAATTCGCTGATTCATACAAATTGTTTGTTGTAGTTCCCAGCGAAGATTGTACGATGGCTCGATGAAACGCTTGACTTCGAGTTCGAATGATCGAGGTAAAATCACCACTACGACTAACTTTCACGGTGCCGGGAGTAAGTGGTATTCTTTGCCTTTTCCTCATTTGAAAAAAAAAATACTTCTTTCCGCGAGCTTTTCAGATTTTAGAGTCCTGCAGTCGTGGTCACCAAATGTTTTTAGACGCTCGTGTCGTCAGATTTGTGAAAATAAAAATTATAAATTTCGGTCGGGCAAATTTCTGCTTAATCAAACAAATCTCAATGAAAGTAATGAATATTTATTTTCATCAAAGATAAATTATAACTTACAGTTTTTCGAAATAATAACAATAACAATAACAATCTTAACCAAAAACGATTGCTTACGCTGTTAAAAAATAAACAAAAAATATAAAATAAAACGTGAGTGCTAACCTCTTTAGTTCGAACGTCCCCGTTTTTCAATAACGTGACGTTGGTCTCCTCATTTTGAAAACGTCTTTAAATCAAGGGACAAATGTGGACCCAGTGAACGCCAAACACTGTGCACATGACCGTAGACTTAGGCTCTAAATAAATTTTTAGGCGAAGTAGCGCTCTCAAATAAATTAACATAAGACTTATTAAATTCATAATTAATGAAGTTATTCCAGTATTGAATTTAAATCATTCAAAGCACACACAACGTTTAATAACAGTACACACTTCGTTCAGTTACACCTTTAAAACCTGTAATGACTAATTTTTTTTGTCAATTTCAAACTGTAAAATCATTCAAAAAATAAAATAAATATGAATAAGAAAATACCCCTATCTACTGTTTTCAGGTATGCTCTACATGATGGTGTAGTTTAAATTACTAAAAAAATGGATTTTCAATTGTTAATAAACAATTTTTAAAAAAAGTCAGAAATAAGCGCATTTTTTCTTTAAGCTTCAATAAAAGTAGGAAAACTTTTTTTTTGCTATTCTAATTTACACTTAAAGTGATTTTGAACCTTAAGTTTAATTATTTTTTTGAATCGTCTTTCTACGATTTTTTCCCTCAAAATGACGGCCAATGAAAGATTGACAAAATTTTTAGTTAACGATACCGACAGTTTTTTTTACAATTTTATGTTTTCTATAGCAACAGTTTACTGTGTCCTGTGTGAAAAACAAAAATCAAGTAACTTTAATATATATGGGTCATTCCGGAGATTTTTTAAAATTCCTTGCGGAGGGGGGTCGGCAAATCTTTTTGGGAATATTTTTCCTCGAAAGTTCTATATAAAACAAGAAGTTTACCGCTTGAGAAAATTTTTTTTTTATGTTGTGCTTGGCGCTGGAATTTTTCAAAGCTCGAAAAAAGGCCTACTTTTACGTCATTTTTTGAAAAATCTAGCTCAAAGCAGAAATAAGATAAAAAGGTGCGGTTTGCAGGAAAATTTTAAAAATAATTAGTAGTTTATGTAAAAAATATGTCGAACAAATTTTTTTTACATTTTACCCCTTTCCCATCGGTTTTAAAAAGAAACTCTTTTCTCTATTTTATAGTTATCTTTCAGCAGCTGTAGCTTCTTTCCCGTGCATTTTTCCTCTATGTATATGATCGTACGGTTTTTAGCTCTTAAAAAGACAAAAAATTTGCGTCCAACCGCGACTCAGTCCGATGTTTCATTCTCGAGATACAACTGTTTAAAGATTGTAAGAAGTTTAAAAAATGAGTTTTTCGCAATTTTATTATAGCTGCCATACTGTTCTATCATAAAATTTTTTAATATTTTTTGCATAAAAAGTTACTTCTATTTGTATATTAAAAGCCTTCAAAATTTCAGGAGGGTGTTTTTTTTTTTTATTCCGAGTAATAATGTTTCGAAAAACCTTATTTTTAAGGTTATTTTAAAGCACTTGTGTGGTTATAGAATTCATAACTCGGTTGATTTAATTCTTTATCCAGCCATTTTTTATTTTTAATAACAAATAAGATTTATAAACAATTTAATTTTCTTTCATTGAAGCTATTTAGACATTAAACTTTATAAATTATCAAAATAAAAACAGGTATTTAAGCTTTAAAACGTTAATTTTTTATTCTACACTTATGCTATGCAACCTAGTTTTTTTATTCATTTTTTTTAAGAATAATTATGTTTGATAAAATTTGACCTTATTCTTTGACCAAAAACGTTACCTTTGTTTCTTTTTTAAGTGATATTTATTTTATAAATTTAACCGTTTTAGATTCAGTATCGTCTGAGGTTATTTTTACTCTCATACTTGTCTCATCAAGTGGCTCAAAGTAATGATACTTTGTAGTGTTGACGATGGTCTTAGCAGATTTAATTCTGCTTTCTAAAAACAGATGTCTTGTTTTGATAGTCTCTTTGTCTACCCATAACTATCTGAAAAAAAATAAAAAATAAAAAATAACAAATAAAAAAATTAGTTCAGAGTAATTATGACTAAGATTTTAGTCATAATGATCAAGATTTTTTAATAACAATTTTTAACAAAAAAAAAAATTTTTTAAGTGAGAAAAATTTTAATGGAAATTTTTTTAGTCATTTCAAGAAAATGACATGTACTTAAAGAAAAAAAAATTATGAAAATTAAATTTGCTTGCATGTTGCTCGAATACAAAAAAAATCTAATTAAAATGTTTATTATCTGAGGAAATTATAAATACAAATTTTAACCTAAAGCTTGTAAAACTAAATTTACTGGTAAACTTCTTATTGATTATTAAATATAATATAAATTTTGAAACTGAGGCCTCTTACTTTATTGAAGAATGATTTTCATTTAAATAATTGAACATATCCAAAGGACTAGTAATCTGTTTATCTGCTGATCTTTGCAGTGACGCTTTTCTAACTTTACGTTTGGCAACAGCACCGATGCCATCGCACACGTTCTTACCGTGGTTTGTGGCAAAAAAGTTGTGTGATTCAACTTTAAAACCAAAATCTGACTCATGGAAACAAACGTTAGCAAAATTATTTCTGGAAAAAAGTAAAAGGTTATAAATTGATTAATTTTGATATTTTAACTAAATAATTTAATCACTTGTTTTTGTACTGGCTAGGTGCCCCATCTGAAAAATATATGATTTTTTTTAACCATGGGTAGTCCTCTCTCAGTACAGAAGTAAGTTTTTCTTGAAAGCTATTGACAGAACCAGCAATATGATCATTACAATCACTAATGACACATAAACCTTTGAACAGAATTTGATTTGAGCCTGGTATTTTGTAATAAACACCAAAGGGGTGCAATGTAGCTAGAATATTGTTAAAATAAAATGCTTGAACTGAATCTTGGGCTATGAAAGAGTAGTTTTCAGCATAATCCATAACGATTAAGCAAGTATTTGAATCTAAATTTTTTTTATTTCAGCAAATTGTAATTTTTGATTTTCAGCTACGTAATGATGCTCTGTCAAATTAAAAATTTCTGTAGCCAGTTCTTGGATAAAAGTATCTTTTTTTTCACTTATTTTTTGAAGGGTAGTTCTGACGAAAGTATCCTTTGGATCATTTTTTTCAGTTGGTTTCCAAGTACAGTAAGTAATTTTGTCATTAGTAAAAGAAAGACTGGTGTGCAAAATTTGAAGAATCTTGTTTTTACCTGGACATCTTTTACATGCATGTGTCATGCACTTTTTATCATCAACCGAGCAAAAACATTCATCAAAAATATCTTTGTATGACAAGTTAGAGTCTAATGCATGCAATTTTAATTTCACATTTTGGTGGTAAATACATACACACACACTGTGTGTGCCTGACCCTCCTGCTGATACACATTCTTTCGGGCGCAAACTTGCAAACAATGTAAGTTTAGTAATTTTTTCAAAATCACTAAGTTCAACCCACTTATTATAAAGATCTTTGAGATTATATAATAAAAGCCGCTTTTGAAGTTTTTCTTTTTCACCGGTTTTTGGATTAGATACACTGAGACATTCTTTTGTACCAGCACAAATTCTGCTATTTCTGTCGTCTCCATAAAAACTTTGAATGTTTTCTAAAAGTTCAGAAGAGTACATCTCATATGTTTTTCTTATTGGTTCGGCCCAAACACCTGAAAACATATTTTGAAAATTAAGAAACTGTAGGAAAGGTAAATATTACATTGAAAAATATTTTAAAAATACTATTTCTGTTTGAATTTGATTTGTAAACAAAATTTTTAACTTTTTTAATAATTGAGAATAGATTTACTACAAATTTATTTTTAAGTCAATTCTAGGAAATTTTAAAGACTTAAGATACTCACCATGATTTTCTCTTAATTCTAATGATTTCCTGTAGATGTATCTTGAACAATTAAAATGTTCAATAACATGACAATATTTCCAAGTAGCAGGCAGTAGTGTAAGTAGACGTATTTTTTCTTTATTATTCGATTGGTTGAATAACATAATTAGATTCTGAATAATTTGTTTACAATTCGTACTATTCGCAATATTTTCCTGGAGATTAATCTTTTCACTTATATTTACGTTAGGGAACGTTCATAAACCACGTGGTCATTTTTTCGAAGATTGTGAAGGGCCCTCCCTCCCATGAAGATCAACGTAGTATTTGTATCAAATTTTCGCTCCCCCCCCCCACCCAAAGTCACGTGATTTTTTTTACGATTTCAAATTGTAAATATGAAAACTATTAGTTTTTTAAAAACATTATTTTTTAAGTTATAATTTAATGATTTAATACCAGGGGCGCGACAGCTCCTTTCAGCTAGGGGGTGTCCTGAGGTCTACCCCCCTCCCGCCCTCCCAATAAAACTGACGTCGAGAAAAAAAAAAAAAAACGTGCGTTCAATAAGTAGACTGGTTAATTATCCCCCAAGCTCTAAACCCCCAAAACACTGGGCGTAGAGATTAATGAATAATCTGATCAGCTATCCCCCAAGTCTTGAACCCTGAAAACCCTGGGCGTCAAGTTCAACGAAAAGACTGATCAGTTGGTAACCAGAGTTTTGGGAGGTTTAGAGCTTGGGGGATAACTGATCAGTCTTATCGTTGAACTCGGACGCCCAGGGCACGGAAGACTGGGTGAGATTTCAAAGTTCAAAAATTAATATATGCCCGAATTTTAAAGATAGAGAAATCGTTTGGGTGTCATTCTCTTTGTTTTTTCAAGTACTTTAAGCAACGCCCCCACTTTTTAAAAAAAAGTTATTGTAAAAAGTTGTTATTGCAAAAAAACCATAAAAAAGTGTATTCGAAGAGAATTTTATTTTTTATATATTCTTAAAAGTAAGTAAAAACGCCCAAAAAAAAGTGTATGGTAATTATTACTCATTATAAAAGCTTAATATTTGTCGCAAATGTTTAAACAAATTAAATATTTAATGTTAGGGTTGTTATTCCAAATTGTTCTTTTTTTTGCTCAAAGTTAAAAATAAAATATAGAAAACTTCAAAGTTATTGTAAGAATAAAGTAAATGGTAAAAATCTATTAAAAAACAAAATTAACAATATAAGGTAATGTAACAGTACTTAAGAACAATTGTAAGTTCAAAGCTTTATGAATGATATTAGATCCTGTTTTGAAGATATTATGATTTCTATTTTTCATAAGCACAAGGACCTCATTGTGAAATAAATTAGCGTAAAAAAAAGTTAGTAGTACAAATGTATTTTTAAATAAATAAATAATCAAGCCCGTAAGGGCAACAATTTAAATATAACCTTCAAACATATACATCTATCTCTATCGCGTGGTCTAGTGACTATGTCACTGACTATAATTTTATAGGACTCGGGTTCAATTCCCGGTAATTTTTTTTTTTTTTTTTTTTTTTTTTTTTTCTCATTTCACGATTTTTTACGTTTCATAATTAATATTTCTTGTGTTATTAGATTTTTAATAATTTGTATTCATTTGCCAATCAAGTGCTGTGATATATATTTTTTTTTTTTTTATCGTACCAGAAAACAACTGCGTTGAAAAAATATTTTTGATTAATACTTATTTTTCTATAAATTGACAAATATTTTTAGCTCATGTCATGAAATGACTATTTAATTTGAAGTAGGATCTATTGAGAATATTTTCAGGAGGAATGAATAATTTTTTTCCATACAAACCCGTAAATTTTAAATTTATCATCTTGAGTGTTAAATTAATAGGCCATTCATAAATTGCACGTTAAAATGAATTAATTTTTAAGTAAAAAATTGATTTAAATAGTTGAAACCTTTAATTTCATTTAAATTTTTGTAAAATTTATGTAGCCCATAATTTTTTGTTTGAAATTATTTGAAATTATTAAACTAAAATTAAAAAAGAGCTGCAGTGGCTCCGAGCTAGAGCGCGCGCCTTCCAATCTTGGGGTCGTGGGTTCGAGCCCGGGTCTCGGCGATTTTTTCGAGTGTTTTTTCACGCGTTAAAATTGTCGGGATTAAGTCCACTGTAGCTTAGGTGAGGTAAGGATGCCCTACATCACTTGTTCCAACTCGGACATCCTAATGGCCGACTAAATTCTCTCCAAAAACATTGACCAGCCACGAGTCCGAATCGGAGGAATAAAGTCGACCGATGCCCAACCGGAAAAAGTGTGTAAGGCTTACTACTTAAGCGGGTTGAGCTTGAGTATCCCGATGCGCTTGCGGCTAGTAGGGTCGACTGAGTCCCCGCAAACCAAAATGCAAGCATCACTCGAGAGATTCGCTCAATCGGGGTTTCTTAAGGGGGTTATTAGAGTAGGGACACAAAAACGAGAATTGAGCAGAAACCACGTTAAAAAGCATGAGAAAGGCAAAACAGAGACAACTGTATAAAACAACTTAGAGTAGGTGGCGTGGGTCCCTCACACATATGTGATTGATACCCCCCTTGTAATGGGTCTTTACCTACAAGCGAGGTTGCCAGGATAAAAAAAAAAAAAAAAACTAAAATTAAAAAAAAAAAAAAAATTACCGGGAATTGAACCCGAGTCCTATAAAATTATAGTCAGTGACATAGTCACTAGACCACGCGATAGAGATAGATGTATATGTTTGAAGGTTATATTTAAATTGTTGCCCTTACGGGCTTGATTATTTATTTATTTAAAAATACATTTGTACTACTAACTTTTTTTTATGCTAATTTATTTCACAATGAGGTCCTTGTGCTTATGAAAAATAGAAATCATAATATCTTTAAAACAGGATTTAATATTATTCATAAAGCTTTAAACTTACAATTGTTCTTAAGTACTGTTACATTACCTTATATTGTTAATTTTGTTTTTTAATAGATTTTTACCATTTACTTTATTCTTACAATAACTTTGAAGTTTTCTATATTTTATTTTTAATTTTGAGCAAAAAAAAGAACAATTCGCAATAAAAACCCCAACATTCAATATTTAATTTGTTTGAACATTTGCAACAAATATTAAGCTTTTATAATGAGTCATAACTACTATACACTTTTTTTTTGGCGTTTTTACTTACTTTTAAGAATACATAAAAAATAAAATTCTCTTCGAATACACTTTTTTATGGTTTTTTTGCAATTACAACTTTTTACAATAACTTTTTTTTTTAAAGCGAGGGCGTTGCTTAAAGTACTTGAAAAAACAAAGAGAATGACAATCAAACGATTTCTCTATCTTTAAAATTCGGGCATATATTAATTTTTGAACTTTGATATCACACCCAGTCTTCAGTGCAGGGTTTGGGGGGTTCAAGACGTGGGGGATAGCTGATCAGTTTATTTATTGAACTCAAGTTCAAAGAAAAACTAGATCAGTTATCTCTTAAGCTCTGAATCCCCCATAACCCTGGAAATTCAGGTTCAATAAAAAAACTGATCAGCTATCTCCCAAGCTCTAAACCTCCAAAACTCTGCTTACAGAGTGAAATAATTTTATAAGTGAAGCGTACTTAATGTTTGAATATCAAGTCCATAAAAAAGTGTTTTTTTTGTTCCACAAAAAGGTTGCGGTGTACTTTTATATACATCACTTGGAAATATTACAAAATAATAAAAAAATAAAAAAAAATAAATAACCAATAAGCAAACAAAAATTTTTACACTTTTCTCGAAATGTGTCTGCTTCTTAGAAACATTTAATTTATAGTTAAAAAAAAAAAATTTGTTGAGTTCACCAAACGAAGAGTTTACCAATAAGTAAAAATTTATAGCGTTTTCCTAATCAACCACGCCATTTTGGAGTTAAAAATTTCAGATTTACAACTTCATGATATAATTGCACCAGTTCAGCGTAGTTAGGTATCGTTACAAAATTATTTATTTCGTTAATTAAAATGCACTCATATTTTTGGAATAATTTAATTCGGGCGCGCAGGGTCTTATAGGTTTAGAGCTTGGGAGATATCCAACCAGTTTTTTTGTTGAACTCGGGCGCCCAGGGTCTTGGGGTTTTAGAGCTTGGGGGATAGCCGACTTTAACGTTCGACAGTAAAATATTATGAATCGAAACATCGATTCATGCACTTTAAAAACCACGTGCCTTTCTGAATCAACAGCCCTACCCCCCACGTAACCTTTCGTAGCCTTTTAATTGCCCCCCCCTCCCCCCCTATTTGGGCCACGTGGTTTGTGAACGTTCCCTTATAGACATCGCTGATTTTTAATGCTTATTTCTGACTAGCTTCATGTAATAATTCAATAAATTTTTTTTCAAGGCGCTGTTTTGTTAATTTACCGGTCTCAGGAAGAGAAACATCCAAACTTTCTAGAATTTTTGACAGATCAAAAATTTCCTTTTCCTTATCTCGCTTATCTTGACTCTCAGTTTGATATGTAGATCCACTAGATTTCTGGTTTTCAGTCAGGGACTCAGATTGAGATTGAAGCTGGGACTCGTTGTCAGACTGCATGGGTTCAGACTTACTCTGAGATAGATGAGGTTCAACTTTTTTTTCATCAGATTCGACAAGTTGATAATTTTCTTCTAATTTTTTTTTTTTTGAAGGCTGAATCATTGTAGAAACCATTTTATAGCAAGAAATACGTAACTTTTGTCCAGGTTTTAAAAATGTGTTTGTTGACAGTGTGAAGTCTTGCGCAACATTTAGAGTAATTAATTTCAAACCGTCGGTAATACTTTTATTATGTTTAGAAAAAGGATCACAGCTTTTTTTTTGCCTTTCTTAGTAGTAATCCAAGTAATGACTACGATGAAAGTTACATATAAATCGATCATGATCCAATAAAGTATTTTCAATTCTAAGTTCAAGAGTAGCCACTTCAGAATTTGAAAAATCTTTTAAACTAATTAAATCAGGATGATTTTTGTAATGACGTTGGTGACACTCTTCTAGGGTGATAAATCCAATACAACATCTAGCATTACTCATGGTTATGATGAAGTTTTTTTACATTTCTTCTTTTTCAAACACTTTAAAAACTTTAAAAAAATTAAATCAACCGAGTTGTGAATTCTATAACCACACAAGTGCTTTAAAATAACCTTAAAAATAAAGTTTTTCGAAACATTATTACTCGGAATAAAAATAATAAATAATAATAATAACTTTATTCAGATGTATAAGTGATATGTATACATAAAACCGTAAATACATAATTTTGCATGAATGCAAAAATCGCCACTATGACTTTAATAAGTCAGCGCGTGGCCTGAATATAATAACTTATAATTAATTAATAAAATTTTAAATTTAAATTTACACTTAAAATTACTTTACAATAGATATAAGAATTACAAATTTTCAGATCATCTAAAAAAGCTTTAACGAAAGTATTTGTTGTGTGATTATCATCCTCTTTTATAATTCAAAAATATTCAACAATTATCAATAATCCATCTTTTTAAATTTAATTTTATAGACTTCTTGTTAGAAGTAATATTTTTCAAATCATTAGGTAACATGTTGAAAGTTTTTATCGCATTATAATGACTACTTTTTTTTAATATAGATTTTTTTATAGTAGGCAATGTTATTAATTTATTCTTAGTAATACTATTTGAGTTTTTATAAATATAACAGAGTTTGTCATAATGAAAAACAAGTGAATTTAAATAATACATCTGATTAATTCTCAATATATTTTTACTATATTTAAGTGAAATTCTTTTTAAGATTTTTTTCTGTAGATTAGAAAGTAAGTTTTTGGCATTTTTATAGCACCCTCCCCAAGCTAAAATACCGTATGAACAAAAACAATTAAATAGTGCATAGTAAATCATCATTAATGAATCAAAGTTCATAATTTTTCTGAGTTTGGAGAATACATAAAGCAAATATTTAGTTTTGTTAACTACATTTTTCAAATGTTTTTCCCAAGTTAATCTATAATCAATTGTGATTCCTAAATATTTAGTTTCTAATACTCTTTTTATGCTTACATTATTAATATTTATGTTTATATCTATATCACTGGGAACACTATTTTTGTAAGCACCAAATGTCATAAAAACTGTCTTTTTAATATTTAGTGATAGCCTATTTGCACATAACCAATTATTAACTATATCCAACTTAGAGTTCATATTATCACTTGATGACAACCAAGAATCTCCTTCACTTAAGATAACAGTATCATCAGCATAAGATATAATTGTACCATCTGTATTTTGGGTTAATAAATCATCCATATAGACAATAAAAAATAGGGGACCAAGAATAGTTCCCTGAGGAACACCCATATTTAAATATCTCATTTCACTATTGATTCCATCAATTTTGACGCATTGTTCTCTATCACTTAGGTAACTGCGAATAAGTTGTAGTGGATGATCTCTAATACCATATTTTTCTAGTTTATCTAGTAAAATATCATGATCCACAGTATCAAATGCCTTACTAAGATCAATGAAAGTGGCAATTGCATGTCTATTTAAATTCGTAGTATTATATATGTAATTTGATATGTATTCAAGGGCATCTTGAGTGCTTCTTTTTTTCATAAAACCGAATTGCATTTCTGATATTATCTTATTTTTTTTTGAAAAAATTTTCCAGCCTAATATATATGATCTTTTCAAACACTTTTGCCAGATTGGAGATTAGAGAGATTGGTCGGTAATTGTTCATATCACATTTATCACCAGATTTAAAAATTGGAATAACCTCAGCAATTTTCAATGCGCGTGGCCATGTCTTCATTTCTATACATTTGTTGAAAATATTTACTAGAGGATTAGCAATAAAACAATTTAATTTTTTTAGAATTTTTACGCTTATTCCATCAACACCTCCACTTTTATTTTTTAGATTATTGATAGTTCCAATGATCTCCATAAAGTCAGTTGGATTGAGAAAGAGAGAGTTTTTATTAGGTTCAGTCATTTTGATTTTATCATTATTGTATGACTTTTGAATTTTTGTTGCTAACTTCTCACCAATTGTGCAAAAATGTTTATTTAGTTCATTAGCAATAATATTTATGTCGTTAATTTTCTCACCATTTAGATTAATTTCATTTATAACCTTCTTTTGTTTAGTTTTATTTTTATTTATTTTATTATTGATAAAAGACCACAATTTTTTACTATCATGAGAAATTTCTTTAACTTCTTCAGTATCTTGCTTTTGTTTTGCTTTTTTTATTAAAATTTTTAATATACTAATATATTTTTTATAATGCATTTTTGCATTTATATCTTTAGGATTATTTAAGCACAATTTATGTAATTTTTCTTTATTGACACATGAAACTATTATACCTGAAGTTATCCAATTTTTCCTAGGAATGTACTTTCTCTTTTTCTTTTTACAACATTTTTTAGAAGCAGTAATAATATTTTTAATGTCAGTTATCAAATTGTCAATTGCTGTATTTACGTTTAAGACTGTGTTATATTTGTTCCAGTTATGTTCTGAAGCTTTTTCTTGCAATTTATTAAAATCTATGTATTCAAAAGTTGTTTTTAAAGAATTTGTTTTATTAAGTACTTGATCTTCAAATTGAAGCAATAGAGGATAGTGGTCAGTAAAACCTTCTATTATTTTGAAAGATTTTATAGCAAAATGGTTAGTTTTTATAAATGCATTATCAATGCAAGATCCTTGTCCAATTTGATTATTACTTGGTCTGGTTATTCCATTAAAATAAGGAAGGTATTCTGCATTGGTAAAATTGTTTAATAAATCTAAAGCGTGTTTTGAAGTCTTTAGCATATCTATATTGTAATCACCTAGGAGACAATGATTAATACAATTTTTATTTCTAGATAGATAATCATTTAACAGTTTAAAAAATTTTTCATTTTTTGTTTGGTGAGATTTATATAAAGCTGATATTTTTAATTTAACTTTAGATTTCATATCAAAATTTGTACTAATAATTTTAAGATCTTCTATTACTTCTATTTCAGTAGAATGTGATAAATCTTCTTTTATGTAAACTATAACACCATTAGCTTTGTTAATAGTGCTATTATTTGAAAGTATCTTATAATTAGGAATTTTATAAAAATTAATTTGTTCAGGAGTCCAAGTTTCAGTACATATGATAATATCTGGCTTTTTTTTCATTCTTTCAATAAAAATATGTAAGTATTCAAAATTTGCATTTAAACTTCTAATATTAAACATTAATACTGTGAAATGATCACAATTGAGTATATCATTTAGAGCAAGTATATCAGGAACACTCTGTTCTTCAATTTTGAAATCATCTTCTAGAATAGAATCAAGATCTAAAATTTTACTTACTTTTTTGACTGTGGTTTGAAGCAGAGTTTAGATCAATATTGTTCTTGACGTCATATGATGTACTCATTATATTTATTTTATTTTTTGGCCAAATAGGTTGGATAGGATAATCTATGCTATTTATGGTTTTTTTCAGTCTGTATTTATAAGTTGTACATTTATCAAAATCAATCATTGTGTGATTAATATCTCTTTTTTCTGTTAGAAATTTGTTTGCAAAATCACAGTTTGCACATTTCTTAATATTCTGTTGATCACATTTATTAGTTTCATGTTTACCAGAGCATAAGAGACATGTTATCTCATACTCACATTTTCTACTATTATGTCCAAATTTACCACATTTTAGACAGGGTCTAACTCCAAATTCATCATAGAATTTACAATTTTGATGTCCTAAAAAAATTTTGTTATTATTATTTCTCAAATTTAAATATAAATTAGGACTAACTTGAACTAAGGCACCAAATTTTTCTTTTTTAGTTTTATAAATATTCAAAACAGAACACTTATCAGGTAAACTATTAAAATTTCTATTATTTAAGTCATCTTCAAGTTCCTGCAATTCATACTTAGATTCTATGCCCACAATTTTAATAATTGGGTATTTTAAAGATTGTATTTTAACCTCAAAATCATCATTTTTGAGTTTGCTTTCCAATGAATCTTTTACAATTTCAATATCACTTTTATTGTTACATTTAATAATAACAGAGTTGTCTTTTTTCTCAAAAGTGTTTGATATAGGTGCATTTATTGAAGTATGAATTGTTTTGACAACTTTTTCAAAACATTTTGTCTTGGATTTATCATTTTTGGGTACAATAATTAGATTAGGAACCTGGTTTATTTTTTTATTATTTGTAACTCCATTCTTCACTACACTAGAAAAGCTATTGAGATTTGAAGACTCTTTATTTTTTAATAGATCATTTAGTAGTTTATTTTCATTTTTTAAACTCTGATTAACTTCCCTGAGTAATTTATTCTCCATGTTGACTACACTATAAAATTCACTTTTG
Organism: Encarsia formosa; assembly: GCA_038277355.1. NCBI lineage: Eukaryota > Metazoa > Arthropoda > Insecta > Hymenoptera > Aphelinidae > Encarsia > Encarsia formosa. The sequence goes on from CM076184.1 coordinate 73,415,680, forward strand.
TTAAAATCATAATCAATCTGAGAATGAAAACTATCATCATTATTACTATCAGTTTCACTTTTTATCGTTTCTTCTTCACAGTTGTATTTGATTAATGCAATCAATTGTTTAGCTTGAATTGTTAAATCATCGTAGTTTAATTTCGAGGTTATGTTTTCTATCATACAATTTTTACAAATTACAAAAGATTCACTAACGATTTTGGCATTTTTTTGGTTTAAAATATCACTAGGATAATAAACATCCTCACAAATTAAACATATCACAAAACTAATCTTTTGCTCTGAATGACCTTTAATAATTTTCTTTTTACGAATATCAGGTGGCACATGCTTGGTAGGCAGCATGGCGCCGAAAAAAAAAAAACACCCTCCTGAAATTTTGAGGGCTTTTAATATACAAATAGACCCTCGCTGGGGGCCACATGACCTTGCCGCGGTGCGAGGGCTGAGCCGTGGGCCCTCCCTGTCGGCCTTGCTGGGCGTCTAAGCGGGGGTGAATGAGTGAGGGTGAGTGGAGGATCCCTTTAAACGGGCTCTCCTCATGGATGGTTGGGATCCCTATAAACGGGCTCTCCCCTGAGTGGGATGGATGATACGGCCCTTAGACTTCCGGCTTGGTCTGACTCGAGGGCTCACGGGGACTAAGAAGTGACCTACCCAATCTAAGGTGTGAGATTACCGTGCCGAGGGATGCGTGGCACAGGGGGTGCTGTGTCTTGAACGGTTCCTCCGGGACACCGGGCCGAATCCCGGAGTACCTGAGGCCTTACCCGTCATTGGCGGTCCATGGCGGGTGGACACCTTAAATCCGCCCTACTCATGGGATCAAAATAGAGACTACAGAGAAAAAACAAAACGAGTCGATGGATACGGGCTCTGAACCGACCATCGACTCGGAGACAAACAACCCTGGGGGCTCTGACCCCAAGGTCACAGAAACCCACTCCGGGACGGCCGAAACCATTGAGTGGAGCGCAGCGCAGGAAAATCCTTCGGCAAAAGGCTATAGAGGAGGGCAAACCACCTCCCAAGTTTCATAAGGGGACGAGGCAACGGAGGGGTCAGGAAGGGAAGCGGGCTAGTACTGCGTCCACTGACTCCGTCTTTGTATCGACACCCAGCATGGCTAAGAGGATGGCCTCCTCCAGCCTGGAAATACCCGAGAAGCAGGGGCTGCTGAAGCGACCTAAAGTGGACCGCAGATATGCTGCAGCTGTGTCTAACTCTCCCAGAGTGGCCCTCACTTGTGGGGACTACCTAGGAAGGGAGATGCCTGCCGATGTCTGCACGAAACTGCAGGAAGCAGTAGTCAGCAAGGTACTTGCTATCGAGGGGGAGGGGGCCTTTGTACCCCGGTTTCTGGACTCGTTCCCCAGAAAGGGCACGTTTGTCTTCGTCTGTGCAGACGAAGCCAGCAAAACCTGGCTGGAGAGCGAGGCCACGCTACTCGACCTAGGGCAACCAAACCTAAAGGCGAGGATAGTTTCACCAGAGGAGACTAGGATCACTAAGGTGATCACCTGGCTCCCTCCGGGGCTTAAGACTGCCGAGGACCTCATCAAAGTGGTCCAAAGGCAGAACGGGTCGATCGACACGACTAGGTGGGCGATCCTGAGTAGGGCTCCTGATAGATGCCTAATTCTGGGTCTAGACGAACCATCGGTCGCGGTACTCCAGAGCCAAAACTTCCAGCTTGGGCAGGGGTCGGCAAAGCAACCTTCAGGCTGCTTAACCGTCCCTCAAACAAGGCGGGAAGTAGCGGCTCTACGGAGAAAGCATAAATGGAGTAGCCCTCATGGCTACTTCCATACTGCGATTCTCCCAAATAAACTTGCACCATTGCAGAAGCGCCTCTGCTGTTCTAGCAAGGCGCATGGCAATGGCGCATACACACATAGCCCTTATACAGGAACCCTGGTTGTACAGGGGCAAAGTAAAGGGCTTGAACAGCTGTGGGGAACTGCTCGTGGGCTCCAGCAATGGAGACGCCCGGGCTTGCATCTCCATGAAGGGTGTTAACGGTATTTTGTTACAGGAGCTGAGTTCCCGGGACTGTACGACCGTAAGGATAGAGATCGCGGATAAGGAGGGCCAAACGAGGAAGGCAGTCATCTTGTCAATTTACCTCCCCCACGACGAGGAAGCTCCCACAAGGAGCATGATGAAGGTGATCGAATACTGCAGCCGTAATAACCTTGATCTGATTATTGGTTGCGACGCCAACGCCCACCATATGGCGTGGGGAAGCACCGATATTAATGATTGAGGGTCTAAGTTGCTTGAATTCATCATGGGCACACAGATGGACATTGCCAACAGAGGGAACACGCCAACCTTCGTTACTGCCAACAGAAGCGAGGTCCTGGACCTCACGCTGGCTTCAATGAACATCAAGAACTGCATACGTGGATGGAGGGTCGACAGCGAAACATCCATGTCGGACCATAGGACTATAACTTTCGGGATCGAGATAACGAGACCGTGGATCGAGCCTAAGAGGCGACCCAAAGACACCAACTGGGGCGCATACAGCAAGGAGTTGGAGGAAGCCTTGGCCCAGGTCAAAGGGAGATACAGCAATGATCTTGAGCTTGACTGGACCCTTTTCCAGGTCTATAAGGCTATGATCAGGGCCTACGAGAACAACTGCCCACTAAAGCCTGGCAAACCACTCAATGGCACTCCCTGGTGGAATAAGACACTGGAGGAGCTAAGAGTGGGAGTTAGACGGGCGTTTAATAGGGCAAAGAAGAGGAAATCCACTGAAGGCTGGAAAGCGTACAAAGACACGCTAAAGGCCTTCAAGAGGGAAATTGCGAAGGCAAAGAGAGAAAAATGGCGGGAATTCTGCACAGGCATGGAAAACCTGGCAGCCACTGCGAGGCTCGCTTGAATCCTGACCAGAGATAACAGTGCCCGTCTCCAATGTCTGAGAGACAGATCGGGCGCCTACACTGAATCGGAGGAGGACACATTAGAACTTCTCCTCAGCAGCAACTACCCCGACTTCGTCAGGGTAGATAATGATACCCCGCCCACCATATCTGGAAGGAGGGGGACAGAGAATAAAGATGGGGACACGGCTGCCAAAGTCGTGACCATGGAAAAGCTTAAATGGGCGATTGACTCCTTTGAACCGTATAAATCTGCGGGCCCTGACGGTATCTTTCCTAAGATGCTACAGGAAGGAGGTGACAAGACCCTTAGGCTACTGTTAGGTATTCTGAGGGGCTGCATCGCCACAGGGCATGTGCCAGCTTGCTGGAAGGAAACGCGGGTCTCATTTATACCGAAACCTGGTAGGAGAAGCTACAACTCGGTGAAGGACTTCAGACCTATCAGTCCGACCTCTTTCCTAATGAAGACCTTGGAAAGACTGCTGGACGACTATATCAGGCAGAATATACTGATAAACAGTCCCCTTCACCGAGCGCAGCATGCATATACCTGTGGAAAATCCACGGAATCTGCACTGCACTCAGTGGTCAATTACATTGAGGAGGCTTTTGATGCGAAGGAAACCGTAATCGGGGCCTTCGTTGACATCGAGGGTGCCTTTAACAGTACCAACAGAGCAACTATAGCCAAAGCCTTGACTAAGCATGGTGTACCTTATACCATCAGAAGATGGATCAGGGGAATGCTTAGTGATAGGTGCATCCTTAGTGAGTGGAATGGCAAGACGGTTAGGGGAACTATCAGCGAGGGATGCCCGCAGGGTGGGGTCCTCTCACCACTCCTGTGGATCCTGGTCGCGGACGAACTACTGCGCTTGCTAGACGAACTCGGATTCTTCACCATCGCTTATGCGGACGACTTCGCTATACTTGTCAGGGGCAAGTTCGAAGAAGTCCTACCCGATCTTATTCGGAGGGCGTTGGAGAGGATCTGCGAATGGTGCAAGGCTAAATCTCTGGCTGTCAACACTGATAAGACGGAGATAGTCACGTTCACGAGGAAATACAAATGTAAGGTCAGTAAGAAAGTCTCCGTCAACGGGAAACTAATACCGTACGCAGAGGGTGTGAAATATCTGGGGGTATTCCTAGATAAGAAATTAAAGTGGGGACAACACCTGCAGACTCAATGCAGCAAAGTCCTAAACATATTCATGCAGTGTAGGTCAGCAATCGGGACTTCCTGGGGGCTAGAACCCCAGGTCGCCTTGTGGTTACACGAGGCGATTCTGAAACCGAAGCTTACCTATGCCGCGGTGGTATGGTGAAAAGTGACCGAAAATAAGACCTCGAGGCGTGTACTGGACCATGTTCAGGCTGTCGTCTTGAGGGGAATTTACGGGCTTAAACGAAGCACAGCCACAGCCGCCATCAGGATGTTGCTGGATGTCCAAAGCCTAGACCTGGACATCAAACTGGTTGCGGCCAGGACAGCCTACAGACTGAAGTGCAGCGGGGAGTGGGTTGGAAATAGTGATGGGCATGCAACCATCCGAGGGAGAATGTTGAAGGGCGAGGTCTTTAACTCGACCCAAGACAGAATGGATAAGACTCTACTATTTGGGCAACGTTACAAAACGAGGATACCAAACAGGAAGGAATGGAGCAACAACCAAGTGCTTGGGCATGGAGACATCTGGTTTACCGACGGATCCAAGACCAATGAAGGCACTGGCTATGGAATTTACGGACCTAGCCTTAAGAATCCTACAGGCTCAGGGAATATAACACGGTGTTCCAGGCCGAGATGGCTGCGATAAACACGTGCGCTAACAACCTCTCTCTGGGGAACGTCAGTAAGAGACGCATCTGCATCTGCCAAGCCTCCATAGAGGCCTTGGAAAACCCAGTAACAACCTCACGGTTGGTTAGGGAGGCTAAGAATACCCTTAACGCGCTGGCAAGATCTAACCAAGTAGTTATTACCTGGATACCCGGACACTCCGGGTTCAAGGGAAACGAAAGGGCAGATGAGCTTGCGAGGAGAGGGGCCTCAACAGATACACGGCCGGAGCATGGGGTGGGTGTACCGTTCTCAGAAGGCTACAGTATCCTGGAGAAGTACTCGAAGAGGCAAAGATGGGAACTTTGGGAAGAGTCCCAGAGCTACAGGTGGATCAAGGAACTGCTGGGAAGTTATATTACCGGTTGGGCCAAACTGCTCACCAGGCTAGACAAACGAAGGTCTAGCGAGGTCAAACTAGAGAGGTCATGGGCATTATGACCGGACACTGCAACCTTCGGTGCTACACACACAAAACGCAGGGGCATAGTAACCTGTGTAGATGGTGTGAATCAGAGGAAGAGACCCCGTGCAACTTCCTATGCAAATGCCCTAACCTGACAGGCCACTGCCTGAAATGGTTGGGAACCGGGATCCTGGATCCTGAGAGCTTTTACGGAGTGAGTGTGGACAACATACTCGCATATTGCAGGGTGTTAGGACTCACGAACACTCCAGAGGTATAGCAAGGGGGACAGGGATACAATGGTGAAAACTAAGTGTCCCTAAGCTTAGCACCCGTATGCTGTGTTTTAATAATAATAATAATAATATACAAATAGAAGTAACTTTTTCTGCAAAAAAAATTAAAAAATTTTATGATAGAACAGTATGGCAGCTATAATAAAATTGCGAAAAACTCATTTTTAAAATTTCTTGCAATCTTTAAACAGTTGTATCTCGAGAATGAAACATCGGACTGAGTCGCGGTTGGACGCAAATTTTTTGTCTTTTTAAGAGCTAAAAACCGTACGATCATATACATAGAGGAAAAATGCACGGGAAAGAAGCTACAGCTGCTGAAAGATAACTATAAAATAGAGAAAAGAGTTTCTTTTTAAAACCGATGGGAAAGAGGTAAAATGTAAAAAAAATTTGTTCGACATATTTTTTACATAAACTACTAATTATTTTTAAAATTTTCCTGCAAACCGCACCTTTTTATCTTATTTCTGCTTTGAGCTAGATTTTTCAAAAAATGACGTAAAAGTAGGCCTTTTTTCGAGCTTTGAAAAATTCCAGCGCCAAGCACAACATAAAAAAAAAATTTTCTCAAGCGGTAAACTTCTTGTTTTATATAGAACTTTCGAGGAAAAATATTCCCAAAAAGATTTGCCGTCCCCCCTCCGCAAGGAATTTCAAAAAATCTCCGGAATGACCCATATTAACTAAAAAGAATCAGTTGAAGGCATTGAGGTGTCTGTTTGGAAAAAATGAAAAAATGCAAAAAATTTAATAAGTTTTAGTTACATGATGTTGGGTGGTGCAGACTAATTTAAACAAAAAAGCAAAAATTGACACAATAAATTCATTTAAAATAGTTTTGATGTTTTTACCCTTAATGGGCTTATTCACTTTGAAATAGCATAAATTTTTCATATTTTCTTTATAATAAAATACTTTGAGTTACTATCTTGAGTAAAATATGGTATATTTTTTGCTCATTATATAGTTTAAAGTTTATTTTCTTGCTCTATGAAGCACTCAAATGAGTAAATTTGATCCAATGTTAGAAAGATTTGGGTGGCTAAAGGCTATCACAGAAACTTTGCGTCGAGGCGTCGATGGATTATTATGTGGATTATTATTTTTTAAATAAATAGAATTACAGATGAAAAATTTAAAAAATTTATTTTTCTGTTTGAGAAAATAAAAGTAACTAATCCAAAATGATTCGTTATTACCAAGGATACCGTTATTTTGAGTGTACGATTTTTCGATGCGATACGCTAAATTTTTAGTGCGCGCGTTATATTTAGTGAATAAACCCCCAGGGAGTACTGTGAGATCTTCGTAGCGTACGCTATGAGATGTTTACAGCGTACCCTATAGCGTATGCTATAAAATATAGCGCACGTTATGAGATGTTTACAGCGTGCGCTATAGCGTATGCTATGAGATATAGCGTTCGCTGTGAGATCTTGGTAGCATACGCTATGAGATGTTAATATCGCACGTTACAGCGTGGACTAAAAAAAAAGGCGTAACCTATAGCGTATGCTGTAAAATTAATAGCGTACGCTTGAATTATTTAGCTTTCCAGCTTACGCTGAGAAGGATCTAATTTAATTTTGCAATGTATACGATATAAGATGTCCATAGCGAATGCTATGAGATGTTTCTAGCGTATATCCTAATATCCTAAGATAAAAGTGAGAAACCAAAAAGAATGTCAGCATTTTATTCGTGATGTGATTGGTTTGAGAACAAAATTTAAAATTTGAATTTTTATTTTTAATTTTTATAGTACAATTCAATTAAAGCAGTTAAAGAATAGATTTGATAAAAAATAATTATTTAATCAAGTGTTCGAAATTATCCGAGTAAAATCATGAAAATAAGAATTATTAGTATATAAACAAAACCAATGGATATGTAACCACGAAAGTTTAAATGAACTCTGAACGTAGCGGCAAAGGTAAAGGGTATATATAACTTATATTTTAATTCAGATGAAACTTCGACAAAATTTGTTTTAGAATTCATTATTTAGATAATGTAATACAATTTTGCGTGCTTGCGCGCTATGAGAGACTAGTAAAAGAAAGTTGAGTAAAACTGAGCAAAAAATGAGTACCGACTAAAACAAATAATTCAAGGGAAAGTAAGGTTTTTCGGCTATTTTTAGCTTGTTGGTTTAGTAACAGAAGGTTAATACTCGACGCTTTCAATTAAAAAAGTTGACAACTCAAAGTTTTAGTTTAAAAAGGTGACAACTCAACATTTCATTTCAAAAGTTCAATTGTTGAATAAACAAATAAATAATCTAACCATCCCATATAGCTATAGCGTACGCTGTAAACATCTCATAGCATCTCACGCTACGAAGATCTCACAGCGAACGCTATATCTCATAACATACGCTATAGCGCACGCTGTAAACATCTCATAACGTGCGCTATATTTTATAGCATAGCGTACGCTGTAAACATCTCATAGCGTACGCTACGAAGATCTTATAGCAAACGCAATATTTTATAGCGTACGCTTGAGATGCCCTCTAGACATACTCAATTGATTTTTTATGATTTAACATAATTTAATGCCTTAATCTCATATTTTTTTTTTCAGTATTACAGGTAAATTTGAATGAAAACATAAAATTAATAATTATTCAACTAATTTAATTTTAAATTTAAGAAAATCTTACAGAAAATCACCATAAACTTTAAAGCTTTACAAATTTTTCAACACAGTTAATCTTTGAAAAGAAAACGTAATTTTTGTAATAATTGCTATGAATGAAGTATAGTTTTCAAAATTTTTTTACCTTTTGTTATCAATTCAGAATAAATCTATGGTAACCTTATTTTAATTAAGTATATTATTTGAATTCTTCGGATTCGAATTATAGACTATAATTACGACGTCTATTCAATCGATAGATAATGTACCTGCCTTACCGACTGAGCAGTTATTAGACACAAAATAATAATTTTTCATGTTTATTAGTAACTGTAATCATGGGCAGAAGAGCAATATCTGAGTCAACAAAGTGGCAAATCGTAGGATTATTTAAGAGAGGGAAAAATCAGTGTGAGATATCCAGAACTCTAAAAGTCAGTAGGCATTGTGTTCAAAATACTATTAAGTCTTACACCAGCGCAAAAACCGTAAAAGTTAAAAAAGGTGCTGGGAGACCATGGATAACAAGTGATCGGATTGACAGAATAATTATTAAAAAAGCAAAAAAAGAACGCACTGTTACTGCAAATACTATTCAAAATCAATTAAGTAATGAACTGAATGTAAAAGTTTCAAGAGTAACAGTAAATAGGCGTTTGCTTGAAATAAATTTAAAGTCTGCTATCGCAGTTCGTAAACCACTTCTAACTGCAAAAAATCGTAAAGCTCATTGGGAATGGCTCAAAGATAAACTATCATGGACTGTTGAGAAGTGGAATTTAGTTTTGTTTAGCGATGAATCCTCTTTTCAATTGTTTTCTAACAGACCGAAAAGAGTGAGACGTTCTAGAATTGAAAAATATAATGCAGATTGCATCGCTTCCAGGGTTCAAAAAGGTGGTGGATCTGTGATGATTTGGAGCTGTTTGTCAGGAAAAGGAATAGGAGAATTAAAGTTTGTGCAAGGAACTGTTAACAGCGAAAAATACATCGACTTGATGGAGGACTACATGCTTCCGACAAAAACAAAAATCTTTGGACGTCGAAAAGTTTGGTACTTTCAACAGGACAACGCCCCCTGCCATACCTCAAAGAAAACTATGCAATGGTTAAGAGATAACAAAATACCAGTTTTAGATTGGCCGGCCCGTTCACCTGACTTAAATGTAATTGAAAACGCTTGGGATCAAATAGAATTGATGATCAAAGATAAGAATCTGAGAAATCTTGATGATTTAAAAAGAGAAATTGCAGCAGCTTGGCAAACTTTAAGTCTGACCTATTGTAAGAAGCTTGCAGAATCCATGCCACGAAGGGTTCAGGCTTGCTATAACGCAAAAGGAGGAGCTACTAAATATTAGCTGGATCAAAATTTCAGCAAAATAAAATTTTTTCATTAATATTATGTATAAATTATTACTAAATTGTATTAATTTTATTATTTTAAAGCAATTATTACAAAAATTAAGTTTTATTATCAAAGATTAACTGTGTTGAAAAATTTGTAAAATTTTAAAGTTTATGGTGATTTTCTGTAAGATTTTCTTAAATTTAAAATTAAATTAGTTAAATAATTATTAATTTTGTGTTTTCATTCAAATTTACCTGTAATACTTAAAAAAAATGAGATTAAGGCATAAAATTATGTAAAATCATAAAATTCGGTAATTTTACAATAATTAAAAAAATGAATTATTTGCTTGTGGTTTGAACAATTTTGCACCAATCAACTTGAAAATTTTTTTTGTTGATTTTGAATACTAAAAAGAGAAGAAAAAAAATTTACAATATTTTCGGATGTTTTTAAACGGTTGAAACATACTACGCAAGTTTTTAAAAAAGCAAAAATTAGCTTTTTTTTGAAAAATGAACTTTTTAATAAAAATGGAGGTAAAAGTTAATTTTTTTATTTAATTTAAGTTAAGTAAAACTTCTTTTTTTTAGTTTTTATGTAGTTTCAGTGAAAAAAAAGTTTCAGGCATTTATAAAAATATTTGAGTGTTTGCAGTTGAATAAAAGCACAAAAATTTGAAGACTAAAGTATGAAATTTGGGGGGGCTCTATAATTTTTAGCACGACTGTATGGATATGAACAAATTTCATCGGTCTGTCATTCTAACTACTAAACTTTTCATTTTCAATTAGTTTGAAGCGAAAAATTTTGATTTTGAATAAAAGAGTCGTTAAAATAATTATTAATTTTTTTAAATCAAGATGGTGCTTCAAATATGCAGGGTGGATAATAAAAAATTGTAAGTATTTAAAATAATAAAGTAATAAACAGAACTTGATAAAATGGCTGTTTTCTTAAATTTTTTATCTACAAACATTTTCCTTTTAATTTGTTCACTAATGCGTTTGTGGCTGAAAATTTTTTTGAAATTGACGTTTTCTCTCTACCTTACTGTTTCAGGTATAGTTATTATGTATTTTCTTTATCTATGGGGATAGCATAATACTTTTCCTCGGTTCAAAACCGAGAACTCAGTCGATTCCCATGCTGTTTACAGACCGAGAATCAGCCCGATTCTTGGCCTCTTTTTTAGCATTTGAAAGTATATCTATTCATATGATAACGCATGCGCAAAGTCGGCCGCGGAGTCCGTGGTAAGCAGAGGTTAACGAATGATTAGTCGTTCAAAAAGCTAAAAAATCAACCTCAAATCACGCTTATTTTCAACCTGTAAACAACACGTTAATCAACGGAGTTATCGGTTTCGAACCGAGAAAAAATATTATTGGTCTCGCCCAAAAATCGCTGGCTGTGCCAGCGCGCTCGTGAAATTACCGCCGATTCTCGGGTTTCACCAATAACATTATATTCACATGCTATTAACTTTAAGTAAACAGGAAAACAGCCATCTTATCAACTTCTGTTTATTTTATTATGTTAAAAACTTACAATTTTTTATCATGCACCTTGTCTATTTGAAGCACTATCTTGATTTTTAAAAATTAATAATTATTTTAACGACTTTTTTATTCAAAAATTTTTTCCCACTTTCATTGAAGTGCCCCTAAAACAGTAGACACAGATAAGGTAAAAAATTTTCAGAGTACATTTTTTCACCGCACGTTCTAACTACACTTACTTATTATTAGTTCAAAAGCAACTTACTGGCCTGCTACCTGCTATGTTGGGATTTTTGTATTAGAGGATTAATAATTCGTAGATCGATGTATTTAATATTATTTATTGATAATAATTAGTGTAGTTTACAAGTTAATAACGTTCGTCGTGATTCTCGTGGTGTCTCTTACGGACGACTTTGACAAACTGCCATAAGCAGCACCGTTCACGCATACTCGTACTGCACACGACACACATACATACATACGTGCCGCTCTCCCGTTGAAGCGGAGATTTACCTTATTTCCCAACAATTATAATCATTAATTCTTAAATGGTCTTACCTGCCCAAAAGTTCCACGTCCAAGGAACTCTAGAACTTCGTACTGGTTGGTCATTGAATAAAGAACTTCATGCTGCACTAACTGATAGTCTCCATCACTTTGAGGATTGGATCCTCCATTACCATTGCTATTATTACTCAACTGCTTTGTGTTAGATGTCATTGTACTGGCTTTATTATTAATTTGTTGTTGTGATTGCAGACGCTGTTGATTGAGTAGAATTTTTGGTACTGAAGTTACTGTTTGTTTTGTTTCCGTTGCTGCTACATCACTTCCCAAACGAAGTGTTGTAATGTTAGCATTACCTTCACTTGACCAAGACTTTCTCTGAAAATAAAAAATACAGTAATGAGTGAGGCCGCTTTAATTGTAAAAATGTGTGCATAATGTTGAAGCGCAGCAGTTAAGAGCGCATAGTAACTTGCGAACTGACAGCACATTAGAGAGCCCTGCGCAACCAACGGCATAACGTTCTAGTTTTACTTTTTATGATAATCATACTTGTAAGTAAAAAATAATTGTATATTAATTTATTTAATCATTTAAGCAACCAATCTTAATATACGACAGAACCAAATTAAAGGAAAAAAAATGTTTAACCCTAATTTATCAATTACGTATACACCCAGATAAGAGATGTCTGACTGACTGAGTGACCAAAATTTTTAATAACCCCTTCTTGATAAGATAGAAGATTGGGATTTTCACAAATAATTCTATGAAACACGAAAGCAAAAAAATGTCGAAATTATAAATTTTCCTCTCCACAGACGTCGCGAGCCTTTGTAAGTGGGAGGGGGGGGGGGGTTGTCCATGAAAAATTTCCGACGAAAAATACTAAAATTGCCAACACATTGATTAAGTATCCCAACAAGTCTTTAACTCCCAATACCCTTGGCGCCAATTTCAATGAATTAATGATTGATTATCCTGCAAGCCTGAAACTCCCAAAACCCTGGGTACCAAGTTTCTTGAATATGAGATTTAACAATCCACTCATCGCAGTCACGTCGGAAGAGTTTATGCTTCAATGCTGGTTTGAAGACCGTAAGCAACGGTTTTGAATGAAAAATTGCCGAAACGTTACGCAAAAACATGGATGATTAAATTGTAATAGACAAGTAATAATGATCAGTGTGAGGTGTTGAGTAATTTAGAGGAGGACGTGGACGACGAGCAGATCACCATGTAAATCCTTTCCTAGGTCAAGTTTGAATTTCCTAAAAAGGTAAATTGGTTTCCCCGATTTTATTATCCTAAAAGCTAGCGTAGTTGTCAAATATTCACGCCGGAAGACCAATACGAAAAGGCGTAACGTGACTATGTCTGGGTATGGCAGCATGTACAAACCTGTAACACATGCATTATGCAGAGTGTGTAATCTGGAGTTTTGAGCTGTTGTGATTGATGTAAACAGCGGTGCAGCATAATCAAATAAACCAAAATTCTTGAAGTAGGCCACTAAAAATCAAGTTTTCGATTTTCGTAATTTTTTACAGAAAATCGAAGGTTTGTACGTCATAATTAAATCCCCAAAATATTTTTAAAAAATGTTGAGTTTTGTAATAGCTATAAATATATTCGTTTTTAAGCATGATTTTTTTCAACTTACGATCATTCAAAAAATAATTGATGAAAGTTTAAAAAATTTGGATGGTTAGACAAAATTTGTAAGAAGAATCATAATATGTATTCATTTAATGAAATTTTTTTTATTTATTTATAAAAAATTGACTTTTTTATAAACAAATGAAAATTTATGTAACTTCTCATATAGGTAGATATAAATTTTTAATGTCACTAGCACCACTCAGCGCGCTGCAAGCGCGCATAGGAAAAAAAAACAATGATTGTAACCTCAAAAGGCACTTTTCAAATATTTTAAAAACTTCTACACCAATCAGCTCACGAATAAAATCTTACATTGAAAATCTCACCAAAATGGCGATATCTCTCTTTTATAAAGGGATGTGATTCTTCAAATCCTTAACTAATGAAATCTGAAAAAAAAAAATTAGTAATATTCATAAGAACCGAACGTCGATACTCGCTTGTCTACAGTCATATACAGGGTGAACAAACTTAATCTACCGGTGCCATTATCTCGAAACAGATAGTTCGAATCAAAAAAATCTTCGGATAAAAGTTTATTTATTTTTTGGGGCTAGTCTCATGGGCCCAAAAAATTTAGGCCCGGGGCCTTATTATGGGCCCTACGGACCCAAAGTCTGGTTTTTTAAATGGGAAGCCCTATTTTTGACCCCGGATTCGGAAAGAGCGGAAAATTTTACGATTTTCAGGTATTTTTTGAAATTTTTTTTTCAGGCCCTAGCCTTTATTGAAAAAACCGGTGTAAACACCGAATTTTCAGTGTTATCACTGATTTTTCGGTGTAAACACTAGATTTTGAGTGTTAACACCGAAAGTTCGGTGTTGACACTCAACTGTTGGGTGTTGACACCCACAATTGGGAGTTACTACCCAATAGGTTCAGTGTTAACACGAAAGTTAAGTGTTAACACTTAACTTTTAGGTGTCAACACCCACACTATTGCGAGTTTACACACATAAGGTTCAATGCTAACACCAAATTTAAGTGATAATAATTATGGGTATTACACCTAAAAAAATTAGTGTTTACACCAAAGTTAAGAGTTAGTTAGAATGTTACACTCAAAATGGAATTTTGACGCTTAATCCGTTTTTAATAAAAAATTAATGACGAATTCAATAGATGATAATATGCTTAATCAGTAGGATCAAAAATAAATACCATAACTGGAAATTCTTTGTTATTGCACATATATATCGTGAGTTCGTCGTGTACTATAAAGTAAGTACAAAACGTCTGAGACAGTAATTGAAACACAAAAGAATTAAATGATTTACTATAAATTATTCCAGAATTCGAATAACTCATTGAATTTTTATCGTTAAACATTTAAGTGTATTTTAAAAAGTAATTTGTTCAAAATTCATTTTTTTATTTAGAAAATTACGTCCTAGCTGAAATAATGAAAAAACCCTTGTAAAAAATATATAAACCTTTAAGTTAAGAACTAAAAGTATATATTCGGCCAAAGGAGCGGTAAAAATGATTATTTTAGAAAAAACTGGTAACTCACAAAAAAATGAAAATATTTGAAATTTTTTGAAACCAATTAATAGTAAGTCAATTATGGCAAAAATAATAATAATTTTTTAACATGCTTTTATTTAAAAAGTAATATATTTTGACGTACTTATTAAAAATTAACATCCAAAAATCACATCCAAAGAATTAGACCCGATTGCTCGGAGAAGAGCCCCAGGTACCCCCCGCATCGGTAACCTGGATGTCCAAGACTGCACATTAATGTATCGACATTCAAACTTATACCGTCTGTAAAATTTTAGACCTCTAAGTCTCGTAGGCTGAAAATTATAGTGCTATTGGCAGATTTGGACATACGACGTCGATGACGTGATCGAAACTTTGTGAGTTAAAGAAAATCATGAGAATAAATATAATTAATAATAAAAAGTTCAAATCAATTTTTCTTACAAAAAAGAAATAAGTTGGTTTAGTTGTTTTAATTTCTGACAAAAAAAAATAAAAAAGTGAATTTTTATGAAAAACACCCGAATTTTGGGTGTTAACACTGAAATTTTTATTTTAATAATTGTTAACATCGTTTTTATAAACAAGTTTGTAACGGGCGCGTGGGGAAATAAAATAAATTCAAATTTTATTCGCACGCGACCGTTAGAAACGCGTAGACGCACGGTCGGTAATGAGGCGACAGCGCCACCGGCCGAGTTGCGTCACTCTAGTCTTAACCGCGCGAGACATCACACGTGTGTTGAGAATCCGTTGTGCGTTTGATAAAGATAATTAATTTGTTCGAGATCGCGAAGTTGTTCAACGTCGCGATTGTTGATACCGGTGCAGTGTTGTTTGTGGAGTTTGGGTTATCTCGTCCTCGAGTTGTCACTCGAGCCGGACGAGGTAGTCGACCAGGAAAACTCGCAGCAACCGGCGTTCGGCCTTCGAAGGCATTCTTGGCCCAGTGGGGCAGACAGGATTGCGGTAGTTCCATCGAGCGCAGGTGCACCTGCGCAATAGTAAGTCCAATAAGCGTCTATTATAAATTAATTGTATCACGCGCGAGAGTGTGTTTGTCGGAGTACCGCAGTACTCAGAAAATCTTCGCCTTTGTTATTTTGGCGCGCTGCAGCTAGCAGCCGAGCGGGAGAGAGTGTGTGTGTGCGTCGGTGTGTTAGTAGCGACCACAACACAACCGGCGAATTTTATTTTTGTAAGACTAATTTTTGTCGTATCAAGACTTAGAGTCATTCGGGTTAAATTGTTTGTAAACAATAGTAGATAATTAATTTAGATGTTATGTAATTTTTGATTTCTTTTATTTTACGATTAATTAAAATTATTAAAATTTGCATTTGACATTTAATTTAATTAACCCGTGTTCCTGCGATCGGTCCTCGTAGACTCACGCCACTACCGACGAAGGAGAGCAGCCGCGCCGCGTAATAAAAAACATTAGTTCGCGTACGCGTCTTCCCCCCCTCTTTTCAGGTATTGAGAGAAAATCGACGAATTGTCGTGTGCACGAGAAGTGCATTTTTGTCAGCAAGGCGGAGGAGTGCAGAGAACGAACTTCGTGGGTTCTCGTGCAAATCACGATCCTCATAAGAATTAAATTCCTTAATTCGAGCCCTGTGACAAGTTAAAAGTAATGTTTTTTAATCATATGTAAACTAAATAATCTAAAAAGTTTGTTTCAATGTTTATATTTAATTTTAACCATAGTATTTTTAATTAAGAGCGTGGATAAGTGGATAAAGTGATCGGTAAATTTTCGTCAACTTGAATATCAATGGTTCAAATCTCCATGAGGCCAATTTTTTTTTTTCGGTTTAGTGTAACACTCCATTTGGGTGTAACACCGCATTGGGTGTGCAAAATCACACCCAATGCGGTGTAGAAGTTTAGTGTTATTTTTCCTTAAGGGCATGAGACCCTGCAGAACTTACAGCGTTTTCATAAGTCCCATTTCTTATAAACGCGAACTAACTCAGAAATAACGCATTTTTTGTATTGCGCATGCATCGGAAAAGTTTTTATGGTTTGAAATTTCCAACAAAATGTGCCCAAAAAAATTGAACCCTGGGCTTTATTTTGGGTCTTACGGACCCAAAGTCTGGTTTTTTAAATAGGAACCCCTATTTTTGACCCCGAATTCGAAATAAAATTTCGGGCCCCATGAGGCCCTGAGAGCCCAGTTTTCTCTAAGCAAAAAGGGGTTACCATTTAAAAAACCAGACTTTGGGTCCGCAGGGCTCAAAATAAGGCCCCGGGCTCAATTTTTTTGGGCCCATTTTGTTGGAAATTTCAAACTAAGAAACTTTCCCGATGCATGTGCAATACAAAAAATACGTTATTTCCAAGTTAATTCGCGTTCAAAAGAAACGGACCTTATGCCCCGTCTACACTGGTGGTTTAACCGCGTCTCGGCTTAACTTTGTTTAAAGAATTTTACAATGTTCCCGCACGGTTGAAGGATTAATTTGTACTTTAAAAATAGGAAATAATTTATAAGATTAAGATGGTTACATCTTGAACTTCGATTCCAATGACAACATTGCAAAATTCTTTAAACAAAGTTAAGCCGAGACGCGGTTTATCTGCCAGTGTAGACGAGGCATTATGAAAACCTTGTAAGCTCTGTAGGGCCTCATAGGGCCCGAAAAAAATTTTCAAAAAATACCTGAAAATTGTAAAATTTTCCGCTCTTCCGAATCCGGGGTCAAAAATAGGGCTTCCCATTTAAAAAACCAGACTTTGGGTCCATAAGGCCCAAAATAAGACCCCGGGCCCAAATTTTTTGGGCCCATCAGACTAGCACTAAAAAATAAATAAACTTTTATCCGAAGAATTTTTTGATTCGAACTATCTGTTTCGAGATAATGGCACCGGTAGATTAAGTTTGTCCACCCTGTATATACGGCCGGGCGGCCCAAAAGCCGCTTTTTCCATGTTTTTAATCTTTAAAAATTCATAACTATTTTTCTTATAAATATCCCTAATTTTTTTTTTCAGATATCATTAGCTAAGGATTTGAAGAATCATATGACATTAAAAATTTTTTTCTACCTATATGAGAAGTTACATAAATTTTCATTTGTTTATAAAAAAGTCAATTTTTTATAAATAAATAAAAAAATTTTCATTAATGAATACATATTATGATTCTTCTTACAAATTTTGATCAACCATCCAAATTTTGTAAATTTTCATCAGTTATTTTTTGAATTATCGTAAGTTGAAAAAAATTATGCTTACAAACTAATTTATTTATAACTATTATAAAAATTAAAATATTTTAAAAATATTAATTGGACTTAATTTTGACGTATAAACCTTCGATTTCCTGTAAAAAAAAATTTTGAAAATCGAAAACTTGATTTTTAGTGGCCCACTTCAGGATTTTCGGCTCAGGGTAAGATTAATGATTCAACAAGTTGAACTCAGAGTACCACTTGTTTGCATGGCATATATTCAACACGTTGATAAAGTGAAACGCAAATTTTCATTTTCCGTTTAGTATCCTCTGATATCGAAGGGGGGTTATCCTGAGATAGTTTTCTAAGTTTGAGTAAGTTAAGGTGTCAAAAGCAGTGATTATTGAAGAAGTAAGAGCGTTAACATTACTTTCTAACTGGTATTGAGTAAGATCTTGTAATTGTGGTTGACTGAGGTCAGGGAGGTACAATAGCGGATTTGCAGTACTGAGTACGGTACAAGTGTTAGGAAGATTTGAGTGTATGAGATCAGTGAGAACAGATTTGTATATGTACTTGTGTTTACGGAAGTACGAGTGCACGGATGCAATATGAGGTGTCGTAATGTTATAAGTTATTTCGATGAGATCATGGTCAGGAGTAAAAGGGGATGCTGATTTAGAGAACGTAACTACATGGTTTCTAGTGATAAATAGATCAAGGCAGGTGTGACGAACTACCGTACCTTGTCTCATTGTATGATGGGTAGGTTCGCGACTGACAAGAGAGAGGCAGTGGAAATCACCAAATCTAACTGAATCAGCGTTACGATGCGACATATCATAGTTAAAATCTCCGGTTAAAATCACATGCTCATAAATCGGTAGCAATGGTGAGAGCTTATCGAAAAATACATCAGGAAAATCAGTTCCAGGTGGTCGGTATACCACTGAAAAAAGCAGTGGACGATTACCAACACGCATCTGTGCAATTATAAATTCAGGTGCCAAGTGGTATGGAACTTCTGACATCAGCAGTTCTACTATTGGAAAAGATTTTCGGCTGCAAAAACCAATGCCACCTCCATCTTTACCGATTCTATCATGACGTGTAAAGGTATAACCAGGTATATCATAAGGATGATTTGGAGTGATTGAAGTAGGAAAAGTTTCAGTGACAGCTATGATGTCATGATTATGAATATTGATTTCGTGAAGAAGTGACGGATAGTATTTTGAAATATGATGTATGTTGACGTGAGCAATTTTCAATATAGTAGCAGATGAAAGTGGTCGCGATGGTGAAGAAATTGGTAAAGATTTTTCTATTGATGATGAACAAGATGAATTTTCCAGAGGAGTAGGAGTTGATGAGCAAGCTGATGTTTCATTAAAAGGAAGCGATGTTGATGTGAAGGGATGTATTGAAGATATGATGGGTGTGGTGTCCTGCAAATCCTGTGCGCTTCAGGATGTAGACATTGAACTGGATGGAACTATTAAGCTGAGACAGAGTTTAAGAATCATTTGGCACTGGTTGATTCTCCTGAGAAACTAATGAATTTTTCTCCTGCCTGACGGAAACCTAAAATTTTTGCAAGTCATTCTCAGTAAAAATCAAACTCGGTGAAGATGAATTTGGATTTTTCATGATGACGTGATTGGAGCGAAAAATAGGACCGTTGATCTCAAGTTTCTTCGAAAGCTCGACGGCTTTCATTCAAAGTTGGTGATGGAAAGAGAAGTTATTGAGTCAAGGTAAAGTGGAGTTATTGGACCTGCATTAAAAAGATCATGTACTTTTCCTAGACATAACAAGATCATGTGTTGGTAGGTCCTGAAAATTTTACGACCAGAGCAGACGGAGGCGTAGGTTTACCTGGAATTGGCTTATACGTCCATATACGATGGTCGACAATTTGGGGAATTGCAAGAGCGCAGTTCATTTTCGTTAAAATACCTTGAATAGGACTGAGTCGCTTTTCATCATTTATGTATGGCACTCCCTGAAAACGCATCTCACATGGATCAGTTTCAGTTAATTGATGTTTTTGGATTGATGACTGAATTGTTTATTTTAGGACATCTCAGTTCTCACATGCTAGATAGAATTTTAATTGACCGGTGGTGCAGGTTGGAGTTTGTGACTCGTGAGCAGGTTTGAATTGTAAATCGCCGTGAGTTGCATCAAATTTGTAGTTTTCGCGGTGAAAGAGAAACGGGCCGCCAACTTACAGGTTGAAAAAAGAGAACTCAGGATGCTTTAGCAATGCTTCTTAACCTCAAATTTTTTACAAAGATTTTTTCTGGACCACTAGCTCAGAAAAATTTGTGAGCTGCCCAATTAACTCACGTAAGCGATAGAGCCGGGTCGTAGGAAAAATCTGAAAAAGAATACTCCGCCCTCGGAGTCTGAAACAGGTTAGTTATAACTATAATTTGCAGAGAAAAATAACAAGCGTTTTATGCTTACCAAGCAGGATGACGAATCTATAATTCAATGTCAAAGCCTTACGAACCCAAGACTCTGGGCACTGAGCCCAATGAATTGTTGATTAATAATTGTTGAAATAGAGGGGATTTGCAAGGCAGGCGAGAGAGAGAGAGAGTTTTATGCCCAGAGTTTTATGGGTTTTAAAGTTCGAGGTATCATCCAAAACTGACACTTCCTGAGTTCGTTTCCTATTAATTTTTTTTTTTTGTGCGACCCCTTTTATTCCCGTGCAATCCATTCATATCTCGGATTTTCCCTCAAAATTTTTTGTGATTTTCTCTTTTTCTTGTGCTGATAAATACCCAAAAAAATTTTGTAAATTATTTCTTTAAATTTTATTAATATATGATTTTTCCAAAAAGCCATATTTTTTTACAAACTATTAAATTTTATTTTAGCCCATTGTGGTAAAAGTATGTACTTTAAAACATAAGCTTTTTTCTAAAGTAAAAATTGGCCCACCATTTTGAAAATTTTCAGAATCACGAAAAATAAATGTAACTCCCTTCATGTATATATCAAGTACTAGCTTTTTCCGAATTTTCAGCCAACTCGGAGAAGTCAAATCGCGTTCACGTTTATATGTAACTTGTCAACTACTTGATGCAAATTGTAATTTCATGTTCTATTATATCTAGGAATAAAAAGAATAATCTAAATTTTTACTATCTTAAAATGTAGTAGTTAACCATATTTTGGTAGTCATAAAAACATGTATGAGATAAGTTTTAATTTTAATTTTCAATTATTTTTATAGGAGTCCAGAAGAATTCGTAGTCTTTTCGAAATTAATCCCGACTTTTATCCTTAAGATTTTACGTTCATTGTATTGATTGTAACTCAATCCGAATTTTTGGTCAGAAGTACAAAAACTTGGTCCTTTATTACTTGGTATACATGAAAAAGTCGGGTGTTAGCACCCTCATTTGTATGGTGGTATTATGCTATTTGGGCATTTGACTACTCACGGTTGGCAATATATTGCCACCGCCGTCTAGGGTAGTATTAACAACTTATTGTTACTTTGTTTCTCTTGTCAGTGGGCAGAAAATTACCCACGGATTTGGAACGCAGCGCTCCAATTTTTGGGACAACTGACGCCCAAATTTTTCCCAGTGCAGTTTCTTTTGAAAATTTTAATTGAATTATTCGAAAAATAAAAATCTATTTCGTTTTTTTTAAGGCCATAAATAATTAAAAAAATGTTAACATTGTTTCCTTTCAAGTGCACCGCTTTCGAGTGAATAATTCTTGAAACTTCAGAAAAGCATTGAAATAACAATTTTTAAAACTGGAAAATAATTTGAAAAATATAAATTTAACTCACACCCACGGAAAATCTATGGACGTAAAAATCAAATGTTTGGAAAACTTGTCTGGTCGAAGAAAAAAATACGTGTTTTTTCTTTTCTAAATTTTCATTGTTTAAAAGTTATTCAATTTAGGTGGTTTCTACCAGAGCTAGTCAAGTTCAAGTATATATTTATTCATTTTTTTAAATAATTGAACATCTGATAGAATTTTAGCTTTTTCTCTTCAGACATTTTATCAGTCATATATTTTTCTCCTTATTTTATTTTTTTTTTTTTAAGAAAGTATGAACAAAACGATACAAAAATTAAATTTATTACCTTTTGACCACGCTGGTAACTCTCTAAAAGTTTGATAGTCGACGGGCGAGCCAAATTCTGTTGAAGTGGACTCGACATGTGCATTTCTTCATTGTACGATACGTCAAAAACGGCTTTATTGGTTTTAAATGTATATCGGTTTTCTGAAGAACAATTACTACTAGCAGTAGACTGAATCAATGAGTGCTGAAGAATGGGTTGTGTAATATCAAATTCAAGTTTTCGTTTTTTGCTGTGACGCTCACTGTGATGATGATGATGATGATGGTGATGGTGGTGATGATGATGGTGACGTTTTTGATCGGTATTGTGGTTATTATTACTGCAGCTGATGTTTTGAATTCTGTCGAAGTTACTTTTTTTGCACGAACTGATACCGTTACCACCAGGATTGATGGTCTTAATGTTAAAGTTAAGATTGTTGCAGCCTGTATTGCTACTATAGCTGCCGCTGCAGCTGCTGCTGCTGCTGCTGCTACTGCTGCTGCTGCCACTGCTAATGACGCTGCCCGTTTGCTGTTTTTGGATGAACATGTCATACATTACCTAAAGATAATAAAAGTACATTAGACTTCAGTATATAAGTATACATTTTCAATTTCAATATATATTTTTACAAGTAAATCATGAGTACGTATCATTAAGTCAATGTATTATTAACATTTCCTTGAATAGATTCATTAGCCAGACTCGCACTACACGGAACAAATTGACGGAATTAATAACTCTTACTAAAATAGCAATTTCTATGGAACAAAATTCATTTAAATAATAATAATAATAATGCGACTAGGTAAATTTTTTCTTAATTTTATTTCGAATTAAGTATTAAAAATTATAGAACCTTATTCATACAGTTCTCCTAAAAACTGCAGTTAAGGATCTTGGAGTTTCTTATTAATGAAGGATACACTGGGAAAAAATGTCCGCCAACTACACCATTCATACAGCCAGCAATGTAACCTACGATTCGGGCCATATTCGGTCCAACGCGTGGGCTCTTCACGTCTGTTAAAAATCATTAACTCTCAATTTTCTTTAAATGACTAGAAAAAAAAATTCTTTTTTGAAAGAAGTGTTCACTAATTCTCAATGAAAATCACTTTCGAAATCGTTTGAAAATATAGCACCACGTATTATTTGAATTCAAATTCGTATAAATGAATAATACGGTCTATTGACAATCTCTACTGCAGACGAAAACAGTTTTTCTTCATCAATGTTGGAAATTAACAAAAAATTATTGTAAGATTCTGAATAAGCACGCGCTCTGCTTAGCTGACTAATGAATAATACTTGTGGGTGTAATATTTATAAATATTTGAGAGTCTATGTGACTGACGCAGATCTCCGTCACTGGACGCGTGCAGGCCGCGGTCTGTTCGGCTTCCGCCTCGCTCCCGATGACATAGATCTTTGCTCGCTTGATTAAATAAAAATATTCCTAAAGTAAATTGATAATTATTGCTTCGATATTATTTATTTCCCTAGCTTTTTCTATGATCAAGTTTAAAAAATTTTAAATCTAGTTTGAAATGAAATAAGCACACCCGGTTTGCGGAAAAATTTTGTTTGAGGTAAGACATTAGAAAAAATATTCATAATAATTTTCAGAGTCAATGTAACTACCAACTTTCTAAACTTACATGCTATTTTTACTTATTTTAGATATATTCTAACATCCTTAGCTATCTAGACTGATTTGTCCATATCTTGAAAATGGCTAAATTTTCCATATTACGGAATTACTTTGACCATAGCTTCCATTATTCAAAAATTTATTTGACGAATAAAATTTATAATAATAATTTTTTTCGAAAACAAATTTGTCGAATAAAATTTTGTATTGCCTGGATACTAGGTTTAACCTCCAATTCAATAATCCAACCAAAATAACACTCCTAGGTTCACGCAGATACTAGGTTTAACCTCCAATCCAATAACTCATCCCAAATAACCCGACTAGGTTTTCCTGGATATTAGGTTTAACCTCCAACAATCCATTCCTTTGTAGAGTAATTATCACCCCCCCCTTGGGGGGGGGGGGGGGTAGGGTCTGAGCGGTCAAAAAATGATGATTTTTCGATGATTTATAGTGAAGCTCCTGTTTATTATAATTTAATAAGAATTTATATACATATCATACAACATTCAAAGAACATTCTGTCAAAATTTCAGATCAAAATATTAAAAATTGAGGTAATGGGAGCCAACCAAACAAGGCGCTTCGAAAAAAAGATGAGTTGCGGTGAAGGCTGTAACTCGCGAACGGTTCATCTGAAATCAAAAAATAAAGTAGATTTAGTTAATATATTAGTTTTTCTCGCCCCCTAGTAGGATCAATTTCATTTTTTTTCAATTTTGAAGTTTTGGCGACGTTTTGAAGCCAAAACACTGTTTTTTGGTCACCAAAACCGGCCATTTTATGGCTAAAACTCGGCCAAAAAAAAAAAAAAAAAAAACAAGTAACTCACTAGGGGGCGGGTTTTTTATGCATTAAAGACGTATGTTAAATTCTAGAAAGATCGGTGCAGTAGTTTTCAAATGAGAACTTTCACCGACTTTGAAAAATAGTGTTTCGAGAAAAACGCGTTTGAAGTTTTCGGTACGAAAAAAGTAAAGAAAAACTATTTGATTTACAACTTACACTGAATCATCTATTCCAGCTCCATAAAGTAAGTCACCAGCAGCTTCAGCAATGTCCAGGGCATCTCTTTGTCCTTGTCTTCGCCGAATTCTATTTTCTTTGGTTTGAGCGGCGCTTTCGGAGTCGGCTTTCATTATGCGAGTTTCGTCCGCCAGCCTCGCGTACTCATGGGCGCTGCATCCAGTACCAACTCCTGCTGATTGAAGAATCATTAATAAAGCTGTATTTTCTTCATTAAAAGTACATGCAGCTATATTTGCTGCAATCTCTACTATGTTGCAGCCAGCAGACGATGTTTTGGGAGCAATTTTCCAAATAAGTTGATTTAAACTCTCGTTGTTATTTTGCGTAAATCCACCAACGCATCTTTCTAAAAGCTCGTCTTTGCTCAGATCTTCGTATATTGGTTTCATTGCATCCAAAACATCAACTGGTAAGGCCTCGTTAGAGTGAGAAAAGTTTTCTAAGGTGTTCAATGCCACAGCTTTCTGGTATTCGCACCAAGAGTCCGCGCCGCTCGGACAATCGTAGTGCTGCGGATCTTCGTCTGTGGATGAGTTATGGGCGTACGTTGCCCAGATAGCCTTTTTCATTTTATTTACAGCATCTTCTTCTCGACAGTTTCTTCTAATCGCCAAACCGTAGTACACAGTAAACTTGTCGATAAGTGCCCCTGTCAATTTTCCTTGCCCCGACAGCATTTTACTTTTGGTTGTTTTTCCGACGTTTTTACCGGACTTTATAATTTTTTCTTCAACCGTGTTCTTAACAAGGTCTCGGAGCCTTTTACCCATACGTTTTTGTACGTGGCCAACGCACTCTTTTTTTGTTATTTGGAAGTTGTCTCCGTACGGTTTCAAGTTTACTACTCCGCTGTAAGTCTTGCTATCCCCGTCACCGACCTGCTCCGCTCGAAGGCCCCAGACTTAAAACTCTGTAACTTTGTGAGTTTTGCTCCAAACCCTTAGAAATTTTAACACAGCATTCTAGAAATGTTTTACTATAAGAAAAAAAAAAAAAAAATTCGATTTTTCAAAAATTGCCAGACCCTACCCCCCCCTTAAGTGCAATTAACCCTTCTTCCACTCCACCCGTACAACCCCGAATTTCCATTCACCCCAAGACACATTTTTATAGTGATTTTCGCGTGGAACTCTTTAATACGTAGAAAATATTGTCAAAATATTGATTGAGCACTTATGGCGACTATGTAGCCATAAGTGTTTGCATATTGGAAAAAAGTCGCCATAAATGCACTAGGAGGCTAGTTAACGAAAAAATTTTTTACAATGGTAAGAACTAAGACATGAACAATGATAGGAACGATCATTGTTCCAGGGATGGGTTCAAAGTTACAAGGTTATCACAGGGTTAGAAACAAATATAACCCTAAGAGTAGTCAGGAGACACCATGAAAGGGCATTCACAAGAGTATGTTTAAGGTTATAAATAATTTTATGAACAAGAGAAAGTATTCAAAAATGCACAATAGTAGGCAGAAAGGTAGGCACAATTGTAGGTAGAGGGTGGCGTATCTATTGTAAGAACAAAGGGTAGAAACAATGTTAGTTCCAAGGCTTTAAACAGGTCTAGGAAGATAAAAAAGAAAAAACTGAATTAATGGTAGAAACGAAAGTAGGCACAAGAATAAGAACAACATACGTTCAAAGTTACAAATTGAAGTATAAAAATAATAACAAAGTAAAAGAGGCTGCACATAGCTGGAAACTGGTGTCGTAAGGTAAACTTCGATATCAATCAGGGTAGGTTAATTATGAGAAACCTAGGTAGAAAAAATGTTGATAGCAAATGTAGGAAATATTTGTCAAAAAAAATAAAGAACTGCGTGGGCGCAAAAATGTATGAAGAACACAAGTGTAGGTACGGAAGTATGTACAATGTAGTTACAAGAGTAGTTATCAAGTTTAAAACAATGTTAAGATCAAGGTTTGTTATAAGGGTATTTACAGTAGTAAGCACAAGAGGGTAAAAAAAGATTATGCACAAGGCTAGATAATTATTAATAATAATAAAAATAAAATATTTAAATGATAATTTTTCTAAAAAAGTGTCACATCCTTATGTGACTCTTCGAGCTTTTATTTATTTTATTAAATAAAGGTGTGCAGGAAGCATACTGGAGTGAGCAACCCCTGGTCGATATTTTATGCGAGCCTACGTGAGGAACTTTTTGCCTCCTTACGGCACGCGGCCACCCCCTGAGATACCTGCGCATATTTTCGATAACTTAGACAGGTATATAAAGAACCGAAGACAACATCCCTGTGCATACTAAACAATACCGCCACCCACCCATTCACCGGGAGGTGATGCGGGAGGACATCGAGAAGAAGCTCCATGATGACATCATAGAACCCTCAACCTCACCGTACCAGTCTCCTGTGTGGATTTTGCCCAAGAAAAGGGACAGCCAAGGGCGTCCAAGATAACGTATGATGGTGGACTTCAGAGTTCTCAATTCCAAAACAATTGGGGACGCATACCCGCTCCCGTGCATCGCGGACATCCTGGACCAGTAGCCTTAGCGAGCATCTGCGAAAGGTGAGACTGTTGTTTGACCGATTAAGGCATGCTAAACTGGTGTTACAACCCGACAAAGTACTCTTCTTCCGACGAGAGGTAGGATTCCTGGGACACATCGTGTCCGAGAAGGGGTGTGAACCAAACCCTGACAAATTCATGTCCATGAAAAATTTCCCCAGACCTCGCAATGTAACCGGTATCCGGTCGTTCACGGCTTTGGCCGGATACTATCGGAGGTTCATAAAAGACTTTAGCAAAATAGCGAAGCCTCTGTATGACCTCACGAAGAAAGATACCAAGTTCGTCTGGACCGATGCCCAAGAGCAAAGCTTTAATCTACTAAGGCAAAAACTTTGCGAGGCTCCTATTTTGCAGTTTCCCGATTTTAATCAAAAATTGACCTTAACAACCGATGCTTGCGACTATGCTGTGGGAGCCGTACTTAGCCAGGAGAAAGATGGCTTCGACCATCCTGTCGCCTATTTGTCACGAAGCTTGACGGGACCGGAACTTAACTATACCGACACCGAAAAAGAATGCGTCGCGGTGTTGTACGCCTTTCGCAAATTCCGAACTTATTTGCTGGAGAGGCGATTCTTGCTCGTGAGTGATCACGAACCCTTGAGCTGAATGCATAACCAAAAAGACCCAGGCAAAAGGATGCTACGATGGATGCTGAAGTTTACAGACTATGAGTACGACTTCAAGTACAAGCCAGGAAAACTTAACATCAATGCCGACGCCCTCTCGCGAAACCCGGCAGATCGGCCAATACCGGAAGATGAGATCAATACCACCCTGCCCACGATCAAGGTCCTGGTCCTGGAAGATAAGAACCAGAGAGACCAAAATAAGGCTCAGCGAATCGAGAGGCCTGTTCGAAACCCTTCGGGACGAATGGTTGGCAATTCACGCCCTAGTACCTCGGGAACAGGCCCAAGAAAACCAACCCTAAATAAAGCAAAGGGTATCACGAAAACGACCTCTTTGACCCCTACTCCGTTGCGCCGGGAGCGGGCGAAATCGGTGGACGAGGGAATAAAGCCTCGATGAGGTCGGCCGGTAGGATCTAAAATAAACAAGAACCCGCCCCCGCTGGACCATAGTACCATAGCCCAACGTACGAGATCCAGACAACCGTTAGGACTCCCACCAAAGAGGGGCAGTTCCTTACCCCCAGCGCCGGGGCTGATTCCACTACCCTCACACGTGAAAGAAAAAAAGGACGAAGCCGAACCCGGAGATCGTGACGACGGTGACGCTTTCAATCCGAAAGAAGACGAAGAAACTCGGGGCGAGTAGCACCCCCCAATCTGGGGCGTCAAGGATGAGATGGTCCAAGATACCCGAACTGGAAACTGCACAGGAAGCAGCCCCGGCCTCCCCCGTGAACCTCGAATTTAGTAAGCCAGCCCAGGAGGACCTACCCTTTTTCCTCCCCGAAATAACTTGGGCACTAGGTGATCCGCCAGATCATAGTAAATGCTGGGATCCCGATAACCCAAAAACCCGAAGAGAAGATGACCCGTCCGACCGTGTGAGGAAGCAGCCTAACCGGCCGCTAGGTAAAATCGTGCGAAGCAGGAACTGTTTGACCTATAAACGAAGCAACCTTGTTCACTTCCTCTCAAAAGATTGTGTTCCGGCGGGACCTGTCAGTCGGCTGCTCGTAGACCTTGATGCAATCGACCCGAACGCACTCAGGCGAAAGCGACCCCGGAGGGGACAGATTATGATCACCCCTTACAAGAACCACAACATCCTGTCATTGATTGTGAAAAATCATTATTATGACCCATTGGACATCGGCACGGTGAGAAGGTGCTTAGAGAATCTAAGAAGCGTACTGTCCAAACGTAACCTCAGCGGGTTCAGAATTGCCCGGAAAGGCGACCTGGCTAGCCAACTGGAGCCAGGACTATTGGAAGAGCTCTTACGAGACGTGTTCGAAAAAAGTCCGTTACATATCACCCTCTGCTTTGGTACAGTAGTTATGCCCGAAGTCACCCAGCGCCCGGGGATCATCAAGCAGCTGCACGATAGCCTTTCCGGGGGGCACAAGGGAATAAACCAGACCTACCAGAAAGTACGGGAGAGATATTACTGGAAGAGCATGCGAAACGATGTGCTCGACTATATCCGGCGATGCAGTACTTGCCGGGAAATGAAGATAAACCGATGTAAGACCAGAGAGGTGCTGGTACTTACTGATACGCCCATCGAGGCCTTCGACAAAGTGACCATAGACACCGTCGGCAAATTACGGACGACCCCCTCGGGAAACCAACATGTGGTCACGATGCAATGTAACCTTACAAAGTACATTGTTGCGATCCCTATCCCCGATCTACGCGCCACCACCATCGCTGACACGTTGGTGAGGCATCTTATATGCCAATTTGGAGCTCAACGAGCGCTCTTGTCTGATCGAGGTAAAAGCTTCCTTTCGGCCCTGGTCGATGAACTCTTGAGGTTATTCAAGGAACATCGTCTTACTATCTCGGGGTATAGACCTCAGACGAACGAAAGCCTGGAAAGAAGCCATGCGCCACTCATGGACTTTATCCGGTGTTATTCGGAGAAGTATAATGACTGGGATCATCTTGTGGCCTTCGCGGCGTTCACGTACAATACCAGTGTCCACACCGCCACGAATTTCACGCCTTTTGAACTAGTGTATGGCCGGGTGGCCCGATTCCCCATCAGGATACCAAACGAAGAAAAATTGCGGATCTATAACCTCTACCTACGCGACCTAATAGTCCGGTTGGACGAAATGAGATAAACCGCGGGAGAAAGAGAGATAGCCGAGAAAATTAAGACCAAGGACCGATACGACCAAAAAAGAAAAAAGTTCTGCGGCAAGCCGGGTGGGTACGCATGGGTGCTAGTCAAACCCCGCATCTCGAAGTTTGATAGCTACTATAAAAAGCCGCTGAAAATTGTCGAGGTCATGGGAAAGAACAATATGATTCTCGAATTGCCCAATGGAAAAAAAATTCGAAAACACGTGGATTAACTCATAGGCGTCCCATCCGGTTCCGAAGGATCCGACCTAAATAATTAACAGGTTCTTGTATGATTACAGATGCTAAACTATCTAACGTTTATGATGTGGGGAATTCATTTAGTTATGGGGGAGGCGACCTACAATATAACTCAATTCCAAAACCACCCAGGGTTATATTATGAAAAGGTGGGAGTGGTACATCTTCGAAGAGCAGATTGGAAGGTGATAATAGCAGTAGAGAGTGGACAACTACTTCAAAATCACGACGTGGGTGACCGAATAGCTGCTCTCTCTCTCTAAGATGCCATAATCATGTGGACGATCCCCCTTGCGAAGAATTGGTTGACCTAAACTCATTGACCAATACCTATCGAACCCTCCAAGGATTGGATCAAGAAATCACAGACCAAATAAACGACCTAACTACCGAAGAAACGACCGAAGGAGAAAACCCATCGACCAAACGCATCAGGCGACTAGCTCCAGTTGGCATCATTGGATCCCTTGGCGAAAGCTTATTTGGACTAGCTACGGCGGACGACGTGGAGAAAGCTCATCGAGAAATTGACCGGATGCAACAAGACCAGAAACAACTGATCAGTCTACAAAAGGAACAGGTCCACGTCGTAACCGGAGCCCTATCGGAACTCCATAACGAGACCCTAATGCAAAAGCAAAAAATTGACAGAAACAAGACCGCCCTAACCAAGCTGCAAACATCCCCAGTGCTCACGGATCTGTACGTGCAGGGTCAAAGCCTGGGTCGCCAGCTTAATCAATTAATGGAATTACGAACAAAACTCTTACAAATAATCACCCTGGGTCGGAAAGGCAACCTTGCCCGTGGACTAATATCAAACAAGTTCCTAACCCAGATCCGACATGAGATTGGACAAACTACTAAGAACCTTGTCCTACCCATCCCGGAGAAACGCTGGTACCTCGATGAAGTGGCCAAGATTTCGAAGGTAGAGATAGTGCACAACCGAAACCGACTACTAGTGTATGTGCATATACCTCTAGTAGACCACACGGCCTGCGAACTACATCGAATGCACTCCTTAGGGGCACCACAATCCATTGGTGCTGAAATGGAAATCAATGGAACCGCATACATCGAACCCTCTCACAAATATTTGGGAGTGAGTGAAGACCAGCTCCAATACTTTCAATTCAACCAAATCGACTTTGAAAAGTGCCTGGACCTAGTTTACGGGTATCTGTGCAACACCAAATTGGGAATCTGGAAAAGTTCCCATGCCCCAAACTGTGAGATAACGCTGTACCTACAACCCTCGGCAGCGGCGCTCAAGCTGTGCGATTTGCGGTTCCACCCGCAAGTCCTGGACCAATGGCGCTATCTGAAAGCGACGGGGTCCTGGCTTTCCTCCATGGCAAAGGAGGAGTAAGTACAAATTCTTTGTCCCAGTAACACAACTATAATCTCGGTGAAAGGCCTAGGACTTTTGCAACCAGCCCAGGAATGTGTAGGAAAAACAGATAAAATTACCCTGCCAAACCCCGAGATTCACCAACAAAAGGGAGAGTTTTTCTACCATCCGGAGATCAATTTAACCCTTTCGCAACTATACCCCGAATTATCCAAAGGAGTTCAAAACCTACCGCAAGCCGATTGGAACAATGAAGGGATTAAAGACGACGGATGGCAAACCCGGTGTGGGTTACCCTTGCGAGAACTATTAGACAAGCTCAAACGTTTGGAGCAACGACAAGGCGATAAGATGGTAACTCCCGGACTGAGCCTGAGCGGGTTTATTATGGTAACGACCGTGATGATCGGGTTAGTCGTGTATATCCGGGTAGTAAGGCCACGGACTACGGCATTCACCGAGAACTCAACCGAGCCCCAAAGCACGAGTAACGAAGCCCCAAATGCAGCGGGGGACCGAGAACCCCACGATGTTCTATCCACTCCTCCAAGGAAAACTACGACGCAAGAACCTTGGATCGATTCCTAATTTCTAGCCCCCCCCCCCCCCACCTATCACCCATCATCTGAACGACGACCAACGGTTAACCGAGACACAAATTAACTAATAAATATGATTACAGCATCACTGAGTCAACAAACCAAAAAGAATGGATCACCAAGTGTTGAAAGAAAGACCCAGCCAAGACCCCTGCATGATCCGAGTGAAACACCCTCGAGATGTGGAATTATGGGAGGTCATTCGAGGACTGCGCCGTTATGGGCTCATTATAGGCGGGCATTTAGAAACCAACACGTCCAATGGAAACATCAGTCGGATAACCTTCCGAAATGTAAGCGACGCGGATCGGGTTCGACGAAACCACAAAGAATACGAAAAGAATAAGGCCCGAAAGCCGTCCAAGACTACACCCTCACCACCGAAGGAGCCTTCAAGACCCATCAGATCAGTAATCGTCAAACCGCCACCGAAACCCAAAAGGGAGGAAAGTCGAAAGAAGCAAAAAACTCCACCAGGAAACCTAGAGGAAAGACAACCCAAAAAGATATCTACCGAGACGCTACGCCTATGGAGCGAACAGGCCCCCGATCCGGAGCTACCTAAGGCACCCACATGCCCACGGGAAGGAGTGGATCACCATCGCCTCTTTTGTATTCTCCCCGAGGAAATACCCATCGAGTACCGAGATGAGCTGTTCTTCAAGGAGTTCGCCCAATTCGGACCTCTAGAATATTACCAAACCTTGCGCAATAAGCAAAATCCGCTGGTATGAGGCTATGTGCGCTACCTCGACCCACTAGATGCGGAGGGCGCCCTACAACAAAGCCAAAAACCCTACCGTGCAAAATATGCAGCGTTTCACCGTAAATCGAGTGAAAACACGGAGTTTATTCAACATAGCTGTGGGCGATGGATTAGAGCCGGCACGTATCAACATCACGACCGAATCCGACTACCTTAACCAACTAAGGCAAGGACTGACCCAGCCACCACCGATCATCAATCAGTCCCCGAACCTAATGGACCTTGACTTCTGGGAGGAAACAAAACAACCTCCAAATACCACGTTAGAATTAGCACCGAGCAAAATGCATGTGTTGGCGGAACACATCGTCAAGCTTTGGGACCAGCGTCACCAGCAAGTGTCGCCAACAAGAAAGACCACACCGGCGGAGAGAGAGGCCCCGAGCACAGATATAAGAGACCCGCCCACGACCAGAAATTCAGAAGGCAAACCGACAGACCTATTACCAACACCAAACAAGCAAACCGACCCAAACGCGCGGAACACCGAAGAAAGGATGGAGATGCAGATGGAAACACTTGTGTGATTAGAGACTGTAAGACCCAAGATAGAGTGACTAAAAAGGCAAGAACGTGCTGGTGCGCGAAAAAAGTGTGTATGAATGCATGTGGCCGCGAAAACGGAATGTTTGTGTGAGTAACTGTCTAGGAGGCATAAGTTAGAATGACCCTAAGTCCATAATGTTCGATCTTAAAATATATATATGGGTCAAAATAATACTTTTTTAAAAAACCTAAAAGAAGCACGAGGTTCACCGATTTTATTGCAATTTTTTTAAGAAAAAGTACTATTCAATAGAAGACTTTGGCCGCAAACTAGGGGTCTCTATCTTATTTCTGCTCGGTGCTAGATTTTTTCAAAGATTGAAAAATGGCCTATTTTTAAGCTGTTTTAAGCAATTTTAAGGTATTTTTCGAAAAATTCTAACTTTCGATCAAAATGAGAAAGAAACCTCTAGTTTGCGGCAAAATATTTTTCAAAATAAGTTCTTTTTTGTAAAAATATTTTGACAACATAGCTTGGTTATTTTTATAATAATACAGTCCTACACAGATATTGCTATTTTTGCTCATTTGCAGGTATCTTCAAACGACCGTAGTTTTTCTAGGCTAAATTTTTGTGCATATTTAAAAACTGTTCAATTTTTTTAATGAAAAAACAAAAATTTTGCGACCAACCAGAACGATGTACGATCTTCCACTTCCAAGATACAGTTGTTTAAAGTTGTCAAAAAACACAAAAAACGCGTTTTTTACGATTTTCACACGCATTTTTGAACGGTTTCGACCTTTTTTTTTCTCTCAAAAATATGTGGAGTCTTCTCTTCATATGTTTCCAAACAAGCTCCTATAGTAATTGTAGTGCGGATTTGGGGTTTTAGTTGATTCCAAAGCATACTCTTTTGACACATTTTATGTTCTAAACTAGTGTTTTTTTAACAATATACACGCTACATTTAACTTTTTCGTTCATTATAGATGTTTTGAAATTATTTTTTGACTAAAAACTATTCCAATTTCAGCCAAAATTAGGTCGACTGCTATGAAAAAATTGATACCCAACGAAATATTGATCTCAATATCAAAATGATATACTACTTTTATTCAGTTTTTTAGTTTTTTGATTCGTTAAAAATCTATGTTCAAATATTGTAAGTAATATACCACTTGTTTATTTATTTTTTTCTATTTTTGAAATTACAAATAATTGATCATAGTTTATCAATTATTCTGATAAAACAATCATGGATTACTATCGCTGACTCTGAAAAAAATGAGTCCAAATTAAAAATGTTTTTTTTTGAATGCTATGAAGCATGCAACAATCTACCAATCTACATTCTACTTATAATAATATCCACTTATGAAAAGGAGAATGAGAGATTCGATTAGAAAGTCGAGTCAATATATCGAATCGAAACTTAAACTTCGATTCTTGGAGCAAGAGCGTCGCCTTAAAGGCCTCTGAAAAGTGTGAACCAGCTGGACGCGCCAAATTTGAAATCTTCAGGCATACCTGATTTGAATTTTTTTTTTGTTTTTCTTTTAATTAATAAAGTGAGTAACGAAATTTAAATTTTTAATAGCCAAATATGCGGACAAGCCTACAACCCCATAACCCTAGGCGTAATGAATAACAAATAATTAACTTTTGTAATAAACAAATAAGCCGGTAAGCTACAACTCCAAAACACTGGGCGTACTTAGTAAAAATAATTAATTTTTTTTAATAAACAAATAAGCCAATAAGCTACAACCCCATAACCTTGGGCATGGCTGAAAAAAATGTTAATATTTATAATAAACCAATAAGGCGATAAGCTACAACCTCATAACCTTGGGCATGGCTAAAAAAAATGTTAATATTTTTAATAAACAAATAAGGCGATGAGCTACAATCCCATAACACTGGGAAGAGTGAATGAAAAAAAATTAAATTTTTTAATAAACAAATAAGCCGATGAGCTACAACCCTAAAACGGTGGGCGTAGCAAATGAAAAAAAATTAATTTTTTTATTAAACAAATAAGCCGATGAGCTACAACCCCATGACGGTTGGCGCAACGAATGAAAAATAATTAATTTTTTTCCTAAACAAATAAGCCGATGAGCTACAACCTCATAACCTTGGGCATGGCTAAAAAAAATGTTAATATTTTTAATAAACAAATAAGGCAATGAGCTACAATCCCATAACACTGGGCAGAGTGAATGAAAAATAATTAAATTTTTTAATAAACAAATAAGCCGATGAGCGATAACCCCATAACATTGGGCATAGTGAATGAAAAATAATTAATTTTTTTAATAAACAAATGAGCCGATGAGCTACAACCCCATAACATTGGGCGCAGTGAATATAAAACATGTGAATATTTAAATAAACAACTAAGCAAACAAGTTTACCACCCCATAACCTTGGACATAGATAAATAAAATTTTTGAGCCATGCCCAATGTTATGGAGTTGTAGCTAATCGGCTTATTTGTTTATTAAAAATATTAACATTTTTTTTAGCCATGCCCAAGGTGATGAGGTTGTAGCTCATCACCTTATTTGTTCATTAAAAATATTAACATTTTTTTCAGCCATGCCCAAGGTTATGGTGTTGTAGCTTATCGGCTTATTTGTTTATTAAAAATATTCACATTTTTTTCAGCCATGCCCAAGGTTATGGTGTTGTAGCTAATCGGCTTATTTGTTTATTAAAAAAAATTCGTTATTTTTACTAAGTACGCCCAGAGTTTTGGAGTTGTAGCTTATCGGCTTATTTGTTTATTACAAAAGTTAATTATTTGTTATTCACGACGCCTAGGGTTATGGAGTTGTAAGCTTGTCCGCTTATTTGTCTATTAAAAATTTAAATTTCGTTACACATCATTAATTAAAAAAAAAAAACAAAAACAAAATTCAAATCTGGCATGCCTGAAGATTTCAAATTTGGCGCGTCCAGCTGGTTCACTTTTTTGAGAGGCCTTTAAGGCGACGCTCTTGCTCCAAAAATCGAAGTTTAAGTTTCGATTCGATATATCGACTCGACTTTCTAATCGAATCTCTCATTCTCCTTTTTATAAGTGGATATAATTATAAGTAGAATGTAGATTGGTAGATTGTTGCATGCTTCATAGCATTCAAAAAATAACATTTTTAATTTGGACTCATTTTTTTCAGAGTAAGCGATAGTAATCCATGATTGTTTTATCAGAATAATTGATAAACTATGATCAATTATTTGTAATTTCAAAAATAGAAAAAAATAAATAAACAAGTGGTATATTATTTACAATATTTGAACATAGATTTTTGACGAATCAAAAAACTGAATAAAATTAGTATATCATTTTGATATTGAGATCAATATTTCGTTGAGTATCATCAATTTTTTCATAGCAGTTGACCTAATTTTGGCTGGAATTTGAATAGTTTTTAGTCAAAAAATAACTTCAAAACATCTATAATGAACGAAAAAGTTAAATGTAGCGTGTATATTTTTAAAAAAACACTAGTTTAGCACATAAAATATGTCAAAAGAGTATGCTTTGGAATCAACTAAAGCCCCAAATCCGCACTACAATTACTATGGGAGCTTATTTGGAAACACTTGAAGAGAAGATTCCACATATTTTTGAGAGAAAAAAAAAGGTCGAAACCGTTCAAAAATGCGTGTGAAAATCGTAAAAAACGCGTTTTTTGTGTTTTTTGACAACTTTAAACAGCTGTATCTTGGAAGCGGAAGATCGTACAGGGTTCCGGTTGGTCGCAAAATTTTTGTTTTTTCATAAAAAAAATTTAACAATTTTTTATTATGCACAAAAATTTAGCCTAGAAAAAGCTACGGTCGTTTGAAGATACCTGCAAATGAGCAAAAATAGCAATATCTGTGTAGGACTGTATTATTATAAAAATAACCTAACAATGTTGTCAAAATATTTTTACAAAAAAGAACTTATTTTGAAAAAAATTTTGCCGCAAACTAGAGGTTTCTATCTCATTTTGATCGAAAGTTAGAATTTTTCGAAAAATACCTTAAAATTGCTTAAAACAGCTTAAGAATAGGCCATTTTTCAATCTTTGAAAAAATCTAGCACCAAGCAGAAATAAGATAGAGACCTCTAGTTTGCGGCAAAAGTCTTCTATTGAATAGTACTTTTGCTAAAAAAAATTGCAATAAAATCGGTGAATCTCGTGCGGACGGTTTTTTAAAAAAGTATTATTTTGACCCATATGCATGATATGTATGTATGTATGAATGTGTGTGTGCACATATATACATGTATATACGATAAAGAAAAAAAAGGTAAATTTGATAAAATGTGCGTAGATAAGCGGTCGATATAGGGGTTAGAGGAGAAAAGCGGCGAGTAGGAATGCATGTGTCACAGCCCTAAACCCTTCAGTCTTCTATTAACCATACCTGATATAATTGAAACCACTATCCACCTCGTGACCTACCTCCTCTCAAACTCCTACCCATAACCAGCCCCTCCCCAAGCCGAAAGCCCAATTCATCTAGAGTAATCAATTCATAACGCCTTCTTGCAGCAAACATGGCCTCCTCAAGAGTTAGAGAACAACTCGAACCCAGCGAACCACGAAGACCGTAAAAGGATCCACACGGGCACAGATTTGTGTTACGAGCCCTGGGAACGGAAATGGTGGGGGAAAATGAGGTTGGAATGGTCATCAATCGACCCTTCGACGTCCGAGAACTCGGAAAATACCTGAAAGGGGTCAACCCTACTTTATTGGAGGAGCACGAAAATGAGGATGACCAAGAACCCCTCATTTTTGTAAAGTTCCGATTCCGAACGCCTGAGCTAAAGCAGCAAGGCATCGCCCTAATAAAAAATTTGGAAGACGACCAACGATTGGTAGACGAGGGAACCCAATTGCTACCGTCGATCGGTCAAGAAGAAATCTAATGGCGTCTATCCGTCGCCCGATTCACCCGCAGGTGCATTCCTGAAAAAGAAACGTGGTCGTGATCAGAAACTGTCTCTCACGTTACAGTAGTCTGTCTTAATTATGGAGGCTACGTACTCTCGGTCGGTCACCACTAAACTCTGGGTTGCCGGCGGAGAGTAAATAGATTCTCCGTACGTCACGTCTACTGGGGGGTCGTTCGCACGACACAAGTGTGTTCGAAGCCAGAAGGGCTATAATTAATCGCGTTCCCAGTAGGGGACGTCTCGCGCCTCAACATACGATCGAGCAAAATCTATAACAATCAAATGACTGTCGATCACGTAATTGTGCGCATACAAACGCGTCACACTTATGTGATCCGTCGGCTAGGGCTGGAGGTCGCACCCTGCGCAGCCGAGAAGCTCTTCTTCCAACAGGACCGTAGGAACAATGACGATCGGAAGAACAACTCGCCTTAACCCGACCGGTTGCCGGGCTATGTACTCCCGACCTGCCCGCTTCTCTTGCGGGGCGGACTTGAGTCGGGGCCTCGTGGCGGCGACGGCAGGAACTAAACTCCCGCCGCTTCGGTTGTGGGAGACGCTCGCTGCCTAGCGGCTGCTCCCTAGAGTCGAGACCCGCGGGTTTTCAAACAGTGACGGAGTCTACTCCGTCACAAAATAAATAAATAAATAAATAAATGAGTTTGACATAATTAATTGAAGTACAAATTAAAAAGTTTATATGTAAAAAAGTTTAAATGTAAAAGTCTAATAAAAAGTGAATCAAAAAATAAATAAAAAATAATCAGTCGTAATACCCTTAGTGCTTCAAAATTTTTGACAATTTCGGAGCACGAGGGGTATTCAGCTGGATTATTTTCCCCAGCTGAATTTCTAATGATGTATTGTAGGTTAAAAGATTTCTTATAAATAAAATTTCAGTCACTGCTTTGGACATAGCAGTATACTCCGCAAAGGTTGAACATTTCGTTACGCAGTTTTGTTTTCTCGATTTCCAAAATACAGAAATGTTAAACAAACGTATTACAAATCCGGTAGTCGATCTTCTATCTATGCTATCGCCTGCATAGTCTGAATCGATCATACAATCTAAGTTTGCATTTTTTTTTCCTTATCGGTGTAAGTTAATTTTAAATCTTTAGTATTATTTTGACTCTACCGACAGTTACATGTTAAAATCAGAATAAATGAATTTAACGGGTATCACTGTCCAACTACAATTTTATCTCTTTCATTCCCACATTGAACCAGATAAGAGGCTACATGAAAGCGAGAAGAGAGATTTTTTTGAAAAATAAGTAAATTAAGTAAATTAAATAATTCCCTAGCCCCCCAAGAATTAAAAAATGAGAAAGAAAAAAATTCAGATCACCCAGCCAGGAATTGAAACTGGATCTCCTACTTTCGCGGTCGGTGCGTTAACCATTACGCTACCGGGGATCGCCGATTCATCACCGACTGGGATCCTATTTATTTCTTTTTTCAAATTTTAAATTTCTTTCAAAGACGTATTGTTCCCAACGTCAATAAATATTATTTAAAACATTTGGTTCAATGTGGTAATGAAAGAGATAAAATTGTAGTTGGACAGTGATACCCGTTAAATTCATTTATTCTGATTTTAATATGTAACTGTCGGTAGAGTCAAAATAATATTTATTGACGTTGGGAACAATATTTCTTTGAAAGAAATTTAAAATTTGAGAAAAGAAATAAATAGGATCCCAGTCGGTGATGAATCGGCGATCCCTGGTAGCGTAATGGTTAACGCACCGACCGCGAAAGTAGGAGATCCAGGTTCAATTCCTGGCTGGGTGATCCGAATTTTTTTCTTTCTCATTTTTTAATTCTTGGGGGGTTAGGGAATTATTTAATTTACTTAATTTACTTATTTTTCAAAAAAATCTCTCTTCTCGCTTTCATGTAGCCTCTTATCTGGTTCAGTGTGGGAATGAAAGAGATAAAATTGTAGTTGGACAGTGATACCCGTTAAATTCACTTATTCTGATTTTAAATCTTTAGTTTTAATAAGATATTTCAAAACTCTCATAGCGTATTTATAATGTGTTTCATTGTAGCTTTTCTGGAATCGACTAAGATAATTCACGGCAAAAGAAATATCAGGTCTTGTACCTGAGCTAATATACAATAATTCACCAATCAAATTTCTATAATTTATTCTTTCGTCGATTTCAGAAGCTTGCTCTAGCTTAAGATTATTCTCCATAGGAGTGTCGTATAATTTTGCAATTTCTAACCTGTATTTTACAGATAAAGATTCTATATATTTTGTTTGACTTAATGTCATTAAATTCCTCTCATCATCCTAAAGCCCAATCGGGCTTTAACGGCGATTTGGTTTTTTTTAAACCGACTGCCGTGAAAGCCTGCAGGGCTTTATATACTTTGATTTTTGGTTTTAGGTTAGGACGCTTCAAAGAAAAACTATTTTAGGATGATTATTTCATTTATATTATATATCCCGCGCGTAGCTGATGATCCCCTGAGTAATTTAAAAAAAAAATTATCCCGAACAAAGTCCGAATTAAAAAGTTATGAACGTTTCATTTTTCGAAACGCTGATTTCCTTTGGCTCACGGTAGTCAGGGGACATTCGATTTCA
Organism: Encarsia formosa; assembly: GCA_038277355.1. Classification (NCBI taxonomy): domain Eukaryota; kingdom Metazoa; phylum Arthropoda; class Insecta; order Hymenoptera; family Aphelinidae; genus Encarsia; species Encarsia formosa. The sequence goes on from CM076184.1 coordinate 73,456,596, forward strand.
GTTTCGAGCATCCGGTCTCTCTGCCTGCGCTCTCTGTAGACTTAACCGGACGTGACGTATGCGGTGGGCGTGTCTATTTTTGCTGTCTCACTCTTACTGCTTACCTACAGCGGCAGACGGGGGCATATAGGCCCGAGCCTGTAGCCATGAGGCGACTGGTGGCGCTGTATCAATTAGCAGCTCCCTACAGCTGACTGCGGAGCCGCTGAGCAAAGCAGCTTGTAATGTGTTATGAGCAATAACTTTTTTATAAATAATTGATTGTCATAGAATAACAACAGTACTGAAGACCCTTATTTTTTATTATATATTAAATAAGTGGTAGAATTTATAATTATTAATTTGTTTAATTTCAATAAAAGAGTATGAAATAAATAATCTCTACAGTCTTTCTATGATCATTATCAAAGATTTTTCAATTATTGTGGTGTGCCCTGTGAGTTGATAATAATTGTGCTGTGGTTGTGTTGGGGACCTGATGGCTGGAGGTGCATATTGGCAATATTAAAAATAAAGTTTTTTCTGAATGAGTGTGTTTGTGTGTGTGTGTGTGTGTGTGTGTGTGTGTGTGTCAGGTTGAACTTGCAAATTACTTTTTTATAATCCACCCAACTTGCAAATTGCAAAAGGTGCAATTGCAGCACATAATGTCATTGTCATACGCATTATCGCTTAATTTCATAGAATCATCATAGAAATGTATATGCTCTGAGCCAATACACTTGAACTGTTAAAGTTTTGTAATCCTACCCTTTTTAAAAATCAACTTGATGTCTGAAAGTTTTGTAATCCCACCTTTTTTCTAAAATAAACTTGAAGTCTGACAATGAATTTTAATTTTGATTGTAACTGTTACATTCACTCAGGGTGTTAATGATAAGTATATTTAAGTCAACATGTATCAATTATTAAAATTTTTTATCTTTTTTGTTGTCTGTATGCAAGCTTAAGTTATGTGGCCAAAGTGATTTTACTTTTTAAAATTAGTTAATTAAGAAGTACAAAAGAAATAGATAGTTTTGGGTCTAGGTATCCAGTAGACCAGAAATTATGGATTCTATTTGGCATGGATTTTTAAAGTACGGATGAGCATTTGCTTCATTATTTTCAAAGTGGATTTAGTTTGTCCATGAATTATGTATGCAAAATGAATTCAAAAGTACTTCATAACAGTAAATTATGTCTATGATTTTTATGTGTTCTGACTAATGATAAAATTTATATAAAAGAAATTTAAACCTAAAGAAGTAGATATATCCAAGTCAACATGAATCAATTATTAAAAATTTTTATCTTTTTTGTTTTCTGTAAGCAAGCTTAAGTTATGCGGCCAAAGTGATTTTACATTTTAAAATTGGTTAATTTTTTTTTTACAAGAATTAAAAAGGACAATAGAAACAGATAGTTTTGGGTCTAGGTATCCAGTGGACCAAAAATTATGAATTCTATTTGGCATGGATTTTTAAAGTACGGATGAGCATTTGCTCCATTATTTTTAAAGTGGATTTAGTTTTTCCATCTATCATGTATGAGAAGTTTACTTTTAGTTTACTTTTAGTAAAAAAAATAGACGCCATCGAAACCAAGATTCAACTTTAAAATATGAAGTTTGTCATGAATTATTTAAACAATGAAACTTTAAAATTATTTAGTCCAGTGGTACACTACAGCTTCATAATATTCATTTTCTTTTTTTTTAACTGTTTGATTAAGTACAACTTTCTAAAAGTCTGAAATAATAAGAATTAATTTGGTCGAAATATTTAAGTTTAGAAAACCACGAAGAATACTAAACTGCTACTGAGTACGAAAAACCTGAGTAAAAATTATAAATATAAAAATACGTGTCCGCGAACTCAAACCACTAAGTATATATCAGCCTGAAAGCATTGAAGTAATGGATCCAATTTTTTCATCAGTAGTTTATTAATGAGTATTAGGTAATACTTCTTTCAGCAAAAGGTCTTATTCCTGACTTTTTTCTGAACAAAAATTAATTAATTTAATCAAAAATTATTTTATTGTAAACATTTCTTGTCATTGTTTTGTTAATTACTTTAGAACTTATTGTTTCTCTTACTTTTTTATCAGACTTTCATAAACAAAATCTGGATTTTGAATGGCTTTTAAACCTCGTTTTTTTCTTTTGCGAAGCATCTATAATGTGTAAACCATACTGTATAAGGTTAAAGATGTAATGAGTTTTTTGTTAATTTGATATTAATTATTAGGTAAGAAGATATGCGTTGGAGTAATTCATTATTATCTATGTTTTTGCTGCTGTAAATTAATTCATGTATTTTTCTTTAATACATTGTTCGTGTAAATATATGTGTATGAATATTATTCTTTATGGCTTTTCTCCCACATTATAATTTAAATTTTAAAAATAAAATTTTACCAACACATTATTTAAAATAAAACAATTTGCACTTACGAAATTATAACATAATTTTTAATTAATTAATTGTTTCAAATCAGAGACAATCAGATGTAGCCGGAAACCAAAATAAATTTTTCAAGTCTGTACACACTTACAAAAAAGTGTCTCTTTTTTGAGTTTCATCAATTATAATTCATACCAAATTTTATATAGATTTTTAAGCTCAATCATATTCACCACTTGAATATTTTAACTTGTGTTTTTCATCAGATTGATTAATTAAAATGCCATCAACTCAACTCATGGCGAAATTTTCTCTCATTTTTTTCATGTTTATACAATTTTTTTCAAAAATTATTTATTTATCGCTCTCCCCAGCGTTATGGGGGTTTAGAGCTTGGCGGTTTAATTAATTGTTCATAAAAAATTATTTATTTATCGCTCTCCCCAGCGTTATTGAGGCTTAGAGCTTGGCGGTTTATTTATTTATTTATTCATTGATTAATTATTTGCAACGGATTCTCTTATTCAGCTTTCAAACTTGCGCGGTAACTGTGACGGTCGATCTTCCCAAATAAAGCGGGGGGCACCATAGTCCAGCATGGGCACAGCTCTGCGGTATGCGACTTCCCAACTAAACTCGACTAAACTCAAATAGTTCAGTTCACTTAACACCACTGGTCCCAAGTGGTTCTCATCATATTCCTTTGCTCTTGGATTATCCATAAAGAATATACAGATACAATACTGGTATACTATTAAATTTTTTCTAACTTACATCTCCGGCATCAAGCCGTCATTACAAAATTTAATTAGATTGTTACGCTAGGAAATCTGAACTTGCTTTGAAACCTTCACCCTTTGCTTCATAATCAATTTTTTATTGAAAGGGTCGCCCCGCGAGTTTTTACCGACCTCATAAAACCAGAAATTTTAATTTTATAGACTTTTTTCTAGAAAGGAGAGAAAAAATTAAATTATTGCATGAAATTATTAACATTTTATTTTCTTAGAAATAAAGGTTTTAACTATCCAACCTGTTAAACAAAAAAATTTATAATTTTCTTTCAAAGCAATAAAAAAAATCACTCTAAATCGGTGCAGGTTATCTCTCAAGCGCTTCTGATTATATATCTTTGATCTTGGATTGTTCCCAGAGGATACATAATTGACAGGTACATATTATTCATAGTAAACATTAAAATTAATTTTTTTCGAGTTTATTTAGTGAAGGTTAAGAATACGCTGTTATTTAATAAATATCTTTTATGCTTGGTATATTTCTCGTGGTACCTTTTTTTTTACTAGTATGTAGATGTAGACACGTTGAGCCACAATACAAATTTTTTACCTATAATCAGACTTCTATGAATACTTAATCAAACATTCATCAAAAAAGAGGTCGCTTCACGAGTACGAACGGTAACGTTCGATACTAGTACTCGATCTTCCTATAAGGCCTTAGCTGTATGATAACTGCACTCTCCGAATCGGAGATGCAAAAACTTTAAACGCCCGTAAGGGCGAAAACTCCACTTCGCTAAGCTAAACTTTATGAAATAAAAAGTATTTATATGCAATAAAAATATTCGATGGTCCCAAAGTTTTTAATGTTAGCTTTAATTCTCTTCGTGGCAGGGATTCGACATAACAAGCTACATATTTCTTAGCAAGGGATAAATCAAAAATAGCGGGAACGACTTGTCGCGTTTTTAACTTGGCAGGAGGTCGATAATTTAATTGTTTATTATCGTGGTGATTGAGCTCGCAAGAAGCTCGCATTCTTAACGTGGCATGAAACTATCCACGTAGTTTTAACGTGGTGGGAAAGCATTTTTGAAATTTGTAATTTAAGGAATTTTTTATTCGTGGCTGCGGGGGGTATTGTTGCTCTTTTCTTGGCTGGGGGGTAACTAGTTAAAATTCTTATCGCCGCATGAAAATTTCGGGTAAAGTAGGGGTTACAGATTTTTTTAATCGTAGCAAGCCCTTCTTCTAGCTCTTTACCTGGCAGCTTTTGGCCTGAGGTTTTTTTTTCGCTGAGACACACTCAATATGTTATATCAACCGTTGCAAACTCATAGTATGCATAGCGTACGCTTTATTGGTTTTATATCATGCGCAATAGCCTACGTTGTATTAGGTTTATATCATGCGCTATACATAGCGTACGCTGTATTAGTTTTATATCATGCGCTATAGCGTACGCTATAAACCTCTCACAGCGTACGCTATATTGTATTTTATAGCGTATGCTACAAACTGCTCCTAGCGTACGTTACGAACCTCTCCTAGCGTATGCTACAAACCGCTCCTAGCGTACGCTATTTTTGTCGTACGCTACAAACCTCTCCTAGCGTATGCTACAATTTAACGTGCGATATTAACATCTCAAGGCGTACTCTACGAAGATCTCACAGCGAAAGCTATATCTCATAGCATACGCTATATTTCATAGCATACGCTATAGCGTACGCTGGAAACATCTACGATGATCTTATAGCGTACGCTATATTTCATAGCATACGCTATAGCGTACGCTGGAAACATCTCATAGCGTACGCTACGAAGATCTTATAGCGTACGCTATATTTCATAGCATACGCAATAGCGTACGCTTGAGATGCCCTCTAGACATACTCTTAATTCTATTCCTCTATTGTAGAAGTAGAACAAAAAATTTTTTAGGAGCACATGTTTTCACTTTAACAACCACACTTTCTTTTTACACTAAACTACGTTCTCTGCTACCATGTTGGGATTATTGTAGAGGTAGATCAAATTAGTGAAACACTTTGTGGTTAATTAATAGTATTTAATTATTATTTAATAGTAAGGTTACAAATTATCCGCATGCGAGCATCGTGCTCCGCACCGGTCAGCTGCTAGTACAGTACTCGACTGGTCGCGTCGCGTCGCGTGACGTAGTTACGTGATGTGCTCTCGCTCACACATACACATATTCTATTCGTGTTCACCGTCGGGCGTCGAGACAATAGATGGTGACACGATTCTAATATTATAATATTTAGCAATATTTCAACATTAGTTATTGCCGTATTTTTTTCTCTGCAAATAACCCATTATATTTTATGTGAAAAATATAATTGTTTTCAGTGAATACTGCTTCCTGCTAATAATTTTTTTTATTAAAAACTCCCTTATAAAAATATTTTAAAACATCAGTAAAAGTGTAAAAAATGTGATTTTCCCATAAGCCACCGTGTAAAAAGAGCCAAAAATTGATTTATTCATATTTCATAAAATATCCCATGAATTGCTTCAAAAATTTAGTTGTGAACTTGTATCTTATTTTCGAAACTTTCTGTGAGGTTTCATTAAAATCCCCCTTGTAATTCTATATTAATAATTAAATATAGGTACACCATTTTCTATTTTGTAATAGAAACTTTGTTCAAAAGAATTAAACGCTTTTATTTCAAATCTTAACCACAAATCGTGATCACAAACTTTGTGTTTGGATGAAAAGGATCACATTTTTACTTTTAATGATTCAAATTGAACTAAAAACATCAAAACAGAGATTATTAAGGGGGGGGGGGGGGGTATACCCTAAGCAACTTTAAAAAATCGATTATTTTATTTTATTTTTTTTCTTAAAGTACAACATCTCAAGAATGTTGTGTCAAAATTTCAAGTCACTCTGAGTCGATCTCAGAAAGTTACAGCAGTTTTCGTGCAATGATCGAGGATGAAAGCCGTATAGACAAAGCTGAGAAAGAAGCTACCAAAGAGAGTAAAGATGCCAGGGTTAAGCGTAGAAGGAAAGAAAAACAAGCTGAAGACGAAGCAGAAGCAGCAGAAGAAGTACTTTATGGTGCAGGAATCGATGATTCCTTTTAAGGTAAAAAAAAAAAAATTTCATTACTTTTATCTTGTTCAAAACTTTAAACGCGTTTTTCTCAAAACTAGTCTTTTTATAGTCGGTGAGGAAAATATCTCGGCGACCGCTGCACCGATCGTTCTGAAATTTTGAGGATTTCTTTAATATATATTTTTCTAGGTATTAATACAAGGATTGTAAAAAATTTTCATTTTTACGGCTGTGGCGTCAACAAAATGGTGGATTTTTTAGCCGAAAAAACGGTTTTTCACTTTAAACAACCACCAAATCGTCAAAAATGAAAAAAAAAAAAATCCTCGTGTTATTACCAAGATAAACTTGTCTTCTAACAGAATCTTTTTTCAAAATTGATTTTAGGTGATCCTGAACAAAATGGCGTTCCTCACAGTAAAAAATCAAAAAGCGAAGGCGTCGCCGAAAAAGTACTGGCATCGGCTTATTTATTAATATTTTTACTTGAAAAAATTATGGAAGGTAGTTGAAATGTTGTATAATTATATGATGAATACATGACTTAAATAATATTAACCGTTTTTTCAATATAAATTCCCAAAAATTACCTTTTTTTTAGCCTCTTAGGGTATACCCCCCCCCCCTTAAATAAATTTGAGAATTGAAAACTCAATTAAAATAAAATATTAACTAAATAAAGCCATGTTTTAGCACAATTAAAAAATTACTAGTACAGTACCGTTACCGGAAAAAATAAAAAAATAACGAAAAATTGCAAAACGGGTTCTGTCTGTGGAAATCAGTTTTAAATATTATTTGTAGTGTAGGAAAACAATAGCACCGGTTTGGCATTTGCGACAACGGAATGGGGTGGTTTTTTAGGGGTGAAAACCGTTTTTTTTTCGTTTTTTAAGTTTTCTGAAAAAACTATTGATTTTGTCAAAAATGTTTGAAAGTAAAAGTTGTAGATAATATAAAAATCTACAACTTTTGTTCTATACATTTTTTTACATAACCTCAAAATTTTCGAGAAAAATGCAAAAAACCGTTTTTTGGTTTTTGATTTTTCCTGACCACAAAAATCGTTAAAATATTACGAGACTCGGCAAAAATCAAGCATTTTATATGTAGAATAAGCAGTTTTTTTTTATTTAAAAATGTTTACAAGATGTTAACAAAAAAAGCGAAAAATTTTTGTTTTCAAAGTAATTTTCTCTTCAACTTATTGATAGTAGAGAAACCAGCTGGTGCTCTTTTTTTGTCTAATTTTAAACTTTTATAAAAAAAAAAAAAAAAAAAAAAAAAAAAAAAAAAAATGACCTCACCAGAGGAAAACATCGAAAAAAACCAAAAAAAAACAAAAAATACAATATTTTTTAATAAAATTGATTTTATTGTTATAAATATTGTATTGTTTAACAATATTTATGGCAAAAATCAATGTTTAATGCTAAATAAAATTTTTTACTAAAAACCACATTAGAATAAAAAGTGATCGTAAAAAGATTTATCTTAAAATTAATAAAATAGTATATGGTATATTGTTAGTATAAAATTTTGAAAATGAGAAGTAACGTTTTAAAATCTTTTCCTCGTCTTTGTTGAATGGCACGGTCCCCATGGAGTAACAGACAGTAGAGGAAAGATCTTTGTAGAGATTTAGGAGGGGCGAGGGGCCGGAGCAGTTTAGTTCCAAAATTCTATTTTGGAGCATGGTTAGTAGTTTCGAAAGTGAGTCAGAACGTTCAACCACGTGCAGGATCCTAATTGTAATTACAGCCAAAACAGTTGCAGTACAAAAAAAATCAAGATATTGATCTTTTAGTCCTTTTATGTCAATTGGTTGATAATGTTGATTTAAGGGGGGAGTCGGGGGGGGGGGGGGGGGGTTCTACCCTAGACAGTTTCAAAAAATCGATTTTTTTTTTTTTTTTCTGATAGTACAACATTTCAAGAATGTTGTGTTGAAATTTTGAGTCATTCTGAGTTGATCTCATAAGTTACAGCTTTTCTCGTGCGACGTCTTTTAGCCTGCTCCGAGCGACTGCACGAAACTTTAAACGCGTTTTTCTCAAAACTAGTATTTTCAAAGTCGGTGAGGAAAATATCTTCGCAACCTCTGCACCGATCGTTCTAAAATAAATTTTAACCACGTCTTTATTATATACTTTTCCAGGTATTAATACGAGGATTTTTGAAAAGTTCAATTTTTACGGTCGTGACACCGACAAAATGGCGAATTTTTTTGCCGAAAAAACGACTTTTTGTTTCAAATCACTGCAAAATCGTCAAAAATTAAAAAAAAAAAAAATCCTCGTGTCATTACCAAGATAAACTTGTCTTCTAACAGAATCTTCCTTCAAAATTGATTTTAAATGATCTGGAACAAAATGGCATTCCTCACCGCAAAAAAACGTAAGACGGAAGCGTCGTAAAAAAATGGCTGGCATCGGCTTGTTTCTACGTATTTTTACATGAAAAAATTCGAGAAGACACTTGAAATGTTACTTTATTATGTAGTCAATAATTGACTTTAATAAATTTTTCTGTTTTTAAAATAAAATTTCACAAAAATTTGCTTTTTTTGGCCCTCAAGGGTAGACTCCCCCATTAAATGTATTTTTTAATAAAGTTGGTACTAAAACAGTTAAAGAAGCCTTTTTTGGATCGGATAGTTTTAAACACGATCGAGAAATAGTTGCATTTGTCCATTCCTTTACTGGATGTGACACGACCTCTGCTTTTTCTGGAAAAGGAAAAAAAACATCTGTAAAATTGTTACTCTCGAACCCAAATATATCAACTTTAGCGAAAAAATTTTTAAATCAACAGCAGATTCGAAATTACAAGAAATTATTGCAAAAACTGGATGCGAGCTTATAGCTTGAATGTACTCTGGCAATAAAAAAAAGTTAAATTTACCACTCAACGAAGTAAGATATTGGAATTACTCAACTAAAACATATACATCTGGATTCTCGCTTGACAAACTTCAACCCACTGAAGGAGCTGCTAAAGAGCACAGCTACAGAGTTTACTTTCAGATTCAAAAATGGTATGGCGTTCACAAATCTGCAGAAGATTGGGGCTGGAAATATGACGCAGAAAATAATTTAAGACCAAAATTCCCTGCCGAAAAATTGATTCCAGACGATTTATTAAAAAAAGTTAGCTGCAATTGTGAAACTGGTTGCGAAAAAAAAAGATGTGGATGTCGGAAGCACGGCCTAAAATGTGCTAATTTATGTGCAAAGTGCGACCATGAATCATGTAAAAACTTTGAAGAAGAACAAGAGGTAATCCCAGACTTAAATGATTTAGATGAAGATTTTCACAGTCCCTATGATTTGGTCGATTGCATTTACGATGAACATGAAGATGATGATGATCATGAAAAAGTAGAAGAAGAAGAAGATAATCAAGATGAAATGGATGAAACAGAAGATGAAGAAGATGATTATAACAAAGAAGATGATAGTGATGATAATGAACAAGATCACTACGCACGTCCGCCTCCAGCCAAGAAAATTAAAAACTAATTTAACTTGTAAGCACAATTACTTTGTATATTTATTTTGTAAATATTTATTTTTTAAGTTTCAAAGTAATAAAGAAACACCTAGTTTTGTTAAATAAAGTATATTTTATTTTATTACATAAATTTATTTCCGTAAAAACTTTATAAACTATCTAATTAATTCAGAAAAAATCTTTTTTTTAGAGAATTTTGGGGAGTAATATTTTTTTCAGTTTATAATAAATTTGTCACAATAAAAAAAAAAAAAAAATTTCGATTTTTTTATATAAATTTTTAACATTAAGATGAACGAACATTGATTATGTAAATTTCCTTTAATCAACAGTCAATTTTTTAATAGTTATTTTTACACTTCTGGTGATTAAATTTAGTAAATAGTTAATGAATCAATCATAGTGGAGTATATTTAGCATTTAACATTAATTTTTGCCATAAATATTGTTAAACAATACAATATTTATAACAATCAAATCAATTTTATTAAAAAAATATTGTATTTTTGTTTTTTTTTGGTTTTTTTCAATGTTTTCCTCTGGTAAAGTCAATTTTTTTTTTTTTTATAAAAGTTTAAAATTTGACAAAAAAAAAGAGCACCAGCTGATTTCTCTACTATCAATAAGTTAAAGATAAAATGACTTTGAAAAAAAAAATTTTCGCTTTTTTTGTTAACATCTCGTAAACAATTAAACATTTTCAAACAAAAAAAAAAACTGCTTATTCTACATATAAAATGCTTGATTTTTGCCGAGTCTCGTAATATTTAACGATTTTTGTGGTCAGGAAAAATCAAAAACCAAAAAAACGGTTTTTTGCATTTTTCTCGAAAATTTTGAGGTTATGTAAAAAAATGTATAGAACAAAAGTTGTAGATTTTTATATTATCCACAACTTTTACATTCAAACTTTTTTGATAAAATCAATAGTTTTTTCAGAAAACTTAAAAAACGAAAAACAAACAGTTTTCACCTCTAAAAAACCACCCCGTTCCGTTGTCGCAAATGCCAAACCGGTGCAATTTTTTTCCTACACTACAAATAATATTTAAAACTGATTTCCACAGTCAGAACCCGTTTTGCAATTTTTTTGTGTAAAAATATTATCTGTACTAACTGTACTATACTGTTTATTTTTATTAGAAACAATATTGATCGTGGTACTAGCATTTTTTAATATCTACATTAGGACGGGGCTTAATTTTTTTTTATTTCTTTTTTGATGAGCGCAGGGTAAAAATCGCTTCTTTATACCTGAAAAGTCATGCTCATGCCGAAAAAAAAATTTTCAAACCCTTTTTTAACGTGCCTCAAGGCCCCTGAAGTTTCCCATGGGATTTGCACGTAAAAAACGGGTCAAAATGTTTATTGTTCAAAAACAAGATGAAAATTTAAAATTGTTTACATCAAAACTATATAGATTGATGTATTTTTTCGCCCTGAATCGAATGGCAGTATTGTTTTTTGAAGATTCCTTGATTTTTAAAAACTACAGGCAAAAAAGTGCGAAATAACATGAATAATCGTTAAAAAAACGGGTTTTTCGAATAAAAATTGTAGAGATAATGGAATTTTTTTCTTTTAACAACTTATTTCCATGTATTTTTTCCCCAGAAACCTAGTGGCAGTATTACTTTTAAAGGGTTCCTGAATTTTGAAACATTACAAGCAAAAAAGTGCGAAATAATAAGAAAAATCGTAAAAAAAACGTGTTTTGCGAATAGAAATTATAGATGTAATGGAATTTTTTTCTCGTAACAACTCATTTTCATTAATTTTTACCCTCCAAAACCAGTATAATTATTAGTTTCACTCAATTCTGTCAAAAAAATTTTATTATAGAATATCAAAGAAATAATGTAAAAATATCGCAAAAAAAAATCTAATTTTGCATTAAAAAAAGAAAAAGATTTCTACCCAAAATGAATTTTTTTAAATCTTTTTCTATAAATTTATATCTTTTTATTAAAAATTTAAATTAATAAAATAAAAAGTAGCTTTCATTACGAAATTGAATAATAATATTTAACTTGTAGTTTTTAAACTAAACACAGATTCACTATATTTTCTTCCTTCCTGAAATCAAGAAAGTCCTAAATTAAATCCTAAATTAAATTAGATGTAAAATTGAAAAAAAAAATATGTACTGAACCCAAAATAAAATACATTACATATATTTACAATGTAAATATTAAAAATAAGGGATTTTAAACAAATGATTTTAATTAAAAAATAATAAAAAAAATTATTTCGTTTTCTAATTAAAACTATTTAATTCATATTTTATTTTGGGGTCAATACATATTTTTTTTTCAATTTTACATCTAATTTAATTTAGGACTTTCTTGATTTCAGGAAGGAAGAAAATATAGTGAATCTGTGTTTAGTTTAAAAACTACAAGTTAAATATTATTATTCAATTTCGTAATGAAAGCTACTTTTTATTTTATTAATTTAAATTTTTAATAAAAAGATATAAATTTATAGAAAAAGATTTAAAAAAATTCATTTTGGGTAGAAATTTTTTTCTTTTTTTAATGCAAAATTAGATTTTTTTTTGCGATATTTTTCATTATTTCTTTGATATTCTATAATAAAATTTTTTTGACAGAATTGAGTGAAACTAATAATTATACTGGTTTTGGAGGGTAAAAATTAATGAAAATGAGTTGTTACGAGAAAAAAATTCCATTACATCTATAATTTCTATTCGCAAAACACGTTTTTTTTACGATTTTTCTTATTATTTCGCACTTTTTTGCTTGTAATGTTTCAAAATTCAGGAACCCTTTAAAAGTAATACTGCCACTAGGTTTCTGGGGAAAAAATACATGGAAATAAGTTGTTAAAAGAAAAAAATTCCATTATCTCTACAATTTTTATTCGAAAAACCCGTTTTTTTAACGATTATTCATGTTATTTCGCACTTTTTTGCCTGTAGTTTTTAAAAATCAAAGAATCTTCAAAAAACAATACTGCCATTCGATTCAGGGCGAAAAAATACATCAATCTATATAGTTTTGATGTAAACAATTTTAAATTTTCATCTTGTTTTTGAACAATAAACATTTTGACCCGTTTTTTACGTGCAAATCCCATGGGAAACTTCAGGGGCCTTGAGGCACGTTAAAAAAGGGTTTGAAAATTTTTTTTTCGGCATGAGCATGACTTTTTAGGTATAAAGAAGCGATTTTTACCCTGCGCTCATCAAAAAAGAAATAAAAAAAAATTAAGCCCCGTCCTAATCTACATTTATCTTACTATAAAGTAACAATGTTTTTTTTTTTTTTTTCTATTACTTTTTTCTTCATAATTCTCCATAATTCCATACCCGAAAATGACCGACTTTTTGTCCTTTACTCATACCTAGTAGATTATATTTTAGATTTCGTGAATAAAACTTTTTTTTTGAAACGGTACTTACCTCTCACTCAATATAAACGCAGTCCATGTTCTGTTGACAGCTTTATATCTTAATAATTCTTAATTCTCAAGTTTCATTGATTGTGAGATTTTTCTTGAAATATACATCAAAAACTTCACGACCAGCATTTGTTATTTTTTTTTTTACAAAAAACCTTTTCAATGATTCGCCTGTATATAAAGTTTTTAGGTCTCGTAAAAAGTTAATGTTGATCGATGTAAAAGTATGCCTTATAATTCAAAGTTCCTGTAAATTAAATAGTTTTATATAAAATGAAGAATGAATATCATAAAAACAGCGATTATATTTGAATTAATAGTAACTATATCATTATTATAAGAAGAGGTGTTTCTTATAACTAGAGCCTGAGATTAAAACAGAGTTCTCAAATGCCTATTATTTTCTTTCTGTAAGTTTTTTTTCCATCTATAAGCCTTGTGTGAAAAAATTTTTCAAATAAAAATTGTTTGGTTTAAGGGGGAAATAAATTGGTGACCTTGGATTTGGGCCCAGTGGCTTATGTTGGGTCCTACGGAATCAAAGTCTCGATTTTCAAACAGGAACTTCTATTTTTGACCCCAAATTCAGAAAGAGCAGAAAATTCTACGATTTTTAGGTACTTTTAGAAAATACTTTGTCCCCTCCGAGACCTGAGTCCCGATCAGGCTTACTTATCTTTTAAGGTATTATTAATAATAAGGATTTTAAGAAATGCATAAGTATTTGAAAAGTTTAACGCTTTAAAAAATCAATAAAGTTGGGCCCTACTTACTCAAAGTCTGTGTTAAAAAATTGGAATCCCTTTTTCTGAGTCTGACTAAAAAGTAATTGTTGTATCCGTAAGCTGGAAATAATTTCTTTGCTTTTTAATTTTTCTAATCAGCCGACAATAAGGTATTTGCAACTATGACGTCATGAGTAAAAAAATTGACGAACACTGGAGCCAAAACAAACTATACATAGATATACTCTACATGGAAGCTAAGTTTCAGCGCTCATTACATGTATATCTATATGTAATTTGTTTTGACTCCAGTGTTCGTCAATTTTTTTACTCATGACGTCATAGTGGCAAATACCTTACAGTAGTGATCAAAATTATAGAGCACCCCCAAATTTCATACTTCAGTCTTTAAGTTTTTGTGCTTTTATACGACTGCAAACACTTCAATATTTTTATAATTGCCTGAAACTTTTTTTCACTTAAACTACATAAAAACTGGAAAGACGAAGTTTTACTTAACTTAAATTCAATAAAAAAATTAACTTTTACCTCCATTTTTATTAAAAAGTTCATTTTTCAAAAAACAGCTAATTTTTGCTTTTTTAAAAACTTGCGTAGTATATTTCAACCAGTTAAAAACATCCGAAAATATTGAAAATTTTTTTTCTTTTCTTTTTAGTATTCAAAACCAACGAAAAAAATTTTCAAGTTAATTGGTGCAAAATTGTTCGAACCACAAGCAAATAACTCATTTTTTTAATCATTGTAAAATTACCGATTTTTCATGATTTACATAATTTAATGCCTTAATCTCATATTTTTTTTCAGTATTACAGGTAAATTTGAATAAAAACACTAAATTAATAATAATTTAACTAATTTAATTTTAAATTGAAGAAAATCTTACAGAAAATCACCATAAGTTTTAAAATTTTACAAATTTTTCAACACAATTGATCTTTGAAAAGAAAACGTTATTTTTGTAATAATTGCTAAGTATAAAGTATACTTTTTAAAATGTTTTTACCTTTCGTTAACAATTCAGTATAAATCTAAAGTAAGCTTATTTTAATTAAATATATTATTTGAATTCTTCGGATTCGAATTACAGACTATAGTTGTGACGTCTATTCAATCGGTAGATAATATACCTCTGCCTTACCGACTGAGCAGTTATTATACACAAAATGATAATTTTTAATGTTTATTAGTAACTGTAATCATGGGCAGAAGAGCAATATCTGAGTCGACAAAGTGGCAAATCGTAGGATTATTTAAGGGAGGAAAAAATCAGTGTGAGATATCTAGAACTCTAAAAGTGAGTAGGCATTGTGTTCAAAATACTATCAAGTCTTACACCAGCGCGAAAACCGTAAAAGTTAAAAAAGGTGCTGGGAGACCAAGGATAACAAGCGATCGAATAGACAGAATAATTATTAAAAAAGCAAAAAAAGAACGCACTGTTACAGCAAATACTATAAAAAATCAATCAACTAATGAACTGAATGTAAAAGTTTCAAGAGTAACAGTAAATAGGCGCTTGCTTGAAAATAATTTAAAGTCTGCTGTCGCAGTTCGTAAACCACTTCTGACTGCAAAAAATCGTAAAGCTCGTTATGAATGGTGCAAAGATAAACTATCATGGACTGTTGAGAAGTGGAATTTAGTTTTGTTTAGCGATGAATCCTCTTTTCAATTATTTTTCAACAGACCGAGAAGAGTGAGACGTTCTAGTATTGAAAAATATAATGCAGATTGCATCGCTCCCAGGGTTCAAAAAGGTGGTAGATCTATTATGATTTGGGGCTGTTTGTCAGGAAAAGGAATTTGGAGAATTAAAGTTTGTGCAAGGAACTGTTAACAGCGAAAAATACATCGACGTGATGAAAGACTACATGCTTCCGTCAAAAACAAAAATCTTTGGACGTCGAAAAGTTTGGTACTTTCAACAGGACAACGCCCCCTGTCATACCTCAAAGAAAACTATGCACTGGTTAAAAGATAACAAAATACCAGTTTTAGATTGGCCAACCCGTTCGCCTGACTTAAATATAATTGAAAATGCTTGGGATCAACTAGAAATGATGATCAAAGATAAGAAACTGAGAAATCTTGATGATTTAAAAAGAGAAATTGCAGCAGCTTGGCAAACTTTAAGTCTGACCTATTGTAAGAAGCTTGCAGAATCCATGCCACGAAGGGTTCAGGCTTGCTATAACGCAAAAGGAGGAGCTACTAAATATTAGCTGAATCAAAATTTAAGCAAAACAAAATTTTTTTATTCATATTACGTATAAATTATTACTGGATTGTATTAATTTTATTATTTTAAAGCAATTATTACAAAAATAACGTTTTCTTTTCAAAGATTAATTGTGTTGAAAAATTTGTAAAATTTTAAAACTTATGGTGATTTTCTGTAAGATTTTCTTCAATTTAAAATTAAATTAGTTAAATTATCATTAATTTAGTGTTTTTATTCAAATTTACCTGTAATACTGAAAAAAAAATGAGATTAAGGCATTAAATTATGTAAAATCATGAAAAATCGATAATTTTACAATGATTAAAAAAATGAGTTATTTGCTTGTGGTTCGAACAATTTTGCACCAATTAACTTGAAAATTTTTTTCGTTGATTTTGAAAGAAAAGAAAAAGAAAACTAAAAAGAACTAAAAAGAAAAGAAAAAAAATTTACAATATTTTCGGATGTTTTTAACTGGTTGAAATATACTACGCAAGTTTTTAAAAAAGCGAAAATTAGCTGTTTTTTGAAAAATGAACTTTTTAATAAAAATGGAGGTAAAAGTTAATTTTTTTATTGAATTTAAGTTAAGTAAAACTTCTTCTTTCCAGTTTTTATGTAGTTTAAGTGAAAAAAAGTTTCAGGCAATTATAAAAATATTTAAGTGTTTGCAGTCGTATAAAAGCACAAAAACTTAAAGACTGAAGTATGAAATTTGGGGGTGCTCTATAATTTTTATCACTACTGTATTGAAACATTAAAGTCTTAAACATTATCTTTTTAAATGTTTATTTCTATGGTGGATTTTGTAATTTTCATCCTAAATATTATTAATATTGACCATTTTACATTTTACACAGGCTACTTTTACGGGAGTCCGTCAGGTCCAACACAAGGCCCCCGGGCCCAGTTTTTTAGGCCTATTTTGTTGGAAATTGATAACTACTAAAATTTCTCAATGCATGTGCTGTACAATAAATTTTTTACTCGGATATAACACTGACTGTGATAAACGTGCCTTTAGGCGATCACAGGAACTTTGCGTCGACGCCTCGACGCACGACGCACGCGGCGGTTTGTATATCTATATATTTTGCATCGACGCCAGGTGGCGCTTCATATAGATATACAAACCGCCGCGTGCGTCGTGCGTCGAGGCGTCGACGCAAAGTTCCTGTGATCGCCTTTATCGGGTCTATGTGTGTACGAGAAAAATCAATACTCGGGTCGATAGCCGTAGGACTTATTTATTTTCAAAGTCATATTGATTTTTATGTATTGATTAACACGGAATCGTTTCTCCTAACGACACCGAGTCGTAATATTCTCATTGCATTAGATTGAAGGTTGATTTTTATATAATTTGTTGAAATAAACTCACTGATTTTTTAATTTTGATTTTCCGATATCGCTTCCGTACCACTCACGAGCTTCTTGACAAAAACTTGCCCAGGTGTCGATGTTGCTTTTGTTATCCCAGTACAATGTTGACTCTAATTCAATCAACAAAATCGGTATAGCATCAACAACTGCTTATCCGTCAAGCCAGCTAGTTTGTTAGCTTCTTCGACTTATATCAAAAATTATTCGATGCTCGACTCGTTATCGACTTTAAATTCAATATTCTATCTTCGGACGATCGAGGCAATGTAGTTAGGCTATTTAAAGCTGCCTAGGCTTGAATTAGCCAAAAGTACTTCAGCCTGATGTAGGCCTCTAGTCACTTCAACTCTGCCTGTAAAACTTTTATCTGCTTTATTTCTCTCGTCATAATTTAACGTGTCACAAAAACTCACTATAGTAGCCGGTCCACCACCAGTTTCGTCGGTCAGTCCGCCACACTCATACCACACTCATACAGCGAGTTGTGTCATAATTATCGCCTCATGCTGCCATGCCTCAGTGGGACACATATCCTCTCTCTTGATTTTAACCAGTTCTTGGTCACCCGACTCATCTGTAATAAAATCTTCGGTTGAATAATCACCCATCAGCTATTTCAACAGTCTGCCATATTTTTGAGACTTGAGCTGCAATTTACTCAAGGCTTCATCGACTATGTCTTCATCCTGTGCTACAAGCCAGGAATAAATCAGGTCTTCTTTCGCTTGCTGCTCCAATCGTGAAAGCTTAAAATTAACAAACAATAACCTGAACCCTCGTGACAGTAACTAACTACTCTAAATTATATGTTAAATTTACAATCGTAATAAAAAAAAAAATTTTTCGATTTTCAACAGCCTAGAAACAAAGAAAAATTATTTATATTTCGGAGTTTATTATCAAAAATACCCGATTTTCCAATCAAAGTCCAAATCGGCTTCTACAGCCTGCCAAGTTTTCACTGGTCTGGTTTCGACAAAAACTCGAAATCAGCCTAAAACAACCAAAACGACCTGTCAAAATACCGGAAATCAAATAGTAAACCAGCTGTTTTACATTGTGTAAAGAGACTGATTTATTTCCGCAGAAATAAAAATTACAGTTTTATCAGAATTTTGGTAGTTGATGACAAGTTTAGGGAAAAAATAACAGATATGTACAGAAATAATTTCAAAAGACGGACACATATTTCCTTTCAAGATAGACAATTTGCTAAGAAGTTGAATGAAACTAAAATATTTATTAAAGGAAATCCAGGTCTTCTTATTACTATGTCAGATAAAAGTAAACGCACAGTATGCATGTCAAAGACAGATTATACAGCTAAAGATGAACAATTTATTCTCTGACACTAAAACTTACACTAAACTGAATTACAATCTACTTAAAGACCTACAAAAAGATACATACAAGGTTCTAAAAAATTTTACCATGAGGGATATCTTCCAAGAATTTTTAATAAAAACCAGTTAACCCAGACTGATACCAAAACAGCTCGAGCATACGGACTCCCAAAAATCCATAAACCTAACACACCTCTCAGACCAATAATTTCCACAATAAACACTGCAACCAATGTATTATCCGAAATCATTTATCAATAATTGAAAAAATGTATCAAACCTCCCACATCACACATTAATAACAGTTTTGAATTAATTTAAAAAATTAGTAACATATATATGGGTGATTCTCTGTCAAGACGACCGACCAAAAAATAAATTTCAATAATAATTTTTCTACATGATCTAGACTATTATTTGGACTCCCTGGTAAATTTTTAGATTTTTTGAATGCATATTATTTGAATGGCAATGGTCTAAAGTTGACAATAACTGGCATTTTTTCATTTTTAGGCTATTTTAGAGCTCAAATAACTAAAAGGGGAAGCACTTTTTCTACATACATATAAATGTAAAACTTTTTGGAAATTTTATAAATTTTCAGAAAAAAATTTTTTTAGGGTCATTTGATAACTTTTTATTTTCATCCTCACTGATTAAGAGCTTGAAAAACCTTAAAATTGAGTTATCTTGATGTTCGCCATCTGGGAAAAAATTTTAAAAATCCCTAAAAGTTGTATTTTTTATCCACAAAAATAGTCCTGGTATTTTTAGAGTGGGCCTGATAGATAGTAAACCACTACAAATCATTTTATCATTAAAAATAAGCCAAAAATGCTCTTTTTTGACTATTTATGAGCATTGTACGCTCTAACATTGTTAAAAGAAAAACCATTTGTTTGTATGAATTTATGGTCGTGTAAAAAATGACAGCCCTGAATTTATAGAGTTGGCTTGATAGAATTTAAACCACTTGAGATGATTTGATTAAGAAAAACAAGACAAAAATGCTTTATTTTGATTATATATGAGCATTGTACGCTCTAACATTGTTAAAAGAAAAACCATTTGTTTGTATGAATTTATGTTGAGGTAAAATTTCAAAAGTCTGATGTGTTTGAAAAGACAAAAAATTATATCCATAAATACTTACAGATTTTATGGTTTTAAAAAAAAGTGGGCTTTATCGCTTTAAGTCAGCTTTTTTTACACACATACTATTATCATGTACCACAACACAACACAAAACAATACAAAATAACACCTTAATGCTAAAGAGAGCGCTTTAGTCAATCACTTGAAATTTCGGGTGCTGCTGTCTGCTACACTAGAGGCCACGATCAAAACAAACAAGCAGATTTTTTTCATAGTGATTGGTAATAATTTTTTTCGTAATTTGTTTTTTATTCACAAGCTGTTTGAATTCTTTAGACAAGCTAAATTAAGTAATTTTCAAATAATAAAAATTGATAACAAATCTTATGAGTTATTCATTAAACAAAATTGTGAAAAATAAAATAATTTTTATTATCAAGGTGTTGTTTTGTATTGTTTTGTGTTGTGTTGTGGTGCATGATAATAGCATGTGTGTAAAAAAAGCTGACTTAAAGCGATAAAGCCCAGTTTTTTTAAAACCATAAAATCTGTGAGTATTTATGAATATAATTTTTTGTCTTTTCAAACACATCAGATTTTTGAAATTTTACCTCAACATAAATTCATACAAACAAATGGTTTTTCTTTTAACAATGTTAGAGCGTACAATGCTCATATATAATCAAAATAAAGCATTTTTGTCTTGTTTTTCTTAATCAAATCATCTCAAGTGGTTTAAATTCTATCAAGCCAACTCTATAAATTCAGGGCTGTCATTTTTTACACGACCATAAATTCATACAAACAAATGGTTTTTCTTTTAACAATGTTAGAGCGTACAATGCTCATAAATAGTCAAAAAAGAGTATTTTTGGCTTATTTTAATGATAAAATGATTTGTAGTGGTTTACTATCTATCAGGCCCACTCTAAAAATACCAGGACTATTTTTGTGGATAAAAAATACAACTTTTAGGGATTTTTAAAATTTTTTCCCAGATGGCGAACATCAAGATAACTCAATTTTAAGGTTTTTCAAGCTCTTAATCAGTGAGGATGAAAATAAAAAGTTATCAAATGACCCTAAAAAAATTTTTTTCTGAAAATTTATAAAATTTCCAAAAAGTTTTACATTTATGTGTATGTAGAAAAAGTGCTTCCCCTTTTAGTTATTTGAGCTCTAAAATAGCCTAAAAATAACCTAAAAATGAAAAAATACCAGTTATTGTAAACTTTTGACCATTGCCATTCAAATAATATGCATTCAAAAAATCTAAAAATTTACCAGGCAGTCCAAATAATAGTCTAGATCATGTAGAAAAATTATTATTGAAATTTATTTTTTGGTCGGTCGTCTTGACAGAGAATCACCCATATATACTAGGGGGGTTCCCCCTGCTCGCTTCGCTCGACAACCCCCCTATATATAGAAAATATATACTAAGTATATACTTGAAGTACAAATGAATTATTTATTAAATATTTATAACTCAAGTGAATTAAACTATAATATGAAATAAAATTATAATATAAAATAGTTATTAAGATTTTTAATAATTATGTTTTTTACTTTTATCATGCAGATTTCCGCACCTCCAGGAGGTACTGCACGGCAAGTTGGGTTTTTTAACAATTTTAAAAAAAATTTTATATTTTAATTCAATGTAATAACAAAAAGAAACTATATGTGGAACAATTTTTATTGATTTATAGAGAGGTTATTAGGTTATTATTAATATCTAAATAACCATAACAACAATAAAAAAATTAAGAACTATATTAAAGTATAAGAATAGTCAAAAAATTAAGATAGTAAGGAAAGTGTAAAACGATACAAAGAATATTTTAAGATTTTTTTCCGTATTTCGTCAAGAACAAATCGCTGACCATGTGAAATTGTTAATTTAAATATTGTTAGTTGAATATTCTTCATTTAAATATTGTTGGTTGAATATTGTTTATTTAAATATTGTTAGTTGAATATTAATGTATTAATAGGTTAAAATTCTTAAGCAAGGTAGGCAGGACCCTTGAAATTTATTTTTAAATTTGTATTTTAAAATGTTAAACTATATTTAGATAAATGAAAACATTGTAATTCATTGCATTTTTATGTGTTGAATGTAAAAATTCTATAAAATTTTGAGTCTTATGATTGTCCTTATAAATTAAAAAAATTTAGAATTTTAAAAAATTAAGGTTTTATATAAAATTAATAATATCGTTTCGATGAAAATTTTTAAAAAATTATTTAAGTTGAATTTTTTAATTTTAATTGAAAACTATTTTCTTTCAAAACTTTTTTTTGGAAAATTTTTTCGTCTATCAAATTTAATTTTGGTCATTCTTCTGCATACTTATTCATTTATTTATTTAAATAAACGGGATAAACCCATAATACATATTTTAATACACAATAATATTATAAGGTAATGGTGTATAAATTGCACAATGGTATGAACTAATTATGAATCTACAAGTATTTCCCTAGAAGCGTTTTGTACACAAGATAATGAAGAGTTAAATATGTCCGCTAATGATGTATATTTATTACCAACTATGTTGAGCCTTACTGTTGTTGAATGTAAAAGATTGTTATTATAAATGATAGGTACATAAAAGGATCTGTTAGTTCTCAGCTCTCTAACCTGATCTTTAGTTATACATTTCTCTTTCAAATCAATATTGTCAACATGACCATTCATTAATTAATACAAAAAAATATAATCATTTCTTTCCATTGAAGAATTAATATTAGGTATTTTCAAACTAAGACTGATGTCATTATATATGTGATCATCAAACCGCATTGGTTTACCAATTTTATAAGCAACAAATCTAAAGAATAAGTGATTCACAGTTTCAAGTAATCTTATTTGATACTGAAGGTATGGTCTCCATACAACTGAACAGTAGGTTAGTGCCGGATAAATGAATAAATAATAAAGAGATCTAAATGTGTTCAACTTTTTAAAATTTCTAGAAAATCTCTTAATGAAGTTAAGTTTTCTCATCACCAAAATTTTCGCATGATTCAAATGAGGATTAAGTGTAAGCTTAGAATCAATAATCACACCTAGGTCTCTAATCTCTGTTACATTTTTAATAAGTGGACTACAAATTTTATAAAATGAGTTGTCAAGTCTAACCTTTCCAAAGGAAATGCTATTACATTTACTAATATTAAGATAAAGGGCAGATACACACCAATCACACACTGAATCTATATCAACCTGCAGATTGTACCTATCCTGCAAGCTAAATATAGTCTTAAAAATCTTCATGTCATCTGCAAAAAGAATAAACTCTGAGTATTTAATGCACAAACCTATGTCATTAATGAAAATCAAAAATAGAATTGGACCCAGGTGTGACCCTTGACCGACTCCAGAGCTTACATCAATTTGTCTGGAGATATAATTCTTAAGCTTAACTTTCTGTATTCTGCCAGTTAAAGCAGATACAAACCAATCCAGCAAATTACCCTGTATACCATAACCTTCCAATTTCCTAATTAATAATGGTATGTTGACAGTATCGAACGCTTTCCGAAAGTCAGTGTATATAGAGTCAACTGTATTGCCATCAATCACTTGATTTACAATGAAGTCAACATAGGTGCACAAATTTGATGACGTAGACCTCCTTTTAAAGAAACCGTGCTGGTTGGATACTATGTATCTTTCAACATGCAATTTCAACTTACCACACATCCACGAATCAGACAATTTACAAAAAACATCATACTTAGAAATTGGACGGTAATTATTAACGTCGGTTACATCACCAGATTTGTGCAAGGGAGTAATATAACTAAGTTTCCACTGATTAGGGAAAATTCCACTTTTTAAAGAATAATTAAAAATGTCCTTAAGTATTGGGGCTAGTAAACCTACACAATTTTTCACAAACAAGGGGTGAATGTTGTCTGGTCCAGGAGATGACGAGGTGTCGAGTTCTATAATACAGCTGTATATTTCATCTATTCACTATGTGCGCGACTGCAGCGCTACCTAGGAAGCCCAGCAGATTTTCGGTCGAAGTATCGATTTTTGGCCTGAAAAGTCGATACTTCGACCGAAAATCTGCTTCCTAGGTAGCGCTGCAGTCGCGCACATAGCGAATAGTAAAAACAATGTCAGATAAAGCATTGGCACCAAAATTGTTTATAGCAGTAATATCTAATTCACAATTGTTATACACTTCACTGAATTTATCTGCAAATAAGTTCACTATATCTAGTAGATTATTGACAGTGGTATCATTCCAGCGCATTTGTGAAGGTAGGTTTCTAGATTTATCTGGATTGTTCACGTACTTGTAAAAATAAGATGCGTCATCCTTCAATTTTTCTTCAGCATGATTGTCAAAATTAGTTCTATCCCTGGCTGATAGTAATTTACACTTTGAACGAAGGGTTTTAAAGATATTGTAATGATAGTTGGAATTGAGACGCTTATACTAAGTATGATGTTTTTTTTTCTACAATAAAATTTTTTAATTCACTAGAAAACCACACTGGAAACTTTTTATTAGCTATATAAATTTTTGGTACATTTTTCTCTAGTTCTTCAGATATCATACTGGTTAGATTATTAAGTAGGCAGTTTAAATCAATTAATCCTGCAGTAAAGTCAGTTGGCCAATCAAACTTTTTTAAAGCTTCATGAATGATGAGATAGTTAGCTCGTTTGAAGTCACATCATGAAAATTATCACACTCAAAAATAGATTCATCACTTTTGTCAAATAAAATATTTGTTATGTTTGAAAAAGCTAAGTCGAAGGTATTGCCACTGTTGTTTTTAAATGAATTTAGTTGAACAAGCTGATGACTGGAACAAAAACTGGATAAAAGTGAAGCTGCATTTCTAACATCTGGGGATTGGTGTGAACCTCTTGCTATAGACTTATTATTAAATGTGCACCATTTATATCCAGGAACATTAAAATCACCTATAATCAATAATTTATTCATTACAGTAAGGTTAACGTACTCACTTACTGACTGTTGTAGATAAGAAATATATCCTTGATAATACTCATAAGTAGATGATGGTGGAATATAAACTGAACCGATAACAAAAATAGATTTATTTATTATAAACTGCAATAATAGTTGCTCATAAGAGTTATCGATAACAGGCAGTTCAGTACAATTCAAGTATTTTTTTCGCAGCTATAAGAACTACCACCACCACCACTTTTCTGACTAGTGAAAATAGATCTATCGCATCTAAATACATTGTAATCTAACAAATTAAGTTCAATGTCACTAATATCACAATTCAACCAAGTTTCAGTAAGAATAATAATGTGATTGCCACTTAATAAATACACATATGAACTAAATTCTGCAACTCTACCCTTGATACTGTGTATATTTTGATAAAATATATTTAACTTGTTCACAATACTGCATAGCTATGCATCTTTACTCTTGCTTGCAATATATGGTACACCAAGACTGTATTTAATGGTTAAGTTTTTTTCACCTTCTTTTTCTCTTAACTTCAACTCCTCCTTCTTCTGTTTATTACACTCCCTCTGAGCAGGTGTTATATCAAAAGCGACTGACACTGCTTCAGGAAATATCTCTTTTCTATTGTGAATGACCCAGTGAACTGAGTCAGCGCAGTCCAACTTAACTTGCAGGGGGCGTACAACTTCTTTTTTGTATGATTTACCCAATCTAATAATTTCAATAATTTCAATAGAAAAAGGCATTTTTTTTAAACTAATAAAATCTCTAAAATAGTTTTTCACAGTCTCAAGATCAGTCTTTTCAGCCTGCTTGGAGTCACTAAGTTTAAACAAAATAAAGTTTTTCTCTCATCTTTGAATTCTTTGAAAATTTTCACTTCCTTCTTTAAATTGTCAGATTCCAGGTTTGTAACTCCGTCCTCAAGTTTATGTATTCTATCAGTATTGGAGTCCAACTTTTCAAATACTTTAGAAAACTTTGATTCAATCAATAGCCACAGAGGTTTTAAATTATCTTCTAAGCAATCTTCCTGACGGACTGAAGAAGTACTGCTCTTTGTTATATTTTTGGTATTAACAATCTTGGGAGGCATGTTGAAATATTATGTTCAAGTTGAAGGATATTAGTAAGCCTTTAAAGTAAATTTAAACCAAGTAAAAAAGAATATTTACCACTAATCATATGATAGTTAGAAAGCTGCTAATGCGTAGATTAATGTTCACTCTTGTGTTTTTCGATTATTCCAAATTTTCAGAGAGATCTTCAACAAAATAGGGGCCGTCACCGGTGAAACACGAAATAGAACTAATTTTTTTTTGCTCTCAACAATGGAGAAAACTGTACTTATTGTTAAGAACTAAAAATTTATAAAAAATGCCACGCTAAAGCCTAAATCCTTAATTTTAAGGTCCAATGATTGCTTTTTCAAAAATAATAATGAATTTAAGAAAAAAAAATCAAAGACTCGCAAGACCGGTGGGACATGTGCTATAGACTGCTGATAACTTTATCAAAAAAAGTTTAAAATTCGATCTAATTTTATCAATCACTGCTAATACAATCCAGTTTTCCGTTAAATGAGTTGTTTTCAACAAAAAAATTTAATGAACACCATTTTTCAACACTTTTAGTGAAAAGTAGTCAAGTATAAAACTCATTTTATAAGTGAATATTTTTTTTTTTTTTTCGACGAAATTTGGTGAGATTTGTACGATTTTAAAGATTGAATATTTCAGAGAATAACAAAAATTTTCAAATTAATTTGGACTTTAAACATAGTCTTCAGTTGTGTTTTCAAAATGCCCTAGTTGGTTTCATGAAATTTTCAGATCTTAAAAAGAGAGATAACCCGCTTTGCGCCGTAGATTCCCTGTAGCCTAGAATTACCTTAAAGAAACATGAGAAAGACTCTTTTCATCGCCAAGAGTCGCCCAGATGAAAATCCAATGGAATTAGATACACAATCGGTTGATAGAAAAATAGGGTGCGGGACAAAATATCATGGCGACAAAATATCATGGCGACAAAATATCCGCGACAAAATATCCAACGACAAATCATTCAAACGACAAAATAACCGCGACATTTTATCCGAATGACAAAATACCCACGACAAAATATCCTAACGACAAAATAACTGCAGCAAAAAATCAAAAAATATCTACTTATTTACCTATTTAAAATTTTCAATAATTCCCGCTCCTTTTTCTCTCTACTATTTCCAAAATACTCCCACTCCTTTTCATATTTAAAATTTAGTTCGGGGGGAAATAGTTATTATGAAGTTTCTTTTGATTTTGAACAGTGAATTAATACAAACGTGAGAAAAAATTTGATTTTTAATAAAACACTAACGGGTTATTTTTTAAAACAATGCGCACCGTTTGGCCCGAAGGGCCCCCGCAGAGGCGCGCCATAAAATTTCGTTCCAACCAAAATCTAGTTCAAATAAATTTTTTTTTTTTTTTCTCTGTTATAAGGGATGTTTTGTAAGGGTTATTTTGGTTCTTGATGATAATGATATGAA
This sequence comes from Encarsia formosa, assembly GCA_038277355.1. Lineage (NCBI taxonomy): Eukaryota > Metazoa > Arthropoda > Insecta > Hymenoptera > Aphelinidae > Encarsia > Encarsia formosa. The sequence goes on from CM076184.1 coordinate 73,484,050, forward strand.
AATTTTGACATGGATGTTTTGTCGTTGGATGTTTTGTCGCGGTTATTTCGTCGTTGGGTATTTTGTCGTTGGACATTTTGTCGCCGAGTAATCTTAATAAATTTATTACGAATAAGTATACAGGGTGTATAAAAAGTATCGGATCAGCTTAATAACTCGAAAAAAACGCATTTTTATATAGCACATGCATAGGGAAAGTTCCTTGTTTAAAAATTTCTGATAAAATTGGGCTAGGTGCCTTATTAAGGCTCTACGGACCCAAACTTCATTTTTTTAAATGGAAACCCCTATTTTTATGTGCCAGATTTGGAAAGAGCGGAAAATTTTACGATTTTTGGGTATTTTTCAAAAAATTTTTGGATCTTTCAAAGGTTGTGTGGGGCCCGTTTCTCTTTCATCCATTTTAACTCCAAAAAAACGCATTTTTTTGCATAGCCTATGCTTGGGAAAGTTTCTTGTTTGAAAATTTCTGACAAAAAATAGTAGTCGATCGTAAAATTTCCCACAGAAAAATTGGGGTTTCCATTTGAAAACCTGAAGTTTGGGTCCAAAGCGCCCAAATTAAGGCCACGTACCCGTAGAAATGAATCTGAGCGTTGAAGTCGTTAAAGAAATTCAATGAGAAGAAACCGATATTTCTCATAGGATTTTTAAAATATGCATGCAAGAAAAACACGTTTAGTATAATATAAAATGAAAAAAAAAAAAAAAAAAAAATTCCTACTTTCATTGAAGTTTGGAAAAAAAAAGCTACTAATTTTTTAGCTGTTTCTTTTTTTTTTTTTAACTATTAATTGACAGTTGAAAATCAATTTTTTTATTGATTTGACTTATACCATTGAGTAGAACATACCTAAAAACATTTGAATAAAGTATTTATATATTCAATTTTTCATATTTTCAGTTCAGTTTTTGAAAAAAAATATCTTTTCAGGAAGTTAAGGGTTGAAGTATATGCAAGAAAGAAACTATAATTATCGCACGGTAAGACGCACAGTGATCTATAAATAAGCAGGTGGGGCAAAAATAAAATTTTGAGAAAATATTACAAAAAAAAGGACTGTATACATGATCAAAAAAAATGACGACAATATTTTTAACCTGTCATAACTTTAAGTTAACAAAATAAGTTCCGGACTTATTTTTATTTTTTAAGTAAAGTAGCCTTCTGAGCGCGCTTCAAGCGCACATGGGAAATAATAATAGTAACCTAAAAATGCGCTTTTCGAAATTTTTAAAAACTTCACCAATCAGCTCACCAATCAAAATCTTACGCTTACGCAAGATGGCAATAGGTCTCTTTTAAAAAGAGACGATTTTTTATGCTTTAAAGGTGGTTATTTGAATAAATTTTTAAATGAATCCAATATTTTACTTATTTTGTTAATTGAAAACTCAAACTTTCGATTTCAGAAATCAATTTCAAAAGTTTAAAAACTATAATGATATAGGCGTCGATACCTTCTGCTCTAAAATTTTAATCATGATTACTTTGAGGTCACTCTAGAAATTACAAAAACAGTATGCAAATATTATAGTTGATTTTTTAAGGATGTTTGGTACTTTCGTGAAGGAAAAAGAAGGGAGGGGATGGGCAACGCAGCGCCCGACTAGACGATTTTATTTTCAACTCATCAGTGCTCTGACCCTAATGAATGAATCGTTTTGAAAATTTTACACAGCATAATTGAAAGTCTTTAGTTTAATTTAGTATCAATTCTATATTTAAAAAATATTTTGAAAAATTAGAAAAAATTACAAAAACATAACCTAATTTTTAATTTACGAAATTGCGACAAAAGTTTAAAAACGTTAACTTTTTTAATCTCACATTAAAAATTAAGACCTCAAGATATCAAAACATGCAGTAGAAAATAAGTCAGAGCATTTCTTGTTCAGACGCGCATAGAATTTCACCGCTGCGCGGTTGTTTTTCTTTGTTATCTTATTCAAATGGTCGGAAAGGTATTATAAAAAAAATATTAGAATCTTCAAGCTAAAATCTACAAATTCCAATAATTTTTTCAACGATCTCTGCATTTCTGAACGAGTGACACACGGTCAAAGAAAAAAATTGCTTAATTTCCATAATAGTCCGGGTTAAATTATTTTAAAAAATACTTTGATTTTTAAAAAAACTAAATCGAATGAAAAAAAGCAAAAAATTCAATGCTTACTTTGATAATTATCATAAATCAATCCGATCATAATTAACAAAACAGCTGCATTTTTTCGTAAGTTCCAAACATCCTTAAGCCCATAATTTTTATGAAATAAATTTTGGATTTGATTGACAAGGTTTTGAATCACTGGGGGACAATTTTATTCTTTTTTATTTTACACTTAATTATTAAAAAAGGGTGTGATTTATCGGCACGGTAAATTCAATAAATTGCACGGTAAATTTATAGCAAATTCACGGTATTTAAATAAAATGCACGGTTAGACAATGAAATCACGGTAAAAAAAAAAAAAGAATGCATGGTAAGAAAAATAATTTCACGTTAACTAAATTCATTTTAACGGAAAAAAAAATAATAAACATTAAATAAATATCATTTGTGACCGTCAGCGATCGTAATTAAATCGTTGGTAACGATTTAGGATTTGGCGCGAGTCACGTGACTGTCAAACGCATGTCAGAGCGGACCTCTGAGGTTTTGGAGCGGGAATCGGGAAGCCACTCGTAGTTTTCGTGTTCGTGAGTTCGCACGTACATGGAACTTAACTCGTCTCGGTTCGACGGTTTTACCGGACTCCTCGGGAGTGGCGTGCCGTCGAAGAGAGGGTTGGCGACAGAAGGTGCGGGATCGATGGTCATCGCCCGGGAAGCATTCTTCTGTCTAGACGAGTCAACCGGCTTTTGGAAGCCGCGGACGACGGGGAACCAGACGTCCGGCAGACACGCAAAGATCTGGAGATCGATTCAATTGACATTCGCGTCGCGCGTTGTGGTAGAGCCGTAGTGTGAGAGTGTAGTGTTTATTTAAGAAGTTGTCATTTCACGTTATCGCCTGGACCGCTTTCCGACGGCTGCACGGCGACTCGAGTATGGCAGATATTGCGGCTGGTAGGCATCGTAAACTGGCATTTTGTTTAGCCTGACGGCTTGGTATGAGGTGCACCTTAGCGACTCCATAAGTTAATTGTAAATGTGCGAGTGAGTGTGAATGCGTGAGAGTGTCCTTAGTACACTGTTATTGTCATAATCTTTGTTTTTCTCTTGCGCGCGTTAGCTAACGATAGCAGCAGGAATTTGTGTGCGCGCGCGACGATTTAGAGGGCATTGGAGATTCTTTTGTTTACTGGTTTGAACGACACCGAGTCGTAATTCGGAATTTGTATTTTAGGTTTAGATTTGTTACAATAAATTGTTAAATTGTTAATTTAACTTTTATTGACTAAACCTAGTGTTCCTGCGAATCGATCCTGGTTTAATACCCGCACCCACTACCGATAAACGAACTAGCCAACCGCGTCGCGAAGTATAGTAATATTCGCGGACGCGATTTCCTCATTTTATTATTTCAGGTTGACGAGTTGCAGTTCGACGAGTGCTTGGATCAGCACTGAGTACAGGTGATAAGGATTTAGTACGCACCGTGGGTATTTGTATCGGCTCATACAAACCCTTAAGGGGAAGTCAGGCGAGGGTCCAATGGTAGTTAGTTAAAATTAAAAAAAAAAAATTGAGGGGGTAAATTCAAAAAAGGGCTCTGTAGCAGGGTATCGACATTGAAAAGCTACATTTTAAAAAAAACTGCCTCCAAAATTCGTTGAAAATTGGCCGAGAAAAACGCAGAACGGTAATTTGGTATTTTTTTCGTCGGCCGCATCAGCCGTGACAGCAGACGCCACTGCTGCTACAGTGCGTTGCTGTACGTGAGACCGCGCGTACGTAATTCTAACCAACAAATTTCTAATCATGCAATCAAAAAGTAACAAATTTGTTGTAACCCACGTTTTAGTTGTATTTATGTTTTTATAAGTAATTTCAAACAGTTGCAAAGTGAGAGCCAAGAGCTTAGAATCTTCAAAGCTGGTAGGACAAGATTTCAATAATCCTTAGTCAGGTTTGAAATGTATGAACTAAGCCAGCCAATTACATACTTGAGGTGATAAACACTGATTAAGTTTTTTATTGACACAGTCTCTGAGGGTATATTAGAGTCAAGATCTTAGAAACTTCAAAGCAAGTAACAAGTTTTAAACAATTTTTAGTCATTTTAGAAATTCGAAATTTTATAAATAATTTAAAAATATTTTTTTTCTACTTTTTCAATTGATTTATTTATCAAGAATTCTTTTTTAGTTTTAAAATTTTATAACTATTGAATAATTGTTTTACTTCAATACTTATAACCATTGAAAACTTGTCTTACTCGCTTGAAGATTTTAATCTTTTGACTCTTAGCACAGAGACTAAATTAAACAGATCTTGAAAGGTTTATAATTAAATTTATTTTTAAGAACTCCAATCGCACAAAGTTTATTATTGCCATAAAATCTTTAAAATTTACTCGGCTGACAGAAAAGGTATAATATAATTTTTTTTTGTGTAAAGTGAACCATGCCTGTGAACATCATTTGCTCTTGCTGGGAGACCTAAGACTTACTTTATCCTACTTGATAACTGAAAATTGAAAAAGTAGCTGCAGTTAAAACTCTCTTGAACTAATGAAATTTTATCAAATGAATTGACTTCAAACTTTGGAAAAGTTCAGATGTCAATGACCATGGGCATAGTTTGGTTGTCATTATATTACACTTGTCTCCAAAGGTAATTGCATTGATAGTCAGCCAAGTAAATCTTAAAAAAGTTGTAAAAAACTGTGTAACTGTTAGTAGAGCTTAGGGAAATAAACCCAATCACATCTTATTCTAAATTTGTTTAATTTTGTCTCTGTGGTTATATGAAATTCAAGGACTTCAAAGCGAGAGGGACAAGTTGTCAATAATTTTTGGTAGTTTTTGAAATTTGTTGACCCTAAGCCGTTACATTAGAGGTGATAAAGTTTGTCATTAACATAGTCACTGAGGGTATGTTAAACTCAAGACCTTAAAATTTTTAAAGCAAGACAAGTTTTCAATAGCTTTTATATATTTTTGAAAATTTAAATTTTACAAATGATGAAAAAATATTAGTTTTATACTTTTTTTAGTTGATTTATCTTCAAGAATCTTTTATGGTTTTAAAAATGACTTATAACTATTGAAAACTTGTCTTACTCGCTTTGAAGATTCTAAACTTTTGATTCTTGTATATGACTTATAGAGACAAAATTAAACAGATCTTGAAAAAATTCAATCTGGTTCATTTTTATGAGCTACATACAAAGTTTATTATTGTCATAAAATCTTAAGATTTTCTTGGCTGACAATAAAGGTGTACTATGATTTTTTTTATGCAAGGCAACCATGCCTGTGAGCATTGACATTTGCTCTTGCTGGGAGACCTACAACTTACTTTACATTTGAACTATTCCAAAGCGTCAAGTCAATTCATTTGATAAAATCTCATTAGTTCAAGAATGTTCTGATTGCATGAGTAATTGCAGCTACTGTTCCAATTTTTAGTTATCCAGTAGGCTTAAGTAAGTGGTCTCCCAGCAAGAGCAAATGTCAATGTTCACAGGCATGGTTGACTTTACACAAAAACAATCATAGTTCAGCTTTATTGTCAGCCAAGTAAATCTTAAAGAATTTGTAGCAATAATAAACTTTGTGTGAGTGAAGCTTATAAAAATAAACCTGATTACAACTCTTTCAAGATTTGTTTAATTTTATGTTTTTTTTTTTTTTTTTATACAGATATTGATAAAACAACTATTTTATTGAAATATTACGTGTATTTGAAATTTTTATAATTCAAGAGACCTACTTTACATGAAGAAAATTATTGAAATTTTTACGTACTGAAGCAAATCAAGAGTAAATATTGAAGAAATAATTGAAGAAACATGAATTGTTTATAATGCAACTGAAGAGTTTTAGTTAAGAAGAAAATTTTTTCATAAAATTAGTGATTTTGCTGTATGATTCTTTTTTTCAATTGACACATGTTCAGCCTTGTATTGAGTGTAATGAATAAGTAATTTTGAGTTTCAGCTTATTTCATTAATTTGATTTTGCATCACATATATATTTGATTTTGCAAGATAATTGTTTCTACGAATTTGATTTATTGAGGAGAGGTAGCTGAGGAGTAAGCCGTAAGGCAGTCATAAAGTTTTACAAACTTATAGGTTAGACGCGCATAGCCACGCACACACGGACGCTACTCTAGCGTCCGTGCACGCACAGCAACAGCGGCAGACGACGACATGGCTGCCGCGATTGACGAAAAAAAATCTTCAACTGCCGTTCTGCGTTTTACTCAGTGAATTTTTAACCAATTTTCATGATTTTTTTTTTAAATTACAGCTTTTTAATTTCTCTACCCTGCTACACAACCCTTTTTTAAAAATATTTTCTTAATTAAAATCTATTCATCAAAAAAACTCGCCTGACTTCCCCTTAAATCCACCCCTGTTACACATTCGTCACGGAAAAAATTGTTAAGTTGCACGGTATTTTGAGTTTAGTTAGGCAAATACAAAATATATTTTTATTATTACTAATGTGTTAAGGTATAAATTTTACATAATTACAACAGAAGATTATTGGGTTTATTAATAATTGCGTTTGTACCTTCCACTCCATTATTTGTAGAAGGAAGGCCCACCGCAGCTCCTTCATACCAGTTCGGAAGGCGGACTAACTATTCCTCTTCAAAATATTTGATAAAATCATGAACTTGAAAATCTTTATGTTTTTTCCATTTATTTAAAAAAAGTCTGGATGACTTCTTAAATGTTTCTTCATTTGGTGACGACTGGAGATCGTAAATATTTTCCTTCAGTTCTGAATGTAACTTTGACTTGGAAATACTTCGCAGATGCATATCAATGTTTTTTATAAATATATAAACGTAAAAAAACACATGAGACGAACTTCGGGTGGGCCAAATATCTCTGTAAATCCGTTTATGATGGCTTCAGCAGCGTCTGCCATTAAGATTGTTGGTTTCCACTCTGGGACTGCAGTTTTTAGAGCTCGGAATAGAAATGCAAAATCATCTTATATCTCTCCTTTGGTAATTGCGACTGCGTATGGATGAAAAACATAACTCGCATCACTTGTGCCAACCAAGAGAAAAGGGTAACCATGCCAGTTCAGTTTGTAAAGGCGATGGCAGGAACTCGCGGGATGCGGGAAATCCTGCGTCCCGTGTCCCGCGTTTTGCTTTCATACCAAAGACGCAAGACGCGGGACGCAGGATTTCCCGCATCCCGCGAGTTCGTGCCATCGCCTTAAGTTGCGTTAGATTGAACTAATTATTTAGCTTTCCTGGTAAGAGACAACAATCTTCGAGTCGACATTACGATTTTCAAGTCTTGATCTTCAAGATCGAATGATTCAGCAAATGTCATTTCATGTTCATTTTCCGTCCGAAAAAGCGATACAAAATTACTGGAACTGTGATGTTGTAAATATAAACCAGCCAAACATTCTTCTGCTCTGTATTTTCCAGCTGTACATCTGCATTCGACTCATTTACCTAAAGTGCCATAATACGCAAATGTTAGTCTATTGAATGGCTAAAAAAAACTTTTACCTGTTGGTAATATATGGGAAGAGCAGATTTTCCAAGTTTTCCTGCTTGTACAGTATGTTTTGCCTCGGCCACACTAGCGAATTTCTCGTGTTCATTCCATGTGCGGTTTGGGCGTCTTCGTTTTTTTGGTGACTGAATAAGTAACTCTTCGTCAGATGAGCCATCAGAATCATTTTCAAAATAACGTAATTCGTTTGCCATGTTTACAAGAGTAACTAATTTGCAAGTAACACTAACTGACCACTGAAGGTACGAAACCAAGGAGTCGAGTAGGCGGAGTAAATATTAAGGAGCAGCAAATCTGAGTATTGCTGAATGCTGTTGAAGTGCTTCTGACAGGGTATTAGATTATTTTGCAGTGCGTTCAAATATTATTTAGCCGTAAAAACGCTATTTTTACCGTGAATTCAGATATTTTTCGAACGTCGTTTTTTTACTGTGCAAATGCTTTTTTTTTTTACAGTGAAATTGATTTTTTTATAGAGTACTAAAATACCGTGCAAATGCCTTTTTTTACCGTGCATTTTATTACTTCCCATAAAAAAAATAATAATAAAATACTTTCTTATATAAACATCAATCAAAAGTGTCTTTTCGTTTATTTTGCTTATTATTGCTCAGCAATTAAAAAAAAAAAAATATTTCATAGGTATGATATATTTTTTTGTAACTTTAAGTTCTGACAGCTCAGAAAATTTTTTGTCATTTTTTTTTTACCATGTATCAAATCCCATTTTTTTTAGTAATATTTTCTATAATTTTCATTTTTGCTCACAGCTGCTTATATATGGATCTAACTGTGACTTAAATTGCGGGAATTTTAGTTTCTTTCCTGCTTATAATTGAATAGCTCGGTGCAATAATGGGCTTAGCGCTCGGCCAACCGAATCCTAGTCCAGCCGAAGATTGCCGAAGTCGATTTTTGAGTGTTTTTTTAATTTTGACGTACTTAAATTTAAAAAGTATCATTTTATGTAAAATCACATTGCACATATTTTTTACACATAAAGTTATTAGAGTTTTTTTTTAGTTTTTGAGTTAAAAATCATAAGCCTCGTTTTTTTTCTAACCTTAAAAACTAAAAGAATTAGTTTTTAACTCACGATATCTTGGGAACCGGTAAATATTTTCTTACGGGGTTTGAACACAACGATTATTTAACTCTTTCCGCTTCTAATGGTCTATTTTAAAAGTCTTAAAAATAACCTGGGAATTACAAACGATTTTATGAAAAAAAAAACTTTGACGCTTTTAACCACCAACTTCAAATTAAAAAAGTGTGCGAGGAAGTTTCGAGCGGGTAAAACTTGACACAACCATATTATTCCGCAATTATCAAGGAAGTTTTTTGGAAAGTTTCAGATCAAAATAAGCATTAGAACAGAAACAACAACGGTTTTTAGATAACCACACACTCGTAAGACGCCGCTGGCCATGAAACACGTGTGATAATCGATGCAGTAGCTCGCGTCTTCTGCTGCATTTTTGCTGAATTGTTTACTGAAAATGGTGCGGCTGCACACTCGGCGGCGTCTTACGAGTGTTTAGTTATCTAAAAACCGTTGTTGTTTCTTTTCTAATGCTTATTTTGATCTGAAATTTTCCAAAAAACTTCCTTGATAATTGCGGAACAATATGGTTGTGTAAAGTTTTACTAGCTCGAAACTTCCTCGCACACTTTTTCAATTCGAAGTTGGTGATTAAAAGCGTCAAAGTTTTTTTTTTCATAAAATCGTGTGTTATTCCCAGGTTATTTTTAAGACTTTTAAAATAGACCATTAGAAGCGGAAAGAGTTAAATAATCGTTGTGTTCAAACCCCGTAAGAAAATATTTACCCATTCCCAAGATATCATGAGTTAAAAACCAATACTTATAGTTTTTAAGGTTAGAAAAAAACGAGGTTTATGATTTTTAACTCAAAAACTAAAAAAAATCCCTAATGACTTTATATGTAAAAAATATGCGCAATGTAATTTTACATTAAATGATATTTTTTAAATTTAAGTTCGTCAAAATTAAAAAAACACTCAAAAATCGACTTCGGCAATCTTCGGCTGGACTAGGATTCGGCTGGCCAAGCGCTAAGCCCATTATTGCACCGAGCTATTCAATTAAAATATACATTTTTTATCGAATTCAGCAAAAATTGAATGTTGATTTTACTTTAAATAAATATAAACTTAATGATAATGAACCAAAAACCTTTAGTAATCAAGAATTTTTCTCAAATTTTTTCATTCAAGCTAAGCAACAATTCTTATTTTTTAAAAACTAAAAATTTGTATCAGTTGATTTTGAGGATAATTATCTGATTAGTAATGAAAAAATAGCAAAAAAATATATGCTTCTAAGCAAAAATGTTCGAATTCTTTCTTTTTAAAGTGCGCAAGACAGGTTTGACGTGAAGTTAGTCAACTTCTGAGCGATTAGAATAGGTTCAGCGAGAAGTTAGCCAACCGCCTGTCCATAAGAATAATTATTTCCAACACTAGTACAAAATATTGTTAAAATAATGGAAAGAAAAGAATTTTATAAAGCAAATTATGATTTAATAATAAGTCTTTATATTATTTTGATTGGTCTACTATTATAAATGAAAATAATATTGAATCAACATTGGATGAATTCTATGAAGTAATAACGAATGAAATTTCTATAGTAATGTGACTGAAACAAGAGTGTGATTTGAACTCTACTTACCCCACATAGTACTCTAAAGATTTAATAAATTTTATTATTAACAAAAAAAAGTTGCATGAAATTTGGCTTAAATTTGGACTACATGAGAATCATATTGAATTAAAAAAGCTAAAACTGTAAACTGCATACATTATTCTAATTTGATCACACGGAGGGCATAGTTTGGTAGATGCTACCAAACAGTTTAACAGCGAGTGTCAAATTGAGATTAAAAGGAATGTTTGGTAGCTAACGCTAAACAAGTTTAGCAGCTGTTTGAGGGAAAAAACACTTTAACAGATTTATATAGGTTAGAAACTAATACTATGTGATCAACTAGTAGGTTAAAACATCTTTTCTTTCTACTTTTATTATTGGTTTACACACAAAATCTTTAGCTGCGGCCACTACACTAATCTAGGTTTGGCAGTGGCTGCTAAACCTGTTTGGCACTGGCTACCAAACACGACTCTTAAACTCTGTTTAGCACTTACAAGTAAACTGTTTGGTAAAATCGACCAAACTATGCTCTCCGTGCAGATACAAATATTTGGATAATGTAGACTTCTACAAAGAAAGATAATAAGTATTTTTTGAATTGTAGATAACATAAACTCATCAGATCCTAAAACTTGTCCCAATTTATTTGATAAATAATTTCACTCATGTTATAATGATAATGATATAATTATAATCTAGAAAAGGATAATTCAGTGGATTATTATGATACATAGAAATTATATTTTTAATATAGTAGAAAATATTTTTTTTTAAAAGATAGGTCATGAGTGAAGCATTATAAAATTATTTTCTAAAGAATAATAAAAGAATTTGAAGATCGTTAACAAACTCAAATACTCAAAAAAATCAAATACCAAGTACGGGACGATCAACAATTATGTAACACTTTTTGTAAAATTTTTGCCCTCCCTCCCCCCACATAGCATATTTTGATGAATTTTGTAGTATTTTTTGAAAAATCCTCCCACCCTCAGAGTGTAATGTAATTTTTTAACGTCCCCTTAGACTGTAAGACCAATGTATAAAATATGTTATCATCATTAGTTGTTGGACAGTCAATATAAAGATTTATTTAATTTATCAAAGTCATTATATTTACATTTTAATTGATCCCTAAAGAATGGTGCTATGTCAAATAGATGGAATCTTTCATATCTCATGTCCCGCTTACAATGGTTAAACCAATAGTCGGTTTAACCACTTCTTAATGTGTAAATTATGATATCCCTTCCAACTATGTATATTGCACTTAATTTAAAGATCATCTTAGAAAACTACATGTTTACTTTGAAATTGCAAAAGCCAGGTTATTACAATAATATTGAAGTGATATATCACAATTAATGCTGGATGAGTTTAGGCTAAAATATTGATATTTAATGATGATATTAAAATTTTTTGTAGAATTAATTTGTTTAGTAACTATTCTCAACTTCAAATGGATTTAAATAAAATTTATATGTAGTCAATAAAAAAAAATAGATTGAATCTGAATCTGAATAAATGTCAGATTATTAGTTCAAGTTGCTCTATCCTAAAGCCCAATCGGTCTTTGACGGCGAGTAGGTTTTTTTAACCTACTACCGTGAAAGCCTGCAGGGCTTTATATACATTGAATTTCGATTTTAGGTTAGGACGATCACGAGAAAAACAATATTAGGATGATTATTTTTTAAAACCATATAGCCTACGCATAGCCAGTGATTCTCTGAGTAATTTAAAAAAAAAATCATCACGAAATATGGTCGCATTATAAAGTTATCAACGTTTCAATTTTTCAACTCCCCAAATTCTCTTCGCTCAAGATTCAGGCGATTTCCGATTTCAGTGTCGAGCATCCGGTCTCTCTGCAGCATGCTGCCTTGCAAGACGCTGCAGCCGAAACCGGATGTTACGGACTCTCTGTCTCACTCTTGCAGCCTGCTGCTGGCCTGCTGCAGCAAGCTGCGAGAAGCCTGCGCAGGCGAGGTGCGCGGACGCAAGAGGCCCAGCCTGGGCCGCCCGCCGCCCAGGGCATGACAACAGCTGATCAGCTCAAGCTGCTGCAGAAGACAGCGCTCATTATTGTATGATTTAAAAAGGGTTTTGGGGGTTTAGAGCTTGGGGGACAGCTGATCAGATTATTCATTGAACTCTACGCCCAGTGTCTTGGGGGCTTAGAGCTTGGGGGATAATTAACCAGTCTATTTATTGAACTCAACGTTTTTTTTGTTTTTTTTTTTTTAGACGTCAGTTTTATTGGTGGCGGAGGGGGGGGGGTAGACCTTAGGACACCTCCTAGCTGAAAGGAGTTGTTGCGCCCCTGGTATTAAATCATTAAATTATAACTTAAAAAATGATGTTTTTGAAAAACTAATAGTATACAGATTTACAATTTGAAATCGTAAAAAAACCACGTGACTTTAGGGGGAGGGGGGGTCGAAAATTTGATACAAATACTACGTTGATCTTCATGGGAGGGAGGGCCCTTCAAAATCTTCGAAAAAATGACCACGTGGTTTATGAACGTTCCCTAAGCTGTGAGTTAAAATTATGAAATATTCTGTTGCAGCTTTGAAAGTTTATTGGCCCTCATTAAAATTGAAGTTTTTTCTGAATGTGTGTGAGTGAATGATTTTTCTCTTGATGTGAAGTGTATGAATATTTTGTATAAACAGTTTTAAGTTGAATGCACTTATTTACTATCAAAGCAAATCTTTTAAATTATTAATGTCAATAAACCAATATGGGAAGTTAGTTTAGCAGCCAAAAGTAAAATTTAACTTGATTGTCAGAAAGGTTCATATTGGAAGTGTGTTTGTGATAATAAAATTTATCAATGCAAGTGTAGCGATTCAGAGTAAACATTTCAATGATGATTCTTCAGAACTACTTCACTTTCTTTGGGGTTGTCAAAGAGGTTTCCATATGCTGACTCTCAACTAATACACTCATAAAGATTAAATTTTTTTAATTACCTTTTGAAGAATTTAACTGAAATAAACTTTTTCAGTTTAATAGTAATTTAAAAATGTTGCAGTGGTTCATGCTTTTTTATCAAGTTAGCTGTTCTAATTCATCCAACGTACAGCAAGTTTAAGTTCAGGAGATGTCAATAACCGTGATCAGTTAAAGTTAAATATACATATATTTATATATACATCATTTAAATCATCATTGGAATTTAGATTCTGAGTCAATACGCTAGCAATGATAAGTTTTATTCTTCTCAGTTTATTTTCCAAGATGAATGTCTGACTATTCAGTTTAATTTATATGTATATAATATAGATGCTAGCTCCCTGTGATTGGTCATTGACATTTGCTGCATTTAAATGAGATGGTAATTAATGTCTCATGGGGTTATTGGAATTGTTAGACAAGTACACACATGTTGCAAAAATTGTTAATATAACAAATTTTATCACCAAAAAATTTTATCGGTTCAGACCCTGCGAATTGAAAATAATTAAATAAATACTTTAATTTGTTGTTTGCATAAAAATGCCCAAGGTATTGACTGCATAACCCTGTACAAGTCAATATCTAAAGATAAAGATAAAATTATAAAAAAAATAGATGACACAAAATTATTTATAACTTTTTCATAAAACTGAGTGAATTTACTTTTTTAGTTGATAATAAATGTAGTGGTGTGGTACCAACTTTTGATGTTATTTGAATTAAATGCAAAAGTGATCAATGTCTCATGGGGTTATTCAAATTGTCAGACAAGTAAATACATTTAAATCATCACTGAAATTCATAAATTCTGAGTCAATACACTAACACGGATAAGGTTTATTGTTCTCAGTTTATTTTCCAAGATGAATTTGTCTGACTATCAAGTTTAATTTTAGTTTCATCCGCTATATACCAACTCTCTGTACTTGGTCATTGATATTAGCTGCATTTAAATGTGATGTTGATCAATATCTTATGGGGTTATTCAAATTATCAGACATGTTGCAAAAATTGTTAATATAATAAATTTTATCACCAAAAATTTTATCGGTACAGTATCTGTTATAACTACAGATTGCAATATTTTTGTGAAACCTTCAAATTGTGTGGGATTTAAGTCAGTTTAGTCATAGTGATGTATTTAAGTTTTTTTTTTTTTTTTTTTTTTTTTTTTTTTTTTTTTTTTTTTTTTTTACAAATAGATAAAATTTTGAATAAAACTATTACGCTTCAAGCCTGAAAAGTTAAGATTTAGAGTAAGTAAAATGATGAAAAAAATATAAAACAATCTAGTAAGATCAGAGATTTGAAAAAATATTTTTGACTGCGTGATAAAAAAAAAAAAAACATCTCAAAAAATTCATTTAAGCATAGTTTGGTTCTTACGCCAAAACTCCTTTTGCAGAGCAATAACAACACATAACTAAGAAAAAAAATCTTTTCAATTTATTTTACCCTCAGTTTAATTGAGAACTGAAAAATAAAAAATTAAATAATCAAAATAAACTCAAGTTAATAATTATTAAATAGTTTGAAAAATAAAAAATTAATAATTATTAAAATATCATTTTTTTTTTTTTTTTTAAAGCTTGGAGATAAGGTAAAGTACCCAATAGTGAAACAGCGAAAAATACCCCAAAAGTGAAACGGTTTTCTAAAACAATAATAATTCAATTAAAAACAATTCTAGACAGCACAAAAAAAATCATATGCAATCTTGAATAGTGTAGCTTCAAGACCTATTAATTTTTTTTAAGAGTCATTCGTTTATATGTTTGTCAAAAATCAAACAAAATTGAGTTTTTTTAACTCTATGACGGGGTTGATTTCATTCCGAAATCTCACCAAACTCACGTTTGAGAATAAGACTTTCAATCATCATTATTTATTATTAATTAAACTGCTACCATTTCAAGACTATTCAAAGTGATAGATACAGTTCTTGAGTTGATATTACCACCAAAATTTTACTTCAAAAGTCATAAAATTTATTTGTATTCGTTATTTATGAGGGGTCCAATTGTGAAACAAAATAGACCAAAAGTGAAATATTTTGAATATTTTTTATCTCACTTCTGGGTCCGCAAAAAGTCAAAAAATCTCTACTCGGTCCAGAAGTGAAACACTTTTTAATTAGTTATTTTTCAGTCAAAACTATCTTAAATTAAAAAAAAAAAATTTTTATCCTACATTTTCAATACTGAGCTACTGATTTTTCAAAAATTTCGTGAACTTGTGTGAAAAACGGTGCCTAGAAACAGTGTCAGACTAACCTAACCTTTAATAGTATATTATTCACCGGGAATAAAGTGTGCCGGGGAGGCCCGCTGCGGTTGCAGCCCGAGCCGAAGGCGAGGGCTGCAATTAGCGGGCCTCCCCGGCACATTATTAATTCCGAGTGATATATACACTTTTTTAATCTCGTATCGCAAGATTTAACTTGATTTCCTCCGATCAAAGCCAAAAAAACGGCGAGGTTGCTCCCTGCGCATAGCGACCAGTGCGCATCTCACAGCAGATCAGTGTGTGTCTCCCCGAGCCGCAGGCGAGGGGAGACAGCTGATCTGCTATGCGCGCTGGTCGATTGCGCAGGGAGCCCCCGCCGTTCTTTTGGCTCTCATCGGAGGGACTCAAGTTATTACTTGCGATGCACGAGGTTAAAAAGTTGTTTATTTCTTTCTCTTGCCAAGTACATGAAAATTTTGTACTCAATCATGATCAACATACTTATTCATTTTAAAAACAGCAATTAAGTAGTAATTTAATATCAATGTTTTTTTCAACTTGAAGTGCAGTTTTTAGTATTAATTATATTACTTATATATATATATATATTTCTGACTATAAATTTTATATTACCTTAAAAATTTAATTTTTTTTACTTTAAAAAATTTATACATAAATATTTTCTAAATTTATAAATAAGTGAATTAATTATTTAACTTCAATATACTTTATTATATTTAGCCCTGAATGTATTACATTTCAGCTTGATGATTTGTGTACGCACCCTAGTTTCACTTTTGAGTACAGTTTGTATTTTTTCACGCATTTTGTACGTTTCACTTTTGGGGTACTTTTCCAAACGTTGTTTCACTATTGGTCCAAATCAAGGTGTTTTTAATTGTTTTTTTATAATTTTTTGGCGCAACTAATCCATATAATATTTATAAAAATAAAAAGCTGACATCGTCTGGTTTACGAGGATATTTTTCTTTTTGGGTAAATGTTTACAGTTTTTTTGTAAAACTCTAATTACTCCCGATTTCTCCTCGAGCGTTTCACTATTGGGTACTTTACCTTAAATAAAATTAAAAAAAAAAAAAAAAAAAATTTTTAAATGTAAAATACCAACGGCGAGTTGAGTTTTTACTGTATAGTTGCTATAACAGAATTATCAAAATAAAAAATTTTTTTTATACTTTATGTTTAAAAATCAGTAAAAAAGTATACAAGAAAATTAATTCATTTTAATTGTCCTTCAATATCGATAA
The DNA here is from genome assembly GCA_038277355.1 of Encarsia formosa. Taxonomy (NCBI): domain Eukaryota; kingdom Metazoa; phylum Arthropoda; class Insecta; order Hymenoptera; family Aphelinidae; genus Encarsia; species Encarsia formosa. The sequence goes on from CM076184.1 coordinate 73,500,845, forward strand.
AATCATTCATCTCAACGGAGTCATAAGTTGTTTGCTCTAGTCAGGAATCCATTGGTAAATTTTACCAATTTTATTTAGTTTCACCTTATATCCAAGCGAAAGAAATGAAATCTTTAAAAAGGTAAGAATTTACGGCGAGTGGTTTTTTTGGACAGAACTAAAACAAAAGTATATATGTTGTTACTTCCAGATCTATGTTAATATTAATCAATTTATCCCGAAAGATACGAACAGATGAATAAAATATAAAAAAATAAAAAAACCATCTTTCAGTAGAGTTACAGTGAATTCTGTTTATTTATTTTTTAACTTTTATTTTATAAATTAATTCGAGTATCTACTCTGATTTTGATATTATGTTTTCGGGGGTACGAACAGATAAATGAAATGAAATCTAAAATAATTTTCCGGACGAGTTTTTAATAAATTTTTTTCAGTTTTATTTCATTAAGAATTTTTACTCAAATTATTTAAAATTCCTATTCTGATTCTGCTGATATTTTTTTGGAATATGAACAGATGAAAGGGATGAAATCAAAGAATCATCTTCCGGACGAGTTTTAAGTAAATTTTTCTTTACTTTTTACGCATCTTATTTTTTTTCATTTTTTTTTTTTTTTTTTTTAAACTTGAATTTAATTATTTTTTGGTAAAAGTTTACTATCAATTTATTCAATTTAGGTGTCGTTCAATATCGATACAATAATTCGGACTCGACGGAGCCGCAGATTAACGATTAACAGTCGACCAAAGATATTCATGCACCACCTAAAAGCAGAAGCTGTATTAAACTAAAAATAAAAAGACTTAGAAATCTAAGAACTTTTTTTTTTTTTAATTGTTCCTTTGAAAAGTAATATTATTCTAATCAATAAATCTGCAGCTCCGTCGAGTCCGAATTATTTTATCAATATTGAACGACACCTAAATTGAATGAATTTATAGTAAACTTTTACCAAAAAATAATTAAATTCAAGTTTTTTGAAAAAAAAAAAAAAATGAGAAAAAATAAGATGCGTAAAAAGTAAAGAAAAATTTACTTAAAACTTTTATGAAACTTTAGATACTATATGTAGAAAATATGTGCCTAGGAAGAGGAAAGTAAACACTTCATATCCAACATGGTATTCTAAAAAACTTATTGGATTAATTATTAGTAAAAAGAAGAGTCACAAGATTATGCTTCAATCGGGTTGTTTAGATGATGAAAAAACTTTGAAAAAAATTTAGAGCACAGTGCATCCGTCAATCTAGGATTGATAAAGAAAAACATAGAGATAATATTGAAAGAAGATCTTCTAAGAATGTTAAACATTTTTGGAATCACATAAATAGTTTAAGCAAATCTAATGAAATACCAAATGACATGTTTCTTCAAAGTGATAATGCATCTGTTCCTGCCGATATTAGTAATCTCTTTGCAAAGCATTTTAAATCAGTCTATACGGAGTGTAACGACAGCAGTTTTCAAAATATAAACTTGGTTAATTCAACTAGTGATCCGGCTAAATCTATTTTAATCGATAATGAAGATATAATCTCAGCACTTAAAAACCTGAATGATAGCTGCACCATTACGTCGGACAACCTGCCGACTAACTTTCTAAAGGGATGTAATACTTCGTTGGTTGAACCTTTAAAAATATTATTTAACTAAGCTCTTTGATGCAATTATGGCTGATAAATTGAATACATTACTTGGTCATCACATAACATCGAAACAACATGGATTCATGAAAGGGAAATCTACTTTGACGAATTTGCTAGTGTACAGTGATTACATTTTTAGTAATATCTCGAAAGGATCTCAAGTAGATTCTATTTATCTAGACTTCAGTAAGGCCTTCGATAGTGTTGATAAGAATATTTTATTGAATAAACTACATCTTTTAGGTACACCTGATAACCTTCTATTATGGCTATCTTCTTATCTTACTGGAAGAACTCAGCAAGTTAAAGTGAAAGGTCATTTGTCTGATCCTATTGAGGTCACTTCTGGTGTCCCTCAAGGGTCCCATTTGGGGCCATTTTTATTTCTTTTGTTTATAAATGACCTAGTGCATGTTTTGAGATATGCTAATTTAGTGATATTTGCTGATGATGTGAAGTTATTTTATTGTATTAACTCTTTTGATGACTACAATAAATTACAAAGTGACCTGAACTCTATTTACACTTGGTCTAATACCAACAAACTTAAATTGAATCTATTTAAATGTAAATGCATCTCTTTTTGTAAGACTAAACTTAAATTTAACAGTAATTACTATCTAAACGATATTTTGCTAGAAAATGTTGATTCTATTGTTGATCTTGGAGTTATTTTTGATTCTAAATTGAAATTTGATTTGCAACTTGAATCAGTAGTTTCTAAAGCCATGAAAATGTTGAACTTTATTATTAGATCTACTACGCAGTTCAAAAAGCCTGAAACATTTTTGTATCTTTATAGAACTGTAGTTTTGCCCCACCTGCTCTATTGTTCTCAAATTTGGTCTCCCTGCTACGAAAGCAATATTAATAAGCTTGAGAAAGTGAATCATAAATTTCTTCGTTACTTGTCTTTCAAAGCAGGGACTCCTATGAATTTTTTTAACCATGATTATAGTCTTATTGCGAAGAGATTTGATGTTTGTTCTATCAAATCCCAGCATTTATATAATGATTTATTTCTCACTTTTAAGATCTTGAGAGGTTTTGTTAATATTGATGCTATTAATGACCTATTTGTGTATTGCTCTGTGTATGTTGATATCAGAAATCTAAGATCCTTAGTGGAAAGAAAATCATCTACAGATTTTGAATTTTTTGCTGTGATAAATAGAATGAGAAGAGAGTGGAATACTTCACCGATTGAATTGAGAAATTGTGAAAATATAAGTCAATATAAAATGAATTGTAAATCCTTCGTTTATAGATATACTTAACCATCAAATTGTAGACGACTCGAATTTAAATTAACTTATTATATTATACTTTATATTTCTGTTAAATTACCATACTCTATTTTTGTTAAGTTATGTTTGTAAAAGGATACCTAGTGTCCGTTGATGATAATAAATAAATAAAAAAAAAAAAAAAAAAAAAACTCGTCCGGAATTAACTGTACTATATAATATTATAAAGTTGGAAATTATTACTTGGAAAGAGTTTATGATATGATTTAGATAATACACCTAAACTTAAATTTCATCTTCAGTTAAAAAATGTGTTGTCAAAATCTAATTAAACACTAGGTTTTATCAAAAAATCCACTTCAAAATTTAGATATTTGAGTATAATTTTAAATCCTAACAAAAAATGCTCCTGTCAATTTCAAACTATTGTATACAAATATGGACTCCTTATCAAAATCTTCCAAAAAAGTTTTTTATGATTGCCAGAATATGTTGCATGAATGGAAGATTTGAACAATGTTTTGGATCATGTAATAACAAAATTTGCAAATTATCAGATCAAAAAATTTAAACTATTAGTTGAAAATAATTTTGGGTAAAATTCTGATTTTTTTTTTTTTTTTACTGGTCAACCACAATTCTTTGCCTGATGAAACCATGGATTTCAATAATTAAAAATTATTTTAAATCAATTTATTTGAAAAGTGTCGTCATATTCTACTGATGGTCTATCATATAAAAATTTGTCAGAAGTTATTTAATTTATTTAAACTATTGTATAAATATATCCTGTATATTTTATAATATACTATTATAAAACTTTGTAGATAATAAATAAAAAACAAGTTTCTTTTATCAAAAGAAATTTTCTGTGTAATCATTAAAAAAAAAAATAAAAGAAATGTATATCTTTAAAAAAAGATATACATTTTAGTATATATAGTTTAAGTAATTAAAAGAAAAAATCTCATAATAATGACAGATCATATTTAGGGTCTAAAGAGTAAACAATTTTAAGTTTTGAAAGATATAAACTAAATAACAAAACTAAGTTATACTTTTTACAGTAAAAAATGTACTTACATTAGAATTTTTCAAACTTATTGACTTAAAAATTAAAAATAGAAAACATCCTAACTCCAAAAAATTAATTTGAACTCATTTTGATTGTTTATTTGCCAGGACAGCTGACAGCTTTCACTTTCGTTATAAGTTTATTTTTAAAAATTTCAAGGTTTAAAAATATTTTTTATTATTATATTGAGTCATACATAAAAATTGAAAAAATAAAAAATTTAAGTGGAAGAACTATTTTGTTAAAAATAATTTTGTAGCATCATTTGATCATATTTATTTTAAGAAATTTCTAGTTCTTAGCCGAAAAAAATAGTAAACTGCCATTTTGTTTGGAATAGCTGTGTGTCATCAACCTACCTTAAATTCAATCGTTACGAACTCATCACCTAAAGGCATGTACAGAAGTAGTATATGACTCGCTTAGGGTGCAGCTACACTAGACGCGTATGGTGCGTGTGTAATGTGTATGCTGCGTGCAAAACAATATGATACCATATGTGTGGAGTTGAAACGTAAGGAAAAAAAAATTCAGTCGCGATCGAGCACTTGAACTAGTAGGACGTGTTTGTAAACATAGTCTCGTGCCTTTACACAGGTCAAATTTAAAAATGAATGTTGGATTCATAATCAGCAGCCACGAAAACTTCCGAGTACCAAATTTCTTATTGATTAGAGACGTCTAAGTCACTTTTTTTTTTTAAAAGAAAGTCGACGATAACGAAAATAAACTTATTAATATAATAAGGCTTTTTAATAAGCAGACGATTGATAAAAAATTGCTTTTTTGTTGGTTTCATCGATGAAATGCTTACCAAATTTGTTTTTTAATTAAAAATTGAAAAACATCAGAGTACAAAAAACTTGTTTAAAAAAAATTTGAAAAGTTTAAAAGATTTAATAATGCGTACGCCTTGGAGATGATTTCCCCAGGAAGTTTCGACTCCAGAGGCATCAGGGCGGACACCTGCTACCCCTGGTGATACGTACGTCTTAGAGAGGATTTCCCCAGGAAGTTTCGACTCCGGATGTGTCTGGGCGGACACCTGGTGCTCCTGGTGATTCGTACGCTTTGGAGATGATTTCCCCAGGAATTTTTGACTCCAGATGGGTCAGGGCGGACACCTGGTGCTCATGGTAATACGTACGCCTTAGAGGGAATTTTCCCAGAAAGTTTTGACTCCGGAGCAGAGCCGGCTTTAGGGTCAATGACGCCCCTGGGCAAAATGATTTTTAATGCCACAAATAAAAATAAAGTTTGCAGTTTTTTGGTAGTTGACCAACAAAACCCTGGAGGCCTGTGTTCAACGAAAAAACTGATCAGCTATATCCCAAGCTCTAAACGCCTAAAACCCTGGGCGCCTGAGTTCAACGAAAAAACTGATTGGCTACCCCCCAAGCTCTAAGCTCCCAAAACCCTGGGCGTCTGAGTTCAACAAAATACTGATTGGCTATCACCCAAGCTCTAAGCCCCCAAAACCCTGGGTGCCCAAGTTCAAGAAAAAAAAACTGATTGGCTACCCCCCAAGCTCTAAGCCCCCAAAACCCTGACCACCCGAGTTCAACAACAAAACTGATTGGCTACCCCCGAAGCTCTAAGCCCCCAAAACTCTGGGCGCCCAAGTTCAAAGAAATACTGATTGGCTACCCCCAAGCTCTGGGCTCCCAAAACCCTGGTTACAGAGTGGAATTATTTTACAAGTTAAGCGAACTCAATATTTGTATATCAAATCAATAAAAAAGTTTTTTTTTTTTCATTCCACAAGAAAGTTATGGTAAACTTTTATTTACACTACTTAAAAAAAATACAAAATAACAAAACAATAATATAAATATTTTAATGTGTTTTGTGATACTTGATGTAGATCCATAATAATAACTTATTAATAAAAAACAAAACAACGTTTAAAAAATTAAATCTGAATATCTTTTTGTCTTTTAGAACAGATAAAAAACTGAGTTCATTTGTTAAAAACAATAAAAACCTTAATAGAATAAATAAATTTGATTCAAAATCTGGTGTTTATAAATTAAATTGTGGTAGTTGTAATAAAGTTTACGTAGGACAAACGGGGCGTAAATTTGAAAAGAGAATTAGAGAACATTTGTATGAATTTAATATTAGGGGAGACAATTCGAATTACGCGAAACACCTTAATGAGGAAAGCCATGTTTTTGATGGTGAATATGAAGTATTGCATCTTTGCCAGAAAGGAAGCTTACTTAATGCTTTAGAGTCTCTTGAAATTAATAGATTAAAAAACTCAGGATGTTTATTAAATAATCAGCTAGATCTAAATAACTCACCTTTACTTAATCTGTTTTGATTACAAGTTCTTATGTTTACAATATTAGAAGTATTATTGGAAGAATGATCTTACCACACCCACAAAATTGTACTATATAAACGTTTGTAAACCTACATTTAAGATACAGTTTGTATTTAATCTGATGAAGACGCTAAGACGTCGAAACAGCTGTCATATGAATAAAGTTTGTGTAGTTCACAAAAACTAAACGTTTGTTTTGTTTTTTATTAATAAGTTACAATAATATAAATTAAAAAAAATTAATAAACAATCAAGAAACGAAAATTATTACACTTTTTTCGAAATGTGTCTTATTCGTTAAAACATTCAATTTATAGTTAAAAAAAAATTGTTGATGACGTTGCAAAAAAAGAGTTAAACAGTGAGTAAAAAACTTATAGCGTTTTCCTTGTCAACCACGCCATTTAGGAGTTTAAAATCTCAGACTTACAATTTCATGATGTATTTGCAACAGTGCAGCGTCATTAGGTATACTTACAGAATTATTTATTTCATGCTTAGGTTAACTAAAATGCACACATGTTTTTGGAATAATTCAACTCAGGCTCCCAAGGTTTTTGGAGTTAAAACCATAGGAGATAAATGATAGTTAATCAGTTTTTTTGTTCAACTCGGGCGCCCAGGATTTCGGGGGCTTAGAGCTTGGGGATAGCCAATCAGTATTTTGTTGAACTCGGGCGCCCAGGGTTTTGGGGGCTTGGAGATTGGATGGGGGGGGGGCTGGGGTGGCTAATCAGTATTTTGTTGAACTCGGGCGCCCAGGGTTTTTGGGGAAAAACTGCAAACTTTATTTTTAAGAATCAACAGGTGCTCGCCCTGATCCCTCCGGAGTCAAAACTTTGTGGGGAAATCATCTCCGAGGCGTACGTATCACCAAAGGCACCAGGTGTCCGCCCTGATCCCCCCGGAGTCGAAATTTCCTGGGGAAATCATCTCCAAGGCGTAAGTATCAGCAGGTGCACCAGGTGTCTGTCTTGACACCTCCGGCGTAAAAGCTTCCGGGGGAAATCATCTCCGAAGCATACGTATCACAAGGGGCACCAGGTGTCCGCCCTGATCGCTCCGGAGTCGAAACTTCCTGAAGAAATCATCTCCAAGGCGTACGTATCAGCAGGTGCACCAGGTGTCTGTCTTGACACCTCCAGCGTAAAAGCTTCCGGGGAAAATCATATCTAGGTAGTGTTTTTTTAATTAAATTTTTTTTACCTTGCTAAGCCTCTATGCTCACACTATACATATATATGTTATCTCCATTGGAATGAACATCTAATGGAGATCTCCACTCCACTGAACATGGTAACATGGTTGTAAACTCGAGTCGAGAATCCAATATCGAGTAACTCGAGTCGAGTCGAGTCAAGTCTAGTCAACGCACAGCAGTTTATGCTTGTAACCTGCATACGCACAAGAAGTTTTTATAACAGAAGGGTGAAAAAATATTTCGGAGGAAGTTTGGACTCCGGGCGGCACCTGGTGCACCTGGTGATACTTACGCCTTGGAGATGATTCCCCTAGGAAGTTTGGACTCCGGAGGGGCCAGGGTGGACACATGGTGCACCTGGTGATACTTACGCCTTGAAGACGATTTCCCTAAGGAGTGTGGACTCCGGAGGGGCCAGGGTGGACACTCGGTGCACCTAGTCCATTTACGCCTTGGAGATGATTCCCCCAGGAAGTTTGGACTTCAGAGGAGTCAGGGCGGACACCTGGTGCACCTGGTGATACTTACGCCTTGGAGATGATTTCCCCAGGAAGTCTGAACTCCGGAGGAGCCAAAGTGGACACTCGGTGCACCTGGTATACTTACGCCTTGGAGATGATTCCACCAGGAAGTTTGGATTTCGGAGGAGTCAGGGCGGACACATGGTGCACCTGGTGATACTTACGCCTTGGAGACGATTTCCCCATGGAGTTTGGACTCCGGAGGGGCCAGGGTGGACACTCGGTGCACCTAGTAATACTTGCGCCTTGAAGATGATTCCCCCAGGAAGTTTGGATTTTGGAGGAGTCAGGGTGGACACATGGTGCACCTGGTGATACTTACGCCGAGGAGACGATTTCCCCAATGAGTTTGGACTCCGGAGAGGCCAGGGTGGACACTCGGTGAACCTAGTCATACTTACGCCTTGGAGATGATTGCCCCAGGAAGTCTGGACTTCGGAGAAGTCAGGGCGGACACCTGGTTCACCTGGTGATACTTACGCCTTGGAGACGATTTCCCCAAGGAGTTTGGACTCCGGAGGGGCCAGGGCGGACACTCGGTGCAACAAGTGATACTTACGCCTCGGAGATGATTCCCCCAGGAAGTTTGGACTTCGGAGGAGTCGGGGTGGACACTCGGTGCACCTAGTCATACTTACGCCTTGGAGATGATTCCCCCAGGAAGTTTGGATTTCGGAGGAGGCAGGGCGGTCACATGGTGCCCCAGGTGATACTTACGCCTTGGAGATGATTTCCCCAGGAAGTTTGGACTTCGGAGGAGTCAGGGCGGACACATGGTGCACCTGGTGATACTTACTTCTGGAGATGATTTCCCCAGGAAGTTTGGACTTCGGAGGAGTCAGGGCGGTCACCTTGTGCAACTGGTGATACTTACACCTTGGAGATGATTTCTTCAGGGAGTTTGTGCTCCGAAGGGGCCAGGGAGAACACTCTGTGCAACTAGTGATACTTACGCCTTGGAGATGATTGCCCCAGGAAGTCTGGACTTCGGAGGAGTCAGGGCGGACACCTGGTGCACCTGGTGATACATACGCTTTGGAGACGATTTCCCCAAGGAGTTTGGACCCTGGGGGGGGCAGGTTGGACAATCGGTGCACCTGGTGATACTTACGCCTTGGAGATGATTCCCCCAGGAAGTTTGGACTTCGGAGGAGTCAGGGCGGACACCTGGTGCACCTGGTGATACTAACGCCTTGGCGATGATTCCCCCAGGAAGTTTGGACTTCGGAGGAGTCAGGGCGGACACCTGGTTCACCGGTGATACTTACGCCTTGGAGACAATTTCCTCAAGGAGTTTGGACTCCGGAGGGGCCAGGGTGGACACTCGGTGAACCTAGTCATACTTACGCCTTGGAGATGATTTCCCCAGGATGTTTGGATTTCGGAGGAGTCAGGGCAGACACATGGTGCACCTGGTGATACTTACGCTTTGGAGACGATTTCCCCAAGGAGTTTGGACTCCGGAGGGGCCAGGGTGGACACTCGGTGCACCTAGTCATACTTACGCCTTGGAGATGATTCCCCCAGAAAGTTTTGGACTTCGGAGGAGTCAGGGCGGTCACCTGGTTCACCCGATGATACTTACGCCTTGGAGATGATTCCACCAGGAAGTTTGGATTTCGGAGGAGTCAGGGCGGTCACATGGTGCCCCAGGTGATACTTACGCCTTGGAGACGATTTCCCCAAGGAGTTTGGACTCCGGAGGGGCCAGGGCGGACACTCGGTGCAACAAGTGATACTTACGCCTCGGAGATGATTCCCCCAGGAAGTTTGAGCTCCGGAGGGGCCAGGGTGAACACTCGGTGCAACTAGTGATACTTACGCCTTGGGGATGATTCCCCCAGGATGTTTGGATTTCGGAGGAGTCAGGGCGGACACCTGGTGCTCCTGGTGACACTTACACCTTGGAGATGATTTCCCCAAGGAGTTAGGACTCTGGAGGGGCCAGGGTGGACACTCGGTGCACCTGGTGATACTTACACCTTGGAGATGATTTCCCCAGGGAGTTTGAGCTCCGGAGGGGCCAGGGTGAACACTCGGTGCAACTAGTGATACTTACGCCTTGGGGATGATTCCCCCAGGATGTTTGGACTTCGGAGGAGTCAGGGCGGACACATGGTGCACCTGGTGATACTTACACCTTGGAGATGATTTCCACAGGGAGTTTGTGCTCCGGAGGGGCCAGGGTGAACACTCGGTGCAACTAGTGATACTTACGCCTTGGGGATGATTCCCCCAGGAAGATTGGACTTCGGAGGAGTCAGGGCGGTCACCTTGTGCACCTGGTGATACTTACTTCTGGAGATGATTTCCCCAGGAAGTTTGGACTTCGGAGGAGTCAGGGCGGACACATGGTGCACCTGGTGATACTTACTTCTGGAGATGATTTCCCCAGGAAGTTTGGACTTCGGAGGAGTCAGGGCGGTCACCTTGTGCACCTGGTGATACTTACACCTTGGAGATGATTTCTTCAGGGAGTTTGTGCTCCGAAGGGGCCAGGGAGAACACTCTGTGCAACTAGTGATACTTACGCCTTGGGGATGATTCCCCCAGGAAGATTGGACTTCGGGGAAGTCAGGGAGGTCAACTTATGCACCTGGTGATACTTACTTCTGGAGATGATTTCCCCAGGAAGTTTGGACTTCGGAGGAGTCAGGGCGGACACATGGTGCACCTGGTGATACTTACTTCTGGAGATGATTTCCCCAGGAAGTTTGGACTTCGGAGGAGTCAGGGCGGTCTCCTTGTGCAACTGGTGATACTTACACCTTGGAGATGATTTCTTCAGGGAGTTTGTGCTCCGGAGAGGCCAGGGAGAACACTCTGTGCAACTAGTGATACTTACGCCTTGGGGATGATTCCCCCAGGAAGATTGGACTTCGGGGAAGTCAGGGAGGTCAACTTATGCACCTGGTGATACTTACTTCTGGAGATGATTTCCCCAGGAAGTTTGGACTTCGGAGGAGTCAGGGCGGACACATGGTGCACCTGGTGATACTTACTTCTGGAGATGATTTCCCCAGGAAGTTTGGACTTCGGAGGAGTCAGGGCGGTCACCTTGTGCAACTGGTGATACTTACACCTTGGAGATGATTTCTTCAGGGAGTTTGTGCTCCGAAGGGGCCAGGGAGAACACTCTGTGCAACTAGTGATACTTACGCCTTGGGGATGATTCCCCCAGGAAGATTGGACTTCGGGGAAGTCAGGGAGGTCAACTTATGCACCTGGTGATACTTACTTCTGGAGATGATTTCCCCAGGAAGTTTGGACTTCGGAGGAGTCAGGGCGGACACATGGTGCACCTGGTGATACTTACTTCTGGAGATGATTTCCCCAGGAAGTTTGGACTTCGGAGGAGTCAGGGCGGTCACCTTGTGCACCTGGTGATACTTACACCTTGGAGATGATTTCTTCAGGGAGTTTGTGCTCCGAAGGGGCCAGGGAGAACACTCTGTGCAACTAGTGATACTTACGCCTTGGGGATGATTCCCCCAGGAAGATTGGACTTCGGGGAAGTCAGGGAGGCCAACTTATGCACCTGGTGATACTTACTTCTGGAGATGATTTCCCCAGGAAGTTTGGACTTCGGAGGAGTCAGGGCGGACACATGGTGCACCTGGTGATACTTACTTCTGGAGATGATTTCCCCAGGAAGTTTGGACTTCGGAGGAGTCAGGGCGGTCACCTTGTGCACCTGGTGATACTTACACCTTGGAGATGATTTCTTCAGGGAGTTTGTGCTCCGAAGGGGCCAGGGAGAACACTCTGTGCAACTAGTGATACTTACGCCTTGGGGATGATTCCCCCAGGAAGATTGGACTTCGGGGAAGTCAGGGAGGCCAACTTATGCACCTGGTGATACTTACTTCTGGAGATGATTTCCCCAGGAAGTTTGGACTTCGGAGGAGTCAGGGCGGACACATGGTGCACCTGGTGATACTTACTTCTGGAGATGATTTCCCCAGGAAGTTTGGACTTCGGAGGAGTCAGGGCGGTCACCTTGTGCAACTGGTGATACTTACACCTTGGAGATGATTTCTTCAGGAAGTTTGTGCTCCGAAGGGGCCAGGGAGAACACTCTGTGCAACTAGTGATACTTACGCCTTGGGGATGATTCCCCCAGGAAGATTGGACTTAAGGGAAGTCAGGGAGGTCAACTTATGCACCTGGTGATACTTACTTCTGGAGATGATTTCCCCAGGAAGTTTGGACTTCGGAGGAGTCATGGCGGACACATGGTGCACCTGGTGATACTTACTTCTGGAGATGATTTCCCCAGGAAGTTTGGACTTCGGAGGAGTCAGGGCGGTCACCTTGTGCAACTGGTGATACTTACACCTTGGAGATGTATTCTTCAGGGAGTTTGTGCTCCGGAGAGGCCAGGGTGGACACTCGGTGAACCTAGTCATACTTACGCCTTGGAGATGATTGCCCCAGGAAGTCTGGACTTCGGAGGAGTCAGGGCGGACACCTGGTGCACCTGGTGATACATACGCTTTGGAGACGATTTCCCCAAGGAGTTTGGACTCCGGAGGGGCCAGGGTGGACACTCGGTGCACCTAGTCATACTTACGCCTTGGAGACAATTTCCTCAAGGAGTTTGGACTCCGGAGGGGCCAGGGTGGACACTCGGTGAACCTAGTCATACTTACGCCTTGGAGATGATTTCCCCAGGATGTTTGGATTTCGGAGGAGTCAGGGCAGAAACATGGTGCACCTGGTGATACTTACACCTTGGAGATGATTTCCCCAGGGAGTTTGTGCTCCGGAGGGGCCAGGGTGAACACTCGGTGCAACTAGTGATACTTACGCCTTGGGGATGATTCCCCCTGGAAGATTGGACTTCGGAGGAGTCAGGGCGGTCACCTTGTGCACCTGGTGATACTTACTTCTGGAGATGATTTCCCCAGGAAGTTTGGACTTCGGAGGAGTCAGGGCGGACACATGGTGCACCTGGTGATACTTACTTCTGGAGATGATTTCCCCAGGAAGTTTAGACTTCGGAGGAGTCAGGGTGGTCACCTTGTGCACCTGGTGATACTTACACCTTGGAGATGATTTCTTCAGGGAGTTTGTGCTCCGAAGGGGCCAGGGAGAACACTCGGTGCAACTAGTGATACTTACGCCTTGGGGATGATTCCCCCAGGAAGATTGGACTTCGGAGGAGTCAGGGAGGTCAACTTGTGCACCTGGTGATACTTACTTCTGGAGATGATTTCCCCAGGAAGTTTGGACTTCGGAGGAGTCAGGGCGGTCACCTTGTGCAACTGGTGATACTTACACCTTGGAGATGATTTCTTCAGGGAGTTTGTGCTCCGGAGAGGCCAGGGTGGACACTCGGTGAACCTAGTCATACTTACGCCTTGGAGATGATTGCCCCAGGAAGTCTGGACTTTGGAGGAGTCAGGGCGGACACCTGGTGCACCTGGTGATACATACGCTTTGGAGACGATTTCCCCAAGGAGTTTGGACTCCGGAGGGGCCAGGGTGGACACTCGGTGCACCTAGTCATACTTACGCCTTGGAGACAATTTCCTCAAGGAGTTTGGACTCCGGAGGGGCCAGGGTGGACACTCGGTGAACCTAGTCATACTTACGCCTTGGAGATGATTTCCCCAGGATGTTTGGATTTCGGAGGAGTCAGGGCAGACACATGGTGCACCTGGTGATACTTACACCTTGGAGATGATTTCCCCAGGGAGTTTGTGCTCCGGAGGGGCCAGGGTGAACACTCGGTGCAACTAGTGATACTTACGCCTTGGGGATGATTCCCCCAGGAAGATTGGACTTCGGAGGAGCCAGGGCGGTCACCTTGTGCACCTGGTGATACTTACTTCTGGAGATGATTTCCCCAGGAAGTTTGGACTTCGGAGGAGTCAGGGCGGACACATGGTGCACCTGGTGATACTTACTTCTGGAGATGATTTCCCCAGGAAGTTTGGACTTCGGAGGAGTCAGGGCGGTCACCTTGTGCACCTGGTGATACTTACACCTTGGAGATGATTTCTTCAGGGAGTTTGCGCTCCGAAGGGGCCAGGGAGAACACTCGGTGCAACTAGTGATACTTACGCCTTGGGGATGATTCCCCCAGGAAGATTGGACTTCGGAGGAGTCAGGTAGGTCAACTTGTGCACCTGGTGATACTTACTTCTGGAGATGATTTCCCCAGGAAGTTTGGACTTCGGAGGAGTCAGGGCGGTCACCTTGTGCAACTGGTGATACTTACACCTTGGAGATGATTTCTTCAGGGAGTTTGTGCTCCGGAGGGGCCAGGGAGAACACTCGGTGCAACTAGTGATACTTACGCCTTGAGGATGATTCCCCCAGGATGTTTGGACTTCGGAGGAGTCAGGGCGGACACATGGTGCACCTAGTCATACTAACGCCTTGGAGATGATTCCCCCAGGATGTTTGGATTTCGGAGGAGTCAGGGCAGACACATGGTGCACATGGTGATACTTACGCTTTGGAGACAATTTCCCCAAGGAGTTTCGACTCCGGAGGGGCCAGGGTGGACACTCGGTGCACCTAGTCATACTTACGCCTTGGAGATGATTCCCCCAGGAAGTTTGGACTTCGGAGGAGTCAGGGCGGTCACCTTCTGCACCTGGTGATACTTACGCCTTGGAGATGATTCCACCAGGAAAATTGGATTTCGGAGGAGTCAGGTCGGACACATGGTGCCCCTGGTGATACTTACGCCTTGGAGATGATTCCCCCAGGAAGTTTGGGCTTCGGAGGAGTCAGGGCGGACACCTGCTTCACCTGGTGATACTTACGCCTTGGGACGATTTCCCCAAGGAGTTTGGACTCCGGAGGGGCCAGGGTGGACACTCGGTGCATCTGGTGATACTTACACCTTAGAGATGATTTCCCCAGGGAATTCGTGCTCCGGAGGGGCCAGGGTGAACACTCGGTGCATTTAATGATACTTACGCCTTGGCGATGATTCCCCCAGGAAGTTTGGATTTCGGAGGAGTCAGGGCGGACACATGGTGCACCTGGTGATACTTACGCCTTGGAGATGATTTCCCCAAGGAGTTTGGACTCTTGAGGGGCCAGGTTGGACAATCGGTGCACCTGGTGATACTTACGCCTTGGAGATGATTCCCTCAGGAAGTTTGGACTTCGGAGGAGTCAGGGCGGACACCTGGTGCACCTGGTGATACTAACGCCTTGGCGATGATTCCCCCAGGAAGTTTGGACTTCGGAGGAGTCAGGGCGGACACCTGGTTCACCGGTGATACTTACGCCTTGGAGACAATTTCCTCAAGGAGTTTGGACTCCGGAGGGGCCAGGGTGGACACTCGGTGAACCTAGTCATACTTACGCCTTGGAGATGATTTCCCCAGGATGTTTGGATTTCGGAGGAGTCAGGGCGGACACCTGGTGCACCTGGTGATACTTACGCCTTGGAGATGATTCCCCTAGGAAGTTTGGACTCCGGAGGGGCCAGGGTCGACACATGGTGCATCTGGTGATACTTACGCCTTGAAGACGATTTCCCTAAGGAGTGTGGACTCCGGAGGGGCCAGGGTGGACACTCGGTGCACCTAGTCCATTTACGCCTTGGAGATGATTCCCCCAGGAAGTTTTTACTTCAGAGGAGTCGGGGCGGACACCTGGTGCACCTGGTTATACTTAAACCTTGGAGATGATTTCCCCAGGAAGTCTGAACTCCGGAGGAGCCAAAGTGGACACTCGGTGCACCTGGTATACTTACGCCTTGGAGATGATTCCACCAGGAAGTTTGGATTTCGGAGGAGTCAGGGCGGACACATGGTACACCTGGTGATACTTACGCCTTGGAGACGATTTCCCCATGGAGTTTGGACTCCGGAGGGGCCAGGGTGGACACTCGGTGCACCTAGTAATACTTGCGCCTTGAAGATGATTCCCCCAGGAAGTTCGGATTTTGGAGGAGTCAGGGCGGACACCTGGTGCTCCTGGTGATTCTTACGCCTTGGAGATGATTTCCCCAGGAAGTCTGAACTCCGGAAGAGCCAATGTGGACACTCGGTGCACCTGGTGATACTTACACCTTGGAAATGATTTCTTCAGGGAGTTTGTGCTCCGGAGGGGCCAGGGAGAACACCCGGTGCAACTAGTGATACTTACGCCTTGGGGATGATTCCCCCAGGATGTTTGGACTTCGGAGGAGTCAGGTCAGACACCTGGTGCACCTGTCGATACTTACGCCTTGGAGATGATTCCCCCAGGAAGTTTGGACTTCGGAGGAGTCAGGGCGGACAACTGGTTCACCTGGTGATACTTACGCCTTGGAGACGATTTCCTCAAGGAGTTTGGACTCCGGAGGGGCCAGGGTGGACACTCGGTGCACCTAGTCATACTTACGCCTTGGAGATGATTCCCCCAGGATGTTTGGGTTTCAGAGGAGTCAGGGCAGACACATGGTGCACATGGTGATACTTACGCTTTGGAGACGATTTCCCCAAGGAGTTTGGACTCCGGAGGGGCCAGGGTGGACACTCGGTGCACCTTGTCATACTTACGCATGGAGATGATTCCCCCAGGAAGTTTGGACTTCGGAGGAGTCAGGGCGGTCACCTTGTGCACCTGGTGATACTTACGCCTTGCAGATGATTCCACCAGGAAGTTTGGATTTCGGAGGAGTCAGGTCGGACACATGGTGCCCCTGGTGATACTTACGCCTTGGAGACGATTTCCCAAAGGAGTTTGTACTCCGGAGGGGCCAGGGTGGACACTCGGTGCCCCTGGTGATACTTACGCCTTGGAGACGATTTCCCCAAGGAGTTTGTACTCCGGAGGGGCCAGGGTGGACACTCGGTGCATCTGGTGATACTTACACCTTGGAGATGACTTCCCCAAGGAGTTTGGGCTCCGGAGGGGCAAGGGTGAACACTCGGTGCAACTAATGATACTTACGCCTTGGCGATGATTCCCCCAGGAAGTCTGAACTCCGGAAGAGCCAATGTGGACACTCGGTAAACCTGGTGATACTTACACCTTGGAGATGATTTCTTCAGGGAGTTTGTGCTCCGGAGGGGCCAGGGAGAACACTCGGTGCAACTAGTGATACTTACGCCTTGGGGATGATTCCCCCAGGATGTTTGGACTTCGGAGGAGTAAGGGTGGACTTATGGTGCACCTGGTGAAACTTACGCCTTCGAGACGATTTCCCCAAGGAGTTCGGACTCTGGAGGGGCCAGGGTGAACACTCGGTGCACCTGGTGATACTTACGCCTTGAAGACGATTTCCCTAAGCAGTGTGGACTCCGGAGGGGCCGGGGTGGACACTCGGTGAACCTAGTCATACTTACGCCTTGGAGATGATTTCCCCAGGATGTTTGGATTTCGGAGGAGTCAGGGCAGACACATGGTGCACCTGGTGATACTTACGCTTTGGAGACGATTTCCCCAAGGAGTTTGGACTCCGGAGGGGCAAGGGTGAACACTCGGTGCAACTAATGATACTTACGCCTTGGCGATGATTCCCCCAGGAAGTCTGAACTCCGGAAGAGCCAATGTGGACACTCGGTAAACCTGGTGATACTTACACCTTGGAGATGATTCCCCCAAGGAGTTTGGGCTCCGGAGGGGCAAGGGTGAACACTCGGTGCAACTAATGATACTTACGCCTTGGCGATGATTCCCCCAGGAAGTCTGAACTCCGGAAGAGCCAATGTGGACACTCGGTAAACCTGGTGATACTTACACCTTGGAGATGATTTCTTCAGGGAGTTTGTGCTCCGGAGGGGCCAGGGAGAACACTCGGTGCAACTAGTGATACTTACGCCTTGGGGATGATTCCCCCAGGATGTTTGGACTTCGGAGGAGTAAGGGTGGACTTATGGTGCACCTGGTGATACTTACGCTTTGGAGACGATTTCCCCAAGGAGTTTGGACTCCGGAGGGGCCAGGGTGGACACTCGGTGCACCTAGTCATACTTACGCCTTGGAGATGATTCCCCCAAGGAGTTTGGGCTCCGGAGGGGCAAGGGTGAACACTCGGTGCAACTAATGATACTTACGCCTTGGAGATGATTTCCCCAGGATGTTTGGATTTCGGAGGAGTCAGGGCAGACACATGGTGCACCTGGTGATACTTACGCTTTGGAGACGATTTCCCCAAGGAGTTTGGACTCCGGAGGGGCCAGGGTGGACACTCGGTGCACCTAGTCATACTTACGCCTTGGAGATGATTCCCCCAAGGAGTTTGGGCTCCGGAGGGGCAAGGGTGAACACTCGGTGCAACTAATGATACTTACGCCTTGGCGATGATTCCCCCAGGAAGTCTGAACTCCGGAAGAGCCAATGTGGACACTCGGTAAACCTGGTGATACTTACACCTTGGAGATGATTTCTTCAGGGAGTTTGTGCTCCGGAGGGGCCAGGGAGAACACTCGGTGCAACTAGTGATACTTACGCCTTGGGGATGATTCCCCCAGGATGTTTGGACTTCGGAGGAGTAAGGGTGGACTTATGGTGCACCTGGTGATACTTACGCCTTCGAGACGATTTCCCCAAGGAGTTCGGACTCTGGAGGGGCCAGGGTGAACACTCGGTGCACCTGGTGATACTTACGCCTTGAAGACGATTTCCCTAAGGAGTGTGGACTCCGGAGGGGCCGGGGTGGACACTCGGTGCACCTAGTCCATTTACGCCTTGGAGATGATTCCCCCAGGAAGTTTGGACTTCAGAGGAGTCGGGGCGGACACCTGGTGCACCTGGTGATACTTACGCCTTGGAGATGATTTCCCCAGGAAGTCTGAACTCCGGAGGAGCCAAAGTGGACACTCGGTGCACCTGGTATACTTACGCCTTGGAGATGATTCCACCAGGAAGTTTGGACTTCGGAGGAGTCAGGGCGGACACATGGTGCACCTGGTGATACTTACTTCTGGAGATGATTTCCCCAGGAAGTTTGGACTTCGGAGGAGTCAGGGCGGTCACCTTGTGCAACTGGTGATACTTACACCTTGGAGATGATTTCTTCAGGGAGTTTGTGCTCCGGAGGGGCCAGGGAGAACACTCGGTGCAACTAGTGATACTTACGCCTTGAAGACGATTTCCCTAAGGAGTGTGGACTCCGGAGGGGCCAGGGTGGACACTCGGTGCACCTAGTCCATTTACGCCTTGGAGATGATTCCCCCAGGAAGTTTGGACTTCAGAGGAGTCGGGGCGGACACCTGGTGCACCTGGTGATACTTACGCCTTGGAGATGATTTCCCAAAGGAGTTTGTACTCCGGAGGGGCCAGGGTGGACACTCGTTGCCCCTGGTGATACTTACGCCTTGGAGACGATTTCCCCAAGGAGTTTGTACTCCGGAGGGGCCAGGGTGGACACTCGGTGCATCTGGTGATACTTACGCCTTGGGTATGATTCCCCCAGGATGTTTGGACTTCGGAGGAGTCAGGGCAGACACCTGGTGCACCTGGTGATACTTACGCTTTGGAGACGATTTCACCAAGGAGTTTGGACTCCGGAGGGGCCAGGGTGGACACTCGGTGCACCTAGTCATACTTACGCATGGAGATGATTCCCCCAGGAAGTTTGGACTTCGGAGGAGTCAGGGCGGTCACCTTGTGCACCTGGTGATACTTACGCCTTGCAGATGATTCCACCAGGAAGTTTGGATTTCGGAGGAGTCAGGTCGGACACATGGTGCCCCTGGTGATACTTACGCCTTGGAGACGATTTCCCAAAGGAGTTTGTACTCCGGAGGGGCCAGGGTGGACACTTGGTGCATCTGGTGATACTTACACCTTGGAGATGACTTCCCCAAGGAGTTTGGGCTCCGGAGGGGCAAGGGTGAACACTCGGTGCAACTAATGATACTTACGCCTTGGCGATGATTCCCCCAGGAAGTCTGAACTCCGGAAGAGCCAATGTGGACACTCGGTAAACCTGGTGATACTTACACCTTGGAGATGATTTCTTCAGGGAGTTTGTGCTTCGGAGGGGCCAGGGAGAACACTCGGTGCAACTAGTGATACTTACGCCTTGAAGACGATTTCCCTAAGGAGTGTGGACTCCGGAGGGGCCAGGGTGGACACTCGGTGCACCTAGTCCATTTACGCCTTGGAGATGATTCCCCCAGGAAGTTTGGACTTTAGAGGAGTCGGGGCGGACACCTGGTGCACCTGGTTATACTTACGCCTTGGAGATGATTTCCCAAAGGAGTTTGTACTCCGGAGGGGCCAGGGTGGACACTCGTTGCCCCTGGTGATACTTACGCCTTGGAGACAATTTCCCCAAGAAGTTTGTACTCCGGAGGGGCCAGGGTGGACACTCGGTGCATCTGGTGATACTTACGCCTTGGGGATGATTCCCCCAGGATGTTTGGACTTCGGAGGAGTCAGGGCGGACACATGGTGCACCTGGTGATACTTACACCTTGGAGATGATTTCCCCAGGGAGTTCGTGCTCCGGAGGGGCCAGGGTGAACACTCGGTGCAACTAGTGATACTTACGCCTTGGGGATGATTCCCCCAGGAAGATTGGACTTCGGAGGAGTCAGGGCGGACACCTGGTGCTCCTGGTGATACTTACACCTTGGAGATGATTTCCCCAAGGAGTTCGGACTCTGGAGGGGCCAGGGTGGACACTCGGTGCACCCGGTGATACTTACACCTTGGGGATGATTCCCCCAGGATGTTTGGACTTCGGAGGAGTCAGGGCGGACACATGGCGCACCTGGTGATACTTACACCTTGGAGATGATTTCCCCAGGGAGTTTGTGCTCCGGAGGGGCCAGGGTGAACACTCGGTGCAACTAGTGATACTTACGCCTTGGGGATGATTCCCCTAGGAAGATTGGACTTCGGAGGAGTCAGGGCGGACACCTGGTGCTCCTGGTGATACTTACGCCTTGGAGATGATTTCCCCAGGAAGTCTGAACTCCGGAAGAGCCAATGTGGACACTCGGTGCACCTGGTGATACTTACGCCTTGGGGATGATTCCCCCAGGATGTTTGGACTTCGGAGGAGTCAGGGCGGTCACCTTGTGCACCTGGTGATACTTACTTCTGGAGATGATTTCCCCAGGAAGTTTGGACTTCAGAGGAGCCAAAGTGGACACTCGGTGCACCTGGTATACTTACGCCTTGGAGATGATTCCACCAGGAAGTTTGAATTTCGGAGGAGTCAGGGCGGACACATGGTGCACCTGGTGATACTTACGCCTTGGAGACGATTTCCCCATGGAGTTTGGACTCCGGAGGGGCAAGGGTGGACACTCGGTGCACCTAGTAATACTTGCGCCTTGAAGATGATTCCCCCAGGAAGTTTCGATTTTGGAGGAGTCAGGGTGGACACATGGTGCACCTGGTGATACTTACGCCGAGGAGACGATTTCCCCAATGAGTTTGGACTCTGGAGGAGTCAGGGCGGTCACCTGGTGCACCCGGTGATACTTACGCCTTGGAGATGATTCCACCAGGAAGTTTGGATTTCGGAGGAGTCAGGGCGGTCACATGGTGCAGCTGGTGATACTTACGCTTTGGAGACGATTTCCCCAAGGAGTTTGGACTCCGGAGGGGCCAGGGTGGACACTCGGTGCACCTTGTCATACTTACGCATGGAGATGATTCCCCCAGGAAGTTTGGACTTCGGAGGAGTCAGGGCGGTCTCCTTGTGCACCTGGTGATACTTACGCCTTGCAGATGATTCCACCAGGAAGTTTGGATTTCGGAGGAGTCAGGTCGGACACATGGTGCCCCTGGTGATACTTACGCCTTGGAGACGATTTCCCAAAGGAGTTTGTACTCCGGAGGGGCCAGGGTGGACACTCGGTGCCCCTGGTGATACTTACGCCTTGGAGACGATTTCCCCAAGGAGTTTGTACTCCGGAGGGGCCAGGGTGGACACTCGGTGCATCTGGTGATACTTACACCTTGGAGATGACTTCCCCAAGGAGTTTGGGCTCCGGAGGGGCAAGGGTGAACACTCGGTGCAACTAATGATACTTACGCCTTGGCGATGATTCCCCCAGGAAGTCTGAACTCCGGAAGAGCCAATGTGGACACTCGGTAAACCTGGTGATGCTTACACCTTGGAGATGATTTCTTCAGGGAGTTTGTGCTCCGGAGGGGCCAGGGAGAACACTCGGTGCAACTAGTGATACTTACGCCTTGGGGATAATTCCCCCAGGATGTTTGGACTTCGGAGGAGTAAGGGTGGACTTATGGTGCACCTGGTGATACTTACGCCTTCGAGACGATTTCCCCAAGGAGTTCGGACTCTGGAGGGGCCAGGGTGAACACTCGGTGCACCTGGTGATACTTACGCCTTGAAGACGATTTCCCTAAGGAGTGTGGACTCCGGAGGGGCCGGGGTGGACACTCGGTGCACCTAGTCCATTTACGCCTTGGAGATGATTCCCCCAGGAAGTTTGGACTTCAGAGGAGTCGGGGCGGACACCTGGTGCACCTGGTGATACTTACGCCTTGGAGATGATTTCCCCAGGAAGTCTGAACTCCGGAGGAGCCAAAGTGGACACTCGGTGCACCTGGTATACTTACGCCTTGGAGATGATTCCACCAGGAAGTTTGGATTTCGGAGGAGTCAGGGCGGACACATGGTGCACCTGGTGATACTTACGCCTTGGAGACGATTTCCCCATGGAGTTTGGACTCCGGAGGGGCAAGGGTGGACACTCGGTGCACCTAGTAATACTTGCGCCTTGAAGATGATTCCCCCAGGAAGTTTCGATTTTGGAGGAGTCAGGGTGGACACATGGTGCACCTGGTGATACTTACGCCGAGGAGACGATTTCCCCAATGAGTTTGGACTCTGGAGGAGTCAGGGCGGTCACCTGGTGCACCCGGTGATACTTACGCCTTGGAGATGATTCCACCAGGAAGTTTGGATTTCGGAGGAGTCAGGGCGGTCACATGGTGCCCCTGGTGATACTTACGCCTTGGAGACGATTTCCCCAAGGAGTTTGGACTCCGGAGGGGCCAGGGCGGACACTCGGTGCAACAAGTGATACTTACGCCTCGGAGATGATTCCCCCAGGAAGTTTGGACTTCGGAGGAGTCAGGGCGGACACCTGGTGCTCCTGGTGACACTTACACCTTGGAGATGATTTCCCCAAGGAGTTAGGACTCTGGAGGGGCCAGGGTGGACACTCGGTGCACCTGGTGATACTTACACCTTGGAGATGATTTCCCCAGGGAGTTTGTGCTCCGGAGGAGTCAGGGCGGACACCTGGTGCTCCTGGTGACACTTACACCTTGGAGATGATTTCCCCAAGGAGTTAGGACTCTGGAGGGGCCAGGGTGGACACTCGGTGCACCTGGTGATACTTACACCTTGGAGATGATTTCCCCAGGGAGTTTGTGCTCCGGAGGGGCCAGGGTGAACACTCGGTGCAACTAGTGATACTTGCGCCTTGGGGATGATTCCCCCAGGATGTTTGGACTTCGGAGGAGTCAGGGCGGTCACCTTGTGCACCTGGTGATACTTACTTCTGGAGATGATTTCCCCAGGAAGTTTGGACTTCGGAGGAGTCAGGGCGGACACATGGTGCACCTGGTGATACTTACTTCTGGAGATGATTTCCCCAGGAAGTTTGGACTTCGGAGGAGTCAGGGCGGTCACCTTGTGCAACTGGTGATACTTACACCTTGGAGATGATTTCTTCAGGGAGTTTGTGCTCCGGAGGGGCCAGGGAGAACACTCGGTGCAACTAGTGATACTTACGCCTTGAAGACGATTTCCCTAAGGAGTGTGGACTCCGGAGGGGCCAGGGTGGACACTCGGTGCACCTAGTCCATTTACGCCTTGGAGATGATTCCCCCAGGAAGTTTGGACTTCAGAGGAGTCGGGGCGGACACCTGGTGCACCTGGTGATACTTACGCCTTGGAGATGATTTCCCAAAGGAGTTTGTACTCCGGAGGGGCCATGGTGGACACTCGTTGCCCCTGGTGATACTTACGCCTTGGAGACGATTCCCCTAAGGAGTTTGTACTTCGGAGGGGCCAGGGTGGACACTCGGTGCATCTGGTGATACTTACGCCTTGGGGATGATTCCCCCAGGATGTTTGGACTTCGGAGGAGTCAGGGCAGACACCTGGTGCACCTGGTGATACTTACGCTTAGGAGACGATTTCCCCAAGGAGTTTGGACTCCGGAGGGGCCAGGGTGGACACTCGGTGCACCTAGTCATACTTACGCATGGAGACGATACCCCCAGGAAGTTTGGACTTCGGAGGAGTCAGGGCGGTCACCTTGTGCACCTGGTGATACTTACGCCTTGCAGATGATTCCACCAGGAAGTTTGGATTTCGGAGGAGTCAGGTCGGACACATGGTGCCCCTGGTGATACTTACGCCTTGGAGACGATTTCCCAAAGGAGTTTGTACTCCGGAGGGGCCAGGGTGGACACTTGGTGCCCCTGGTGATACTTACGCCTTGGAGACGATTTCCCCAAGGAGTTTGTACTCCGGAGGGGCCAGGGTGAACACTCGGTGCAACTAATGATACTTACGCCTTGGCGATGATTCCCCCAGGAAGTCTGAACTCCGGAAGAGCCAATGTGGACACTCGGTAAACCTGGTGATACTTACACCTTGGAGATGATTTCTTCAGGGAGTTTGTGCTTCGGAGGGGCCAGGGAGAACACTCGGTGCAACTAGTGATACTTACGTCTTGAAGACGATTTCCCTAAGGAGTGTGGACTCCGGAGGGGCCAGGGTGGACACTCGGTGCACCTAGTCCATTTACGCCTTGGAGATGATTCCCCCAGGAAGTTTGGACTTTAGAGGAGTCGGGGCGGACACCTGGTGCACCTGGTTATACTTACGCCTTGGAGATGATTTCCCAAAGGAGTTTGTACTCCGGAGGGGCCAGGGTGGACACTCGTTGCCCCTGGTGATACTTACGCCTTGGAGACAATTTCCCCAAGAAGTTTGTACTCCGGAGGGGCCAGGGTGGACACTCGGTGCATCTGGTGATACTTACGCCTTGGGGATGATTCCCCCAGGATGTTTGGACTTCGGAGGAGTCAGGGCGGACACATGGTGCACCTGGTGATACTTACACCTTGGAGATGATTTCCCCAGGGAGTTCGTGCTCCGGAGGGGCCAGGGTGAACACTCGGTGCAACTAGTGATACTTACGCCTTGGGGATGATTCCCTCAGGAAGATTGGACTTCGGAGGAGTCAGGGCGGACACCTGGTGCTCCTGGTGATACTTACACCTTGGAGATGATTTCCCCAAGGAGTTCGGACTCTGGAGGGGCCAGGGTGGACACTCGGTGCGACCGGTGATACTTACACCTTGGGGATGATTCCCCCAGGATGTTTGGACTTCGGAGGAGTCAGGGCGGACACATGGCGCACCTGGTGATACTTACACCTTGGAGATGATTTCCCCAGGGAGTTTGTGCTCCGGAGGGGCCAGGGTGAACACTCGGTGCAACTAGTGATACTTACGCCTTGGGGATGATTCCCCTAGGAAGATTGGACTTCGGAGGAGTCAGGCGGACACCTGGTGCTCCTGGTGATACTTACGCCTTGGAGATGATTTCCCCAGGAAGTCTGAACTCCGGAAGAGCCAATGTGGACACTCGGTGCACCTGGTGATACTTACGCCTTGGGGATGATTCCCCCAGGATGTTTGGACTTCGGAGGAGTCAGGGCGGTCACCTTGTGCACCTGGTGATACTTACTTCTGGAGATGATTTCCCCAGGAAGTTTGGACTTCGGAGGAGCCAAAGTGGACACTCGGTGCACCTGGTATACTTACGCCTTGGAGATGATTCCACCAGGAAGTTTGGATTTCGGAGGAGTCAGGGCGGACACATGGTGCACCTGGTGATACTTACGCCTTGGAGACGATTTCCCCATGGAGTTTGGACTCCGGAGGGGCAAGGGTGGACACTCGGTGCACCTAGTAATACTTGCGCCTTGAAGATGATTCCCCCAGGAAGTTTCGATTTTGGAGGAGTCAGGGTGGACACATGGTGCACCTGGTGATACTTACGCCGAGGAGACGATTTCCCCAATGAGTTTGGACTCTGGAAGAGTCAGGGCGGTCACCTGGTGCACCCGGTGATACTTACGCCTTGGAGATGATTCCACCAGGAAGTTTGGATTTCGGAGGAGTCAGGGCGGTCACATGGTGCCCCTGGTGATACTTACGCCTTGGAGACGATTTCCCCAAGGAGTTTGGACTCCGGAGGGGCCAGGGCGGACACTCGGTGCAACAAGTGATACTTACGCCTCGGAGATGATTCTCCCAGGAAGTTTGGACTTCGGAGGAGTCAGGGCGGACACCTGGTGCACCTGGTGATACTTACGCCTTGCAGATGATTCCACCAGGAAGTTTGGATTTCGGAGGAGTCAGGTCGGACACATGGTGCCCCTGGTGATACTTACGCCTTGGAGACGATTTCCCCAAGGAGTTTGTACTCCGGAGGGGCCAGGGTGGACACTCGGTGCATCTGGTGATACTTACACCTTGGAGATGACTTCCCCAAGGAGTTTGGGCTCCGGAGGGGCAAGGGTGAACACTCGGTGCAACTAATGATACTTACGCCTTGGCGATGATTCCCCCAGGAAGTCTGAACTCCGGAAGAGCCAATGTGGACACTCGGTAAACCTGGTGATACTTACACCTTGGAGATGATTTCTTCAGGGAGTTTGTGCTCCGGAGGGGCCAGGGAGAACACTCGGTGCAACTAGTGATACTTACGCCTTGAAGACGATTTCCCTAAGGAGTGTGGACTCCGGAGGGGCCAGGGTGGACACTCGGTGCACCTAGTCCATTTACGCCTTGGAGATGATTCCCCCAGGAAGTTTGGACTTTAGAGGAGTCGGGGCGGTCACATGGTGCCCCTGGTGATACTTACGCCTCGGAGACGATTTCCCCAAGGAGTTTGGACTCCGGAGGGGCCAGGCTGGACACTCGGTGCACCTAGTCATACTTACGCATGGAGATGATTCCCCCAGGAAGTTTGGACTTCGGAGGAGTCAGGGCGGTCACCTTGTGCACCTGGTGATACTTACGCCTTGCAGATGATTCCACCAGGAAGTTTGGATTTCGGAGGAGTCAGGTCGGACACATGGTGCCCCTGGTGATACTTACGCCTTTGAGACGATTTCCCAAAGGAGTTTGTACTCCGGAGGGGCCAGGGTGGACACTTGGTGCCCCTGGTGATACTTACGCCTTGGAGACGATTTCCCCAAGGAGTTTGTACTCCGGAGGGGCCAGGGTGGACACTCGGTGCATCTGGTGATACTTACACCTTGGAGATGACTTCCCCAAGGAGTTTGGGCTCCGGAGGGGCAAGGGTGAACACTCGGTGCAACTAATGATACTTACGCCTTGGCGATGATTCCCCCAGGAAGTCTGAACTCCGGAAGAGCCAATGTGGACACTCGGTAAACCTGGTGATACTTACACCTTGGAGATGATTTCTTCAGGGAGTTTGTGCTCCGGAGGGGCCAGGGAGAACACTCGGTGCAACTAGTGATACTTACGCCTTGAAGACGATTTCCCTAAGGAGTGTGGACTCCGGAGGGGCCAGGGTGGACACTCGGTGCACCTAGTCCATTTACGCCTTGGAGATGATTCCCCCAGGAAGTTTGGACTTTAGAGGAGTCGGGGCGGACACCTGGTGCACCTGGTGATACTTACGCCTTCGAGATGATTTCCCAAAGGAGTTTGTACTCCGGAGGGGCCAGGGTGGACACTCGTTGCCCCTGGTGATAATTACGCCTTGGAGACAATTTCCCCAAGAAGTTTGTACTCCGGAGGGGCCAGGGTGGACACTCGGTGCATCTGGTGATACTTACGCCTTGGGGATGATTCCCCCAGGATGTTTGGACTTCGGAGGAGTCAGGGCGGACACATGGTGCACCTGGTGATACTTACACCTTGGAGATGATTTCCCCAGGGAGTTCGTGCTCCGGAGGGGCCAGGGAGAACACTCGGTGCAACTAGTGATACTTACGCCTTGAAGACGATTTCCCTAAGGAGTGTGGACTCCGGAGGGGCCAGGGTGGACACTCGGTGCACCTAGTCCATTTACGCCTTGGAGATGATTCCCCCAGGAAGTTTGGACTTTAGAGGAGTCGGGGCGGACACCTGGTGCACCTGGTGATACTTACGCCTTGGAGATGATTTCCCAAAGGAGTTTGTACTCCGGAGGGGCCAGGGTGGACACTCGTTGCCCCTGGTGATAATTACGCCTTGGAGACAATTTCCCCAAGAAGTTTGTACTCCGGAGGGGCCAGGGTGGACACTCGGTGCATCTGGTGATACTTACGCCTTGGGGATGATTCCCCCAGGATGTTTGGACTTCGGAGGAGTCAGGGCAGACACCTGGTGCACCTGGTGATACTTACGCTTTGGAGACGATTTCCCCAAGGAGTTTGGACTCCGGAGGGGCCAGGGTGGACACTCGGTGCACCTAGTCATACTTACGCATGGAGATGATTCCCCCAGGAAGTTTGGACTTCGGAGGAGTCAGGGCGGTCACCTTGTGCACCTGGTGATACTTACGCCTTGCAGATGATTCCACCAGGAAGTTTGGATTTCGGAGGAGTCAGGTCGGACACATGGTGCCCCTGGTGATACTTACGCCTTTGAGACGATTTCCCAAAGGAGTTTGTACTCCGGAGGGGCCAGGGTGGACACTTGGTGCCCCTGGTGATACTTACGCTTTGGAGACGATTTCCCCAAGGAGTTTGTACTCCGGAGGGGCCAGGGTGGACACTCGGTGCATCTGGTGATACTTACACCTTGGAGATGACTTCCCCAAGGAGTTTGGGCTCCGGAGGGGCAAGGGTGAACACTCGGTGCAACTAATGATACTTACGCCTTGGCGATGATTCCCCCAGGAAGTCTGAACTCCGGAAGAGCCAATGTGGACACTCGGTAAACCTGGTGATACTTACACCTTGGAGATGATTTCTTCAGGGAGTTTGTGCTCCGGAGGGGCCAGGGAGAACACTC
Source organism: Encarsia formosa (assembly GCA_038277355.1). Taxonomy (NCBI): domain Eukaryota; kingdom Metazoa; phylum Arthropoda; class Insecta; order Hymenoptera; family Aphelinidae; genus Encarsia; species Encarsia formosa. The sequence continues at coordinate 73,529,817 of CM076184.1, forward strand.
GGTGCAACTAGTGATACTTACGCCTTGAAGACGATTTCCCTAAGGAGTGTGGACTCCGGAGGGGCCAGGGTGGACACTCGGTGCACCTAGTTCATTTACGCCTTGGAGATGATTCCCCCAGGAAGTTTGGACTTTAGAGGAGTCGGGGCGGACACCTGGTGCACCTGGTGATACTTACGCCTTGGAGATGATTTCCCAAAGGAGTTTGTACTCCGGAGGGGCCAGGGTGGACACTCGTTGCCCCTGGTGATACTTACGCCTTGGAGACGATTTCCCCAAGAAGTTTGTACTCCGGAGGGGCCAGGCTGGACACTCGGTGCATCTGGTGATACTTACGCCTTGGGGATGATTCCCCCAGGATGTTTGGACTTCGGAGGAGTCAGGGAGGACACATGGTGCACCTGGTGATACTTACACCTTGGAGATGATTTCCCCAGGGAGTTCGTGCTCCGGAGGGGCCAGGGTGAACACTCGGTGCAACTAGTGATACTTACGCCTTGGGGATGATTCCCCCAGGAAGATTGGACTTCGGAGTAGTCAGGGCGGTCACCTTGTGCACCTGGTGATACTTACTTCTGGAGATGATTTCCCCAGGAAGTTTGGACTTCGGAGGAGTCAGGGCGGACACATGGTGCACCTGGTGATACTTACTTCTGGAGATGATTTACCCAGGAAGTTTGGACTTCGGAGGAGTCAGGGCGGTCACCTTGTGCAACTGGTGATACTTACACCTTGGAGATGATTTCTTCAGGAAGTCTGAACTCCGGAAGAGCCAATGTGGACACTCGGTGCACCTGGTGATACTTACACCTTGGAAATGATTTCTTCAGGGAGTTTGTGCTCCGGAGGGGCCAGGGAGAACACCCGGTGCAACTAGTGATACTTACGCCTTGGGGATGATTCCCCCAGGATGTTTGGACTTCGGAGGAGTCAGGGCAGACACCTGGTGCACCTGGTGATACTTACGCCTTGGAGATGATTTCCCCAGGAAGTTTGGACTTCGGAGGAGTCAGGGCGGACAACTGGTTCACCTGGTGATACTTACGCCTTGGAGACGATTTCCTCAAGGAGTTTGGACTCCGGAGGGGCCAGGGTGGACACTCGGTGCACCTTGTCATACTTACGCCTTGGAGATGATTCCCCCAGGATGTTTGGGTTTCAGAGGAGTCAGGGCAGACACATGTTGCACATGGTGATACTTACGCTTTGGAGACGATTTCCCCAAGGAGTTTGGACTCCGGAGGGGCCAGGGTGGACACTCGGTGCACCTAGTCATACTTACGCATGGAGATGATTCCCCCAGGAAGTTTGGACTTCGGAGGAGTCAGGGCGGTCACCTTGTGCACCTGGTGATACTTACGCCTTGGAGATGATTCCCCCAGGAAGTTTGGGCTTCGGAGGAGTCAGGGCGGACACCTGCTTCACCTGGTGATACTTACGCCTTGGGACGATTTCCCCAAGGAGTTTTTACTCCGGAGGGGCCAGGGAGAACACCCGGTGCAACTAGAGATACTTACGCCTTGGGGATGATTCCCCCAGGATGTTTGGACTTCGGTGGAGTCAGGGCGGTCACCTTGTGCACCTGGTGATACTTACGCCTTGCAGATGATTCCACCAGGAAGTTTGGATTTCGGAGGAGTCAGGGCGGACACATGGTGCACCTGGTGATACTTACTTCTGGAGATGATTTCCCCAGGAAGTTTGGATTTCGGAGGAGTCAGGGCGGTCACCTTGTGCAACTGGTGATACTTACACCTTGGAGATGATTTCTTCAGGGAGTTTGGGCTCCGGAGGGGCCAGGGAGAACACTCGGTGCAACTAGTGATACTTACGCCTTGAGGATGATTGCCCCAGGATGTTTGGACTTCGGAGGAGTCAGGGCGGACACATGGTGCACCTGGTGATACTTACGCCTTGGAGACGATTTCCCAAAGGAGTTTGTACTCCGGAGGGGCCAGGGTGGAGACTCGGTGCCCCTGGTGATACTTACGCCTTGGAGACGATTTCCCCAAGGATTTTGTACTCCGGAGGGGCCAGGGTGGACACTCGGTGCATCTGGTGATACTTACACCTTGGAGATGACTTCCCCAAGGAGTTTGGGCTCCGGAGGGGCAAGGGTGAACACTCGGTGCAACTAATGATACTTACGCGCTGGCGATGATTCCCCCAGGAAGTCTGAACTCCGGAAGAGCCAATGTGGACACTCGGTAAACCTGGTGATACTTACACCTTGGAGATGATTTCTTCAGGGAGTTTGTGCTCCGGAGGGGCCAGGGAGAACACTCGGTGCAACTAGTGATACTTACGCCTTGGGGATGATTCCCCCAGGATGTTTGGACTTCGGAGGAGTAAGGGTGGACACATGGTGCATCTGGTGATACTTACGCCTTCGAGACGATTTCCCCAAGGAGTTCGGACTCTGGAGGGGCCAGGGTGAACACTCGGTGCACCTGGTGATACTTACGCCTTGAAGACGATTTCCCTAAGGAGTGTGGACTCCGGAGGGGCCAGGGTGGACACTCGGTGCACCTAGTCCATTTACGCCTTGGAGATGATTCCCCCAGGAAGTTTGGACTTCAGAGGAGTCGGGGCGGACACCTGGTGCACCTGGTGATATTTACGCCTTGGAGATGATTTCCCCAGGAAGTCTGAACTCCGGAGGAGCCAAAGTGGACACTCGGTGCACCTGGTATACTTACGCCTTGGAGATGATTCCACCAGGAAGTTTGGATTTCGGAGGAGTCAGGGCGGACAAATGGTGCACCTGGTGATACTTACGCCTTGGAGACGATTTCCCCATGGAGTTTGGACTCCGGAGGGGCCAGGGTGGACACTCGGTGCACCTAGTAATACTTGCGCCTTGAAGATGATTCCCCCAGGAAGTTTGGATTTTGGAGGAGTCAGGGTGGACACATGGTGCACCTGGCGATACTTACGCCGAGGAGACGATTTCCCCAATGAGTTTGGACTCCGGAGAGGCCAGGGTGGACACTCGGTGAACCTAGTCATACTTACGCCATGGAGATGATTGCCCCAGGAAGTCTGGACTTCGGAGGAGTCAGGGCGGACACCTGGTACACCTGGTGATACTTACGCCTTGGAGACGATTTCCCCAGGAAGTTTGGACTTCGGAGGAGTCAGGGCCGACACCTGGTACACCTGGTGATACTAACGCCTTGGAGACGATTTCCCTAAGGAGTGTGGACTCCGGAGGGGCCAGGGTGGACACTCGGTGCACCTAGTCATACTTACGCCTTGGAGATGATTCCCCCAGGAAGTGTGGATTTCGGAGGAGTCAGGGCAGACACATGGTGCACCTGGTGATACTTACGCCTTGGCGATGATTCCCCCAAGAAGTTTGGACTTCGGAGGAGTCAGGGCGGACACCTGGTTCACCGGTGATACTTACGCCTTGGAGACAATTTCCTCAAGGAGTTTGGACTCCGGAGGGGCCAGGGTGGACACTCGGTGAACCTAGTCATACTTACGCCTTGGAGATGATTTCCCCAGGATGTTTGGATTTCGGAGGAGTCAGGGCAGACACATGGTGCACCTGGTGATACTTACGCTTTGGAGACGATTTCCCCAAGGAGTTTGGACTCCAGAGGGGCCAGCGTGGACACTCGGTGCACCTAGTCATACTTACGCCTTGGAGATGATTCCCCCAGAAAGTTTGGACTTCGGAGGAGTCAGGGTGGTCACCTGGTGCACCCGGTGATACTTACGCCTTGGAGATGATTCCACCAGGAAGTTTGGATTTCGGAGGAGTCAGGGCGGTCACATGGTGCCCCTGGTGATACTTACGCCTTGGAGACGATTTCCCCAAGGAGTTTGGACTCCGGAGGGGCCAGGGCGGACACTCGGTGCAACAAGTGATACTTACGCCTTGGAGATGATTCCCCCAGGAAGTTTGGACTTCAGAGGAGTCGGGGCGGACACCTGGTGCACCTGGTGATACTTACGCCTTGGAGATGATTTCCCAAAGGAGTTTGTACTCCGGAGGGGCCAGGGTGGACACTCGTTGCCCCTGGTGATACTTACGCCTTGGAGACGATTTCCCCAAGGAGTTTGTACTCCGGAGGGGCCAGGGTGGACACTCGGTGCATCTGGTGATACTTACGCCTTGGGGATGATTCCCCCAGGATGTTTGGACTTCGGAGGAGTCAGGGCAGACACCTGGTGCACCTGGTGATACTTACGCTTTGGAGACGATTTCCCCAAGGAGTTTGGACTCCGGAGGGGCCAGGGTGGACACTCGGTGCACCTAGTCATACTTACGCATGGAGATGATTCCCCCAGGAAGTTTGGACTTCGGAGGAGTCAGGGCGGTCACCTTGTTTACCTGGTGATACTTACGCCTTGCAGATGATTCCACCAGGAAGTTTGGATTTCGGAGGAGTCAGGTCGGACACATGGTGCCCCTGGTGATACTTACGCCTTGGAGACGATTTCCCAAAGGAGTTTGTACTCCGGAGGGGCCAGGTTGGACACTTGGTGCCCCTGGTGATACTTACGCCTTGGAGACGATTTCCCCAAGGAGTTTGTACTCCGGAGGGGCCAGGATGGACACTCGGTGCATCTGGTGATACTTACACCTTGGAGATGACTTCCCCAAGGAGTTTGGGCTCCGGAGGGGCAAGGGTGAACACTCGGTGCAACTAATGATACTTACGCCTTGGCGATGATTCCCCCAGGAAGTCTGAACTCCGGAAGAGCCAATGTGGACACTCGGTAAACCTGGTGATACTTACACCTTGGAGATGATTTCTTCAGGGAGTTTGTGCTCCGGAGGGGCCAGGGAGAACACTCGGTGCAACTAGTGATACTTACGCCTTGAAGACGATTTCCCTAAGGAGTGTGGACTCCGGAGGGGCCAGGGTGGACACTCGGTGCACCTAGTCCATTTACGCCTTGGAGATGATTCCCCCAGGAAGTTTGGACTTTAGAGGAGTCGGGGCGGACACCTGGTGCACCTGGTGATACTTACGCCTTGGAGATGATTTCCCAAAGGAGTTTGTACTCCGGAGGGGCCAGGGTGGACACTCGTTGCCCCTGGTGATACTTACGCCTTGGAGACGATTTCCCCAAGAAGTTTGTACTCCGGAGGGGCCAGGCTGGACACTCGGTGCATCTGGTGATACTTACGCCTTGGGGATGATTCCCCCAGGATGTTTGGACTTCGGAGGAGTCAGGGAGGACACATGGTGCACCTGGTGATACTTACACCTTGGAGATGATTTCCCCAGGGAGTTCGTTCTCCGGAGGGGCCAGGGTGAACACTCGGTGCAACTAGTGATACTTACGCCTTGGGGATGATTCCCCCAGGAAGATTGGACTTCGGAGTAGTCAGGGCGGTCACCTTGTGCACCTGGTGATACTTACTTCTGGAGATGATTTCCCCAGGAAGTTTGGACTTCGGAGGAGTCAGGGCGGACACATGGTGCACCTGGTGATACTTACTTCTGAAGATGATTTCCCCAGGAAGTTTGGACTTCGGAGGAGTCAGGGCGGTCACCTTGTGCAACTGGTGATACTTACACCTTGGAGATGATTTCTTCAGGAAGTCTGAACTCCGGAAGAGCCAATGTGGACACTCGGTGCACCTGGTGATACTTACGCCTTGGAGACGATTTCCTCAAGGAGTTTGGACTCCGGAGGGGCCAGGGTGGACACTCGGTGCACCTTGTCATACTTACGCCTTGGAGATGATTCCCCCAGGATGTTTGGGTTTCAGAGGAGTCAGGGCAGACACATGTTGCACATGGTGATACTTACGCCTTGGAGATGATTTCCCCAGGAAGTTTGGACTTCGGAGGAGTCAGGGCGGACAACTGGTTCACCTGGTGATACTTACGCCTTGGAGACGATTTCCTCAAGGATGATTCCCCCAGGAAGTTTGGGCTTCGGAGGAGTCAGGGCGGACACCTGCTTCACCTGGTGATACTTACGCCTTGGGACGATTTCCCCAAGGAGTTTTTACTCCGGAGGGGCCAGGGAGAACACCCGGTGCAACTAGAGATACTTACGCCTTGGGGATGATTCCCCCAGGATGTTTGGACTTCGGAGGAGTCAGGGCGGTCACCTTGTGCACCTGGTGATACTTACGCCTTGCAGATGATTCCACCAGGAAGTTTGGATTTCGGAGGAGTCAGGGCGGACACATGGTGCACCTGGTGATACTTACTTCTGGAGATGATTTCCCCAGGAAGTTTGGATTTCGGAGGAGTCAGGGCGGTCACCTTGTGCAACTGGTGATACTTACACCTTGGAGATGATTTCTTCAGGGAGTTTGGGCTCCGGAGGGGCCAGGGAGAACACTCGGTGCAACTAGTGATACTTACGCCTTGAGGATGATTGCCCCAGGATGTTTGGACTTCGGAGGAGTCAGGGCGGACACATGGTGCACCTGGTGATACTTACGCCTTGGAGACGATTTCCCAAAGGAGTTTGTACTCCGGAGGGGCCAGGGTGGAGACTCGGTGCCCCTGGTGATACTTACGCCTTGGAGACGATTTCCCCAAGGATTTTGTACTCCGGAGGGGCCAGGGTGGACACTCGGTGCATCTGGTGATACTTACACCTTGGAGATGACTTCCCCAAGGAGTTTGGGCTCCGGAGGGGCAAGGGTGAACACTCGGTGCAACTAATGATACTTACGCGCTGGCGATGATTCCCCCAGGAAGTCTGAACTCCGGAAGAGCCAATGTGGACACTCGGTAAACCTGGTGATACTTACACCTTGGAGATGATTTCTTCAGGGAGTTTGTGCTCCGGAGGGGCCAGGGAGAACACTCGGTGCAACTAGTGATACTTACGCCTTGGGGATGATTCCCCCAGGATGTTTGGACTTCGGAGGAGTAAGGGTGGACACATGGTGCATCTGGTGATACTTACGCCTTCGAGACGATTTCCCCAAGGAGTTCGGACTCTGGAGGGGCCAGGGTGAACACTCGGTGCACCTGGTGATACTTACGCCTTGAAGACGATTTCCCTAAGGAGTGTGGACTCCGGAGGGGCCAGGGTGGACACTCGGTGCACCTAGTCCATTTACGCCTTGGAGATGATTCCCCCAGGAAGTTTGGACTTCAGAGGAGTCGGGGCGGACACCTGGTGCACCTGGTGATATTTACGCCTTGGAGATGATTTCCCCAGGAAGTCTGAACTCCGGAGGAGCCAAAGTGGACACTCGGTGCACCTGGTATACTTACGCCTTGGAGATGATTCCACCAGGAAGTTTGGATTTCGGAGGAGTCAGGGCGGACAAATGGTGCACCTGGTGATACTTACGCCTTGGAGACGATTTCCCCATGGAGTTTGGACTCCGGAGGGGCCAGGGTGGACACTCGGTGCACCTAGTAATACTTGCGCCTTGAAGATGATTCCCCCAGGAAGTTTGGATTTTGGAGGAGTCAGGGTGGACACATGGTGCACCTGGCGATACTTACGCCGAGGAGACGATTTCCCCAATGAGTTTGGACTCCGGAGAGGCCAGGGTGGACACTCGGTGAACCTAGTCATACTTACGCCTTGGAGATGATTGCCCCAGGAAGTCTGGACTTCGGAGGAGTCAGGGCGGACACCTGGTACACCTGGTGATACTTACGCCTTGGAGACGATTTCCCAAAGGAGTTTGTACTCCGGAGGGGCCAGGGTGGAGACTCGGTGCCCCTGGTGATACTTACGCCTTGGAGACGATTTCCCCAAGGATTTTGTACTCCGGAGGGGCCAGGGTGGACACTCGGTGCACCTAGTAATACTTGCGCCTTGAAGATGATTCCCCCAGGAAGTTTGGATTTTGGAGGAGTCAGGGTGGACACATGGTGCACCTGGCGATACTTACGCCGAGGAGACGATTTCCCCAATGAGTTTGGGCTCCGGAGGGGCCAGGGAGAACACTCGGTGCAACTAGTGATACTTACGCCTTGAGGATGATTGCCCCAGGATGTTTGGACTTCGGAGGAGTCAGGGCGGACACATGGTGCACGTGGTGATACTTACGCCTTGGAGACGATTTCCCAAAGGAGTTTGTACTCCGGAGGGGCCAGGGTGGAGACTCGGTGCCCCTGGTGATACTTACGCCTTGGAGACGATTTCCCCAAGGATTTTGTACTCCGGAGGGGCCAGGGTGGACACTCGGTGCATCTGGTGATACTTACACCTTGGAGATGACTTCCCCAAGGAGTTTGGGCTCCGGAGGGGCAAGGGTGAACACTCGGTGCAACTAATGATACTTACGCGCTGGCGATGATTCCCCCAGGAAGTCTGAACTCCGGAAGAGCCAATGTGGACACTCGGTAAACCTGGTGATACTTACACCTTGAAGATGATTCCCCCAGGAAGTTTGGATTTTGGAGGAGTCAGGGTGGACACATGGTGCACCTGGCGATACTTACGCCGAGGAGACGATTTCCCCAATGAGTTTGGACTCCGGAGAGGCCAGGGTGGACACTCGGTGAACCTAGTCATACTTACGCCTTGGAGATGATTGCCCCAGGAAGTCTGGACTTCGGAGGAGTCAGGGCGGACACCTGGTACACCTGGTGATACTTACGCCTTGGAGACGATTTCCCAAAGGAGTTTGTACTCCGGAGGGGCCAGGGTGGACACTCGGTGCACCTAGTCATACTTACGCATGGAGATGATTCCCCCAGGAAGTTTGGACTTCGGAGGAGTCAGGGCGGTCACCTTGTGCACCTGGTGATACTTACGCCTTGGAGATGATTCCCCCAGGAAGTTTGGGCTTCGGAGGAGTCAGGGCGGACACCTGCTTCACCTGGTGATACTTACGCCTTGGGACGATTTCCCCAAGGAGTTTTTACTCCGGAGGGGCCAGGGAGAACACCCGGTGCAACTAGAGATACTTACGCCTTGGGGATGATTCCACCAGGAAGTTTGGATTTCGGAGGAGTCAGGGCGGACAAATGGTGCACCTGGTGATACTTACGCCTTGGAGACGATTTCCCCATGGAGTTTGGACTCCGGAGGGGCCAGGGTGGACACTCGGTGCACCTAGTAATACTTGCGCCTTGAAGATGATTCCCCCAGGAAGTTTGGATTTTGGAGGAGTCAGGGTGGACACATGGTGCACCTGGCGATACTTACGCCGAGGAGACGATTTCCCCAATGAGTTTGGGCTCCGGAGGGGCCAGGGAGAACACTCGGTGCAACTAGTGATACTTACGCCTTGAGGATGATTGCCCCAGGATGTTTGGACTTCGGAGGAGTCAGGGCGGACACATGGTGCACCTGGTGATACTTACGCCTTGGAGACGATTTCCCAAAGGAGTTTGTACTCCGGAGGGGCCAGGGTGGAGACTCGGTGCCCCTGGTGATACTTACGCCTTGGAGACGATTTCCCCAAGGATTTTGTACTCCGGAGGGGCCAGGGTGGACACTCGGTGCATCTGGTGATACTTACACCTTGGAGATGACTTCCCCAAGGAGTTTGGGCTCCGGAGGGGCAAGGGTGAACACTCGGTGCAACTAATGATACTTACGCGCTGGCGATGATTCCCCCAGGAAGTCTGAACTCCGGAAGAGCCAATGTGGACACTCGGTAAACCTGGTGATACTTACACCTTGGAGATGATTTCTTCAGGGAGTTTGTGCTCCGGAGGGGCCAGGGAGAACACTCGGTGCAACTAGTGATACTTACGCCTTGGGGATGATTCCCCCAGGATGTTTGGACTTCGGAGGAGTAAGGGTGGACACATGGTGCATCTGGTGATACTTACGCCTTCGAGACGATTTCCCCAAGGAGTTCGGACTCTGGAGGGGCCAGGGTGAACACTCGGTGCACCTGGTGATACTTACGCCTTGAAGACGATTTCCCTAAGGAGTGTGGACTCCGGAGGGGCCAGGGTGGACACTCGGTGCACCTAGTCCATTTACGCCTTGGAGATGATTCCCCCAGGAAGTTTGGACTTCAGAGGAGTCGGGGCGGACACCTGGTGCACCTGGTGATATTTACGCCTTGGAGATGATTTCCCCAGGAAGTCTGAACTCCGGAGGAGCCAAAGTGGACACTCGGTGCACCTGGTATACTTACGCCTTGGAGATGATTCCACCAGGAAGTTTGGATTTCGGAGGAGTCAGGGCGGACAAATGGTGCACCTGGTGATACTTACGCCTTGGAGACGATTTCCCCATGGAGTTTGGACTCCGGAGGGGCCAGGGTGGACACTCGGTGCACCTAGTAATACTTGCGCCTTGAAGATGATTCCCCCAGGAAGTTTGGATTTTGGAGGAGTCAGGGTGGACACATGGTGCACCTGGCGATACTTACGCCGAGGAGACGATTTCCCCAGGAAGTTTGGACTTCGGAGGAGTCAGGGCCGACACCTGGTACACCTGGTGATACTAACGCCTTGGAGACGATTTCCCTAAGGAGTGTGGACTCCGGAGGGGCCAGGGTGGACACTCGGTGCACCTAGTCATACTTACGCCTTGGAGATGATTCCCCCAGGAAGTGTGGATTTCGGAGGAGTCAGGGCAGACACATGGTGCACCTGGTGATACTTACGCCTTGGCGATGATTCCCCCAGGAAGTTTGGACTTCGGAGGAGTCAGGGCGGACACCTGGTTCACCGGTGATACTTACGCCTTGGAGACAATTTCCTCAAGGAGTTTGGACTCCGGAGGGGCCAGGGTGGACACTCGGTGAACCTAGTCATACTTACGCCTTGGAGATGATTTCCCCAGGATGTTTGGATTTCGGAGGAGTCAGGGCAGACACATGGTGCACCTGGTGATACTTACGCTTTGGAGACGATTTCCCCAAGGAGTTTGGACTCCAGAGGGGCCAGCGTGGACACTCGGTGCACCTAGTCATACTTACGCCTTGGAGATGATTCCCCCAGAAAGTTTGGACTTCGGAGGAGTCAGGGTGGTCACCTGGTGCACCCGGTGATACTTACGCCTTGGAGATGATTCCACCAGGAAGTTTGGATTTCGGAGGAGTCAGGGCGGTCACATCGTGCCCCTGGTGATACTTACGCCTTGGAGACGATTTCCCCAAGGAGTTTGGACTCCGGAGGGGCCAGGGCGGAAACTCGGTGCAACAAGTGATACTTACGCCTCGGAGATGATTCCCCCAGGAAGTTTGGACTTCAGAGGAGTCAGGGCGGACACCTGGTGCTCCTGGTGACACTTACACCTTGGAGATGATTTCCCCAAGGAGTTAGGATTCTGGAGGGGCCAGGGTGGACACTCGGTGCACCTGGTGATACTTACACCTTGGAGATGATTTCCCCAGGGAGTTTGTGCTCCGGAGGGGCCAGGGTGAACACTCGGTGCAACTAGTGATACTTACGCTTTGGGGATGATTCCCCCAGAATGTTTGGACTTCGGAGGAGTCAGGGCGGACACATGGTGCACCTGGTGATACTTACACCTTGGAGATGATTTCCCCAGGAAGTTTGTGCTCCGGAGGGGCCAGGGTGAACACTCGGTGCAACTAGTGATACTTACGCCTTGGGGATGATTCCACCAGGAAAATTGGATTTCGGAGGAGTCAGGTCGGTTACATGGTGCCCCTGGTGTTACTTACGCCTTGGAGATGATTCCCCCAGGAAGTTTGGGCTTCGGAGGAGTCAGGGCGGACACCTGCTTCACCTGGTGATACTTACGCCTTGGGACGATTTCCCCAAGGAGTTTGGACTCCGGAGGAGTCAGGGCAGACACCTGGTGCACCTGGTGATACTTACGCCTTGGAGATGATTTCCCCAGGAAGTTTGGACTTCGGAAGAGTCAGGGCGGACAACTGGTTCACCTGAAGATACTTACGCCTTGGAGACGATTTCCTCAAGGAGTTTGGACTCTGGAGGGGCCAGGGTGGACACTCGGTGCACCTAGTCATACTTACGCCTTGGAGATGATTCCCCCAGGATGTTTTGGTTTCAGAGGAGTCAGGGCAGACACATGGTGCACATGATGATACTTACGCTTTGGAGACGATTTCCCCAAGGAGTTTGGACTCCGGAGGGGCCAGGGTGGACACTCGGTGCACCTTGTCATACTTACGCATGGAGATGATTCCCCCAGGAAGTTTGGACTTCGGAGGAGTCAGGGCGGTCACTCGGTGCATCTGGTGATACTTACGCCTTGGAGACGATTTCCCCAAGGAGTTTGGACTCCGGAGGGGCCAGGGCGGACACTCGGTGCAACAAGTGATACTTACGCCTCGGAGATGATTCCCCCAGGAAGTTTGCACTTTGGAGGAGTCAGGGCGGACACCTGGTGCTCCTGGTGATTCTTACGCCTTGGAGATGATTTCCCCAGGAAATCTGAACTCCGGAAGAGCCAATGTGGACACTCGGTGCATCTGGTGATACTTACACCTTGGAAATGATTTCTTCAGGGAGTTTGTGCTCCGGAGGGGCCAGGGAGAACACCCGGTGCAACTAGTGATACTTACGCCTTGGAGATGATTCCCCCAGGATGTTTGGACTTCGGAGGAGTCAGGGCAGACACCTGGTGCACCTGGTGATACTTACGCCTTGGAGATGATTTCCCCAGGAAGTTTGGACTTCGGAGGAGTCAGGGCGGACAACTGGTTCACCTGGTGATACTTACGCCTTAAAGACGATTTCCTCAAGGAGTTTGGACTCCGGAGGGGCCAGGGTGGACACTCGGTGCACCTTGTCATACTTACGCATGGAGATGATTCCCCCAGGAAGTTTGGACTTCGGAGGAGTCAGGGCGGTCACCTTGTGCACCTGGTGATACTTACACCTGGGAGATGATTTCTTCAGGGAGTTTGTGCTCCGAAGGGGCCAGGGAGAACACTCGGTGCAACTAGTGATACTTACACCTTGGGGATGATTCCCCCAGGAAGTTTGGACTTCGGAGGAGTCAGGGCGGTCAACTTGTGCACCTGGTGATACTTACTTCTTGAGATGATTTCCCCAGGAAGTTTGGACTTCGGAGGAGTCAGGGCGGACATATGGTGCACCTGTCGATACTTACTTCTGGAGATGATTTCCCCAGGAAGTTTGGACTTCGGAGGATTCAGGGCGGTCACCTTGTGCAACTGGTGATACTTACACCTTGGAGATGATTTCTTCAGGGAGTTTGTGCTCCGGAGGGGCCAGGGAGAACACTCGGTGCAACTAGTGATACTTACGCCTTGAGGATGATTGCCCCAGGAAGTTTGGATTTCGGAGGAGTCAGGGCCGACACCTGGTACACCTGGTGATACTTACGCCTTGGAGACGATTTCCCCAAGGAGTTTGGACTCCGGAGGGGCAAGGGTGAACACTCGGTGCAACTAATGATACTTACGCCTTGGCGATGATTCCCCCAGGAAGTTTGAACTCCGGAAGAGCCAATGTGGACACTCGGTAAACCTGGTGATACTTACACCTTGGAGATGATTTCTTCAGGGAGTTTGTGCTCCGGAGGGGCCAGGGAGAACACTCGGTGCAACTAGTGATACTTACGCCTTGGGGATGATTCCCCCAGGATGTTTGGACTTCGGAGGAGTAAGGGTGGACACATGGTGCTCCTGGTGACACTTACACCTTGGAGATGATTTCCCCAAGGAGTTAGGATTCTGGAGGGGCCAGGGTGGACACTCAGTGCACCTGGTGATACTTACACCTTGGAGATGATTTCCCCAGGGAGTTTGTGCTCCGGAGGGGCCAGGGTGAACACTCGGTGCAACTAGTGATACTTACGCCTTGGGGATGATTCCCCCAGGATGTTTGGACTTCGGAGGAGTCAGGGCGGACACATGGTGCACCTGGTGATACTTACGCCTTGGAGATGATTTCCCCAAGGAGTTTGGACCCTGGGGGGGGCAGGTTGGACAATCGGTGCACCTGGTGATACTTACGCCTTGGAGATGATTCCCCCAGGAAGTTTGGACTTCGGAGGAGTCAGGGCGGACACCTGGTGCTCCTGGTGATTCTTACGCCTTGGAGATGATTTCCCCAGGAAATCTGAACTCCGGAAGAGCCAATGTGGACACTCGGTGCATCTGGTGATACTTACACCTTGGAAATGATTTCTTCAGGGAGTTTGTGCTCCGGAGGGGCCAGGGAGAACACCCGGTGCAACTAGTGATACTTACGCCTTGGGGATGATTCCCCCAGGATGTTTGGACTTCGGAGGAGTCAGGGCAGACACCTGGTGCACCTGGTGATACTTACGCCTTGGAGATGATTTCCCCAGGAAGTTTGGACTTCGGAGGAGTCAGGGCGGACAGCTGGTTCAACTGGTGATACTTACGCCTTAAAGACGATTTCCTCAAGGAGTTTGGACTCCGGAGGGGCCAGGGTGGACACTCGGTGCACCTTGTCATACTTACGCATGGAGATGATTCCCCCAGGAAGTTTGGACTTCGGAGGAGTCAGGGCGGTCACCTTGTGCACCTGGTGATACTTACACCTGGGAGATGATTTCTTCAGGGAGTTTGTGCTCCGAAGGGGCCAGGGAGAACACTCGGTGCAACTAGTGATACTTACACCTTGGGGATGATTCCCCCAGGAAGTTTGGACTTCGGAGGAGTCAGGGCGGTCAACTTGTGCACCTGGTGATACTTACTTCTTGAGATGATTTCCCCAGGAAGTTTGGACTTCGGAGGAGTCAGGGCGGACACATGGTGCACCTGTCGATACTTACTTCTGGAGATGATTTCCCCAGGAAGTTTGGACTTCGGAGGAGTCAGGGCGGTCACCTTGTGCAACTGGTGATACTTACACCTTGGAGATGATTTCTTCAGGGAGTTTGTGCTCCGGAGGGGCCAGGGAGAACACTCGGTGCAACTAGTGATACTTACGCCTTGAGGATGATTGCCCCAGGAAGTTTGGATTTCGGAGGAGTCAGGGCCGACACCTGGTACACCTGGTGATACTTACGCCTTGGAGACGATTTCCCCAAGGAGTTTGGACTCCGGAGGGGCCAGGGCGGACACTCGGTGCAACAAGTGATACTTACGCCTCGGAGATGATTCCCCCAGGAAGTTTGGACTTCGGAGGAGTCAGGGCGGACACCTGGTGCTCCTGGTGACACTTACACCTTGGAGATGATTTCCCCAAGGAGTTAGGATTCTGGAGGGGCCAGGGTGGACACTCGGTGCACCTAGTGATACTTACGCCTTGGAGATGATTCCACCAGGAAAATTGGATTTCGGAGGAGTCAGGTCGGACACATGGTGCCCCTGGTGATACTTACGCCTTGGAGATGATTCCCCCAGTAAGTTTGGGCTTCGGAGGAGTCAGGGCGGACACCTGCTTCACCTGGTGATACTTACGCCTTGGGACGATTTCCCCAAGGAGTTTGGACTCCGGAGGGGCCAGGGTGGACACTTGGTGCATCTGGTGATACTTACACCTTAGAGATGATTTCCCCAGGGAATTAGTGCTCCGGAGGGGTCAGGGTGAACACTCGGTGCAACTAATGATACTTACGCCTTGGCGATGATTCCCCCAGGAAGTTTGGATTTCGGAGGAGTCAGGGCGGACACATGGTGCACCTGGTGATACTTACGCCTTGGAGATGATTTCCCCAAGGAGTTTGGATTCTGGAGGGGCCAGGTTGGACAATCGGTGCACCTGGTGATAATTACGCCTTGGAGATGATTCCCCCAGGAAGTTTGGATTTCGGAGGAGTCAGGGCGGACACCTGGTGCTCCTGGTGATTCTTACGCCTTAGAGATATTTCCCCAGGAAACCTGAACTCCGGAAGAGCCAATGTGGACACTCGGTGCACCTGGTGATACTTACACCTTGGAAATGATTTCTTCAGGGAGTTTGTGCTCCGGAGGGGCCAGGGAGAACACCCGGTGCAACTAGTGATACTTACGCCTTGGGGATGATTCCCCCATGATGTTTGGACTTCGGAGGAGTCAGGGCAGACACCTGGTGCCCCTGGTGATACTTACGCCTTGGAGATGATTCCCCCAGGAAGTTTGGGCTTCGGAGGAGTCAGGGCGGACACCTGCTTCACCTGGTGATACTTACGCCTTGGGACGATTTCCCCAAGGCGTTTGGACTCCGGAGGAGTCAGGGCAGACACCTGGTGCACCTGGTGATACTTACGCCTTGGAGATGATTTCCCCAGGAAGTTTGGACTTCGGAGGAGTCAGGGCGGTCACCTTGTGCACCTGGTGATACTTACGCCTTGCAGATGATTCCACCAGGAAGTTTGGAGTTCGGAGGAGTCAGGTCAGACACATGGTGCCCCTGGTGATACTTACGCCTTGGAGACGATTTCCCAAAGGAGTTTGTACTCTGGAGGGGCCAGGGCGGACAACTCGTTCACCTGGTGATACTTACGCCTTGGAGACGATTTCCTCAAGGAGTTTGGACTCCGGAGGGGCCAGGGTGGACACTCGGTGAACCTAGTCATACTTACGCCTTGGAGATGATTTCCCCAGGATGTTTGGATTTCGGAGGAGTCAGGGCAGACACATGGTGCACCTGGTGATACTTACGCTTTGGAGACGATTTCCCCAAGGAGTTTGGACTCCAGAGGGGCCAGGGTGGACACTCGGTGCACCTAGTCATACTTACGCCTTGGAGATGATTCCCCTAGAAAGTTTGGACTTCGGAGGAGTCAGGGTGGTCACCTGGTGCACCCGGTGATACTTACGCCTTGGAGATGATTCCACCAGGAAGTTTGGATTTCGGAGGAGTCAGGGCGGTCACATGGTGCCCCTGGTGATACTTACGCCTTGGAGACAATTTCCCCAAGGAGTTTGGACTCCGGAGGGGCCAGGGCGGACACTCGGTGCAACAAGTGATACTTACGCCTCGGAGATGATTCCCCCAGGAAGTTTGGACTTCGGAGGAGTCAGGGCGGACACCTGGTGCTCCTGGTGACACTTACACCTTGGAGATGATTTCCCCAAGGAGTTAGGATTCTGGAGGGGCCAGGGTGGACACTCGGTGCACCTGGTGATACTTACACCTTGGAGATGATTTCCCCAGGGAGTTTGTGCTCCGGAGGGGCCAGGGTGAACACTCGGTGCAACTAGTGATACTTACGCCTTGGGGATGATTCCCCTAGAATGTTTGGACTTCGGAGGAGTCAGGGCGGACACATGGTGCACCTGGTGATACTTACACCTTGGAGATGATTTCCCCAGGGAGTTTGTGCTCCGGAGGGGCCAGGGTGAACACTCGGTGCAACTAGTGATACTTACGCCTTAGGGATGATTCCACCAGGAAAATTGGATTTCGGAGGAGTCAGGTCGGACACATGGTGCCCCTGGTGATACTTACGCCTTGGAGATGATTCCCCCAGGAAGTTTGGTCTTCGGAGGAGTCAGGGCGGACACCTGCTTCACCTGGTGATACTTACGCCTTGGGACGATTTCCCCAAGGAGTTTGGACTCTGGAGGAGTCAGGGCAGACACCTGGTGCACCTGGTGATACTTACGCCTTGGAGATGATTTCCCCAGAAAGTTTGGACTTCGGAGGAGTCGGGGCGGACAACTGGTTCACCTGGTGATACTTACGCCTTGGAGACGATTTCCTCAAGGAGTTTGGACTCCGGAGGGGCCAGGGTGGACACTCGGTGCACCTAGTCATACTTACGCCTTGGAGATGATTCCCCCAGGATGTTTGGGTTTCAGAGGAGTCAGGGCAGACACATGGTGCACATGGTGATACTTACGCTTTGGAGACGATTTCCCCAAGGAGTTTGGACTTCGGAGGGGCCAGGGTGGACACTCGGTGCACCTTGTCATACTTACGCATGGAGATGATTCCCCCAGGAAGTTTGGACTTCGGAGGAGTCAGGTCGGACACATGGTGCCCCTGGTGATACTTACGCCTTGGAGATGATTCCCCCAGGAAGTTTGGTCTTCGGAGGAGTCAGGGCGGACACCTGCTTCACCTGGTGATACTTACGCCTTGGGACGATTTCCCCAAGGAGTTTGGACTCTGGAGGAGTCAGGGCAGACACCTGGTGCACCTGGTGATACTTACGCCTTGGAGATGATTTCCCCAGAAAGTTTGGACTTCGGAGGAGTCGGGGCGGACAACTGGTTCACCTGGTGATACTTACGCCTTGGAGACGATTTCCTCAAGGAGTTTGGACTCCGGAGGGGCCAGGGTGGACACTCGGTGCACCTAGTCATACTTACGCCTTGGAGATGATTCCCCCAGGATGTTTGGGTTTCAGAGGAGTCAGGGCAGACACATGGTGCACATGGTGATACTTACGCTTTGGAGACGATTTCCCCAAGGAGTTTGGACTTCGGAGGGGCCAGGGTGGACACTCGGTGCACCTTGTCATACTTACGCATGGAGATGATTCCCCCAGGAAGTTTGGACTTCGGAGGAGTCAGGGCGGTCACCTTGTGCACCTGGTGATACTTACGCCTTGCAGATGATTCCACCAGGAAGTTTGGATTTCGGAGGAGTCAGGTCGGACACATGGTGCCCCTGGTGATACTTACGCCTTGGAGACGATTTCCCAAAGGAGTTTGTACTCCGGAGGGGCCAGGGTGGAGACTCGGTGCCCCTGGTGATACTTACGCCTTGGAGACGATTTCCCCAAGGAGTTTGTACTCCGGAGGGGCCAGGGTGGACACTCGGTGCATCTGGTGATACTTACACCTTGGAGATGATTTCCCCAGGGAGTTTGTGCTCCGGAGGGGCCAGGGTGAACACTCGGTGCAACTAGTGATACTTACGCCTTGGGGATGATTCCCCCAGAATGTTTGGACTTCGGAGGAGTCAGGGCGGACACATGGTGCACCTGGTGATACTTACACCTTGGAGATGATTTCCCCAGGGAGTTTGTGCTCCGGAGGGGCCAGGGTGAACACTCGGTGCAACTAGTGATACTTACGCCTTGGGGATGATTCCACCAGGAAAATTGGATTTCGGAGGATTCAGGTCGGACACATGGTGCCCCTGGTGATACTTACGCCTTGGAGATGATTCCCCCAGGAAGTTTGGGCTTCGGAGGAGTCAGGGCGGACACCTGCTTCACCTGGTGATACTTACGCCTTGGGACGATTTCTCCAAGGAGTTTGGACTCCGGAGGAGTCAGGGCAGACACCTGGTGCACCTGGTGATACTTACGCCTTGGAGATGATTTCCTCAGGAAGTTTGGACTTCGGAGGAGTCAGGGCGGTCACCTTGTGCACCTGGTGATACTTACGCCTTGCAGATGATTCCACCAGGAAGTTTGGATTTCGGAGGAGTCAGGTCAGACACATGGTGCCCCTGGTGATACTTACGCCTTGGAGACGATTTCCCAAAGGAGTTTGTACTCTGGAGGGGCCAGGGTGGACACTCGGTGCACCTTGTCATACTTACGCATGGAGATGATTCCCCCAGGAAGTTTGGACTTCGGAGGAGTCAGGGCGGTCACCTTGTGCACCTGGTGATACTTACGCCTTGCAGATGATTCCACCAGGAAGTTTGGATTTCGGAGGAGTCAGGTCGGACACATGGTGCCCCTGGTGAAACTTACGCCTTGGAGACGATTTCCCAAAGGAGTTTGTACTCCGGAGGGGCCAGGGTGGAAACTCGGTGCCTCTGGTGATACTTACGCCTTGGAGACGATTTCCCCAAGGAGTTTGTACTCCGGAGGGGCCAGGGTGGACACTCGGTGCATCTGGTGATACTTACACCTTGGAGATGACTTCCCCAAGGAGTTTGGGCTCCGGAGGGGCAAGGGTGAACACTCGGTGCAACTAATGATACTTACGCCTTGGGGATGATTCCCCCAGGATGTTTGGACTTCGGAGGAGTAAGGGTGTACACATGGTGCACCTGGTGATACTTACGCCTTCGAGACGATTTCCCCAAGGAGTGTGGACTCCGGAAGAGCCAATGTGGACACTCGGTAAACTTGGTGATACTTACACCTTGGTGATGATTTCTTCAGGGAGTTTGTGCTCCGGAGGGGCCAGGGAGAACACTCGGTGCAACTAGTGATACTTACGCCTTGGGGATGATTCCCCCAGGATGTTTGGACTTCGGAGGAGTAAGGGTGGACACATGGTGCACCTGGTGATACTTACGCCTTCGAGACGATTTCCCCAAGGAGTTCGGACTCTGGAGGGGCCAGGGTGAACACTCGGTGCACCTGGTGATACTTACGCCTTGAAGACGATTTCCCTAAGGAGTGTGGACTCCGGAGGGGCCAGGGTGGACACTCGGTGTACCTAGTCCATTTACGCCTTGGAGATGATTCCCCCAGGAAGTTTGGACTTCAGAGGAGTCGGGGCGGACACCTGGTGCACCTGGTGATACTTACGCCTTGGAGATGATTTCCCCAGGAAGTCTGAACTCCGGAGGAGCCAAAGTGGACACTCGGTGCACCTGGTATACTTACGCCTTGGAGATGATTCCACCGGGAAGTTTGGATTTCGGAGGAGTCAGGGCGGTCACCTTTTGCACCTGGTGATACTTACAACTTGGAGATAATTTCTTCAGGGAGTTTGTGCTCCGGAGGGGCCAGGGAGAACACTCGGTGCAACTAGTGATACTTACGCCTTGGGGATGATTCCCCCAGGAAGTTTGGACTTCGGAGGAGTCAGGGCGGACACCTGGTGCTCCTGGTGATTCTTACGCCTTGGAGATGATTTCCCCAAGGAGTTTGGACCCTGGGGGGGGGGCAGGTTGGACAATCGGTGCACCTGGTGATACTTACGCCTTGGAGATGATTCCCCCAGGAAGTTTGGACTTCGGAGGAGTCAGGGCGGACACCTGGTGCTCCTGGTGATTCTTACGCCTTGGAGATGATTTCCCCAGGAAGTCTGAACTCTGGAAGAGCCAATGTGGACACTCGGTGCACCTGGTGATACTTACACCTTGGAAATGATTTCTTCAGGGAGTTTGTGCTCCGGAGGGGCCAGGGAGAACACCCGGTGCAACTAGTGATACTTACGCCTTGGGGATGATTCCCCCAGGATGTTTGGACTTCGGAGGAGTCAGGGCAGACACATGGTGCACCTGGTGATACTTACGCCTTGGAGATGATTTCCCCAGGAAGTTTGGACTTCGGAGGAGTCAGGGCGGACAACTGGTTCACCTGGTGATACTTACGTCTTGGAGACGATTTCCTCAAGGGGTTTGGACTCCGGAGGGGCCAGGGTGGACACTCGGTGCACCTTGTCATACTTACGCCTTGGAGATGATTCCCCCAGGATGTTTGGGTTTCAGAGGAGTCAGGGCAGACACATGGTGCACATGGTGATACTTACGCTTTGGAGACGATTTCCCCAAGGATTTCGGACTCCGGAGGGGCCAGGGTGGACACTCGGTGCACCTAGTCATACTTACGCATGGAGATGATTCCCCCAGGAAGTTTGGACTTCGGAGGAGTCAGGGCGGTCACCTTGTGCACCTGGTGATACTTACGCCTTGGAGATGATTCCCCCAGGAAGTTTGGGCTTCGGAGGAGTCAGGGCGGACACCTGCTTCACCTGGTGATACTTACGCCTTGGGACGATTTCCCCAAGGAGTTTGGACTCCGGAGGGGCCAGGGTGGACACTTGGTGCATCTGGTGATACTTACACCTTAGAGATGATTTCCCCAGGGAATTTGTGCTCCGGAGGGGCCAGGGTGAACACTCGGTGCAACTAATGATACTTACGCCTTGGCGATGATTCCCCCAGGAAGTTTGGATTTCGGAGGAGTCAGGGCGGACACATGGTGCACCTGGTGATACGTACGCCTTGGAGATGATTTCCCCAAGGAGTTTGGACTCTGGAGGGGCCAGGTTGGACAATCGGTGCACCTGGTGATACTTACGCCTTGGAGATGATTCCCCCAGGAAGTTTGGATTTTGGAGGAGTCAGGGCGGACACCTGGTGCTCCTGGTGATTCTTACGCCTTAGAGATATTTCCCCAAGAAATCTGAACTCCGGAAGAGCCAATGTGGACACTCGGTGCACCTGGTGATACTTACACCTTGGAAATGATTTCTTCAGGGAGTTTGTGCTCCGGAGGGGCCAGGGAGAACACCCGGTGCAACTAGTGATACTTACGCCTTGGGGATGATTCCCCCAGGATGTTTGGACTTCGGAGGAGTCAGGGCGGTCACCTTGTGCACCTGGTGATACTTACTTCTGAAGATGATTTCCCCAGGAAGTTTGGGTTTCAGAGGAGTCAGGGCGGTCACCTTTTGCACCTGGTGATACTTACACCTTGGAGATGATTTCTTCAGGGAGTTTGTGCTCCGGAGGGGCCAGGAAGAACACTCGGTGCAACTAGTGATACTTACGCCTTGAGGATTATTCCCCCAGGAAGTTTGGACTTCGGAGGAGTCAGGGTGGACACCTGGTGCTCCTGGTGATTCTTACGCCTTGGAGATGATTTCCCCAAGGAGTTTGAACCCTGGGGGGGGCAGGTTGGACAATCGGTGCACCTGTCGATACTTACGCCTTGGAGATGATTCCCCCAGGAAGTTTTGACTTCGGAGGAGTCAGGGCGGACACCTGGTGCTCCTGGTGATTCTTACGCCTTGGAGATGATTTCCCCAGGAAATCTGAACTTCGGAAGAGCCAATGTGGACACTCGGTGCACCTGGTGATACTTACACCTTGGAAATGATTTCTTCAGGGAGTTTGTGCTCCGGAGGGGCCAGGGAGAACACCCGGTGCAACTAGAGATACTTACGCCTTGAGGATGATTCCCCCAGGATGTTTGGACTTCGGAGGAGTCAGGGCGGTCACCTTGTGCACCTGGTGATACTTACGCCTTGCAGATGATTCCACCAGGAAGTTTGGATTTCGGAGGAGTCAGGGCGGACACATGGTGCACCTGGTGATACTTACTTCTGGAGATGATTTCCCCAGGAAGTTTGGACTTCGGAGGAGTCAGGGCGGTCACCTTGTGCAACTGGTGATACTTACACCTTGGAGATGATTTCTTCAGGGAGTTTGTGCTCCGGAGGGGCCAGGGAGAACACTCGGTGCAACTAGTGATACTTACGCCTTGAGGATGATTGCCCCAGGATGTTTGGACTTCGGAGGAGTCAGGGCGGACACATGGTGCACCTGGTGATACTTACGCCTTGGAGATGATTTCCCCAGGAAATCTGAACTCCGGAAGAGCCAATGTGGACACTCGGTGCACCTGGTGATACTTACACCTTGGAAATGATTTCTTCAGGGAGTTTGTGCTCCGGAGGGGCCAGGGAGAACACCCGGTGCAACTAGAGATACTTACGCCTTGAGGATGATTCCCCCAGGATGTTTGGACTTCGGAGGAGTCAGGGCGGTCACCTTGTGCACCTGGTGATACTTACGCCTTGCAGATGATTCCACCAGGAAGTTTGGATTTCGGAGGAGTCAGGGCGGACACATGGTGCACCTGGTGATACTTACTTCTGGAGATGATTTCCCCAGGAAGTTTGGACTTCGGAGGAGTCAGGGCGGTCACCTTGTGCAACTGGTGATACTTACACCTTGGAGATGATTTCTTCAGGGAGTTTGTGCTCCGGAGGGGCCAGGGAGAACACTCGGTGCAACTAGTGATACTTACGCCTTGAGGATGATTGCCCCAGGATGTTTGGACTTCGGAGGAGTCAGGGCGGACACATGGTGCACCTGGTGATACTTACGCCTTGGAGACGATTTCCCAAAGGAGTTTGTACTCCGGAGGGGCCAGGGTGGAGACTCGGTGCCCCTGGTGATACTTACGCCTTGGAGACGATTTCCACAGGAAGTTTGGATTTTGGAGGAGTCAGGGCGGACACATGGTGCACCTGGTGATACTTACGCCTTGGAGACGATTTCCCCATGGAGTTTGGACTCCGGAGGGGCCAGGGTGGACACTCGGTGCACCTAGTAATACTTGCGCCTTGAAGATGATTCCCCCAGGAAGTTTGGATTTTGGAGGAGTCAGGGTGGACACATGGTGCACCTGGTGATACTTACGCCGAGGAGACGATTTCCCCAATGAGTTTGGACTCCGGAGAGGCCAGGGTGGACACTCGGTGAACCTAGTCATACTTACGCCTTGGAGATGATTGCCCCAGGAAGTCTGGACTTCGGAGGAGTCAGGGCGGACACCTGGTTCACCTGGTGATACTTACGCCTTGGCGATGATTCCCCCAGGAAGTTTGGACTCCGGAGGGGCCAGGGTGGACACTCGGTGCACCTGGTGATACTTACACCTTGGAAATGATTTCTTCAGGGAGTTTGTGCTCCGGAGGGGCCAGGGAGAACACCCGGAGCAACTAGAGATACTTACGCCTTGGGGATGATTCCCCCAGGATGTTTGGACTTCGGAGGAGTCAGGGCGGTCACCTTGTGCACCTGGTGATACTTACACCTTGGAGATGATTTCCCCAGGGAGTTTGTGCTCCGGAGGGGCCAGGGTGAACACTCGGTGCAACTAGTGATACTTACGCCTTGGGGATGATTCCACCAGGAAAATTGTATTTCGGAGGAGTCAGGTCGGACACATGGTGCCCCTGGTGATACTTACGCCTTGGAGATGATTCCCCCAGGAAGTTTGGGCTTCGGAGGAGTCAGGGCGGACACTCGGTGCACCTTGTCATACTTACGCATGGAGATGATTCCCCCAGGAAGTTTGGACTTCGGAGGAGTCAGGGCGGTCACCTTGTGCACCTGGTGATACTTACGCCTTGCAGATGATTCCACCAGGAAGTTTGGATTTCGGAGGAGTCAGGTCGGACACATGGTGCCCCTGGTGATACTTACGCCTTGGAGACGATTTCCCAAAGGAGTTTGTACTCCGGAGGGGCCAGGGTGGAGACTCGGTGCCCCTGGTGATACTTACGCCTTGGAGACGATTTCCCCAAGGAGTTTGTACTCCGGAGGGGCCAGGGTGGACACTCGGTGCATCTGGTGATACTTACACCTTGGAGATGATTTCCCCAGGGAGTTTGTGCTCCGGAGGGGCCAGGGTGAGCACTCGGTGCAACTAGTGATACTTACGCCTTGGGGATGATTCCCCCAGAATGTTTGGACTTCGGAGGAGTCAGGGCGGACACATGGTGCACCTGGTGATACTTACACCTTGGAGATGATTTCCCCAGGGAGTTTGTGCTCCGGAGGGGCCAGGGTGAACACTCGGTGCAACTAGTGATACTTACGCCTTGGGGATGATTCCACCAGGAAAATTGGATTTCGGAGGAGTCAGGTCGGACACATGGTGCCCCTGGTGATACTTACGCCTTGGAGATGATTCCCCCAGGAAGTTTGGGCTTCGGAGGAGTCAGGGCGGACACCTGCTTCACCTGGTGATACTTACGCCTTGGAGACGATTTCCCAAAGGAGTTTGTACTCTGGAGGGGCCAGGGCGGACAACTCGTTCACCTGGTGATACTTACGCCTTGGAGACGATTTCCTCAAGGAGTTTGGACTCCGGAGGGGCCAGGGTGGACACTCGGTGAACCTAGTCATACTTACGCCTTGGAGATGATTTCCCCAGGATGTTTGGATTTCGGAGGAGTCAGGGCAGACACATGGTGCACCTGGTGATACTTACGCTTTGGAGACGATTTCCCCAAGGAGTTTGGACTCCAGAGGGGCCAGGGTGGACACTCGGTGCACCTAGTCATACTTACGCCTTGGAGATGATTCCCCCAGAAAGTTTGGACTTCGGAGGAGTCAGGGTGGTCACCTGGTGCACCCGGTGATACTTACGCCTTGGAGATGATTCCACCAGGAAGTTTGGATTTCGGAGGAATCAGGGCGGTCACATGGTGCCCCTGGTGATACTTACGCCTTGGAGACAATTTCCCCAAGGAGTTTGGACTCCGGAGGGGCCAGGGCGGACACTCGGTGCAACAAGTGATACTTACGCCTCGGAGATGATTCCCCCAGGAAGTTTGGACTTCGGAGGAGTCAGGGCGGACACCTGGTGCTCCTGGTGACACTTACACCTTGGAGATGATTTCCCCAAGGAGTTAGGATTCTGGAGGGGCCAGGGTGGACACTCGGTGCACCTGGTGATACTTACACCTTGGAGATGATTTCCCCAGGGAGTTTGTGCTCCGGAGGGGCCAGGGTGAACACTCGGTGCAACTAGTGATACTTACGCCTTGGGGATGATTCCCCCAGAATGTTTGGACTTCGGAGGCGTCAGGGCGGACACATGGTGCACCTGGTGATACTTACACCTTGGAGATGATTTCCCCAGGGAGTTTGTGCTCCGGAGGGGCCAGGGTGAACACTCGGTGCAACTAGTGATACTTACGCCTTGGGGATGATTCCACCAGGAAGTTTGGATTTCGGAGGAGTCAGGTCGGACACATGGTGCCCCTGGTGATACTTACGCCTTGGAGACGATTTCCCCAAGGAGTTTGGACTTCGGAGGGGCCAGGGTGGACACTCGGTGCACCTTGTCATACTTACGCATGGAGATGATTCCCCCAGGAAGTTTGGACTTCGGAGGAGTCAGGGCGGTCACCTTGTGCACCTGGTGATACTGACGCCTTGCAGATGATTTCACCAGGAAGTTTGGATTTCGGAGGAGTCAGGTCGGACACATGGTGCCCCTGGTGATACTTACGCCTTGGAGACGATTTCCCAAAGGAGTTTGTACTCCGGAGGGGCCAGGGTGGAGACTCGGTGCCCCTGGTGATACTTACGCCTTGGAGACGATTTCCCCAAGGAGTTTGTACTCCGGAGGGGCCAGGGTGGACACTCGGTGCATCTGGTGATACTTACACCTTGGAGATGATTTCCCCAGGGAGTTTGTGCTCCGGAGGGGCCAGGGTGAACACTCGGTGCAACTAGTGATACTTACGCCTTGGGGATGATTCCCCCAGAATGTTTGGACTTCGGAGGAGTCAGGGCGGACACATGGTGCACCTGGTGATACTTACACCTTGGAGATGATTTCCCCAGGGAGTTTGTGCTCCGGAGGGGCCAGGGTGAACACTCGGTGCAACTAGTGATACTTACGCCTTGGGGATGATTCCACCAGGAAAATTGGATTTCGGAGGAGTCAGGTCGGACACATGGTGCCCCTGGTGATACTTACGCCTTGGAGATGATTCCCCCAGGAAGTTTGGGCTTCGGAGGAGTCAGGGCGGACACCTGCTTCACCTGGTGATACTTACGCCTTGGGACGATTTCCCCAAGGAGTTTGGACTCCGGAGGAGTCAGGGCAGACACCTGGTGCACCTGGTGATACTTACGCCTTGGAGATGATTTCCCCAGGAAGTTTGGACTTCGGAGGAGTCAGGGCGGTCACCTTGTGCACCTGGTGATACTTACGCCTTGCAGATGATTCCACCAGGAAGTTTGGATTTCGGAGGAGTCAGGTCAGACACATGGTGCCCCTGGTGATACTTACGCCTTGGAGACGATTTCCCAAAGGAGTTTGTACTCTGGAGGGGCCAGGGTGGACACTCGTTGCACCTTGTCATACTTACGCATGGAGATGATTCCCCCAGGAAGTTTGGACTTCGGAGGAGTCAGGGCGATCACCTTGTGCACCTGGTGATACTTACGCCTTGCAGATGATTCCACCAGGAAGTTTGGATTTCGGAGGAGTCAGGTCGGACACATGGTGCCCCTGGTGATTTTTACGCCTTGGAGACGATTTCCCAAAGGAGTTTGTACTCCGGAGGGGCCAGGGTGGACACTCGGTGCACCTTGTGATACT
Organism: Encarsia formosa; assembly: GCA_038277355.1. Classification (NCBI taxonomy): domain Eukaryota; kingdom Metazoa; phylum Arthropoda; class Insecta; order Hymenoptera; family Aphelinidae; genus Encarsia; species Encarsia formosa. Next base: position 73,557,372 of record CM076184.1, read on the forward strand.
TACACCTTGGAGATGATTTCCCCAGGGAGTTTGTGCTCCGGAGGGGCCAGGGTGAACACTCGGTGCAACTAGTGATACTTACACCTTGGAGATGATTTCCCCAGGGAGTTTGTGCTCCGGAGGGGCCAGGGTGAACACTCGGTGCAACTAGTGATACTTACGCCTTGGGGATGATTCCCCCAGAATGTTTGGACTTCGGAGGAGTCAGGGCGGACACATGGTGCACCTGGTGATACTTACACCTTGGAGATGATTTCCCCAGGGAGTTTGTGCTCCGGAGGGGCCAGGGTGAACACTCGGTGCAACTAGTGATACTTACGCCTTGGGGATGATTCCACCAGGAAAATTGGATTTCGGAGGAGTCAGGTCGGACACATGGTGCCCCTGGTGATACTTACGCCTTGGAGATGATTCCCCCAGGAAGTTTGGGCTTCGGAGGAGTCAGGGCGGACACCTGCTTCACCTGGTGATACTTACGCCTTGGGACGATTTCCCCAAGGAGTTTGGACTCCGGAGGAGTCAGGGCAGACACCTGGTGCACCTGGTGATACTTACGCCTTGGAGATAATTTCCCCAGGAAGTTTGGACTTCGGAGGAGTCAGGGCGGTCACCTTGTGCACCTGGTGATACTTACGCCTTGCAGATGATTCCACCAGGAAGTTTGGATTTCGGAGGAGTCAGGTCAGACACATGGTGCCCCTGGTGATACTTACGCCTTGGAGACGATTTCCCAAAGGAGTTTGTACTCTGGAGGGGCCAGGGTGGACACTCGTTGCACCTTGTCATACTTACGCATGGAGATGATTCCCCCAGGAAGTTTGGACTTCGGAGGAGTCAGGGCGATCACCTTGTGCACCTGGTGATACTTACGCCTTGCAGATGATTCCACCAGGAAGTTTGGATTTCGGAGGAGTCAGGTCGGACACATGGTGCCCCTGGTGATTTTTACGCCTTGGAGACGATTTCCCAAAGGAGTTTGTACTCCGGAGGGGCCAGGGTGGACACTCTGTGCACCTGGTGATACTTACACCTTGGAGATGATTTCCCCAGGGAGTTTGTGCTCCGGAGGGGCCAGGGTGAACACTCGGTGCAACTAGTGATACTTACGCCTTGGGGATGATTCCCCCAGAATGTTTGGACTTCGGAGGAGTCAGGGCAGACACATGGTGCACCTGGTGATACTTACGCCTTGGCGATGATTCCCCCAGGAAGTTTGGACTTCGGAGGAGTCAGGGCGGACACCTGGTTCACCGGTGATACTTACGCCTTGGAGACAATTTCCTCAAGGAGTTTGGACTCCGGAGGGGCCAGGCTCGACACTCGGTGAACCTGGTGATACTTACGCCTTGAAGACGATTTCCCTAAGGAGTGTGGACTCCGGAGGGGCCAGGGTGGACACTCGCTGCACCTAGTCCATTTACGCCTTGGAGATGATTCCCCCAGGAAGTTTGGACTTCAGAGGAGTCGGGGCGGACACCTGGTGCACCTGGTGATACTTACGCCTTGGAGACGATTTCCTC